>OZ017803.1:17319556-19782681 GCA_963969395.1 Pseudoscleropodium purum
ACAAAAATTTGTAAAAATGGACATTAGAGTATTGAAATTAACAAAAAATTGTTGATGTTTTGTTAATTTGGGCACTATTTTCTTACTAGTGATGGCATACTTGTGTCAAAACACATAAACAAACAAACAAGTGCATTAGAAGCCTCTCTTCACACATGGCTATACTATTTAAAGTCTTAATTACACCATCTATAGCAATAAGTGGGGCAATAATTATTTCAATAGTAATGCAACCTTGATGCTTTATGATTACAGCACATAGTGATAGTGATACAATGAAGGTATATGTGGCTATAGTCTATATCCATATCTCCAACTTTGTTATAGGCGACTATGGATGAAAAGTTATTGAATCAACATTTAGATAGGTGGTGACAAAGTAGCAAACCCTAGTATTCATGGCCAAGGCAATGGCTACTCGGGTGTGATACAAAATTTAGATTTGACTTTTTAAACTTTTTTATTTCCAAATTTTTCCAAGGGCTTAGTGTAGAAGATAATTTTTTGGTGCTATTAGTCTTTTTATCACCTAAAAATATCATTGTTTAGAGGGGATCTAAGGCCTTTAGAAGATTGTGAGTTCCTAAAGCATTCTCATGAGCCCACCTTTGTTGTTGGCTTTTGTGGGAATAAATCTGGTATATATAGTTGAGACATTGCTACATCAAACAAGAAAATTATTGTATGCAAGGAGCAACTTCAACATAAGTGAATTGAAAATGTAAGACAATATAGAAAATCCATTTACAAACCATTGAACCAACTATCTCTCATGTGACCATCTACTATAAAGAAGTTCTTTCATGGCCAATTGAAGGCATTAATTCAATTAGACTTGGTGAGATTAATGGATAGATGGGTTGTTTTAATAGTGAAATGCATTATCCACCATAAATCCTCAAAGGCTCAAATATAATGGACATAGTTCAACAAAGTTGGAGGAGACGTTTTTTTTTTTTCATTTTCAATCCTCTCTAAATTTTGTCCATAATTTTTGATTGGGGGCTTGAAGTTTGAAACAAAATTTTAGAGATGAAACTTAAATTGATTTTCCAATGTTTCTTAGTTCAAAATTTTCTAAGAAAAACTTATTTTACTATGCCTAAATGAGGTTTGAAATTCTACTTTAAACGAAATTTCTACTTTTGAGTTATATATAAACGATTGAAATCCTACTAATGTTAATTTATATATCCCACATAGGTTGTATTACCCACTAAAGCCCCACTTGTATAAACAATTTGTCTTCTCTTCCTATCTCACTCCCTATAAGAAGTTTTCAAAACTATCTTTTAGAGATGTTAAATTTGTCTAAATTTTTGGAATGTAAAGTGACTTTTTGATAAATAATATTTTAAAATGTTAGAGTTAATTAATTGGCTATTTAGAAACAACATGGCAAGCCTACCAATCATCAACATTCTTGAGACATGCTCCTAAGGTTTCCAAGAAGAATCTAGTAAATAGAAAATTCAAATATTTCTCAAGAGAGCAAGGATGGAAATCAAGCTGAAACAATCTTCTACAGATCCAAGATCTCCTCTAATGGATATGAAATATCCTCTCAAACATTTCAAGGTTAAGATTGGTAATTAACCAAGGTTGTTAAACAACACTTTAAATGCCCAAGGCACCAAAATTTGGTGTTTGCAAAACTTTGAAGTTAAATAAAACCTAACCAAATTTCTATTTATAGTAGTTTCTATTTTTGAAAGATTCTTCTTGAAGTCTAGTTTTAGCATAAAAAATACGATCTTGAAAATAAATGATAGTAATTTTTCTATTCAAGGTTTTGTGCAAGGGTACCCATTGCAATCTTGACTTCCTATAGTGTTGAGAGCTCTTGTAAATGAGCCTCAAATACACTAGGACTTGAAAAAAAAATCACATTCAAAACTTATTTAAAAAAATTATAGAGTAGATTTTGAAAAGCCATAAATTGATTGGGGTTATTCATGTTAGACCCTTAAACCTCATATTTTTTTGGTCACCAACTTTTTAAGTTTGACTTGTGAAAAATGAATTGTAAATTTTTCATAGTTTTAACACCTTCATGGTCAAACATTATAATCTTTCAATTTATAAGTGATATTGTTGTGTTTTTTTCTTTTTATGTGATCTCTAACATGTCTAGTTTGAATTTGTACAATTACAATTCAAAAAAAGTTGATGACTTATCAAAATGTTGGCTTTTTGTTCAATTTAGAGCAAACTTCTAGAGGCTCAAAACAAGCCTTGGGCATTTAGGGGTTAAGGGTAAAATAAATCTTCACTCTTCAGAATGTTGGATTTCCTCCGGATCCTCCTTTAGTACAAACTAGCCCACAAGCTATGAGTTTTTTTGGCCAAGTAGCTCATAAATAACCTTCACAAACCAAAGTGCATTTCTTCATGGAATTTATCAATCAAGGAGTTGAAAAGCTTCGGGGCCTGAAACAACTTCATAATGGACAACACAAGAAGGATCCAAACCACAATCATAAAAGGAAAGTACACCTAAAATCATCACCGACCAGATTCTTGTCGAGAACGAAGATATCAATTCTGCAGATGTACTGTACTGTACACCACTTGAACACCAGAGCCTAGTGACAATTTATAGTACACCTATGTTTAGCACTTTGAAAATTCTTCATACGGTGTCTAAATACCGCATGCTGAAGTGCATTGGAATCCCCTTCCACTTGCCAATAAGAAACAAATTAAAATTTTTAAAAAATTGTCACAAATAAGAGCAAATGCACAAAACAGAATTCCAAGCACAGATGGGATTCCTGTTCAGAAAGTACAATGGTCCCGTAGAACTTGGCGAGCCAGATCCGGAGCCCCACTTTTCTTGTAGATGAGATGCAGATTGTGGGCAGCCTCTCTCCGCAGATCACAGTGACCAACATGTGCACGTGTTTGATCACTTTCCACGGGTAGAAACCCAGTGCCCTCATTGGGTAGCAGCATCAGGGGACAGTCCTTCTGCCTCATCACCAACACTTTCTCGTAGTAATTAACGGCTAACTGGACGAGCCCCACATGGTGAAATGCCCGAGCCAGGTTGTAATGGGATTCCTGCACCCAAATCCAACCATTTACTGTTATACCTCCTTAATCGTGGTCGTCAGGGTTGAATAGTGTCCGTCAGGGTTGAGAAGTTGAAGCATAAAATTGACCTCCGGTTATCACACTTAGTGTGTCAAGAGAACCAAGAAAGGAACTTTGACACCCATTTGTTGCATGAGAAAAACTAAGAGGGAAAACAAGAGAGTCGCAAGGAGAGAGAGCAACAAAAAGAGATCCTCAAATTCTGAAGGCTCTCAAAATGCAGCCCCCCTCCCCTTGCATTTTGAGAAAACCTAAAACGTCACTATTTGTTATGTCTTGGGTGGTTAGCCTCCAATGTACGGCCAAAAAAAAAATGAAAAACTGCTCCAGTATGCAGCTCTGACGTCCCCCTACTGCAACACTCCACTGTATGACAAATGATTATGACACCTTTACGTTAGGGTTTCTCAAACATGTTATACATGTTATATTAGAGAGGAAAGAATGTAATTAATTTGATCTCTTCACGACAATCAATTTCATATCATTAAGATAACACATCGCTTTACATCCCCTTATCCACATATACATATGTCTTCACTTGCATGACACGGACATCACTCTTTGTACCCTTTGAGAACTTGGAAAATCCTCTAGCTAGTAGAAGAAGTTCTTTAGAATTTAAAAAACGAAGTTAATTGGGATATGAATGATTGGAGTATTTGTTAGAAAATAAGATTTTGTTTTGTAGAAATTGTGAGGAAAATTAGTGTAAGCTACTGTATCATTAAGGGGAGGTCAGAGTAGGAGAAAATGTTTGCTACGTCTATCACCTAAACAATTTCTACTCTTCAGAGCACTAATATAACATCGTATGGATGACAATTCTAAGAATCCTTGTATAGAATAATTGAGGTACTAGGTAAAATCTGCATATTTGTAAGACTAATTTCTAGGTTAATTATAGATTTTAAACATCGTACTCAAATCCTAAATTTTAATGGCAGTGTCATAATTACGAGTACTTTTGATACTAACAGCAAAAATGAGCTTTGAATTGATAAAAATGGGTTATTCTTTTGAAACTGTTTGTTACGATAGGAAGACTGACGGCACGCGAATGAACGTTATCAGCAGACGAGAAAAAACATACCTGATTGAACTTGCACAATCGTTGGTAATTGTATAGAAATGCAAATCCTTGCAGAATGGTCTGGTTACGGTTGCTTAAGCGGAAGCCGAGAGATAGATTGATAAAAGAAACACCTGGCATAGATCAACAACAGCAATTGGTGAAATCTAAACTGCCTCAAGATAAAGCATAGAAACAATTTGTAAATATCATAATAAAAACATATAGTTGCGGGGAGCAGTTTAAGGTGCGATCTGGAACTGTATCACACGAAAAGGTGAAGTTGATCTGATAAAACATGCAAAGTAGACCATATTACTATCAAAACAGGAAACGTCCAGTAAAGTCCGGTAGCTAAAGTAACACACATTCAAGTATAGCATGCATCCGAAAAATATGCATTATAGATTCCAGAATCCTATAAGCAGAAAAGACTGAATACAGAGGGAAGCAGAAAGCAATACCAATGCAGAGATTAATGAAAGGATCTTCTGGCTGAACTCGATACGCTTGTAAATACTCTCGAAGAGCACCTTGAGGCTGGCTTATCATAGCATACTGATGTCCACATATAACCATCGCAGGTACGCAGTTTGGATATTTTCCTCGCACAGAGAGCATGTACTTGCTGTGCTTTGGTAACCTTACTTCCGACCTACAAAAAACATTAAAAACCTTGCTAATTAAATCATTTTTAATAAAACATTATCTTTCTACACAAAGAATTAATAAATTACATATGCAAAACTTTAAGGCTTCGGATAGGGAGTCAATACTAGTAATACTAGTAGAATCCACCCGAGACATTGTTAAAAATCTAGACACATTACAACTGGCAGAGATTATATTAGAAACTGCCGCATGTTGTATTACACGGGGCAAGTTATTTCGTGGCTAGGCTTTCTAGAATACCTCTTGGGGGAGAATAGGAAGTAGTTTTCGTGGTTTTCGTAGTGGCAGAAAATATGCAATATTTTTGAAGATTCTAAAATCGCTGCTCAATCTCTTGCCTGCTTCTAGATATCGCAGCTTGGTTTCATTGTCATCAATCACAATGTCAACCAAGTTGCATTTTCTATCATGATCTGCTACGTCACTCCGAGGAAGGCAAAATAGTGGTAACTCACCTTGAAACCACTTGATAATAGGCGTTCCACATACTGAAGCTGAAAGGCCGTTGTTGTACCATATATCGCACACAATCATATCCGTACTTGACATCCTTGGTCTTGTATGCTATCTCTGTCAACACCAAGAAGAGATATTTAGACGAGCTGAGAGACTGATATCAATGGATCCTGATAAGAATATACAGTGAGATCCAAAAGGTTTTGGACTTGCAAGAGGCAGGCATAAACTTGCTACCAACATGTGGGACACGTGATGGAAGAACAGGAGGTGGTTCGACATAGAATGGCAAACACACACAGGAGCTCAATAAACATACCCTTCACGTCCAGTTAATAGGGAAATCGAATATATATATGCAAACAAATAGAACATAGGAAGGAATTACTAAGTGAGGAAAAGGGTGGAGATCGTCTGAGCACATATACGAGGAAATTACCAGTACCAAATATACACTATCTAAAACACAATAACAGTAATTTTGCAGCATCAATACGAGGTTAACGAAGATAAACATACGTGCTCCAAGGGCTCGAAGCTCATCACATTTGACCTTTCCAAGGTGGCTGCCAATTCGTAGAACATGATGAACTACTTCCAGCGCTTCCCAATATCTCTTTAGTAAAAGAAGTGCTTTACAAATCTATTAGATTGTTTCCCAACCCCACAAGAATTTTTTTTGATTAGAAACTGCGCAAAGGCATCTTGTTTAAGTTATTCCTTAACATGATCAGTCCTAAGAAGACAATGCCAGGTGTCATACCTAGTAGGAACCTTCTCAAACCACGGACTTCAGACCACCTGTTTCTCAATTCCCTGGTGAAATTTGTTCCATGAGAAAACTCGGAAAGAAAAACGATTTATATCCGAGGATAAGGTATATACCTGTAGTATAAGCTGGTAGTGCTCTTCATCTTTGAGCAGATTTGGAAGAGGAGACACCTTGCTTTCCACCTCCTACTTTCAAAAAACAAGTATTCTAAGAACATTCACATTAATCCAAAACCAAGCTATCGTATTGTTCCAATCAGTACATCTGAAACACCTTCAACAAGATCAAGCAACATCAGATCACCTCTGCAGGTTCTGACTCTTCGTGCTCTTCAGCATCACTATCCCACTCTAAACCAGCAGCCAGAGCAGCAGCTTTCTTTTCCTCCTTCTCAGCAGCCCATTTAGCAAGCATCCTCCTTGCTCTAGATGCTTTCGTCCTTCACATAAACACCACCTTAGAAATTTAATACCATACTTTAACAATCTCTCGAAGCAAAGTCCTTTATCCCCTAAATGCCTAAACGATCAAAAGTGACTATTTCCTTATCTACAGGAGTTGAAATGAATCATTTGGGAAGGTCGTAAAATAGAAAGAAGAAAGAATGGCCTCTATTAACAATAACAATAAGATTTGAATAGGAGCTTCCAAAGGCGGACTTTAGGTTTTGAATTCTAGCACTACGAGGTAATGAAGTACTCCGTAGTATTTAAGAATACAAATGAAAGTAAGTGACAGCTGTAGACACATACATATCATTCCGTGATAGGACAGGTCGAAAACCCTGAAATACTTGTTCGTCAAGCTGCTGCTCCAACCATTGCACTCTCTCGACCAGAATGGTTTTATTCAACCGAAATTTTTTACTCTTTCCCTGCAATCCTAATTTAAGTAAGATCTTTATCAAATCAGATGAAAACACAGTATCAACTAGCTCCAACTGTAGCTTATAGCAGGCTCACCATGATAATTTCATGTACTTAAACTGCAGGGAGACAGGTTGTTAAGTACCGACTGTTGTTCATACCTTCTGAAATACCTTCTGATTAAGAGACTCCACATACAGAGACTCATGTATTGTAGGCAAGAGCGTCTCCACAAAGTCCTTCAGGCGACTCTGAGACAAGTATATGCTGGCCAATTTCGTTACCACCTGGCCATGTTTCCACCAGGGCTGCTGCTGATCCTTTGTTTGTGTATCAGATGCATTTGTAATGTCCTCTGTCGCATCTACAATCATCCAAACCAACAAAACATCACGCACTATACTAATCACGAATAACAAGAAAAAGCGCTCCTAAAGATGAATCAGAAGCACATTGTTGTTTTGCGTATTTGAAGTGTCCCCTTCCCAGTAAGGCACCAGAATTACGCATCACGGTAAGCAACCCATGATGCAACCCTTATACGGTTACTTTCAGTCCAAAAGTACGTTATTGACGTATTTGAAGCATTTGAGTCTCGGGAAATCTAAGTCATATTCATGCAGCAAAACTTAAGAAAGTTCTCAACGAACCTGAATCAGGAGGGATGAGCAAGGCTATTGCATCATTCAGCTTCCCACTACCACAGAGTAAT
This sequence comes from Pseudoscleropodium purum, assembly GCA_963969395.1. NCBI lineage: Eukaryota > Viridiplantae > Streptophyta > Bryopsida > Hypnales > Brachytheciaceae > Pseudoscleropodium > Pseudoscleropodium purum. The sequence continues at coordinate 17,327,203 of OZ017803.1, forward strand.
GAAGCAAGTTTCAGTCGTGTGTCTACGTTCTGGGGCATCTCCTTTATAACTGTTAACCCAAAAACCCATGCCAGAAGCGTCATACATTCAGATGCTTCAAAAAAATCAAGGCTGGGATGATGATACAAATTCAAACTCAAACAAAACACGACAAACACAGCTTCTGAAGGCTGCTCAGACATGCTAGACATACCTTTCTGGTAGACACGGATTGCATCAACATTCGATTCGACGGCTGTATGGCACTGAGCCAATTTGAGCCACAAAACAACCTGTTCCAAAATAAAACCAAAAATCAATGCCTTGTAGTTTTCATAATAACAAAGACTTCCGTATATTAGAGGGGACTAATTTCTGCACAAGAGGTCAGGACGGCATTGCAAATCCACAGCTAGAATAATGACCCTGTCGTGACTCCATTCATTAGGTATTTATGCTCATATGCCATCTAGATTACAAATATATCAGTGCTAAATCAAGGAATAGCCTAACAGAGGAAACAAAAATTATCATACTAAGCTCACGAAGTAGACGGGTTCCAGATTTGATAATATATCTCTGATGAGGAATTATTCTACCGCATTTTCTCACCCTCAAAGGCACTCCAGCATCATTATCACGCACTATTTCAAAGAAGATAGGAACGGGTACGATATAATGAAAACAAAATCCTTGAATCAGGTTTACAAATAGCACTTGCAGGACAAACCGCACATTATCGAAGGCACTGTTGCCATCAAGCAAGTCATAGTAGCGCAGAGCACAACGGTGTTCACCAAGTGCCAAATACGCATCCCCAACCTCCAAGATCAAATCGGCACAATCGGCTACCCGCTCTGTCCTCAAGCCTTTAAAATTACTCTACAAAATGCGCCATGCACTAGATTGTCAGGACAAGTATAAACCCCAGCAAAAATTGAGAATGTAGGAACAAATCACAAACCACCATATACCTGAAATACACTGAAAGTCGCATGACTACTGGGAAGAAAATAACATAAATATGCCTACCTCTGCGGCTTCTAAATCCCCCAAGTAGGCATGGCAGATTCCAGCTTTGACAGAAAGATCTAGGGGGAGAGGTTGATCAGGCGAATACAGGTCACGGGCTTGATCAACCCAAGAAATGGTTGTAGCAAAAGCACCGTTCGCCATGTGTAATTCAGCTAACAAATTCACAGCCGACAAATCTGCTTCATGTGGATATTCCTCAATTAACTTCTCCAACACCTGCGTAGCTTGTTCAGACTGCCCATTTTTTTGTCTCATCTGTCATACCAAGCACAAATTGGCATCACATGATGAATGCAAGGTTGGGTAATGAATATAAAAGACGATCGATGACGGTGTTCATAAATAGAACAATATAAAGAGAGCTCAAATTCAACAAACACGTCCGCTGGAAAATAGGAAGCAAGTTTGACCCTTCCAGCTCTCCACACCGTCAAGAGTACTATGTGCCGGTACTCAGAAAATATCTCCAGACAAGATGCAGACGAACCTTAGCAACCATTTTGCAGACTTCGACATCACTTGGACGCACAGCAAGAAGCTGTTCCAAACAATCTATAGCTTTTTGGAAGTCATTTAGCTCGGCGTAAATGGACGCACAGTCCCATTTGGCATCGACATCCGTAGGATCTGCTCTCATTGCCTTCTGCAGACAATAGATAACTTGACCTGAATTTCCGAGCTCCCTATGGAAAAGACAGGAAAAAATCTCCGTGAGTAACGTCCGCGCTCCATTCGCAAAGTAAAACTATCTCTCAAACGATGATCAGCAAGACAAACGTTACCTTAACATCCCTAGTAAAGCCAATTTGTAAAACTTGAAACTGTTTAACAAAATCAGCAATCACAAAGACAAGCAACCTCAAAAGGACATGCAATCAACCAATTTGGAAATCCTGATGACCCAATTTAACAAGAGAATGCAGCTTTATTCCCAAAGCATCATCGAAGAGAAATATAACTGACAAATTAACTAGAGGGCTTTCCTTCCCTAATACACTCAATGAAACCGAAAACCCCAACAGATTTGAGATAACAAAATAAAAATTTCCAATAATTGCAGGAATTGAAGTGGAAGGATTGCGTACATTGACCACGATGCCAGTCGCTTCCATAGAACAATATCTTTGGGCGTCAGATGGGCAGCAATCATGTAGAAGTTCAGTGCCCTTCTCCGATCACCTTTGGCATCATAAAGAAGACCCAGAGTGTGATACGAATCTGCAACATTGGGTGCGATCCGGACAACCTCCTTGAGTATCTCCACTGCCTGTGAGTTGCCACAAGTGATGAAATATCAAATCAAGAGGTCGAACAAGCAGCCTCTACATTACTGGAAATCGAACTTCCACTACATCAAACAACGATTGAAGTAGAGGATACAATAAACATGTAGGGACTCGATCCCTTCTCTTATAATGAACCAACTGCAACTAATCTATTCATACACTTGATTGGACTTATCAGCAAGTAGTGTAAGCGTGACTTAGATAAATGGCTATGGAAACTGATCTTCGAATGGAAAATAGCGTTGACATTTCTAGTCGTCTCCAACCTCCCACTTTGAAATTTCATAAGAAATACATACACTGGGTTCAAAATTTAATCTCCAAACATTTCATTCCTGTACCCAAAGATCTCTTCTCAGCTCTGAACATCTCCCCAAACCACACTACTTAATATATTGAAATGCATAAAGTGATGCAAACAATGTCCTCTGCCTTACCTTGTCAAACTGACCAGAGGCATAAAGAAGATTAGCTTCTCCAAGCTTCTTGTTGATCTCTGGAGTGAGTCCTCCTGGCGCCTTCTTCCTTCGGCCCTTCTTCTTAGGCTGCAACCCACATTGCTGCCATTAGCTTTCACATACACCGTCTCAGGACCAGTCCGTCGATCCCAACCAGTTCTCCAATAATAATCACTAAGTTCAATCCGGTTTATAGCACTGAATCCAGGGATAACCTAACCTCTCAAAGTTTATGCTCAAAGTCTCAAGTAATTGCAATCTGTATCCCCTTTACATACCCCTTTTCGACGTCGTCGTCCAGGTGCTCCAAACCCTGCAGCATCCCAGATTTCATCGACACTCGCACCAAATATATCTTGTGGCTTCGTTATCTTTGCCTGTGCAGTCTCTGTCCTGATAAAAAAAAAGCAGACTTTGTCACCAAGCATTTAAATGTCACCTAATCGTTAGTATAACACTTCAAGTTCGTCCACTGATGAAGTTGCGTGCATCCATTAATGGAGTGCGTAGCATCACTTGCCCACTGCAACGAAAGAATGGGATAGAATAGAACCACATTTACTAAAGCGATCGCCACAAGGTTTGTATATATATGTGTATGCGCGCGCGCGTGCGCATATCTATGATCCAGTAACTAAAAGTACACCATCTTGGCGAAGCCACTACCAACGAGGTAGGCATCTCCCAGTGACGAATTACTCTCTCCAAGACAAGTATCATAACTAAGCCACAAATACGAAGAGTCTTACTTGAATTAAAAACTACAAAAACAAGGTTCTCAGGAAAAATAGATAACATCACGGGAAGATTGGTCGTGGGGAGGCAAGATGAGCATGATGCTACTCATAGGGAGACTTTCCCACTATACATACGGACACCTTCCTGTAATCACCCACGTGTATCTACTTGTAAAGTGATTATGTCACTATCTAGTATATCAAATTCACAACTTTCCAACAATGAAATGAATGTGGGCGCCTCCCCATAATTCGACTACTTTATTGCCCTCTTTCCATTGCAAACCACCCTATTATTGATGTTCTAAATTTGGAGAAAAGTCTAGTTTACTGAACTCTGTTAAATTAATCACGGGAAGTAGTCATTACCAAAAAGAGAATCACCAAAGAGAATAGGAAAACTGAAACACAAACTTACCGTCTTATAGCTAGAGTTTTCCGCTTGCGGGCAGCAAGAGCTTCATATTCGAGTCGCTGGAATTGCTCGTAAGGCAGTTTCCCATTCTCGTCCTCCTCTGCAAACCTCAATGGATCCATCTCCCCTTCAAACAGAAGACTGTATTCGTCCTCGTCTTCTGCCTCTCCTTCAGCTTCCGCTTCCGCTTCTCCTCCCACCTCCAGTAATTGCAGCCCTTGCTCCTCTTCCTCCTCCCTCTCGCTGACTCCTAAATTCTCTCCGTCCCCGTCTTCTAACTCCTGCATTCCTACCTCGTATTCTTCGTCGTGATCCATATCATCACTGCACATATTGAAGTTAGGTAACGATCGTGAACATGAAAACTACGTGATTCTTAGTAAATTCTGGGAATCATCTGACATTTTTCAGAAGTGCACAAGGCATGCGTACTTCATTATTCCATTCCACATATACAAACTTCAGAATTACATCCTTGTGCTTCCAACATAGTAATTAAAGCTAGGTGGGGTAGATAGCTATCCAACCCCTATCGCGATATCTTTGATAAATATTTTTGAGCTAAAACCACTTGATAAGAATTTTCGCTTATTGCGCACTTCTCAAAAGTCGAGCACTTTTAATAGCAGGGATTTGGCGACATGGCCAAGACATGACAAAATTTCAATGACAATAAAGTTGGCACATACACTGCACCCATCTCGTCAAGGTCGGCAGAGTCCAGGCCATCTCTCTGATTGTCCATCATGAGCATCTGTACGAAGCTGCGCTTGCGATGCGGTAAATTGCGCTCGCCCAGACTGGTATCGAGGGCCATCGGAGAAGACGATCCTTCTCCAAGATACACGCCTATAGGAAGTGCCTCGTCCATACTGAAGCAACAATGTGTTCCTCACCAAGGGCAAAATCTGTACGTTCAAGAAATTAAATATAAAAGTACAGAACATAATAGAGGTCAATTACAAACCTCAATATCCAACGCAACCGCAAAGATGCCAACGAAAAACGAACAGCTTCCCTGAATATTTCCAACAATCTTTCCCAATGCTATGACATTCGTTCACAGTCTCTAGCTCTAAATCTCCTGAGTGTCGTAATTCAATGCTCCCTGCTAACAGAGCTGGAGAAACGACCTGAAACCCTTAAACCCTAAAGCCCCAATCTCACAACACCAGGGTATTGCGACCGAGACTTCTTATTCATGCAAATTCACGACATTTGCGTCCATTCTATGCTCCCTTGAGCACCACAATAACAATTATCTATCCACCTTGAGAAGTCAAATTCCAAACCCCTAAAAACTCATTTCGCAACCACAAATGTTTTGTGACCGAGAATTCGTAAACTTGCAATTTCGCAACACCGACGTCGATTCTGATGCTACGCTCTCTTAAGCGTTATGGCAATAGGTCTCCATCCACGTTGGGAGGCCAAATTCAGAAACCCTAAAAGCTGAATTTCACTTACTCATAGAATGCATACTCATACAATTTCAAGATATCGGAGTCCATCCTGACGCTGCGCTCCCTTAAGCCTACGGCAATTGCTCTCTATACGCCCTGGAAAGCCAATCTTAAGCACCCTGAAACCCTAATTTTAATACGCCAGGGTTTTGCTCACTGATGCTTACTCATGCAATTTCAAGACATCTGCGCCCATCCTGATCCTGCGCTGATCTCCATCCACGCTGGGAAACCGAATTGAAGCACCGACGGAACCGAGCGATTGCATGGACTTCTCAGTTTCTAAGTAAAAAACTTTCACAAGACTAAGATTCCTGCAACAAGAGTGAGATTGCTGTATGTCTTGTGAGTGAGAAATTCTTCGTCAATTCTCTAGTCCGGAAATTGAGTAACTGCGGCAAGCATCGGTGGACACAGTCGTGGTCAAATTCCAAGAGAATTCCTAAGGCCGGATTGCAAGATCGCGAATCAAGAGTACCGATGAAGGACCTCATACCGACATAGTTGGCATTGAGAAACTACACCGATTAGTCCAATTCGTTTAATTTGGAACACACTAATTTATCAGAGTTACACTATTTTAAATTATTCTAAATTATCCTAAGTGAGGTCAGATTCGACATAAATTTGTCAAAAAAAATCTCACGTGTCACATGTGATTGGTTTATGATGATGTGGCCATTTCAAAATCTATGTAAACATGGAAATTCAATTTCAACACATCCTTGTCAAATGTGACTTTTACACATAATAGTATAGGTTGAAACATTACTTAGTGTGGTTGTACCAATTGTCACAAAAGTCAATATATTTTATTTTATTAATTTAATAGGTGACATTGATTTAGCACCTTTTCTAATAGGACAATTTTATGTAGTATTAAATTGATGAAACCTTGATTAGATTTTAAAATATACCATGTTTGAAAATTTTGTATTAATTATGGTCTTTTTGAAGGTGCCAAATTAGTATCACAAAAAAATTAGTGTAATTAAAATAAATGAATTGTAGACATGAATATAATGCATTAGAATTTCAATCAATGCATCTTGGCAAATGGGATGAAAAATTAAATCTTTTAAATGATTGGTATGGAATTAAAATTTGAGAGTACTATCATTAGAAGTACATCCAAAATTTGTTTAATAAAGCTCAAACAAATCTAAATTTAGACTTTGAACTACCAAAATAGCACCTATTAGATGCAAGCTAGAAGATAAATCATGCTTAAGGAAGAAAATTAAACAAATGGCATGGCAAATCTTGTAACTATATTTTGCCATTCATTTCAACAAGTAGCTTGAGAACATGCCTTTCAACTTGCTTTACAATGAGCTCTATTACAAACCATATACAAGGCTTGTAATTAGGCACAAAGGGTCTTATATGGGAGAATTCTTGCAATTAATGCTAATAGGCCACTACAATCTAGCCAAACAAGACAAAGTATTAAGACAATGTATTGCTTAATTCTCCCAACACATAATACAATGAGATGCAAACATCTCATGTTATTGCAATTTCTTGCCTCCCGAGATGAAAAAAACTAGAGCCATTGATCACAATATGTAAAAGATGCCCTCCTCTCTAATATCATTGATCAAATGATGTGATAATAAAAGGTAGCCGTCAATCATGCAAATAAAAATAATTTTGATTGAATCCATTAGAATAGATTTGAGGGCAATGGAAGTCTATTTCAAGCCTATTCCCTTCATTGTTTCTTCCACAGTGAAGAAACAACTCATTGTCAAGAAAAAAAATTCAAAAAAAAGAATTAAGTTATACTATTCAAGTGACGTAGTATTCTTGTTTTCCATAGCTTGGGAATTTGTGAGCTTCCATTGCCCTAAAATCCCTTCTAATGCTTGTTATCAATCTCAAATACAATACTTATAAAATATAATATATGATACATTGAATTGAATACATATGAAATATATTTGGATATATAATATATTGGAGAATGGACACAAATATTGATACATGATATGCTACTAATATTCTATATCAAGACAATTGCAATGACAACAACTTTCCAAAAAATATAAGTATTGGGGAGGTATCAAATGAATTTTACAAGCAAATTGTGATTGTGATTAAATAATTGGCTCATTGTCATTGTGTCAATTGACACAATCTGCTCAAAAGACACAAACAACAACAATGTAAATGGAAGCAATGGTAGTTAATATGCAAGGACAATTTGATGAGAGATATTATATGCTATTCATTTGTTGAGTATTTGCAAAGTTTGCAATATACAATGTGCCCATATTCTTATTTCCACACTTTGAACAAAATACAACAAATATTTATTTATTATTTACAATGTTTAGGGCTTGCTTGCCTATATTCTTATATTCACACTTTAAATATAAAACAACAAATACCCACTAATTTTCGAAAATGTTTAATATTTGATCTAAAAGTAATAAGATATTATTTTTGAAAAGTTATAGTAAATCATTGAAATTCCTCTGACATGATTCATGTAGAGCATTCTTTCTCTGCTTTCCATTGAACGTATTACATGAATTATCTTAAAGCGTCCTCAATGAATACTAATAGGATGAAGTTCAGTTTTCATCCATCCATCATGATGAGGATTTCTTGTTCTCAAGCTTCAGTCTTGCTTGTGACCTCGCCATGCTTGCGCGTAGGCACGGCTGAAGCTCATTGCTTCGATTTGGCAGCTATGGCGTCTTTGCGATTTTCCATCCCCCACGCCCTCACGTCGCCCAAAAATCCCAAGTCGCAATCCTCTTCCACCATCTCCAAGAATGTCTTGCTACTGCAGAAGCTCGCCGCCTTGCCCAGGCTCAACGTTTCTCGACAATTCTTCACAAACGGGAGCGTCACAAGCAAAGCACCGCAGATTGTACTTTGCTGCGCTTCAATTCCACCCGATAACTACCCTTTTCAATTAGGTAATGTCTTTTTCATTAGCACGAAATTTCCTGTAAGCTTGAATTTGCATTGAAATGCAGCATCGATGGGAAGTCTTTGGTGATTTTTACGAATTAGAGGCAATTTTGGAGATGAATTCCTCTGTGAAGGACTAGAATCTCCGTCATTTTATTGAAAACGTTGAAATTTCACTTGAATCGAGAAAATGGAAGAGGAATGAGTAGGAAAGTGTTTCCAGAGGAATTTGGATATAGGAGTTCGAAGATTTTGAGTTTTAGGTCAAATCGTAATTAATTGCAAAAACTGAGAACGGAAAGTTCAGTACTGATCAAGTGCCGTTGGATTGCACCTCGCTGCGCTTCAATTCCACCCGATAACCACCCGTTTCAATTAGGTGCAGTCTTTTCTATTGGAACCATTTTTTCTCTGAGCTTGAATTAGCATTGGAAGGCACCATCGATTGGAAATCTTTGCGGATTATTACCAATTGGAAGTGATTTAGGAGATGAGTGTGAAGGGCTAGAAGCTGTGGCATTTTATTGAAAATGTTGAAATTGCTCTTTGTATTCAGAAATTGGAAAAGGAATGTTACATTCTTAGATTTTTCGGCAGCTACTATACAATTTTAGACGATTCACAACTGTTTTATAATTCTTGCTGATTATCACATTTTCTTCCTAAATATCCTATTGGAATGAGCTAGAACCCCATTGTGGAAATCTGGCGATATTTAGCCCAAGAAGAATGACTGATATTTGGAAAAGAGTGTCTCTCTATTCAATGTTGGCAGCGGAGCAGTCCTGGAGGAATCAGTCACTATGCAAGTGCTGCACCCGGCGAACCTTGCTCACTTCCTTCGGAGGTGCAATCATCGCAAATGTACCGGCTGAGAACATCTCGCAAGCTGTCGAGGGTTTCCGCTCGAGCGCTGATGTAAGAGTCGGGCATAATGCCAGTGTTCATGGCATTTTTTAATCTGCAACTAAAGTCTGATGCTCCCGAATTCATTTTTGCTATTTAGCTGTAGGACTTCCGAAACCACAAATTGTGTTTGTCCTACCTCCAAATTTTCAGCTACTAAGAGATCGCAATACCGATAGTCAAAGTTTTTTAGGCCTTTCCACAATTGTTGAGGATTAGATTGCAGTGCTATTTAGAAGGATTTTCGTTAAGAGTTCTAATCCTACTTCTCTTAACCATTGAGGTTTTAACATATCAACTTCATTGTCATTATGGTTTGATTGTTGTAAGCTCTGTTTCCGCGGTGGTGTTAATTTGCGCAAATCCGTTCCACATTCTGCAGATGATACGGGAAGCAGTGCATCCGGCACGGCCAGGATGGTATGAAGAATTTTATGCAACCGTCATGAACACCACGATGCGCTCATACGAGACTGAGGTGAGTGCAAATTTCCTACTTCGCTGAAGCTAATTCTCTCAGACAATCGCACCTAAATGTGATCATTTATGCTCTGTGCATTTCGGGTTGAATTTACTTGAATGTGAAGTTGAGAATTCATTAACGAATTGAGCCTTGGATCAAAATCAGCTGATTTTGATCCATATTGAGTGAATCATTCACAATCAAAGTGTTTTCGTCTGGAGACACATACTTTGGCCACTTAGCTAGATGATCAAAAAATTAGCAATAGACAAACACGAGTATTATTGGAGCAATGCAATTCATCAAATGAAACAAGCACCATCTCCAAAATTACTCATAAATGTAAAATTTTTCATTCATGAATAGTCGCCTGCTAATGCCACTTAATGTAATGTCAAGATTATCCAAAGTCAACATAGCATTTAACTTACTTCAACTTTCATTGCACCCTTATTGGTACAAGTGAAATCCAAATGGGCATCTGCATTTGCATTGTGAATGATGGTTTTCAATCTCTTCTTTGTCCATTCATCGGGAAAACATAGCTGTCAATTATCGTGTTATAGTAAGGTGCTGTTAGCTTACTTGAAGGACTACTTGTGCATTTGATTAGGATGCTCGAGAGTCTAATGACAGTCTGACAGGGGAAAAGGTTGCAGGCTATAAGAGGGAGCTGTTTTCTCGTCTAGACGACAACGTGAAGACAGTGATGGAGTTGGGCGTTGGCACGGGGCCGAACTTGACCTATTACGGGGGAAGACCCTCCATCGCCAATGTCATAGGAGTGGACCCGAATGAGAAGATGGCTCGCTATGCTGAAGGAGCTGCCGTGGCAGCTGGTCTCTCTCCAGAACAATTTCAATTCGTGCATGCGGTACCTCCTTCCATCCTCATCTGAAATGTTTAATAATCATTGAACCCTTGGCGTCCTTCCTGGGTTAACAAGGCAGAGACTCTGTTGTAGAGTGATTCTTTTTGGTTCTGTGAGAGTGTCAGCACAATACTGTATTCTGCAAGTATGTTGTGTTTAATTGATGCCAGATTTTCTTTCCGTCACTTCACGGATTGTGACTAATATGGTGGAGTTCAACTTTGGGAGAACACTGTAGAGCTGTATGGAGATTTTAGATAAAAATTTATATCACTCCGTATGAATTTCTTATGCTATTTCAAAGTGGGAGGTTGTAGATCACTGTGACCGTAGATAACCCCAGTTCCGTTTCAAAGATTAGTGGCCATGGCATACGTACACCACTTTTTTCTCAGTCCAACTAAGTTTATAAATAGAGGAATTGCTAGTGGTGACAGGGGTCAGAATAGGTGACGGAATAAGGTTCCTAATGGTTTTAGTGTCCTCTAGCTTAGTCCATGCATGAAACCTACTCTCAGTAACAGTGTTAGTGTCCTCTACCTTTGCACATGCTTGAAAGCTACTGTCCGTAATTGCTTAGACTTTAGTGTCGTCTCCTTCAGTACATGCTTGAAAGCCACTGCCCCTCTATATCATTCTCATTTACTTTACTTACTCAAGCTATTTTATTGACAGGTTGGTGAGGGACTACCTTTGCCTAGTGCAAGTGTAGACGCAGTAATCTGCACTCTCGTACTGTGCTCGGTTTCCGATGTCTCCTCGACACTGAAAGGTGATGCATAAGTTCATTCTTTCTGCCCCACAAACAAAGTTTCCTCACATAGTTCGTGTTGTCGGAACAGCTTCTGAGGCACAGAGGAACGATGTTGCAGTATGCGCCATTTTCGAGTTACATTGTATGTTGGTTACAAGAGCGATAGATCCTGAAGAAAACTCAAGTGTACCGTAATCAGAGCAGGTGTTCAAAATTGGGAGCCTAACGTGGGGGTCTGTGAAACTCTTGGTTGTGCAGAAATTCAAAGGGTGTTGAGGCCAGGAGGCATATTTTTGTTCATGGAACATGTTGCTGCGCCCGGTAAGGTTCTGAACACGTCATGGTCTCTTTTATCCAGTCCTTTTAATAGTACATCTAAGTTCTAAAAGGTGCCGCTTTTGCCTTCCCAAGAACATTTCTGTGTAGATAAGAGACAAGTAAAAAGTGGGTATCAGTACAATATCCTTTTCTCGTACAGTGCTGAATAACTTATATTCGCCTTGGTTGTGATGAGCCGGCATCGTGTGATAAAAAGAATGCAAACCTCTTCAAAAGGATCAATAGCAGTATAAATTGGTGCTTTTCTTTCCTGGTTGGTTGCCCTGAAATTGCAGAAGGAGACGGCCTGAGATTCTGGCAAAATCTGCTTGACCCCGTCCAACAATTCGTGGCAGATGGGTGCCACCTCACACGGGATACGCTGCGTTTCATCGAAGCTGCAGAGTTCGCCACCGTAAATGCTCGGTGTGTTACTGTTGCTGGAGCATCTGTTATTGGACCGCATGTGATGGGGTCGGCCTGCGTTGCCTGATTTCTATTGGGAGAATCATAGGTTACAAAAGACTGTAATAAATAAATTAAAAAAATGGACTCCGGAGTATATAAATAGACAATATTGGAGAATTCCGAGGGAAGCACATGGTCGTGACTTCCGTGACTCGGCGCCTCCTCCATCACGAGAACTGTAGAGCACGAGGACCACTTGTTCTGATTTTAATATAAAATAATAAGAATTACTTGAGTTTCTGTTTCAGTGGTAACATTTTAACCCCAGCTTTTGCTGTCTTCACCGTGGAAAATATACTGTGTGGATATATTGTACAGTAGAGTATATAGCCTTGTTGCTAGTGTGGCACCACATGTAATATCTTCTACAATATCTTCTACAACTAGGCTCAATTCAGAGCATTCTTAAGCCTTCACTAGAAGGTAGTCGGTAAAAAATTATCACATTCTTGTATGAATTCTTTGTATCATCTAGGTGATTCTTTGTTCCCAAAGGTTTTTCCAAAAGTCATTCATTGGATACTTTTAGTCTTTGTTGTCCTTCCTAGTGATTCCTTTATAAGGGCTCATTTGCATTCCCTACCATGTTGGATGCAACCCTATCAACAAGGTAGTCAAGTCAAAAAATTTCACATTTTTGGATGAATAGGTGATTATTTATTCCTACTATAGGATTTTCCCAAAAGTCATTCATTGGATAATTTTAGTCCTTGTTGTCCTTCCTAGTTAATCCTTTACAAGGGTTCATTTACTTTTCCTACCATGTGAGATGGCATATTGAACGAACAATTGTAATAAGGTAAAAATCATCTTTAATTAAATCTAATAAAAAAGAATATTCTTCTTTCTGGATATCTAGAGGGGAGGCAAAATAGAGATGCTAAAAAAGTTATTGCCTAGAATAATCCATGACTACTTACCTCATATTTAGAGCATTGCCACTAGTGCAATATGTGTCTTGTCATCTCTCTTGGAATGACTTCAATTAGTCTTTGCACTATCATGTATATAATGTGCCAATGGTACCCAACTTCAAGTCATGTCAAATATGCATTCAACTCGTAGGATGGAAGGGAGAGAGCATGACTTCCCATGAGATCCTTGGTCAATCATATCTTGTTGTGCTTTGACTATGTCTTCACTATTCCATGTTGTAGTGGCCTTCAAATTTTTGCCCAATCTTGGCTAGTGTAAGATGGTGGACTTATAGTAAAAGGCATAGCTTGGAAACTATGAAAATTATCAAGAGGATTCTTTCAAATATTCTTATATCATAAATGTTTTTGGTTTTTTTCATACATTCCATCTTATCAATAGGGAAGCTTTCATGTGATCATTAGATATGAGCAATGTATTTAAATTTGCAATGCTCTTATATTCTATATTCTAAAATATAGAATCCATAGCTAGTCAACAATACCAATGAAATAGAGAATATTTCTCTCTATGATTCACCTACCTACTTAGCTATTATATACCCATTCTACACCTTACAATTGATTGATGTCTAAAATTCATTGGAAAGTTTACATATAAGAAAAACTTTGTTTTGTACAGAGTAGATTCAATTCTATAATCATCTTAAGTCTTCTAACTTTGAATTGCTTATCTAATATATATACACACATTTTGTTTCTTCAAAGAGCATTAAGATCTTAGGGTTTTAAATTCTAAATCATAAACATAAACTTGAATACCAATTCCTTATTTAATAATTGCTAACTGTAGGAAATATGAGGATGAAGTCGTCAATAACCAATCATGACATCTAATAAAGAGCACAATAACTTTGGGGACTCCAAGCCATGTTGGTTTTTTTGCACACTAATTAATAGGGATTTTAGGCTACTCCATAACATTGCATAACCAAGCAATGGTCCTTTTCGTGCTCAAAAGGTATTATACCTCCCTAAATGCATAGGAGGGACTTTCAAATAATGCAAGGATTGGGGTTGGCTAAGGAGCCATCCATAAGACAATTTTGTTGATTTTAAGGGGGGCCTCTTTTCAAGGATGCAAAAGGGACCCCTTCCTCATTGGTAAACAATGTCAAGTCTTGTCAACTTCAACTGCAAGTAGCACTTCATAGCTTTTGTAAAACTCAAAATAACACCATAATCTCCAAGTGTAAATTAAAAAGAAACATAAAGGGGAAGATTTTGATGCATCCACCTTGTTTTTCCACCCCCAAACATACCCCCATTCCCAATTGCCTCTTGAACATACCCATTCTTCCATTTGTCCCTGAAAACATACATATTTTTTTCTTTGCCACCCAAACATATCCATCCCTCCATTGCCATCCATTCCATTGATTGAAAGCCTTCATCACCAGGGCATGCAAAGGCAAATTTTACACCACCACCCAAATGAACCCAGTTCTCAAAAAAACTCATGTGAAGTCACCCCAGTGTTCCAAATTTTGAAGTACTTAGAGCATATCCCATGTATGCCACTTCTGCAATGAACATGAAGGTGATGAAAGTCACAAAAACTCTTTAGATATAACTCCAAAATACCAAGGTCGGCCCTGCAATGCTTTTGCAAAAACACAAAGGTAGGTAATAATTTTTATAAACACTGTTTCTAGTACACACACCATCACTAAAAATGTTTGATTTATCATCACCTTGAGTCTCCCACTGAAATCCATTCCTCACTCTTTTGAACCTCATTCCAAAAACCTCTAAGCTTAACATAAATTATCTAAGTTTAAGCACACCCAAATTAAAGTGAAAGTCACCAAGTGACTCACATTGAAGTCATGCCTTAGAATTTAACCTTATTGTTGTTGATGTTTCTGGAGCCTCCAAGGCTTTGTTGGTGATAGGGTACCAAGAGCTAATTAATAAGCAGACTTTGTGGGAAAAAATAGGGACCATATCACCAGCTCGCCGCTTTTGCTCTTCACGTAAAGAAAACCTCCATTCAAACTTCCTTGCATTCACTGCAAATGCTACAATGTAGCAAGTCTTGTGGTTCATCCCTTCCGTCGTCGCCATCACCAACCATCGTTGATCCCAAACCAAATGGAGCATCTCAAACCTCAAGTTAAAAACACCACCCCAATCATAAAATAGCCACATGTTACCATTGCATAGTAGTGAGGTTTGCCTTTCGTTGTGGGTGAGTGGGTACTTGGCAAGTGTAGTGAAGTTTGTAGGGGTTGTGATTGGCTGATAGAATGGAACTTTCCATGACCTACACAATCCCCAAATAAAGGTTGGGACACCAACCTTTTCCCACCTCAATGCACACCCACAACTAGGATTCCCTCGATAATACCAAGTCCACGGTTCCAAACCACCATGTCACTACTTTATTGATTGGCTGGTGAGAAGAAGAAGATTGTAAACCATAATCCTCCTTGTTTGTCATGTTATGTACACTGCTCAATATTGATTCCTCAGTTTCTTCACATCATCATTTCATCCTTGACAACCCGGTCATAAAGCTCCTTGCGCCACTTTTGATGTTCATCATAGGCTTTACTCCTTGAGAGAGCTTGAGAGTACGCTCTGCTATCTTTTTCTTTTGTGACCATAAGCAACTCTTGAACCGGGGGTTGATCAGATATGATCCCACATACACCGGGGGCATCACTCTACATCAATCAATCCAATCACCCACAATTAGGAATACCAACATAATGACAAGTTAACAAAGATGTGCCAAGTTTTCTTCAGTCAAGGAAGAGGGGAGAGTTACAATTGTTTAGTGAAGTAGGACCACTCAACATCAAGCATGTTCCCAAAACGAATCTAAGAAATACAAATAATAAATAGATGCTTGTTGCACATTGTTCAACATCAAGACAATGAAATCCAAGCACAATTTTTGCAAAAATGAGATCTCCAAATACTTGATGATGAGATACTACCTTTAGTTAGTAGGTGTCACATTTAAAAGAATGGCTTGGTGAATGACTTACTAAATCCTACAAACATTCACCATAAAGGACCAAAGAAGATTGGATTTTTAAAATAACCAAATCAATTGACCATATTGTGAAAAAATATACATATGAGTAGAGTTTTATACAACGAGAATTTATGAAGGAAGTATCATGTTTTGGTCCAAAATTTTCCTTACATGACCTTCTCAAAATTGGTTAAAAATCATTAGGCATAATTTTGGCTTTGAAGTTGAACATGGAATTCTTTCAAAACTTATTGAAAACAATTTTTTCATTCATTTACTAAAATTCTAAGCAAATTTGTGTAATAAAAATATAGAAAATATGTAATAAAAGAGTCCTTTAAAGAAAGTTGGAAAATTAATTAAAATGAGAGAAATGAGACTACATCTTTTCAATCCACAATCATAAACTGTTTATTGCTAGTAGTCATTAGAATATGAAAATGAAACCTATAGCATCAATAGCATCCTAAAAAACTAAAGAACCACTCATCCAAATTTGAATTCTTTGACAAACCAAAATGTATACTTTTAGATGCTCTTGATTCAAGAATATAACTTAACATTATGTCCAATACCTTCTTGAACCTCCTACCCCTTCAAGTCTATTGTATAGTTCATCAACTATATTACAAAGCCAATTCCATCATGTCAAACTACACAACCTTCAAGTAGACTCAAGAAGTTATTGGACATGATGTTAGGCCATCATATTGAATTAAGAACATCCAATGTCATGTTCTTGAATTGATATGATTGTAGAAGGATTATATACAATTACAAAGAGATATGATAAATATGAACACAAATAATTTCCTCAAGGTATTTACATACAATAACCTTCAAAGATCAATGCAATATTTACAATTATTGAGAAAAAATGTATACTAAACCATTCACAATATAGAAATCACAAAGTGGGAATGAAAATACCAACAAACAAATGAATTATTTTAAAGGAAACAAAAAACAAAGAATGTGGTGGTACCTTAAAAGCAGTGTGAGCCGCAAATCCACACAAGTGAGGTCCATAAACATCCGTTGATTGAGAGATGATCCATGGCCTGTACACAATCAACAATATACCTCAGCAAACCTCACTGAATCATGGTTTAAAATAATATTCATTGATGATTGATTATAAATTCAGAAAAGGTCAAAATATTGAAAGATTCTAATCTACTAACAACAAAATTTTGAATCTAATCCAAAAATGAAATGCCATCCAATCCCATTGACTATTAATTGGACTCCTCCCGTTTGTTTAATTCAAGCTTCATATTCAATTTTTAATCTAAAACTTGAAGAACATTTATTGAAATATTTAAAACCAACTTTACAAACTTAAATCTATAACTTGATGGAATCCATTCTACTTCTCTAGAGTAATTGAAGATGAAATGCACAATTATTTTTCCACAAACTTGTTCTGATGAGCTTTGTGATGTCCCTTTGAGATTTTTGATTTAGTGCGATTGCACAAGGTCCAACTACTAATGTTATATTCAATAATGAGCCTCACTATCACATCCCTCACTACACTTATGCATGCTATATTATTTTTCAAATCTAAATTTTGCTTTCCTGTAACCTAATCCATAGTATTGAATGGCAAGTTGACCAAATATAATCATATTCTCAAAAATTTGATTGATCAACTACAACACCCTACAAAATAGTCATTAATTAACAAGATGAATGTTTTCATTCATGACTAAATGGACTATACTAGTCATTGCTTTTTAGAAAAATGATTGAACACCCTATTGCATAGCTTGTTCATCCCTTTTACAAAACAATACATAGTGTAGTTCATATATGACATCAAATACAAGATGTACAAACTCTTAATTTCTACCAAACTCCAAAAAGTGATTGGAGATTCTTCTCTCAATATCATAGAGTAGCCCATTTTGGATACAAGTTTGGACAAGCCCATTGCATAAACTTCTAGAGAAAAAAGTTGAGTGCAATGGGTTTGCCCAAACTAGTCCCTAGAGTAGTATGTCCTTGACCTTAGTTCACATCCAATGCTTGGTTACTATACAAGTAAGAAATCCTATTTGTGCAATATGGTTATTTGTATCACTTTGTAGCCAATATGTATCAATGGAGTAAATTTTAAATGTACACCCCTTCATACATAGCGGCACACATCAAGTGGCTTCTAAATTGTGGCACAAATAAGATCTCTTACCATATAAAAAAACAAGGTCCATATTCCATATAATAGATTGCGCTTGTGATTTCAGAAGGTGTTTAGGGTTGCAGCGGCGAAGCAAGAAAACTCCATACCTTCCATTGGGAGAGACGACGAATCGAGCCGGCGCCGTGAGATGTTCAAACGCCTTGAGCGCGGATTCATTATCTCTATACAAAGCATATCCAACCGCTGCGCTTTGCAAGTCGCCCACGGGCAACACATGCACTGCGCAAACGCCCTCCGTGTGCTCTTGCAGCAGCTGCAACGCATCATGCGCGGAGACATTCGTTTCCATATTACTAATCAACAACAATCTGCTGGTGGTGGCCTTCTTCCCGCCGTTCTGGACCACGACTTCTTCGTCCAACGCCGAAGTGGAGGTTGTCTTCGGATCATTGCAGTCGTCTTGGCCATTCGCGGAGCTGTCCACACTCCCTTGAAGATGCTCCTTCTCGTTCTTGCTTTTCTTAGCAACAGCTTCGACCTCGTCTTCCTCGTCATCCGACACCACCACATGATGCCTTCGCCGTCGCTTTCCACTTGCGTTCACTTCTGTGGCTGGAGTTTCTGGTATTCGCAAATCAGAAATACGAACGGTTTCTTGGACTTGGTTCGAAGCTCGAGGAGGCGATCCGGTGAGTTCCTCGGATGATCCAGGCGTCATGGCTTCTTGAGCTTCCGTTGTTTTCTCAACGTTAGGCTCTCGTACTTGCGGACGATTTGAATGGTATTTCTCCACAATGCCGTTGTATAAATCAGCTAAGGATTTCTTTCCTAACCTTTGGCTATTGGCTTCAATGTGTGGAGCCGGAGGAGTGTGGTCTTTGTCGGTGTGCGATTTCGTGGGAATATCGCAGTCGATTTGAGGGGATTGCCGCGTTCGTTTGGTCTTCTTGACGAGCGGAGTGTGATCTTCGTCGTCGTCTGCGGACTTGTCAGAAAGAGCGTTGTCGTTTTGAGGTTGTGGTCGCTCACGCTCCGTCGTTCCTCTTGTTTTTCTGTCCTTGCTGCTGTGAGCTTGCGTCGTGATGCGCTGCGGTTCTTCCCGAGTCTCGTCCTCTTCTTGTGTGGATTTATCGGAGCAGATGTCCTCCGCGTCAGGCATGGCTGTCAGTGGCTCCTCCCGTGGTCGCTTCGACTTGGTTGTTTTCTTGTTAGCAGGATCGGATGTCTGCTTCTCGACAACGGCAGCGTCGATAATCTCTTCTTGTTGTGAACTCTGCCGCTGTCCTTTACTCAATCCTGGGACAATCTGCTCCTTGGATGCGAGGCTCTCTGATACAGGTTTGGGGATAGGATGCTTTCTTGGTCTACCTGGCTTTCGCTTCTGCTGTTCCTCGGGCACTGGCACTGCGACATCGTTTGACTTTGATGGAGCTTCCGGCCTTGTTGCTTCATCAGGCTTTGAGCGCAAGCGAGATTCAAGTTGCACCTGCATTTGTTTCCCAACGATTTGCATTCCAACTTTCTCCAGACTAACCTTGTGAGCAGCTTTTCTTTTTTTCTGTGGACTATCCTCTGGCTTCTTCTGTGGAGTAACCTCTGGCTTCTTCTGTGGAATAACTTCTGGCTTCTTCTGCGGAATAACCTCTGGCTTCTTCGGCAGACTAACCTGTGCCTTCTTCTGCGGACTAACCTGCGCCTTCTTCTGCGGACTAACCTGTGCCTTTTTCTGCGGACTAACCTGTGCCTTCTTCTGCGGACTAATCTCGGCCTTCTTCTGCAGAGCAGCCTCGGCCTTCCTCTTTTTTTCAGTACCCTCGGACTTCTTCTGTGGACTAGCCTCCACGGACTTCAATTTCAATGACTTCTCCAATGACTTCAATTTCACCCGCTCCCCCAACGTTAGTGAGACGGTCTCGTCATGAACAGCAGGGACGTTGGGAGTTGCCTTCTTCATTGTACTTGATTTCTCCCCCTCTTTCAAGCTGGAACGCGGGACGTCATCCTCTCTGACAGCAGCAGCCTCTTCAGGAGCGGCAGCGACATTTGGATTTGCCTTCTTCCCCGATGTGTTGAATTTCACCCGCATTTTGATAGGACGTCTCCTCGTGACGTCGTCATCCTCTGCGACTACAGGAGCCTCTTCACGAGGAGCGGTGACTTCGGGGGTTGTCGGCTTCTTTGGGTTTGATTTCGCGCGCTTTTTGACGGGACGTCGGATGTCCTCTCTAATTGCAATAGCCTCGTCACGAGCAGCACTGTCTTCTGCTGCCGCCTTCTTTTTGTTTAATTTCACCTTCTCTATGAAGGACATCGACTTCTCGATCGCTCTGACTGGAGCCTTCTCTTCGCCAAGAACAACCTCGGGAGCGGGGGCTACTACTGCCGTCGTGGCTTTCGCTTTGACGAGTCTTCTCCCAACTGACCCTTTCTTAGTACTCTCACCTCCACCGCCACTCCGTTCTGCATCCTCGCTTTCATTGCCATGGCCTGGGGCATCTTCTGAGCCTTCGCGACTACGGTCTTTTGGGGTATTAGCAGGCCTGGCATCCACATCCAAGTTGTTCAAAGCATCGTTGTCACTAGCAAGGTCTGGTTGCTCCATTATCTTCGCTTGCATGATTCGCTTCTTCTTCGAACCTTGAGATTTTGCACTCGCTTGCTGCCCGAGCTGCACCCTATGATTCGGCAAAGTTGATGGGGAATGATCTTTGGAGCTAAGTTGCTTCTTCAGGGCAGCGGGTTCTGGACTTGGCAGGGAAGGTTCCTTGAAGGGTTGTTTCTTCGACGGAGGGTGCTCAAGGCTTGGCGGGGTAGGTTCCTTGGAGGCTTGTTTCTTCGAAGGAGCGACATCGGGGGTTGGTGAGGGAGCCCTCGGCATCGGCGACGGAAGATCTTTGGTCGGAAGACGCTTGGGTGCTGCTAATTTCCGCCGCTGCTCCCCACTCCCTGCCAACTTCTTAACTAAATTCTTCACCATTGGATCCTCTTCAGGATTATCATTCGACAGGAAGCAGACCTCCGCACATCCGACTAGGGTTTGCTTTCCTTTCTTCGGTCCATCATTCCAGAGAAGCTTGAAATCGCACTTACACTCCTCACCATCGTCACTGAACGAGTGTCTTTTCTTAACAATCTAGTCGCACACACCATCACAATGGACTTAATTAATTATACAACACGTTACCCCAAGTCGTGGACTGTGGCTTAAAAAGACTAGATGCAACTCAATACATAGATCTTGAGGTGAGAAAACCCTCACCGAAACAACCTTCGCGTCGTAATATTTGCGGTCCTCGCTATCGTCGAGGCAGCCACATATCGATTGACCTTCATTAACGAGTTTGCACTGACAATCCTGCAGTTGCTCCGACCTCACCCGCACGCGCGATCTGAGCTTCTTAGGGTCCAGCAAATCCGAAGTGGGAAACCTCTCGTCTTCCTCGTTGTCGAAATCATTGAAGTGGACAACGACGACGTCTTTCGAACCCGGCGCAAAACTCAACGACCCGTCGTACCAAGCTTCGTCCGCACTACATCGCATCTCCAGGTTACTTTCCGAATCAACGCCCATGTTGATCTCCTCCACTCGGAAGCTGAAGAACTCAGCACGAACTCCACTAAGTAAATCTCCACTACTCTTGTCACTTGAATCATTCACAGCTTGGCTTACCTTTCGTTCACAACTTCTTTCTAGCCTCACTAGTTCATGGTTTCTAGTCACAATAACGGTGAAAACCAACTAACCACCATATCCGCTTTGCAGACGAATATTCTATCACCAAAAAAAAACCCGAGCAGTGCCACATAAAACGACTGCAAAATTTTGTGTCAACTCACTACAGCCATTTTCAACCCACGAAACAAAGACAACACCCAAACGTTCCAGCTGCTGCAGCCCTGCCACAACATTACAAACACGGTGGAACCCGGAGAAGAATCTTTACCGACTAATTTGCTGTCACCACAAATCCGAGTCGACCCCACCGATCGAAATCACCACCCGGGGCCTCACATCCAACACACAAGAAGCGGCAGCAAGTGTCGGTATAAACCCAAGTGCGGCATGCTGCTCTACTAGAAGAGGAGTGCGCAGCAACGGGAAGAAGTCGATGGAGCACGAAACTGTGGAGCCAAAACCAGTTGATGGGCACACAGGGGAAAGAAAAATTAGTGATGGCACTCTGCTGGAAGCCGCGTGGGACTGTGCACGCTGACAAAGTCTTTACAGACAACTGGGAACCCGAAGCCCGAGAAAGAGGGCATGCTTTACCACCAGGCACCAGCGAGCAAGTTGCTGCTGGCTGCACTGTGTCAAGTGATTATTGTGTAAGTTACCACGTTCTACAGTATTTCACCGGCGTGTATGCGGTGCGGGCCGCCGTGATGAAGGCCAGGGTGATGAATTGACTTCCCGCCTCATTCCCCCAGCCAAGGGTAAAGGTAAGAAATTGCCCCCTATTTCTTTTTTTCAACATTGCAAAGGATTTCCGCCAGGAAGAGAGGTTGCTTTCACGCCAGGAAATTGCCCCGTATTTCATGGTAGGGTGAACTGACCCCCTCGCACGTCGGCCAGGGGGATTGACCCCTCTATTGCCCCGTGTTTTAGCCTTTTAGAAAATATTGGAATTTTTTATTTGTCACATATGATAAGATTTGCAAATTCTAAATTCATAATTGCAATTTGAGACCCCAAGTTAGCTAGGAGATGTGACGAAATACAAAATTTAAGCAACACAAAATAGGGGGCAATTTTGACATTTATCCTATGGTGGGGCAATAAAGGGGTCAATCTTCCCTCATCCTTACTTGCCCCCTTGAAGTTGCTCTACGAGTGCATGTAAAAAAAAGATCCCCTATTTTGTGCCTAATTAATTTATACTCTACATTTCTTTATGCTAATTTTGGGCCTTTGATTGCAAATATGAATTCAGAAATTATAAATTTTATCACATGAGACAAATAAAAAATTTCAGTGCTTTTCCTAGGAGACAAGTGAGGGATCATATCACTTGACCCTATTTCTTGCCCTGGTAATTTTGTACTTCTTCACCTCTCCTACCTAATTTAGCACGTCGTTTCCCTTCTGTTGCCTCCCTTGCTCGTCAAATTTTGGCCATTCCTCAATTACAGATTGAAACAGAGTGGATTTTTCAGTGTTGCAGGTGTGCTGACAAGCCTGCGTCCTTATCGCCTTGGTTAAAAAAATCAAGGCTACGAGAATTGGCCTGATGACGCAAGACGTGAGACAGTGCAAAATCGCTGAGGTGGCCAAAGATGTGAAGGAATATTTTGCCAAAGAGATTGATGGAGTTGCTTGATGAAGTTGAAGATGAGATACATGAAGGTGGTTACTTTGAAGAGGAAGTCAGCTTTTAGAGCATCACCACTCGTCTTGCAAAATGCAGTGGATTTTCAACTTGCAAAATGCAAAGTCATCCACTTTGCAAGCCGGATGGTGTACCCAATCAATCTTAACAAGCCAACGGAGTTGAGTATTTGGATTCGAGAATCAAGTAAGTGCATTACATGGAGATTGAGAACCAAGGAAGTGTTGCAACAAGAGGGTCCAACTTTGACAAACCCATGGCAAGTCCACAAAGTGACGCAACAAATGTATCTAGCTCACAAAAGTGCTACAGCAAGTGGATTTATTTTTTGCAAGTTGTCTTTGACTTTGTCAACTACTTAGTTAACAAGTCATTCATTTTGTAGGACATGTGGGGCCATTTTGCTAGTCTCCTTAAGCAAGTCATTCGTTTTGCAGGATGAGTGGAAGTACTCTTAGATGAGGAGTATAATTCTTTGATTTTTGTGTTTGCAATGCTAGCACCATCAAAATATTTTAGAATCGTTTGAACATGCAAAATGGGTGGACAATTTTGCTAGTCTCCTTAAGCAACTCATCCATTTTGTGAAACAAGTGGGGATGCTCTTAGATGAGGAGTAGAATTCTTTGATTTATGTGTTTGCAATGCTAACACCATTAGGGCATTTTTGAAAACGTTTGAGGATGTTTCATATTCATATTTCATATTCATTTGGAGCCTTGATGTAAATTCAAATTGAACTGATATTAATTGAGCATACTCTATGGTCAAGTTCATAAATTTAGGCATAGATTGCCTAAATTCATATTATTATTGCATTTGCAAAATTTCAGTGTTTGAGATACCATGAACTGGTTGACCCTGGCATCAACTTAATGTATAATAAAGAATCTATGCATGATAACAATCCAACACTGGTTTAGATGTCCTTTTTCTGTACTCATAATAATGATTTTTGACTTCTTGCATTGACAAGGCTTGTACTCTTGTCTGCAAACAAATCAGAAAATAAAAATAATAATACACTCTATAGTTAATTCTCAAGTTCATTCATTTAGTGCAAACAGTAGCATGTCTTCATTTGGATGACAATACGGACATGCTCTTCATCTTTCTCATTCATTGGGAGAACTGCAAATGTCCCTTTTGAAGGGATTGTCATAGATCACTACCTATTTACTTTATAAGTAAGTTAACTAATAATACCTTTTAATTATCGCATATATATATAATTATTTTTTGAACATGCTATATTACAATTGATATGAGATTGACCTCTAAAAGACCAAAGTCCCCTTAGTGGATTCCTAAAGATTTAGGTAGGTTCTTCTAATCTCAATTTTTGACAAGATTTTTTATTTTTTTTTTAAGATAGAAGAACTCATTAGCTTTAAGAAAATATAATATTTATTTCAATTGGTGCTTGGGAGTAAAAATTATGCTACTTGAAGCTTAAAATAGAGGTTGCTAGACAATACAAAAAAATTGTAGAAATTTTAAATAGAATACTAAATATTTTGTCAAAGAAAATATTGAGTCTATCTACATGGAAGACTTTCATTTATTTCATTAGACTAGTGATAAGAAAGTTAGTATGGAGAATCTTGTTTTTCAGGCAATTAGAACATCTTCTTCAAAAAATAACTTATAGGATCATTCTAAATTCAATTTTTACAATTCTTCAAAAAAAAGTTCTACACAATTTAGTTCTCTTCTTAGAAGAATTTCACTATTGGAATCACTATGTCTCAATTCCATCTTAGAGCTTTTAATGATTTATTTTTTCCTTCTATATTATAGCTACTTTTGTTGAACATTTTTTTAAGAATGAAAATCAAATTTTTAAAATTTTTAAAAAAATTCCACAAAGCTCTTAACTAAATTCTTCATTTTTGTTTTGTACATCATATCTATATGTATTTCATATATTGTCTCTGTAAAAGAAAAATTGGTTTTGGTTTTAGTGGTAGGTAGGTACATCAAATTTGTGTATTTATTTGTTTTTGATTAGTGGGGATGGCTAATCAATTGATAAGATTTGTTCACCATACAAAAAGGCTTGATTTAGTACTTAGATGCCAAAATTGAATTTCCACATTAGATCTTCAAATCACACCAATTACAAGATCACATATGACATTTTTCTCTTACAAAGATGACTTTCATGTAGGGTATTCGTGTCCTATTTCAAGGATAATACTTTTCAAAATTTGAGTAGAGTTGGAAGAAGAGGCATGTTGATTTCTACATCCTACTTTAAAAAAAACAATTCTAAGAACAATCCAACTTAATCTTCAAAAGCTAGTCCAAATAAAATTCTACTTGATAAGTTATTTGATGATTCCAACCATTGCATATGAAACCCCTTTAACAAGATATGTGACATGTATTAAATCTCCTAAGGTAGGTAACCCCCAAACAACCATTTTTGCTATAGTGCCTATTTTATATTATTACATTGAATATTAGATTGAATTTTTTATTATTAAATTTTCATATCTACTTGTTGGCAAGTGAAGGGAGGTTCAAAATTCACCAAAGAATATAACATTTGGATACTGCATGCAAAAGTTATGAAAAATCAAAGTTTTTATGGTACACATTTTTAAATCATTTCTTCAACATACATGCATATTGATTTTTGGAGATGTATAGAGAGTGATGATGGTAGTTTTAGAGAAGGTGCAATTTTGGGTATATGGCCACTTTATATATTTGGGTTCTTCACATTCTCCAACATCAATTTTTAAATGATGCCACAACTATTTTTCAACCAATAAATGACAAAGAATCTCTCCATATAAGACATAAGTATAACTATTCATTCTTTGAATTTGGTGTGAAAAGGGAGGTCTTCTATAGTAGTTTGACTTCTAGTGAGTGCTTTTGGATCTTTTTAAGCCAACAATTCACACAATACCAAAACAAATGAATTCTATGGTAACCAACTCGTCCTTTATGGGTTAATTTATCTCATTTCTAACCTAATAGCTAGAGCTACAACTTTCTTTCCTTCCTCTTAGTAGTTCATTGAGTTAGCATCCTCTTCAAGTGCTCTAGATGTTTTTGTCCTTCACATAAACACCACCTT
Organism: Pseudoscleropodium purum; assembly: GCA_963969395.1. Classification (NCBI taxonomy): domain Eukaryota; kingdom Viridiplantae; phylum Streptophyta; class Bryopsida; order Hypnales; family Brachytheciaceae; genus Pseudoscleropodium; species Pseudoscleropodium purum. Next base: position 17,353,766 of record OZ017803.1, read on the forward strand.
ATAATTATATATCATAATTCAACAACCTCTTAAAGCCAAGTACCTTAATCCTCACCAATTATCCCAAAACTAGTTTATGGAATTTAGTGCAGTATACTACGTTCAAGACAAATATACATCAATTTTGGCTACCTTGAGAGTGAGTGGCATAAAAAATAAATAAAAAAGGATTTTGCAAGTGGTAAAGGATCATAGGGAATACAATAATCCAAAACTAACTAAATAGATGCTAATTCCTATGTGGAGGAAGTAACAAATTGGTTATCAAATTTTATTGGTTGTTATATTCTTGGCTAAAATCTATTTTTTTTTCAAGGATTTTTTCCTATATACATTTAGCCATTGAAATTTTTTACTAGCAATGGAATGAAATTTAGCCAGTTCTGTAAATGTTGATCCTTACATGTCTAAATGGTCAAAATTGTCTATTTTCCTAATCTTAAAAAGTTGAAATGAATCATTTGGGACAATCATAAAATATAAAGAAAAAAAAATGGCCTATATTCTTTAACCAAAAGATAAGATTTGGGAGGCTATTATAATTGAATGGGAGCTTCTGAAGTAGACTCTAAGTTCTTAATTTGAGCACTTAGAGGTAAAGAAGTAGTCTTTTAGATTACAAATGAAAGTTCAAAACAATCCACATACATACATATCATTTTGTGATAGGATAGGTTGAAAATCCTAATAAAAATACTTGGCATCAAGCTATTACTCTACTAATTGTTTTGACATCTTCAAACATCAAGGTAGGGGGCTCTTTGCTTTCTATGTATCAAAGTTCTTTTCACCTGTAGAACATCTTGGATGCAAGTTTGTCCATGTATTGTAGGCCACTCCAATATTCTTTAATGTTTTTTGGTTATCTATTCATGTCCTTTGATGTGCATATATTCTTTAATGAATTGTAGGAGTGAGAGCTTCCTATTATGACTCCATCTATTGCAAATAACATTGATTTGTCTAAATACTACATGTGACACTAACTCACTAAAGTTATACTATTTTAATTACTTTCGGTAAAGGTCAAATTTAACATAAATTATGTCAATTTTGACAAAAAGCGTCACATGCCACCTTGTGATTGGTTTAAGGCGTTGTAGAGCTTTCAAAGTTTGTGTAAATGTCAAAATTTAATTTAGATGGAATAATTCCCTAAATAGATTAGTTTTCATGTACAATAGTGTAGAATTGACATATTACTATTAGTATTGTACCAATTTTTATAAAAGTAATTTTTTTTGTAACAATAATTTTATAGGTGACAAATAATTGTGCTCCCTTACAAATTGAACAAATCAAAGGAAATATTGTATATTAAGTATTACATGTTTATTGACTTTTGGGATCCATAATAATTAATTGTAGAAGTTGCACTAATTATCTTGTCAACGAGGGTGCAAAATTAGTGTAACTAGATTATTGGAGAAAGGTGATCAATACAATAGATTAGAATTTCATCAATGCATCACAACAAATAGATTGGAAAAATAAATAATCCTTGAATGATTGATATGAAATTACAACTTGAGAGCATTGTTGTTTCAATAGTAGAAAAATCACAACTACAAGGACTGAAATTTTTTCCACAATGACTCATTATAGTCATTTGTAGACAAAGTCTACATTCATTGAGGACATGTTTTTCTATAAGTGCTTGAAACACATCAAAAGTTTACACAAATAGATAAAAACACATGAATTTGAATTTAGACAACGAAAATAGACCTTATTAAAGGCAATCTAAAAGACAAGTTACAAACCATTAAGACAAATATGCTAAAGATAAAAAATTGTGCAAATGATATAGAGAATCTTGCAAATGTATCATGCCACATGCTTCAAGTGGCTTTAGAGCATGCTTTGCAACTTGCTTCACAATGAGCCTTACGATCAGAAGACCATATGCATGCCCTAAAATTAGGCTAGTAGGATATTACATGAGGGCCCTCTTGTGGTTAACCCCTCATTGCTTAAGGTCTTTTTGGGTTCAAAAACATCATTGCTTTTGAAGTGTTAAAAATCTAAATTTCACTAAAGTATAGAAATCTCAATTGTACAATCTTGTAGTGAACATTTTGTAGATGACATGAATCAAATTTGGAGGCATTTGACCACATAGATTGCAAGATTATAATGTTTTAGTGTTGAAAGCAGATGCTAAAATTTTTGTAGCAACACATTTGGAGGTGAAAGTTGATTTCTAAACCTATTCAAATGAAAAAAACTATAAACTATGAAGTAATTAAAAACGGACATACAAACACATTGGTGAAAAAAATATTATTCAATTGACTCAATGTATCCACAAAATGACTTTGAAATGTAAAAAAATAGCAAAAAAAGTTGCAAAAAACACATTTGTGGCTGAACCTCTGACTAAAATGCTTCTTAGTCACTCATAAATTCTTGGATTCATATGAAATTTTATCCACACAATCTAGACTAATATGTGAACTTTTTTTTTAAAAACTTATTGGAAACGGACATTGTATGGAGAAGAAACAAGTCACTGAAGTTCATTGTAATCCAAAAATGTGGAGATTTTGAACTTTGAATTACTCCCAAACATTCAAAGAAACTTGGATTGATATGAAAATTTTACTACAATAACTAGATTGAAAGGAAAAAATAGCACCCATTATTATTTTTAATTGAAAATAGACATTTGATAAAGATTCAAGCCTTCAAAGTTGTAGCCATCAAATGTATTTTGGTGAACTCAAATTGAACTTGTGAACTTCGATTGGCTTTGAGAAAATTGATTCATTGTGGATTGATTTGAAAATTTTACTACACAAACTAAAAGAGACAGTGCAAATTTTCCAACAATTTTTTTTTTTTAATTTGGACATTAGATATAAAAGTTATAGCACTTTCAATTGAACTTAAAACTATGTGAAGACACTTTTGGCCCCCTTCAAGAGTGAGGGGTTAATCCTTGGAGGCTACCTCACTTTACGACAAAAAATAATAAAGCTCATGTTGGAAGAATTAGGAATAAGCAAGACCAAAGGAAGCAACATAGGTCAACATAAAAAAAAATTATAGATATTGTGCATTGATCATATGGTTTCAAGGTACAAAAATCAAATTGCTAGAGCTTTAAGAGTTGTGTGGTGATTGGTGGAGTGCAAGGCAATGAAATATACTCCAATGTTTTCAAGGTTGTTAGTTTGATCCTTGTAAGGGACATTTTTGAGGGTCATAGGGTCACAGGCCACTTTTAGAGCACATTCATGACCCCACCTTTACATTGGTCAAGATTTGACACATGGCCAAAGTGGATGAAAAGTACTTTGAGCTCTCCAAATATCCCCCAAACACCCCATTCTACCATGTCAAGATTAATTAGGCATGCCAAATCTATGTTTAGTCAACTATTTTTTACATTCCACTCATCAATTCACTACTCATAGGATGCATTTGGTTCATAGGGGTGGGGGACAGACGACGGAGGCTTTTCCATAGGAGCAACGTTTTGCAAGTAGGTACTGAAAACTGCGTCAGTTTAACAAAAATTGACTGAGACGTAAAGGGTCAAACTGCTTCCTTTTCTAACTAGTTTTGGTATCCTTATCCTCGATTGCCATCCCATTGTCGAAAGATTTGGAATGTAAAACACATTGTACACTCTTTGGAAGAATAATCTCTGTGGATTTCCATATTTCTGTTGATCTATGTTCAGGCAAAGTATTTGTACCAAAACCCAATGAGTACTAGGGTGATCGAGTTGCATCAAAAGCGATCGAACCTGATGCGGCTGGAAGGTCAGATTTCTCGAGAGATTTCTCCAAAAAGCCGACCAAATTTTACCTCACATGACTTTATGAAAACCAAATTCTTGCTTAGAATGGACAGGCTAGCAAGTTCTGTCACTCTCACCAGCAACTACGAGTTACCCGTGGAACTCATATTTGACAAACCTGAATATGGCTCTCAAGGTAATACCGGTAACTACTCTTACAGTCCAGAAGAGCATCGATCTGAACATGATCACTATCATTAGACTAAATTGATTCTCCTTGTGTGTTACAGGACTTGAAAGAGAATTCTATTGAACTTTTGCACGTTTGCGAACAACGAAGAAATAAACTAAGAATTTTGAGTATGGATGTACCTAAAATGGACACTGGAGTCTCGCATTCAAGAAGGGGTTACTTTGGGTAAGAATCACAATTGATGATACTTACCTTGTTCAGATTTGTAATCTTTGAGCTTGAATTGAGTGTGACAAAACCACCATTTGGAACGCCAATATCTCGTCCAAGCAGGCAGAGCTCTGGTATTTCAAATTTACTGTTTTTCTAATACTGTTCTGATTGTCTCTGCAATTGGACCTTACAAGTCATCTCATTCGGAATACTCACTAACTTGTCGGCTGCGAGCATGAATTTGCTTGAACCACTTCAGTACGTGCTCCCTATGTACGAAAATAAGAGCCAAGTATGTAGCGATCGAAAGGCAAACACATTCTATGATTCTTGTTGTACAGTAGGTGATTTTCAAATCATCCTTCGGAAAGAGTCTCGCTGACGGAATTTTGATCATTTAAAAATCCTGGAAATTCAATTGTATGAGGTCTATCTCTCAGAACTTGAACTCACATCTTTAGGTGGGGTTCTTTATGGTGATTCACAGAATCCAAGACAGCCTCGCTACGCGCCCAGAAGGAGGCCGATTTTCGCATTTGCTGAAGGGAGGCGACACAATATTCACAGAGTACCTCTGGGTCAGGAACAATATCTTCAGCTGCCATGACAACCAGCGTTGCCTTCCCCATGTAACTCTGGAGGAATATGCTTACTGCCTGAACCTCAACGACAAAGTAGATATCAGACGATTGAGCTTCTACGAAGATATCAGAAGTCAGTATGGAATTTCCTAAATTCAGTTCGTAGTTATGCCCAGTAATTAAGCCTAGTAATTAAGTCTTGTTTTGGAACAATTAGAGACCGAACTTTCAATTCCTTGTTAAGTTGGATTTCGCCGTGATAGTAGTAATCAACATACTAATAAATTCCCCCGGACTTTCACAGCGAGCGATAAAGCTTAAATACGTACTACGAGGACAATGGATTGGAGATTCACCTGCGGAATTTTAGTGACAATAGGAAACATTTGCACGATGGGATTCCCACTAAATGTGACGGCCTCGATAGGGCCTGGCATGTTTGAAATCGTCAATGTGGTTTGCAATACTACTCTCCGAGTGAGCTTTGCTGGTAGCTTCGCACATCACATCAAACATTTGTTGTCAGCATTTAGTGGGAATCAGCATTTAAGGAGTGGGTGTCGACATAGATTCGATAGTTTTCTGAAACTTCAATATTCGCAATGGATAGTACTTTCTCTTGCAAATTATGTGTTGCTCGGACTAAAAAAGTACCAATCAATATCGTGATAGACTGCATTGCACGCACAACAGTTTAATACACTCGTACCTTCGGGCCAGCAAGATACATGAGGATTGATGCAGCCCAATATGTGAAGTATGCCTCGAGGGACAGTTTCTTCTTGTCGCTGATTGTCTTAGCTGCCCTTACGTGATCAAGGGGATCTATAAAGTAGTTCAGAGGAATTGGAAAAAGCACATAACCAACATTATTTCCCCATCGATTCTGCGAGCCTCCCTTCAACATCGATGCGAGCTCCTGCATTACAAGATAATTCAACTAATTTTAGAATCAGCTGCAACAGAATCTTACTAATGTGCTAATTAAACTTGTCATATTCTCGACTAACTAATGCTTGATAAAAGTCGATTTTGAGCACGAATTTATGTTTATATACGAAAATGCGAATTTCGTTCCGTTCAGAATAATAGCCCACAGAATAGACTTGCAATTGTCCGGAGAACCCTGAAACCCAAAGACTAAGGTCTGAACTAGTACCTGGAGACCTGGCGATCCTCTTGTATTCACAAGGGCCGCTGCCCGTACTCGTAGGCTCGACACATTAGGAATTCGCTTACCCTTCAGCTTTTGGGGGTCGAACGTGTTGTTCAGAATCCCGCCTTCGAGAGGGCCTACACAACAAGACTGAGTAAGTTCAATTCAATCAAATTTTAGAGCCTTCAAGTACGGATAAACTAAAAAATCTCTATTGATACCTGCAGAAAACTCGAGCACTAAAAATTGAAGCAAGATATATGCTCCTGTTTAGCGGTAAATCTTAAAAAATCGTGGTAAGCGTATGCCACCTCACTCACAAAAATTCTGTAGGTACCGTCCCTCCAAATACTTTTGAAGGCCTGCTGCTACCATGCCCATGAGTACATCATTAACCGTCTGCCATAAACACAATCAATGCTTCATGAGCTACTCAGTTATTCATACTCGGTTTGATCAGCTAAGTCTTCTTTCAAGGCGCCACTACTTATTAATCGAATAACTTGTTTTAATGTAATTGTCATGGTGCCAAGAGCGTAGCCGATAGATTTCCAGTGACATCAGACATTTCCATTAATTCTAACTGAGATTGATGATCTCAATTGCAACCAATAATAACTGTATGCTCAGAAGTCACGCTCTGGAAGTGCAAGGAATCAAGATAGGACTTACCCCCTTCACGGCATCTTTCACGACAATCATGTCCTCGATGTCAATGACTGAATATACAATCCTCTTCTTTGCATGCTCCACACCACCATGGCCTTTGATGGGACTATCACTGTCCCTATACCACAACATAGTATAGACGAAATGAAGAACACCTATAATTGTGTTCCACAGAAGGAGGATTGGGGACAAGAACCACCGAGAAAAAAGGGATTTTTCTTTCCTTTTCTTTGAAGCAACTGGGATCGAGGGAAGCTGGTCAGGGCTGCCCAGACGTCTGGTACATGCCAACAGTAGCGACATTAGAGATGTCCCGTCTCCAAAAGCATGATGCACGCGGATAACCATGTGCGAAGCAGCAATTCCAGATGTCCCGTTCAGGATGTGACAGTGCCATAGCGGACGCGATGAATCCATGGGCGGAGAATTTTGAAGATGGCTAACGTAGCTCTGGATAAAATGTGGACCAGCTTTTTCTTTGTCAGTGAATCCAGTCGATTCGGAGACATGGGCATCGATGTCAACCTGAACTGGAACCCAGATGTCCCTGCCTCTTTTGTTCTTTTTCTACACGCCAATTAATATATTTGAGTCAGACATACAAATCATTGCAAATTTTTTTTAAATAGGCGCCCACACTGAAAGACTTGAGAGCATACCACGCATCTTTTATCAATTAGTTTGCTAGTTAGAGAAGATTCTTCACTGCTGAACATCTTGTGAAGTTCAAAGTCGACCTGAAGAGTGAGAGTTAAAACTCTAGCATCGTGCAAAGTTGAAATGCGCGGCCAGTTTCAGTTACTTAAGCTTTCAGAATCAACTGTGTAAGATAGTCACAACTCACCAGAACACTGTGAAAGCGGTTGTGATTGACCAGTGTTTCTGACAAAGTCTTCTTGAATTCAGCAACGTTGATTAGTTTCTGAAATCCCAAGGTGCATATGATGTAGCAGTTAAGATCCGGTTGCATGAACACTCTGCCCGCAGGAGTGACCGGCTCCTCCTCAACCTGTATTGCTGCAGGTGTTGTGTTTCTCCGTGTGGTATTGATTTTTCGCAGTCTACGACGAGGTTCGTCTGAGTCGAAGGCATCTAAGTCCGGTTTCCCCATCGAGCGTGGAATCTGTTTACAAATCGAGTATCACAACGAACGTGACTCATGCTACCCATCTGATGAAAGAGAGTAGACGACCGAATATAAATGATAGTTGTATTACTGCACCTTACCAAGAAAGTATTTCTTATTCGTGCTAGACTCGATTTTGTCTTCAGAAAGTCGTCCGCCCCTTCCAATCTTAGGTCATGAATCACCTCTGAATAGTATGAGTCGATATTGGAGCAAGTCATCGCAGCGCTCGAGGAGAAATTTTCAAATGAATTCTAAGGTTATGAAATAAATCTATGACCGCAACTGATGTGACCTAACACTCTGCACAGGACCAATTTATGAACACCGTGTTGAATTCCATACCTTAACAAATCGCCACGGACTACCCGAAGGTTGGATGAACTATCGACCTTGCAACGAAAAAACGAAATCCTCGTCTGCTATATGGTCACTGAAATGCAGAAACAAACCCCATACATTTTCACCATAGAACAAACTTTTGACGGACACTATCGTGGTTAATTTCTTGTTTCTTCAGGGAATGATCTAATCATCTTCTTGAAATGGATTCTATATTCTAGATCTATGAGTCTTTTCCTAATGTGCTCTAAAACTTTAGGACTTCAGCATCAAAGAAATCCACTACCTGTAAACTATCAAGTTCATATCCCGTTTTCTTGAGTGCACTCTCTTCGATCCTCAACTTTTCAAGACCTCAAGCTCGGCCTCTTAAAAACAATGAACAATGATGCCTACCTCTTGTACAATCGCAATCCTCTCTCCTAAATACATATAAGAAATCAAACCTTCACTGAAATGCAAAGCTACTCACCTTCTTGCAAGACACACTGATCACAAAGCAGGAACAATCTATGCATTGCACTTCTCCAAGTAGCACGGCATCCTAATTATTAATTCCTTTATTCGTAAGCATGCAGCAGCGACTCTTACACACAGAAACAGCTAGAGCACATGTAATTCCTTCATAAGTACTAATCCTATTGCTCTGCCTCTCCTTCACTCCTATCTCCCTAGCTCGCACCTACTTAATTGGTGGTTAAACTTGAAAAATGCATCATGTCACAGCACTACATGTAGCTCAGTAAATTCTCTTGAGGAATGAAACTAAAATCTCTCAGCACCGTCACAAAATTCGCTCACCTTCCTGAAATAAACACTAATCAGGAACAATTGATTCATTGCATTTGTCCAATCAACACGGCATCTTAATTATATTAATTACTTCGTTAACGATCGATGCAAGTCACAGCATCTCTGCAGAATTTCTTTGCCAAATGAAACTAAAATTGCATAACGTACACCACACAAATCCTTTCCATGAAAACGCACTGCTACTCACCTTCTTGAATTGAAATACGTATGGATCGCGAAGCAAGAACAATCGATTCATTGAAGATGGATTTCTTCCCAGCACCGCATCCTAATTTATCCCTTGCTTGCTTCTCATGCAGCTGCGACTCCTTCACAAACAATCAGCTAGAGTATTTGAAATGCTTGCAGCTTCTTCGTGCCCATCAATTCTTACAAGGATTGGCAGGTCATGGAGCAAGAATGCAGCGCGGCCATTCGACGAAGCGCGCGCACGCCAGCGGCAGCAGGGATGACTATTAGTTACTGGTCACATGGTGGACCCGCCACTTTGGAGTACGTCCTGCCGATAGTGACACCCCGACAAGCTCATCCATCTGAATTTTTCTTTCTTTTTCTTTAAAAGGCGGGTACTCCACTAAGCCCTTAACCCCTAAAAGCCCAAGGCATGTTTTGAGCTTCTTGGAATTTGCTTTAAATTGAACAAAATGCCAACATTTGATAAGTTGTATCAATTTTTTTTAATTGCAACCGTACAAATTCAAACTAGACATATTAGAGATCTCATAGGAAAGAAACACAATAATATCATTTATAGTAAAAGTGAAAGATTATAATGTTTGACCATGAGGGTGTTAAAACTACAAAAGTAATGTGAAGTTTTTCAATCCTTTTTTCATAGTTCAAATCTAAAAAGTTGGTGACCAAAAATATATGAGGCTAAAGGGCCTAACATGTATAACCCCAATCAATTCATAGTTTCTTCAAATCCACCCTACAATTTTTTTAAACAAATTTTGAATGTGATTTTTTTCCAAAGATCTAATGTATTTGAGGCTCATTTCCAAGAGCTCTCAACACTACTGGAGGTCAAGATTGCAATGGGTACCATTGCACAAAATCTTGAATAGAGAAATCACTATCATTTATTTTCAAGATCAGATTTTTGATGCTAAAACTAGACTTCAAGAAGAACTTTTCAAAAGTATAAACTATTAAACATAGCAACTTAGTTAAGTTTTATTTAACTTCAAAGTTTTGCAAACATTAGATTTTGGTGCCTCGAGCACTTAGAGGTTAATGGTCTAGGAAGCCCAATTTTGAATGCCGCATGGTGTTTCATGTGTATCTGACCTAGAATATGCATGAATTGAAGTATGATATATGCTATGGTAGAAGAACCTATTTCCAGACAAGCCCCTTATGATAGGTGCATAGAATGTCCTACCCTATTGTAGACAATAGTTGAATGCACTATCTATTGAAAAAAAGATTCATTGTTTGTACCTTCTTGTCCATTCATCTGTCTTCCTTCTTTGACTTAGGAAAAAGTGCCAAAGGTAATCATAATTGCTGAGTCTATGAGACCAAAATGGGTCCAAATGAAAAATCCACCTTTATATTGAATAAAGTATTCATTTCAAGAGAAAAAATTCATTTCTTTTGCATTCTTCTTCATCCTTATTTTTGCACACATTGAACTTAGTTTCTCCATGATTTTTCCACATCATAGAGGTTGAAATACTTAAATTATCTGAAATAAGTACTTCTACCCTTAGTAGACAAAAGTTTGTATTCATCTTAAGATGGATCCAATGACACATGGCGTTTTCAATTTGGATCATTATTGCACCTTCTACATGTCTTAGAAGCTTCAAAATGCTTAAAATTTAGTGTGTTTGGTGCCATATTTGAGTATGATAAGGTTTTAAATGCTAAAATGATATCCAAGTGAAATTGAATTAGTACTTGTTAATCCCTAAAGGACCAAGTTGCTTTTTTTGGCTACATAAAATTTTTTAGGTTGGTGCATGTGATTAGAGATTTCCACACTTTGAGCCCAAATTTTAATAGAGTATGGGATTGAAGAATATTCTTCATATGCACTTAATTTCATGACATTTGGAAATAGGAATCAAAAGTTTTAGCCCAATGTGTTTTTTTTCCCTAATTGGGCAATTTGGGCAAATCAATAAAAATCACCTTTTTCAGAAATAAAAATTTGAAATTGATTTTCTATAGTTATATATATATGGAAAGCTTTAAAACATTTTATTTAGATCAATGAGTCAAAAGTTATGAGGATTTTTTGTTTGCAAGCAATTATGCATATTTTACTCTAAAATAAACTTTGATTTTCTTTATCTTATCCCATTTTCAATATTTTGGGAAAAATAAAATCAGAGGATGTAGATTGTTTATTACAACATTTCAGCCATTGGAATTGGCATTTTTCAATTCCATAATTAAATTCTTAATAATTTAGTATTTTGAATCATTCTCTACTACTACCTATTTATAATTTTTTTCCTGTATGTTGCTCAATTTTAAAATATCTGAAAATTTTCAAGCATGTGGCCATCTTGTCTAGGAAAACAAATCCAAAGAACAACCACCATTTTGGTCATTTTTTCATTGAAAAGTGAGCTTGTAAAGTGCAGCTGCCCTATTTTTTTGTAGGGCTCCAAAAATGATTTCAAGTGAATTTAAATGCTAATATCGTGCAATCCACATTGTGGAAACTTCTGAAATTTTTACCTCAGATTCCCAAGTCAGCATAATACAAGATCCCAAGGTTACATATGTCAAAAAAGTTTTTTTTCAAAAATTTAGTACTTCTACTAAAAATGACAATTTTTGAGCATTTTTGGTGAAAACACAATCATGGAACTCTAAAGGTTAAATTGTCAACCCAAGGGTGTATGTCTTGCCATATTTTAGTACATTATTTGTATTTTAGGAGTCAAATATGATATCATATATATGGTTCTTTACATACCTCCAAAGTTCAAATCGTTTAGGTTTTTTTTTGGAAGGAACAAAGAAATAAAAGTAAAAGAATTTACTAGCTTTCTATGGAAAATAATTTGAAGTTAACCAAAGCTTAAATAAGAGAAAATTTTAAGCTCTCCTAACTTCTGATTACAAAATGCTCTAGTTTGACAATAGAAAAGAAAAGAAAAAAATTGAAATGATTTTAAAGATTTTCCATAGAATATATTTATGTCTATTTTTATTAACAATTGGATTAGTAATGTGAAAGTCTTGAAGAATCTTTTTTTGTAGGCAATGAAGGCATTCTTTGAAAAAATTGTATATAAACTTTAATTTTGAACTCAATTTATATAATTTTTCAAAAATGGAGGTATTCTTACAAATATCAAAATCTATATTTTTCACAAGTGCATAAAGCTCTTGTCCTTTGTATATGTGTAGGAATTATAGAATTAAAGTTTATGAAGATTTAATATTGAATTGACTAGAGGGCCTTTAAGATGGAAACAATGACCACTTTTTTTATTTTTGAATATTTTTTTACCATATTCTAAAACTACAAACATAAAACATCTATTTTTTTTTAAATTTCCATATACTTGTTTTGTATATATAATTATTGGAGATTTTTTTACTTAAAATTTTGAAGATGTATTATTTTTAGTGATTTACCACATCCACATAATTTATTTTATTTTTAAATGTTTTTTTTGAGACTTCATTTTACACCTAATACTACCTTTAAATGCAACAAAATTAGATGGTATTGTTTACAATTATTCCAAAATAATACTAAAATTGAAGAATCAACTACTAGATCTCACTTTACACTACTAGAAGAATATAGGATAAAATTTTAATAATATTGACCACATAAAATGCAAGATTATAGCATTTGACTTGTGGAAAAGAGATATTTTTGCAAGCTTCCAAACAAACTCAATATACTTTAAATTCTCTTTAATTAGTTTAAGAAAATTTACACTAAAGAGACTTGAGGTTTGTATTAATATTGTAAAATTTAGTTGATAATCCTAAAAATCCTAGGATATTGAAATTTTGAAAAGAAAAAAAATTACTTTATTTTGATTCCTCACAAAATCTTTTAGAAAGAAGTAGTATGAATTGAAGTTGGAATTTTAATTTCTAGTTTAACAATTGAGGAATTAAATGATTCAAGATTTTGTTTCTAAAAATTCTAAAAATTGAACTAAATATCAAACATTATATATTATATTTTACAAGTACTATACCTACTTCTAAAACAAAAGTCTTTGCATTTCACCTTATTAATCAACATTGAATGAAGTAAATTTCTTTTTTATTTATTAAAAAATAATAATTTATTGTACTACTATCTAAAGTACTTCATTTAGGGATAAGGGCAGTAGAATTTTTTTTCTAAGGTCCAATGAAAAAAATAACTACATTCCAAAAAACTACTACATTCCTTTAATATCAAAAAATATTTCAAAAAACTACTATAAAAATTGACACTAGGATAGAAACTTGCTTGAATAATATGCTACTCGACTTGTAAACCTTAAGGCAAATTAGCTTAAGACCATATGTAGTGGCCTAAGAATGTATATTGTAGGTTGGAAATTCCTCAAAGATGAAATAGGATGTTGATAATTCCTTCAACATGATGTAAAGTAATGTCCATGACCACAATTGATCAATTTGCATATGTAACACGTACAAACAAGTCTATGACTAGAATTATAAATTTTTCTCCTTCCTAAAAAGTGACAATTATAAACATCATCATCTTCTTTTTTAAGCATTGTATTCATTTTTAAAACTATAATTTTTTTATGACTATCTTAATAAACTAATACAAGTCTAAAATGAATGGAGACAAAAAATTTACTTATTATTAACTGCCGCCTAATATGCATGGATGAGAAAAAGGAATGGAAAAGTTTTTTTTTAAATTTATACATTAGCCTATGTCCTTGCATGCTTATAGGGACTTAAGGGTAGCAATCAACAATTTATTTTTAGAGAATGTTTTTCTTAAAAAATTCTTTAACCCTTCTTTTTAGAGCTAATTCAAGTAAGATAAATAACTGTTTGTTTCTACTATTGTGGTTATTATTAATTCATTCGTATTGTATCTATAATTTAATGTAGAGATAGGATACACAATACAAATTATTAATAATAAAATTCTTCCTTCATGAATATTGTACCTCATGGCTAGGGCTAACAAATAATATTTCTAAAAATCAATGTTGGAATATTTTAGATATTGTTTAAGAAAAAATTGTAATGAACAAATTTTTCTATTTTTAAACATTTGCTAAACCATATTTACCAATTTTAGTCAATCATTTGGCATGATACCAAGGTTGACCACCTAGTAAGGCATTGTTTTTGGTTCATAGCATATCTTTTTCACAATTATTGCTCTGTGTAGCAAAAGAGTAGTTTGTACAATTTGTTTCCAAATTTTTTGGACCCACAATTCAAGCTTTTCATCTATATGACTATGGTCTAGGCTATAATGGATGTAAATGATACTAGTATGAAAAATCTTATTTGGAAGTTGGTGGAATTTTTTGAAATGTTCATCATAGAAGGTGTTTATTTAATTTTGGGGGGCAAATAAATAAAGTTTCTCTATGAAGGATGTCTAGCTAATACTTTCAATTTATCTTTGTAATAAAAATGATACAAGTATTTTATTGAACAAATGAGTTTTACAAATAACAAGTTGAATAGGCTTGAATATTGAAAGTGATGGCATCTAAGGAAAATAAAGGTATTTATTTTGAGGATAGCAACTCATTGGCTAAATTTTGAAAAATCATAATCATTTAAAAAAATTACACATATCATTTTTTTGTATAGCAAAAAATATTTAAAACAAAATCATAAGGGAATTCACTTGTCATTTTTTCAAAAAACTTCAACATTTTTCTTTACACAAAAATGCCATGAGTGTTTCAAGACTCAAAACTAAAGTAAAAAGTTGTTGGCTAAGCTATAGTCATTGTAAACCATAGGAATATATATTGGCCTTACTACAGTTTGATGACCATTGTTTGCATTGGTATTGAATAAGGAAAATCCACATCCTAATTGCCATTAATAACAATGAGATTGTTCCACTCTAGCATGGAGACTCCAAAATGTTACCTACAACCAAATAATCACACTTTGTACCTTCTTGTGCCTAGTCCAAATGTATTGCAATGCTCTATTGATCTAAATTTAGAAGGCAAGAATTGGGATGTGTTTGCTCAAAAAATTTGAGTCACATTATCTATGTCAATGGCAGCAAGATTCATCTTGCATTTCTAGAGCAAGGTAGTTGCAAAAAACACTTGGTGTTTTTGGCTCAAAATAGCCCAAGTACTATAATATTATGACTTTTGGAATGAAATTTAAAAATAAAATAAAATATGAATAATTTATAAAGTAGTTAAAATAGCATATTTGTAAAAAATTAAGCCTAAGAAAATTTATCTCTAAAAGTTATGCACTACAAAAAAATGATAGAGAATACAAAAAAATAGATACTTTTGAAATTTATTTTTAGAAAATAACAAAAAAATTCAAACAATTCAAGAAAAGAAAACATGTTTTCTAACTTGAAGATGCTTTTGCTCAACCATTTGTATCATCAAGAAATAAAAATTGTGTTATCTTGCATATAAAGAAGGTGGACACTTTGATATTTAAAAAAAATCCATTTATAGATTTGTGTAACTTTAGTATAATTCTTTGTATTCCAATTTTGACTTTCAAATTTACATTTTTGGATCAGAAACAATACTAAAATCCCTTGAAATAGTCAAGGTAGACATCCAATTGGTAGTTCAAAAACAATGAATTAATTTTTTTAAATTGGAAAAAATTACTAAATGTCTTAAACTACTACATGTAATTTCATTCAAATTTCATATAAAATAGACATACAACACCAAAGTTACGAGCCCCAAACCACTTATCCAACACAAAAGGGACAAAAAAAGGACAAGTGTTTCTTGTAAAGACCTACCATTGAGGCCTTGTTGTCACTACTAGAAACCCACGACCAAAACAACAAAAATTCAGTTAATTTATGTTATTTGAGATAGTTGAATGACCATTTTGTAACTTTCTGTGAAAATCAATTTTCTAGTAGTGTGTATTCCATCTTCCTTCAGTATACTAGCCAAAACCAAGAAATAATAGGGATGTACTATCCAACCTCAACACTGTCAAGATGGTATTAGAAAAAATACTTTCCGGTTGGTTGTTTCATCTTGTATATTTAGAATGTTAGAGAGCCCTCTCAAGTCTCTATCAAGTTTTTGTGAGTTAAGGTGATTTATATATTCTTTGCAAATAAAATACCATGCTTCACATGCTAGTCAACTTCCTTGGCTATCTATTATATAGTCACATTCTTGTTTACACATTCAAAGTGTTTTTTTGCTTATCTTGCAATCAATACCCCAACAATCCAATGTACATGTGCAAGCTAGTATTGTGAAGCGCCTTTATCAAAATATGGTGCCTAATAAGTGGAGCATTCTAAATTTTGTCCCATCCAAGGTATGTTTGGATAAGTTTGCTCACCATGCATGCTAGAGATGCCAAAATGTAGCACACCATTTGCACATAAAGCCTAAAAGAGCTCTTGGACCTTCTTTCAATGGAACAAAGTTTAGATATACATTCTTTTTTGATGAATTCTTCTATTTTTTAAGGATCTAAAATGGAAATGTCAAAGCTCTCCATAACAATGATTACACTAATATCCAATTCTTTAGGCTCCTCTAGAGCTTTCTTCCTTGATTTATCTTTTATAGCAATTTCTTTAATTGCTAGTTCCTTTATTGTTGTTTGTTTCTTTATAGTCTTTTTTGCTTTAGTTGTAGTAATATTCTTTGTAGGTATCGCATCAAATTTGAATTGTGCAACAATAGTGGCTAATTTTGAATCCCCTTTCTTTCTCTTCATAAGTTGTTGCATTTTTTGTCTCTACACTACTAGAAATGCACGACCAAAACAACAAAAAATCAACTAATTTATGTTATTTAGAACAATACAATGATCATTTTGTAAATTTCTGTGAAAATCAACAGAATGGCAAATGCTTTCTATTGATTTGGATAGTGTGCAATGATCAAATCAACAAGTTTTTGTTGAATTTGGAATCTTTGAGAATCTAAGTATAATGATTTAAAAAAAACTTAAACATGTAAAATTCAATCTTTTTCAATTCAGTATACTTTGGAGTCCATTCTCTCATAGTAGAATAAAAAAATTCACAAAATTTGGAACTAAGAAAAATTGTAAATTCAAGCTAACTTTGACCTCCAAAAATCCGTTTGTGATTTTGAGTCTTCAATAAAAAGTTATAGACAAAAATCAGAGAGGGGTAGTTAAGAATATTTATTTTGACATTTTCAAACATCCTCTCTGAATTTTGTCTATAACTTTTTATTGAAGACTCAAAATCACAAACGGATTTTTGGAGGTGAAATTTAGCTTGAATTTACAACTTTTCTTAGTTTCAAATTTTCTGAAAAAATGTGTTTTACTATGACTAAGTGACCTTTGAAATCCGCTGAAAATACAAAACACATGAAAAAACAATGAAAAAACTAAATATATAAATTTTTAGTTCAAATGGAGTCATCCAAGTATTTGGGTGGTTTAATGATTGGAACCTTGAACTCCAAACATGAGGTCTGAGGTTTGAATCCCCTTGGAGGCACCCATCTGCGTGGTAGTCTACTTAGGTGGCTTTGCCTTCGTGGTGGCTGCCCACTGCCTAAAAAGTATTATTAATTTATTTTATTTTATTTAAATTAATTTAAAAAAGAATTTGGATTTGTTCAAAATAATAAAAAAATCAACAGATTTGAGTTTGATTTTGTCTAAAACAACTCTAAAATGACTAAAACGACTCTAAATTTCTAGTAGTGCTTCTTCTTTCCCTTTATTGATTGTTGCTTTTACTATTTTAGACATGGTTGGTGCCATTTTCCAAACTCGTTCAATATCCACAATTAATTCATAATCAAAATTTAGCATTCATAAATAGCATTTATAAACAATTTAGCATTTTCATTCCAAGGGACTTGAATCCTTACAACCACAAGTGATATAATTAATGTTGCCTCTCAATATAGATGATTCCTACAATAAAAAACATAGAAAAAAAGTATATAAATACCTATTGCATCCATTGTTGCTACAAAAATATAAGAAATAAGACTCATAGTTCCAAGAAAACAAGAAAAATCAATAGAAATAATTGATCTACTACAAACTTCAATAATCAACTTCTTAATCACCTACCAACTTCAAACCCTACAATCTTAATCACAATGAACTTCTTCTTTGATCCAATGCAAATTGCCTTCACTCTATTACTAAGAAGAGACACATGATCTATGGAGAGAGAGCCAACCACAAGGGGAAAAAGTGATTTGCAGAGCTACACTAGGAATTGCAAGAAGAGAGGTAAAGGAGAAAATCTAGATTCTACAACTCATATCTTTGAAGATGCAACAAACATTGATGCCATAGAGGAGGTTAATTTTGATGGACATGAGGTAGTATAATTTTAAAATTAGAGATTAATGATGTGGGGGAAATTTTCAAATCTTTTTTATCAAAGTCTTCAGGTATTTTTTTGTAGGAGTGGGATGTCTTTTATCAAGGGATAGTAGATGATGAATCCAATCTATTTTACAATTGAAAACCAAATTGCTAAAGCTTTGGAATATAATAAATGTATTATTAAGACTTCAATAGTTACTTGCAACTCTTTGAAAAAAGCCTAGAGATATATATATATATATATATATATATATATATATATATATATATATATATATATATATATACAATTCTATGTAGAAAATGTTGACTCAACTATTGAATAAATATTTTGCAAATGTTAGTACACTTTATAAAGTCTAAATTGTATTTCTTATCAAATCAATTTTAAAGATATACATCATTTATTTAATTAAATAAAAATAAAATTTAAATTGTGTATATTTCAACTTTATATCAATCACGGAATCAAAATTCTTTAACAAAATTGACTATTTTAAGGATTTAAATTTCAAAAATTTCAACCAATTTCTATTCAAAATTAGATTGTAATTTTTTTCAATTTAAAATGAAAATTTCATCAAAATCCTCACCTTGAATATTTTACATCCGAAAGCATCTAATTTAAAAAAAAAATTGTTAGGTATAAATTTTTACAACTTTTGTTTGCAAATCTTCTATAGCTCAAAATAGCTTAAGTATGTCTAACCTCAAAAATAATTTTTTAGAGTTAAAAAAATGATCCTTTTGAAATGACTTAAAAAAATTAATAAAATATAAATCTTTAAGAAATCATTATAATTGAAACTTAATATTTAAAAAAAATTTAAAAAATTGTAAATTTAAAAAATATTTCAATAAATAAATTATCTTAGAATAAAATCTCACTGGTTTGTTTCAAATTTATTGTGCTAATTAGCATAAAAACTGATCAAACCATGTGGATATAATTTGTAGATTATATTTTACAACTTTCATTTGAAAGACATTATTCAATGAATATTCTAGGTTGCATTTTATGATACTTCTCTAAAATTTTGGAAACATAGATTAACCGTGGTCATTAAAGGATTAAATAGAAATAAAATTATATATACATACATATACATATATATATATATATATATATATATATATATATATATATATATATATATATATATATATATATATATATCTGTGTGTGTGTAATTTAAAAAATTAATTATTCAAAAATCTAATACTTTAGAGGATTTTGTTTCACATAATTGAATGAAAAAAATTAGCTCAAAATTTCATCAACATTCTAGTGTTCATAAATTTGAAGTGCACTTTTCTACTATAATAGTCCAAAGTTTTTAATACCTTAACCCCTAAAAGACCAAGGTGTATTTTTTGGCAACATAACTTTTGGGGGCAAGTGCATGTGAATGGAGATTTTCATGTTTTTGGCCCAAATTTTAATAGAAGGTGTAGATGAGGAATATTTTTTTGGGGGACAAATTTAAAGACATTTGAAAATATGAATAAAAAGTTATGGCCTAATATGTAGTTTGTTTCTCAACTTGAGCAATCTAGGCAAATCTAAAAAAAACAATTTTTTCAAAAATAAAAATTTGAAATTAATTCTCTAAATTAATATATACATAGAAAGCTTTGAATCATTCCATTTTGATCAATGAGTTGAAAGTTATGAAGAGTTTTAGTTTGCGGACAGTCATAGATTCTCTACTCTAAAATAAACTTTGAAGTCCTTTATTGAACTCAATTTTTAATATTTTTGAAAAAATAAAAAAAATTAAGTGAATATTGTTTATTACAACATTACAACCATTGGGATTGGCATTTTTCAATTCCTTAAGTAAATTATTAACAATCTAGTATTTTGATTCATTCTCTACTTTTTTCTACTTACTATTTTTTTCCTATATGTTGTACAATTTCAAACGATCTGAAATTTTTCATGCATTTAGCCAACTTGCCTTGAAGAAAGAATCCAAAGAGTTGAAACCATTATGGAAATTTTTTCATACAAATGTAACCTTGTGAAGTGCAGCTACCCAATTTTTTGCAAGGCCCAAAAAAGGCTTTTGTCAATTGAAACGTTAATATCTTGCAATCTACATGATGGAAATTTTTGAAATTTTTTCCACATTTTTTCGAATTATCATACTACAAGATCCTATGATTGGATGTGTCCAAATTTTTTTTTAAATTATTTTGGTACATGTCTTAAAAATGACAATTTTCAAGCGTTTTTATTAATAACATAGTCAAAAAACTTTAGGGGCTAAGAACTAAAGGTAATCAAAGTTTTAAACAAAAAGTTTTAAAATTTAGTCTATGAATATATCATGTCCATACAACTAGATGTACTAGAAGTCTAACCAATATTTTATTAATAAAAATTTGAAATAGAATATTGATTCCTTTCATCATTAATTGTCGATTGAATATTTGTATTTTTTCCCTCTTGATGTATAATTCTAAGAGTTTATTTTTGTAATACAATTTTTTTTTTAATATTCAATGGTTGCAGATATACTATTGTTGAAAAAACATTTTTCATTATAATTGATAGTTTTCTTTGATTCAATTTAAAGGCAAAATATTAGTTGTTCAATATTAAATACTCAATACAATAAACTAGTTAAAATGAAAAAGAAAACCAACATTGACAAATTTGTACAACCTATAAACTATGAAAGATAAGATCTACAAAAAATTAATCCATTACTATACCAAACAATATTTGTCAAGAAAACTTAGTATCAATATACTTCTAAAATTGATGGTACAATATTGTACAATGAATATTATTTAGTGATTCCTAAATGAACATTTTACTAACATGCAAATTTTTTCATACATAATCTTAAAATACCATGACTTATCTTATAGGATCTTTTTCAAAATGATTTTTCAAAGTCGAGACTCCCCTCCAATTTTTAATTTTGGGATGAATAGGTGCATTTTTCATTTCTACACAAACCCTCAAAGTCTTCCATCAAAGACACATTTTGTCCTCTATAACATCACTAGGTTACCCTTAAGGTTGTTTTTGTGTGAAGCAACTCTAAGCTTACATACCATACTTGAAGGTTTAGTTTGGCACTTAAGTGTTGAAATAAAATTCCCATGTCACATTCTTAGGGATCCATGTCGTTTCATACCAATCACAAAATGACATGTGGTACTATTTCACAAAATTGACTTAATTATTTCCAAATGTGACCTTTAGGGGGTAATTCCAAGCCTTAGTGTGTTTAGCCAAGGACAATTGACCTCCTTATTGCCCCATATTTTACCCATGGAGAAAACACTTGAATTTTTTATTTGCCACATATGATCAAATTTGCACATTTTGAATTCATATTTGTAATCATAGGCCCCAAAATTAGCTTGAGTAGCAAAAGATATACAAAGTTTACACTGCACAAAATAGGGGGCAATTTATACATTTTTCCTTGAATAAAGAAATAAAGGGATCAATTCTGGCCTTGGTGACTTGTGTTAAACGGGCCCCATGAAAACTTGAAAATAATAATAACATTAAAAGATTTTCAATTGCTTTGGAGGGTTGCGAGTTCCTTGAGATTTTCAGACTTTGGAAACTTGATGCACCAACTGCTTGATGTGGTAGAGTGATTGCCAAGTCATTAGTTTTTTTTTTTCTAAATAATTTTTTTTTTTTTTCAACTTTTTTTTTATTTTGAAATTTTACAAAAAATATAAAAAATAAAAAATCTGACAGCAGCCGTTCTTAGGCTGCCGGGAAAGAGCGATGGGAAAGGCCCTCAAACGGCCCTCGCCCGAAAACCCTCTAATGAATTAAAAAGAAAAAAAAAAAGCCAAAAGATGCTAAAAGAATGCACCCAAGACGCCACGTACCCCGGTGATGTGAACAATGAAGGTCACTCAGAAAAGCCTGGTTACATGGTGCCCTCAAAGCTGCTTGGTTTGGAGGGACCCTCCCAATATCCCACCTGGCAACTGAAAGCAAAGCGAGCATCCCGGCCCTTTCCAACATTCAAGCATCGCCAGGCACAGTAAATTCCGTCGCCCTCCGTCCTGCGGGTTTTCCCTTCTCCAAGGCAACTTGCAGCAAACCCTGAGGAGTAGTTGCGCTCCTGCGCCATAGCCAGAAGAGCTTCGTCCCGGAGCTTTCTTCCGCTTCCAAGTCGCGCACCAGATCGGCGTCGTCATCCACACTTGTCACCATGCCGGCCATTGATGGAGAGCGTCTTGTCACCTTCGAGGAGGGCGAGGCGGAGAACGAGTATGGCTACATCCGCAAGGTGTCTTCTTCTTCTTCCGCTCTGATCAGTGGCCTGGATGTGTGGAATCTCGGGATGCACGGAGTAGTGAGATCGGCGGTTTATCTTCTTAGAATGATGGAGTGGATTTTGTTTCGGTGTGAGGATGTGATGGGAGCGTCGTGTCTGTTTTGTCACGCTGTGTTGTATAGCTTGTGGTGAGATTTTCGGATGTGCGGAAATTAATGTGAGAGTGCGGTAGATCAAGGTAGTGTAGTGATGGCTAGGGGAAGTTGTTTTAGCTGACCATATTGCGCTTGAATCGGAGGCCTATGGATAGTGGATATGGTCGTTTGTTCTGAAATTGTGTGGACGGAGGTATGGAGTTTTGTGATTTTTTTGCCACAGTTCGAGCCTTAGGATTTTGCGTAGGAGACGTTTGATCGATTGTAAAGGTGGAGGTTTGGGATGGCGATGGCGAGGTGTTTCTATATATAGCAATGGACGGCAGTGTGACCGATCACGACAGTTTAGATGACGAAGGAATTTTGTTTTAGCTGACCGTTTTCAGGGTCGCACTGCATTTGGATCGGAGGTCTCTGTACCCAGGATTTGTACTTTTGTTCGGTGATTTTGAGCACGGAGGTGTACGAATTGCGTGATTTGGCCACCTTAGGTTTTTGTTGAGGACTCGTTTGATCGACAGTTTGTAAGTTGGGATATAGAAAGTTTTCAGTTTTAAAAATTAGGGTAGATGGATCCAGTACGAAATGTGATTTTCTAGTCGAATTCTCGAGATGAAATTAGGTCTAAAGAGGATAGCAAGTGTACTTACTCGTATCTTTTTCATTTGATCTCGAGGAGATGCTAAGATCCTGTAACTGTGGTAGGTATTTCGTATGCTTACTGCTTGTGTCATTAGTTCTTTGGAATCAGCTCTCTTTTCAATCAGGATTCTCCGCGATCAAGCACCCAACCGCACCTTTTCTCAGCTCTCTTTTTCTGTTTTGTGAAAGGTGCATGAGCTCCAACTGGATGCCTGTGGACGCACTTATTCCAACTGAATGATTGATTCTCTGAGCGTTACCGCAGTATTCCTAGAATCCGTGGTGTTGCGAAGTTTTTTGAATTATGCGTTCCGGGGTACCACTGAGGGTGCTAGAATTCGATTGAACGTTGAAGTGTAGTTGTTCTAATAGATAATTCCTCACAGTTCACATCCCCTTCATAGTTGGAAACAACAAATGCTGATGCATAGAGTTTCATGGGGTATGTCGGATTGTAGGTCCCCTTCATAAATGTGTGTCATTCTCGCTGAGGTTGTCTTCCCGCTTATGAGCTTCATGTACTCTCTAATGTGCAAGCAGGATCTGTTCTTCGTGGTCAGGACGTCAACTTATAGTCTTGGTTACATACGGCTGTTAGTTATTTGAGAGCAGATGATGTCACCTTCGAAATTGGAAGTTCGAATATATTTAACGGATTCCGAATTTTACTAATAAATCGAATTGTGCTGAAGGCAGATACTCGGGATGAGATTTATTACTAAACTTGCTGATATTTCAATTCTGGTTTGGGCCACTTTCGGTTAGGAACAGGATGATGATCCATTCGATGGTGCATAGCATATTGCGGCCAGCCTCCTCGAAAGATTTGTCCCAATATTTGGGCTGCATTTCATCTGAACGTTTAAGTTCTTTGTGGAAATTGCTCCGATGGGTTCGACTTTCCAGGTTGATTCTGATTATCGTATTCAATTGTGTCAGGTGTCTGGGCCAGTGGTGGTTGCTGATGGAATGGGAGGAGCAGCCATGTACGAGTTGGTCCGTGTGGGACATGATAAGTTGATAGGAGAAATTATTCGTCTTGAGGGTGATTCGGCTACTATTCAAGGTACGGAAATATGACCGTAGGATTTGATGCCGCCTTGTCGGTTCATGAAATGTTGGGAATGAGTGGGGAAGTTTATTTTGACTCTTTTAGTTCTTGCAAGAAATTTAAAGCTTTCAATATGAACTAGTTGTACAGATCTGGATATTGACAAGGCCGTTTAAAACGTATAGGCTTGAATAGTGTACGCTGAGAGTTACCTACGCAGCTGTATATTCCAGAACTAATGAATAATGAGATTTTGATGCAGTCTACGAAGAGACAGCTGGATTGATGGTCAATGACCCAGTTTTGAGGACACACAAGGTATTGAATGTCTTTATTCATCTTCTCTCAATATTGTAGTCTTGGAAGGCGAGTAAGATCTATGGTTTCTACACCCACGTTCTGGAGGTCAATGTTTCACCTGTCATACCCATTATTGTAAAAGAGTTACTATTAACATGGACACATCGTTCCCCGACGCGAAATGATCCTTACAGATTTTTCTTGAATGTCGCAGCCTCTCTCTGTTGAGCTAGGTCCTGGTATTTTGGAGAATATCTTTGATGGAATTCAGGTATGGTTTACACTCCATTTGGTAGTTACTTGGTTTGCTGTTGTCTGCCAGTTGCTCTAAATATTTGGAAAGAATAGCAATGTGACTGTTGATCGAGGTTCTCATCAAAATTGAAATCTTATTTAGAATTTAGCGTTTTTGTGATTATTTTCCTGTCAATAATAAATCAATTTTCTCATAGTTGAATCTAGTATGGACGTCTCAAAACTAGGTCATGATGAAGGGACATTTGAATCCTTTAGGGTATGCAATGATTGTTCGAGTTTTTTTTCTAAGCAATTCCGGAATCTCATCTCATCTCTAACATAGTTTCTTTGTGTGGGATCCTCAGCGACCTTTGAAAGCTATTGCACTTCAGTGTGGGGATGTGTACATCCCCCGTGGAGTTGCTGTGCCTGCCCTTGATAGAAAGAGAGGATGGGAATTTAAACCGAAGGGCTTAAGTGAGTTCCGTACTTTGATTTTCCTTTTGTAGACTGTGTTTGTTGTCGGTGTTTGTTCACTATGCTGTAGTCCTTTGGTTCTATACATGGAATGTTGCATTTTAAGGCGAAAGATTTCTTTACTGTCACGGTTTCACAATACTGGCAATGCACTAGTGAAATGCACGTACCAATATATTTTGACGATGTGGAAAGTATTATTTGAAGTCCGTTTCAAGCCTTGTGTTACCCGTGCTCGTCTTTAATCCTTACTATCATTTTCCCATCGTGCCAGGTATTGGCGATGCTATTACGGGAGGTGATTTGTATGGGGTGAGTTCTATTGCTTTTACGCACTAGATACTGCTAGTGTTAGCGACCTCAGCTTTGAAGCTCCAAAGCTAGAAGAATTATTTCGTTTCAACTTTGGGAGGACTCTCGTTTTAATCTTGAAAATATGTTCCTTGAAATTTGACAGTTTGTCGATTTATTCACTTATGAGTACTAAAGCAAGAATATGATTCAGTGGATAACAATCTGACTTCATTTGAATTGGATTTCAGACTGTTTATGAGAACAGTTTGATTGAGCACCACCTCGGATTGCCACCTGGAGCCATGGGAAAAATCACATACATTGCCCCTGAGGGAGAATATACGATAGAGGTTCGTCTTTTGAGATTTTGTTCAACGTAGTTTGTAAGTGTTGACCGTTATGCCAGCTTTGAATTCTAATAATAGTGGCTTTGGTTTGAAAAGTTCAAAAGATGTTTTATCTGTGAAATAATTTCTTCCAATTGAATGCTTGCGTAGTCTTTTTTCAATTTAACGTTGGGTGCTGTCAAGATGTCTTGAGACTAAACCGGCAATGTTGATATTTGAAAAGGATGAAGTTATCGAACTGGAGTTTCAAGGAGAGAAGAAAAAGTTTACCATGCTTCAGGTAAAGCTTTGCAGAACTTCTATAAGCTCTTAGTCTATTTACTGTTTGTAAGGAAATCAGGTCAAATTATCCAATTCTGGATTGACCACAAGTTACATGGCCCTGGGACTACTGTCTGTATGTTCAATGTGAGTGAGGTACTGGTGATTATATCGATGATTGAGTGTATCAAACTTCTGTGTGTCTTATTTTAATCTATTATCGTAGCATTATGTGTGCTGGACGCAGTATATCCGTGACGTACTCCATTTCCGTACTTGGAGACGGATTCTTGTGGCTCCAATTGCTAAATGCTTATTGAAAGCCAGTATCTTCCAATTTCTTGCCTTGTTGCACTAGGAGAATGCCTACTGGAACATTTTGTTTGATTATTTACCAGTCACTTGGTGATTGTGGTTCATCTGCTCTGCGCTTAGGCATGGCCTGTCCGTACACCGAGACCTGTTGCCGAGAAGCTTGCAGCTGACACTCCCCTACTCACTGGCCAGGTTTGTCCAATCTGACACTAGCTAATCTCATATTCTAGTATTCTCGCAGACAGTAAAAAGATTTACCTTGTATCCTTCCCAGGTTTCTTTCCAAATATTTAGAGCAACCGGCAGACAACAGCAAACCAAGTAACTACCAAATGGAGTGTAAACCATACCTGGATTCCATCAAAGATATTCTCCAAAATACCTTAATGTAATGTAATTGCGAGTAGGTGATCGAATTAACAATCCTTCTATATGTTTTCTCATCATTATGGTCTGATCGTTTTTCTTTTTTGATTTCACTTTGCAGCGTATTCTGGATGCTCTTTTTCCTTCTGTTCTTGGAGGCACCTGCGCAATTCCTGGTGCTTTTGGTTGCGGAAAGACTGTCATTAGTCAGGCTCTTTCAAAGGTGATTAGCTCTGCCTTATTCCTTTGTTCCAATCGGTTTCCTGGAATGTTGTGACGACTAGATGCAGTTGCTATGGTTCTGATTTTTCATGAAATTCGGATTTTCCCTCATTTTGTGTAATTTTTGTGTGCAGTATTCCAACTCCAATGCTGTTGTCTACGTTGGTTGTGGAGAGCGCGGGAATGAAATGGCTGAGGTGTGAACTTGCCTCTTATGTCTCCCTTATGAGTATTGAAGTGTTTTTCATGTTTGGTGTTCGTAAAATTTTATGCATTTCTATTGTTTGCAATTGCATTTCTAAAGAAAATGAAAACGGTTGTGTGGATGCAACTCCTTAATTCGAGCTGTGGTGCTTGTAGGTGCTGATGGATTTTCCGCAACTGACAATGACCTTACCTGATGGTCGGGAGGAATCCGTTATGAAGCGTACCACTCTCGTGGCTAATACCTCAAACATGCCGGTGGCTGCTCGTGAAGCATCCATCTACACAGGTTACTATCCCTTCATTGTTCTAGAGCCGTACTATCTTATTTAGTGGATTTTCTAGCATTATTGTCCTCTCTTTCGGTTTTCATCTTTTTCATATTAACTTACACTCTTCTCCATCTGTTCTTATATCTTTCTTCTTGTGCAGGAATCACTTTGGCAGAGTATTTCAGAGATATGGGATACAATGTCAGTATGATGGCAGACTCTACATCCCGCTGGGCGGAGGCCCTTCGTGAAATTTCTGGACGACTTGTATGTAATCAAGCCCAACTATTTGTTTTCTCCTCCTAACCTTTGTTCAGAATTTTAACAAGCTACTGTATTTGATCGCTCTTAAGTATGTCAAAAAATTATTGATCTACTTTTATTTATAGCACCTTGTTGAAACATCTGTTCATATTGTTTTTTCTGAGATTCGCTCATCTGTGGGGCTGTAGGCCGAGATGCCTGCTGACAGTGGTTACCCAGCTTACCTTGCCGCAAGACTAGCCTCTTTCTACGAAAGAGCTGGGAAAGTGAAGTGTCTGGGAAGCCCGAACCGTACTGGAAGCGTTACTATTGTTGGAGCAGTTTCTCCTCCTGGTGGAGACTTCTCAGATCCTGTAACAGCAGCTACTCTTGGTATTGTTCAGGTTAGAATTCGTATACCGATTTATTGGATACTTGTGTTTTTTTCTCATCCATTTATATCATTATTTAGTTTCTAATTTAGTGGAAGAAGCAATTGATGCTGCCTAATGTATTTAATGTATTTAAGATGATTCTAATGTATTTGCTTAAGTTTGGATGGTAAAATGCTTGTGGTGCAGGTCTTTTGGGGACTCGACAAGAAGCTTGCTCAACGGAAACATTTTCCTGCTGTGAATTGGCTTATTTCTTACTCGAAGTACGCTCAGGTGTGATGCTCTTTTGTACTAGCTGAGCTCTGCCTGTTACGTCAGTTTACGTACTGGTTTTGCAAATTGTAACGTGAAAATGGTCATATTTATTTATTTGAATCGTTAATCGTTATAGGTAGCGCTGAAATGTCTTTATTTGGAATGATCACTCAATTCGTTCATTTTTTTCTATTATTTTAATGTTTCTCGTATCCTTTCAGGCACTAGAGGGTTTCTATGAAAACTTTGATTCCGACTTTATTGGGATCAGAACGAAGGCTCGTGAGGTATTGCAGCGAGAAGACGATCTGAATGAGATTGTGCAGGTAAGGCATTTTGTTGGTATGCTTTGCTAGATCTACAATGCTTTGTGTCAGACGATCGTATTGTGTTCTTAGATCTTATTTGGGTCCTTTGCACAGTAAATTTTATTAGTCGTTGACCGTTTGGTGCCTCCTATCGTGACTAATTCACGAACATTCTCCTTGGGTTGCAGCTTGTTGGAAAGGATGCTTTGGCAGAAACTGATAAGATTACGTTGGAAGTTGCAAAGCTTTTGCGTGAGGACTATTTGGCACAGAATGCTTTTAGCAGGTAAAGCTTTAATGATACTATTTTGGCTCTTTCCTGTAATTTAGTACCTTTGGATTGGGTAGGTATTCCTTGCTTGTCATATATGCATTGGTGCCAAGAAATTTCATATGAAGATTGAATCTTTCTAGTTATTAGTCCTTATGTTTTGATCGTGTTTTTTGCATGAAGCATTAGGACTTGGTCGAAAGTTCGGAATTTGTCAGCCAATGCACTATAGTGTCACTTGGGATATTAAACGTAGTGCATTTTTATAGAATTGACAAGGCCTTCAATAATTTACAGTTAGCTTGCACTGTTGAACGTATATGTCTGGACTTGGTCTTGAACACATAGGAGCTGACAGAGAGTTGGTATGCATGATCAATGATTGATGGTTTGGTGGCAGTTATGACAAGTTCTGCCCGTTTTACAAGTCTGTGTGGATGATGCGCAATATAATCCACTTCAGCACTCTTGCCAATCAGGTTTGCTTCAATCAGAGCATCATTCTTCCTATAATATCTTTATCCTTTCAAATGATGGCCTCCAACATGCTCCTATTGCTTTTTCACATCTCATTGTGCACCAGAACGTTTTACATTTTGAATCCATTGCTTAGTCTCTCCCCTTCATTGATGAAACCATGTCTGCAGGCTGTTGAGCGGGCTGCTGGTTCAGAGGGGCAGAAGATTACCTACAACATCATCAAGCAGCGTTTGGGCGATGTCATCTATCGCCTTGTGTATGTCTCTTACCCTTTATAATTCATAGTTTGACTACATAGACAATGCAATCATCCTTACCACAGTTCTGCTATTGTGACAATTTGTTGGGTTAGCGAATATTCTGTAGTGGTGAACATTTACACGACTGTTACCTTTTTACATGGCTTCTTTCTACAACAATTCAGCTGGATATGCTATTGCTGTGCTGACACAATTTATTGTGGGTGCTCAGGTCGATGAAGTTTGAAGACCCTTCGGATGGTGAGGAAGAGTTGATTTCGAGGTACAAGAAGTTGTATGATGACTTGTCGGCCGGGTTCAGGAACCTTGAGGACGAGTACCGCTAAGCGTGGTACTTGTAATCTCTTTTAGGGACAGATAGACGAGCCTTTCTATTTCTGTCCTGTAAATCAAACCCCTTTGTAATGGCGTGCGTTATTTCAATATTATTTCTTCTGCTCCGAACAGCCTGGGTTACCCTACGCGGGCGGCCACCAGGTTCTGCTGTTTTCTTGTATATTGCTCATTATATCTAATGGTTCAGATTTTTGATTCACTGGTCTTTGGGGCCTTTACATACCTGCGCTTTGGTCCGGTTTGTGGTGTTTTGCTTGGATGTCTATCTGGGGATCCTTAGTGATGAAATTCCAACTGTACCAATATCTGAGTGCAACTTTCTGAATGTGCATTTGAGCAAATTTCAGAGCACATCCTGGAGTGTTTTGAGCTTATGATGTGTTTTTATGTAAAGTGTCATCCACTAGAAATGTACTGTACATTTCTCTACAAACCCTGAAACACACCTTTGATCTTTTTATGCCTTGATGAATACTTGGCATTACTGCAGTAACTGGGAGCAACCCATTTCCCAGCACTCAACCCCTAAATGCCCAAGGCCTGTTTTGAGCTTCTTGGAATTTGCTCTAAATTGAACAAAATGCCAACATTTTGATAAGTTGTATCAATTTTTTTTAAATTTTAACTGTAAAAATATTAACTAGACATGTTAGAGATTTAATAGGAAAAGAAAACACAACAATATCTCTTATGGAGTGAAAGATTATAATGGTTGATCATGAGGGTGTTAAAACTACCAAAGTAATGTAAAGTCTTTCAATCCTCTTTTCACAAGTCAAATTTAAAAAATTTAGTGACCAAAAAAATGAAGTTAAAGGGCCTAACATGTATAATCCCAATCAATTTATGGCTTCTTAAAATCTACTCTATGATTTTTTTAAATGAAATTCTAGTGTGATTTTTTCTCCAAGATCTAGTGTAGTTGAAGCTCATTACTTTCCAAGAGCTCTCAACACTACAAGAGGTCAAGATTGCAATGGGTACCCTTGCACAAAATCTTGAATAGAGAAATCACTATCATTTATTTTCAAGATCAGATTTTTTATGCTAAAACTAGACTTGAAGAACAACTTTCCAAAAATATAAAATACTAAAAATAACAAACTTAGTTAGGTTTTATTTTAACTTCAAAGTTTTTGCAAACACCAAATTTTGGTGCCTTAGGCATTTACGGGTTAAGGAATTGAACATATGGAAAAAATTTCTAATGTGCAGAAATAGATTTTAGGAAGATTCCATAGTTTTCCAGAATTTTATTTCTCAAAACAAAATTACCATGAATTTTTTAGGTGAAGATTTTCTTCATCCCATGCTAAGGTTGAAGCACTAGTTGTCAACCTCGCCCAATACTCAACTTGTAGAATGTTTTATTTCCAACCTTAGGCTAGAACTGAGTCTTGGAACGTGCTTTTTTGTCCTTTTCAAGGTTGGGACTAATAAAATGATGACACATGTCTTGAAGTAGTGAGCAAGAAAGTATGAAGTAGTGAGTCATAGGGTAATTCTTGAATGATCGGAATTAGAAGACTCTAAACACTAGCTAGTGGTCAAGGGTACTTTTTGGCTCCCAAAATTCACAATAATTTCAATTTTGGGAATAAAATTCTGAAATTTCTCTATCCCCATATTTCCTATCTTCCTACATGGGAAAAATTTCCACCACCTTATACTTGCACATGATTTGCTCCAAAACTCCTTAAATGATCTATTATTAGTGCTTCAACCTCAATCATATAGGTCATCATATTTCTAGTCAAGGGCTCATATTTCTTGTAGACCAATCATATGTGCCATTCTTGATCACTTACTCATCTCATAGCTACATGGAAATACATCACCTTATGCTCTCCAAATAGGGGGTGATTAGGAATGGGTTGGCTTCCATAATGTAGGAAATTCAAATATAAATGTTATTTTTTTTTGTCACATACAAAGGATGTTGCAATATTGTACAACACATTGAGGATGTACACCACACATTTGATCTTTGGATGCAACAACAAAAGTATTTTTGCTAATTTAGAAACATTCGAAAAAAATATTTGGGATTATAATGCCTATCTTTAGGTGCCTCTACACTATAAGGGACAATGTATTTGTGGTTATGTAGCATTTTCTTTTAATATTTAGGAATATAGAACACATTTTATAGCACCTTTAATGATCGTAATTTGATATTGCTATGCATATAGTACAAATCCAAACATATTCACTACTTGGTCCCATCCAAAGTGTTAGGTGTATAATCATTAAATATGCAAGTTTTGATTTCTTTTTTAAGGATTGTTCACACAAGCCACCCTTCATACAACTTATACATAGAAAATTTTATCCTATATGAAGTTGGTCCAACCAATGAGGTGCTAGGGTTAGTTATGACCATCTTTAAAATTTGACAAGGGTATAGTTTATACTATATTCCAATTATCCCCAACTAAATAATCAAAGGCTTGGGCATCTCATTTTTGTACCTAATTCTAATGTATGAAAATTTTAATTAGCCCTCAAGGAGTTAAAAGTAATTGCAATAGTTAAAGATTACAATATCCTCCTAATTGTTCATCCATTTAAGAATTTTGCTTAATATTCTTTATCCTTTGAGGACCTTTCTAGCCCTTCGGCCATTCCTAAATAAGAATAATCAAAATTATTGATGCAATAGTAGCAATGGTTTCTTGATTGGACATGCTTGTTGTGTTTGTGCACAAGGATCATTGTATATATTGCATTGGTGTGCATAAGACAAATCAAAAAATTTGAATTACGCAAGGAAGATTGTTTGAGTTGATCTAGAAGTTGGATTATGTCACTACAAGAAAAAGGGGTGTTTTAAGTGAATTTTTAAGTATAGTTCTAGAAATATGATTATAAGTAGTGACCTCTAAAGAGATTTTCAAGAAAATTTTACTAGAAATACATATATTTTTAGTAAAATTTTGCTAAAAATCTCTTTAAAAGTCATTACTTATAATCTTATCTTTAGGACTGAACTTAAAAATTCACTTAAAACACCCCTTTTCCTTGTAGTGAATTAAAATAAACACAAACCACCCTCCAAATAATGAAATATAACTATTCATCACTTCTATTTTATTTTATTGATAATAATAAAGTAGAACAATACATTTGAAGACACAATGTTTGTATTAGAATTGTTGTTTTTATTCTTTCATCATGTAGAATATATAAAAATGAATAGATTTAAATTTATTAATTTAGTATAAATTCTTGCCTTTATTTGAAAATTCTCTTAGTAATTTCAATTTCTCTTGATTGAATTTTAATATGAATTTTGACATCTTTCATTAAAAAATGTAATCATTCGATTATTTGACATGTTTAATGCCAAATTCTTTAATACTATAATTGTTTTGACATGTTAGTGGAAAAATTTAAGCTCTTTGGCTCTTAAAATGGAAAAATGGATTAAATTCTAAAAATCAAAAACCAAAATTTATTGTAAATTTAGAATTTTTTTAAAAATCAGTACTAAGAATTCTTATAAAATTTAGCCAAAAAGGTGGTTTACAAGTGCACATCATGAAACACAAAGCATCAACACCTCCTTTAGAAACCCATTGTGTATTAAAATTAAAACAAACAAATACATGGTCAATGATCAAGAGAGCATTAGAGGGTGCATAAAAGAGGAGTTGCAATAAAAACCAATAAGCAATAAAAATCACATGGAGAAAACCTGATAGGAGAAAAATACACTCGTATCCATGACCCAAAGCATTTTAGATGAGGGGAGGATGGGAGGGAGAAAGAAAGACTTACTATGAAAAGAAAAGAAGCCACTAGAAGAAACCTATCTTTAAGTTGATAGATTTTTCTAAACATTTAATGTAGTAAGATTTGTTTTTATGTTAACAATTATGTTCACTGTAACATGAAGATGTTACAGTGAACATAATTATTGACATAAAAACATGTCTTGCTACATTAAATGTCTAGAAAAATCCGTCAATTTAGACATGGGAAAATCCAAAATTACATAGGTTTCTTCTAGTCAGCACCCCCCCCTTACATTTGGTAACCATCTACAATAACAAGGGATTTAAAAGGGGGGGGGGGAGGGTATTTATATCTTTCCATTCTTTTTCCCCCTCACTATTTGTAGATAAAAAGCAACTAGTGTGTATTTTTCAACACCCTATTTTTTGTAAATTTTTAGAGGGACTAATTTTGGGTACCCTATGTTTTGTAAATTTTAAAACTACATAATACTGAAAAGACCAAAACACACTTTAAAAGCAAACATGATTGTGTGTTACAAGAATTCCAATCCATTCAAACTAAGATTAGATGCACTATGCAACACCATTTACATACCATTCAAAGGGCCATGATCAAAAACAAAAGCTACAAGTATATTATACTATTGACAAGAAAACAAACTCTAGAATACAAAAGCGTTGAGCTACAACATGGAATCCTACTATAGTATCAATTACAAGGAAAAAAAGTACATTCAAACACATGATAGAGGAACAAAGAGAAATTTAATATAGAAGTTGTGTTCACAAATAAGGAATCTATAGTCCTAGCCCATCCTAAAATCCAAAACCTACAAATTCAATGTTCTCATTGTTTCACATCATCTAATGTTTGCACCTACCAATATTTATATTTAGCATGCTAAAACCAGAAGTGACAGGCTATGGAAGTCCAATATTCTCCAATCAAGAGCTACAACAATGAGATAATTTACATTACAACCAACCACTGAAACATGAGAAAAATACAAAGCATGAAACTAACATTCAAGAAGCATCAATATGATCATGAGGAGAAATCTACAATCGATAGGTTGAATAGAGGCCACCAAATGCACCCACTGCAAGCCTTCCTCCCCATCCTCTTCCAAAACTAAACTCAGTCCACAAAAGTCTTCAATCATGAAGTTGCCAAAAGAGATGGTGCACCATGTGTCATTGGCAGGGGGAACATTGTAGCCTCAAAATTCCTATCATAGAGAGCACAATGTTACCCTAAATTGTAAATGACGTACAATAAATGAAGAAAAATGCAAACTAAAATCCAAAGCAAATGTATAAACCCTAATGTGGCAAAGGGTGCTCAAAGGAACTATGACAAGGAGAACAACAACAATGGATTGAATTCACAAGAACCACTCCTACATGACAACACAGTGCTTACAATGCATGCCAAACAAGTCATTGAAAACTCATAGTAAAACCACCCTCAACACCCATGCTCACATACCAACACATTTTCCACTACTCCAAAGGTGCTTAATTCAAACCCAAGACACCAATTACAACCACCCGCTAAAGTAACTAATTATCAAGATTGACAAAGTCTGACGTCTGAGGGAAATTCACATTCAAATCACAAGCATCCAAATGCAATGTCTACAACGTCCGCAACGTTGTTAGAAGGTGAACGAGGTGAGCAGAGCAGACAGATGGAGTGAACAAATCTAAACCATCTAATCAAGTGAATGCAGTTTGATTAACGAATGCGAACTGTCAAATCTTGCAAATGGCGTAGTGGACAAGGTGGACAATAAAAAAAATTCAAATGTCATAGGACGCTCCAGACCTAGCATCCGCAAATGCATCTTGGTAACCCTGCTAATTATTAAATTGAACCTACTGAGCAATTTTGGAAGGATCCTATATTTGACATCCTATTTTGTTTCTATTGCTCACAAGGTAGGAATTTCTCACCACCCTATTTTATATATAAACCTAACCAAAACATATTACCAATACTATGGTAGATCTACCAAAAGTATAAATTTTTCCTTCAACAAATTCAATTGACCCTATTTTTACCTCATAATATTTTCTACTACATTAATGGTCCCCACCTCCACCCCCTCCCCCTCTCAAGAAGGTGCCACAAAGAGAAGAAAGGATTGTAGTGATGATGAGGAAAGGGGACATCCAAGGAAGACCATTAGGAGAGTGTAGTGCCAACTAATGTATGCTAATGCAAAACTTGGAATAGAAGATGTTGTCCAACAGCCAAACCATCTTAAATGAAGAAACCAAAGTTTCCAACTTGGAGGTAGGGTGATCATGCTCAAAGATTGAACACCAAGCACCATAACCAATTGAATGTTACAACACCAAACATAGAAAAGAATGGAGCCTTCAAAGGTTGTGAAGTTGCCAAACTCATACAACCCAATAGAACCAAAGAATAGCCATGCATAAGAGGTCCCATGTTCAAGCATCAACCTTCATGTGAAAGCCAACATCTCAATTGCATTGTTTCATTGGTAAAAAATAAGACCATTTATAAACAAAAATCCTTCTCAATTTAAACCCTTCAATCAACCCACAATCCTTCTCCTCATTCTAAGCCCTTATACGAGGCAAGAAGTACAAATATGCACACAGAAAGACTTGGCATCATGTCCAAGCCTCAAACCCCTCCAGCAGAATTTACTCACTTCTATCTGCAGCAGTGCTTACTGGAAGATCTGCTGATTGCACCCTAGAATCAACTCCAACCTCGCATCCCTACCAAGGACCTCACTTGACAACTAGCTTGACATTTACCAACGAGATGTTTGTCATATGGCATGCATATTGTCAATATCATGCCCGCTTACGGTCTTCGCTCAAAGCAAGCCATTTCGGAAACTTGCCACACAATTCAAGTATGGATTCAAGAGTGCAGAGAGGCTCATATTCTTGAAAGGAGCAGCCACGACCGCCTTGGACCCAACTGCTAATCCAAGAGTATCCAAGATGCTCCAAATCTCTGACATCTACTTTCTCCAGCACGAGAAAGAAGATCCTCTCCCATCGTGAGTTCGAGAATAAAAGAGTTCTTCCTCCGCTAGCTAACTATTATAGGCAAGTGTAGTTACTGTAAACCACTCAAAGTGCAGCGACAGCGAAAGAGTGGGTGGGCAACAACACCGATCTAGAATGTTAAATGCGTCTTACACTGTCATCTTTGCTTCATAAGTAACCTCAACTCCTTTCATTTCTGTTGTACGTCATGTGTCAAAACCACCTTCAATTTTGGCAGATTTTCTTAAGAGAGCAGGGCCACCATATCAGTCTGGGATAGCGCACTGCGGCGAATATGGGCAAAAACTGTCCAAGATTTTCATAACCAGCATTCTCGGCACCAAATTCTAGCCCTCCTTGATGAAAACAGTTGATTGCCAAACCCTAAATCTAACTCACGGCACCAGAGCTGAAACTACGAAAGATGTAGAAATGATGCTGTTGATAGACATACCCTGTCAAGATCCTCCGCCTTGAAATTGCATCACAGCCAATCCACATGGACTTCAACGACTGGGTGGAGAATCTCTGGCAAAATATTGAGATAGAGGCTTTTGGTACTGTAGAGAAGTTGGATTTCTGCCCATATACGACACTTGGGGTCCAGGCGGAGGTCGCTTCGACTTAAACCTGGGGGACATCTCTTGAGGAGTCGAGGGAGCAATCCCACGAGGAGTTCTGGGAGCACTGCCAAATGCAGGCAAGCTTCGTTCTATGCGTTCTGGCTTTTCCTCAAGGGCAGGTATGTCTCTCTCAAGATAAGCACAGTAGCTTTCGAATACACTGATCGTGACACACAACTTGAAATCCAGCCGGAACAAGAATTCGAGCTCCAGGCGATTCAACTCGATCACACTCACACCTCCAACTCTTGCAAAAAATGCGTTGTTGAAGTGCCTGCAGACAAGAAATTGCAAGTCAAGATCGAGGCTGTTAACAAAAGAGCTCAAAAGCAGATTCCACAAATTCGACTACTAGAAATACAAACACAAGAAGCATTTCGTATTAAAGCAACCATGAAAACCAGAGCACACAGCAATGTTCACAATGACAAAACAATGACAATATACTAGCTTAATTACGGTACTTGGAATCTGTAATCTATAAGGTAGAAGATTCCAAAACTGCAAGGAACCTGATCCTGTCTCCTATACTGATCGAACCCTATTACCAACAGCAAGAACTCAATTCGTGCACTAGGTTAGCCTTATTAGAAAGTGGAGAAAGCATGATTGACTAGATTTCTACGACCGCTTATCTTCGAGTGGAAATGGGGTTGTCTACTATCCGTTCAATAGAAATCTACAACCTCCCCACATAAATTTTTACATAGTGATAAAAATTTGATCCAAAGAGAATTTGGCTATTGTGCCCAAAGTGATACCTCCACAGCTCTAAAGTGATCTCCTAATGAAAGCACACTCCTACATATTGGTTTAAATGCCTCAAGTGACGCAAACAGTATCGTGTACCTTACAGAGTAGAACTATTACAAAGATCAAGAGAAATTTCAGAAAGATCAAGAAAATTTCCACACTATTAAGAGTACCGATTGTTCCGATCTGTTAAAGAAAGACAGAATGGGATACCCATTAAAATATGGACTTCTGTCCTCGCCACAAATACGACCAGCACGACTGACGCAGAATCTCGAAAGGACGTCATCATTCTGGAACTCATTTACCAGATCGTATTGATTCTTAGAAGTGACAATGAGCTGGAGCTACGGCCTCAAATTCGGATCAGTATCCCATGCACAAAGAATAGGTCCCATCAACCACAATACCAATGCTGTCCATTCAAGAAGATATGGAAAGGACAGCTGGTTGGTGTAACTGCAGTTCTCACGCACTCTCGGGAAACCTATATTCTACACACTACTCGTCTTGAAAATCTACCTAACACCCTTGCAAAAAATATATTTTTGTGCAGCACCTCAAGCTCAAGATGGAAAGCATTGTCAGTATCTGCACTTTTATTACTCGATTCAGCCTTGTTTGCCCATGCATTCTACAGTGTCTGTCAAGGTCTTGGTCTGTGAACAAAAAAAATACTTGATTTGGAGAAGCGTTAGAAATGCGCAAATCCCCACTGCTGTAGAATGTAACCTCCCCTCAACCCCAGGATTTAAGGAAGAATAAAGAAGAATATAATATATATGGAAAAGCCCAATTAAATCACTCACTGCAATGACTCCACTCTGGTTAGTGTGAACTTACACATCATCAAGCATTTTGGTGGCCACGAGGACGCTTGTCACTAGCAGCCTGTGCACGTTGAGAGAAGTGACGAGCAAATCGGGTTGCCGATGGATGAGGCGATCAAGGAAAACGTACCCCACGACAAAGCATGACGGACTGCAACTAGTGTACTTAAAAATCCGCTCCAAATATTTCGCAATACTAATATTAGGAGCCCTCAATCCGTGAAATATCGTCAGCTTCTTTCCCCGCTGCGACGGCGCGCTGGACAATTGCTCATTCCTGGCGACGAGGCGGTCCAGCACAGCCGCCAGTACACTTAAAACTTTGGGAGTCTCTCTCTCCGAAGGTGCTTCGTCGGGGGCTTCGAAGGACGAGCCCTCCGAGCTCTTCATAGTGCTCACAATCAACTGCATCCGCAAGGCCTCTACATCATCGTCCTCATGTGCTGTTGTCTTTCCATTGTACCCCAGCGTTCTGCCCTCGGGCGGCATCCTCCTTGACTTGTACGTCCTCTCACCCTGTTTCCAGTCTCCGTCCAGGGTGCTCTAGTCCTACCCTGCTTAGGAGTCCTCATACTCTGCTCATGACCACGCACGGTACCTGTCCATCATGCTCCATGATCCTCAATGCGCGAAGATTTTCAATTTCATTACTTCGCCATCTCCACCAAGCGCGCATAACCATTCGACAAAACGGCATCCTCATAACCACACCATATAATCAATCTAACTCCTCTTCAGAATATCAAAGACGAAGACGCCCTCAGCAGCAGCCAGTTCCGAGCATCTGCCCCAAACCGGTTCGAGAGCACACAACGAATTGCGCGCTGGAAACGCGAAAAAGTAGGTCACTAAAGCCAATTTTTTTGAAACAATGAGATAGAGGGAGGCGGACTAGGTGTGACAAAGTGAGAGCTGACGGACGACAACTAACAGAGAATACTAGAGTTGTTGTCTTGTCATCCAGAAAGTGAAACATGGAAGCCAAAGGAAACTGGTTAGTGGTTACCACAAGAAAGCTAGTCAGTCAGCTGGTGCCTGGCATGGCAGAGCACTGGCAGAACTGCAACAGTAAAGATATCAGGATGGACAGCCTAAAAGCCAAAGATCGCATAAAAGGTAAGTGAAAACATTCAAGCAGGCGACGGACGAAGATCACAGCCATTCCGCAGGGTCCGCCTTTCACCGCCCGCCTTTCGATCAGGATAACGATCTGCCCTCCCGCCTTCGCTGAAAAAGCATAGCGCATTCGATGGATTCCAAACAATTTAAGGCGCTGATGACGGGCTGCGTGGGGCATAGCTCTCGACCCCGAATTCCAGCCTCGGAGGTTGGGTTGTTGGCAAACATCCATCCGTAGATTTCCATATCGCCCCCTACGCCTTCAAATTTCAATTGCGCAGAAAGAGAAATTAAATCACAGAGAAGCAAGCAATGACATGATCAAAACGTTCGGTAAGTCGATCCTCCCTTGGGCACCCGAATCGTCCTCGAGAAAGCTGACAGAGGCCGGCAGAGGACAATAATAGAAAGTGAAATTAAATACAGCGTGAAAGTTGCTGCAACGAGGAAAGATCGCTGGCTGAAATCCTTCCACACGGGTAAACTGTGGACTTGGCAACAAACAAAAAGCATAGCCCTGCGAGTTGCAGCGTTGCAGAAACGTTACGATGAGCACTTTTTGCAAAGATATCCACTTCCATTCGCGGAGGATTTTTTTCGACATTAAAAAATCATAAAAATATTGTGTTGGAATTCGTTCCAGAAAAGTGAACGTAAAACCTGCGTTATTTTCTTGATGTTACTGCGACTGAAAAGCTTTGAGCAAACATCACCGTCACCACAGCGTACAGTAGTTGTGATGTCCATTCATGTCTGACAAGAAAGGCTCAATAATGCAGTGCAAGTGATGACGCTGGAGTTTAGTGAGGACTAACAGGCAGGTAATCAAGTTGAAGCTCATTAAAATGAAAACGAATTATTCAATGAGTTCCAAAATAAAACTAAACAAATTGTCCGATCGTCGCAACAGAAATTCTATCAAACGCGAACACTCCAGAAAATGACGGAGGCAACGGAAATTACGAGATATAATGCAGTGCAAGTGATGAGGCTGGAGCTTAGAAGGAATTAGCACACAGGGTACGAAATCAAGTCGAATTTCGTTGAAATACAAATGCACTGAACTGTCCAATGTGTTCCAAACCAGTAAATCAAATGAAATTGAACGAATTAGCCAATTCTTGCAACAGATGTTTATCATCACGAACACTCCAGAAACTGACGGAGGCAGGAAATGTAATGATGAGGCTGGAGTTTAGTAATGACTAACACATAGTTAATCAAAGCAAGTTGAAGCTCCTTGAAATGCGCGCAAATGAACTGCTCAATGCGCTCCAAGAAAATCAAATCAATAATCTAGCGAATTAGCCAATTATTGCTACAGAAAATGGTATCAACCGCGAACACTTCCAGAAAACTGACAGAAATCACGAAAATCTGCCTCGGAATGGGAAAATCGAACATAGTACAACACACCACGAGTCCGCTCGACGGGACCGGACAACAGAAACTTGAGAAAAAAAATTGGACAAAAGATGTCGGGCGATCGGGAGATCGAGCGCAAATGACAGGTGAGCGCAACAATGATGATGGCGATGGTGGCAGAGCAGCTTCTGCAGCAACACTGACTGACGCCCAAGCCCCGCCTCGGGCTTCTGAAGCTCTGCTGGTCGCGGAGCACGCTGGCTTCATATTAGCGGACCCTAGGGTCTGCATCTCCAGAGTTGCCGGCTGCGACACTCTGCCCGAAAGCCTTCCTCCCAAACGCCACTGCGGCCGTCTCTTGGCTTTATTCACCATTAAGCCTTAAAAGATCTGGGAAGCCCACTTTTGGTCGCAACGTAGTGTTTTTTTTGGTGTATTTGACATAGAAGGTGTATGAATTGCAGTAAGGTAAGCTATGGCCCATTCCAGGCCAAATGGGAGCAAGCCCATTGGTAGGCAGAATTATATTAGTGGTGTACATTTCAGAACTTGAAAGTACTACATCATCAATAGAATTTTGCCTACAATAGGCTTGCTCCTATTTGGCCTAGAATGGGGTAGTTTTTCTTATACTCTAGTCACAAATGTTTTAATATTCATGTTGAGTTGGATCCAATGATCCATGCCACTTCCAATTTGGATCATAATTGCACCTCCTACAATCATGTCTTACAAGCTACTAAAATCATCTCGTATTCTACATATCATAAGTATGTATCAAAATGTTATTTCAATGGTCATTTCTGCATTGATTGCTATCCCATTCAAGGATAAATGAGAGCAAGCCTGTTGTGGGAAAAATTATGTTAAGGTGGGAGGTCTACAAATTGTCCTTTTA
The DNA here is from genome assembly GCA_963969395.1 of Pseudoscleropodium purum. Classification (NCBI taxonomy): domain Eukaryota; kingdom Viridiplantae; phylum Streptophyta; class Bryopsida; order Hypnales; family Brachytheciaceae; genus Pseudoscleropodium; species Pseudoscleropodium purum. The sequence goes on from OZ017803.1 coordinate 17,396,425, forward strand.
AGCCTACCTACATCACCAACAACAATAATAAATATTTCAAGGAGCATGTCATGCATTGATAAATAGGGGATGCATTTAGAACACAATCGATTTAACGACCTCTTGCCTTATTGATGTACATTTTAAAACTTGAATGTACACTACTAATAGAATTTTGCCCACAATGGGCTTATTCCCATTTGGCCTAAAATATGGTTGTTTACCTTAAACAATACTCACAAATATTTCAATAATCATGTTGAATTAAATTCAATGATCCATGCCACTCACAATTTGGATCATTATTGCACCTCCTACAATCATGTCTCAAAAACTATAAAATGATCTCATATACATATCACACATATATATCAAAATTTTATTTCAATGGTCATTTTTGCATGGATTTGGTGCTTAAATTGTATAAATGTAATGTATACTTAACCAATGTCTTAACAATACTAATTTTTGGACTATTTAGACAATGACATAATGACTTTTGAGTACAAACACACAAAAACATTAAAAAAATGTTTTGAAACCATCACTCAACAACCAATGTGTATGATATAGTAATGTACTTGAGTATGAAAAGATTCAGATATCAAAACAACATCCCAATGAAAGGAAATAATTACTGAATTAGCAATCCAACGGTATATTAAGTCCTATCATATTATAGTTTGTATTTCATATTTTAGGAATCAAATATGGTACTATATATATAGTTCTTTACAAACCCATGTAAGAGTTAACCATATAAAGGCACAACCATGTGACAAAGTCAACAAAAACTTACCAAATTATTGAATGTACATCTGCATTTTCTACATTATTTAAATATTTTCTTCAAAATTTCAAAAGCATTATTGAAGTCACAACATAATGTAATGTGTGTTTGATATAGAATGTCTATAAATGAACAAAAACTCTAGTGACAAAAATTCATCCTCATTTCAAAACAAATTCAGTGATATAGGATACATTCAATTTGTATCATTACACATTTATATCATTGCCTCTCATATTTTTGAAAAACTACAAAATGGTCATGTATCTTTAAAACATGGTGTGGTATTCTAATAAAGTGGTGTCATATTTTAACGATAAGATTTTAATTTGACATCCAAAAAATGCTAATTGTTTAACTATCAATCCAAACCTATATATTTTTTGTAATATTTTAGTATACATATTGTATTCTAAAAAGCAAATATAGTCCATATATATACTTGCGGGTGCCAAGTGTTGCATAGTACTATTTGCCAAGTTTAGTCCCCTAGAACCTTCGGCCCCACAATTGATTGTTGATCACTTTGTTTAGTGTTTTAGAATAATTGAAATTGGACATTGTTCGAGCTTGGACCATGTCTCCCAAAATTGATAAATCAGTATATATAACGTAAGACGATTTTATATATGATTCCCTTAAAACCTTTAAAGGTTAACCTTGCAAGATTTCAACCTTATTACCAAGGTAGTCATAAAAAATTATCATATTTTTGAATGTAAAGGTTTGTTTTCTTAGATTTACAAGAATTAAACAACCAGAGGTATAAAAATACTCAAGAAGTTAGAACTGAACTTAATTGATAAGTAGACAAGATACAAGACAAGGCAACATTAAAGATTATTCCAAAGCTTATGTTGGTGAGACTAAGGAGTCTCTTATCTCACCTCCTACTTATACTAGTAATTGGAGACCTTGGAAAAGCTTCTAAAAACTATAGAAGTCACTAGAAGTCTCTAGAAGTTATATGAAAGTCTCATAAAGGTTCTAGAATACTAAAGAAGTTTCTAGTGTACTACAAAAGATTCTACAAGGTACTAGAGGACTATAAATGTATTTCAAAAGTCTTTAAATGCACAATACATCACCTCCCCTTCTAGCAATAAGTTTTAAGAGGAGCATAAGTATCCTTGTTTCACATTGTCAAAAAATCAAGGATATGATGAACAATTTCTTCAATGTAGACTAACCACTAATATCTTGGCAAAGAATATATAGAGTCGCTCAACTGATGATTGGGACCATGACTTCTTTCTACAAGATGAATCACAAAATATTGCTTGATGTTAAAACCTTCAAAAGCATACTTAGAAAGTAACTTTTGGGCCATTAGGTTCAAAACTTCTATTGTTTGCAATAAGATCACTAAGACTCAAGAATCGAATTGAAGATTATTGTGTTGGAGCTTATTAATGCAACATCATTTTGTTGGATCGAAGATTTGTCTGTCACTCAAAGCTTTGGCATTAAAGGATCTAATGGTTGCAATGGTTGGTCTAATAATTATGACATTGAAAATTTAGGCTAACTCTAACTATTGCTCAGGATCTTCCATATAAACCCTCCAATTAGGTATACTAGAGGAAAAGAGATCTAAAAATTAAACAAAAATTAGATGCAAATTAAAGGTTAAAACTTGAAAGGATGCTATCTCTTAGAATTACAATTGATCTATTTTGAGGTCATTAGATTTTTTCAATCCCTTTAGAAGGCTACAAGTTCCCTTGCATTTCGTTGGGTTCCCTGACTTTGGAAACTACCTTGCAGCAACTGTCTGATAAGACAAAGAGATTGCCATGTCATTTTTTTTCATTTAAAAATTTTAACTTTTTTTTTCATTTTAAAATTCCTAAAAAAGAAAAAGACATTCTAACAATAGCTGTTTCTGGACTGCTGGGGGAACAATGCCGGAATAGACTTCAAGTGGTCCTCCAAGCCCCTCCAAAACATGTAATGTCTATGTTGGCTTCCTCCAATTTATATATGACTCTCATATGCCAATGTAAAGGCTTTCAACATGAAGTTTCTAAGATTCTTTATTGTTGAATAAACTTTGATTCATTAGCATATAATTGATGGAATTTCTTGATCTTCTCTAGTGATTGAATGACATTGAAAAAAGGTTCCCATGCAAATTTGCTAATATTGTAGCCTTTCTAATCGATGAAATATTTGACTTGTCCTTGTTTAATACATAACCTTTATATTTTATCAACTTCATATTCCATTTCTTGATCAATCTTGATTGGGATGAAGAGTGAAGGTTCGTTCCTCGAATATTTGATTTTTAATCCCTTAAAGACTAGGGAATAGTTTAGGTTTCAAAAATTCTGAAAATGTATTTATAAAATACAACTTAAAATAATAATATACTGATAATTCTCAAAAAATAATTGTAAATTATGATCTGTAGATTATATCCAAACAGTTAGATTAAATACTAGACTAACTAATTTTTTCAATAAAATTTAAAGTCAAAAAATGAAAATTCCTTCAAAAATTGATTATAGATTTAATTTTTTCTTATTTTCATAAGAATTTTTTCCTTGGCATTCAAAATAAGGTTATTTTCTAAGATTGTTCTTTTATATTTTATTATATTCAATTTTGAAAGATTCATTTTTTGAATTTAAAAAAGTGACTTTTTGAGGTCCAACCTTCCAACCCCCTTTGAATCATAGAATATTTACAAAGGAAATTTTTCAAAATCTATATCATACAAATATTCAAGGAAAAAAACCAAATATTCTTTAAAGAATTGAATCAATGAAAAAATTTATTTTTACATGCTTGGAATGTGTGTATGTTCATCTATTGTTCAAACTTTGAACATTTGGTCCTTAAGGCATTAATAGGCTTTGAAGAATGAGACATGAAAAATTGGATGAATATATATAAACGTTGATAGGTCAAGACAAAAGTTAATTGGATTTATTTGATGTTTAATTGGAAATCATTAGAAGATTTTTGGGGCCTGTAGATGCTTGTGAGTTATCACAGCCTGCAAACGCAAGAAACAGATTCGGCACAGTGGTCTGACGTGTCCAAGACCCTACTACGTCATTGACCCCAAATTTTAATTTTTAATTTTTTTAATGAAAAAAAAAATTCTAAGAGCGGGTCGTTCCCCTCACTACGGGGAATAGCTGCAAGGGAACATGCCTGAAACAAGCTTCTGGACCCCCCAAAACTCTTCTAATGGATTAGCCTTCAAAGGACCAAAGGCATTTTTTTCACCCAAAACATTCAAAATTACCATTTCTATTGCAAAGAATAAAAAAAAGTAGAAGTCTTTTTTCTGCATATCTAACCATAGGATCTTATGTTTAACTAATATAAAAATGTGTAGAAAAAATTTCAGAATTTTTGATAGCATAAATTGCAAAATATTTGCATTTAAAGTGAAAAAAACAAATTTCGCAATACCTTGCATGACTAGATTTTTTGACTTTGAATCTTCCTAAATTAAATTTTTTGCACTACAAAGTTTTGAGCTTTAAATCTTTATAGTGGGGAATTGAGTTGAGGGTATAGGAAAAAGAGAATTTCAAGAAAACTTAAATTTTCCATTCTTAAAAAAATTGCTAATTAGAAGTAGGTACTAGATAGAAGGAAAATCTAAATTATTAATATCTCTAAGATGGAATTAAAATACACCAATTTCAATTGTAAGATTAATCTAGAAAGCAAGACAAACCATTAAGAATTTTTTTTTATGAGAAATTGTAAAAATTGCATACAGAAATGAATCCTACAAGTTATTTTTTCAAAAAGATGCTCTAATTGCCCGAAAAAACAAGATTGTCTATACTTTTCACAATACTTATTTAAATGAAATGAATCAAAGCTTTAGAAGTAGACAAAAATATAATCTATAAGAAAAAAATAATAATAATAATTTTTTTTTCTTGCTATCTACAAAAAAAGTTTCAAAAAATCTTGACAAAAGTTCAATCTATAGATACTAGCCCCAAATCCAAGTTGTCTTTTGAAGGGACAATGGTCCTTTAGGAATTAAATTTTTTGATAATTTAGTTTCTTTGAAGGCCATGTTGTTTGTATAAATCAAAGAAGAAGCTAAATTTGGTCTTCTACTTTAAATTGTAGTTGACCTTATGATATGAATGTGTAGTCTTTATATAAACATTGGCCTTTTCTAAAAACAATTTAAACTTTTCATAGATAGCTTTTAGATGAGCAACTAGATTTTCTACAACAAAGCTTTTGACATCTTTTATTTAAAATAGATATGTTCAAGGGTGGTGTTTATAGGTTGAAAGAAAAGGAATTTGTCTTGTTGAACAATGTTTGATGTTACTATATACAAACTCAGCAAATAATACAAAATCCATCTAATTGTCTTGTTGGAAGTTGATATTGCATCTAGGTATTATTCTAAGATTTGATTGACTTGTTTTGTTTGTCCATCACTTTGAAGGTGATACATTGATGAAAGATTAATCTTCACATGTAAAATTTGAAAGATACTTCTCTAGAAATTTGATACAAAATGAGTTCCTTAATATGAAATAATGTTGTTTGAAAGTCCACAATTATGATAGACGTTGTAAATTTAAAAAACTTAGTCATTTCTTCTTTAGATATTATTTTATTGTGGAGGATGAAGTGTATCATCCATTTATGAACCAACCACAATTCCAAAAATAGAATATTTCACATTCGAGATTGGCAAATTTGTAAGAAAATTCATCAATATTGATTGCCATGGCCCTTTAGGAATTGGAAGAGGTTGAAGTAGTCCATATGGTTAATGTCTTAGAATTTTTGCTCTTATGCATGCATCACATGACTATATAAATTCTTTCACTGATAATCCCTCAAAATTAATTCTATGGTTTTATTGAATTCAAAATAACATGTATTTGTTGGAAAAACATGTGAAACTTCTAAGGACTTGAAGTCATGAAGGTCCAGAGCAACTTATAAAAGAGATTTGTAATAGAGAAGGCCATTTTGAAATGTAAATTGTATCTCTTCATTAGCAACTCTATTTCTTTAAACATGACTTCATAATTACTACAATCAAATTGTTTTACATTGCCTTTTGAATTTCCTTTCACTAGTACAAATTTGTCTTTTTCAAAACATGATTTAATGTAGATTCAACGTAGTTTGACGAGAAATAAACCTTATTAAAAGAAATATAATTCCATAGGCTGGATTAGTAGGGACAAACCATAATTACAATGCATATGTAACAACTATTGAGTAAAATGTGGGACTTTATTGTCAACATAATTCTAAGGCTTGCCATGTGTATATTATTCTTGTATGCAATCTTATCCTCTTATTTCATCCACGATAAATTGCATTTTTTCTTGATATTTTAGGATTTCGTCAATTTTGCTTCTACATTTTTTGCTTTTCTTTTACCACTATTGTTCTTGTTTTAGTGACCATGACTATTTTTGTTTTTTTAGTAGTCATGGCTTTTCAATTTCTTATAAAATTTTGAAATATTACTAAAATTAGGCAATACGGAAGAAAAATCTTCAAACTTTTAGACATTTCACTAATAGTATTTCAAAATTTTCAAAAATTATTTAATATATGTCTACATAAGATATTAGAGAACACTCAATTATAGTTTGATAGAAGTAGTTAGAGATCATTACTAAGACAACAAATTTAGGTAATTGTTTCAAATAAAATTTAGGATTAGAACAAGGCATGGTTGGAGAAAAACTCATACAACTTATCTAGTTTGCAAATGTATAATTTCCAAACGATTATCATTTACCCCCTAAAGGATTTTGACTATATTTTCACCAAAAATACTCCAAAACTGCCATTTCTTGTATAAATACCAAATTTTAGGTTTTTTTTTGGAAGACACATGTAACCATTGGATCTTGTAATATGCTAGTTTGAGAAAATGTCAAACAAAATTCAGAAATTTCCACAATGCTAGATTGCAAGATAATAGTGTTTGAATTGACAAAAATCCTTTTTTTGGCCCAAAGACAAATTGGGCATCTGCACTTTACAAGGTCACATTTGTATGAAGAAACGTCCAAAATGGTGATGCTGCTTTGGATTCATTCTTCAAGGCAAGTTGTTAGCATGCTTAAAAAAATTCAAGTAAATTGGAATTGTACAACATATAGGAAAAAATAGTAAGTAGAAAGAAGTAGAAAATGATTCAAAATACTAAATTGTTAAGAATTTAGTTTCTCGAATTGAAAAATGCCAATTGTAATGGTTACAATGTTTTAAGAAAGAATATACATTTTATGAAATTTTTTTTGTCAAAGAATATTGAAAATTGAGTTAAATAAAAGACTTCATAATTTAAAAGTTTATTTCAGAGTAGAGAATCAATAACTAATTGTAAACTAAAACTCTGATTCTCATAACTTTCATCTCATTAATCAAAATAGGGTGATTCAAAGCTTTCCATGTATATATAAATATAAAAAATCAATCTCAATTTTTTATTCCTTTTCTTTTAAGGAATTTTTCTAAGTTGCCTACTAAAACCACTAAGCAATGAAAATTACATATCATATAATAACTTTTTAACTAAATACTCAAAATTTATGAAAATTGTCAGACCTTAAAGCTACTCTTTAGGCACACTCTATGTGGAAATTTTAAAGGAAAAAAATAGAAATTTTGTTCACAGTGAGCTATCCAAAATCACTACGTTGCCAATAAAACGCAATGTAGGCTTCAAGGGTTAATACCAATTTCATCTAGGAAGACTATCTTTCAAAATTTGACCTTTCAAGAGTTAATTTACTAGATTGACTTACCTTTTAAATTTTTTCCTTTAAACATTCTCAATCAATCAACCAAATTTTATCCTTAAAAAACAAAAGAAATCACCTTTTCAAAAATCATTGTATGCAACTATGCATTCTTCATTACTTTATATAGCAATTGATTAAGAAAATTGGTTTAGGATTCTTAGATTTTGAACATATAAATATGTAGGAAACACTTACATATGCACTTTTTTTTGAACCCTTGAAGTCCCAAGGCCATTGTTTTTGTCAAAAGACACTCAAAACTACCATTTTCAATACAAATAACAAAAATTTTAAACATTTTTTTTTGCATATCCAACTATAGCATCTTTTAATAGATTTGTATGAGAATGCTTCAAAGAAATTTAGAGACTTTGACCATATTGAATGCAAGATATAATCATCGAAAGTGCAAGAAAACAAGTTTTTTTATTCCTTCCCTAACTAGATTATAAGACTTTGAATCCTAATAACTTAAAATTTTTGTATTACAGATTTTTAATTTTTTTTATGCTGAAGAATTGAGTTGAGAATTTGAGGAAAAAATGCCCCCAAAAAACCTCTAATTTTCTTTCTTTAAAAAATTGTTAAATTGAAGTAGATATGAGATAGAAATAATAACTAAATTATGGATAGATTTAAGATGGAACTGAAACATGTTGATACCAACAGTAAGATTGTTTTAGAAATCAAACTAAACCATGCACAACCTTTCATTTTGAAAAATTGTTAAAATTGAGTAAAAAATGGATCAAATATATTATTTTCTCAAAAATTTGCCAAGATTGCCCACAAAACAAGAAGTTTCATAACCTTTTATATTGCTTATCCAAATGTAATGAATCAGATCTTTTCACATAGACAAATATATAATGTAGTGGAAATAAATAAACAAATAAATATTTCAAGTTTTTGTGGTTTTTTTTTGTTGCTTGCCCTCCCTTGTTTTGGGCTTATTATAGCATAACTTTTATTTTGATGCACAGATTGAAATAAAAATTATAATTATGGAAAGCCAATTAATTTTTTGATCTTAAAAATAATTTTTAAGAAACCTTGCCAAAAATTGACATCGTATATACTTGCCTAAACCTTCATGAGTTCCCTAGGGAGATTGTTGAGACTTTAAGGATAAAAAAAAATACCAAATTATCAAGAAAAATATAAATCTATAAAATATCCAATGTCAAGGTCTTGCTTTCACAAATTTTATAATATTGGCATATCTAAAATCCACTTGTATTTTATTGTATTTAACTTTTGTATTTCTATTTATTTTGAATTGAATAGGATCAAATGATACTTTGGCTCTATAGTTAATTAACATTGTGTTGTTTCAAAAGACTATCCTCCAATTGGCTCAAAATTTGATGTAAAGGTATATACAACCAAAATTGACACTTGAAATGAATGTAAAATGGTTGTATTCTATACATTTCAACTCCATGGGACATGCAATACCTTATGATACTTATAACTTATAGCTAAACTAAAGTGTTTTAATAGTGAGGGCTCCATATCATGTACTTATAAAATTAATGTCAATACATACTATAGGTGAACAACAAATGAAGGTTGATGCATTTATAGTGATAGGAAAAATAAAATAATCTAATTCCCTCCTTTCCCAAGGAATTTATGTACAAAAATTGCCTACCTACAATACTAACTTTTTAGTTGAAATTTATACAATACTATAATGTCATATCTTTCATTAACTTAAAATATAGTGACTTTGATAAGTTAATAGGCCATACACACTAACATGATAAACCAATATTTTTAAGTGTAAAGGTAAAACTACCTAATTTGAGCCACAATCTAGTTATTAGCCTATTTGTACCACTTTGTATCACTAGTGTAGGTTTCAAATTTCAAAATGCACATTGTTAGTACATGAGGGATACAAGGTGGCACAAATGACATGTTCGAGTCACATGGTACAAATTGGCTAGTGGTGAACCAAGCCCACATTCGAGTTCATGAACATGAAAAACCATGGTATGAACTAGGTAGGAGGTTTTTAAAGAGCTTAGGTTCTAAATTGCCCATGTCTTCAAATGCATACTATTTGTGCATGTTGCTTTTTTGTTGTACAAACAATGTACATTTGAGGAGGTGGCATAGGCAATTTTAGGTCCCATGCCATTTCAACTTCAAAAATTCTTAACTAATTCTACAAAGCTCCAAAAAGAAATATAAAACTACTTGGGTTAGATGCCAATTCCACTTGTCTTTCAAGGAAAATGTACTGAAGAATTCAATTTCAAGAAGTTTCACCTCCCCAAAACTCAGTTTCAGCTCTTAAATGGGTGCTCTATGGACCTCCTACTTTAAAAACCCCAACCCCTATTCAATTTAGAGACCATTTTCAATTTTTTTTAATTTTTTAAAATCTCAGGTGGCAAATAAAAAAAATCCATATGTTTTCCCCCATGGATAATTCCAGTTCACCATGTGGGGCCCATTTTGTATGATTGGCTACTTTAAATTTTTTTTGCCTATTGGCCGGCTAGGGAAGATTGACCCCTCTATTGCCTTGCCAAAGGGTAAATGTCAAAATTGCCCCCTATTTTGTGCCCCTTAAATTTTGTATTTCATCATGTCCCTTAGCTTATTTGGAGTCTCTAATCACTAATATGAATTCAGAAACTACAAGTTTGATCATATGTGACAAATAAAAAATTTCAATGTTTTCTTCAAAGATAAAACATGGGGCAATAGAGGGGTCAATCCTCCCTACTTGCCATCCTATAAGTGAAGTGAAAGGTTAGTTCTTTTGAATGGATAGTGAGGAGAAGTACTCACTATCCACTCAAAAGTGACTCCATTTTTTAACGTCATTTTTGGGTTTTAAAGATTTTAAAATTTTCATTTGCAACCCCCTCCCCCCTCTTGTAATTTTTAGAACTAAAAACCAACATAGTGACAATCAATATAGGATAATTCCTCCCGTATCGATATTCAAGATTGTATTCATATCTAGTATCCATATTCAATATTCACCCGTATCCATACTTGGTAATGTATCCATATCCGGTATCCATATTCAATATTCCATCTATATTTGTATCTAATATTGTATCCATATCCGATACTATACTCGTACCTAGTATCCATATTTCATGTTCATCCATATCCATATCTGGTACTATATTTGTATCCAATACATGTATTCAATATTCATCCCGTATCCATATCCAATATTGTATATGCATCCGATATTCATTTCGTATTTCATATTTGAACGGCTCCAATTAAATCTCACAAGATCAACAGCTTGCGATTTTTTGAGAAATCAACATCAATTTCAAAAAGGTAATCATTTTTTCTTTAAAAAAGAAAATCAATGACCTTGTAAATTTTTTGAGAGAGGGGGGCAACTAATGCAAACCAGGTTGTGGGGAGCCATCTTTTGAGTGGATAGTGAAAGGTTGATTCTCCCCATACATTGGAACAGAGGCTTGTCCTGTCTTCCCAGCCTTGCAAAATTCTTTAGTCAGGGTTTTGGGTTTTTTTTTCACTTTTTCAGAAACTCAGATTCCCATACTCAGGCCCTGCCTGCCTGCCCACCCAATGTAGAAAAGGCAAAAGTGGCCCTTGGGTCTCAGTTGGGAGTGCCTGTAATAGAAAAGGTAAACTGGAAAGGAGGAGTCTCTGTCTGAGGAGGGGGACAGGAAACTGAGTGCCGGCAACGGCAATGACACGACCCCATGATCAAGGTAGTCGTTGAAAATGCTTTGATTATTGGACCAATAGGTGTATTTTATTTTTTTCCTTCTGGAGAGTGGGACTCTACACGTTCTAACCTACAAGTGGCTGCGTAAGGGACGAGAGAGAGGATATATCTCTCTCTATTGTCCCATGTTTTTATCCTTGTAGAAAATCCTGAATTTTTTTTTATCTGTCACATATGATAAAATGTGTAAATTTTGAATTCATATTTGCAATTAAAGACCCCAAAATTGGTTGGAGGATATGATGAAATACAAAATTTAAGCAACACAAAATAGGGGGCAATTTTGACATTTACCCTCTGGTAGGGGGGGCAATAGAGGGGTTAATGCTCCTTGGCCGTTGCCCTTGAACGTTGAGGAGGACATTTCTTTGTTTAATGGATGACATGGAATCAAATTGTATAGGACAAAAGTGTAAGTATTCATCCTCAAAATTTGTTTTGGAAAGGGAAAATCTTCTACGGTAGTTTGACTTTACAATGACTACTACTTTGCAATTTTGGAGGCTAGTAATTCACATGGTAATAGAAAAGGATGGTTTCAAGGGTCAACCCTTTGGGATTTAAGGGTTAACCCTTAATCCCTAAAGGTTTTTGACTATGTTTTCACCAAAAATGCTCCAAAATTGCAATTTCTAGAACAAGTATCAAATTTTAGAAAAAAAACATTTTTGGACACATGAAATTATAGGACCTTGTAATATGTTGACTTAAGAAGATGTGGAAAAATTTCAAAAATATCCGCCGTGACTATGTAGAAAGTAAGATATTAGTGTTTGAATTGACATAAAATCCTTTTTTGGGCCCTTGCAAAAACACAAGAAGGTGCACCTTACAAGGTCACATTTGTATGAAAAATGTCCAAAATGGTTGCAACTCTTTGGATTCATTCTTCAAGACAAGTTGTCTATAAGCTTGAAAAAATTCAGATAATTTGGAATTGTACAACATACATGAAAAAAATAATAAATATAAAGAAGAAGAAAATGATTCAAAATACTAAATCATTAAGAATTTAGTTATGGAATTGAAAAATTCCAATCCCACTAGTTATAATGTTGTAATAAATAATCTACATCCTATGATTTTATCTTTTAAAAAAATATTGAAAATTGAGTTAAATAAATGACTTCAAAGTTTATTTTAGAGTAGAGATTCTATATCTACCTGCAAACTAAAACTCCTCATAACTTTCATCTCATTAATCAAAATAGAATGATTCAAAGCTTTCCACATATCTATAAATTTAGAAAATTAATTTCTAATTTTTATTTATTTTTTAAATTATTGAAATAATAATAATTTTAGTTGTTTGGGTTGCTCACTGAGTAATGAAAATTACATATCATGCCATAATTTTTTTATCCCTATATTCAAAAGTTATGAAAATTGTTGGACTTTTAAGCTACTCCTTGGGCATGTGTTGTGTGAAAATTTCAATGAATAAAAATAAAAATTCTATTTGTAGTGACCTACCCAAAATTACTATGTTGCCAAAAAATGCAATTTGATCCTTCAAGGATTAAAGGATGTGTTCCTGTAAACAAGGTAGCCATCAAAACTACTTTGATTATTGAACCAATAGGTGCATTTTTCTACTAGAAAGGGGGGCCATACACATTCTATCATACACTTTTAACCCTTGAAATTCAATGATTATATTTTCATTGAAAACATTTAAAAACTGCTATTTTGAATACAATTACCAAATATTTGAATTATATATATATAAGTATAGGAAAAATACTCATATTTTTGAAGTATGATTTCTTGAGAACATGTGACTAAATTTTTTTTAAATTTCATTACAGTAATTGCAAGTTATAAGCATTCAAATTCATTTGAAATCATTTTTTTGGCCTTATAAAAAGCAAGGTAGCTATACTTCACAAGCTCACTTTTCTATGAAAAAAATGTCCAAAATGGTAGTGCTTCTTGGGATTCCTTTTCCTAAACAAGTTGGCCACATGCTTGAAAAATTTAGATCATTTGGAATTGTACAACATATAGGAAAAAAACTAAATTGTTGAGAATTTAATTATAGAATTGAAAAATGTCAATCTCAATAGTTGCAATATTGTAATAAAAAAAATCTATATCCTATGTTTTTTTCCCAAAAATATTGAAAATTGAGTTGAATAAAGGACTTCAAAATTTATATTAGAATAGAGAATCCTCATAATTTTTGATTCATTGATCAAAATGGAATAATTCAAAAGTTTTCTACATATATATAAATCTAGAAAATCAATTTCAAGTTTTTGTTTATGAAAAAAGTGATTTTTTTTATTTGCCCAAATTACCCAATTACAAAAAAAAGTAACATATTAGATCATAACTTTTGATTCATATTTTCAAATGTCATGAAATTTAGTATATATGAAAGATATTCCTTGTTCCCACCTTCTATTCAATATTTGGGGGTCCAAAATATGGAAATCTCTAGTCACATGTAATTGCCCCAAATTACAACATACCCCCAAAATGCATGCTAGTCCTTTAGAAGTTAAAGGACATGACCCCATGATTAAGGTAGTCAATGAAATTGCTTTGATTATTGAACCAATAGGTGCATTTTTTCTACTAGAGAGCGGGCCCCTGCACATTCTACCACATAAATGGTTTTAGGGCTCGCCCTACAACTGCTTGCATGGTAGAATTCATAGGCAATTGTTTTCTTTTAAGTGTTGAAAACAATATAAGATGGTAGAAATGACAATCTAATGGTGGAATTGGCACTCTAATGGTAAATCAATACCTCACTATCAATGGTAGATTTTGTACCCTAAGAAGAATGTAAAAATGGGGGAATAATTTCGTACTATATTTAACGTTCTTACAATGAACAATGAAATAATCTATTAGACACTTTTTAGCATGAGGTATATCTCATGTACATATGGTGTGGGTGGGGTGTTTTGGGCTTAACAATTTACAACAAAAAGCAAGACTTAGTGAGAACTTAGCAAGGTAAAAGTCATGTTGGTTTGGAAATGAATGGTCTTCGAACCTAATCTTGTAGATACTTTAATCAAACTTGTATCACTAGAATATGAAGAAATAGATTAAATAGAATTAGAGAAATGTTGGAAATTAACCTATGATCTTCACCAAGGTAAGGGAATTTTTTACCAATCCTCTAGCCTATAATGATGCAATTCTTGTTTAAAAAAATGGCACCAAGTTTAGATATCTCTATTTTGATCTAGAGGGATCTTTGACTTTAAGTTAATAAGTTACTATTTGAAGAAAAGGAATGTTTTTTTACTACAATGAACATTTGCAACTAGTGCTAATTTAAAAACTTGTAGTCATTGTGGACAAGTTATTTTTGGAATTGCAATTGTAAAGGACAATGTGGTTGTTTCTCATCTAGCCTAAGTAGTTATAACTTCAACCTACTCTTTTGACATGGTTGCCTATATGGCATTTATTGCCAAGTAGATTTTTGTAGATTTTATAGATTGGTAGATTTTGAAATTCTAATCTCAATAATTTGTAGATTTTGAAATATTAAATTAGGATTATTTTTAAAATTTCAAAAGTTCAAATATTGGTATTTAATAAATTTCACCTCACTAGGAAACATTATAATTTCATAGATTTAAAAATTTCTAAGACTTTAAATTTTTTGGATTTCTATAGATTGTACAAATCTACAAACTATAGAAATTTTAGAATTCTATTAACAAAATTAATTATATAAGAGTATATCTTACAAGGCTTATACGTCCAACCCATTAGAAGAATTTTTGGAGGTCCAAAAGCCTATTTTGAGCTTGTTCCCTACAGCAAGGGGAATGACCTACTATCAGAAAAAAAATTCATAAAATAAAAATAAAAATTTGGTCAATGACATGGCAGGGTCTCAACCATGTCAGACCGCTGCGCTGAACCTATTTCCTGCATTCGCAAACTGTGATAACTCGTAGGCATCCAGAGGCCCCAAAAATCTTCTAATGTAATGGTACTCTTGACAATTGATATGGGACATTGATATAAGACAATTGCGAAAACTACAATTATTGTATTGTTGGAGTTGTTTCCTAGTCAATTTAGCATTTGTGCAATTGTAGTTTCATTTGTTTTTTAGTCGAATTTTGTTTTTTGAGTCTGTACATTGACATGGTGGATTCCACGAAGTCTAAACTTGTTTACATCAACAACTATGATGAATATTGGATGGAGAATATCTCACATTCATTCTAAATTTGAACTTTGTTACACTTCATTCTAAATATGATTACTTTGCGTCTACAACAATGCACACATAAGATTTGGTGCTAATAACAATGGTTGCAATTATAGGATAGTTGTATAGGACACTTAGTTGTTCTCTAACTAGTTGTAGGAGATACATTTTTCTTCTAGTGAGATGATAGATGTAGTGAATTTTTGAGGGAAATTTCATGTACAGTAATTTGATTTACGTGTCTCTTTGATGTACTAACCAAACACCTCAAAATGTATAGACCCCCAACTTGAGATCCTAGTACTTATTGAAGGCTAAATCTTAGACCTAAGACAATAGCCCTTGGCCTAGTTCAAATCAAGCTATGGATTTTTGAGCATTAGAAATCAACAATAGCCTCCCTTAAAAGTGTAAAAAAAATTCTGATGTAACATACTAAAATTTGAATTTCCACCAAACCAATGTCTTCAATTGAGTGTAAAACAATTAAAAAGTTATTGATGGACCAATTGAAAGACATACCTAGGCTATAATTGTTTAAGAAACAAAAAGGTGAGTGGATTGAAATAGAAGTAGAAGTTTGCTAAGTTCTATAAAAAAAACTCCCTAGACTATGGTGTATTTCCAAAGTGTGCCCTAACAAAATCCACAAATTAACCCCTAAAGGTCAAAACTGCATTTTTTGGCAACATAGCGATTTTGGGCAACTTACTACAAATGGAGTTTTTAGTTTCTTGGGCTGAAATTTTCACACAACATGTACACAAGGAATAGCTTTAAGGCCCAACAATTTTCATAACTTTTGATTACATAACTCAAAAGTTATTGCGTGATATGTAATTTTCAATGCTCGGTGGGCAGCTCAAAAATTTCTTAAAAAAACATTTTTTTCAAAAATAAAATTGAAATTGATTTTTTAAATTCATATATGTCGAAAGCTTTAAATCATTCCACTTTGATTTATAAGAGGAAAGTTATGAGGTGTTCTAGTTTGTAGGTAGTCATGGATTTTCTACTCAAAAATAAACTTTAGAGACCTTTATTTAACTCAATTTTTAATACTTTTGAAAAAATTAAAAAGGATACAATGAAGATTGTTTATCACTACATTACTACCCTTGGGATTGGAATTTTTCAATTCCATAATTAAATTCTTAACAATTTAGTGTTTTCAATCACTTTGTACTTCTTTCTACTTACTATTTTTTTCCTATATGTTGTGCAATTTCAAATGATCTAAAATTTTTTAAGCATTTAGACAATTTTTTTTAAAGAATGAATCCAAAGAGTAACCATCATTTTGGACATTTTTTCATACAAATGTGACCTTGTAAAGTGCAGCTGCCCGTATTTTCACAAGGTTAAATAAATGTTTTTTGTCACCTCAAACGTTAATATCTCGCAATCTATATGGTGGAAAATTTTGAAATTTTTTCCACATCTTTTCAAACTAGTTTATTACAAGATTTTATAGTTACATGTGTCCGAAAATGGGTTTTTTAATCTAAAATTTGATGCTTGTATTAGAAATGGCAGTTTTGGAGCATTTTTGTTAAACCTTTAGAGGGTAATAAGATGCTTGTTGGACAATGTTCAAAATGTCAACATTGAAATTTAGGCACATTCTTTTTAGCAAAATTTTTCAAACAAAAAATGAGTGGGTTTAGATTTCTAGAGGATAAAAAGAATAAAAACAGAATTATAAGTGGACACTTTTTGGAGTGTGAGTTAAAAAGGATATGGAATGGTAACATCCATAAGCAAAGATTAGCATTTGTACCTCTAGGAAGCATCCATCAAGGCCGGCATCACCATCCATTCATCATAACATTAATTAGTAAGGCAAAAAGCTCCTCTTAAATAAAAGAGGAAGCAAAATGTTGTACAACTGTTAAAGATTGAAAATTCAATAACCAAGGTATCTGCACCTAAAACATACACTTTTTTTTTTCAAACCAACAATTATGAATACAATTTGGTGAAAAAATCATAACACAATGTTAGCAAATGAAACAAAAGTGAATGCAATTGGTTGGAGAATCTTTATGTAATCCAAATTTTGCCTACTTCGCAAAACACCCAAAGCTATAGTATAGAGGTTCAATATTCAAAGAATGACCGAATAGTCTAACATATTGCAACTAGAGTCACCTTTATTAATAGAACTAATCGTATAATGTCAATTCTAAATGGAAATAATGTTAAAAGAACCCATTTGTTTTAGGAATTGGGTTCACTCATTTATCCAATATCTAGTTTCCGTTCGACACACATGGATGCATAATACAAATATGACGTCCCAATCTTATCCTAGTATGTTGGTTCAAACAAGATGCACGCTTATGAGAGGGAAAATATAACACATAGCTTTAAGCAAATAAGTCTTTAATTCCTATTGCATCCGCTTAAAGCATAGGTTTACAATATCTGCTTAAAGTGTCACTCATTATTCATCAAACCACATGTTAATATAAACAATTTCATCACACTTCAATGTCTCAATATTTGCTTATAGCATTCTATAAATAATTGCTTGAAGCCACTCTATTAAATAGTTAACTATGTACTCTCAATTCACTATAAAACTATCTAATTGCTTTAAGCATTCACCAATACAAGGCTATGATCCTTACAAATTCTCATTCACTCTCTTTAATCAATTTGAATTCAATATCACCAATCCTCTTATAGCTTCAAGCTATAACTTAGATCACAGTTATCCAATCACTAGATATACAAACAAATTCATACTTTCACCCAATCTCTGGGATTTCTACAATAGATATACTACCTAAATATTCTCTATTACACTAATATAATATTCAACTTCAAGTCAACAACCTATTTCAATGCAAACGTAGCTTCTCAACAGTAGACTCATTATAAATTACTTAAAGCAAACAACACTCCCAAATTTGCTTAAAGTAAAACAAGGGACATACACACTTCAACGAATACAAATTGGTTCAACCATTCAAACCATATACATCACAATTAATTGCTTTAAGCTACAAACTTCAACTCAACAATTGCTTTAAGCCTCAATGAAATTACATTGCTAAAGCAAATACAACAATTAAAATGATGAAATCAAAATTAGATATACAACAACAACTTTAAGCACACAAGTATATGAATTCCTTTCACATGAAATTTCACAAACAATATAAATGCCCAATCACTGGGTCTTGAAATTGAATCAAACACTAGTAATTGCCCAATCACTAGGACTTACATACACTTCAATCATATATGCTTAAAGCTTTATTACAAAGGATTGTTCACTATACATTAGTTAAAATTGGAAAAACTTGGACGCACATACAAGACAACGACAACAACATAAAGTGGAGAGTCACCACCAAAGAAGAGCCTCCAAACCTTCCAATACCAACCTAAACACTCTTCCAAATCCAACTCGATTAAATAGTTAATAACTCAACTTTTACACTCGAAATCCTAAGGCAATACTCTAAATCAATATCATTTAAGCTCCTATCACCATGTATTCCTAAATCCAAGTATAAGTTGAACCCCATTCACACAACAAAACATCAAAATTGTTTATTCAACAAATTTACACACTTACACTTTAGAATATGAATATAATAAGATTTTTCAAAGTTGAAGTCATAGGAATACCTATTATTGACATCAAACTACCCTTAAATACAAAGTGCTTCCATTTATATTGATTGCTTCAAATAACTCTTCAATTTCCATTGGTTCCTCTTGAAATTAGTGTTGAGTTTCAGCAAATGCTTTATCATACTTGAAGAATTTCATTCTAGCTTGTGGCAAGCACATGGGATTGCAAAAAGGTAAAGATACTTGAGGTTAGAAATGTATATCAAGATTGCATAAGGTAGGTGGTTGTAAAAGTGATACTTTAAGGGCTGTTGGACCTTTATAATGGTTCTCAAATACTTGAAAGCATTTTTCGTTATTTTTCACTTGAAGAGGAATTGATGCGGAATCTAACCCAAGTAGTTTCATAATTTTTGGAGCTATTATGAATTAGTTATGAATTTTCAAAGAATTCTGCCATAGGTCCCTTTTTGTGACTTGTAGCCCTTGCAAAACCCACTCTTAGATGGTTTGAAAAAAGATATGGCTTTACCGAAAACAAGCATTGAGGCTTGCAAAAGGTAATAGAGAAGGTTCCTAAATGTGACCTTCACTAAAACTTGAATGGAAGCTTGAGATAATTATTATTTCAGATTTTTTATCATATGTAGTTGGCTTGCCAATTCTCATTTTGAAAAAAATTAATGAACACCTATCCACTTAATTAGAAATGGACTAGCAGTGGCTCTTAAACCAACCTTTAAAAAAGTATGAACCATCTATTGGAAAACAATGAACTAACTTTTCTTCTTCTTTGCCATAATCAATAGTCCATCATGTATCCATTTTTGAACCACCTAGAGGACGGTTTGAAGAAGAGGGTTGGTTTTAGAGCACACTACCATAGTCCAAAAGCATATAAACAAGCCTCTACAATAAACAAGCATGACATCAATGCAAATGATCCTTTCCTCCATGAAAGTGGTTTCTCTACATGAACTTCAAATATTCACAACCATTGGTGAATAATAATGTTATGAAACTACTTTTGAGAAAAAAAAATTGTACTTTCAATTGAATATTACACTATATGAATAGTGTACCTAAGAGATAAATTCATCAATCTCCATGGAATAATTATTTAATCTACTGAAAACTAGGAAAATTTTATCAATATTCCTCAATATTCCTTTTCCGTTCATACCAGAAAATAAAATTGCAAAAGAAATTTGCAAATTTTTTGGCAACTATTTTGCCTACCCTAACCACTAGGTACAATACTCCACAATCTTCATCTTCCAACACTATTGAGGGGTACATTAACAGGGGTAATTGGTGACAAAGGTACTGGAACAGCTAAATTCAGACAATAGGTCCACATGCACTCCCATTTACATATGCTTTCGTATTATGCTTCACCTTATCCTGTAGAAATTAGAGACAGATGTGACTTCATTTAAACAACAGAAATGATAATCCGCTTCATTCTAATTTCTGAAAATCAATCTGCAAATGCAGTTCAGCATTTGCATATAACCAGTGCTCTCAATTCCCAAAGTTTCTGCGTCATCATTACATAACAATAAAACACAAAGACCGAACTCACGAGGCAGAGAAGATGGTATGTAGCAAACAATCAGTTCGAAATACAAAAAACCACAAATCTCAGCTCTAAATACAGATACTTTTTGCAAGCGTTTAGTATCTACAATGTCAACAGTATACAGAATAGATGGATGCTTCCAATCTATAGGTATGCAGGAGGGCCAGCATTACCCGCAACTCTGTCGACAACACTGGCAGCTGAACTAAAACCCTGTCCTCAATAACTCTCAATAACTCCTAAACAATGATGCTTTCCAACTTGAGCCCCTTTGTCCCAAGCAGATAACAACCCTGGCAATAAGTTTAAGACTAGCTTAGGTGATTAAGGTGTCAACTCACTGATATAAAAAGAAGACCAGATCCTGGAGATCGACATTCTGTCCGTCTTCATGCCACCAGAATCAATGGCCTTCAACTCCTGGAGAGGCAATTTTGCTGCAGTCTAGAGCACTGTAACGAGTAACCAAAATTGTGTGCAGCTACATGTCGGTACTCCACGCGTTTAGAGGGTCAAACCGGTACTCACTGGAAGATGGTTTAGAGAAATAGCTTATTCTTTTGAGGCCTCTCCGTCACAACCAACTTTGTTCTAAAATCTACTGTTGAAGCCACCAGAGATGTAATGGAACCAAAAGACCTACCGCCCCAAATTCATCCTGGCTACATCCCGTATATCACGACATTAGTCACAATTACATTACATGATCAGAAACTCTGTACTTCCACCTTGTCTTTTCTGTATGTCAAATCTGATGCTGATAATCCACTATTTTCCAGACTAAAGAAATCAAGGACTTTCCGCTGACATTGATGAACAGGACCTGAAACCGCTACCTTAGGCCACAAAAGATGAAATGGTGAGATAAGGTGCAGTCAAAGCTTATACTCAAACTCGATCCAAATGCATCAGTTGGAGATGGGAGGGCGGAAAGATTGACAAATTTATAGCAAGAGTCACCACTTTTGCAGATACCACACCAAGTTGCACTTCCTGCACAAAAAGTGCTTGTAACTTCTTAAGCTCGATAACAAATGAAAAATACCAGATGCGGGCGTCGCCAACCCCAGAATTGTACACAACTGGAACATCCTCTTCATAGAACTTACGATGAGTGGCTCCTGAGCAGCACTCCATCCCGGTTCGTCCTTGTACAAGAAACAGTCAGTTACGAAAACGTAGCTGCAGTATCCAGAAAGTCACTGTCGAGGAATATCGGCTCCACCAAGCAGAACTTTTCGACGCACCATGATCCCGCCACGTACTATTTCCCCCAGTAAAATTAGTTGAGAAAGAGCGTATCAATAACTTGGAGACGATTATTCCCTGTTGACAATCCTGGCAAGCGTTCGTTGGTATTCTGCATGAAGTTGCTCTTGATCTAGTGGCGACCCTTGAGGTCCAGGAGATGCTCTATTCCATAGGCTAGATGACTTCTCGACCGGGCTTGTGGAGGCACTACTACCGAATGCGGGGAGACTCCGTTCCGTCTTCTTCTCAGTAGTTATCACCTCCTTTTCAAAGTAGGAGCAGTAGCTCTCAAAGACGCTGGTGGTCACAGTTAGCCTGAAGTCAAGCCGAAAGAGAAACTCAAGTTCTAGTCGATTTAACTCGAGCACACTGACACCTCCCACTCGAGCAAAAAAAGCATTGTTGAAGTGCCTGCAAAATGAGCGTACCAAAGAAAGTATCAGCAGTGTCGCAGGTCGATATCAGAAAGGTCACCTGCTGCGGTACAAGCTATGATCAACCCACTGGGCATCTGCAAAGTGTTCTCGCCAAGTTCACAGAAGTGAGAAGATTTCCAGAAATGAGGAAAAAACGCTCGGGTAGTTAGACAGTTCACCAACAAATGCCAGACTTATTTCAAGTACACTCGAACCTCATAAACCTGGCCACCTGGAGTCCCAACTTTTTCAGTTTGACTCTGTGACAAGTGTGCTACAGTCAATGACAGTGTGGCATGTGAGCAGCACATTCAATAATGACATTCTACACGTCATAATTAAGAGGTTTGAATGTAACGTGAAACTTACACATCATCGAGAGTTTTGGTGGCCACCATAACACTTGTAATCAACAGGCGATGCACGTTGAGGGAAGTGACAAGCAAGTCCGGCTGCCGGTGAATGAGACGATCGATGAAGATATATCCAACTACAAAGCATGACGGACTGCAACTCGTGTACTTGAAGATGCGCTCCAAGTATTTCACAATGCTGATGTTCGGTGCACGCAGGCCGTGGAAGATCGTCAGCTTCTTCGGATTGAAAACGGCAGCCTGGTTCACACACTGCTCGTTTCTGGCAACAAGGCGATCCAGAACTGAAGCGAGAACAGCGACCACCTTGGGAATCTCTCGCTCCGGAGCTCCACTCGCCTCTTCGTCCACGTCGAAGGTCAGGGTCGAGGACTCTTTGGAAGAGGAGCCCTTCCTCCTGCAATGCACCCGGAAGACCTTTAAGCTAGATATCTATAATGTCACTCAATGTCATTCAAATAGAAACCTTAAACCAATTGAAAACTATAATTTAATAGGTCGAAGTGCTTCTGTTTATACCTCCTCATAAAAAACTTTGAGATACGAACGTCGGAATAAGCATAGTCTACTACACAGTCTTAAGAAGCACATCATGAAAACTCAGAACCAATGAATACTATAGCATACTAAGAACTCATTGGTGGACAGTGCATTGGTTTTGGCGTTCCCATGCAAAGCATGAAGAAGTTAGGAAAGTAAAAAAAAGCATTGCCTACTGCATGACACCATACTGAAATCGCAAATTCAATGCACCTCCAAAAATTTCGAAAAACGACTTGTGGTACATTCCATTTCCTCTTCGCGACAACCAAACATTTTCAAAATCAATTCTCATCACGCGCACATAGGTCAGATCCTTATTACCTTACACCGAGCAATCGATCTTCCACAGTGCTTCCATGCTCCCCTAGAAGTCCCGGAGTGGAGCACGCGGGCGGCATCCTGTCCAGCTCTTAAGCCATTACGCTCCCATCCACTGCCCTTCCACTCACTCCCTCACCCCGCTTCCGACACTCTTTCCTACGCTCCCATACTAGCTAGGGTTGCACTCCACACCTTCGAACTCCACGACTAAAAATCGCCAACACGCCTCATCTCTCTCCCCAAAGACTCCCTAAACTCCACCACCACACACCGAAACAAACCCTTTCTAACCCCGAAAATCACATTCCCCGCCGCCACCATTCCACCAAAACAAGCTCTCAACGTCCTCATCCCAAACTTGAACCAGAAAATTCAATACTCTCATCAAGCTGCACAAAACACAGAATCGCGTCACATCACACAGACACAGGGCTCTCCACTACCGAATCTCGAATATACCCTACCCATCCCGGCCCCCTTCAGCGCCGAAACACCTCCCATTC
Organism: Pseudoscleropodium purum; assembly: GCA_963969395.1. Lineage (NCBI taxonomy): Eukaryota > Viridiplantae > Streptophyta > Bryopsida > Hypnales > Brachytheciaceae > Pseudoscleropodium > Pseudoscleropodium purum. The sequence continues at coordinate 17,420,470 of OZ017803.1, forward strand.
CGACAAAGCCAGAACAGGGCTCTCGTCAACAGGAATCAACATGTCAAAGTGAAGAAAAAACACAGAATCTCGCCGTATTAGGACCGAAATAGAAAGCGGGGGAAGGAGAAGCCGAGAAGGAGAGATGCTGATGAGTGCCCCGCCGTGATGATCATCATTCCGTCCACCCTAAGAAAAAGCATTCCACAATATGTTCATTTACCAAAAAAGGAAAAAAAAACGGTACCATCTCTCCGTCAACTTGGCTCTCAGTCAAGCAGTCAGGCACTCACCAGCTATAATGGAAATTTCTATAACAGAAGTTTCGACGCCTTGTTCGCCATCGCCATTGCGATGAAGCTCATCAGGCCCTCATAAACACTGCGAGGCCGGGAATCACGAGGCGCAGGGAATGAAAGGGACTTTGAGGGCTCTAAGTCTAGAACTAAACTAGGCTTAATCGTCTCTTGAGTTTGAATTGGGGTTTAGTTCATACCGTGGTTTTCATGTGAACTCGGATTTGGGTTTAGTTTTACCTTTACACTTAAATATTAAATATTGGGTTATTATGTTAGTGCATGCGGCCCATTAATCCTTCAACACCAAAGGGGTGACCCTTAAAATCATCCTTTTCTATTATCGTGTGAATCACTACCTTTCAAAATTGCAAAAGTAGTCATTGCAAGTCAAACTAATGTAGAAAATCTTCCCTTTTCAAAACAAATTTTGAAGATGAATAGTTGCACTTCTATCCTATACAATTTGATTCTATGTCATCCATCGGATACAAAATGTCTACCTCAATGTTCAAGGGTTAAATTATAAAAGTCACAATATTTTCAAATTAGTGGAGGGTATAATATTACAGTATTGTATAAATTTCAACTAAAACAAAAGTATTATATATAGGCAATATAATCTTGTAGAAAATATTTCTATATAAAAATGCCTTTGGAGTGGAGAAGAATTAGATTATTTTATTTGTAATATTTATAAAACTTTTTTATTAAAAAAGAAGGAAGTAACCCCACTACAAATGTACTAACCTTGTTATCTACCTACAATATATATTATTGATACAAAATTTTCAAATGAATGATATTGATTCCTTATTATTAAGACATTTTAGCATGTCCATAAGTCACAAGTGCTGTAAGGTATTATATGTCCTACGAAGTTGAAATGTATAGAATACAATCATTTTACATTCATTTGAAGTAGTACTTTCAATTGTATAAACCTTTACATCAAATTTTGAGCTAGTTGAAGGATAGTCTTTTGAAACAATATAATGTTAGTTATTTATAGACTTGAAGTATCATTTGAACTTGTCCAATTCAAAATAAATCAAAATACAAAAGTTAAATATAATAAAATCTAATTGTATTTTAGACAGGGTAATATTATAAAATTTGTGAATGGCAAGACATTGACATTGAATTATTTATAGATTTTTATTTTTCTTAATAACTTAGTATTTTTTAACTCTTAAAGATTTGAGCAAATACCTACAATCTAAATTTTTGGCAAGATTTTTTTAAACATCTTTCTAAGACAAAAAAATTGATTAGCTTTTTAGGAATGCAATTTTTATTTCAATTGATGCCCAAGACCAAAAGTTATACCACAATAAGCCTAAAATAGGAGAAGGTAGGCAACAAAAGAATCCACAAAAATTTGAAATAATTAAATTTTTTTAAATTTCTTATAGATTATATTTTTGTCTATGTGAAAAGATTTGATTCATTACGTTTAAATAAGTAGGGTGAAAGTTATGAAGCTTCTTGTTTGTAGGTGATCTTAGCAATCTCTTGACTTAGAATATAATAGATTGGATTTGTTTTTAAACCTCAATTTTAGCAATTTTTCCAACAAAATTGCACATCATTCAGTTTTTTTTTTAGAACAATCTTTGCATAGGGATTAGTGTGTTTCGATTCCATCTTAGAACTATCAACAATTTTGTTTTTCCTTCTATCTTGTACTTACTTCAACTTCACAATTTTTTAAAGAATGGAAGTTAGAAGGTGTTTTCTTGAATTCCTTTTTCCAAACTCTAACTCAATTCTTTAATGTAAAAAAGCTAAGAATATACAATTTATAATTTAAAAAAATTTAATTAGAGGATTTGAAGCCTTATAACCTGATCAAATTAGGAACAATTTTTTTTTTACTTTCAATGATTATATCTTGCAATGGACACAATCAAAGTTTTTGAAATTTCTTTGAGATATTCTCATATTAGTTTAATGCAAGATCCTATAATTGAATATAAAAAAATGTTTAAATGTTTTGTTGTTTGATTGAAAATGGTAGTTTTGAAGGTATTTTCATAGAAAAATGGCCTTAGGACTTTAGGGGCTAAAAGAAAAAAAAGTGTATATGAATGTTTCCAACATATTTTAATATTCAAAATTTTCTAAGAGTTATAAAGAATTATTTTTTCTACTTTGTAACTCTAAAACACTAATAACTATCATCAATTTGAAAAAACAAAAAAATAAGAATAGTCATGATCACCAAAACAAGAACAATAGTGGTAAAAGAAAATTAAAAAATATGGAAGACAATTGTACTTTCTAAAACCCTTCAACATGGAAAAATAAAAATTTCAGCAATGCCATGATCAACCCTTACATATAGTGATTTACTTTTGGCTTGAAAGATCTCTTACTAATTAAAGAACATTTGTACATTAACCCATGATCTTTATTCTAGAAGGATGATGCTTTGAGTCCAATGGAAGACAAAAAAAACAATGAATAGACTTATCCATTCAAAAATAGGATCATTTTTGGTTGACTACTTGGTAATAAATCTTGTCCTTTCAAAGTTACTGGTCTACAACTACAACCTTTCATTAGATCTTATTATACCACAATAATAATAATTGCATTTAATAGCTAGGGACAATAAAATACTTGTGAATGAAGAACTTGATGGAATTTAATTGTTTGAAAGGATAAGAGTTGAGGTAAACATGTAGTTGTATTTAATAGTGAGAATAAAGTACTTGTGAGTGCACTTGATGTAATTTAAGTGCCTTAAAAAGACAAGTTCTGAGGTGAATAGGTAGTTGCATATAATAGTGACAAGAAAGCACTTGTGAATGAAGAACTTGATGTAATTTAATCATATTTGAAAGGACAAGAGTTGAGGTGGACATGTAGTTGTGTTTAATAGTTAACAATGACAAAAAATACTTGCAAATGGAAAACTTGATGTAATTTAACCACTCTGAAATGTCAAGAGTTTAGGTAGACAAGTCCATTTTAGTTTGGCCTCAATATTGTTCACAAAATTACTACATTACCTATATAAGACAATGGCAAAACCATTATATACTTGCAAAAGGGTGGTAACAAAGATTTAGGTGGCAATTTTAGATAAACTAAATCGGGGCCAATGACAACATTGCATTTTGACAGATTTGGAGAGTTGCATATTGGAAATAAAATCATCTACCTCCTTAAGTTTAATGGTTGACACTTTAAGTATTCGTGGGAATACAATTATGGATTGTTTACAAAATGATTATAACTCTATACTATGACTATGAAAGATTTTGTAATTTCTAGACAAACCACTTAAGAAATTCATAGAAATTACAATTTTAATCATAAAATTATATTTCTACTTGAATTTGATCTTTGAAACAAGCACGCCTTTGAAAAATATGTGCCCCTCTTGGAATTGTCTCCAAAACATTCAGATCACTAGTTAGCATGGAGATGGGCTTGTCCACCTTATCACCAAGGTACTTTACCAAAAATAATCTAATTTTTGGGCCAATCCGTGCATTCTTAATTAAAAAAGTCATCCATTGTTCACTTTTTGGCCTTGGCGTCTTACCAAGGTTAATTCTGTTAGATTAAATGCTGAAAAGTGCATTTGAGAGCTGGAAAATGCCCCTAAATGCTGGAGAATGCTGCAAAACACTGAAAACCGCTGCAATATCCTGGAAAATACGTTCAAAGTTCTTTGATAAAATCAAATTGGGTTTTCTATGTACTGAAATGATATCCCTCAATCACCCGACACGAAACTCTTGATATCAGACAACTGAGTGGCAGTTACATGAGCCACGCCCAATCTACTAAGCTTATCACAAATTCTCTCCATCTGCAACAATTCCGAATATGCAAAACTATCAGAGCCTTCGCCTAACATAAAATGCAACAACTTCTGGCCACAAACATGTGCTTCTACCAAGTGAATAGCAACACGTTCAGTATCATTCTTGTCAATTGACACAACCTGCTCCACTTCAACCCTATCAGTAAGACTATCCACCAACATTTGACCATTTTCCACCAAGTCAGCTATCTGTTGGGTTGAATATTCTGCCTCAACGTTGGCTTCATCAACCATACTAATATATTCTGAAGCTGAAAGTTTCTCAATGGGATCACCACCTGCTGTTTTGCCAAGATCCAAAGCTGCAATGAGTTTCTCAAGCTCTGTAATTTCTTCATCCGTTCGCACTTTTGCACGTTCTTCAAGGCTTATAATGTCTGTAATCCAGTCGCGAGGAAACATATCCGCTACTCTCCAGGCATTTCGGACGATCTCAGCATCAAGGTCATTCCAAGTTGCCACCAGCCAAATCATACATTGCAGCAAGTTCAAATCCTGAAAATTCTCTGAAGCAACGCATTGAGCCAAAGTCCAGGCAACCAATTTGCGCTTATAACGCAATTTCAAAGAGGCAAAGACACCTTGATCCAGAGGTTGAACAACCAAGGTCGCATTTGCAGGAAAGAATAAGAGGGTGATGTTAGACAGAATAAGGGCATCAAATTCACCAATCTGAGTCTTCTGCATGCCCTCAACGTTATGGCTCGCAGCATTGTCCAACAAGATTAGAATTTTCCTCCCCTTCTCAGCCATCCACTTGTTTTCACCTGTCACCCAATTTGTGAAAATATCTGCACTTATCCATGCATTGCTATTTGAATAATAATGCACAAAAATATTGGGATCGAACGCTTCAGGAAAGCATTTTGGTAGGGCCGTTTTGTGGATAAAAATCATCTTTAGACGCTCCTTCCCAGAGATGTTTGCACAGAGCCCCAAAGTAACGCGATCTTTCTCCATTTCCCTCGGTCCACCTACATTTAGAGATTTAGAAGGAGGTGCCCTATAGTACAAGCCTGTCTCATCGAAATTGAAAACATCCTCAGGGTCGTACGTTGCGATGATTTCAAGCAATTTGGAATGAGCAACTCCCCCTCCATGAACATCTACATCAGCGGATTCACCATGGAGGTTCTGACAAGAAACTCCATGTCTGGACTTGAACTTCTCCAGCCATCCATGAGAAAGCTTGAAGTCGTTCTTAGAGATGCCAAAAGCATCTCTGAATTCCGTTGCCTTTTCAACAAGCATTGCATCACTTATAACTCCCCGTCGTGCCCGAATTTGACCCACCCATAACATAAGAGCTTTGTCTACTTGCGGCCATTTTGCATCCCTCACCCTCCTGGTTTTCCCCTCGCGCACATTTGGTTGAACTTCAAGCCACCTTTCTGATTCCTCAAGAATCTTGGAGATGGTCGATCGGTTCACAAGTCTGAAACCATGATGTTCAACCATGTACTTGGCAAGTTCCGAATGCGTTAAAGTAGATTTCTGGTTCTGAACTTCACAAATTTTTCTCTTCTCATCCCAAGTGAGGTCTACACGTTGCCGTTTGGGTTTCGAAGGACTAGGCATCTTCCAAAAAATTCAGACTCCGTCCTGGATCAAAAAAGGACACAATAATCACCAAGTGCATTAAACTACAAACAGTTGGTTGCTATAATTGCACTAGTAAAAATTGTGCACAAATGCTCAATCCATCTATGTCAGTCACATCCTCTCCAGGACTTCATAGAGACAAATTGCACAACATCTTTCCATGACAACTGGCATTGGACACATACCTGAAGCTTTGGCACCACGGATGATCCCTTTACTATCTACCTGCATCTACAAGGACCAATCGACTAATTACTAATTGACACTTGCTATCAAAACGACCAGATAGGACCATCCACCAAACACACAATCTTATTCTAATTCACATGGGAACTGGAATCTGGCAACACTAAACTAACATATATGAAGTGCAACAGAGGATGAGAATTCAAATCCAAAGGAAACAAACATTCTCCTAATTCATACTGGAATCTAGCAACAAAACTCCTGGTGGAGTTGCTCTAAGAGTATAGCAGAAGTGGTTCACACGCTGCAAATGGAAGTCGAGCTCCAGGTTGAAGATTTAGATTTCAATTAGATTTCTATATAGCGCCTATTCCAAAGAAATTGCCTAAATTACACTAAGAACTAGTCTTAAAAATGGAAATCATCAGAGCCAGAGACATCAGGTGCATTGAATTGGCGGTTAGACTCATTGCCCCATTGCATGATTCAGTTTGAACATGAACTATCAATATTTGGAGTTGACATCTACAGAGATTGTGGTGGAAAGCGCTTCATACCAGATGGAAAGCTGCTGCTCTAGCACCATTTGAGAGAGAACGTCCCATCTAAGGTAGAATTCCGAAGCAATGATCTCAAGTACTAACTTGTGGGCATAAACTCATTTCAGACTAGGGGGTACCACAGCTGCTAGGGTACCATAAAGTCTACAGTTCACGAACCACTGGTAAGAAATCTGAAGTATCCACAGACCAGTGGTCAGAGGTTATGTATGGGCTCAAGTTATCTCTGAATACCACTCAACTTCAAGCCCGTTCAAGCCTTCCACAGTGTTGCAGTCAACAGAGACCTCATGACAAGCAGAACACTGTAGATGCATAATTTTCTTCTATCCAAATTTTTGTAATTTCAGTACCATGCATGAATGATACATCTGAGCCCTCTCAAAAAACATTCAAGTAAAATCATGATTTATCATAGCACAGTGCATTATCTAGTCAGGCAGCATACTTCAATTCTAGGATACCACATGTAGTCTTTAGGTCATAGTTGCATAATAGTATTAGGGTGAAATGCACGTGGAGTGCTATGTGGATTTGAATTAAACCCCTTAAGGACCAAGAATTCATGGTTTTTAAAATGACCAGTTCGATTGATCATAATAAGAAAAATATAATTCAGATGGGGGAAAGGTTTATATGACCAGAGCATGGGCACTTGTTCGTAAAAGAATAACTAAAATCGAAGAAAAGAAAGTCGCCAATCATATAACCCACTCATTAATGCCAAAAAATCACGAGGTCCAATTTAGGCCTCTTGGTCCTATAGGGATTAGCACAGAGATGGCATTATATTGGATGATACCCACAGTATTCTATGCATGGGCCATGCAACTAAAGAATGGAAAGGCAAGTAAGCAGTCTCTCATCAAACTGATAAAACTAAACTTCTAAACCAGAGTTTGCAGAGGGAGTTAATACCCCTAAAGAACCAAGTATCCACGGTATTAAAATGACCAATTCAATTGATCACATAGTGAAAATACAATTTATATGGGGCGAAATTTTCTGTCTCCAGAATCAATGAAGTGATATTGTCTACATTGGTCGAAAACAATTAAAACTGAAATTCAAAAAGAAAATTTGACAATAGGAAGTCACCATGAAAGAGCCGTCCAAACAACGGGCTCGAAAGGAGGAGTAGAAAACAGGACATTGTGCTCGGGACATATAATCAAGGGGAGCAAGGGAAAGTTTCGACTCCAAGAACACAGACACCAGGATCCAACTTCCTCACAATCCCCCACCTACACTAATTATATTACTCAAAGAATTTTTTCCTAAGCAACATTCACCTCAAAACTACTTATTTCCAAACAAAGAGATTCGAATTTCACATAAACTACGAGAATTAATTCAAACGTTTCAAGGTTTTAGGGTTTAGGGTTCCAAGGTACCTGACAACACTGACCAAGCCAACGTCAGTCGCTTCGAAAGCAGGCGAAGGTCTGGCCAAACTGCAAGGTGCCGTTCCTCCTAAAGTAACTTAACTTCGTCTGACGCAAGGACAAATTCGCACCGCACAGAAAGAAGAGAAAGATCTCAAAGAAATTCCCGAAAGTGCGCAAACATTGGCTCGAGAAGAAGGGGTTTTCGTCACCGTCGTTGAGTGGGGTGACGATGATAATTCGGAGCAGAGGAAGGCAAGGCAATCCTCCGTAAAACATGAGCGGCACGGATGTTGCGGACTTACACTTGCGTGAAAGAGGGACGAAACCCTCGACAGAGGAAAGGGGTCAGGCACTGGCAGGTCCTGGAAAACCTTGGTCGCGCAAGGTGGTCGCAAACCCTTTTCACACTTGACGAACTTCTTAATGTTCGTACAAATGTGCAATTATTATTATATTCTAATTCTAACTAAAATTCTATACAAGGAAACTACACCTTGAATCGCACGAACAAGCTTTGCTGTATATCTGATATGCTCCAAAAAAATGAACAACAATTTTTGCACATTGGTGAAGGATTATGAAATCAATCAAAATACAAGTGGTTGTATAATTTTGGAAACATTGTGGATTAATTACAAATTTTGAAAGATGTGAGGTGTAGGAAGCTAAAAATGTAGTGTAGGTGATGCCCAAATCCATTTGATGCACATTAAGAAATGACACTAAAAGTATCAAATCATGTTATAAAGAAAAAGTAAAAACAAATGAAAGTGTATCCTAAATCAACCACTTGTAAAGTTGTCACATTTATGTTACTATAAACAAAGATGCTCACTATCCAAAATGGGCCCTAACTCCATTGTACACTTGTCCTTCTAGTGCTCACCATTTTGGTTATCTTCCTATCTCTATTTCCCTTCAACAATAGGGTTTGATTTATAAAAGTGGTTAAATTTTGGTGTGATTATTAAAAACGTAATTGCATTTAAAGTAGCAATTAAGTGTTTGTTTTGATTATTGAATTGCCTAATTATTTTTTTTAACTCCTAAAGGATCATGGTAAATTTCAAAATTTCATGAACATCCAACCAAAATTAACTTCATTCACAACTCATTTGATGAAATTTGAGGGATAAAGAAGACCACAAGCTATCATGCAATGGAAATAAGAAAATTGTACTACTGCTACAATATTGCAACAGTCTAACATGGCCAAGCCCTTGTAAATCATTTCACAAAAAAAAAATTAATTAAATTTTTTTTTTCATTTTTCATTTTAAAAAGAATTCTAACACCATTGTGTTCTTTTATTGTCAACGATAACAAAGGAAACAAGCCCTCTTTTTCTCTCCCATACCCCCCTCCCCCAAAAAATCTTCTAATGACCTAAAAATTTCCTTCATATGTTGAATAATTGCTTAAACCTTTAGAAGTTAAATCTTGGTGGAATTCAAAAGAGTCTCCTAGATTTTCTTTGTACATATTTTTTAAACATCATATGATTAAATTATGAATTTTTAATGTTCTAAAAATAAGAATATGTCAAAATAATCCTAACCTCTCATAAACAAGGGTAGTACATTTGGGATAAGAATCTATAAGAATAGGTTTTAGACAAAGGTGACAAATTGATGCAATTACCTTTGGGGATGTGCTAGGATGTGAACATAGAATCTATGAGTCCATCAGTTTAGGAGTCTACATTATAGACACCTTCTATGATTACAGGTGTCTATATTATAAGTATCTATATTATTGACTCTTTCCATGTTACAAAGTATCTAAGTAATAAGTACATGTGTTATAAATACCTTCAAATAATTGTAGGTACATGCCTACAACTAGATTAAAGGCTTGGAGGCTCACATCTCTATACTCACATATTATCATCATTGGTTACCTTTGTAGTGCATTGCAACATTTATAACAACACATGCCTTGAATGAAATAAAATATAAGAACTATAAAAATTTCTTTGGATTATCAAGGTTGGGTATTAAATTCAAGAATACTTTCAATTTTGGGATGAAATCTTGTAAGAATGAATATGTGACCTTCTACATAGATGAAATTGCAAGAGTGACTAGTGAGTGAGTATGTCTTCTAGGTTTATTTTCATTTTTTATGGAGGAAGATAGATGATAGTGATTTTATTTTCAAAATTTTCTTATAAATTTGAGACTCTTGTTGTTTTTTGACATTTTTTTGTTGCCAAAAAAATATGAAAAATACATATATCCGCTCAATGTATGTATTTAGCATCTATACTCATATTTAAAATTGTACTTGTGTAAGTTCATACTTGTCTTTGAAATTATTTTTTCCTCATTTATTTGGGGAGGGGAGGTGGTGAATTGAAATGGGTTGTTTAACTCTTTTAAGTAAATTATAAAAGTATATTATGACATTGTTATCTTAACACAACATATTAAAAAGCACCCTTGACAAACATTTCAACCCCTATGTGCTCTAAAGTCCATATTCAAGATGATGAACAAAGTGGTTTAAGGCAATATTGTCTTTAGCCATTTTTTTTGTTCATCCAAAGTATTGCTTGATGAAATTGAATTAAATAATTATGTTGATCAAATTAAATTGAATAATATAATTGTACTCATATTTAAGCAAGAATGTGTGAAATTTAAGAAGAAAAAAAAATTTGGATTGTCCATGAATTAAAAAATTCTACATACATTGGTATCAAAACATGAAACTATTTTTGATACATTGAAAATTGAAAATCATGAATTTAAAAGATAATATAATTTTATTAAGTTGCTTGAATATATTATGAATTTTTGACATTCAACTAGATGATATAGCTTCAATTGACTTTTGCATTCATATATGCATATTTGAACATTTTGGACTACTTATATCTATAGATTTTTAGATTTTTTAGACTATTTGGTTGGATGTAGGTGCTTACACCTTAATTTGAATTAACAATTTGATTCTTCTTTAAAGTCATCTTCAAATTCTTTTTGTATTTTATAATTATTTCATCATTTTAATAAATTTTTATTATGTTTAAAGTACTTAAAGCTCAAAATGTAAGTTTTAAATTTCTAAATGCTTTGTCAAACTATAATTGACTATTAGTTTGACTATATAAGCAACAAGTTTTGTCATATATGTTTTTACAAGTCTTTTCAATTGTATTAATTACCTCATCAAATCTATACTTTAAAGTTTGATGTTTTTTTGTATTGGACTACATAAATTTACAAGTGTTGGTATAAGGAAGCAAGTTGTTACCACCATATAGTCATTGAGTAGAGATTGCCTACAAAACAATTTTTACACTATCTTGACCAAAAAATGTGAGATTTCAAATTCTAATTTTTTTGAGCACAATATAAAATTAAAAAATTACTTCAAAACATACATACTATCAATATGTTTTAACCTTTGATCTAAAACATTGAAATTGTCCAAATCTTAGATCTAAATGTACTAGATTTTTAAATTTTCATTATTATCAAATTTCCAAATTTTCATTTGTTTTCTAAAATCATGTACACCTACATTATGAAAGTTTTGAGCCGTCCAAAGGGTTGCCAACTTTGTGCTGTTGTGGTGCAAATAGGGAAAAAAATTTTACACCGATTTTGGTGTAAATGTTTTTTATTTTTAAAAATTTGAAATTTGGTGTGGCACTTGAGTCACATGTCAGTGCCACATCAGATTGACTATTTTTTTTAAAAATATTCTAAAAAAAATATTTATTTTTGAAGTATTTTAAAAGAAAAAATTCTGTAACTGCATTGCCCGGGTGCTGAAAATATAAAAAACTGGCAGCCCTTTGGAGGCCTCAAAACTTTTGTAATGTTTGATTCATTATCAAATTCACTTCAAGTAAAATTTCAATTTTCAAATTGTTAAACCACATCAGTACCCAAACTCCTTGATCTTTGCTCTATTTCTATTGATAGTACCGTCAACCTATCTTGCCATTGAGAGGGCATATTATCATATTCATTTATGTTAAATTGATTTTGAAAATTCACTATTGATTCATATGATGTCCGAAAAATGAATAAAAAAAGAATTTAAAATATCCTTATAACTTTCAACAAGATTCAACCAAAAAATTAGGGAATATATAACAAGGAAATTGCTCATTTGGTCATTCTAGCAAAATAGGGTGTGGTTGCAAGACATTAAAGTGGTCATTCAAAGTTTGCATTCTGTATTTGTCTTGCCCTAGCTAGGGGCAAATGTAAAAAATTACCTCTATTTTGTGGTTACTTAGCATACTTTGTTCTTCACCTCTCCTACTTAGTACTAGCTAATTTGGAGTCTCTTATTCCAAATTTGAATTTCAAATTTCCAAATTTTATCTTGGGTGTCAAATAAAAAAATTCCAGAGTTTTTCCCAAGGGTAAAAACGCAGACCTCGAATGACCACTTTTACGTCCTGCGGTGTAGTTACACTTACCTTAGTCAAACTGTGGTTACCTTAGGAGGACAAAAATCCAGCCACTGAGGTGCACGCCACCCATTCCGGCCCCACCCGGATAACCTTCTCCCCTTCCCGCGTGATGACGCAAGCGGCTCACCTAAGCCGCGGTCTAACCCTATCTCCACCACGTGGGGACTACCCCTACGACCATGCCATCCACAACCCACCTCTACGACCGTGTTGGTCCCCCCTACGACCGTGACGGCCCGCCCTCCCCTCCCCTCCCCTCCCTGCCCCCCGCAGGCTCTTCCTGGGCTTGCGCCCCTGTTGCTGCGAGTCTTGTGCTCCCTTCGTCCTTCACGATGCAGGCTTCGTAAGTTGCACAAATTCCTCACCTAGGGTTTCCACAATCACGTCCTGTCGCTCGTGATGACTCTCACCATGTAAACCCTCACACTTGCTGGAACAACCCACCTACTGCTTTGTTTGCTGGCGTCCCACAGGTCGCATCGTTAGGGTCTCGGGAGAAACGCGCCAGGGAGGGGAGCACAACAAGCTTGGAGAGAGAGAGCTCTTGTGTGTTGTTTATTCCTCTTTTGATTTTGGCACGAGGTTGCGGTTTTCTGGTAATGCGGGGAATTTGGAATTTGTGGTTGGTGAGGAAGAGTTGTTAGGAGAGTTGTTAGGGTCGGAGAGAAGGTAGGGAGAGTGGAGAGGAAGAAGAGGAGGGAGCGTTGTGGGTGCGGGATGGAGTGGCGAGTGGTGACGATGATAGCAGGTTTGAGTTTTAGGTTCTGAGTGTGTGAGTGGGAGAGAGTGGGAGAGAGTGTGTGAGAGTGTGTGTAATTTTGGGGTTATGAGTCAAGGAATGTGAAGGTCGCGGGTTGGTAGGGTTGGGAGTAAGAGAGAGATTGTGTGTATGATTGTAGGGTGGGTTGGGGGGTTGGCGGAGTCTGTATTCATATTGCAATGTGATGCTCGCCCTAACGGGAGATGGTGAGTTTATATTAGGGCGGGTGACAGGGCTAGGGTTTGCAAGGGGATTGTTGGAAGAGGAGAGTTCGTTTTTAAGGGTAGAGGTATGGGTGACGCGGATGTAGGAGCGATGGACACGGGGGATGCGGCAGCGTCCCGGGCGCTGCAAATGGAAGGAGGGTCGCTTCCCCCACGGAAGCGATTGCTGGCAGGGTTGAAGCTGAATGGGTTGCTGCCGACGTCGCCCCCACCGGTGGTGTCTCCTACTGTGGAATCGGGAGTGCGCAAGGGCGAGGAGGGGTGCATGGGTTGTAATACCGTGGATAGCAACAGCTTGCGCAGAATCAAGCGAGGGGGCGTTTCCTTGCGTCTTTGCAGTGCCTGTACCCTACTTTACTCGAAGAGCATGTTCTGTCCTCATTGTTTGGTTATGTACCTCGACGCGACTCTGTTAGGAGACCCATCGATGTGGCTGGTGTGCACGCGATGCAGGCGGTCGGTGCATCCTGAGTGCGAGCAGAAGCATTCGGGAAGCAAGCCGGACGCCGCGTCGTACATTTGCTTGGATTGTGTGAAACGGCCGAGAGAGGCCAATGGAGTGACTGGGATGCGGAGCAAGTCCGGTTCGGGGAGGCCCAACGAGACGGGCCCCAGCCCTGTCGATTTCGTGAGCGCAGCACTCAAGAAGCCGCGCATGCACAGAGAGCGCAGAGATCATCACGGAGACGGTTCAAGATTCGAGCGGCACAGGCCGAGTCCGGACGCAGCGGGCGTCGCGAAAGCTTCAAGCTTAGGGCCGCCTAGGAAGGTGGTGTCGTCACACGCACCACCGTTGGGGGTTGCTGCAGGAGGAGCAGCCGCAGCAGCAGCATCACCCCAAGAAGCAGCCGTGGCTGCGCGGAACGCCGCAACAGCTGCGGCGAAAGTGGCCGCGGCCTTGAAGGCGAACGCCGCTGCCAAGGCGGGTGCCGCTGTGAAAGCAGCTGCAGCGGCAAAGGTCGCTCTGGAAGCTGCGGCGCTCGCTTGCAAGGCAGAAGCTGCGTGTCGACCTGAGCTCAGAAGGAAACTCGGGAACTCCGAGACCAGGTTGGGTGCCCCCGTGAGGCTCCAAATCAACGTGCACTCGGAGCCGAGAAGAGAAAGGTCAGCCTCGGTGAAACACGAGCGAGACGATGGGTACGGAGGAAGACGTCCATCGGTGGACGACGAGGAGCTCGCTCGACAGCTGCACCGGGTGATCAACAGCTCCCCTCGAATCTCTCGAAGCATGACTCCAATGCGTCGGAAAAACCCGTCCGTGAAGCCCGAGACGCCGTCCAGCGGAGTGAGCAACAGCAGCGCTGAGACAGTCAGGGCTCGGCCTCGAACAAACCCGTCTCCAGTAGAACCCGAGGCCCCCCGCGAGCCCGAGCAGCAGCACCATCAATTTAGGCATCAGCAGACAAGGCCGCGGTCGATAACTCACAAGGAGTTTCGACGCATCGAGAGTAGGGTTTCCAGGCACGAGGTGAAAACGGCCGACGAGGGAAATGGGGAAGGCGTGCGCGGGCTGGAGCCTTCGATTGAGCAGGAGGCTGCTTTGAGTCACATGGGTGAGGGTCAGCCAGCAGTGAAAAACGAGTCCATGGATGGCGTGATGTTCACCCCCGTAGGTGTGCACGACGACGCCAGCATCTTGTTCGACGCCTTGGTGGAGGTGGACGGCGAGGGCATGCAGGCAGCGGGTGGGGGCCAGGCGAGCCACGATCGAAGGCCGGACTATTTACAGGAGATTCTTGAGGCCGCAGTGCTGTCGGACGCTGGTATGTTCAATGATGGCACAACCCACGCGGTCTCTGATCTGGACATCGTAAGGCCAGAGCCTGGAACTCCAGAGCAAGGGCAGGAGCCTCTTGAGACGTCCGGCTTGCAGAGCGAGGCTGTGACAAAGGACGCGGAGGGGGAGTCAGGGGATGCAATGGCTGGGGATGCAATGAAAGAAATGGATGAGGAGGTAACGGTTGCAGTGGCCGGCGACGCAGTGGCCACAGAGGCAGGTGATGCAATGGCTGGAGAAGCAACAGATACAATGAGTGGGGAAGCGGCTGACTCAATGGCTGGGGAGGCAGGTGTTCCAATGACTGCAGAGGTAGCTGACTCAAAGGCTGGGGAAGCAGCTGACTCAATGGCTGGGGAGGCAGGTGTTACAATGACTGCGGAGGTTGCTGACTCAATGGCTGGGGAAGCAGCTGGCACAATGGTTGGGGAGGCAGCTGGTACAATGGCTGCGGAGGTGATGCCTTCGGGGCAGAATGAAGGGAACGGTTCAGCTGTTGTACATGATGTAGAGATGCAAGAGGTAGGCAGTGTTGATGCAGCCCAAATAGCTGAGGAAGATGGAACTATGCCTGAATCGTTGAGTATAAGCGGAGACAGGGTGGAGGAGAGCTCAGGTGGCGGAGCAGCTGCGGAAGAGATGAGAATTGAAGCGGATGCGATCACGCCCAGCTCGGTGGGAGCTGGAGTGTCCTTGGAGGAGCTCAAACTAGATGCGTCTGAAAGTGAAGCGCAAGTCGCGTCAGGGGTGACGGCAGCGGGGTCGGCATCTCAGCAGAGTAAGCTGAAGGGAATCCCTGGTTGTTTGCTAGTAGTGAGGCTTTTGCAATGGCAACAAGTGTAAATGAAGGTTGCTAGATTGGTTACTTGGTTACCGAATGCTTTGTATGTCGTCACTTTTTATAGGGGGTCTGTCGTGGGTATTCTGTGGCAGGTTTTGAATTTTGGGGATCAGCTCTTAGTGATTCTCTGTGTTTGTATGTGGATTCTGATGATTGTTAGATGGCAATCTTGAAGGTTAGTCCGAGTCAACCGGAATTGCAGTTGCAGTAGCTTTGGCTAATTTCTGAGAAATTGGTTTCTACGTGCTGGTGTGCAGGTGGTTGATCATCTTGTCTGTTTGAAGGATGGCTTTTTCCCTTCTCCGTCGCGCACCGTTGTGCAATCTTCAAATCTCTATCGAGATTATCCAGGAACCTGTCTCCGATGGTAGCTGTCAAATCCGACAAACAGTGTGCTTAGGCATGTGGTTCAATTTCCAGACTCGTCGTTTGTGGTTGCGGATGTTTAGTAGGGGTGCCTGGTATTGACGGGACAGAAGGTTTGCAAGTCGAGATCGCCTGTTGTGAAGAAGTTCCTTTGTCGGGTTTGACTGAATATTTGAGAACCAGTATCACTAGTAGGCCTCCGAGGGTTTCATCCTTTCTTGGTTTATGTGTACGTAACAGCCTAGAAACTGGTCTAAAGTATTCAGAGCTGCCTGCTGAGGAGAGATAGGATGGTTGTTCCTGATTAATTTGTATCTTACTGTGTAGAAACAGGCTCAAGCTATGTCAGGTTGTTGTTGACAGGTAGGACAGATTTTTATCTGCTCTAGAGAATGCATTCAACGGACGGACAGTGGATGTCGGGTGAGGCTGGAAGAACCTCAGGGCAAGTTTGCGTAGAATTGTATATAACTACAGTAGTGTACCATGGGTCTGGCTAGCGCGCTGTGAGGACAACTCGACGAGGCGACTGGTTAACATTTATTTCTGTTCTTTGCCACAAAGTACTGCCGCGCAGCAATTGTAGAGTGTGGAACGGTGTGTAAAATGGATATTGTCATGTTTCTGCTTATAAAGACTTGGGGTAGTTTCCATGCCTTTCAGGTTGATGCACTTTGTGAATTATTATGTTGTGTAAATATCTTCCCTCTTGGAAGGTGTGATTTTCTTACCTATCTCACGTCTATGGGAGGTTTTTTGATCAGTTTTTATTGTGATGTTTTACTTATTGTTCAGCGTATGTGTTTATGTGTTTAAGGTTCTTACTAAAGCTCATGAGGGAAGTTTGAGTAGGACCATACTCAAATAGTGAGCTTTCCTTTAAGGAGAAACCCTCTTGTTGTTTACTTGCTTGTTTTTGTTATACGGAAGTGTTGCAAACTCGTGGCAATTGAGACTGATGTGGACCTAGGAGTATCCGGAGTACTTGTTTGTTTTTGTTTTAGGAAAGTGTTGCAAACCCGTGGCAATTGAGGCTTATCTGGACCTAGGCACTGGATGGTGTTCAAAAATAAGATCGGTCTCACATTATATATAAGGTGAATCAATCTGTTACAATCCAAAATCTAGTTCCACCTTCATGTACTTGTGGTGGACATTTTTGTTTTGAAAATCCCTTGGTTATATAAGGGTGGAATTACATTAGAGATGACCAAAATGTTGAGGATTCAAAACATCCTTTAGATGACTTCAATTAAGATTGAAGAATGGAAAATAATGTTTTTTCATCTAAGTCTCTTTTTTTTAAGTTGCTTGAGTTGTAGATTTTTCAAGCATATATTGTATTTGGTATGAATTTTCTTCATTTTTTCTTCAAAAATTCATAGTAATTTCAAATTTTTCCAAAAAATTTGAAAATTTGATAATTTGTAGTAGTTCATCTTTGAAAAATAAATATAATTTTTTTCATTCATATCTAGTTGTAAAATGGCAACAAATAGAATGATGGATAGTAAGGCCGACTTTACCCATTGGTTTATTTTAGTTTTGGATTTGAAAGCCAAGTTCATAATAAATTGTGGGGTTGAAATCTAATATTCAAAAGTAATTGTATTGAATTTAATGGAAGTCCCTTGCAATAAGGTAAACCAATCCATTGTAGGCATAGCAATTGCTTCCTTCCCATGGATATTTTCCAACTAAATATGAAACTATTATAGATTTTTGAAGTATGTTTTGTTTATGGTCCAAAAGAGTCTTTCTGATTATCATAGCTAAAGAGTAGGATTGGTAGGAAAATAATGAAAAAAATTTACATCATTTTTTGGAAAATTAATGGTTACAATTATTAGTTACAATGGTTGAAAAGTGAAATGAAAGTCATACTAATAATATTGAAAATTTAATACTAATGACTATCAATACCACAAGCACCATCAAATATCAAGGTGGCTTTATATGGTGTAATGAAGGGATAACATTATTTGAAATTTGGGAGGGGGGGTGTTTTAGGGTTGTTCCCTTTGTTTGCTCTTCCCCTAGTAGTGACAGAATGTGGTGCTATATGAAAATTTCTGAAATGAAAAATGAAAAATTTTTAATGTAAAAAAAATGTGAAAAAAAATATTTAAAAAGAAAAATGACATGGCATTGTCTCAACCACGTCAAATTGCGCAACTGCCAATGTTCCCAACATTTTCAAAGCTTGAGAACTCGCAGTCTTCTAAAGCCCTTGAATTTCATCTAATACTTTTCATTGCTAAGGTGTGAAGAGGGGGTAGAGGTCCTTATAGCAAAATCCATTATTCTTCATCAATCCTCAATTGAAGGTATGGGATAGTTTGAAGCAAGGTGGGAGCTTGAGTGCTAAAAAAATCCAAAGAAATTGTGTTCCCAATAGAACTTTTGACCTCATTTAATCATTGTAAATCAATTTTTCTAAAAAATTTGATAACATACAAAATGTGTATAATCATGTGAATTTTCACCTTCAAAAAATAATTGTGACTTTGAGTTTCTAATCAAAATTTTTAAATATAGAGACAACGTATGACAATGTTTTTTCCTATTATCTAAACCTTATCCATAATATTTGATTGAGGGATTCCAATCACAAATGGATTCTTAAAAGTAAAAATTATCTATTTTTTTTTCTTGAAGATCTTGGACCTATGAATAGTAAATGAGATAGAAATTATTCTTATAAGTATTTTGTTTTGAAGAGTTTTCCAATTGGCGGTTTAGGACTACAATGGGATGGTTGTCAAACTTGTGTCTTTAGAGTTTAACTTTTCAATGATGGCAATATAAACAAAGACTATCACTTTTTCTATTAATTCTCTTTGAAATATTTTAGCGGTGACAAGCAATAATTTAGAACTTTGCTACAATAGAAAATGAGCCTCATAAATGTTTTGGGTTGCCTTGGTTGCTTGTGAGCATGGCTATACATATTTGTAGGAAGTAGGTGCCTATAGAGATAAACTTGGTGTTATAAGGTTAATTTGATTTTTAACATTGTCTTTGTTGGTTGATGTAATGTAAATTTTGCCAATTCAACAAAATCATAAGACAACTAATATAGGGAGATAATTCATTTAGGAAAAGTCAATAAGTCCATAGTATAGTGACCAAAGTCACTTGTTTTGTATTTTTAAATACTCATCTAATTCATTTAAAGGATTGTCTTAGAAATAAATAAAGAAACTACACTCATAAGTGATATTGGCACAATCCAACTTCAATGCTATATATAATAGACACCATGAATATAGTTCCAATTCTACATAATATTTTTTGCTTGTGTCAAATTCATAATCAAACTTTGTAATCTATGTCAATTTGTCATGCAATATGCATGTTCTATTAATACAATTAATTGCCAAGTTATATATTTGAAATATAATAAACTTTTACGGACAATGTTTATTAATTAGTTTTTTTTCTATACTCTTCCCATCTAGGCCATAATATAATTACTAGCCTATTTGCAAAATTAGGGATGCCAATAACAATCTGTGTTTATATCCATTTGCTTAACCTCTAAAGTTCTATGACTATGATTTCACTGAAAACAATTGAAAATTGTCATTCTTAGGACAAATACCAATTTTTTGAAAAAAACTTTTTTGACATATAAAACCATAGGATCTTGTAATATGCTGATTTGAGAACATGTAGTAAGAATTTCAAAAATTTCCACTACATGAATTGCAAGATATAAGCATTCAAATTCACTGAAATTGTTTTTGAGGCCTTGCACTTCACAAACTCACTTTCTATGAAAAATGACCAAAATGGTGGGGGGGTTTTGGATTATTTTTTCTAGACAAGTTGATCACATGCTTGAAAATTTTCACATCATTTGGAATTGTACAACATATAGGAAAAAAATAGTAAGTAGATAGTAGTAGAAGATGATTCAAAATACTAAATTGTTAAGAATTTAGTTTTGGAATTGAAAAATGAAATTCCCAATGTCTGCAATGTTATAATAAATAATCTACATCTTATAGTTTTATTTTTTTCTATAAATATTGAAAATGAAGTAAGATAAGGACTTCAAAGTTTATTTTAGATTAGAGAATCTATAACCGTTTGCAAATAATAAATCCTCATAACTTTTGACTCATTGATCAAAATGAAATGATAAAAATCTTTCCATATACATTTATAACTCAAAAAATGAAATTTCAAATTTTTGTTTTTGAAAAAAGTAATTTTTTACAGATCTACCTAAACTGCCCATTTACAATAAAAAATAACATATTAGGTGATAACTTTTGACTCATATTTCCAAATGCCGTGAAATTTCGTGCATATAAAAGATATTATTCATCTCCACCTACTAAGATTTGGATTAAGAAAATAGAAATCTCCAATCATATGTACCTACCCAAATTAGTCTCAATTCCTTAGCGCACGAAGATTGATTCAATTTGTCATAAACAATCCCCATGATCATGTGACTTATGGTTCAAACGATTTGCACTCTTTATCTTAATTCACATAAAGACCAATGGACAAAGACAATTCCACTCACCAAGTATACAAAAACTAGACTAACAATTAGACATATTATTCTCCAAAACTATGGATCTTAAACAAGGTTGTATACAAGCAATTAGACTCCCCTTTGTATTCCAAAACTCAGATTATTTGAACTCAACCACACATTTACTCACAATGGCACAACGCACATACTAAATTTAATTCCACTTCAATCAAATTTCTATCATGTCGATTCAATTAAACTAATCAACTTGTCACCAAGACACTAACATATACTATTATGTAATTAACACATCTCTATAGTCTAGCCAAACTAAATACTATAGGTTTTTCTTCACAATCAACTAGTTTGATATACATACAATTTGGTAAGAATAATTTACTAGCTAGATGACACCCTCAACCACTACATGCACACAAACACTATAGTTATTAAATAGTAATCTGACTTTTAAAAGATTCACTCAAATTAACCAATCACAAATTTATTCACTCCAAGTCTTCAATGTAGCAAAGTGGATTTTGTACATATCCATTAATTTGGGCCAATATGAATCAAGATCACTTCCATATATAACAAAAATTGGTTAGTTGCCTAGATTAACTTTACAAATCAATATTTAATTAATTTGGCACTCTTTTCATTCACTCATTGTGGCTCAACTATTTTACAAGTCCATTTGACATGCAAGTTATAATCATAGGAGTTTATTTAACTAATACTTAACTTTTCAATATACAAAGATAATCAATTCAACTTCTTCCAACAATTGGATTCATAACACTCACTTCCCATTCCAATCCTACCATCTACCAATTTAGATAAATCACACAAACACATACAACTCAATGCTTAAGCCTAATAACTCCTAACAAATTGACTATGAATTATACACACTATTCACTCACAATAACTCAACAACTTTATATGTTTAATCTCACTATTTGACACTTAATACAACTAATTGAATACTCACCCACAACAATTAACAACTAGTTAGAAATACATATTCAACAATTTGGTCCACAAGGAAGTTCTACACAAATTGTTATACGACTTTTTCTAATCAACTTAGCTCACATAAACTATATCTAGGCAATCACTCACAAACTTCCACCGAGATTCTCACAACTCACAAATTCAATAATATTTAATTACACATAAACACCCACAAGTTGATGTACACACACGGGCAATTTAACAATTTGCAATAATATTCATAGTATATTAACACTACAAGTTCAAGCACTGAAAAATTAGCTTTCATGATGTTGTAAGCTTTGGATAGAGAAGACTATTAGACATTTAGACTTATAGTTCTAGAAAGTAAAGAAAGTTGAAAGTATACAACTGTTCACTCAAAGTGTATGTTTTGCTATTCAGCTTGCTTTGTATCCTCTCCTATTAACTTGCTTTGCATTTACTTTAAGTGCCATTTAGATTTCCACACAAGATATTTAATTATTTGACATACAACAATGGAAAATAGACTAATTGCTTACCCTATTTACACCTACAAGAACAAATAGGCAAAAGGTTTGAAAATTTTGACAACTACATAGCCTCCAATTTAACTTGATTGGTGGCCTTGTCAATCTAATGTGGTCCATTTATTTTATTTTCAAACATCTCATTCTTCTTTCTTCTACAATTAATCACACTCTTTTTGGATGTCGTCATCATGTAAGGATTGCTATTATTTGAGCCTAGCAGCATGAGCCTATGACTCTAAAAGACTCTACACCTATATAATAGATGTCTATATTATAAGAACCTTCCATAATTATGGTGTAACTATATTATAGATACCTATATTATAGGTGTTTATATTATAAGCACCTTCAATGATTGTAAGGTATTTACTTATATAAATGTTCAAAGCTCACATGCTCGCATTTCCATGTGCATATACTAGCCTTGTTGGTCATCATGTACCAGCATGTTTAGATTATTCGTCCATTGATAGTCCATCTAGTTTTGAATGGCAAAGTATCTAGTCATTGTGAACTCATTGATGGGTGATAGATGCAGCCTATAAAGGAAATGCATTATACATATGATGTTGACTAGTCTTGGCCATGAAGAACTCTAGTACTTGATCTTCAAGAGTATACGGAACTCTAGTAGCATCTTGTCAAATTGTTGCATGTTAATCACTACACCACAAAATATTGCAACTTTGAAGCAAACATGATCTACATAATTTATGTACAATTCATGGAACAATTGGTAGAATTCAACACATATATTAAGCTAAAGTGCCAAATTGTTTTGGAATGCGTAGTCAATTGTACTCTACCATGTCAATGATTAAAATAGGGTTCCATTTGTATTGCAATTGGCAATGACAAAAATGGCCACTGGTCACCACCTCCACTAGAATCTCAATTTGCCATTTAAATGAAATGTTCTCATACTCTTTGCTCTAGGGAAGTTTTCTAAGCTATCAACTTGCCATAGTCTTCTATCAACCATTTTAGCACCTCTCAAGATGGAATCAACCACCCCATGCCAATGTCTTTAAACATTTTGTAATATTGGCCCCCCAAAACAAATGTTAATCTACTCCCTTGAATTGGTGTTTGTACCTGTAACCACTTGGTTAGAATGTAGGTCTTTGGTGGCAAGTTGATCATGGCACTTGATTTGGGGTTGGCATAGTGAGTTGACCTTATGCCAATTCATTCATTGCCCTCTATAGATGCTCATAAGTGTGCTGGATTACACAAACATAATAGCTATTTGTAAATTTGCCTTGTTGTGCCACTTCTTCCTTTATAATGCAACTCGTCAACGCCTAATGTATATTCTTGACATTATCTAAATGAGCCGCCTTGATCAAATTGAACAGTTTAACCACCTTTATTTTTTGTAGCTCCAATTAGTGGTCAAACTTCATCTACTCATAACTTTTAGTAGGGAAATTTAAATCTTAAGTTCTTTAGCAATTTGAATAAGTAACTTTAAATTCTACAAGAAACCAAAGACCAAAGTCTAAAATAATAAACTCATAGAAGAAGTCTCAAACCTTTAAACCAAGATAGAATGTAGGATAGAATGTTTTGAAGACAACCAAGTAGGAACTTAGATTTAGAATTAAATAGAAAGAACTTAGAAGAATTCAGAACTAACTCACACTTAATAAAATATCCAAGACTCTAATAGTTAATGGAGGATGAAGTTTAGGTTAATAAATGGATAAAGTGAATTGAAAATCATCTATCAAAGTCCAAACTTAGAATTTAAATAGAAGTCAGTAATTTAAGGCTAGAGTCCAAAACTCAAGGTCATTTGAATTAGGAAAAGGATCTAAAAAGGTGGATGAAGTTTAGGTAGCTTTCTAAACAGGGTTGACACGACGTCCGGACGCGGACGCTGTGTCCGCAGCGTCCGCTGACATTCGTGTCCCAGTGGACGCAGCGTCCGCCTGTCCGTCCGTCCGCCCGATTAGGGCCGTCCGATCAACGTGCGGACTGATTTAGTCCGTACGATCTGGGCGTCCGCCTCGGGCTGTCCGCCCCGCCCGTCCGCTTTCCGACGGTGGTCGGGACGCTGCGTCCGCTAGCGTCCATGCGTCCGGACGTCCGGAAAACGGACGCTATTTTGGGGCGGACGTTGACATTCGTCAACCCTGTTTCTAAAGGGTAAAACTTCTTCGAGCCATAATTTTTGGTAGGAACATCCAAATTTCACGAGTCTTATGTTTTTTGAAAATGGCATAATGTGAACTACAACTTAAATGTCATAAATTTAGATCGTAACTACTTTTATGATAAAACTACAATGGCTTAAGGAATTGTTTGGATTTGGATTGTTTGGATTATTTTTTTGCAATTATATTAGTTTGGATGATTTCTTTATAAATTTGCATATCTTTAGAAACTTGGAATAGATCCATTACTTGGAAGGCACAATTTACCAATGTTAGGCATCCATTCGGACAAAAATCAACCCTAAATACAAGAACCTGGTTGCGTTTGTGTATTTACCAAGGATGGATAAAGAAATGCTTACAAATGTTCATGATGTTGCAGTGGTGGCTTATTATACTGCTTAGAAAGGTAATCAAATTGACTAGAGTGAAGAGGTCTACAATTGTATCAAGCTAGAGTTGTAGGCAAAGAAAAAGAGAAATCCTCTCACATTAGTTTCAACAACACTCATTTGAGCTATTTGCTAGGTGGACTATTTTGGTTTGACAACTGAAGGACAAAGCTTGTGCTGACTATCATATGCCGCCAAAACCAATTGACAAAAAGGACAAAGGTATGGTAAATAAGGACTTATCGTTGTCTAAGTCAACCACCACCACCAAATATGATAGAACTAGAGGAGCACTATTGATTGTTGCTACTTAAATTCAAGACCCTACAAGAAAAGAATCGAATTGATCAATTGGTAGTCAAGTCATCGAAAGAGATGGAGATAACTTTGTAAGATCAAGTAGGCAAAGTTATCAAAGAATGTGACAAGTTGGTCAAGTTGTACTTTAGTACCAAAGACAAAACTGCACAAGAAAAGTAGGAGTATATGTCATTGATGCGGCAAAATACTAAGTACCAAAATAAGATGGAGGGAATACGTCAATCCATGACAATATATTACTAGGAAAGAGACAAGTTGCAAACCAAATTTACCAAGCTTCAAGATCAGCACCAAGTAGTGTTGAGTTGACTTAATCAAATTGGCGAAGATGAATCGTCTCCACCAACAAAAGCCCTAACATTGAAGATCAAAGATTTAGAATCTAAGGACATTTAGATGTTGATAAAGTTCAATAACGAGTTGTAGCAAGAGATGGAGAGAGTAGATCAATTGATTCAATCTTTGTAAGCATCTCTTTAGCAGCAACTACGTGAATTATATATATCCACCCACTTTTTTGTTTTTTCATTCATATATATTGCAATGTGACATGTGTTTGAGTATTCTAGATTTATCCAAGGGCCATGTGTTGAGCAAAGAGAAATTTGACTATGTTTGGGAGTTGATGGATGAATTTGAAAATATGCAAAAATTTAATTTGTAAGATACTAATTCACACTGATTTGGCACTAAAGCATTGGATTGTGTTGTTGTATCCAATTGCCAACGTTGAAGCTCAAGCTTTATTGTATTATATGAACTTAAAGAAACAATTAAAGATTAGGAGACAAGTTGACATCTATAATTCCACATGTTTGTAGAAAAAGCAATTAGAAGAAGCAATCACAAAGTTCAAATTGTCAAGGCAGTCCAAGACCTAGAGAATCGTAATCTAGCTATTTGAATTTGAAAAGTTTCTAATACATAAGATGGTAGAGAGACTTAACAAAGAACTAGAACATGAAATGTATTTTTGAAGTTTTTCTTCTTCTCCTTGCTCTTTCTTTCCATCCTCTTCTTTTCTACTTCTATTTGGCTATTGTGATTATTAGTTTTAAATTCCTACTTCTACTTCCAAGTTTTGATTTCAAAGATAAATGGAAACTTTATCTCCAAAAGGCCGGTGTGGCCTGGAGTTCATATGTCCAATCAGTCTAGCACATTCCATATAGTAGTCACAAGCTCCCCTTCTTGTAGTTACAAACTCCCACAATGCCACATGGTAAGTTGTGGTTTGGAAAAACCCTTCCTATCAATAGTGAAGTGGTAGTTTGGGTGGTAAGGTGGCAGCACTATGTGGTGGATCGTGATAGGCCGAACTCTTCTCTGTGTATTTGGTTTGTATTCATGTGTGGTTTGGTAGTCAAGTTCTTGGCAATTGAGTTCTCGCTCAATAGTTCAAAAAATTTCTTATAGTATTGGTTTTAATTTTTTTGGAGGGGTGGGGGAGGTGGGAATACAAATTGTTTTTCCAATTGCAATATTTTACTACTAGTATGACATAATGGCTTGGAGAATCACACACTAAAAAACTTACTACTAAGGGGATTCTACTAAAATTTTGGGGGACAAACTTAGTGAGATAGTGGAAACTCAATGCATTAATTTTTATGAAATTTTTCTCTAAGTCAAAGCTTTGTCATCTCATGGAATTTTGCGTGAAATGCTATAGTTTCCAAAATGTGCAAAGCCAAAGGTTTGTTGTATTTTTGAAAAATCAACAAAAAAACTCTACAGACTTAGAAGACACACAATCAAAGCTTTGCTATGGGAGACAATCCAAAGGCAAAGATGACAAGGGTGGAATAAAGGTTACAAATACCACAAAATAATTCAAAACGCGTTAATACGAGTGTTAGTACAAAAACTAAACTTCTCCAAATGAGTTAGTACACAAACAAGTTAGTATTACAAACTTCATAAAAATATACACTAGAGGCCCTCCAAAGTAGCATCGCCAAGGTATAGTAGGGATGAGCTCTAGGATTAATACAAGTATGAAAACATCAACTAAAACTCCCCAAAATAACTTCAACAAATAGAAATAATACACAAATAAGACCAACAAAAGTTAGTAAGATTTGAAGGAACCCCAAAGTCCTTCAAATCTTGCAATATTGCAACAAAAGTAAAGCTAAAAATGCTTCAAAACACAAGCTTTTACGACTTTGGCTCAAAATGGCCCCAAAGTCTAACTAAATGGACCAATGCATTACAAAGCCAAAAAATGGCTAGAAAGAGTTGAAGGGATCTTTCGAGAGAAAATGGGTACCTTTGTATACTCTTCCTAGGGCATTCACCTCCTTTCATTTCTACAAGGTAAACTTATTACTTTGGATTTTCATCCCAAATTGCCTATTTTAATTTTCTCCAATGGACCAAATTCTAACTTTTGGAGATTAACTTCAAATCACAAATGCATTATGCCATTGGCTTCAAAAAGCTTTACTTTGTCATATACATCCTTAACCTTTTTTCTCTTACCAAAAATTCATCGAAACTTAATGCCAACTAAATGTTCCAAAGGGCTAAAATTTAACTTTTGGAGTTTGATTTTTATGTGAAAACTAACTATCTCAGGCTCTTTTAGTAGGTATGAAAGAGTAGAAAAAAAACTAACTTTGACTTCATTATGATTTTGCATGCTACCAATACACTCATCAACTCTAACATAATTTTTTTAATATGTGAGATTTTGAAGAATCTTGCCGTTTGAGATCTTTTGACTATCAAAATGTTTTGAAACTTGTTGGGGTTCCTTAGTAATATAAAAAAAGTTATTATAATTTTAATTGATATTTTACTACAAGTTGGATAATTTCTAAAAATTTCTCATTGAAGGTTTTCATAGTTGATTGTTTGGATGAATATCTTTTGACTACTAGAAAATTCTAGAATCTTTTGTGGAACCACTTATGGAATTCTACAATAGATGTGCAATTTCATATTCTTACTTTGCACATTTGAAGAAAGAGAATCAAGTCTTGATATCTCTTTCAATTTTGGTGAATAGGAAATCCTTCAAATGGAGAGAAATCTTGGCAAATTGATTTTGCCATTGGACTCTTAGCATGATTTCCACCTAAAATCACCATATTTATATTGTAGATGCCCTCCAGTAGTCCATCTTGAGTTCTTTTCACTTGTAGGCTAATAATTGGGGTTTCTATTATTTCATCAATATAATAGGGAAACTAAAATCTCTTGTCGGGAATCATCTTAGGGTTCTCACACAAATTCTTTTTGACCAATTTAGACATATTTTGTCATGTTCAAGGCATGTTTAGACAATTTGAATATTTTCTTCTAAACAATTATAATTTTTGGGTTTTTATCCTATTTACATGCGGAATTTGGGTTTAGTTTAGGAAAAATACTATATTTAGGACCAAATGTTATATTAGCATGTGACATATATTTTGGTTTTACACTCTTTTGAGGACTTTTTGTAATATAAACTACACTTGAAATAGTTAAAACAAAAACATAAACAGTAAGTTTAGATGGTGAAATGGGAGCTCACAACATCCTTCAATTTTTGAGCAAGATATAGCTGATGATTCAATTAAACCATCTACATTGCTAATTTATGTAGTTTAATTGATGTAAATGACCACTTTTTGAATTTTTTGACTCCTTCACCTAAATTGTCAAAGAACTCAACATTCTTGATTCTTAAGAGTGCCAAAAGTTTTGTCAATTTGTTTCCTCCTAGTGGTACCTTTACCACTTAGAACTATGTAAAGGGATCAAGTTGATGTGTAGTCCTATTGAGCACCACCTCAATTATCTTGCTCACTAAATCATTTAGCTTTGACAAATTTATGAACCCCTATATCTAGGTCTAGCTAAGAGAAGTTGATAAAATCCCACATCTCCAGGCCATCTGCTCTAGTATTATCATGGAATTGCTTTCCCTTCTTCCAATCTCAAATTCTTGTCAACATTTGTGTTAACGTCTACCAATTGGATATCTTCCTTAAGTTCCTTTCCTTTGCATATATTCTTGGTTTGCTATTGTATTTGCATATAACAGTTCTTACTTTCTACTCAGCAACTCATTCTAATTTTGACAAGAAAAACCTCCTACTCTCACAATTTGCTTAGTAGAATTCACAAAAACTCCTAATTAATTTATATCAACCAACAAAACACGACGTAATTTCCTACTTAGCAATTGAGGGCAAAAATCCTCCCAAATTGGATTTGTTCTTAATCCAAAGACTCATAAGAACCAAGATAAATATTGGACAAACAAGTAATAACCAAACATGTCTAATTTGAAATCTACTTCTACTATGACATTTGCTTACAATTCTAATTAGATGTTAAGAGAATTTGGAATCCAATTCTTCTCACACTCCACAACCAAATTGACAAAATCACCACTAGCCCTTTCAATTAGAAGACAACATAAGGCAACTTGGCTCAACGTTCACCACATCCTACTTGGATGCAGTCACAACTATTTTTAAATCTACAAACCTAATGGGAAGCTAACACAAAAACTCAAACAAAAAACACAACAAGATTTCTACAACCAACTAGTGATTTTCTTGATTGTTTTTTTGACTACAAAATTTCTCACAACCCCAACTCGTCAAGTGTAAGCTTCAATGCTTGCACTACCTACTTGGTAATTGCAACCCTATACTACTTTTCCAATTTTGATTTGCCTTTCACCACAATTTGGTAGCTCTAGCACCTCTAGTGATTCCAACTTGGATGATTCCTATTTTCGATTTCAAAATTATTCATTTATTCATTCTTTTTTTAATAATATTATATATTATTTTGTATTTTTTTTTCTTGTTTTATATATAATTATGTTCATGGATAACACTCAACACCATAATATTTACTATCTCCCTTAAAAAAAATGTCAATCTTGGCATTAAATAAAATAGGTCGTAAACCTATAGCCATTAATCCTAGTTAGAAGAAGTTTACCTTCAAAGTCCTTGAGTTGTAGTGACTCATTAGGATTGGCATCAATAGCCTTATAAGGATCTAACCAATGGACTTGTAATTTTTTTCGAAATATAAAATTTTGACTATCATATGCAATGACAAACAAAATTGAGTATAGATTTGAAACTTTTTCAATCAAACACTCGTACTATAAGCATCAATGGGCAAAATTCAAATGTAGGTATGCAAAAGTTGCAGTATGCAACATATAACATATTAATATGGAAGTTTGAAGAAAAAATTAGTTGTAATTTGAAAACTAGTTTCAAAGTTATTAATGTTAAAAAACTCGGTTTTGTGCTCTAGAATTTGGAATTACTTTATATTTTTGCCAATTTTTTCTTAAAACTCAAAAAAAACACTTTTGGAATTTGGCATGTTGGTATACATTATTTCAAAAATTTGAAGGAAGTTGACATTTACGGAATTATTGAAAGTATTCACAATTTGACGAACATGCAAATGATGTTGGATCACACAATTTTTCAATATTTTTTGGAATTGAGAGCATAGAGTTGCATTATTTAGCCATTGTAGAGTGAGGTTAGGTTGCAACATAAACCATAGTTACATCTTAATGCCCTCGTATTTGAAATATTTGTTGAAATTAGGAGAATGAATTCAATTTATATTTTAGAACCATATGATGCATTTTTAGGTTCAAAGCTTTTGTACTATACATAATTAGAGAAAATTTTGAACATGTTTAAAATATGAATAAGTCAGAATAATTCATATGCAACTATTTCTAGAAAAAAGAGAAATAACTTTTGCTATCACCTAAGGTGTTTCATCCTTAGTTGGTGGAATTGGGAAACAATCTAGTTGCGCTTACAAAAACATTGGCAAAAAAACATCACAAAATCTACAAATCTTATATTTGGAGTTATATATATAAAGAATTTGAAGAAATATATGATGATATATTCTACTCTTTTCTAATGGATGATGTTATGAAATTATTGAAAATTTTGAATAGAATATTATTCTTTCTTAGATGCTTGTGCACATTATTTAATGAATAAATGATAAATTCATCAATCATTTTTCAAGTTTCATCTATGCCTATGGATGTAAATTGCTTCATCATTCCACTAAAGATTCTAATTTATTCAAAATAAACAAATTAAAGAAAGATCCTTCTTTGACTAAAAGTTTAAACTTCAAACCTCACTAATACACAAGATTACAGTCAATTTCAATATATGGGTACAATCCAAAGTACCATAATTTTGATTTTCAAATGCCCAAAGCTTTAGAAACTAGGACCCATATTGATTTATGTTTTAAATCACCTACCTCAAAAAGTACCAATATCGTGAATTTCTGCCCATATATTGTGAGATTGTTGTGTTTTTTTTCCACGAAACGAATGAAATGGAATTTTATTGTCAAGAGTGAAATACAAGACTGCCAGCCACAAGTGACCTGGTGTGAAGAAGAAGAAGATGAGATTGGTTAGTGAAATTTGGATCATCAATCAAGGTTTCAAAAAATTTTAAATTTTAAAAATCTATTGGTAATGGCTCACCACATTAACCCTCGAGTGAGTGTTTGGACTCTTCTCTAGAATTGACGATTTGGAGAAAATCATTATAAAGTGCTATTTGGAAGAATATTTTAGGAGTGTTATGCAAAGGAAAGTTGTAGATTTTGAATTTTAGATTCCATATGTAAGGTTAGATTCACCAATACTATCACCAATATTTTTCTCTAAATTTGGAAAGGAAGAATTTCAAAATTCCTTCAAATTTTGTTTATAGGCAAAATATTATCATTTTTTGAGCTAAACTTGTTGGAATGAATTCAAAATGAGGTTCTCTTGACACGGTGATTTTTTTAAATCTTTGTGTTCCTTACATCTAGGACCTCATTTTTGCTAATCTAGTTTTGAACTAGAGTCAATGCAATTTGACCACTTGACACACTTCCGCATTTATAATTTTAGAAAAATTTGTATTCTAGTAACACTAAATCCAACCATTAGATAAGGCAAGAATTTAATAAAGTAATACCAAAAATTAAGATGACTTTCATTCAAACAAGAACGAAACAGAAACAAGAGCTTCAATTTGTTCATTGTCCAAAAAATGAATGTCGGAGCGCTTCAGGGTTAACCCATCAAGCACGCAGCTAGTGAGGATTGACCCTTCTATTGCCCCACCAGAAAATAAATGTCAAAAATTGCCCCCTATTTTGAGCCGCTTATATTTTATATTACATCATGTCCCCTAGCTAATGTCGGATCTCTGGTTGCAATTATGAATTCAGAATTTGCAAATTTTATCATATGTGCCAAATTAAAAAATTGCAGGGTTTTCTACACGGGTAAAACAGGGGGCAATAGAGGGGCCGCATGCTCCCTAGGGTAGTGTAGCAAAAAGTAAGATCAGGAACCATGCATGTACCAGTAGCGTGGCCATATATGTAAAGTACAGTAAAGTACTGAACAGTACAGGACTTCCACTTCTGGCATTGAAAGAAAGTCAACAAAAGAAAGTGTCATGTGAAAAGTGGGCTTGCGACCTTTTGAGTTGACCTGGAGACATTGCATAGTTTTGATCAATTAAGTCCAAATTCCCTGTTGAAATGGGGTTGAAAAGCAGCAGTTTTGAGAGTTTTTTTCCAAATTTCATAGTCTTTTCAACCCTCTCCTGTAGGCTAACACCACTACCGTACCAGTCCACTGAGTGAACACACTTCACTATCAGTAATTCTTTCAAAAGCCAGCTAGCTGCAAGTTTAAGTTACTGACCCCTTGAGTAGTTCAGTTACCCTTAATTTTGACTCATCAAAATCATTCCTAGTAGGCTGTGTGGATTCGTAATTTTATTCATCTCCAAAACATTGATATTTCAATATTAAATGTGGATGATTGGTTTTCGTTGGTTTTTGTTGGTTTTCATATTGATGATCAAGATGTTAATAGGTTATTCATGTTTGACATACAAGATATGAAACCATTTGATAAGTATTTTGTATTGGGCATTCTATGAAAAAGGGTTTGTGAAAAAAAGGTTTGGCAAGAGGGGGCGGAGCTTGACGAGGAGATTTTTTATTTTTTATTTTTTTATTTTATGGAATGCCATCACAATTGGGCACTACCTGGCATAATAGCATAAGTTATTGCCCACACAAAAAGAGATGATAAACTTAAATATTTTGGAATGAAACAGAAAAAAGATATATTACAAATCAAGAACCTGTAATGCCCCTATAACCCCATTATACAGGCTGATCTGCGTACTGCACCATGTGATGTTGATTGTGGAATATAACTCACCTAAGGTAGAAACACCCAAGTGTACCAATGGCCTCAAACAGTCATCTATACTATTATACTATGTGTACGTCTCCAAAGTCAATTCTTTACCTATGTGGAAGAAACACTTTTAAGACCAAACTTTATTCCATAATAACTTTTACATACAATACCTAAATGCCATGTTTTCTGGTGTGTTGAAATCTCCTTCCACTTGCCGACAAAAACATGTGAAAATCTGACCAGTCTCATAACAGCAAATAAGCACAGTAGCAAAAAGTGGCGGTTTTGGGAGTACCTACCTTACCACATGTTTTCTTCATCCACATCTTTTCTTCACCTACTTTGTGCAGACTTCAAGAGAACATTCTAAAGCTGCATTTAACAATATTAAGGTAATTCAACTTCAGCTTTCCATGGACATGATCCCCAGTGAGTCTTAGTGAGTGAACCATGTGATTTATGTTTGAACATTTATAAATAACAAAGACCCCAAACTAATTGTAGCAAGTACAGAGTACAATCCACACATTTTTTTTGCTCTGGAAAACGTACTGCATAGGACAATCAGGAGGCAGTCAAAACACTTTTCCACAATTGTCAGCACCAGCACTCAGTCCCTGTTGCTTCCTTGAAAAATGTACCCCTACAGAAGAGTGAACAAAATTGTCTTGTATGACCCCTTAACTTAGCCAACAATATTAAGGGCTGCTTTACACATGGGTCCAAGGTTGAGAGTCTGTTGGCCTCCATTAATCAAATTTTAGAAAACCTCGACTTTGGCCTCTTGACCCTTCACACAAGGCGGCACAATCCAAAGTCCGTTGCCCTCCAAAGTGCCTATATGGAAGCCCAAGCTCCTACGTGGTAATGGCCTCACGATGAACTCTCGACCAAAGTTTGGGTCGCCACTTTGTGGCGACCCAAACTTTGGTTGAGAGTTCGTCGAATTGCCCATTTCTTTGGATTCTCACTCAAAGTTTGGCCATGAACTCCCATGGCCTCTCGACTTGGTTGGCCCATGTGTGAAGCGCCCCTAAGTTAACATGATAGAAAATTTTGGGTAAAGTCTTGCTAGAGGCCGGGGTTGGACCATTCATCAATTTTTAAAATTTTCTTACACAATGCATTATTCTACTATCTTGGCGTGGTATGCTGATGGAATTTGTGTGAAAACAAAGTTTGTTTGGCTACCTCAGGATTAGTCATGAAAGTTAGATGATGTATGCGGTTGTCAAAAACGCGTCATTGTTTTTGACAACAGTGACAATCATGGAAATAGCCAAGGATGTCCTACGATACTAAATACTAATTAAGGTGGAGGCACCAATAACCAATCACACCCAGTACCCAACTAGGAGGGTGTGCTATTTTCAACCTAAGCCAGTTCTCAAGCTTGAAATTTGATTTTTTGTCCTTTCCAAAGTTAGAACTAATAAGGTCATGCCACATTACCTAAAGTAGTGAGCAAGAAAGTATTGTCTTGTATGATCAGAATTAGAAGACTTTAGACATTGCTTACTCTGGGTCAAGAATTCTTTTGCCTCCCAAAATGCACTATAATTTCAAATTTAGGAATATAAATCTGAAAATTTAGCAATCCCCGTATTTCTTATCTTCCTACATAGAAAAATATCCACCAATTCATACTACGTAGAATTTGCTCCCAAATAGCTTAAGTGATCAATTATTCGTGCCTCCACCTTATTCATGTCATTGGTCCAAGCATGTCACTATGACTATGAAATGGCTAAATGACATGGGCAATTAGTATTTAGCATTGAATTTGTTACAAGAGTTTTAATTCCTCATGATCCAAGAGGCTAAACCCAAAATATAGAGCTTTTTTTTTTCATTGCCAACCTACTCGAATTTTTTTTCCCTTAAGCTTCTTCAATGAATGTAAATTAGAACTAGAATGGATATTTTTCAAAGCAACGGCACCTAAAGATATTATCAACCTAAGACGTTTCATTGAGAAGTCTTAGCGGTGTCATTAGGATTTAGTAAAACAGTATTAAGTAATTGGACGAAATTGTGACATAGTTTGCATAGAAGCTTAACATATCATTACAAAACATTAACGTAAGCGGTTAACTTAATTTTCCTACACCATGAGTTTCCGTTCTTCCTGCCTTGCAAAGGACAGTACCTGAGAATGCTAACTCTGACTTTACTGCTCCGGAAACTGCGTTGCAAACTTGCGGAAGCTCCACTTCGCAGTTTAACCACTCTGACTTTGATGCACTAAACCAAGCCAAGGAAGTCTTTTGAAAGAGGGGCCTCCTCGATCTCATATAAATAAAGCCGGGCCTGAGAACCACTGGACATCTCGTGTAGTCACTTACTCCACTCCTCATCTCCATCAGCCTTTGCCTCAATTTTCTCGTGTCCAGCTCCACCAGCTGTACTCACTGCACATCTCACAGCTAGAGTGCATTTTCAGTTTGCAGGCAGCAGGCAACCATGGCGGCACGAGTTCTGGTGTTTTTCACCTTATGCATTCTCCTGTGCAGCTTGCAAGGAGGTGTCACTGGTACCGAGACGTTCCCTTGCAACTCCAGCGTGAAAGGAAATAGATAATCTTACGTTTGTGTGCGTCATTTCATGCAGTTGACAGTCGGTTCGATTAGCTCTTGCATTTGATTTCAGGCTTGTGTTTTAGATCACAATGCTCATGCGGAAGAATGCACTTCGGTCAAATATCGAGTTCCACAGATTGAATTGCAGCAGCTTGGTGCCCCGCTAGAAACTTAGTTTCTAGTGTGCTTAATTAGAGCTACAGACTGTACTTCACCTTTCATACAGTCAATGAGTCAAATCGATTTCTCTTGATTGATTTCAGACCTAAAAACGTACTCAAGTTTATTGTGCAATTTGTCACAACCAATTCTCATAACCTAATGATGCAGGCAGGCCTGCAATTGTCAACTTCCTAAAACTGTGGTGCTGATGTTGTGTTTCATACGAATGTTGTGTTCCCCTTTGTGTTTTCAGCAGCGACATCTCGCAAGAAATCCCTGCACCTCACGTACTCCGTCCACGAGACCCGCGGCGGCGCCAACTCGACCCTCCTCTCGGCCGCCGGTACCGGCCAAGGCAACATGAGCGCCATCGGTTGGGGCACTTTCCTCGTCATCGACAACGCCATGAAATCCGGCAACACCTCCGACAGCCTCCTCTTGGGTTCCATCACGGGAACCGCAGTAGTGACCACCACCAACGGCATCATGGGCGGTACGCAGATAAACACGCAGCACGTCTACAAGGAAGGCTCCAAGTACAACGGCAGCAGCTTGACTGTGATCGGGACCATTAATTCGGGAACTCCACCTTACGAGTGTATTATTCCTGGGGGGACAGGGTTGTTGCGGGGGTACTCGGGGTATGGGCTTATGATTCCTGTGACGGAAGCGACGGTCCCGCCTCTGTACGTGTACCAGTGGGACGTCTATATTACTTACAAGAAGAAGTAAGCTCAACTGGAAGTCTAGCTACATATATTACCTGTAAGAAGTGGTTCAACTCGGTTCCGATTTCTAGTTACTTTTGCGGGCTTCCAATTTGAAGCAGTAGTGCGTGATCTCAGTTGCAGGACTGTCAGTGTCATTGGTACATTTTTGAGGGATGGGAAAGGCTTTCCTGCTGTGAACTTAGGAATAAACTCAGATGCATATTATTCTTGGAAAGGTTGAGATCAAGTAGGATTCGAAATTTGGAGAAGTATAACCAATTCGTATTAAAATTTAGCTTATGGTTTGTATATTCTTGTTGATTGATAGAAGGGACCTTTCGTCCCGCCCTTCTTCAAGAAGAGGATGAGATTATGGGCCATTTAGTGTTGGCACTATCTTGCTATGCTGTGTTGCAGTGTTCGATTCTCTTTGTGATTTGGTATGTTTATAAATGGACTTCGGTAGATTTGCAGTAGAATTCGGCTAAGAAATAGGAGTTTTAGAAGCAGTAGTGATATTATTTGGTAGCTTGGACCAGCTCCAACTTCGATGTTAAACAAAACTCGTAACTAAAACTATGATTTCAGTTTCAAAATGTTCTATCTTCAGTTGCAATTGTACTTACTTACATGACTTTTAGTTTCCACCAACCATGATTATATCTGCCTTGTATGTACGAATTGTGTCTTATCTTTAACCCTCAAACGACATTCACTTGACTAGAGCCAGGGCAACCCAGAGGAAAATAAAAAATCTCCTGTAGCAGGGTATTGGTCTTGTTGCTTGTCCAAAATTTGTGTGGTTGCGTCATGCAAAAGTGAATAGTGCTTTGACTTCGCAGCTAAAATGCAATGTTTGACAAGCCATTTTCACTATTGAAGTGGTTCGAATAGTTGTTGAAACATTCCAAAAACCAAGCAATTCACTTTCACTCAGCGATTCTCTCAAAACCAAGCTTGATGGGCTTAGCTCGTCGCATTTTTAAGGGTTTAGTGCTTTAACTGTTCTCTTATACTCCCTGTGTTTCTGTATAATACCGGTGGTTCCTTTGTAAAACACAAACGAAACACTGGTATTGTTCAGAGACTAAGGTAGTATCATGCGAAGCCACTCTAGGATGCTTTAGTTTTCGAAATTGAGTCGAAGATTTAGAATTACAATGAAATGCTTTACTGAAGCTACTTCATTTTGATTTTAGTCACTCAGAGATCGAGCCCACGCAGCTCGACTAAGAGCGGGTGTAAGATTTACCGACCTTGGGGTATAGTATATGCTAGAACAGTATATGCGAATTATCCGTAGGCTTCTGTGCTTTCTAGGTGGCAGAAAAGTCCACCGGAAGCTTGATCTACACTCTGTAGCTTACTGTACAGAACCCGCGCAGCTTAATCGTCTACACCAGCAATCTGCCAGTCTATTCCGTACTGTAAACATTGAGCGTATTAGTCGGTGGACAAAAAAGTCTTTGAAACTTGTCCGATTGTTTCAGAACGAATTGCTTGACGGTTTGGAATACTGAGGAGACTGCAGTAATTAACCCCTAAATTCCCATTGTCCCCTCAGGGGACAAATCAGATTTTGGGCAGGTTCTTGTGACCTCAATTTTTGGTGAATTGTTTTGAAACTTTTCCATAAGATAGAAAAACTGATTATCTATGTGGGAATATAATTTTTATTTCAATTGGTGCTTGGTAGCAAAAGTTATACCACAAAAATTCTGAAATTGAATTTAGTGGGTAGCACAAAAAAAATCTCAAAAAATCAAAATAAATTTTAATTTTTTTTTTTCCTTTGAAATGTTTCATTTTTGTTTACAAGTGAAGCTTTGGTTCATTCTATTTGGACTAATAATGAGAAAGTTAAAGACAATCTTATTCTTCAGGCAATTTCAACATCTTGCAACACCCATTTCAAGTGTTTTTAAAAAAAAAAAAAAATTCCTAGACTTTTAACTCAATTCTTCAACATAAATTTTTTTAAATTCAAAGTCTGTGGTGCAAAAAAATTCCACAATTAGCGGTCAAAGTCATTTGAAATTGCAAGCCAATGTTCAAAAAAACTTTCTTTTTCAACTTTGAATGCTAATATCTTCCAATCTATAGGGTCAAACTTCATGACATTTTTACCACATAAGCTAAGACAAGTGAAGTACAAGATCCTACAGTTAGATTCTAAAAAAATGATTTTTTTTTGTTTTTTTGGGTGAATGCAGCAAAAATGGTAGTTTGAAGTGGTTTTTGATAGAAAAACGGCCTTGAGAATTTAGGGGTTAAAGTAACTTCAATTTTGTTAAATTGGTGCGATTCTGGGACTCAAAATTGTACATTCATCCATATAAAGCTCTAAAAATTATGACCACTACAGATTTATGTTGGAGACCTCAGAAGTGCCAGAGAAGAGGAATTTTGCCAATTTAATAAAGTTGATGTTTAGTGGGTTTCAAGATAAGATGTTGAACCTCAAATTTTGAATTTTGGTTTTCAATCTAAATTCTAATTACTTTGGAGTAGGATCATTCAACGCTTTCTGAAAACACAGTTTTTCACGAAATTTCTATGAAGGGCAAGATTTTGACTCTTCTTCAGCTTGGATTTTTTTCTTCTCTCTATCAGTCTCTATTATGACATAGTTTAAGTGACTCAGCTTAGCATCGTTACAGGAACTATATAATCATGACTATAGAGTCAAGGGTCATGACATTTCATTAGACCATCTCTATAGCTTTATATTAAGTTGCAGATTCATTGTAATGTGTGATATTAATATATAATATATAATATATTTTTCTCTATTCTGCATATGGTATCAAAGCTAGTTGTGAATGCTTATTAAGCATCATGTGCTTTCTTGTGACTCCGAGTGGTGAGAGCTCAAGTGCACATGTTTTCAACCTATTAGTGAATGATGATGAAAGAACTGAAGTTGAAAATCAGTTTCGAACTATCAATGGATTATTTGATCTCACAATAGATATAGTTCAACAAGCATCTCTAAAAGAAAATGTAATAGAGGTGCAACAAATCCACCTTCAAGGTGGCTTCTTCCAAATTCCCGTGGAACCCACATCCCTAGAATTAGGAGCTCCGTACGAATTAGAACAACCACAATTTGAACTTACTTATGAAGCATACAACGTTTCAAATGCCCTTGCAAGCTTGTTAAATGCAATTGGACAATATGATAAAATAAATTTACAATATTTTGCAGAAGATGACTCTTTTGCCCAACCTTCATTTCTTTTTCAAGAACTCTAACTCTGACTCTATTTATAATCATACCAAATCTTTGTACTTATACTATAAACTCGTTTGCTCATTTATATTAAAAATTATAACAACAATTCTTAATCCAAGAACTTACACAATTGAACCTTTATGTGCAACAAATTATTCCAATTGGAGTATTAAACTTGAAATGCTTCTAACTTGCTCTGAAATTTGGAGCGTTGTTGATGGTTTAGAAGTTTCTCTTGTTACGATTGAAGTTAATGCCCTAGCCACTTGGAAATTAAAAGACTCCAAGGCACAATCTGAAATTCTTCTCCATTGCAAAGAAAAACAGCTATTTACACTGAAACTTCTTGCTACTTCTAAAGCTATATGGGATAAGCTAAAACAACTTTATGAACGCTCAAATAAAGCATCTCAAGTCAATCTACATAAATAGCTATCTCATTTATCTATGATTGATAATGATGATGTTGTTAGCTTTCTTGAAAATTGGCAATCAGTTTTACAAGAAGCCACTATTGTAGGTTGCAAATTTGACGATGTGCAACAAGTTATGTTGCTTCTTGCAGCACTACCAGATTCTTGGAGCACTTTTGTTACAACACAAGGTGGAATTTCCACTTTTACTTTTATTGAGCTCATCTCTAATATTTTACAACGAAGTGCGATCAACAATTCTAAGTTTGAATTTTCCAAAACTTCTACCTTCTATATTAAAGGTAAATTTCTTAAACACCAAAACAAGTCAAATTGCTATCAAAAGGCGGGTTCTATCCTAGGTAAACCTCCTAACTAGTTCAGACAACCATCTTCAACTTGAACCAACTCCATAATTTGTCACTATTGTGGCAAGCCCGACCATAAATCTCCTGAATGCCATCTTAACTCTCCTTCCTCTGCTGATTCTCTTTTATATATGCTTTCTGCCATAATTTTGGACTCTTTGTCCTCAACTTCCATATGTTGGTATTTGGACTCTGGAGCAAGTCAACATGTCACCGATTCAATCCTTATTTTGAGATTATCAAATGCTTTCTATTTCCAAAACAACATTGCTAGGTGATAATAGTACCTATCATACTCTTGGTTTTGGATTAGTTATCCTCAAACTCCATATAGGTCAAAGTTTACTTATTAAAAATATACTTTATGTACCTGGATTGGCCAAAAATTTACTCTCTGTGGCCCAAATTACAAGTATTGGAAACACTATTGTCACCTTCACTTGTGATGAATGTGTTATCAAAACTACTTCTCTAATATCCCGTCAAACTATGCTCTTTAGAGTACCTAAAGACGGAAATCTATTTTCTATGGGCACTGGAATTGATCCTTCTTGTTAAAGCTATTCAACAACCTCTAAAACTGATCTTGATACACTCAAATGGCACTATCGCCTGGGCCATCTTAATTTATGCTACTTGGGAACCATGCAAACACATGAACTTGTCCTCGGCTTGCCTTCCCTTTAGTCAACTCAATCATTGTGTATTACTTGCACCCTTGGGAAGAAACACCGAACTCCGTTCCCTACTGATCAAGTCACTCAAGCAATAGAACCATTAGCACTAATTCATACAAACCTATGTGGTCCCATGAAGACTTTGTCCATCAACGGTGCTTCATATTTTCTAATATTTATTGATGATTTCTCCCAATATACTCATATATATTTTTTGCAAAAGAAATCATCAGTACTTTCTCATTTTATTCAATACAAGAGTTTAGTCAAGAATCATACCTACAAAAAGATTCTAATTTTTCATTCTGCAATAGAGGTAAGTTTACCTCAAATAATTTTAACAAACTTTGTACATCTAGTGGCATTCAACAACACTTAACAAATCCATATAATTCCTCACAAAACGGTGTTTCTAAGCATAAAAACAAAACACTTGTTGAATTTGCACGAAGTATGCTACATACAGCTCAGTTATCTAATATATATTGGGCTGAAGCAATTTTCACTGCCTATTACTTGTAGAATTGCTCCTATACTTTAGCTTTGGAAAATATTACTCCCTTTGAGTTATGGACCGGTATAATGCCCACTTTTAGTCATTTAAGAATTTTTGGTTGCAAAACTTTTTTTCATATACCTGATGAGAAACACACAAAGCTTGAATTCAAATCAACCCCTTGCATATTTGTGGGCTATGGTGAACCTCTCAGGATTAAAGGTTATTACCTTTACAACACTACAATTAAACAAATTTTGTGTAGTCGAGATGTGATATTCGAGGATAATTCCCTATTATCAGCCTTAGGACCAGGCTCAACCAAACTTTCAACCACCGGACTTCCTACCTTTAACTCCAACCATTCCCAGAGTTTCTCCATCGTGGCCCTTGGTTTCATCACCACCCCCTCCGGCTCCGACTCAGGATCCTCATTTATCATCTCATGAGATTTCTCATCTCAAACAACATACACTTGTACCCCCTCTATGCGTCAAACTTCTACCAGATCTACTAAAGGTCAATGAATAACCACAAAGTACCATGACGAAAGTGCCTATGTGACTGCTTTTCTGATCCAATTATTAGAACCTCTTTCTATTGATGAAGCT
Source organism: Pseudoscleropodium purum (assembly GCA_963969395.1). NCBI lineage: Eukaryota > Viridiplantae > Streptophyta > Bryopsida > Hypnales > Brachytheciaceae > Pseudoscleropodium > Pseudoscleropodium purum. The sequence continues at coordinate 17,463,087 of OZ017803.1, forward strand.
CTTTCCGAGTTTGAATCTGCTCATTGGCATACTGCTATGGAAAACAAGTATGATTCTTTAATCAAGAATAATACTTAGACTTTAGTTGATCATCCACCCAATTGATCCATAGTCAGTTCCAAATGGCTATTTTGCCGAAAATACAAATCTGATGGCAATATCGATCGCTACAAAGCTTGGTTTGTGGCTCGTGGATTTTCACAAATAGAATGTATTAATTATTACGAAACCTTTTCTCCGGTTATCAAAATGACTTCCCTTCATGTTTTATTAGCCCTTGCCACAATCCACAATTATTATGTGCATCAAATGGATGTTACGACAACTTTTCTTAATGGTGTTCTTAATGAAGAGATTTATATTTCTCAACCTCTTGGCTTTACTAATCCTGCCACAGCTTCTAAGGTTTGCCGTTTGCACAAATCCTTTTATGGTCTTAAATAGGCCCCCCATGTCTAGTATGAATAATTCGACACCTATCTCTTAAGTCATGGCTTTTCCAAATGTGTTTCTGACACAAATGTTTACATCAAATCATCCGGCACCAATTTTATTTTATTAGGTCTTTATATTGATGACTTAATACTTATCTCTAAAAATCTTCTTTATTTAATTTCTCATAAAACTTTATTTTCTTAGCGCTTCTCAATGACTAACAATAATGATATTGAATATATACTTGGTATTCAAGTTCAAAGATATCCTTCTAGTAAAACTCTTATCTTATCACAAGCTAAATATATTGAAACCATTCTAACAAAGTTTCATATGACCTTCTGCAAATTTGTTTCCACTCCTTTAGAAGTAGGTATTCACTGCTCCAAAATTCAAGCGAATGATCTTTCTCTAGATGATGCCCAATATATGACTATAGTTCTGTATTCACAGATCCTTGGTTGCTTTCAATATTTGGTAACATGTATTAGATTCGACCTTGCTTATTCGGTCAATCATCTTGCACAGTTCATGTCAATACTAGCACTTGTGCATTGGATCGCTCTTAAACGACTCTTGCGATATCTTCGAAAGACTTCCCATTCTAGCCTTCTTTATAGTGGCCCTTCTTTGAATTCACCTCTTACCTATAAACTTGACGGATGGTGCGATGCAGATTGGGCAAGGGGATATCGACACCCGACGATCTACGTTTGGATATTTATTTCAACTAAATGGCAATTTGCTATCATGGCATAGTAAGAAGCAACAGGTTGTGGCTCTTTCCTCAACTGAGGCAGAATATATTGCTACATCCACACCTACCAAAGAATTGGTATGGCTACAAGCTTTGCTATTAGAAATGGGATATTCCATTCAAATGCCTTGCACAGTTTTTAGTGATAATCAATCTTCTATTGCGCTTTCCAAGAATTTGCAGTTTCATAAAAGATCCAAGCACATTGAAATTAAGTATCATTTTCTACGAGAGAAAGTCGAGGCCAATGTCTTACAATTGGAATACACCCCAACTAGTATTATGTAGGCAGACATACTTACCAAGAGCCTGCCTAAACCAAAACATGACGCATGTGCTGCTGCTAATGGTCTAACTAGATTCTCAACTAAATTAGACAGTTAAAGCAAAAGTTGATTGATGCAGCTGAAGGGTGGGTGTTACGACATAGTTTAAGTCTAGTGACTCAGCTTAGCATCGTTACAGGAACTGTATAGTCGTGATTGTAGAGTCAGGGGTCATGACGTTTCATTAGACCATCTTTGTAGCTTTATATTAAGTTGCAGATTCATTGTAATGTGTGATTATAATATATAATATATTTTTCTCTATTCCGCACAGTCTCTTCCCATCAGTTCCCCTTCCTCTACTTTTTTCTTGTACGTGACTGTACAAGAGTGTACAAGAGTGTACAAGAGTGTACAAGACTTCAAGATTGATTGAATCTTTGGGGATCGATGTTGAAAATTAGACCTTGACTTCTCCTCGTGAATCGACGTACGTATATGAGTCACAACTAAAACTTGAAAATTAACCCACTCCTGCGTACATTCAGTCCTGCCGCCCACTATTGTCTGAGAGTGGAAAATCTCAGGAAGAAGTCTTCTACTTTGGGCATCTTTATAGACGCTGTGTGCAAGCGTGCTTGGGTCTTACTTGAGTTCTTTCTTTGGAAGATGCCTATGCCGACCTGTGACTTACGAAGCCCAAAGTGAAGACTCAGTCACACAGGGCAAAGAAGCTGCCTGGAAGCAGCCAAGTGTCCACCAGTCCAAATCGAGAGAGGAATGTGGCGCACAACATGAACGATTCAACAGGCACCTGCCAATAAAAAAATAGACTGAATTCACTCTTTGGCAGTTCATTTTGATAGGTTTTCAAAGGGACTAGAATGGACTAGAATGGACTAGAATTGAATATGTCCATTACATAAAGTAGATATTAGTAGAAAAGATATTAGTAGAAAAGTCGGTCTTTGGTCACCAAGGAATAGTGCTAGAACATGGTATTCAAGGTCTATATTGATACCTAGCTAGTGCCAAAATGGGCCTTAGATACATGCCCTAGCACTATTACTTGGTGCCTAGAGATCACTTTTTCAACTAGTGAAAAAGTTTTCATCAATTTTCATGGTTTTAATGAGAAAATGTTTGAATGTCATAAGAGTTTAGCTAGAACAAAGAATTGAAAAACTATGCAAATGAGAACATGATAGATGGAATTGTGACACAATTTGCATCTACTATAAGAGATAATAAATCATCCCTTGAGCACCTTACTTGTGCCATTTTGACATTTACATCACCTTGTTGTGTTGATTGATATATAAATGAGTATGTAAATTGCATTTCATTCAACATTGCAAACTAGTCAATTAGAATTTTCACTCCCCTTGCAACCTTATAAATCATTTCATTTCCTTCTTTCCTTGAAGGTCCACTTGCCATTTTAATGGAATTGCACTAATTTAACCCCTTAGTACTCCAAAGTCCCAATTTTGGACAATGAATAGAGAATTTTCCAAAAAAGATTTTTTTTGATCCAAGAACTTTTTGTTCATCCAACTTGCCAACTTGTCAAACATCATGTCTAAGTTGAATTTAGATTGTGTTTGAATGTCAATCCAATGTTTTTTATTACTTGAAATTATGAATTGTACATTGATGTCAAGAATTTCAATTTTTTTCATAAAAAATTATAATTGTTATCATTTTTGTTGCAAAAATTGAAAATAAATAAGTAAAAATAGCAAAAAGCAATAAAAAATATTGAAATTTGTGAAAAGGTGTAAGTAGTAATGGAGATTAGTGTGAAAGATTTTTAATTGATTACTTTAATTTCTACATCCAAAACATTCACAACAAAAACCTTAAAGTCAAATTTTGCTATTAAACCAAATTCATCCTTTTATATAATTAATGAATAAGATTTTGATATTTTTTGCTAGTAGAAAGATGTATTTTCTAATTATTTATTTTTTCAATAAAATTGATCGAAAAATCAGATTAGTATTTTAAAAAGTAAAAGGTGGGAATAAAATTATATCAATTAGATTATATTAGAATAACATGGAATTTTTACCGTAAATAAAAGTCAAAATTTAAATCCATTTTAAAAGAAGAAAATATGAATGAAAAACATAGCTTATTGTTTTGTTTGAATTTTAACATATGGAACTTGCAATTGCAATAATTCTTTCAATCTTTGAATTTTTTCAAAATTGCAAGATGAAGTAGAAAGAGATCTTGTCAAGCTTCATTTTCTTAGTTTAAATCAAATACCTAAAATGGTTATATTGAAAGGTTTCAATCAAGGATGACCAAGGCACATTCACTTTTAGGATGTGTAGACTTTAAGGGTTAAGGATTAAGGATTAAGTATTTTCTAGTACTAATGATTTGGAAAAATCATTATAAACTACTATTTAGAAGAACATTTTGGAATTGATATACAAATAAAAGTTATAGACTTTGAGTTTTAAATTCTATTTGTACATTGTTAGATTCATCAAATGCTATCTCTAATATTTTTCTTTAAATTCTGAAAGGAAAATTTTAAAATTCCTTCTAAATTCAACTACAAGTAAAATATTATCATTTTTTGACTAAAATTTGTTGGAATGGATTTGAAATGAGGTTCTCTTGAGATAATGATTTTTTGAAATTTTTTTTTCTTTAAATCTATAACCTTAGTTTTACAAATCCAATTTTGAACTAGAGTCAATGCAATTTTGGCTTGGTCAACCACTGGACACACTTCTACATTTGTAATTTTAGAAAAATAGAAAAATATATATGTACTCTAGTAACACCAAATCCAACCATTAGATAGGATAACAACTTGTAAAAGTATCTCCACAAATTAAGATGACTTTTATCTAAGTGGTAATGAGAAAGAAAACTGTTTTTCAATCTATTTGTTATCTAGAAATTGAATGCCGGAGTGCTTTAGACTTAACAAACTAGTGTTGTTGTTCATAAAGTGATTCGAAGCCTTGTGGCCTTGGCCTAGGGAGGACTAACCCCAATAAATAGCTCTACCATCAAGGTCAAGCAGGCATTGCCAACTTAATTTTTTCCAAATATGAAACAAATCAGACGAATATATGAAAAAAAGAATGCACTTATTGGTTCAGCAATTGGAGAAATTTGGTGACTACCTTGGTCATTGGGGCCACATCCTTAGAGGGTTACATTCCACTTCATTTTCAAAAACCGGCAAACTGTTCGTGATCGCTGCTGGAGTTCATATCCTGTGTCTCCTTAGATAGAGAGAAGTGATACAAGGATTCTCACACAGAAAACTGTCGCAAACTCTTGCATTTCAGCTCATTTTGAAACTGAAACGTTCATTCCACGAGAGTTTAGTGAAACATCATTTCATGGGATGAAGCTAAAAAATTCCAATATTTTTTTTCCACATGGGACTGAAATTTTTTGAAGTCAGTCGAAGCAAACATGGGACTGAAATTTTTTGAAATCAAACAAAAAGTCAGATATCGCTGTCGCCGTAGATACAAACCACTGAAAGCAAAAATCAAGGAGAATGAAAGCAAGATTTAACAAACAAGAACATAAGTCACCAGTAGATATACTTGCACACACTTGAGGACTCAATACAGTGAAAGTTGCAAAGATTGCGTTGTACATAAGAAATTGAAGAAGAATATACATTGTGGCTTTGTGATAAGCCATTAAAAATAATCATCAGATTCCACAGAAGGCCAATCTTCTGAATCAACATAACCACGGTGGCGTCTATTCCTACGACCCTTCTCTAATCGTCGACGAGATCTTTCCATATTGTCCACTGAGCGTACTCTCTTCCTGTCTTTCCCGTGCAACAATTTTGGTGGGGTTTGATGTTCCTCCAATTGTGCAATTCGATGCGTTAAATTGTGAATGGCATCGCTCTGTTGCTTACCCCATTCCAACACTTTTCCAAGCACATCCTTCAGCTTCCGATTCTCCTCCAGCACCTGCAACAACAATGCACGATCTGACAAAGCGTTCCTGTTGTCTTGCTCGCCATATTGTTCGCATTGCGGTTCCAGAGCCATGGACTGCGTAGAGATTCTCGCTGGAACTATACGGCCATCCAAAGCCGTAGTCTCTTTCTCCTCCAGAAGTGCAGGGTTATCTCCATTCACGCCACTTTGGGATAAATCCATCTCTGCCTCCTGATTGCCTATTTCAGGTGGTAAACTTTGTGATAATGCCGACTCAATTTCACCTTCTTCCATGTGATGCGTAGGTGACGTCATCAATAGTTTCTCCTTGTTTTTTGCATCCATTGGATCCTCAAGGAGGGTTTCTGAAGCACTTGGCCCTCCCACTTCAACCATGGTCTCGCTTGCAAGTAATCCATTCTCGTCACAATGAGGAGCAACTGAATCAATAACGTGGTCATTTAAGGCTAATGGTGCATGAGGTACATGCTTCTCAGAAGTTAAATCCTCATTCGACTTGATGCCTACACCATCGGAGCCATTTTCACTCGCTCCTCCAGATGCAAAATCTTGCTCTACACCCCTCGAAATGTTGTCCTCAATTTCCATTTCTTCCACAACTTCAGGAGCGGGAGCAGCATAACTGCCAATAGTCTCGTGAGAGATAACATCAACCGATTCTGCAGATACAGAGGACATTGAATCAATCGTCTCCTGGAAATCTATCAGCTCCTTCGTCACAGCCTTGCGTATGACTCGGACTTCAGGGTGCACACCTTGCAATGAATCCAACCGTAGCAACAACGCCATAACGCCCTCAGTCCATCTCAATCTTTCCTTTGAGTTACTACGAAGCTTCATCTTCTGCTCCAACTCTTGAGACTTGAGCTTCAAACTTTCGAGCTCCCCCTTCACCTTTTTAATCAGCTTCAAGTGCTGCAAAGGCTGCGTCTTACGCACGACATACCCGCGGTAGAAAGCTTGAATCTCCGTGGCGGCTGCATCCTCACTCTTAGCCACGGTCTTCGAATCAGGAGCACCTCCATCCGTAACAGGAATTGTCTTCACCGTCTTCACTGTCTTCTCGTTCAAAGGTTGCTCATTCGAGCGATCCTTGGGCGCTTCATAATGATCAGCTCGCGGGCGATGATACCGAGGCCGGGGATACGCATACGCAACGCTGTAGGGATCCCAAATATTATCGAAAAAACGTCCTCCCAACATCGCTCCTAATCACGAAAACAAAAGCCTCCAGAAAACCTCACAAGCGCGCAAATCTGGGCTCAAACAACTAACACTGTCGCACCAACGCGGAGCTTCCAATGCACGACAACGACCTACCCCTCAATCTGGTTTCAATCAAAGAAAGCGTCTCGGATTTCAAACGATTGCAGTGCGGATTGGTGAGTTGAGGAGGCAAAGCAATGCATTTGTATAGAGACAGCCTCTGTCGCTGGAGGCCTGGAGCTCTCCAGAACAGAGCAGTTGCTTCTCGTACATTCTGGAATAGACAGAACTATCCAGAACATGCCTCGAAATCTACCCAACACGTACATATCCGTTTGTGATAGTTCTCGATGCCAACTCAGCGTCTGTCTCTGCCACCTCATCTTCTTTCCCGCCACTTCAGCATACGCACAAGTCGTTTGAACAAAAGGTTTCACAACTGCTTGCCGCTCGCGACATTTACGCAATCGGAGAGATTGATGCGGAATTGTTTTTGGTGCCTCAATAAAATCTTTTAGATCCTCATTAATTTTCAGTGGAGTCGGAGCAGATAGTGCGGGATCATCCCTCGGGATCTCTCTTTGTAATTTCTTTTTTGCGTTTATGTGAAGGGGCCTCGCGCCCCCGCCCAGCCTCTTGGCTTTCACAGATAGTGCGGGATCATTTGGTACGCCCGTGGAAACGTTACAGCCACGATGCTGCAACCAAGAAGGTCATCCGCAGCACTGTGCAATTTTGAAATGTTGCATTCTTTGTGATTTTAAAATTCACTTAAAAATAGAAATATGTTGATATGATCGCTCCGGACTATGTACAGTAGCTGCTGGAGCTTGAAAATCACTTCAATTAGTTTAAATTACGCCACTTAGTTGTTGAAAACGTACTGTAGCTGAGCTTGACTTTGGACATGCTGATTTTGAGGAAGTGAGATTCGCTGATTATGCGAAATTCGATTAAGCAGTCTTCAATCATATTACCGATGATTGCACATATGATCTTGTTCATTATTCTTTTTCTTGTCTTTTCTTTTTGAATTTTTTAAGTCTGTAGGTTTTTACTAAAGAAATTGTTCATCATACTTGTCGCGACAGAAAAATTGGTTGCGTACAAGCTGAATTCTGGAAAATTTTTGCTTAGAGTTGTATTTACAGTATGCTGGTAGGTCAAGTATGGTGACATGAATAAGGATAGAGGTTTTCGCTAGAGGACATTGTAAGAGCAATAACTAGCTTGCAATGTTGCTATCGCTTGGTATGGGCGGCGTGAGTTGATGGTCTCCATTACGCAATGAAAACCAAAAGTTTTCTATTTCATAATAGGAATTCAGAAAAAATTGAACGAATGCAAGAGACAAGGTTGCCCGGATGGAGTTAGGGTTTGGCAATGTCGTCATGTGATAATCCAAACTACGAGCTCGCTGTTATCGATGGCTCTCGACGCCGTGAACTTTCTTTGTTCGAAGAGGAAGACTTTTGTCCAGAGTCCTATGTTCTTAGCAGGCTCCGCAAAGTGGAAGAGGAGGAAGAGGTATATCAGGTTCCTATGCAGATATTGACTTCTTTTGAGCTTCTGCTATGAGCTTTTTTATTGTAATAGATCATTTAGTGGTATTTTCATATTATATCTTGCTCTAGATCCCCGCAACTTGCTCCGATATGCTAATTGCGAACTATATGGTTGCTATTGTTATCTGTATTTTCCCAGACTCCATGGAAATCTGCTGTCTATCGAAACTTCTGCACCTGTGTAAAGAGACGACAAGTTCACCATTGTGCGACGAACACAAAAAATGTGAGATGTCACTCCTTTCCCACAAACATCATCCTTGTAACTTGTGCTGAAGCAACTAATCTCGGATACGGACCTCGGCAAAAAGACTTCTTATAGATTTATGAGATTGGACTTGATCAGAGAATGCGGTTCCACATTGTGAGGTGATAGAAGGTAATTAGACTAGAAGAGTTCAACTTATAACTCTTGCGTATCAGAAATGCATGAATCCGCAATTTGTTAACACAGTGCCATTCCTCGGTATCTGTGTGCAACGCAGCTTATAACGTGGAATTCGCAACAAAAGGACTATTCCATGAAAAATGGAGTCTAGAAAAGTGGTTGTGAGAGAAATAGAGAACTTATTTTTGCAAATTTCACATTCTAGACTTCCCACCATTGCAGTGCTGGTAGACTCTATTTATGCTTAGTGCTCTATAATCGTCTAATTGTTGTGAGTACACTGTCACCACACCTTTCTCTGGTCAATTGTAGCATGCCTATTCTCATAATATGAAATAAAGCTGATCTCGCAGGCTTCCACTCAATAATGAATCTCGGGATGGACAGGAACTTCGAGTCTTGATTGCAGAACTAAAAGGTCTACAACGGATATCGGCCAAAGAAATGATAAAATCCATGATATCACACTATGCTCTTTTAATTCAGTAAGACACCTAGGATTGCACTTCAGTTTCTAGAATCTCGGAGTTTCAATGGGCATCGGAAGTTGGCTCTCATATATGATTTAAGTTTTGCTGTCGTGATAGTTTGTAAATTTGTAAGTTTGTAAGTTTGGAGGTTTGGAAGATTTGAGGGTACGGTCCACATCGGTGCATACTTCTTGAATATGTTGCTTGCAGGACATCTCAGGAGGTAACTGAATTGGAGCAAGCTATACTGAAATTGCGGACCTTACTGCGTTCACGAGCAGCTGTTGTCCGAAGTCTAGCAACAACTGAGTGGACAGTGCCCGCAGCAGACCCGAAACAGTCGGAAATCGTCGCTAGTTGCTACACCTGGGACGATCCGGTTGTTTCAGAGCTTGAGAAGGATGCAAAATCTCTTCCTGATGCTTTTGACGTTCTTTTCGCGGAACGGAAGGTTGATTTGGCATTATCAATTTTGGAGCAAGGTGAAGACACGGTAGACAAGGGTGATGCTTGTACTAATTTGGAGGGTGGTTTGAGCCCAGTAACTCCAATAACTGCAGCATTTCTGCAGATTGAATTGTTAGAGAGAAGGGCAAGAATTGTGAATTATTTGAGTGACATATGCCAGCAACCATCGGTTCGAGGGGTGGAGCTGCGCTCTGCCATCACTGCCTTGAACAGGCTGGGCGAAGGAGCTCGTGCCCACACTCTGCTTCTCCTTGCTCATCATGGACGCCTTAAGCACAATACTCACGGTCTTCGCCCAAGCGGAACTTCTTATGGAGGCGCTTTTACTGCTGCTCTGTCTCAGATGACATTCTCTGCTATCGCTCAGGCAAACTCGTCGGTCCGACCCTGCTAATTAAATGTAGTTTGTGTTTAAAGCCAGTAGTGCGGTATCCAGTCTGCCATCGAATTCACGCTTTCGAACGCTCTGGAAGAACGCTCTGGAACAATGCTCTTAAGGCTTATGTATGGAAATTGTTGAAAATGTGAAGAACGAAAAGAAAGTGGGAATTGAATGATTGTACTAATCACGTCTGACATATACAGAGAATATTACTTAGCTTTGCAAGAATTGATCGTCTAAAATTCGCTTCCTTGGGGCTCTGCAATGATAGAACGATTTTTTTTACCTTTCCCAACTTTAGCAAACATATTTGAAATTTTTCCGGAGGTTGATCTAACCTTCCTTCTACTGCATTACGTTAGTTAAAATTGCAGTACCGTAGCTGAATGAACCTTGATCATCATTTAATTATCTTGGGCCCGATCGTTGATCGACTCTCTGGCTTTGCAGGCTGAAAGGGACTCATTGACAGTCTTTGGAGCAGTTCCAGCTTTCGCTTCAGAGCTGGTAGTGTGGGCTCAACATTTAACAGAGCAATACGCCGGTCAAATCAAGCAACACGTTCTGTCTTCGGCGGCTGCAGCAGGAGGACTTCAAGCAGCAGCTGAATGCGTCCAGATTGCATTTGGTCATTGTTCCTTGCTGGAAGCACAAGGATTGATAATGTGCCCGTCGCTAGTCAAGGTGTTTAGATCGAGTGTTGAGCAGGCTATGGAGGCTAACCTAAAGAGGATAGAGGAGAGTGTGGCTGCCTTGGCATCAGCGGATGATTGGATGTTAACTTTGAATCCTCAAACACCACTTTTTAATTCCAGACGAAGTCTTAATCAGTCAAATGCTAAGCTATCTTTCAGCGCTCACCGATTCAACGCCATGGCCCAGGTTTCCGAAATCATCCTGTTTTTTTTGCAGCTCAATTGACCATAATATTCGTTCGTTTTTACTGGATTAAAATTGGCAGGCTAGAGTGGACATAATTTTCAGCAACCTTCAGTTATAATCCAATATCCAATATCAAATCTCACAAGATTTGACATACCAGATCTCTAGGTCAACTGTTTCTCTTATAAATAGGTGTACTTTCTGGTGGATCAACATTCATAACATTATCAGATGCTCTGTATTGTTTTTTCAACTGTATCTGATTGCAAATATTCAGTTCCCTGTAGGACTTCATGGCAGGCGTTTCTCCACTTGTAAGCATGCAATTAGCTGGAGTAGCATTGGAAGGTCTAGCTCTGCGGTTCAATAACTACGTGGACATGCTCATAAAAGCAGTGCCTGATACCTCAAAAGTTCAAAAGGTGAGCATTTCGCTTCAGAATGGACACTTACCACGAAACGATGTGACTAAGGCAGGAGCATTACTTTTCATTTACAAAAATTTAGATAAACACGAAACGATTCAGCAGAAATATCATGGGCTCCGTAATAAAAACCACTTTCCAATTACCCTTCTGACTAGCTTATTTTAGGCATATTCTTTCAGGTCGCACTTTTCCATATTCAAGTTCATGGTGACTGAGTTATCCTTCTACGTGACCAGTTGCCCTCATCGGAAATCGTAATTGATTTAAAGCATAGGGAATTCCTGGTTGTTGCAAACATTAGTCCACGTAGAAACTCTGAGTTGCAAATATAACTAGTTCGTCTGCCCATTACTCCTTGCCAACCAAACCTTCAATGTGACAATGTTGAGTCACTTGATAATCGTAGTTTTCTTCTCATGTTGTATCCAATTATACAGCTGACAAATTAAGCTCCTCTGGAGTAGGAACAAACTGCACGCACCGAGACTCAGCAGCTTGCTCTCTTGAGTAATGCTACGGCACTTGCTCATGAGCTGTTGCCATGCTCAATTTTTAAGCTGCTACCAGTTGTTAAAGAACCATGCGGTGGAATTCGTGAAGACTCTTACATTAAAGTCGGAGATACGGAATCGGCATTTATCCTAGGATTAAAAGATTGGCGACGAAAACTACAAAGGGCGGTCAAGAGATTGCAAGATCATATTTGTGGGTATTATGTCAAACTCCTGCTCTACTCGGAGGATAAAAATGAATTTCAGCTCACACCTGAAAGATACCTCCTTCTTGATGTTGAAGGGCGAAATACCTCCTCACCTGGACAAGAAAATATGCCTTCTATGGTTTTCCAGGTTCGCTTGCTGAATTTTTGGTTTGGAGGCACTATGTTTTCGATTGTCTTTCAATTTACTGAGGATTGAAAATTAATCGTCAAGATGTGTGTACCAGGGCCTTGACCATGTCATAATCAGTGACGCCGTATCATGAATGATAAATTTGTGTAGTCGGTACATAACTCTACTTATTTTTTAACCATTGTTAATCTTTGTTCACCAACCAATATTGCATGGTTCTCCGTTGCGTATGTAGGGAGGAATTATTGCAGCCTTTTGTCCCTTGGCTTCTTGTCATCTTAGCGAAGTGCGGTATTGTGTCCACAGTATACTTTCGTTTGCTTATTTTCTCTATTCTGCCTCTCCGTTATATTTATGTGCAGAGGTTCTTCTGTTGGGTAGTCATTGTTTTTCAGATTGAGTTCCATAAGTAAGGCCGTGAAGGAGATGGCATCTAGCGGCGAAGGAGTATTTACGTCGTTCTTTGCACGGCTCTTGGAGGTTTTTGTTTCTTACATGGATGAAGATAATTTCTGGAGCATCATTGAGGATGGCCCCATTAGGATTGGTTCTATTGGTCTAAAGCAAGTAAGCATTCACTTCGCCGAGTGCTGTATGTGGATGTCTCGGAGAAGACTGTCTCTATTCAAAATCTGTTAGATCCGGCAACTTCGAGGAAAACGTGATTATCCGTTCCATTTCTTTTTCTCATAAGCCTAGAATATTCGAGAAACTCTGGGATCAGGAGACAGTGTAAACAACTCATTAACCTGTTCCTGCAGTGAGAGGTCCCAAGTGCCACAGTTCAACAGACTCGAAAAAAAGAATAGATAAGATTAATTTTCAGCCCGAAATGACCTCATTGTTTGCAGTTTTCCTTTGTTTCCGAGGTACGGCACATTTCATGAAAGACGAGGCACCACACGAGAGTAGAAAACCAAAGAATATGAACTAAACATCCTGCCAAGTCGTTCACCTGAACCCCTAAACCACAGCCATGACTGGCAAATTGCACATTTGTCTGGAGTGTTTCAGCTTTCTCATCCGCTTCGTCGAATTGACTTCTCGTCACTTAGGTTCTAGTGCAGAATGAATTAACTAGCACGTGATTTACTTCTTGACAGTTTGTGTTGGATATGCAATTCGTAATTGAAATGGCTTCAAGTAGAGGCTGTGGATCTCGCTTGCTGCACTCACTGGTGCCGGACTTAACTTCTCGGGCTGTTCATGCATTTGCTGCAACTGGTGCTGATCCTGAGAGGTTAGCATATGAGACTGAAATGAATTTTGATGCTCCAAATATTATCATGCATGTGATGATTGTTTTCATCTTGCTTTTTCATACATCTTTGACATGTCAAGCTTAATTATTTAATTACCGAGGATGATTAAATACCGACTTTTTGAGAAGTGAATAGAAGCCTTCATCATTGTTGGCTTATCAGACTAGAAGGTTGTCCCCCTGTTGCTCTGCTCCAACTGCATCTGTCGTAACAAAAAATTCTGTGATTCTATATTTTGCAGTGTGCTGCCAAGTGATGAATGGTTCCTTGAGATAGCCCGCGTAGCCATTGACAAGCTGTCCGAGGAGTGGAATCAGAGGTCGATTGCCCAAGACCCAGTTGCTGCATTTGCTGTTTTCAGGAGCCAATTGCGAATTAGGAAAAAAGAAAGGCAGTTGAGACATATACAATTAGAAGGAGAAACCGGTTCCACTGGTGAAGGTTAATGTAAGAAACCCATATTTCGTAGGCCAGGCGATGCATTGCACAATGCAATTTAGCCCAGAAACCCAACACGTTCACCCAGAACATGTTTTGCCATCTATAGTCTTTCTAAACTGCCTGGCAACTCTCCATTCTTGTCCCTCTGAAGAACATATGTTGAGCCTAAAAGTTCAGTCATAACTTGAACGCAGGTCAGGCTGCATCGGAAGCTGTCCGTTTCATCCAACGACATTCACCATTGCAATCAATATTGATTAGTGCCGACTTTGGATGGGGTCTTGGCATTCGATGGAGTGGCTTTCCAAACCCGTTTGTCAGATGATCACAATTTTCTTTGTAGACCTCATTTACCTCTCCCTGAACACCCTGGCAAGATTTCAGGTCACGCTCCAGAGCTCCCTCCGAATCATTTACTGACGCCTCCAAATCTGTACAATATTTTCTTAATTGTATTGGGTGTTAGTCGGATTTTGTATTTTTCGTAATCTGGTCCGACAACAGGCTTAGATTACAATGCAACCGGGAGCGCAACTGTTAAACTCAGTTGTGTGATTTCTGCAGGCCGCGGGGTGATCAGGGGACAATTCTTCAACTCCATTTTTCCGAAGTGAGTTTCAAAAATGCTCACACAGGGCAAGTAGTTGTGCCCACAACCTTCTGTACTCAAGCTCTCGTCTAAGCGCTTTGAAACTCAAACTTCAGTGTGCAGCTTCGGACGTCAATTTCGTTAAATTGTCGCAATTCCAATAAAAATGACGCAGTGGACCCTCAAGCAAAGACATGAAAAGATTGCGGGAGCCAGCAGGGGGATGAGGTTGGAAGTCCTAGCTTATTGGTGCTCAATGGTGTGGATGAAATGCAATTTGCATAATAATTTGCATGTTTGTGAGCACAATAATTTATTGTAAAATGGTGCATGGAATACTGTCACTTTAACAAAATTGACGTTTTTGACTGTGGGTACATGGAGGACAAGATTCGTGCTTGTAGGAGGTTCGAAAATAGTACAAGCATTAAGAACCGCCCATAGAAAAAGGCCCCAAAGAGTGCACACAGGAATTGAAATGGAACAAATTGTCTTTGTTGAAATATTACAATCATTTATACTTGCTTTTATGACTCAAGTTGTTTGAAATGGCTAAGTAGAAAGTGTGCTTTTTGGTAAAACATGAGTTGCTAATAATGAGATGGAAAAAACAAAGTGTAGTAATTGGAGTCCAATGAAAGTGGTTTTACATGAGGGAGTGCATTGAATGAAGATATAGTATGGATTATTTTCTGAGGGCTACAAAATTCAAAGATTAATTTTAAAGTGTTCTACATTCATTAAAAAAGAAGTACTAAGTTATTGTAGATTAGGAAGGAGTGTTTTCAAATGTGAG
Organism: Pseudoscleropodium purum; assembly: GCA_963969395.1. Classification (NCBI taxonomy): domain Eukaryota; kingdom Viridiplantae; phylum Streptophyta; class Bryopsida; order Hypnales; family Brachytheciaceae; genus Pseudoscleropodium; species Pseudoscleropodium purum. The sequence continues at coordinate 17,478,235 of OZ017803.1, forward strand.
CCATTCCTTTCACAAAGTTCAATGTACAATTCCATAAAAGTAAGTGAACTTTAATAAACAATATTAATGAAAAGTGTTCCAAGACATGGTAGTTAAGTGACCATTTTGTGATGGTGTGCAAACCTTGTAGATTTTTATACTGCTAGACCTGAAAGAACAAACTATAACTTACCACAAGAGAGACAAATTGTTTACAAATTGAATGCTCACATTGCTTGTCCAAAATTCACCACCTACATTTGTAGTCACTATAATTCACATCTACTATAGCACAATGAGCGACACAAGCGTTTTTGAAGATGGCAACAAGGGAGATGAAGGGAGTTGGAAAAGAAAAAATAGTTCCAAAAGCAGTGATTCAGATTTCAATAATGAGAAGAGTATCAGGAGGAGCAAGATAAAGACTTGTTTGCATTGGTCAAGTAGGAAGAAAGACAACTCTAGTTTCAAAATGGAGGAATTCGAAAAAGCAGATATTTTGGCAAATTCTTATCATCAAGCAGATGTAGTTGAATCACCAAAGCGACATCAAATAGTGAGGCCTCAACTCCTTCGGTGAGCTACATGGTCCCCCTCAAGTGGCAAAGAAGGTGGTCCATGTTTAGGCCAGGAGCTTGTTCGAGAAGTTATGGCATCTCTCAGGGAAGAGGGGCCCACCACAATCCCTAATGGCGATGACAAGCCACAACCCTTGAATTCAACAACTCGGATGTGAAGGCAATGGAAGAGCTTGCTTGCCCTGAGAATAACTCAGTAGCAAGCACAATCCCTTCCATCTGGGAACGATGAGGCAAAACAAACAATCAGAGCACAAACGTCCCAAGGAGCTTTGTTGGAATAGTCACAATCCAATATGTAGACTAGTCTAATATGGTTCCCGAAATTCAATTATGTTGACCGTAGCTGGTTGTTATTAGAGTCACGTCAACGTGATTAGAGGTCTCCAACAGGTGAATCGAACGAATCAACACTATCGAAGTCAATAGAGTCAGCAAATCATCCAAATAGACTTTGAGCCAGTTTGAAGAGGAGGTTTCCAATAGTTGAAAGACCTTTGAGCAACAATCAATATAAGGCTGCAAACAAAGAGTCAGGTATGGATTGTCCTAAACATAAAAATGTACAAATGTTTCTTGATGTTACAATAAGGAAAGCAACTCAAAAGGAAAAAAAATGTGAATTGGAATAATCAGCAACTAAAAGCTACCATAGTTGATATAGGTGAAGGTATTCCTATAAGGTTTGCTGCTAGATACCATAGAATACTTGTATCTAAACTAAAAAGACACATCTATGGCACAACTATCTAAAGAAAAAGGGGAAAACATGGGGTACTCACTATTGAGGAAGAGAAACTACTAGTAGACTATTTGCAAAATTTAGGATTTCCTTTATTCATAGGGCAATTGAAAGAGAGAATAGGAATCCTTACCCAAAACAAAGTTACCCCTTTCAAGGATGGAGTATTTGGATTTGGATGGGTCAAATGCTTCAAGAGAAGATACTAAAGATTAGCTATAAGAAAAGCACAAGCCTTAGAACAAAAGAAAGCCAAAAACCTTTGTCCAAAAACTATGGCAACTTTCTATGACAATTTGCAAAAGATGTATGATACTCATACATACCAACCACAGCACATTTTGAACTGTAACAAAAGTAGGTGCTCAAGCTGGGAAAGACAAAGGAAGATATTTTACTACTAGAAAATGAACATTTTATGACTGCAAAATATGACTACAATGAGTTAGAAAATCAAAAAATGTGACTCAAGCAAAAAACATTGTAGATGACTCATAACATGACTTAATTGAGTTATTCACTTTCAGTCATATAACTAGGCAGTCATATTTTGCAATCATATGGATTTGGGATATAACAAACCATTTTTAGATGTATTTTGTCAAGTGGCATATATGTTGACTATCCTTGAAGGTTTGACTTTTTCATGAACTACTTAGGCAAAATAAAAAAATCCTACGTGGAATATGACTCACCGCAATCATATTTTCACTGACGTGGAATATGACTATAATGAGTCATATTTTGAGTGATATGGAATATAACTGTAGTGAGTCATATTTTGAGTCAAATTTTAAGTGATTTAGAATATGATTATAGTAACTTATATTTTGAATCATATTTTGAATCATATTTTGAGTGATATGGAATATGATTGTAGTGAGTTATATTTTGGTTGATGTAGCATATAACTATAATGAGTCATTTTTTGGTCAAGTTAGTACTAAAAGATAGTAAGAAGTAAAAGCTAAGATATAACAAGAGGCAACAAAAACTAAAACTAAAAACCAATAAGAAGCAAGAATAAAACAAGTTAAGATGCAATAAAAGATAATAAGAGGCAAGAAATAATAAACAATAGAAAATAATGTTTAAAAGACAACAATTAAGCAAGATTTAAGATCCAACTTGAGGCAACAATCTTAAAACAACCTTAAAGTAACAATTTTGAAGCAATAATTAAGAGACAACAATTAAAAAACAATAAAAAAACTAGCAACAGTTTTGAAGCAACAACAAACCAACAACAACTAAAAATAAAAAAACTAAGAATCAACAACAAAGAATCAATAATTAACTAACAACAACAAACTAACATCAACTAAGAACAACAAATTACTTAGCAACAACTATAAAGCAACAACTAACTAACATTAACAAATTAGCAACAACTACAAAGCAACAACAAACTAGCAACAACTATGAAACAACAACTAAGATGTAAGAAGCAACAACAGATTAGTAATAACTAAGAAACAACAACTAAAACCTCAATAACTAAACAACAACAACAACTAGAACACAACAACACAACAATTAGAACTTCAAAAAACAAGAGGAAGAAGAAATAAGAGTTAAAAAGCAACAAAAAAACAAAGGAGATGAAGCAAATGAAGTGGCAACTAGGATTTTAAAACCTTAAAAGATGATGGCTAAGATTTCAAGATTCACAAAAAAAAATGGCTAGGATTTTACAATTTTGAACAATAATTTATTTACATTTTTTTTAGGTTGACCAAATGTTTAGGAAGCTACCCCAAAAAAGAACTTCAAAAAAAATGTGAACCTACAAAAATGTGACTATAGAATATGACTATATGTAGTTATATATGCAAAAATATGATTGACAAATATGACTAGTGTTCCTATAATATGTTCCATACTATTTCCTATAAAATGTTAATTGTTCTCAATGGATGTATATTATACGCTTGTAGTGTAGAAAGGCAAAATATGACTATTAGTCAAATTTTACAGTCAGATTTTTCCACAAAGTTTAGGACTCTTAGAATATGATTGCAAAAAGCCGCCAGTCATTCCTAGTCATATTTTGGAAATCATAAAATGCTCGTTTCCTTGTAGTATTTTATAGCTATGAAAAGAAATAGAAGTGCCCACAAGGTAACACCACACCAAAGGTAGTAGATGACTATGTTAGCTTGCTTCGATGCTTAAGGGGACAACATTCTTAATTTCTATATTTTCAAAGGGAAAAAAAAAAGAAGAAATTTCTTGAGAAAAAGTGTTGAAATTGGAGCTATATTCGCTATACAAGAAAAGGCTTGGAAGACAAATGCTCTACTTTGAGAGTGGATGATGCATTTCTTTTTCAACTTATCAAAAGTGTATGGGATTTCGCCATCTAACAAACATCTACTTATATTTGATGGTCATAAGTCTCATGTTTCTTTGGAAGTCATTAAACTTACCAAAGCTAAAGGTCTAGACTTGTTGACATTCTGTCACGGACGTGCCATACCGGGCCTTATCCAGTAGTTTCGTCCCTAATAGAGTCTCCACCGCCTTTGCAACAAGGATGCCTCTTAAGAACCTTCTCAAAAGCGGTGGCCTAGTGTACAAGTTGTTTCCAATGATTCTAGTAGATTTTAATAGTCTTCATTAGTTTCTATTTGTTTCCGGAAGCTTCTATAAGCTTCCGGAAGGTACTACTTAGTTCTACTAGTTTTCGGAAGCTTCCACAAGCTTCCGGAAGGTTCCATTTGGTTCCACTAGTTTCCGGAAGCTTCTATAAGCTTCCAGAAGGTTCCACTAGATCCTCCTAGTTTCCGGAAGCTTCCACAAGCTTCCGGAAAGACCTACAGATATTTCCAAAGGTTTCCAAGGCTTTATTCCGGAAGGTTCCTTAGTCTAGTATAAATAGAAAGTCGAGGGCCATTGTCCCTCTCTCTTCAACACCAATTGTACCCAGTCATTCTTTGACTTCATGTTATCAATACATCTTCTAGTTTTCTCATCTTGAAGCACGTTCTGAGTCATGTGTGAGGAATCCCCTCACTTCTAGCTTGTTCTTATCTCTGTTTGAGGTATCCCCTCAAATCTGATCTTGGTTCCGTCTAAGAGTTGTCGTCCGCAACAGTTTGAAGAGAGTCCATCTTTCTCTAGTTCTTTTTGATATCAGAGTCTACTCTTGCAAGATAGAGCGTGGATTACCCCTCTTCTTCAAGGAGTTGTGACGCCTTAGAGGTTGTGGATTACCCACTTCTAAGCTGATATTTTTCTTTTAGCTAGTCTTCATGAGAGTTAGTACATGGACTTGAATCGTCTTCCAATTTTCACAACTTCAATTACTTTAGAAGTACGTTTTCTATTCAGGTCAAAGGCCGAACTAAGAGATATCATCATTCGAGAGCGAGGCAAAGAATTCTACTTGAATTTTTTGAGATCTTCACTTCTTGTAGTCATCTCAAGAGTACACGACGCAAAGATTTGTTACTTCATCTACTTGTAAGCCTTCAAAAAGTACTTTATCCAAGATGGGTGACATTCCTGCTATCCAGATGAACGACGTCTTGGCCATGCTGCAGCAGTTGCAGCAAGAAAACACCAATCTGCGAAATACTTTGGAACAACTTCAAGTTGCCCACGCTCCAGTCCATATTTCTGCACCAGCGACAAATCCAATTCCGCCGGTGCCAAAGGAGCCTCGAGTAAGTTTGCCAGACAAGTTTGATGGGAACCGAGCAAAATTTTGAGACTTTGTGAATCAAATTCGGCTTGTTTTCCACCTTCAACCCCAAAGATATCCAACCATAGAAATACAAGTTGGGCTCATTAGAACCTTGCTTACCGGAACTGCGTTATCGTGGTTCTCGCCATTATTGGAAAAAAATTCTCCACTTTTGGCAAACCTCGATCAATTCTTAAAAGAATTCAATAATACTTTTGGAGAAAATGATTGAGCCCTCATAGCAACAACAAAACTTCGAACTCTGCAACAACGATCGCGTGCAGCCTCAACATACGCTGCAGAATTTCGACAACTCGCTTGCGACGTAGAGTGGGACGGCAACGCTCTCATCAGCGCATTTCGATGGGGACTACGTGACGATGTAAAAGACTTGCTATTGAACTTGCCCAAACCGACCACTCTATCTGAGGCCGTGACTCAAGTAGTTAATTGCGATAATCGACTATTTGAGCGCCGACAAGAGCGTCGATCAACACCTGGATTCTATCGAGCAAAGTATGCAACTTCAACTCACCAAACCTCTTTAAGTATGTCAATGTCAGAGCCCATGCAAATCGACGCCTCAAGAGTCAAAAGATTGACTCAAGAAGAAAAAAATCGACGTCGAAAGGAAGACTTGTGCATGTATTGTGGAGGAAAGAACCACCGCGCACACAATTGTCCTACGAAGGTTGCAGTTCCAAAGCCGCACAAATTTCGATACACCTCAAGCACTTTCGAACCGAGATGCGAAGAAATAAACTCGGGAAACGACATCAGCCAGCCATAGTAGGGACCGTGCGGCTGGCAGATATTGTCAAGTCATTAGGTCCTATCCTATCCTCTGAAGCCTCTCCATGTTTTGATATTCCACTTAAAATAGATTTTTATCCGCATATCATAAAGGTCAAAGCCCTGCTAGATTCCGGAGCCTCTGTCTGTTTTATTGATAAAGACTTTATAGAACAACATAACCTTCCCGTAATTCCTAAAAAATATCCTGTTGCAATAGAAGTTATCGATGGTAGATCCTTGATCTCGGGAGATGTCACACACGAGACTAAACCCTTAGACATCAGCCTAGAAGGACATTAAAGCACCGTTGTTTTCAACGTCATCAGTTCCCCTTCTAATCCTCTCATTTTAGGCCTTTCTTGGCTAGATAGAAATAATCCTGATATAGATTGGAATAAGCGAAAGCTAACATTCCAAACTACACCTAGATATCCTGTAGTTGCCCCAAAACTTCATTCACATCAAGTACAAGGGACCAAGGCTAAAACACCATTGATGGTTGGAGCCCGAGCTTTTATGAGAGCTGCAAAAAAGGGGAATATGTTTGTAGTGTATAAAATTCCGACGCCTCAACCCTTTCAAGGATCAACCGAGTTACCAGCACAATATGAGCAATATCGGGACGTATTTGAAAAGAAGAACGCCGATACGCTTCCTCAACATCGACCGTACGATTGCAGCATCGAACTACAAGAAGGTGCGCAACCGCCATTTGGCCCAATCTATGGTCTCTCCCAAAACGAACTTGTTGCGTTGCGAGATTACTTAGATGAAAATCTTGCAAAGAATTTTATTCAGCACTCCAAATCACCAGCAGGAGCTCCTATCTTATTTGTGAAGAAAAAAGATGGGTCCCTTCGAATGTGTGTGGATTATCGTGGACTGAACAAAGTCACGATCAAGAATTGGTATCCATTACCACTCATCTCCGGACTTCTCGATCAGCTTGGCCAGGCAAAAATCTATACCAAGATTGATCTTCGCGGAGCGTACAACTTAGTACGCATCAAGGAAGGTGATGAATGGAAGACTGCGTTCCGAACAAGGTATAGACATTTTGAATACAATGTCATGCCATTCGGTCTTATCAATGCACCTGCTATCTTTCAACATTTGATGAACGATATCTTCCGTGAATTCTTGAACGATTTTGTGGTTTGCTACCTTGATGATATTCTCATCTACTCGAAGAACGAAGAGGACCACAAAAAACACGTTCAATTAGTGTTGGAAAAGCTGCGCAACGTTGGACTATACGCCAAGCTCGAAAAGTGCGTTTTCCACCAATCCCAAGTCGAGTTCTTGGACTATATTGTTTCTGGAGAGGGTCTGTCCATGGACCCAAAGAAGATCCAGACGGTGACCGAGTGGAAAAGACCGGCAACCATTCGAGACGTTCAATGTTTCCTAGGATTCGCAAACTTCTATCGAATCTTCATCCAGAACTATTCCAAGATTGCTGCTCCGTTGACTCGATTGACTTGCAAAGACAAGCTTGAGTGGAGTACGGAAGCAGGCCAAGCATTTGAAACTCTGAAGAAAGCATTTACAACAGTGCCTATCTTGACACATCCTGATTTTCAAAAGTCGTTCTTCCTAGAAACGGATGCTTTTGATTTTGCCCTTGGAGCGGTCCTCTCGCAATCTAGCAAAGACGGACGCCTCCATCCTATCGCATTCCATTCATGAAAGTTCACTGCCGCGGAGATCAATTACGAAATCCACGACAAGGAACTCTTAGCTATTGTTGATTCATTCCAAGAGTGGCGACATTTCTTCGAAGGAGCTCAACATCTGGTTACAGTCTATACCGACCACAAGAACCTCAAGTATTTCATGTCTACTAAGGTGTTGAATCGACGACAAGCCCGTTGGAATATATTGCTTTTGCGCTTCAACTTTGTCATCACCTACCGCCCCGGTTCCCAGCAAATTCGGTCTGACGCTCTTTCTCAATGAGCGTATCTTGCACCCAAAGAGGGAGACGCAGCTTACGATCAGCAACGGTCTACTCTAATCAAGCCCGAACAACTCCAGCTCAAGGCTATGCGCGCCACAACTTCGGTAGATACATCGTTTCTCCAAGAAATCCGAGTGAGTTTGCAATCTGATCCTTTGGCCTTGAAACTCAAGAACAATGTTGGTAATTCCAACCTTGGAGAAATCCCAAGAATGGACTCTCAAATTCCTGATTCAGAGGTTGTAGATTTGGAATCTCCGAACCAACCTACGTCCAGTCCGCAGATCCGTAGATTATATGGAGGTGAGACACTCCGAGATGATTATGATCCAAGATTCCAGTTCCAAGATGGGCTGCTATATTATCAAGGATTGTTTTATGTCCCTGAAGGCCCATGTCGGCTCCGAGTGCTCCAATCCCGACACGATTTTTCATCGGCGAGACATTTTGGTTATAACAAGACCATGGAGCTCGTATCTCGGGATTTCTGGTGGCCCCAAATGTGGAAGGTCGTTAAAGAATACATCACGACATGTGACACTTGTTCAAGGTCCAAGATTCCTCGTCATCGGCCATACGGACTACTTCAACCATTGCCAATTCCTGAGAAGCCATGGACATCCATATCCATGGACTTCATAGTGGATCTTCCGCCGTCCAAGACCTTTGATTCTATTTTTGTTGTTGTCGACCGGCTCACCAAGATGGCGCACTTTATTCCGTGTCACAAGACAGTTACCGACGAAGAAACAACAAAACTCTTTGTAGACAATGTCTACAGAATCCATGGCTTACCCACCAATATTATCTCTAATCGTGAGACGCAATTTACATCCAAGTTTTGGTAATCCTTGTTCAAAATCCTAAGGGTGGAGATCAAATTGTCTTCAGCATACCATCCTCAGACCGACAAATAAACCGAGCACATCAACCAAGTGTTGGAGTAGTATTTGCGCTGCACCATCAATTACCATCAAGATAATTGGGCGGACTTATTGCCATTGGCAGAGTTTGCATACAACAATACATTGCAAGGGTCTACTCGACAGACGCCTTTCTTTGCAAATTACGGCCATCATCCAAAGTTTGATCAATTCAATCTCAACATCTCAGAGAATCCAGCTGCTACAGACCTTGCTACCCGACTATCTGATATCCAGAAGCAAATGAAAGAAAAACTTCTTGAAGTCCAGGAGCATCAGAAAACCAATGCAGATAAGTCTCGCAAGCAACATCCTTTGATTTCTATTGGAGACAAGGTTTGGCTGCTCCGTCGAAATTTAAAGACTCGACGGCCATCTAACAAACTTGACTACCGCCGCCTAGGGCCGTTTTCAGTCGCCAAACAAATCAACAAGGTGGCTTATCGATTAGAGCTACCTCCTTCTATGAAGATTCATTCTGTATTTCACGTCTCTCTCCTCGAGCCCTACAAAGAATCAACACTGCCAGGAAGGATTCAAGAATCTCCGCCTCCAATTGAAATCGAAGGTGAAGAGGAATTTGAAGTTTCAGAGATTCTTGACTCCCGCATCCATCGACGATGACTTGAATATCTTGTGCATTGGCAAGGCTACGAGGTCAGCGAAAGAACATGGGAGCCTGCCTCTAATCTCAACAACGCCCCTGAAATGATTCAAGAATTTCATCGGCAGTATCCACAAAAACCAAGAAGCGTTTGAATTTAATGCGTCTGGACCAACACCAACACCAAGTTCTGCAAGATTTTTCTTGGTGCTGGTGCAAATGCAGAGACTTTAAACTAAAACAGTGGTGGTATCGACGAGGTAACAATATACTAGCTTAGTTTTGAGGGGACAAGCCTTCGAACTCACGTCAGCCGAAAAAATCGATAACATCGTAATCACCACCTCGCCGATGTCTCATGTTGTCATTTACACGGCCTTATACTTCAGTTTAGCAGCGCTACTATTTCTTACCGCCGTCGGACTCGCCGTCATTCGCCGCCTTTTTGCCGCCAACATTTCGTCTAATGGTATTCTGTACACCGAACATTCTTTTCTTTTGTCGCAGTCACGTGAAGTCCCACGTGAACATTCTCTTTTCTATTCATGCTATTGGCCCACAGGTGAACTCGTGGAACTCGTTCCTTAAAAGGGGGGTGATGTCACGGACGTGCCATACCGGGCCTTATCCAGTAGTTTCGTCCCTAATAGAGTCTCCACCGCCTTTGCAACAAGGATGCCTCTTAAGAACCTTCTCAAAAGCGGTGGCCTAGTGTACAAGTTGTTTCCAATGATTCTAGTAGATTTTAATAGTCTTCATTAGTTTCTATTTGTTTCCGGAAGCTTCTATAAGCTTCCGGAAGGTACTACTTAGTTCTACTAGTTTTCGGAAGCTTCCACAAGCTTCCGGAAGGTTCCATTTGGTTCCACTAGTTTCCGGAAGCTTCTATAAGCTTCCAGAAGGTTCCACTAGATCCTCCTAGTTTCCGGAAGCTTCCACAAGCTTCCGGAAAGACCTACAGATATTTCCAAAGGTTTCCAAGGCTTTATTCCGGAAGGTTCCTTAGTCTAGTATAAATAGAGAGTCGAGGGCCATTGTCCCTCTCTCTTCAACACCAATTGTACCCAGTCATTCTTTGACTTCATGTTATCAATACATCTTCTAGTTTTCTCATCTTGAAGCACGTTCTGAGTCATGTGTGAAGAATCCCCTCACTTCTAGCTTGTTCTTGTCTCTGTTTGAGGTATCCCCTCAAATCTGATCTTGGTTCCGTCTAAGAGTTGCCGTCCGCAACACATTCCCCTCTTACACCTCTCATGCTTTACAACCTCTGGACGTTACATATTTAAAGCCTTTTAAACTTTCTTCTAGGGCTTATAGAAATTAATGGTCATTAAATCAAAAAGGTTAGATGCCTAGTAAGGAAGATTTGGCCTAGTGGGTCTCCCATGGTTTCAAAAGAACATTGTTTGCTGCTAACATAACCAAAGTATTTAAAGTGACTGGTATTTTTCCTATCAACCCAAATGCTATGTCATCTAAAATAGGACCCAATGAATTGTATAAGAGACAAGCTCAACGAATGCAAGTAGAAAATGAAGGAAACTCAAGTTCAATGCAAGAGAAGTTCCAATTAGAACAACGGAAAATACAAGCAATTTTAAACAAGGTTCCCCTTGACCTTCCCAGTCGCACTTAGTACTATGTCAATGTTGAAGTTTCTAATGAGCTTATACATGAAGATGCCTATGGAAATGCCATTGAGAATGACAATGATAGTACAGGTGCTGAAATAGAGGACACAATTGCATTAGACTAAGTGTAGCAACAATCTGCAACAAGTGGAAGTAGGCAAGGATATAGATGAATGGTATTTAAGGAAGGTAAAAAAACAGTTGTTTCAGTCACTTTTTATAGCTACTACACGTAGAATTGCTAGAAATATCAAAAGTAGTAGGTAAACCACAAATAGATTACCACAAATATATTTTATTGACTGTATAGGAGCATGTGAGGGAACTTGAGGACGTAGCTGCAAAGCGAAAACATGTTGCAAGCAAATGGAAGAAGAAAAAGTTAGAGAAAAAAGCTAGAAAAGATCTCGGGGCATAGCAAAAGAAAGACATGTTGAAAGTAAAACAAACAAGGGCTGAAGTTGCTCAAAATAAGAGGAAATATAAGGAATTGTGGAGCATGAAGAATGTCAATGCATTAGGGGATAAGCTTCACGTTGCAATAAAAGAAAATGCTCCAATGATAAGCTATTGAGCTCCCTACTGCGGTTTTTTGCCTCCTATATGCAAAGAAAATGAAAGACTAGCCATAGAACGTTGCAAGGTGAAGAGAAGGGGAGAGGACATGAGTAGCATACCTCCATTGCATGAAGTTTGGCCATAGCTACTAAACGCCCATTTTGCTCAACAACACATGCTACATGTACGCAATTCTTTGCCCAATTTCATGGAACTATCTCCCATTGTTCATTATCAAAACACTCACTCTACAATCACACCATCTGCTACAATAGAAATAATGGAAATGAATAACTAGAAGCCATCAATCACGTTCGTGAGGAAGATGTTGTCACAAAACTACAAGCAATAAGGGACAGGAAAAAAAGGATACCTTACCAATGTTTGGTCTTCATGGCTACATCTCTAAAGGATAGCTTCAAAGTGCACTTGCATAATAGTCAAAGGAGTTCATATGGTTAGAGGTTTAGTCATTAGTTTATTATAAGCATAAGAAACATTAATAAATAAAAAGTTGTTTAGAATATTACCTGTACAAACAAAAGCTATAGAAGGAAACGTGGCACAATAATACAGAGTTCTAATGTAATCATTAGTTACAATGTGATCCTCATAGCTGGGCTTTAGAAGCGGTTGCCCACTACAATCAAATCATAAGTCAAACAATCAAACCACGCAAACAAACTTGCATCAAAGCATTACAAAACAAAAAACCAAGGATGTGGTAGAAAACTCGCACATGGAAGCATCGATGAACTAACAATAGGCAGGCATGTCAACAAGAAAGGAAAGTGTTACTATTCATGAACTTAGTAGCAAACTTGGAGCATCGACAACCATGAGAGTTGGCACATCAACAAACCGGACGTTGAAGTACCACCGATCATGAGGGACAGGGTTGACAGGACGTCTGGGACGTCCGGACACGGACGCTGTGTCCGCAGCGTCCGCTGACATTCGCGGATGCCGTCCGCCCCGGTACGGCCGTCCGATCGACACGCGGACTGATCTGGTCTGCATGATCTAGGCGTCCACCTCAGGCCGTCCGCCCCGTCCGCCCCGATACAACCGTCCGATCGACATGCGGACTGATCTGGTCCGCATGATCTGGGCGTCCGCCCCGTCCGTTCGCCTTCTGACAGCGGGAGGGACGCTGCATCCGCTGGCGTCCGGGTTACGGACGCCTTTTTTGGGCGGATGTAGAGATTCGTCAACCCTGATGAGGGAGCGTATCGACGAGCAAGAAGTTACAATATCAACAATCATGACGGAGCGTGTCGATGAGCAAGAGGTTGCAATACTACCAATATAGGGAATTTTATTAAAATGGCAGTATTCTAGTAAAATGGCAAGAAACTATTTTGGCAGAAGGTTGAAAATCTCAACAAAAATGGAATTGTTTTTGGAAAAAAAGGTGGCGGGATTGTGAATTTTGTTGGTTTTGTGAGTGGTTTTGCACGCCTACGCCTTCCATGTATACATACAACACTGTTTTGTGGCCCTGTGCGATAGAAAGCACTATACAAATGGCATTTGGAATACTGCCATTTTAATGAAATTGCCCATCAATCAAGTTGGAGCCTATCAATGAGCAAGAAGCTGGAGTATCGACAAACTAGATGCTATAGTATCACCAATGAAGACAGAGTTTATTGACAAGCAAGAGGTGCGCTGGAATATTAATGACCAAGAAGGCATTTTGGTAGGTCCAACAATGGCTCCATGGACCAATAAAGACACTCATCGCATTGGTCGACAAGGCTACGGATTGGGTGCATTGACTACCAGAAGATGGTTGATATTTGGCAACCGATTTTGAAGAGGGTAGAAGCTTTGAAAATTTTGCTTGACATCCAGTTTGGCGCCATCATTTCATATTGGTTAGTTCTCAAACTTCAATAACATTCAGCTGGTTTGGCACAGAGAAGTTCAAGACAGACTATTGAATGGCTCTTCTGGTCGTCACGGTCAAGTGTGCCAATTGATCGCTTCATTTTGAATTTTGGAAGGAGCAATTTGTTTTTTCATTGTTCCATTTTAGCCTTCAATGTGGACACTTCTACACTACAAAGAGGATGCATATGACTACCTTTGACACTCCACTACATTTATATTTTGAAAATTACATTGAAGGCAAAATTGGACACTTAAGAGTTGTAAGCTTTTGTAAGGCGTAGGCTTTCAATGCATATGTGCAAATTAAGGAGTTGAGGTGAACACATTTTGAACTTTCATGCGCTTTCTAAGCATCATTTTAATCAAAATCAAGAACGATTTGCTCTTTTAAGCACAACTCTTCATTCATCACTTATGAAGCCTATGAGCTTTATTTGTGACCTATATAGTTTGCACTTCTAAAATTCGCTGACAATTCATTTAGACTCTGAAATTAATGCTAAATTCAAGAGAGCATTGTTTGGCATTCCTCTTCTAATAGAAAATAAGAGGAAAAAAATTTGAGCAACAATTCAAGTCCAACACAGGGCTGATTTTGCTTAAATGGTCAATTTCTAAGCCTTCTACTTTATAGCAATTTACATTTTACTTGAAGTGCATGCACCAAGACAAGATGAATGGGTTCTTCCATCTTGTTCTAGGACTGGCAATGAATGTTCTACATAGTCAAACTTGCTTGATGGTTATTGAGAAATAGGTTTAAATTTATTATTAGTTAACTACTTTGTACTCCTGCAAAACTATAATGGAGTTACTTAAGTTTGTAGTTATTGGTTATCTTTTTCTACTCCCTTTGATATTAATTGTGAGTGGCTAATGGTTGATTTCTATTTTTTAGTTTGAATGTGAAAAGTAAAAGAATGAGCTTGTACATATTTTGTAGAATTCTATAAGAAGTCCAACAAAAAGTTTCAAATTTTTGATAGTCAAAAGATGCTCTTTTGGATAGTCAACAACTTGAAATTCATGATGGAAATTTTTTAGAAATTATTCAAGGTGTAGTAAAATCTCACTAAAAATTAGATTAGCTTTATTTATGTTAATAAGATGCTTCAACAAATTTTAAAATATTCTAATATTCAAAAGTATCCAAACTAGCAATATTCTATAATTACTAGTTAATTTAAAGATTGCAATTGAGTTGATCAGCAATTTAGAAGCATAAAAAATCAAAATGGAGTCCAAATTTGGTCTTTCATTAATCCCTAATACCTATTAAAGATCTTAGGCTTATTATTTTTCATAAAAAAGTCAAACTCCAAAAGTTGGATTTTTAATCCAGTTTGATTTTAAGTTGAGGTTAAATTTTGATGAGTTTGGGGGGATAGAACAAGGAGTGGAGGTTTCTTCATGTTGCAAATGGCTTTTTAAAGCCAACAACGTAATTTGGAGTCTTTATCTAAAAGTTGGAGTTTGGGTCCAATGTAAGAAGTCAAAAATGGGAAATTAGAATGAAAATCCTAAATAATAAGATTACTACATAAAAAAACAAGGGGAGGGGAGTCTCCTTGGAAAAAAATATAAAGAAACTCATTTTCCTCTCAAAACACTTCTTGTAACCATTTTTTGGCTTGTTAACACATTGGTTCATTTAGTTTAATTTTTTAGCTATTTGGAGGCTATTTGGGGGCCAAAGTTGCAAATGTGTGTTTTTTGGAGCATTTCTAGCTCCAATTGTTACAATTACTATTAGCTTTGAAGGACTTAGGGGTCTATTCAAAGTTTACTAACTCATTTGGGTTGTGTTTTTAGACTTGTACTAATTTTGGAATTGTTTATGTAAGTTTGTTGGAGTTCTGTCTTTGTTTCATTTTTGTATACTAATCCTAAAGTGACCCCCCTCCATATCTTAATGATGTTGCTTAGGGGGGCCTTTAGTATCAAATTTTGTTGAATTTTGTACTAACCAAGTATCTACTAACTTGTAATATGTTTTTGAGTTGAGTTTTGTACTAAAATGTGGTACTATTATATTACATGATGTTGTACTAACCTTGTTTGAAATCTTCTATAGTCTTTTCATGATTGTTCATTATGGCAAAGTTTTGACCCTAAAGGTTTTGAAACTTGTTTAGAAATTAGAAGTTAAGCCAAAATACAGTCAAGTTTTTACCCTAGACGGGTGTTTAAAACAATCACCAACCCAAAAGTATACTTGTTGGAAAAATATCCAAATTATAGACACAATTTATTAAAACTGTTTAACAATGTTGTGTGAAGTTAGTTAACAAAGAATCCTTTTTTTAAGAAAATCCTTTGTTTAGAACCCCTAGGTAACCAACTTCTCGGGGCCTAAACCCCTACTTGGGTCATCACCTTCCACAAAAAAACCATGCGACCAGAGCCATCTAGTTGGGCACCCCACCTAGCAAGGCTTTGCCCAAGCGGGCTCTCTACTGGCTAGGTCAACCAAGGGCCTCCTATGCTAGAATCATCTTGTGGCTAGGGACTCCTATGGGCACCAAAGATTCCCAAATTTGATAGGGATACCCTCTCAAGACAAAAAATGCCACAACAAATTGTTATTTTTTATTTTAAAAATAAAAATAAAACAAAACTTCCACTTAGAAAGTAATTAGGAAGGAAGGAGGGAGATTAGAGATACATAGAAGCTCCATGGAAGCCAAAAACTTGCAAACTAGACACAATTTTGCTCAAAACTCTTGAAAACTTAAAGCTCTTAAAATTAGACACACAGAAAAATGAAGAGATATTGAAGAATAGGAGAGTTTAGAGAGAATTTAGATTAGAAAATACATTAAGAAGTCTTTGAATACATTAAGAAAAAGGCATTGACAAAGGGAAGAATGCCCAATTTGTCAAAATATTAGCCAAAAATCCTATTGTCCCCAAATTCAACTGTAAAAAATCAAAATATGATAGAACAGTCTTAAAAATCAAGGGAGGAGTTCAAAAAAAGAGTTAAAAAAAAAATGGAAAACTAGAACAAAAAAATTTCCTATTGTAAGTAAAAGATCAAAATTCTATAAAAATAAAAGACAAACAACAACAAGCATTTAGTAAGGAAAATTAAAATTTGAAGAGAAGGACCATGGCCTAAATGACGAACTTTAAGGAGGCCCTACAATATTGGTACAACGAAGTACATTCCAAAGTAACTATATTCCTAAACTCCCTTTTTTCTTAATTAGCAAAGTTTAATTAAGGGTGAAGCCTAAAATCAAGTCAAACTTCTTAGATATAGAGTTAGGTTCAATTTGAGTTTATAATCCTATAGTAGAAGTCTAGAATTTTTCAAAAATATAAAGTAATTCAGAATTAGAATTCATACAAGAAAGTTGAAGGTGGATGAAGTTTATAGACTAGAATGGATGAAATTTATCAATTTTTATTCATAAGGAACAAGAATGGAATTTGATAGAGTAGAAATTTATTAGAAGTCAGATGTGAAGTAAAAAATATATTTTCAATTGTAAAATAGGAAAAAATCATGGATGAAGTTTGATTAATTGATTAGTAGTCCAAACTTCATCCATCTATATCTAGGAAGGTCCAATAATTTTGAGTTTTATATTTTTAGTAATGGCATACTAGGTTCTTTTACTTTATATGGTTAAATTTAGATTAAAACCATTTTTCTGTAGCAACCAAAGTAACTGAAGTAATTTGGCCGTTAGTGTTAGATTTTGCAATTAGGGTACAAGTTTGTGGTTTATTCAACAAAGTTTAAGACACTTAACCCCTTAAGTTCCTTGACTATGTTTTCCTTCAAAACACTCAAAAATTGCCATCTTTAGTACATGTACCAAATTTTTGAAGAAAAACTTTTTTTGACTCATGTAATTGTAGGATCGTAAAGTATACTGAGTTGAAAACACATGGTAAAAATTTCAAAAATTTCCACCATGTGGAGAACAAGATATAATCATTCAAATTCATTCAAATCATTTTTTTGGCCCTCCAAAAAACAGGGCAGCTACACTTCACAAGCTCACTTTTTCAATGAAAAAATGTCCAAAATACTGGTACTTCTTTGGATTTTTTTTCCTAGACAAGTTGGCTACATACTTAAAAATTTCAAATCATTTGGAATTGTACAACATATAGGAAAAAATTGTCAGTAGAAAAAATAGAGAATGATTCAAAATACTAAACTATTAAGAATTAGATTATGGAATTGAAAAATGTCACTCTCGATGGTTGTAATGTTGTAATAAACAATCTAAATCCTGTAATTTTATTATTTTGAAAAAATATTGAAAATTGAGTTAAATAAATGACTTCAAAGTTTATTTTAGAGTAGAGAATCCATAATTATTTGCAAACTAAAACTCCTTGTAACTTTTGACTCATTGGTTGAAATGGAATGATTCAAATCTTCTTACATATATATATAAATTTGAAAAAAAAATTCAAATTTTTGTTTTTGAAAAAAGTGATTTTTTCTAATTTGTCCGAACTACTTGAGTTGAGAAACAAACAACATATTATGCAATAATTTTTTATTCTTATTTCCAAATGTCATTGAATTTAGTGCACATGAAAGATATTCCTTGTCCACACCTTCTATTAAAATTTCAATCTAAAATATGCAAATTTTTAGTCACAAGTACGTGCCCAAAATCACTATATTGTTAAAAATAGCAAACTAGTTGCCTTTAGGGGTTAAGTATTAGAGAAAGATCCATTGCTTTAAAGGCACAATGAATCAATATTAGGCACCCAACAAAATAGGAATTGCTTTAGCCCCTAAAGGTTGGAGACTATATTTTCACCATAAACGCTCCAAAACTACCATTTTTGATACAAGCATCAAATTTTTGATAAAATTTTTTTTTTAAACACATATAACCATAGGATCTTATAATAAATTAGATTGAAAATATGTGGAAAAAATTTCAAAATTTTCCACGGTGTAGATTGCAAGATAATAATGTTTGAAGTGACAAAAATCATTTTGGGGGGCTTGTGAAAATACGGGCAGCTGCACTTCAAAAGGTCACATTTACATGAAAAAATGTCCAAAATGGTGGTTACTCTTTAGATTCATTTTTCAAGTCAAATAGGCTACTTGCTTGAAAATTTTCAGATAATTTGGAATCATACAACATATAGGAAAAAAATAGTAAGTAGAAAAGAGTAGAAAATGATTCAAAATACTAAATTGTTAGCAATTTATTTATGGAATTGAAAAATGTCAATCCCAATGGTTGTAATGTTGTAATAAACAATCTATACCTAATATTTTTATTTTTTTCCAAAAATATCGAAAATTGAGTTAAATAAATGATTTCAAAGTTTGTTTTAGAGTAGAGATTAAGTAACAACCCACAAACTCCCACAAACTAAAATTCCTCATAACTTTTGACTCATTGATCAAAATAGAATGATTCAAAGCTTTACAAGTATATATAAATCTAGAGAATCAATTTCAAATTTAAATTTCTTAAATTTAATAATTTTTAAAGAAGTTTTTTTTTCTACATGGATTGCTCGTTAAACATAGAAAAGTACATATCATACAATACTCCTTAATCATGTAGTCAAAAGTTATGAAAATTTTTGGGTCTTTAAGCTACTCCTTGGGCACTTGTATTAAAATTTCAGCCAAAAAAAATAAAAGCTCCATTCGTGGTGAGTTGCCCAAAATTTCTATGTTGCCAAAAAATGTAGTTTGGACGTTTAGGGATTAAAAATAAAGAGTATGGTTGTCTTCTACTTGTATCTGAAGGGTAAACATAAAAGCGCTTACAACCACAAATGGACATAAAACGGCGAAATTGGCACAAAACACTAAATGAAAAAATGTTAGAAATTTAACAATAGAAATGAGGGTGGTTTGTGAAAGGAGACAAGGGGTTCTTGTACTTCTCCCAATGCCTCACACTCCTTGCCCTAACCTCTAAATATTTTTAGAATTAATACTAATTACCATTAGTTACCAAAAGAAAATCAAGAATATTATTGAACCCTACCTAACTTTTGGAAAAAAGCTCCAAATAATGAATGAATTACACCATTGGTTTCAAAAGGCCCAATTTTGCCAAGAAGGTCTTTGATCCCCTTATCCCCTACTTCTAAATCATTTAGGCTCATAAAAGCTAACAAATTGTCAAGATAAGGAAATGATGGAATTTGCATTTTCCAGATATTTTGACTTTCTTAGAGTATTTGAAGGGGTTGTGGTACTAAAAAAGGACTCCTCTTTGGCCTGATTTGAATATCACAAGGTCAATCAATGTGTCAAACTTATTTAGGTTCTACCTAAATTTGAAGAAGTCACCAATTGAAGTACTTATTGGTGTCGAAATGCCTTGAAACTTGTCAAGTCACATTATTATCATTAAACATCCTATTCTAATTTTTTGTGGAATTTTATCTCAACTTAGATAATTTCTAGGAATTTTCATCATTGATTTGGATGATTGATTTTCCATGAAGTCATCTTTTGTATTAAAAAAAATCTGAATCTTTTTGGGCAACTTCTAGGAAGTTGCTCAAAACTAAGTGTATGTTCGTATTTTGACTTTGCATTATTTAGAAAAAGGTATAAATTAATTACCTCCTCAAAATTCCCTAAAGGGAATATTTTGACTAGAAGGAAATTCTAACAAACCAATTTTACCGTTGAGCTTTTGGCGTATCTTCATGTCAAAAAAAACTCTCTTCAATCTTCAATTACATCATCCCTTGAACTACTTGAATTAATATTTGTAAGGCCAACATTGAACTTTCTATTGTTCTCTCAAAATGAATGGCGGCCTCCAATCTAATAGACTATAAGTGTATCTAAGGCTAAATAGACTTCTCTAGTGTAGACTACTAACTTTTGCTTAGTTAGGACTTGTCACATGCCACTTACTAGTTTGGTTCAATCTTTAACAAAAATCTTACAATATTTAAGTCTAATTATTTCTTAGATTCCTAAACATCTTCCATCATGGATGTCAGTTGGTACTAGTGAGAAGCATTATGTATTGCTTCAAAATAGGATTGTGAGTGAAATTACCATAGTGCAAAGTTACACTATGAAGCCCTATTCTCACCCTAAACTCTCTCTAATGGAA
Source organism: Pseudoscleropodium purum (assembly GCA_963969395.1). Lineage (NCBI taxonomy): Eukaryota > Viridiplantae > Streptophyta > Bryopsida > Hypnales > Brachytheciaceae > Pseudoscleropodium > Pseudoscleropodium purum. Next base: position 17,498,680 of record OZ017803.1, read on the forward strand.
GAATGAACAAAATAGTGTATTATACTTGATATGACTTCATTTGATTTGAAGTTTGGATACTTTAATTTATTAAAGGGTAGTTGCAAGAAAGGGTGGTCTTATTTTTCATCACACTTCAACTTGCATAGTTTAGTTTGGCCATACCTTTTGGAGAATAAAGCCGATGTACTTGAATTTTTTTTATTGAAGATGACCAACTTGTTGATGAAGAGAATTTTTATTTTTCAGAATTTTCCAAAAAAAAATTTATAATTAAATTCCAATTTAGCTAATTTGTCACACTTTGCGGTTTAGGGGTTTTAAGTATTGTGGAGTACCCATAATTGATGATGTAGAATTAAAATTTGTGTGGGATATTTCCACACTAGAGATTTATATGCCCACCAAAATAAAACTTAAAAAAATATTATGGCATCCACATGCATGCAAACAAGGGGCCCTTGCACGCGCACTTTTGAAGAGTGAAGATGGTTTTGGCTTAATTTTTTTGATGAAATATGATTACCATAAAGTCCTCACAAATGGTCAATTTTTAGATTTTTTTTATCATGATTTTTTATTTTTTATTAATTTATACCTCATTGTATCCATTTTCTATGACAATCTGGTTTTTTTTTCAAACAATAATATTTCAGTACTTAGAAATACTCATAGTACTCAAAATGGTACTTTTAGCCGTCGATTTTTTTTATCGACGGTTGAGATTGTTGTATTTCATAGTACTCATAGTACTGCACCACAGAAAGTCTGTTTTTAGCAAAACGCTACAAAAAACAGACACCTTTTCTTGCAACTACCCTAAAACAATAATGCATTAGCATATTTTAACCCCTAAATGCTTGAGGCACCCAATTTTGGTGTCAACAACATTTTGAAGTTAAATAAAACCTAACCAAGCTGATATTTTTAATAGTTTATATTTTTGAAAAATTCATTTTGAAGTCTAGTTTTAGCATCAAAAATCCAATTTTGGAAATGATAGATTATTATTTTTCTATTCAAGATTTTGTGCAACGATGTCTAGTGCAATATTGACTTTTAGTAGTATTGTGAGCTCTTGGAAATGAGTCTCAAATACACTAGATTTTAGAGAAAAATTCACATTAGAGATTCATTTAATAAAATTGTAGAAGAGATTTTGAAAAGCTGTAAATTGATGGGTGTTATACATGTTATATCCTTTAACCTCATATTTTGTTGGTGAACAATTTTATAGATTTGACATGTGAAAAGAATATTGAAAGTCTTCAAATCACTTTCGTAACTTTAACACCATCATGATCAATCCTTATAATCTTTCAACCCATAAGTGATATTGTTGTGTTTTATTTTCCCATGTGATCTCTAACATATATAGTTTGAATTTGTAGGTTACAATTCCAAGAAAACTTATCCAACTTATCAAAATGTTGGCTTTTTGTTCAATTTACAACAAATTCTTAAAAGCTCAAGAAAGGCCTTGGGTATTTAGGGGTTTCTTAAAATTTGTTGTCATTGATAATTGCCCAATTGGTGAGGTTGAAAATTAACACCATCTACAAACTTTGAACCACTACAAATTTTACTTTTGTAGAAATAAAATATTAAAAAAAAATCAACCTCTACTAATTTAACCTCTAAAGGACCAGACTTTGTTTTTTGGTTGTATAGAAATTTTGGGCAGGCCATTGTGACCATAAATTTGCATATTTAAGGCTCAAATTGTAGTAGAAGGTGTAGACAAGGAATATCTTTTATATGCAACAAATTTCATGATATTTGGAAATAGGAGTCAAAAGTTATAGCCTAATATGTAGTTTGTTTCTCAACTTGGGCAGTCCAAGCACACTTGAAAAAATCATTTTTTTCAACAATCAAAATTTGAAATTCGTTTTCTAGACTTATATATACAACAAAAGCTTTAGATCATTCCATTTTGATCAACAAGTCAAAAGTCATGAGGATTTTTTGTTTGCATGCAATTATGGATTCCCTACTCTAAAATAAACTTTGAAATCCTTTATCTTACCCAATTTTCAATATTTTTGAAAAAAAATAAAATCCTAGGATGTAAATTGTTTATTACAACATTTCAACCATTGGGATTGACATTTTTCAATTCTATATTTAAATTCTTAATAATTTAGTATTTGGAATCATTCTCTACTACTACCTACTTATTATTTTTTTCCTATATATTGTACAATTCCAAATGATCTAAAATTTTTCAAGCATGTATCCAACATGCCTTGAAGAATGAATCCAAAGAATTGTAATCATTTTAAACATTTTTTCATACAAATTTGACCTTATGAAGTTCAACTGCCCAATTTTTTGCAGGGATGAAAAAATGATTTTTGTCACTTCAAATGCTAATATCTTGCAATCTACACCATGGAAATTTCTGAAATTTTTTTCACATCTTCTCTAACTAGTTTACTACAAGATCCTATGATTACATGTGTCCAAAAATGTTTTTTTTTCTAAATTTTGAAACTTGTCCAAGAAATGGCAGTTTTAGAGCGTTTTTGCAAAAACATAGTCAAGGAACTTTAGGATTCATAAATTTACAAATATTACTCCATATAGCATTTATTATAGAACAAATCAATGTACTAAGCACAATACATTGATATTATGCTAAACTCTAAAAAGTAACGAGGAAAATTGCCTTCTATTTCATCAATCAAACCTCCTCTCCCCCATTTTGTGTCTATCTACACTTCAAAAAAACACTACCTCAATGATAGGTAACAAAGAAAGTCATCCATGGGACACTTCTTGTCATTTGACAGCCTTCTAATATTAATCCATGAACTAGATCTTTGGCATGGTCAATTTTACTTCAAACATTTTTTCCTTTTATTTCACAGTTGAAACACTTGGTAAAACTTCTACAGTAAGAACCCCTCTCCAAATCACATGAGTGGTCAAATAAATTTCCATAACAAAACTAACCCATACTTCTCAACTAATGCCCCATCTCCACTCATTCATGTAACCATACCCTATACATGAGACAATGAAATGTTGTTTTAAAGTGAAACCACACCAAATACAATGAGATTAACCTTTCAATACCAAAGGGATGACCCTTGAAATTAGCCTCCAAAATTGCAAAAGTAATCATTGCAAGTCAAACTATTGTAGGAGATCTCCCCTTTCCAAGACAAACTTTGAAGATGAATAGTTGCACTTCTTGTCCTATACAATTTGATTCCTTGTCAACCATCGGACACAAAATGTCCGCTTTGGCTTTCAAGGGTTAAAAAGTTCCAGGACGGGAGTAATACATGAATCAAGAACTCAAATTCATTGAGATCAGAAGTGGACCAGATAACACAAATCTGACCGACCAGTAAACAACAGCAGCACTAAGATATCGAAATTTTTTAAATGATTATCAAAATCACAAGGTAATAAGCTTTCAGATTCAGCGAGATGTTTTTACTATGCAATTTGCACCAGCCGAAACATCCAATTGAGCTGAGAAAAATGAAGAGAGAAAAAGAATGGTTCCACCAGGAAAGACTATTTGTGCAAATATAAATAGTGGTGAATTTCCGATAAGTTGAAACAAAAACTTGGTAGGACGACCTGTCCACAATTGCGCCCCGGGAAATTGACCAGCAGCTTTAAGCCAACACCTCCAGTCCCAATCAGTCCACCCCTCTAGGTTACAGCCTTCAAGGTCGTACGGGTAGCAGATAGTGAAGGGGCGCAATCGATTGAGTACGTCCAACATGTGCCGTAAGAATTGACAACTAGTACGCAGGTAACCTCCTCGGAAGGGTGGAAACTCGTTCCGTGATGTGCGGGTAGAAGATCAGGCAGACACTCCTCTCATGGAAGAGCCATTCCATACTCCTGACCCCCTTCCCGTTCAGCGCCAAGGATGATATGGAGCTCAACCAAACGAATTCTAGCATGAAAGATTTAGCAATGTTGCATGTGGGAGCTGCTATTGGTGCAAAGAAGCGAACCTAATCTGGTCCTCACCCAGTGGCGACGACCAGGTATGACTGCAGGTGCGAGACACGCGGGAGCTGCCGGGAAACTATAATTTTCCGTTGGCAGTCTCGTCAATAAGTGCGTCAATCGTATCAGCAGCTGACTCCACTTCCTCAGGATCCTCCATGATGCGGTTGCTGACTTTGTGCAGCTGCCGCCTGACCAGCTTCTCATAAACTCCGGTTTCTATAGAATGAACATTTGATATTTTAGTCTTTGTATCACAATTCAATTTAGTCGATCCGAATGTAATATCCAATCGCACGCTTAACAGAACGACATGCAAAATTACAGCACAGGGGGGATTAGTGACATACTCTTCATTAGGAGCTCCTCGTGAGTCCCTTGTTCAACAAGACGGCCTTTATCCAATACCGCAATGTTATCAGCATTCCGCACAGTAGAAAGTCGATGTGCAACCAGAACAATAGTCCGACCTCCCTCTCCAATCAGTCGATCAAGTGCTTGTTGCACCAAGGCTTCACTCTCAGTGTCCAATGCACTCGTCGCTTCATCCAATAGCAGAACTTTGGGTCGCCGTAACAGCATTCGTGCAATTGCAATTCGCTGCAAAAATTAACACAGATGAATATCAAATAACAACCTCGAGCGGAGATACTGAAGAACTTCAAATCAAAACACTCCACGTCAAAACTAAAAAATATGTCCTAGTGAATGAGTAACTTGCAATATCATTACTCTAAATCAATGATAATCAGTGCCTCACAAGGTGCAATGACCAGAGGAAGGGTAAGCCAAAAACGGCTCAAAAGCCAAAAGTCGACCCTCTGAGAAAACCATTTTCCAGATTATCTAATACTGCTCCCAAATAGCTTCTAAAAAGGAATTCTGAGAAGTGGATATAATACCTGCCGTTGTCCGCCAGATAGACGCACCCCCCTCTCTCCTACTCTAGTTGCGTAGCCTTCTGGAAACTTCATAATGAAGTCATGGGCGTTTGCATACCTGTTATGCAATTGAGCGGCATAAGATACTTGCATATGAAAACAATCCCTAGATACACACCTACGATTTAAGTCGAAGGTGAAGTACAGGAAAATAAATACAAAACTCGGCATTTGCCTGTTTTATGCGAAGAAATCGTCTGATACAGCTCGCATGGGTTGGAACAAAATCCAACATCTAGAACTTGCTACACAGGAAATGAGAAAACCAAAGAAAATCAATATATGCTGTGAGTTAGGAGAGCCATGCGACCAAAAAAAGGTGAGAGCGAACCTTGCAGCCTCTTCCATGTCCTCCCTCTGCCAATCCGTAGAAGACAATCCATAGGTGATATTCTCTTCAATTGAACAAGCAAACATTTGCGTCTCCTGTGCAACCAAACCCATGTGCTTGTGGACGGATTTTAGATTAAGATCTCTCATGTCCCAACCATCCAAAAGAATACGTCCTTGGGAAGGGTCGTAATATCGCATAAGAAGATGAACGATTGTCGATTTTCCACCACCGCTTCGTCCAACTAACGCACAAACGTCTCCTTTCCCAACTGTTAGATCAACACCGGACAGGACAGGATGCTGTGGTCGCATCTGGTAGCAGAAATATAAATTTTCAAGCTTAATTTCTCCTTCCAAGTAAGAAACCTTGGTGCCTGCATTGCGATCAATATCCGGTAGAGCATCCACCAAGGATAGCACACGCTGTGCAGCTCCTGCTGCTCTAGTCAAAGACATCAGCACGGACATAATACTCTGATATGCACTTTGAATTTGATTCCAATACAACTGAAATGTAATAAGCTTTCCAGCTGACAAACGATCATTCATCACCAGGACTCCTCCATACCTGCAAATGAAAACTCCGATTAAAGCCAATATCATAAATAGAGCATTCTTCCGGTGTTCTAGCATGGAAAAACATACAAATGATTCTACTACATAATCCAAATTTCAGTAAACAACTTCAGTAACTCACATATCAGACTTCCAGCTTTCAAAAAGGTGGGAGTGCAAGAATTCCAAGCTCTTATACAAAATAGGGAAAGAGAAATGGAACTAAACGCGTCAAATACAGGAAAACATCACATGCGAATCTTACCAAAGGATTAACACCGATGCGCCTAAATCCAACCAGTCGTTAACAGCCACAGCACCTGCATAAGCAAAGGCGTCTCTGACACCTTTCTGCATGGCAGCACAAGTCTTGGATTTAAAACGTTCAAGCTCTGTGTCTTCCGTGGAGAATGCCCGCACCGTGCGGATGTTTCCAATAGCTTCGGAGGCTGCAGAATTGGCCTCAGCAAGCAATGCATAACGCTTGCGGTTGAGTTCCCGGGACCATCTGCTCAAACCCCATCAAAAAATATTAATAATTGATCATTGATACCAACTGGGAAAAATATCCATAAAAAAAAGTCCCGTAGAACAGGTTAATCTCTCACGAAGGTGTGCAGAGAGTCCACAACTTAAATCAGAGACATACCTTGAATAAACTGCGGTGATGTGCATGATCGGAGCCATTGTCGTAAAGGCGAGCATACTCAGCTTCCAACTAATGAAGAAGCACATTACAAATCCACCAAGAAGGGAGATACAGTTGCGCAAAAGTGCAGAAAGCATCCAATTCACCGGCTCCGCCATTGAGGAAACATCGTTCGTCAGCCTTGAGGTGAGCTGTTCATGCAGATACACAACCTTTATATTAATAAACAAGTACAAATTATGTCAGGAATTGAATAATAGAATCACTTTCGCTACATGGTTTAAGATATTCTTAATACTAAAATGCGCCCCGCTTAGTCCCCATGCAATTTCCTGGTCAAATTTCAACGATGAAGAATACGTGCAATAAACCTTCATTTAAAGAAGTACTGAAAGTTACTTCTTGTGTTCAGGCATCCACTAGTCTCAGTTTGAAGGTAGCACGCCCACCTCGCCAGATGTAGTGCCATCAAAATAAGCAATATCTTGAATGACAATGCCCATGAACAGTTTGTCTTGCAGAGTCTTCAGAACACGCTTTCCAACTACTGCAAAACATAAATTTCGACCAGCCTCGAACAGACCCGTCATAAAGCTGAAGGCAACCAGGAGTAAAACATCCCTCCTGAATAGATCTACTGCCCTCTGAATAACGTGATCTAGGATTCGGCCCTGCAATTTTCGACAGCACACAAGGATGTTAATTAACATTCTACCCAATATATGTGGACTATTCCGTCAGATGCACCATGCAGAATATTGAACCTACCAAACTTGGTACAAACCTACGCGTCCTAAGCAATCAGTTGAAAAGGAATAAATAAATAAAAATTACAATGTAGATCAAGATGATGATACAAGTTGTAAAATACCTGATAACTAGGAAGAATCAAACTCGATACGGAAGAGAGAACAAGACACAAGAAAGCACCGGCCAGTAAACAAGCTTCCCCTCTCGCCAGAGAGACGGCCCGCATCAAGTAGTTAGTCTGATCAACGTCAGCTTCCATTTTCGCACCTTTGTCACCCCTCAAAGCTCCTTCCTCAGTAACTTCTCCATTGGTGAGGTTGACACTGCATTCATGAAACATAGAGTACCAATGAGCTCATGCTTCTAGTACATACAATACAGAACACGGAGGAAATGAGGTAACTTGCAAGAGCTTTTGTATTGAGCATAGTCTTTCAAGAATGATCTTAGATAAATATTATGTGATGAAATGCATAGCCAGAGGAAAAATTTATGAGATCTACCAAATATGAATTAATATAAAAGGAATATCAAGCTGACCTGTTGGTAACCACCGCAACGCGTGAGTCCTGTGATGCAGGTCGACCACGCTTGGAATTCAAAAATACAGCACGGCCCATCACACGATTGGAATCCACAACCCTTGTCAACAAGGAACTTTCTGCATTGATCCACACGACAGTAGTGCCCATCAAAATACCTTGCCATACTTCAACCCGCACGTTGAATAGCACATGCGAGGTATCAAAATAGAAGCACACGCATTTCGCCCCAACAAATGCCTGCACCCAAAAACAAAATGTCACGCCGAGGCAATGCGATAATTGGTCCATTACATTTTCCACCATCTTGCCTGCGTTAGTTACTCGGCACATATCCAATTCAATGACTATATAAAAGCGCAACTGCATTCAAGTTGTCAACAGCAGACGCAACAAAAATACGAAGGCCATAAACAGGAAGCACTGGAAACATCAACAAAATGAGCGCCCTGACAGCTTCCAGAGACCTTCGAGAGTCAAATTGGTACTAGTGCATCGGCTCAAAGGTCTGCCTGTATCCCCCGTCACATAGACCTATTAGCTTGACATACATAGGTGCAAATCAACTTGAAAATGAGAAGTTACCTGAAATGCAGTACAGGCTAGAAAAGAAACGAAGAGCACAACGTCTTTCTTAGATGATCCAGAAAACCATTCCTCATAGGCGGTAGTCGGCTTCTCATTCTTGACTTCCTTTTTGACCAGAAGAGGCTCTTTCAAGTCACCATTTGCGTCACCATTCCGAAATTTCCCATTCACTTGGTGTGGAACTTTGCCGTTCAGTTGCGGCTCATCCTTTCTTGCTGCAGTTTTCGGCTTCAACTTCGCTTCCTCTTTAACAACAGCCTCACGCCAAGCCAAAAGGCTTCCCAAGTACGCCAATCCAGAAAGACATACGATTCGTGCGAAGCTAAGAACAATCAAATCCGACGAGTCATTGTAAAAATCTTGCAGCGAACTCCATAGTGAGGAATCATTCTTTTCACTCCAGAGATGTACTGTAGAGAATAGTGTCTGCAAGTGCCACAAAGCCCGTGTTATGACACTAACTCTCAACTAGACAAGACACCTCGAGAGGGATAAAGCGACCACGCGAGTCCCCCACGTTGTCCCACGAAAAGATTGATAGAAACTTCCAGTCGAATACCACCTTGCACTGTGGAAAATAACACCCCCGTTTGCAACTTATAGACGCCAGTCGCTCAGAACGGACAAGGTCGAAGAGTTGCAACAAACATTCGGCATTGAGGACAAGTCGTTTCCAAAGACACACAAAGAAAACGAAACCGAAAAATCAATCCAGTGAGGAATATGAATTGAGACCCGCAATCAAATTCGAAGCTCGCTTCACACAACAAGGAAAGAGCTGCCGTCAATTCGATCTAAAAAATGCACCTCCGAATATATCTAATGGCCCTCCACAAGAAAGCAAGGAAAGAGTAGCAGGTGAAATTCACGGCTGTAATAACCTACCAATGCAGACACGATGTCAATGCAGAAGAAAATAATGAACAGAGCAAGACGCCATCCTCGTTGCTGTCGAGCCAAATTGACATTGGTTGTGCCAAGAAACACAGGCGTCTCCGGGTTGTATCCACTCTTCTTCCCCATCCGATAAAACTCGTATTACGACCAACCAAAAGCTGTATTCCAGCTCAATAACTCTGCGCAGTCGAAACTAAATAGATCAGTTGAATTGTGGCAAAAAGACCTACTCATAAATGATCCTCAATCAAGTTCTGTGAGCAGGAAGATCTTTTCAGAGAAAATTAAAAGGTAGAACACAGAGTTCGCGCAGGATGTGCTTGTGCAACATTACAAGAAAATGTCGCGTGTAGCCTTCAGTTTAACACAGACTGACACTACGACTTCGAAGGCAAGCACGACAATTCCCTAAGAAATAACAATAATCGCAATGCCTCAGTGAGCATCCCAAAAATCTAAAGCTGGATTCCTATAAACTCTCCAACACAGGGATAACTATTGAACACGTATGTGACAAACACCTTGCAAGGGGTCACTTATCCGATACCCATACAAACTGATACGGAATTCTCCCCCTAAACTACAACAACCTTCACACGCACAGCTCCCCAAGCAGAGCAGTTAAAAATGCCAACCTGATTAATTGGAGGCCGGCACTAGCAACGATGGAAACTCCTAACGCTGTTACGTTCGCCTCGATTAACCACTTGCGAAGGCTGAAAAAACAGATTTCTGCGAGGGGGAGAAGAATCGTAGCAACAGAATTGAGGTCGATGAGCGACAATGATTGACACCAGAATGAATCTTTCCCTCCAAGAGGCACAGAGGCGAAATCTTAACTACACCACAAATGTGGCGAAATTTGAAGGATCTGTGTATCCCAGCCAAATAATTTAAAGACGTAGAATCAAATGCGTAGGCAGTCTAAATGGCGACCTGTACAATAAACAGACTTCATCAATAGGCGATATTCACAATAAGATAGGCAGTCCTCATCATTACATCAACACCATTTCAGTTCTAATTTCCACCACGAGCATACAGAAAGCTCTGCTCCCACCGCGCACGTTTTTAAGCAAGAAAAATTATTACAGCGTGAACATCCAAGCAGATAAAATCAAAGAGACGTACGGTTTCCGTCCCGATACAATCCCGCCGCTCTACCGCATGATCGCGAGGTCCTACAGTTCTAAGAGCAGATGCACACAGCCTTTTACCTAAGCGCTTCCAATTCGCCTCTGCACGGCGATCAGGGAATCCCGCTATCCTCCAGTATCCTAACAACCACAACGAATCGCACGAACAGCACAGTTCAACACAGGAAAACCAAAAGGAACATTCCAAAATAATGTCTCACAGCACCGACCAGGACAAGTCGAGCCGCCTTAACCCCCGCCTCGCCTATCACTCACTCCTCCCTCATCGCCAATTGCAAAAATGGCAAACAAGCTAAGAAAGCACAGAATGCAAAGGCGGACTACAGTGGCATGCGGCGACCTACGTTACAGAAGAAAGAGCACAGAGGCGTGAGGAGAAAAGTCTGAGTGACCACCTGTGGAATTGATTAAAAGCAAACAATTGACAGGTGCGGACGGGCGGACACCGGGTCGGGAACATGAGCCCGCGCTGCTGGTTCTGCCAGGAAAGGCTTCTGCCAGGAAAAGGAGTCAGGCAAGGGAGACCAGCGAGCATCGCCGCCTGTAGAGGACCATCAACGGCAACGCAAAGGGCGACAAGGAAAATGTCGACGACGACGACGACGAGGACGACGCCGAAGAAGGGGGATGCGCAGGGGCCAGCACGAGGAGATATAGATAAGTTAAAGGAAGCTGGCGGGGCCGGCCGCGAAGCCGGGACGGAGGGCGGGGGCGGGCCGAGCCGAACACTGACGACCGAGCGGGAAGCGAAGCGGGTACCGGTGCCCGTGGAGCATGGGCGTCCCTTCCCTTTCATTGAGGTGGCCGTTGGCGGGCGACAGACCGGGTTTCGGTAGAAATGGGCGGCGCTGGTGCGTCCTCGGAACGAGGGGTGGCTGGGTGGGGACCACTCTCGTCTCGCCGGGTGGAAGCTTACCTGGATCCTAGTCCCCCGATGGACGGTGGAAAAGCCCTGGCTCAGATTCCTAGAGCGTCCACCTCCAATGACCGCCCTCGTCTCATTTTTTTTCCCCTAGTTTTTTAATTTTGGGGTAGCCTTGGAACTTTATTTCAACAGCGAAAAAGAGAGAGCAGAGCAATTGAAGTAACTTTACTTTTGTCTTTATTGATCTCGACCAAAGAGTTGGACCAAGGTTCATTCTATTGAGCATTTTAGAGAATCCTTTAGACAAGATAAATTTGGGGGAATTCTTTCAATTAAATTCTTTCATCTAATTCATCTAAAGAGGTAGTTTATACAAAGGTCAAACCTAGAGACTATATGCACTCCCAAGGTATCAACTTTGTTAATTATGGTAAGCAAGCCCCTGAGGTACTTTTCATGGTCACTTGATTCTGGAAAAAAAAAAATGCACCTATTGGTTTAATAATCATAGTATTTGGATACTTACTTTGGTTATAGGGGATGCATCATTTTAGAGTTAATGAAATTTTGCACGGTTTAGGTGTAAATCCAAAAGAGACCATAGCCAAGGAATATCTTTTTATTTTTAAATTCAATATAGATAACTATAAGATCAAATAAATAAACAAAAAGGCTATGGTTGGATTATACTTCGGCCAAGGTCTATGCCATTTTTCATAAAAATGAAAAGTCTACTTGGAATTCTATGTGGTCCAAAGAGATAATTTTTTGTGAGTACCTAAGAGCTTTTTCCTTGAGGTAGATCTAACAAAATTCAATGGTGTGTAATACTATCACAACTTTCATCACTTTGATGATTCAAGAAGTCCTTGGATATAGCCTTGGTGTAAATTAACTACTATCATTGAATTATTCTAATATAATGTATTCAAATAATTTGCAATCACATTTTTACTTCAATTGAAGGTGGTTGCTTGTCAATTCTAAAATAACCCTCAAAATTCCTTACCTCCAAATTTTCATTCAAAAATCCCTCCAAACCAATCTTCACCCTAAATAGAAGCTACATGTAAAGAAATTTGAGTGGGACTATACTCAAAAAGCAAGTTATTATTGTAAAGACAAAGCTTCTTGTAGAAGTGGTTACTCACAAACTTGAAATCTTCAAGTAGATTCTATAATATGGGACTACTTATATTATATTATTTTTAGCATTTATAGAACTTAATTTTTGTAAGATATTGAATATTTGACAAAAGAAGTGTTGAATTATATTTTTTCTTATTCTATCTTGACCATAACATGTAGGATAATATCTTGAGTAATATAGATTAGAAATTAGAAATTAAAATATACATATTTACAATTGGTGATTCTCACTTAAGAATTTGTTAGTTTTTTTTTCTTACAAGAAACAAAGTTTTCACTTAAATAAAAAAAATAGAAGGTCTTCTCCAAATGTCCAAATGTTGCAACCATAAGTATAAAACTTGAATTTCCTCGACCTTGAAGAGATTTGTCCTTGCATCTTTTGCAAAAATAGGGGCATTTCCTTAAGCAATTTCACCCACTACCAATATGTCAAAGGATATAATGGGGCTACTTTAAAAATATAAATTTGTATAATAGAGTTGACATGGTTTTTATAATTAACAAATGCTTTTATTTTCTTTATTAAGCCAAAACAAGAATTTGAAAAGCTTTGTCTTCATCCATTTGGGGGAGAAGCAAGAATATCTTTTCCCCCTATACTATATTTCTTGCACCATTGTTGGATTTTACAACACTAGAGAAAGTTTCTATATTTATTTAGGTCTCCATACACAAGTATATGCATACATACATGTAATCTCTACATGTTCTCATGATAGTGTTGACATATTTTATGGAAAGTTATACAAATACATAATCAAAGTTTATGTGCAACCTCTAAAATGAAATGGTTTTAAAACTCTTGGCATTAGAAGAGATTTTAGGGGAATGTAGGTCCATTTCAAGCCTACCTCCCAATGTTGTTTCCTTAGGAGATTGAGAATAGCCGTTGTGAGATTTTTTTAATTTGAAAAAAAAAATCGAAAATTTTAGAATGAAAAAAAAAGTAGAATTTTTTTTTTAATTTAAAAAAATTGGTGATGTGGAAGTCATTCAGTCACATCAAGCAATAGTTTCAAATTGCTTTGCGAGCTTGTTCTTCCAATGATGGTAGCCCAAGAACTCATAGATCTCTAAGGGGGCTGAAAATCTTCTAATGTAATGATTCCTAAAACAATGGGCCTACCTCCATTGTCAACAATGATACAATAAGATAGAACATGCCATTATAGGCAGAATTAGGAGTTTGCCGTCATGCCATTGATGAATTTTTTAACTCTTTCTCATATTAGTCTAAGAACTAACAAAAACATTTCATTAGAGCATTTCTAGGGTCAAGGAAGGCTGCTTCAAGCAAGTGCATCACAAACTTTCTTCCCTTGCAGTTCCGGAGAATAGCTGTTCCCAACAAAAAAAAATTAATTAATCTTGAAATGCAAAAAAAAACTGATTTTTTTTTTCAAACATGGTAGTCACTATGCTATGTTAGTAAACTACCACAGCCCCCTGCAGATCCATTCCCATAGCCCTCCCGTGGGTGAAAAAATCCTCTAATGGAATTTTTTTTTACAAAGTATGCGTTTATTATGAATTTTTGAAGTGTGATGCCCATCATTTCCCAAAAAAGTATCTAAATTACCCCCAAACAAATAAAAGTGTATCCATAACAATCATCTTGCTCATTTAAAGCAATCACAATATTTTATAACATGGCTACTACATGAAGGCCTGGAAAGGTCACTTCAAGTGATGAATTTATACTCAAAAGGTGAAAATTTCTATTGTAGTCACTAATTGCTCCATTAACATCACCTAAGACATTGATTGTGGCCACTTATACAATGTAGCCCAAATCTCATTCAAGGTGGACCAATTAGGAGCCTATTGACAATCTATAGAGTACGGGAAATTCAACAAAGATAGGGATTGATTTCCAACCATCAATTCCTAGTTTCCTACCATCAATTCTTAGAGTGTTGTTATAACACATGTCCTTGGTTTTAAGTGCCAAAGTGAGAAAGAAGTAGTCTCTGAATGAGTGATCTTAGGAACATTCTAGACATGGGTTATAAGTTTGTATCATTTTTGCCTTCCAAAATTCATAGTAATTTCAATTCAAAGAATCAAATTAGCCAAAAATTTTCAATTCCCATGATTTTTATCTTTCTCCATGGGAAAAATTTACATTGTCTAATATTGTTTCAAATAATGAACAAAGTTGCTTGAGTAATTGGTTGTTGGTAGCTCTACCTTATTGAAAAAAATTATAATGGGTCATTCTTCAAGTGTTTGGATTAGATCTTTTGTTCATAATAGGATTGTTCTAAGAGTTTATTGGCTTAGGATCTATTCTATGCTAATTAAATCATATTTTAACAAATTTACAAGGAAAGAGGAGAGGGAGACATGTGTATTACAATTTGATTTGCAAATTTTAAACCTAAATTGAATTAGATATTGAATATATTGAAGCTAACAATAGTAGGGTGCCATTGAAGGCCGTAGGTGCTACCATTAAATGTCCAAAAATTATTCATCAATGGTGCAAATGGTGTCCCAAAATGAAGGCATGCAAACCTTAAATTGGAACAACATGATGGTGCAATTAATTACCAAGGATGGCACAAAGTGTCTACTTCTCATAACTTCACATTATTTACATTGAGTTTTTGTTGTCTACTTCCCAATCAAACTCACTCTCCAACCCCTCCTAAAACTAAACAACTATAATCCCAAATTGGCACCAATTCATCATTGAATAATTTTTTTCATTCCTACAATAACACTTAACCCTATAATGCTACCCTAAACACCAAGTGTCTGATGGATGACAAAAAATTCTCTTGTATAGGATAAAAGTACAGCTATTCATCTTCAGAGTTGTGTTGTGAGAAGGGAACATCTTCTATAGCAGTTTGACTTCTAAAAAATACTTTTTCATTTTTTTAAAGCAATTGATTCCCATAGTCGTAGAAAATAATGATTTCTTTGGAGACCAACCCATCCTAATATAGGGACTGTGAGTTCTTAGAGCATGCACAAAATTAGCACCTCCTACCTCATTGATCCGGTCAAAAATAATATAATATAATATATATATGCCGCTTCCTCTTTCTGTCAGTGTGAACCCTGAAAGCTATTCATCGTATGCTTCTTCCAACAATGCCATGCATGGAGGTCTTTCGGAGGCTCTGGGACAGGGATGTCCACTGCGGTTGAATGATGGGGGAGAGATTCTGAGTCAGTTAAGGGGCGCTGGCTTGACCGTTTCATGTGCTTGGGGAGCCTTGGACTGTATATAATAACTTAAAACCTAAAACTCCACATGCTCGAGAAAGGCGAGACCAAGTTGACCCAATGCCTGTCATGAGTGGAAATCATGGACTTGCTGTACATCCTGCCGAAGCCTGTCCAGAGGAAAGTAGACAGCCTACGTTACACCCATCCCCAGATCCTGCTCGATGATAGGACAAAAATCATTCTGTTTGCAGCATTGGCTGCCAAACTCCAAGGGATTGGAGCAGTTGCCTGCTGCTGCTGCCAGTCTTCTTGAACCTTGAACCCTAAACAATTGACAGCAATGGATGGAATCAAGCAGGTCAGAGGAGACCCAATAAAATCAAAAAGCGGCAGCAGCAGCAGCTAACTTACTCTATGCATGGTTACGAATGAGAGCAGCAGGAAGAGGAGCAGATGAGCATGTCCAGTGACACGAAGCACAGTCATGTGCAGTACGGTATAGAACCTCTTTTAACCCTTAAAACTCCGAAGGGGGTGACCCTCGAAATCATCCTTTTTCTATTACCACGTGAATCGCTAGCACTCCCAAAATTGCAAAAGTAGTCATTGCAAGTCAAACTAAGGTAGAACTATCCTTCACCATACAGATTTTGCAATTTACGTACTTTGGAGAAGCTATTTATGAGCTCTCATATTTTTTCAGAGATTGAATTGTTTGAGGGAAGTCAATTGCAAAAAAGAATGAAGTCATTCCAACGAGAATCAAATTTTTTGTGATTTTTCAAAGTTGAAACGTAAAACTATGAGTAAAACTATTATCCCTTTTCGAAGCATGATCAAACCATTGTTGAAGTGTGGGCTACTATGTCCACTCTCCAATGCATTGCCATCATGATAATGGATTAGTAAGATTGTGGTAATAGATGGGGCTAGTGACAAAAATGGGAGGAACCTATAGGTGGCGGAATTGGGTAAATGGTGGTATTGGATAGTTCTACCTTACTGTAGAAGATCTTCCCTTTCCAAAACAAATTTTGAAGACAAATAATTGCACTTCTATCCTATACAATTTGATTCGATGTCATCCATCGGACACAAAACATTCACCTCGATGTTCAAGGATTAATCCTAAAGTGTGTTGACATCCATATTCTGAACGATGAACAGAGCGCTTCCAAAAGTTGTGTAGTCCAAAAAAAATTTCATTCATCCAATGTAATACTTGAATCTTGAAAAGCCAACCTTTCTTAATGACCAAATTCATAAAATTGCAATATTTCTGTAAAAAGATATAAGCCAAAATGTGCAAAAAATCAAAAAAGGATTGAGGGGTTAAAGGGTTAACCTATAAATGAGGCCGCTCAACCATTTTTTGGTCAATGAATGATAGAGAATCCTGTTGTATAGGAGTAGAAGTGTAACTATTCATCCTCCAAATTATGTGGGAAAAAGGAAGAGTCTTTTGCAATAGCTTGACTTCCAACTAGTGCTTCTTCATTTTTTTTCATCCAAAAATGCACACAATACCAAAATAAATTATTTCCATGGAGATTAGTCCAATGTTCAAGGATTAAACTAGTGTTTTTTTTTTTAGGTTTCGAACAAATGGTTATATGGCATTTCTTTCAAGAAGGTTTTGAATTTTGTGACTCTTTTATTCTTGGGGTTTGAATTGAAGGAGGTCAATTTTAGATTTGCAATTTTTGAGGTGCAGGGCCATCATTACAATCTAACATTTTTTAACACATTCACAGGGGTTTTTTTATAGGCTTAAAGCTGACCATTTTTTTTGGAGGAAATTGGGCATTCAATTGCCTAAAAAGCAACCATTAGAGAATTTTTTGAGGTCCGGGAGGGTTGTTTCAAGCAGTTGCCTCCCACACCAAGTGAATGCTAGTTGTCAGGAAAAAAAATTCCCAAAAAATAAAAATTAAATTAAATTAAATTTCTTATTATGAAAAAACAAAGTTGAATTTTTTAAATGTTGTGGCAATTGCATTGCCGTATTAGGCAATAGATTGTAACTAGTTCATAAGGTCAGAGAATGGTTGAGAACTCGCAACCCTCCCGGCCCCCCAAAAATCTTCTAATGCATTGCTTTAAATTGATGCTTTAGTTTCATTTGTGTCAAAAATATAAATAAATAAACTAATACTCTCTAAAGTTACAACCTCTGTAAAAGCATCCTTGGTGCTTATATATGTTGATAACTAAGCACGACAAAGATATATGCCATTTGCATTCATGTCTTATGTTTTTTTTAAGCTATGTCTCTTCTTGTTGCATGCACCTCAACCAGACAATAGTACTTGAAACCCCAAACAACTCAACAAAAACGTAGGAATTGTTGATGTAATGGTGGGAGGTGAAATGGGGTGGTTTCACTAGCAAAGTTCTTTCTTTTTTTTATAGCCTTTGAGACTCCATCATTGCAATAATACATGTTGACTACGGAAACCAAGGAGTGCCAAGGTGCTTGGAGGCCACAACAAAAGATCAATTCTTGTAGTGCAAGAGCTAAAAAGTGTCACACTTAGGAAGGTAACATGGAAAGCATTGGGGCAAATTTTTATTGTTATTTTGGGACCCACACAAAACTTATTGTTGTTGTACACTTTTACAAGCTAGATTGAGGATGTTCTAACGTAATATTGATTATCCAAGTTTAGCCCAATCCACATATAAACATCATCAATGCAATGACCCATCCTAGTATAATATAATTAGCATAGTTTTGGACCTATTATTTTAGAGAGGTTTTATTGCATATTAAACCAACTTTGGTGGAGATATTTTTTGAATTCTACCATTGATTTTCCTTTAATTCCCATATTGAAATGGTTTTTTCAAGTATCCAATCCGTTTTTCCCCCTCTAATTATTATTCTAAATAGAAATTTTGTAGACTTTTTCATCCATTTTTTTTTAATTTTCAAATTATAACCAAGATTTTTTTCAATTTCATGGAGTAACTATGAACTTACCAATGAATCTCCCCAAACATTATATCAAATAGTCAATTTATCACATGAGGATAAACATTATGTCTCCTTGGTACAAAAACACAACATTTTATTGAAATCATTTTATTCAAGAAAAAAAATACATTTTGTTGCAAATTTTCTTCATTTGTTTGAAACAACTAGACTTTTAGATTCAAATCAGATGAAGGAAGGATCACCCATTGTTGCTCTTTTGGTCATTGTACATTTATTTTGATTGATCAAATTCATAATTTTTTGTTTTTTGCAATAAAACAACAAATCAAAGGATTTTTTACATTTACTTTGATGAATTCATTTTTGAAGGAAAATGACACATTACAAGTGGTCAAAGTGAAAACATATCTTTTTTCATTGTAGTCCTTAGACATAGACTATTCTCATCCATTTGGAGTCTAATACAATTATTTATATTCCTAGCATATTTGCAATGGTGATCTAAAAGTGTCTCTCAAGATTGTGAAATAATGAATGAACCTTTTGCCATGAGCAAAAATCACATATTGGTGTTTCACTGGAGTTTTCAACCCAATTCCAACTCTTTCAACCACAATTCTACGTTTATAGTTTTAGAAATACTAACTCTTTTCACTTTTTCCTACATTAGGATGAATTTTAAATTATGTGTTTGATTTGTTCATTGGTTATTTTCAAAGATAAAATTACATTAGGATGCATTTTTTATATAAATTTTCTAGAGATGAACACCATAAGTTAATGAAACCAAACTATGTGGCTTGTGAGACATGTCACACTCACCAAGTGACTCTAAAGCAATGACACAAATGTAAAAAAACACTACAACACTACTAGCACTTGACATTGACACTATCCATAGCAACAAAAATAAACAAATGTCCACATATGATATATACGTAGTATAATACTCCCTCTATTTCAAAAAGAAACCTTTGTATTGACTTTACTTTTGTTTCAAAAAGAAACTTGTGTTTGCTTCTTTGACTCCAACTACCTACCTATTGCTAAAAATGAACCGCTTGGCATGCTCAATGATTTCTTGTGGGCATTCCACACTCTCTAGTAATTGTCCCTTACGTTGCATACTTGATATTTCTGTATATGGAATTTGGTAGCGTATTCTGCCACTAGTCAACATTATTTGAATCATGCACATGTGCCATGTCAAGAAGATGTTCAATTTCTTTGGTTCCATCACCCAAAATGTCTACTCTATAGTTGCCATCAAACATTCAAAGTTCTTTTGAGTGAATTGATGTTGGAGTGCATGTATTGCCTGGAACAACCCTAAATCCAAAACATTCATACTAGGGCTATTAAGTGGTTGTGAGGTCATGACAATGTTGAATCCATTCTTGGTGAGTATTGCAACCAAGTTGGTCTCTATACAAGTAGGATGATAATGCGGTTTGGCATTATCTTGTTGGATGATAATGGTCCCAATAGTTTTGTCTAGCCATGCACGAGGCCACTTCTCACGAATCGCCAGTAGGACCTTCTCAACTAGCATCACCATGACTTCCTCCTTCGTTATTTCCTCAATGCATTTCATCTCTATTATACTACGAGGATGGTTCCTACTACTGTGTTTCACCAACTCTTGAAACACGAACGTGAAGATGCTGATCTTCCCATCAAACTTGCAATTCATATATGAGTCCTATCAAGGCCGAGCCATACTAGCTAGAAACATCACTTTGGAGATGAATCGTTTGCTCTTAGTAGTCTGAAGTGGCGATTCCTCATCTAAAGTGAGGTAAAACTTGGCATTGCTTTCGGTAATGTAGAACCACTTTTCATCAATGTGGATCATGTTCATGCAGTCCTAAAACATTGGTGGCTTTTCGGAATCTAACATTGACAAATAAAATCAAACACACTCAACCTTGTTCGCATCTATCAAGAATGGTTTTAATGCATTGGAATGATGCTTGATCTCACCTTCCTTCACTCAGCGAAGAATAGTCACAGTAGACATGTCTATCTTGGTAGCTATAGGTTGAATGTTTTTGCAGTGGACCAATAGTATCTCCTTTAATTGATTCACATTGAGTGTCTTCTTCTTCCTTCCAACATGACCTCACTTCAAAGATGAGACATTTGCACAAAGCACCCCTCCAACAAGAGATTGTCTACCTTTCTTCCAAATCACAAAAATCGATTCTTATGTCACATGGAACTACTTGGCAACATCATCCAAGGCACCTTTGACAAGCTTATCAAGTTCTTCAAGATTCTTCTCCTTCAATAACAAGCTATTGTACATTGCTCTACACTTTTCTTTAGTTAGATTTGGTTTTTGTTTACTAATTGTGCCTATCAATGTGTCGGAAACAACATTTGCAATAAAACTAAGATTTGTTTCTTCAATAGATGGAAGAACTTGGGTAGCTAAGTGTCCTTGCCTTTCAACTATATTTGCACTCAAACGCTCCATATCAACCACTTCCTAAGTGCCGGTACTAATAAAAACACACACTAAATGACAAACTTTTGTACCACTTTCCCTTTTTTTCATGATAATCCTAAACCTAATAATTCTCAAGTTGGATGTGAAGTAGTTTAAAAAAATTATCTGACACCTTTCGGTTGCAATTAATTTTAACATTTTCTTAATCCCAAGCAATTTCTGAAACATGGTTTCTTTTAAAGAGAGGGAGTAAGTGGCTTAGCAATACCTCTTTACAAATAAAAATGAAGAAAAGTTTCACACAAGCTCAAAAAACTTATAAAATGCGTAAGTCAAGTCCTCATTACTCTTAAAGAATCTATACATGCTAAGATGAAGCTACAAAGCAATTACCTCATACTCCATCACATAGGACTCAACTTAGAAAAGATGAATCTTCACACATATAGAAAGTATGGGCTTTAAGGGCTTAAAAGAGTTGTCAAAAGACATTGCCAAGACCTAAGCCAAGTCCCAAGTTTTCAAAAGTCCCCTACAAAGCCTCTTTAGCACTCCAAGCCTCCCCTCACAACCTCTCACCTTTGCATATTTGCAATCCATGTGAGTTATTCACCTCATGTGCCACACATGACAAAAGAAATTATTGGCTATATTTCCAATATCACTAACTCTTTCATTTTCAAGACATGTTCTAAGGAAGTAAATGGGTCCCTTCTAGGATGTGCATTCATGAGAGAATCAATGGTCTTTGTGTAGATAGAAAGGTGTATAATGGATGTACTTGTAGCCTTCTTCTAGAACTTGTTTTTGATTTGCTACTTCATTTTCTTTTATATTAGCATGTGTTTTAACTTTTTGTACAAAGAGAGGCAAAGTGCAATTGAAAATGGAAGTTGTCAAGGTGGTTCAATTGTGATGAGGGGTGATTGGTTTGATTGAGAATGAAGCATTGAATTTAAGTTATTAGTGATAGTTTGTATTAGTCTACATATAACATGTAAATATTTTTTAGTAAATCTAGCATTTCTAATGTTGAGATTAATAATTGTAGATGTTTTATTGTGCAACATTCTTGTTTAAATCCTTTTTAGTTATTATTCAAGATTTGATGTTGTTCTCTATAGTTGAATATCAATAGTAGTATTTTTAGTGTTCTTGTAAAAACTTATAATGGGTGTTTGCAAGTGTTACAGGTTTGATGAGCATCTCACAATCATTTAGATTTACCATTGCCTACTCTTGAAAACATACTTGGTTTTGAATGATCATACTTTAACCCTAAAACATTATTGAGTATGTTTTGTGTCTATTGGATGCATGCTGAAAGGAGGACCTTAAAATGGGAATTTTTTTCATGTAATTTTTTTCTTGGAAGTTGCTTGAATGCATTTTCAATGAATAGTATTGCATAATCCTTCATTGTAGTACTATAGACTTTTCTAAAGAAGATGATTAATTCATGGACCATCCTTGTAGTGTATTTTGATCACTTCGTGTTATTTACTCTTGATGCCAATTTAAGCCATAAAAATGATATTTTTAGAATTGGAGTTCAGTAAAAGAAATGAATTTATCCAATATTGTTTCTAATCCAATTGGAAACTCTAAAAAATCCTTAAAATTCAATATTTGATTGAAATATGAACTTTAGACCTACACCTATAGTTTGTTGATTTTCTAATTTTAGAATGACACGGTAGCTTTGGTTTCTACCGTGATATTCAAACTATATTATATACATATGATAAACAAAAATTCAGATTTTTGGAGCATATTTTGTATTTGATATGAAATTTCTTTAGTTTCTCTTTAAAAAAATTCACAATAATTTCAAATTTTCTTACACATGAAGGACATGTAATTTCATTTGAAAAATAAATATGAAAACTTCCATTCATATCTACTGTACAATAAATGCAAAATAACATGCAAAACAGAGTGAAGGATTTTGAAGCTAGAAGTCTTGGTTAGTGAGTGGGGGGCCATCCTTTTAGGGGGTGGGGTAACTTAATCTCTTATCACAATCACCCAGCATCAAATTGTTCATGACTGACAGAGGATAACTTAAGAGTGATTTTGTTGATTTCTTTTGGGGATCCGTGATTTTTAATATTCCCTACAACTTGCTGCCACTTGTAAGAAAGATATATATATATATAGAACCGAAGCAGTTCGTCAAACCCACGAGAATCACAAACACAATGCAATGCGGTGGAAGCATGTCCACAAAAGTTAGCATAGACACATGGGAAATCCACCATCACAAGAGCATTTTTCGGAGCTCACTATGAATTTGGAATTAGTGACAAATGTCGATCTGCGATTGGACGCTGCAACCATTACACAGCCGTAACTGATAAACTGATAAAAAAAAATTCTGATGGAATTTTCTTAACTTGGGACTTGGACAAATGGACCGTAGTGCATTGAGTCATTCATCTTCCCTTTTTTTTTTGAGATTTGGACCAGTGACCCCAGGGCACCGTGAACCATAACTTGAACACAAGCTCCGAGGAAAAAGTAGGCATGGAATGACGTGGGAAGTTCAATCGCAGTAGACAAGACTAACATAGTCAGCATAATTGAAAGACCCATGCAGCAATTTCCCCCATGCAAAACCCATCTTTTTTTCTTTTTTTTTCTTTTTAAAACATGTGACCCTCCCATCTCTTGGCCACTGTGTTGGAAGATTGAAGACATGGGAGGCCACAAATGGGATCAGCCTTCCACGTGTTTCCAACGTCGAATCACTTTTGGACACTTCAAACTGCGAGCTAGAGTCCAACAACGAAGAAGAAGATGCAAAGAGATCTTATGGCCTAATAATAAGGCCGGCGTGCTGATGAAAGTGAGAGTCCTTTTGTTTCATTTGTTTCGAAAAAAAAAGAAAAGAAAAGTAAGAGTCCTTCTAATAAGAGCATCTCTACTTTTTCATTGGAGAGAGGATCACCTATTTTGGTCTTCGGTGAGTCTCGCTTCATAGGTTCTAAGACCTACGTGGTGATGAAAGTGATAGTCATATAATTTATTTTTTTAAAGTGATGATTCTTCTAAGAGCATTTTCACTCTTTTACTAGGAAAGGGCTTGACCTTGTTGATGGAAAGCCGAGCCTTTTTGATCTTAAGGCTTTGTGTAGTGTTGAAGTTGGTCCTTCAAAGAGCATCTCTGTTTTTTCTTTAGGAAAGGACTTGACCTAGTTTAGGGCAAGTCCAAACTTCCAGATCCCCTCCACCGAAGATGCATCCAAGGAAAAAAGAAAATGGCTTTTGTGAAATGAACCTTCAACCCTCTATTCTAACAAACCCTCACATCTCTTCACCGATGGCTCTTTGGATTCTAATTATCTTAACTATGTTTTTGTAACACTTTTTTAAATTCTTTTAATTGTAGCAACTCCCACCAATGAGAGTATAAAGTTGCTAGAGATATGGAGAAAAAGGATAGGAAATCACTTTGTTGGTAGAACTCAGGAAGGACACAAGAGCCTACAAAAAACCATTTGGCAAGGTGGATTCTTCATGAAAAGGTGGAGATGATCTAATGTAGCTATCTTTGATACAATCCATAAAGGTAACAATAATGAAGGACATGGTTATGAAGGATAATGTGCTTGCTAAATACAACTAGACATAGTTGTTCTAAAAGCAATAAATGGAAAATTTGGGCAAGTTCACATGAAATTGAGTGTGCATGAATCTTTTCAAGATTTTGATACTTATGAAAAACGGAGAATGTAGTTGTAGCAAAAGGTATCTCTATTGGGAGCAGTGAGTAAACCTCAGAATTCCATGGCCAACTACAACCCTTGCG
Organism: Pseudoscleropodium purum; assembly: GCA_963969395.1. Taxonomy (NCBI): domain Eukaryota; kingdom Viridiplantae; phylum Streptophyta; class Bryopsida; order Hypnales; family Brachytheciaceae; genus Pseudoscleropodium; species Pseudoscleropodium purum. Next base: position 17,523,447 of record OZ017803.1, read on the forward strand.
CATCTACATGTACTTTCTAAGTATGCACCTACAAAAGACAATCTTGTGAAACATATACCCTCTTCCTTGGACTATAGTATTCTTCCAATTAGGCACCTAAATTGATCAAATAGTTGCACAACTCAAAAATAAATAGGCACACAAGCAACTTCAAACATGTGCTCCACCCTTCTTTTTCTTTTGAAATTTGGTAAGTACATAATTAACATGATATTCTATGTAAAGGTACAAAAAATTTATGTGTTGCAAACATCTCTCTAAGACCTAAGAGGTAAAGTCTATTATGCAAAGTTTTACTTCCCCCTTCTAATTCCAAATACCAAAATCTTGCAATCAATGCAGTCAAAGTTTCCAAAAAAATTCACACATTTCTATACTAAATGAGGTAAATTTGTGCATTAAAATCAAAATCAAAATCATGTCTTATTATTCCATTTAATCCTTCAAAATTTATAAAATTGTAGCAAAAAGTGACTATATCATTTACCTATTGTTTGAAAAACATGCATACTTTGTTCATATATGAAATGTTTTACTATTTAGCAACATAGAACTCTAAAGATATACCTATTGCTAAATTTATGGGATCATTGGACAAAGTATCTTAAAAGATCATAAAGTTTGTACACAATATATTTTCATTTGTAGAAACTAAAAAAATTGAGAGGCGCCATTAGATTCATTGAGCAATAGAAGTGACATCATTTTTTTAGAAGTTAAGATGAATTGGTTCATTTGTGCATTCACTTAACATATTAGACACATGCTCTATGGTCACACTCAAATATGTTCACGATCATTTAGAATATATGATGCTATGCAAACAATTATGCTAACGGCGTCTACTTACAAACAATTTGGGGTATAGATCAAGGTATGGGAAGCCATAGACATGGAGAGCTATAATGATGCCATGTAGATAGTTTTATAGAAAACAACATTTTTGGCTTTGAAATACCACATTATATTGAAATACGTATAGTTATAAAAGTCTATACTATGACTTTCTTCTCTAATCATCTTTTGTAACAAAACCCAATGATGCCTCTTTTCTTCAACTTCTTCATCCCTTAGAAGTCAACAAAAACCTATTATTTCTTTATCATAACCATGTTCCATCAATTTCTTTGTCATAACATCATATGTATACAAAATAGAGTCCTTTATACAATTGTGTAATTTTAAAGATCCCTAAATCCAAATTACCATCTAATTATTACATAATACATACTATATATACTATACTTGGCCATGTCTAAATTAAACTTTGCACCTTATCACCCATTTCCAAATGCATTTGTTGTTAGTATGATTTCAAACCACCTAGCAATGTTATGCCAAAGGACATGGGGTTGTTGTGGTGGAGATTTCATTTTTTTAATTACATGTTTTTACTTTTTTAACCTATGAATGACTTAGTAGCATTTTTTTTGCAACATAGCATTTTCAATCATCCATTTATGAATAGAATTTTAAAAAAAATTCTTTGAAATTTTTACACAATATATAGTCAAGGAGTAAATTCAAGGTGCAAACAATTTTCATAACATTTGACTACATGGTAAAAAAAGTTACTGTATAATATGTAGATTCTCTTGAAACTTCGGCAACTCGAGCAACTTAGAAAAAACCACATTAAAAATAAATAAAAATTGAATTGAATTTTTTTATATTTATATATATTTGAAAAGCTTAAATCACTCTATGTTGATTAGCTAGATGAAAGTAAGTTATAATGAGTTTTAGTTTGCAAGTAGTTATGGAATTCCTACTCAAAAATAAACTTTGAAGTCCTATTTTGAACTCAATTTCCAATTAAAAAAAAATAGGATGTAGATTGATTATTACAGCATTATAACCATTGGAATTCAAAATTTTCAATCTATAACTAAATTCTCAATAATTTTGTATTTTTAATGATATTTTATTTATTTCTATTTGCTATTTTTTTCAAGTATGAAAATATTATGAAAAGATACAAGTTGTAGGAAGTACACATTTTTGGGTGAAAAGTTTGAAAGATGAAACTTAACCATTTGGAAAGAATTGAAAATACTTCTTTTAAAAAAATTCAAGCATGGCATGATCTTGCAATGGTAAAGTTTCTTACTTTGAAATTTTAGGAGGGTGTATTCTAACAAGTCAACTAAAGGATTCTTCATTTGAATTTGTTGTGAGTAAATATAAATGAAGATTTTTTCCTTGCTTTGGATATGAGTATTTTGAAGCAATTTTAATCCTAAAAATGTACACAATAGTCCTTTAGTAGTTAAATTAGGAGATGACTACCCTTCATCACATAAAAAGAAGAAAAAATTAAAAAAATGATGTATGTTTTGATTCTAAGAAAAACCAATTTTTTTTTTTAAATTGATAAAAAAACAAAACAAGATAGTTATTCTATGAAAGATTCATATGTAGCTTCTATCAATCAGTGAGGTTCACATTTTAACCCCATAAAGACAAATGGATCACTATGAAAATCATCATTTTGGGTACAATGTGAAGTATTCACTTTAAAACAAACCATGAGCACTTATTGAAGGTCAAACTTCTATGCAAAACCTTCTTTTTTTACAAATAATTCCAAGAATGAACATTTGTACTTTGGTCCTGCAAAGAAGGATTCTTAGTCATCCATCGGACACTTAGTGTTTTGCGGTGTTGTTCTAAAGTTGGAGACTTATACAAGCTTGTCCCCAAGCACATTGTTGGAAAGGCCGACCAATACCTGTAAGTCGGTCGTGGTTCATGCTAAGTTAGTTTCCCTCTGGAAGCATGAGAATTAGGACTGGTTGGTAGCAGACACCTTGTTTCTGCTATTAACTGATGTCAGTACCCTTAGAAAGGTCCAATTTAATTTTCAATTTCTTTCTATTGTGTGCTGATGACCCCATTTTGTTTTTTTGTGTGATAATTGTTCAAAAGTGCAAAAATTAGTGTCGAGGAAGTATTCCAAGAGATGGAGCATTCTTTCTTCCCAGTAGAAGAAAGCAGCTCATGGGGCACCATTTTATAATATGATTGCTAAATTATCAAGTGACTTTTAGAGTACCGCAAATGGTACCAGTTTTCATACTCCAGGCCCAACCTCATGGAATTCTTATCCTCTAAAGTTCCTTGACTATGTTTTCACCAAAAATGCTCAAAAATTGCCATTTTTAGGACAAGTACCAAAAAAATATTTAAACATTTTTGGACACATCCAACCATAGGATCTTGTATTATGATAATTCGAAAAGATGTGGAAAAAATTTCAGAAATTTTCACCATGTAGATTGCAAGATATTAGCATTTGAAGTGACAAAGTCTTTCCTGGGCCCTGCAAAAAATCAGGCAGCTACACTTTACAAGGTCACATTTGTATGAAAAAATGTTCAAAATAGTTGCAACTCTTTAGATTCATTCTTCAAGGAAAGTTGGCTACATGCTTGAAAATTTTTAGATCATTTGGAATTGTACAACATATAGGAAAAAAATAGTAAATAGAAAGACATTGAGAATGAATCAAAATACTAAATAGTTAATAATTTAGTTATAGTATTGAAAAATACCAATCCCAATTGTTGTAATGTTGTAATGAACAATCTTCACTTAATATTTTTATTTTTTTCCAAAAATATTGAAAATTGAGTTCAATAAAGAACTTCAAAGTTTATTTTGGAGTAGAGAATCCATAATTGCATGCAAACTACAACACCTCATAACTTTTGATTCATTGATCAAAATGGAATGATTCAAAGCTTTATATATATATATAATTAATTTCAAATTTTTCCTTTTTTGCAGATCTGTTCAGACTGCCTCAGTTGAAAAACAAACTACATATTAGGCCATAATTTTTTATTCATGTTTCCAAATGTCCTAAAATTTAGTGCATATGAAGGATATTCCTTGTTCACACTTTCTATTAAAATTTGGGCTAAAAATATGGAAATCTTTGCTCACATGCACCTCCCAAAAAAAGTTATATTGCCAAAAAACTCACCTTGGTCCTTTAGGGGTCAAGGGAGGGTAACTTCGGTTTGAAAGATTGTAGTGATTGAAGTGTATGTTGTGAATGGCTCAACTATCTAAGGTACACCTCATAGACTTAGATAGCAAATTCTATCCTTGATCCCTAAAATAGTGAGGCCTTTTCTTTGCCAAAAAACACTAAAATTGTCATTTTTATAGCAAAAAGTAAAAAAGATTTAATTGTTTTTTTTCACATCTAACCATAGGATCTTACACCTCACTAGTATTAAAAAGTGTTAAAAAAATTTCATAATTTTTCACCACACAAATTGCAAGATATTTGCGTTTAAAGTGGAAAAACAAGTTTTTCAGTACATTGCTAGACTGGATTTTTTGACTAAACATTTTTTACTGAAATTTTTTGCACTATAGAGTTTTGAGCTTTAAATCTTTATAGTGGAAAATTGAGTTGAGAGTCTAGGGAAAAAAAAGAAATTCAAAAAAACTTAATTTTTATTCTTGAAAAAATTATTAAATAGAAGTAGGTAGGAGATAGAAGGAAAATCTAAAATATTCATATATTCTAGGTGGAATTAAAATGCACTAATTCCAATGGTGAGATTGTTCTAGCAAATAAACTAAACCATGCAGAATAAAAAAACTTGAAAAATTGCATTCAGAAATGAATCCTACAAGTTATTTTTTTCAAGAAGATGCTCTAACTACCTGAAAAACAAGAATGTCCATAACTTTCTCATAACAAATACAAATGAAATATATCAAAGCTTTTCAGATAGACAAAAATATAATCTATGAGGAAAAATATATATTTCTTTTAAATTCAAATTGTAAAAAAAATTGCTACCGGGATTGCCCCCCGTCCCCTTGTTTGAGCTTATTTGGTCATAACTATTGTTCCCGGGCACCAATTGTGAAAAAAATTATACTCTCATAAAGCTTGTCAGTTTTTCTATCTTCAAAAAAAGTATCAAAAAATCATGACAAAAATTCTGACCGTAGGTACCTGCCCAAAATCCCATTTGTCCTTCGAAAGGACAATGGTCCTTTGGGGGTTAATGTCTTTGTTAGGAGGTAGCCCCTATGATAAAAAAAATGGATTTGTTCCTTTTCTTGAGAAATTCTTAGATCTCCAAATAACAATAAGATAGTTATTGCAACCCCACCATACTTGGGTGGACTATGGCAATAAGTACCCTTGTCAATGTCCACGTTTGAATTCATGACCACCTCACCGGTGGGCCAAGGCTAGAGTCACTAATTCAAGGTTGAAAGGGCCTTGCAGATTATTCAAGTAAATGAATTTACTAAAAAAATCTAATGTTTTCAAGTTATTTTATCTTCTTCAAACTAGTAATAAGTTTTAAAAATTGGTTGTCACCGTATTCATACAACTATGAATTAGCCAATGATATTCAAACTAGAAAATCAAATTAAAGATGGACAAAATTCTAGCAACAAAGTGTTTCCTCACTTTACAACTTTACTTGATTGCAAGTGTCGTCTAATTTGCTGCATATTCTACATAGGACAATATCTTTCTTTTTTTATGAATGTATACACCTTTTAGAAAGAATAATATAAGCTTCATCCACATTTTGTATATTTCATTTATTTATACGGATGTAAGCAATTGCATCACTTCAACAAAGAATTATTTTTGGTACTACCCAAAATAATTGACTCCTCCCTCTTCTCTCAAGTGAACTCCATATAAAATCAAAAAACAACTAGAACATCTTGAATTCAACTCCCTCGTGTGTTCACAACATCAACAAAGCCACACACCTCAAACAAATGAAAATCATCCACTCTTCAATATGCATAACTTTAAAATTAAAACGTCAAAAAGGTGACGTTTGAAATCATCCCCTTTTTTTTTATTACCGTGTGAATCACTCACTAGCCTCCAAAATTACAAAAGTAGTCATTACAAGTCAAACTACTGTAAAAGATCTTCCCTTTCCAAAACAGATTTTGAAGATAAATAGTTGCAAGTTTATCCCATATAACTTGTCATCCATCGGATACGAAACATTCACCTTGTTGTTTAAGGGTTAAGCTTACTTAGTTGACCAACCCTCCCCAGGACACAACTGAATGTCCTTATACCAGATGTCCTTCCATGGTGAAACAAGACATGCACCTATTGGTTCAATAATCTAAGTATTTTGGGGACTACCTTGGTCATGGACTCATGGGGGCAGTGTCACTTTGTCAAAGTCATGACTGATAAAAAAAAAAAGGTACACTGCACAACTTACAGCATCAGTCATGTAAGTTCCAAGTGGCAGCCAATTCTGTGGTTGTGATACTAAAGTGAAGTGCATAAATGTACCATTGGGGGGGCTGTCATACCCAATTAAAGCCTGCGATGAATCTTCGGCAGTGTCAACCAGGAATCTTGTAGAATCTGGACGCCTCTTTTTCTCTCTCCGTGGCAGCCAGATCATCATCATTCTTGCTCGCATCGAGCATTTAAAGTCGTACACACAACACAGTTTGTTGGATAAGTTCTGTTGAAAATGAAGTTCGTTTGGGTCACAGCAATCTAGGACAAAGACTGAATTTTTTTGGGCTTTACCGGACGTGGGAACTGGGAAAAGAAGTGCTTGTTTTGAATCATAATTGACACCAGGGTGCAATGATTTTGAACTAGGCAGAGAAAAATAATTGCATGGGCAGGCATGTTCACTGGCAGAAAGATGTGTGGTACGGTATCAAGGAGTGGGAACGAACTTAACAAAAGCCGGTGAACCGGAGACTATAATTACTGACCCAATTGCAGTGCTGTCCTTATGTGTATCCTAGGGATGCAGTTCAGAACGAAAATGTACATTGCAAGTACACGAGGGTGGAATTGTAATTTGGACGGGAATAGATTGATTCACTTTAGTAGGCCATTTAGGGATTTGAAGGACACGAAGAAACTGAAGTTGGATTAACCCCTAAATTCCCATTGTCCCCTCGGGTGACAAATCAAATTTCGGGCAGGTTTCTGTTACCTCAATTTTTGGTGAATTGTTTTGAAACTTTCCTGTAAGATTAAAAAAGAAAATGATTATCTACGTGGGAATATAATTTTTATTTCAATTGGTGCCCGGGAGCAAAAGTTATACCACAAAAAGTTTGAAACTAAACTCGGTAGGCAGTACAAAAAAAATCTCAAAAAATCAAAATAAATTTTAATTTTTTTTTCTACTAAAATTTTTCATTTTTATCTACATGTGGAGCTTTGATTTGTTCTATTTGAACTAATAATGAGAAGATTAAAGACAATCTTGTTTTTCGGGCAATTTTAACATCTTCTTGAAAAAATAACTTTTAAGATTCATTTTTTAATGCAATTTTTACAATTTTTTAGGGAGAATGTTGTGTTTTCTTGCTAAAACAATCTCACCATTAGGACTATAGTCTTTCAATCCCATCTCAGAGTTATTAACAATTTAGTTTTTTTTCTAATCTTGGACCTACTTCTACTTAGCATTTTCTTGGAGGATGAAAATCAAGTTTTTTTGTTTGTTTTGTTTTGTTTTGTTTTTAAAATTTTTTTCCTAGACTATCAACTCAATTCTTTAATATAATTTTTTTTTTAAATTCAAAGTCTATATTGCAAAAGAATTCCACAATTTGCGGTCAAAGTCATCTGAAATTGCAAGCTAGTGTTCAAAAAAACTTTCTTTTTCAACTTTGAATGCTAATATCTTTCAATTTATACAATCAAACTTCATGAAAATTTTATCACATGAGCTAAGACAAGTGAAGTACAAGATCCTACGATTAGATTCTAAAAAGGTGATTTTTTTGTATTCTTGGGTGAACACAACAAAAATGGCAATTTTGAGTGGTTTTTGACAAAAAAAAACGGCTTTGGGAATTTAGGGGTTAATAGTGATGTGCGATCCAAGGAAGAGTAAGGCCTCAATTTTGTAGACTTAGAGCATAGCCGTCCTTTACTTGTTAGGAGTTTGATTCTCTACAAATATAGATGAAAAGTGTTATGGGTCCTTCGCGATATTCTCTTGAGGTTCAACCCTTGCATGTCAAAGAATGGCCCTTAAAATCATTGTTCATCCTGAGCTTAATTGTTTTATCCTTTGTTCTACTTGATGAGTGGTCACTCAACTATTCATGGATTATATTTAGTGAATTAGGATGAAGGACAAGGAAATTGAAGGCCCTTCAAAATTAGATGGAAAATTTGAGCGAGCTAAATTTGGTGAGTAAGGGGGACTATGCTATCAGGGGGTTCTAGCTTTTTACGGACATGGAAAATCGGGGATTAATTGGTTTTGGGCTTTGGAATATAAGATAATTGATTCAATATGTGACAATTTCAGATGTATCCACTTGGCTTGAGGTGGTGGGAAAAAATTTAAGATATTTCACACTTGGAAAATTATTAGAGAAAGTCATATAAATTGAAATCCCTTGACAATATGTGAATTTGTTATGGGATTTTTTTTCTTTGAAAGGACAACAAGATATAAAAGGAAGAAGGAATACAACTTGATCTAGAACCGAAAGGAGGGGCACTAGGTTGAAAAGAGGAGAAAATTTTCACCTAGAAGAATAAATTCCACCAAAGAAAAACACCATGTTTGAGCATCAAGTATGACTTTGTTATGATTTTTAGAAGTGTGTTTTCCTTGAATTCCATAAATGCCATTAGATAGCTCCAAATCCAATTAAAAATACATCCAAAATAATTAGTTTATTTACTTGAAATGGCTACAATATTATCTTCAAAACACTACAACATTGAGGCCCTAAAGCTTTCCCTAAAGTGGACATATTTATTGATGGTTTCATGTACTAAAGGTACAAAAAAACTATTCTTGATACTAAGTCATTTTCTAAATTATCACTTGCACCCCCCCTAAAAAAATGTCACTTGTTCATTCAATAATGCCTTGTAAGCTCATTGATTAAAATATGGTGCCATAATTCACTTTTCTATTATGACTTCTCTACCATAATAGAGCCTTTTATAGTAGGGTTGACACGACGTCCGGACGTTCGGGACGTCAAGACGCGGACACTATGTCCGCAACGTCCGCCTGTCCCCCGTCTGCACCATCCGCCCGATTACGGCCGTCCGATCGACGCGCGGATTGATCTGGGCATCCGCCTCGGGCTGTCCGCCCCGCCCGTCCGCTTTCCGACGGCGGTCGGGACGCTGCGTCCGCTAGCGTCCGTGCGTCCGGAAAACGGACGCTATTTTGGGGCGGACGTTGAGATTTGTCAACCCTGTTCTATATAGTCACATGATATAAATAGGGTCATTTATTTTACAACATAAGTTTGTAATCATAAGGTTCATAAATTTGTAGGATTCATGAGTCATGACTTTTATGGAGGTTCAATGAAAAAAATACAAAGAAGTGGAATTTAGCTCCATAAGGACCCAAAGCTAAAGAATGGCTTGTGATAGGTCAAATAATTTTTGGTTTAAGTAAATAAGTTGGATGGATTTGATCAAATTTATTTTGTACAATTTTATTGGCTTTGTCCTCTATCACTAGTAGATAAGCAGTCTTAGGTCAAATAGCTACAATATTGAAGTTTTGTGTTCCAAGACTATATTTTTTTAATGCAAGATAGGAATTGTTGAAAAAATACAATTGATGAATTCTATATAATCCTTCAAATACTTTTAGGTTGTTGTGTTATTATAGGGTTAACTACACTAAATAGTGAAATTAAGTTGCTTGAATAATTAATTGCGTTACTCCACGAAAGTAACTTTACAAACTATCAAAAGCAACCCTCATATTCATGATAAGGCTGAAAAAACTATTAATCTTTCGTTTTTGATACCATTGAGCAACCTAATCTCACTAGGATCAAGTCCACATCATCTTATGGCCTCTTCTAGTACTCTACGACCTAAAACATGTCAATCCAAATGTCAGTAGTCTCTAGGAAATCCCATCGATTATGACAGGGTGACAAAATGTCAAACATATCATCAAAAGGCGAATTCATCTACCAAAGACATCATTAGTGGTAACGAATTTTCTTCTTCTGCAATTAGATTTCTTAGTAACCTTCTCAAATCCAACAAAGTCATCCCCAATATCCAACTAGAAGCCTTGCCAACCTTCCTCAACAATGGAGCTTCAATGGATACCGAACCTAGTTTTCCAAATAGCAGAGTTCAATCCCGACCCCTAACCCCAGACACCAAAGGCACTTCCCTAGCATTAAGTGTCTTTAACCAAATTTCTAATTCCTTACCGCAATGGCAAGAAGTTGAACCCCACCAATATCATGCCTTATCTGGAGAAGGACTATCCTTACGTGATATAAGGGCATCGACTGGAAACAGTAGAAACCACCTAGATCGACAACACCAAACTCGCATCGAAGTAGTCTAGACAGATAACGACTTCGTAGCTTGGGGTTACAAGAGAAATCAACGCATGTCTCAAGAGGATCGCGTAGAGAGCGCTCGGCAAACTCTCCCAAACAGATGCTTATGAAGATATATCTCCTAATCCACAATATGGGAGGTCTTAACAATCTCTCATCTATAGACAATTTACAAGACTATATTAGAAGACATCCAGTTGATCTCTTGTTCCTACATGAATACAAATTACGAGGTATGACTGCCCTCCAACTAGATAAGAAGTTATGGAAATAGGCTACCACTTTGTGCATTAATGCCGAACCAAGTTACATTCTCGAAGGCAGGAGTGCAGGTAAAGGAGGTGTTGCAACGCTAATCCCACCAAAATGGGTGAAACTCATTACACAATCAAGTATGATACTCGGTGGTAAAGCTCACTGGCTTATATTATCCAGAATGCCAAGTGGTGGCATTGGTTTTGTAAATATCTATGCCCCCTATAAAGTCCAACCTCAACGTATCCTATGGGAGACCATGGCTTGGGAGCTCCCAAAAACGTGTAGGTGGATAATGCTTGGTGATTTCAACATGGTGGAGTGGCATGGAGACAAGTCAAATTCATGTGGAAAAATTATATTAGGCTCTGAAAGACTTTTATTCAATAGCCTCAAAGACTCGCTTCAAGTAGACAAGTTTCTGTTCTCAACATCAAGTCTTATATTTTCATAGGACAATGTAAGAAGCAACACATTGAGGATTTTGGCTCGCCTTGATAGAGTATACATATTCTCGGATTCTATCTCTAGTAAAAAACAAATCATTGACTATAGGATTAGAGGAGATCACTCTTGTTCTGATCACTGTCCTGTGTCCATGCTACTAGAGCTAGCTACAATACCACCTCGACCTAGTCGCCGAGTGATATCCTCTCTATATCTTGATGATGCTAATATTGCGATACATGAGACTTGGTCACAAACCCCAGGCAACTCCACCTTCTTCTCCAAGATGAAGAAAATTATATGATTCTACAAAGGATATTGCATCTATCACGCTTGCATGAACAATGCAAGAGAGATCATCTTTGCCATAGTCTAGAGGTAAAACTTAAATCTCTTCAATCCAATCCTTCATCTCAACTACTTCAAGACAAAGTTGACATAGTCCAAGCCAATTTAGTGGCTCATGTGAATCGGAAAACTAAAGGCTAGAGAACCAAATCCCATATCAGATGGAGATTGCACATGGATAGATTGTCAAGGGAATTTTTCCAAGCATTTAAAGAATCCTCCAATATTGATTCTATTACTAAATTACAGGATTCACAAGGAAGCCTCCAATCTGAATGAAATAATCTTGAAGGTATTTGTACCGATTTCTACACCAAGTTGTATAAACAAAAGGTATCATCCATTCAAACAAACGTTGATACAGATTCCATCCTATCCTGTGTCTTGGGAAAACTCAATAGCAAGATGTGTCAACATCTAGATAAGCCCATTACCAAGGACGATTGCTACATGGCACTACACAAGATGCCAAAAGGAAGAAGTCCAGGACCTAATGGTATTACGGTGGAGTTTTACTGCTGCTTCTGGGACTTACTAGGCAACGATTACATAAGCATGGTAAACGACTCAATCCTCCAAGGCATGTTCCCCAAAGGTATGACATCAAGAACCATCATCCTATTATTCAAGTCAAGGGATGCAACTGATCTCGCAAACTGGCACCCTATAACTTTTCTAAATGTCTCATATAAAACTATAGTGAAAGTGTTACTGGGTTGTTTCTAAAGTGTATTACATGATATTATCAACTGTAAGCAATTTGCATTTTTATCATCAAGACATATCTTAGAAAATATCTTATTGCAATATGGGACAATCTAGTGGGCCAAAGAGTTTGATCAGGATCTTATATTTTTGAAATTAGATTTCACAAAAGCTTATGACATGGTGTCTTGTGACTTCTTATATAAAGTTATGGAGAAAATGGGCATTCCTGACTCCTTTGCTAGTCTAATAACGATGCTCCTCTATGACGCCTCAGCCTCTATACTTTTAAATGGCAAAGTTACCAACAACTTTCTCATATTGAAGGGGGTGAGATAGGGCTGCCCTCTCACCCCTTATCTGTTCTTCATCATATGGGAGGTCTTGAATATTGTAGTACTAATGGAACAAAGTTCCGATTGAATTCAAGGGACCAAACTCCTTGATAGCAACTCATGTCAACTAATATTCCAATATGCAGATGATATAGGGTTGTCAATTCGGGGTCATGAAGTGGATTTATGCAACTCCATTAACCTTTTCTAGACATTTGGTTTAGCTTCAGGACTTATAGTCAATTGGAAGAAAAGTATAGGATACTAGTTCTCCAAGTCCCTTCAACCTACTTAGACTAACTGATACAAGCTAGTTTAGACGCCACCAGGATCAATTTCTAAACTACTAGGTGCTCCATTTGGTATAACTGTGGAAACTGAGGACATCGATGAATTTCTACAACAGAAAATAACAAAGAAACTGACATATTGGACTACTCAATGGCTTTCATTAGTAAGGCGTGCATTGGTAGTCAATGCAATCCTAATTTCCACCCTATATTACTTCATAGCCATATGGAGTGGTTCATTGTAGGCTATCCTCTCAATATGTGGGAGTCTTTGTAGAGTAGCACAGAATGTTGATTACACACTAGAGTCAATTGGGAAGATTGTTGCCTCTCAAAGAATGTTGGAGGGCTAAAATTGATCAATCCTAAGCTTTTTCTTATCACGTTGCTTGCCAAATGGGTTGTCTTTGCCATAGGCCACGCTTATCAAATCTCAAGATTCTACTTTGGTTTAGAATTCATAAAATGAAACCGCAAACTTAGAGTGGGTACTGGTTTTTGTCTTAAACATGGTTAGTGGTACACTCCCCATCCGTCAGTAGAGGTTTAAGAATATAGAATAGGATTACGTCAACATGGTGCCAAATTGTTTCTCACATCGAACCTACACCGCCCACCAATGCAAACAAAGTGATGACTACCAATCTCTAGTGGTCTACGAGTTACATCGGAGGAAATTTTCAGTTTGCCATGGAGAGGGTCAGAGAGCTAGCTCAAAATGGATTTTGAACGATCGGTGATTTATAGGATACAGACCTATGTTCATTTCAACCTTGGGAGGAAGTTGCTATGAGCTACAAACGAAATGACACAGAGCGTGGAAAGTGGCAATTCCTTCTTTCTCATATTCCAACCAATTAGATCAACTTATTTACCTGCAAACTCAATACAGGTCATGTAGGTGATTGGGCGGGGATTTACACAGGCATGGCAGACGTGCTTCCAATGATAATTTGGAAGCTGATCGATCATAAACTGAGAGTCAGTTCAACTAATAGCCAGACAGTGATACTTCCAACTACAGTTACCAAAACAACAATTAGCCTAGTCTCTCACCGATTAGTTATTCTCCAAAGTTCCCAGTCATCAGTTCCCTACACAGGCTTCATCAAGAGAGTCTGTATTTTAGACGGTAGGAAACTAAACAAGGGTCTTTCCCCACTGTTTTTTGCAAATAGAATTCAAGATCTGAGTTTTGACCCTTACAAATGAGAATGGAGCAATGGTACCAAATTACTCCAATACATAACAATGATTAGGCATCATTTACTTATTAAATGGCACCATCTAAAAAAATCAATTCCATCCAAATGGGTGGGTCATCTTTCACCAACCTTCATATTTGATTGACAAGAACTCTAGTACAAGACAAGATCACAGAAGGAGGCGGTGTTCATGTGTTTTGTATGGCATAATGCAGTGGCAATTCACTTGTGGAAGGCTCGGGTATGTCTAGGGATTGACACTCAGTGCAATTGTTGCACTTCAGACCTTGACGAAACACCCATCCGTCAATTTTATCACTGCTCTCAAGTGCAAGATATTTGGGAATATGCCCAAACGATAGTGCATCGTATCACTGGTACTCACTCGGTAACAAATCCGCATACTCATTTTAACCTAGTCCAATGCATCTTCAACTCTTAATGCCCTCGTGGATTTAATAGGATCAAAACCATTTGGTTGATTCTAAAAGGTTCGACCCTCTGGATTATCTAGCTCTGTAGAAATAGCAAAGTATTCTCTCAACATATGTGGCTTTGTGAAGTCAACTATAAAATGCTTTGGGATACTTTACTTGACACTAGTAGAGCTGAGTTCATCAAAGCGGAGAGAGGGGCTAGGCATCATCAACATCAGGCCGATCAAATTTAGGCAAATTTTGACTCCATTTGGCTCCAATAAGAGGTGATTGGTTGTAGAGAGTATAACAGGATCTTATGGAACCGAGATGGTCCCGCTCTTAGCTCTTTTACTTAGTTTCTTCTAGTTCTCCTTGGTTCAATTTCGGTTTGGGTCTCTTTTGATTGTCCGGCCTTTTGGCTTGGAAGTTGTTTTATGTTCTTTTTAATGTAATGAGACTCCGTCTTAGTTGTTCAAAAAAACAAAAACAAAAAACAAAGGCAATATATATTTCTACAAATACTTCCATTTGTATACATGGAGGTTCACAATTGCAATTACAACAACACCTAATTCAAAAGTAGTGCTTGATTCTTGTATAATACCATTTGTATCATGTCAACTATGGACTTTTTTTCAAGCTAATTTTTGCTAAAAGTGATGCAAAGTTTTTATAGAGAAAATTTCGGTAAGATATTCTTCTTATTTTAGTGGATGAAATTGCTAAATTGCTACTGAATCTTGGGACAATATTGTTCTATTTTAAACAAATGTATACTCATTTAGATGAGTAAATGCATTAGAGGATTTTCTAGAGTCGAGGAGGGCCATTTCAAGTTGGTCCTCCCTAAACTTCCCATCACAGTGAAGAGAACACCACGCTATCAGAAAAATTTAGAAAAAAATTTAGAAAAAAAATTAAATGAAAATGAAAATTTTTAAAATGAAAAACAAAGTTGAAAATTTTTATTTTATTTTATTTTTTTGGAAAATGACGTGGTAGTCGCATTGCCATGTTAGGCAACAGGTTTCAGTGAGTTCATAAAATTAGAACTTCTAGGAACTTGCAGCCCTCCTACACCCCATAAAATCCTCTAAAGGAGTTTTCATCTATATATTGTAGGTTCCATTCATTTATGTGGATATAAATAGTTTCATCATTCTACTAACTATTGCTTCGCATTGCCAGCAATAAACTAAAAAAAATCCTTGGTGTCAAACAACCCTTTTTTTTGCACCAGGGGGACACATTGCACCATTTCAAAATAAATGTCAATTTTTTGCCAAATAAAAGTAATCTTCTTTTGCCACAAATTTTTCATTTCTATAAAAAATGTGGATGAAGTCACCAGATTTGTATGAAAATTTGTATGAATATGATCAAAAAATATTCATTGGTCCTAAAAATGGATGAATCTAGAAAAAAAATGTTTCATCCTTCTTAAGTGATCCCAATCCTACATGCAATTTCTCATAAAAGAAAAAGAAACATGGTGTCAAATGTCAAGAAATTTCTTTTGGACTCTTATTATACGGCACAATAGAAGACAAGCTTGGGAGTGCGTCAAATGGCCTCAACAATCCAATCATATTTGATAGAACTTTGATAATTTTTGGATCCATTCACCTATTTTTGCTTTCAAAGATGGGGACCCTGTTGTTAGGAACAAAAACAACCCTCTTCCTCTTATTTTCACTTAACTTCACTTTGTTTCTTTGTAGTTTCTACTCATTTCTCTTCATTGTCCAGTTGTATGTTGTGGTGTATTATTTTATTTTTTAATGCACTAATTCTTCCATTTGTTCCAAAAAAAAATGTCAAGAAATTAGTGTGGGGCAATCCAATTTCACTACAAGGTAAGAAGTCCATAAAGTGCTGAGGCTCTAAAATCGCCCTCCTCTTAAAATGTACACTGTTTGTACATGTTGCTTTTTTATTGTATCAACAATGTACAAGTAGTGTACATTTTAGGAGGTGGGCAATTTCAGAGCCCACTCCATTAGAACTTCAAAAATTCATAACTAAGGTAGAACTGCCCAATTTCGTCAGTGATTCAATTCTGTGGTCTACAACTTTGTCCCAATTCCATCAAAAAAACATGCAAATTCTGACAAGACTAGTTTATTAATGCTATTAAAAGATAATGTGTCAATTAATGATTGATGGATCTTCAAGTGCTATTAGACACATTGGAAAGCGGTATTGAGTTGTAAGAGGACATTTATGAATCCAGTCTAATGGTGATTGTACAATTTCACTTCAAAAATTCACAGAAATTACAATATTGATCAGAAAATTAAAATTCCACTTGGGTTTGACTCCTGAAACAAAAGCACACCTCTGAAAAACATGTGTCTTTCCTAGAGTTGGCCCCAATATAATCAGGTTGCAAATCAGGGTGGTAATGGGTAGTTCTACCTTAATTCCAGAAAGTTCCAAAAATTATGAAACAACTTGGACTGGATTCCAATTTCACTTGTTTTTCAAGGATAATTTTACTGAAAAATATTTCACGAAGTTTCACCTCTCCCCAAATCAGTTCCAGCTCATAAATGGGCGATTTATGGACTACTTCCCTTATAGCGTACCCGTAAAGAAGCTCCCCAAATGTCCCATAATGAATGTTGAGGACGGTATTGGAGCCCACTACCCCCACTCCGCTTAAATGCTGCAATTCATTCTGATCTTAACACGTGGCGCACGGCGGTACAGTGCACGCCCCGCCATGAGAAAAGTGCTGCATATTCAGTTGAGCCCACGTTCCCTGTAACGTGACCTCCTCAGTCTAATTCCAGACCCACACTAACAATAAAAGAGGAACCGGTTCCCTTATTAGACTCTGCCTCTCAAAGTCAAAGGAATTTTCTAATTTGGGTCACAACCACAATCCAATAAACAAAAATCAAATAAATTCACAACGCTAAAATCCGAAAGTGAATATGCAGAAGTTGAAATTTGATTTCATTTGTTTTAAGAATAATAATGAACAAGATTTTTAAAATGCAGAAGCACCCGGAATCGTGGCGTACATTAAAATAATGGGGGGTTGTCTAATAACAAACTGAAACTGCAAATTCTGAACCAGTTGCCACCGCATGATGAGGGCAGTATATTATAATAATTATATTATCAGATTGGCCTCTACTGACCCACTTTGCTCTACATTCATTGGTGTTAAGGAAATGGAAAAAAAATTTAAGAATGAAGAAAAAAAAATGAATTGTAACTTAGTTGTCTCCCCTATTCTGGGCGAACCAATATGAATACGTGATCGGCTACCACGTGGCGCTACTTGAATGGACCAGATATGTGAGTCACTGGTGCATTAGTCTATGGATTCCGGACCTCTCCATTTATTTATTTTTAATTTTTTTTTAACCCCTTAAGTCCTAAGGCCATTTTTCTGTCAAAACCCCTTCAAAACTGCCATTTTTGCAGCGTTCACCCAAGGAAACAAAAAAAATTATTTTTTAGAATCTAACCGTAGGATCTTGTACCTCACTTGTCTTAGCTCATGTGGTAAAAATTTCATGAAGTTTGACGGTATAGACTGGAAGATATTAACATTCAAAGTTGAGAAAGAAATTTTTTTTGAACACTAGCCTACAATTTTAGATGACTTTGACTGCTAATTGTGGAATTTTTTTGCACTACAAACTTTGAATTAAAAAAAAATTATGTTGAAGGATTGAGTTGAAAGTCTAGGAAAAAAATTCAAAAATAAAACACTTGATTTTCATTCTTTAGAAAATTGTTAAGTAGAAGTAGGTCTAAGATTGAAAAAAAAAATCATTAATAGCTTTAAGATGGGATTGAAAGACAGTAATCCCAATAGTGAGATGTTCTAGCAAGAAAATACAACATTCTCAAAAAAATTGTGAAAAATTGTGAAAATTGCATTCAGAAATGAATCTTACAAGTTATTTTTTCAAGAAGATTCCTAAATTGCCCAAAAAACAAGATTGTCCATAACTTTTTCATTATTAGTCCAAATAAAACAAATCAAAGCTTCACATGTAGAAAAAAATATAAGGTTTCAAAAGACACAAAATTAGAATTTATTTTTATTTTTTATGATTTTTTTTGTGCTACCTGCCAAACCCAATTTCAAGCTTTTTGTGGTATAACTTTTGCTCCCAGGCACCAATTGAAAAGAAAAAATTATATTTCCACATAGTTAATTAGTTTTTCTATCCTACGGGAAAGTTTCAAAAAAATTCACTAAAATTTGAGGTCATAGGAACTTGTCCAAAATCTAATTTGTCCCCCAAGGGGATAATGGGACTTTAGAGGTTAAATGACATTTTTTCTTGGTGCTTGGGAGGTGACGAAAAGGTGCCAATGAGAGGGTGGTCAACTGTTGGTAGTTCAATGAATGAAGGCCAACTCCTCATTAGTCTTGATTTTGAGAGAAAGAAATAGGTGAGAGGGGGCCTTTTCGATCCCCCCAAAGTTCACCATAAGAAAACATTTTGTCTCCCTTGAAGCCTTCTCTCTAGACTAAGTAGTGAAATTGGGTTGCCTTAACAATTAGGTTGTCTTAGTAATTAGATTGCCTTACTCAAAGAAATAATCTCATGACTCACAACTTGGCCATATGGAGGCACATGCAATACTCTAAATCCAAGCCATGAATCAATGCACCAATGTATGCAATACATGTAGTTTACTACATTCTTCTATAGTAGTTATCCATATTTATATAGTGAAGAATATTGAGTAATTAGTATAGGTCAACCTAATTTCACTATTCAATGTAGGAAACAACCAAAATTGTGGGAGTTGTTGGAAAGAATTTTTTTTCAAAAATTATTTCATTTTCTCCTTCTTCCCTAAAAGCATTGAAATTGGTTGAATTGCTTTGAAATTTTCATTGCCTATGGGAGATCACTCTAAATTGGTAGGTGCTGAAATAGGGATGCTTCTTTGCAAGGTTGCCCAAGAGAAAGAAAGAGATTGAGTTCAAAGTGGCTTTATATGCAAAGCCATTTGATGTGAACACTTCTCCTATTTGCTCACCTTAAAAATATTATAGAAAATTCCTCGGGCTCCCCTCCAAGGAACAAAAATGTTTGTTACTTTTTTAAATCCCAAGGCATTTTTCCATCAAAAAACACTCAAAACTGTCATTTCTATTTGAGGGTGCAATTTTTTTCATTTTTTTCATTTTTTTGCATATTCAACCATAGGATCTTGCATTAGACTAATGTAAAAATGTGTAAAAATATTTTTAGAAACTTTGACTGTGTAGATTGTAAGATATTAGCATTTAAAGTGAAGACTTTTAAAAAAATTGTACCTTGTTCAACTAGATTTTTTGACTTTGAATCATCTTAACTTAAAAATTTTGCACTATGGATTGTGAATTTCTAATTTTTTATATTAAAAAATTGAATTGAGAGTCTTAAAAAAAATTTAAGGAAAAATTAAATTATTAATATACATAGCTCTAAGATGGAATTGAAACATAGTGCTTTCAATGGTGAGATTGTTCTAGCAAGAGAACTTAACCTTGTAAAACTTTTCCTTTAAAAAATTGTGAAAATCAAGTTCAAAAATGAATCCCATGAGTTATTTTTTCAAGAAGATGCTTTGGTTGCCTTAAAAACAAGATTGTCCATAACTTTCACATAACAAATCTAAATGGAATGAATCAAAGCATTTCATGTAGATAAAATTACAATATATGAGAAATAAAAAATTTATTTAAGAAAAATATTTTTTGAGGGGGGTTCTAACCGCCAAACTAAAATTTAAGCTTATTCAGCTATAAATTTTACTCCCATGCATTGATTGAAACTAAAATTATATTTCCTAAAAGCTAATGTGTTTTTCTATCCTTTCAAAAAATTTCTAGAAATCATGATGAATATTGAGATCATAGGATCTTGTCCAAAATCCATTTTGTCCACCTAGAGAACAATGGAACTTTAGAGGTTACAAATTAATAAATAGGATATTATTTACATTAGGGGCTAAATTGTTGCTCACATTCATATCTAACATTTTTATTCACCAATAATCAAGCTCTAAATTTGATGTGCATTTGACCCTTCCTAGGCACTTTGCTCATCCTTGCATGTTTAAATTTTTTTCAAAGGCATCTTCTAGAAGGATTTGAAGAAAAATCCAAATTATTCTAGAAACCAAATAGAAAAAGTATTGAATGGTAACTATACTTTTAATTTTCAAAGTTCCAAATTCAAAACTTTCACCGTGAATTCCTCACTCTTGACTTTATTGAGACAACAACCTAGCATTATCTATCAATGGTTTCCATCTAAACTTATAGACCGATGAGGCCATGCACGTCATACACTTAAAGCATGATGCCACCTATCTATTCAATCCACCTAGCATTTGAGGAAAAAATAATAAACCAACAAATGAATATAGGCCAAGCCAACACTCTTTGTGAAATTGAAAGATTTTAATTTGATACCTCACTCCTACCTTTAGGACACATGAGAGGGAGGCACTTCAACAACTTTGATATAATAAACTCTTGAAAGAAGCCATATTTTTGTTTTTTCAATTATCTTTGAGTTTGTAAAATGAAATTTGAAAGTATTGGATTGTACAACACTTTTATTCAAGTTTTAAATTATACATGTCAATTTTCTCATTTACATTTAGTATAAATGGGAATGGCAAAAAATGTTCATGTCTTTCATAGTCGTAGAAATGGCAAAGTCTAGGCTCAAATGTCATTTTGAAGGGCAATTTTTGAAATTGTCTTCATGGAAGAAGGATGAGGGTGCACTTCAAATTTAACCATGAAATGGCAAGCCCATGACCATAGACTTAGGACATACAATCCTTCACTCCTTTCAAAGCCATTTTATGACTATATATGACTAGAATTTTTATTTAAAAATCAGTAATGAAATCACATGTCTTTTATAAATTATAAAAACTTCAATTTTTTAGGTGAAAATTTGAAGTTATTGTTAAATTTTTAAGGAAAAAAATGAAAAAAATTCACAAGAAATACAAAATATGCTCAAAAAATCTAAAATTTTCAGCATAGATATATACTATAGTTCATTAGATCATGGGACAAACCAAAGTTACTATATCTTTAGAAAATTAGAAAATAAAAAACCATGGTTATATATTCAACATTCAAATTGCAATAAAATATTGATTTTTAAGAAATGTTTCAAATCTTGTGATTGGAGTAGAAACTAAACTTTATAAACTTCATTTTCTTATTTGATAATAAATTCAAAAATATCATTTTTTTAGCTAAAAGTCACATTAAAAGTATGAAGCAAGAAGTGGCCAAAATACAATACAAGGTTGATTTGTGGATTCTAGTGAAAACCTTTAGATTGTAATTGGTTTAATTAATTTTTAGAATAGCTTTTTGGCATTTCTATATTGATATATATTGACTCCACTTTGCAACCATAAAGTGCCTTTTGAAGCTACAACTAAAATTGAAGTCATAGCTAGAATAATAGAATGAAGCTAGAACAAAAGTAGTAGAATCAAGCCAAAACGAAAATGGGCAAAATAAAACAAGGTAAAATATTGGGATTTTGAAGTTACTTAATTAAAATTAGAGCTTACAAGAGAACGTAGTATCTTTTCAATTGAAGGAGTTGGAATGATTCTTGAAGGAAATAGTGGGAACCTTTGCGATTCAAGTTTGAATTTGAATGTTATCTTTTTTGATTGAGTGAGTTGAAAAGTATTTAAGGCAATTAATGGGACATATATAGATAAGTGGAATGTGAGATCCACTTTGCAACCATAATGTGTGAATCTTTGAAATTTTTTATATTAATAAATATAGGATTCAATACTAGCTAGTCATCAACATACACCTCCGAAGCCCACCATGATGGATTCATAGTTGCTAAGGCTTCCATTTCAACAGACTTATAATCTTGAAAAGACAAGACTATAATAATTTTTTTCAAATTCATTTTGCAACTATTTGTAAATGTATTTTTGTATTAAGATTAGGATCTTTTATCTTTAAGCATGGTTTGGTTAATTTGAGGTGCTTAAAAATTGTTCAATATGATTCACTACCTCTGTACATTACATTAATTTATCACATAAGAAAAGGTAAAAAATTAGTGTCATTAAACCATGGTTGTCACATTGGACAAATTACTATTCATTTCACGTCCTATAGGACAAGTTACTATTCATCAGATGTACGTCTTACGTACATCTGATGAATAGTAATTTGTCCTATAGGACGTGAAATGAATAGTAATTTGTCCAATGTGACAACCATGGTTTAAACAATTTCAATTTATGGAAATTAGTGAAAATTCACACAATAATTAAATATTGTGATATGCTGTAATTTAAATATATTTTAATATAGAGTGATTTTGATAATTTAGTGATTAGGTTTCAAACACGAATAGGATAAATCAATGCATCAAGGGGTTGATACCTTTTCTTGCTAGCCAAATGTTTTTTATTTTTATTATCATGTATTATCAATTGATTTTTAAAATGATTATTTTTTTATTCCACTCCCCAAAACAAGCATTCCTTTCAACTTAAGAATCAAAATTTTACAATAGGAAAAGAATCAAAACTATGCAATAGGAAAATTTTACCTCATTTGACCGTGTTAATTGCCTTGAATTTTTGACTTTGTTTCACAAGAATGTTCAAAAATGTTTTCAAGTTTTGACACAAGATACAAACATTCACCTCCTTCATGCGCTTTAAAGAACACCCCAATTGGATACATGGATCAAAAGTTAGGCTTCCCCCTCGAATATAGGCAATTTGGACAACCTACGCGGCGAAATGAGGTGAAAATTTTCCTATATGTTTTCACAATACTCTACTACACTTTTGTGTACCATCAAAATTTTAAAAAGAAGTTGCTTGTTTCAAAGTCTAAAGGCCTAGTCACATTAGTGTCAATAAAAAGTTGATAGACCAATCAAATAAATGAATCTCTTGGAAAAGTTAGATATTTCCATTTATTTTTTTCAATGTGTTAAATCATTTAATTTCTTGAACTAACAATACTTGCATCTTTATAAATGCCAGTTAAACTTTGGTATTCGAACTAGAGAATGAAACTAAAGTTATAGAAAAACCTTGACAACTATATTGCAAGAATGGTTTGCCTCACCAAATTAATTACAAAAATACATTTTATCTACATTTTAGTAGTTCATCTTACAACAATTGTTGCCAAGGCATGCATGACCATCCTTTGGAGTAAAATACTCCTCCCTTGGGTTGGATTTTAGTCTCCTTTTGTAATGATGTCTTTCTTTTTTCATTTTTTCATTTTTTCTTGATAAAAAATTGATATTTATTAATTTATGATTAATTATTTTAGAAAAGGATATGAGTGTGTATTATAAGAGAATAAAAATACAAGTTTTTTACCCTTGAAGGACTTGAAAGCCCTTCATGGCCATATAATATATATTACGAATTTGGTGGTATTTGATCAAAAAATACTTAGACTATATGCTTTCTAGTACCAAGTAAATTAATCCCCACAATAGTATGTAAATAATAATGTATAACAATTCATATACCAAACCACAATTGAAAAGTTACAAGGCTAACCACAAGTTGTAAAAAAAGATCCCAAGGGCCTTAATTTAAAGGGTTCAAACGTTTCCTACACTGTATCTTTAAAAAAACAAAACCGTTTCCTACACTTTAGCAGCGATTCCTGTGACATGACCTAAATACGAACCCCACGTGCAAATCCGGGAAGCTTCCAGTCCCTTTCTGCACAGTTTCCAGGCACCTCCCCCTCCCGAACTGACCGCCTTGCCATCGACGATCGACCGGTTGTGAGTGACATACACCAAAATAAAGCTACAGTAACCTACGCAACTCGCCACGGCACACATTCATTTCAAATACTATTAAAAAAACCCTACTCCGGAGTAAGTTAATAATGAAACTGTAGACGGAACTCCAGATTCTTCCCTTGTCGTAGTGGAGAGACTGGAACTGCAGAACCCCAAAACTGAATCCACGGCCTAGATGCCAGGCATAGACAGTGCAACTGAAACGCCAATTAAGAGGTTCTGTCTTTACTGTCCTGTTAGTACAACAGCCGGCGTGGGTGCAGTTGAATCTGGATCCAACTCGCCATCTCTGCAGTCTAAACTGTCTGCTCTCTGCAGTGATCTCTCTACTTAACTTACTGTAAGTTATTGAATCTGATCCCAGATTCAATCAATGTGGAGCCCAAAGAAAGAGAAAAGAGAATCTGGATCCCACTGACGCCGGCTTCCCTGCGTGTCCACTTGGTGGAGGATTCCGTGATCGTGGTGCTGCAGAATCGGAACTAACACAGAAGTGGATGGATTCTTTCAAGCAAAGAAATTATAGAATAAGTCGCCTTGGAATGCATGGGACTGGGGCCTAGTAGTATCTTCCCGTTGATTCATAACATACTGACGGACGTTGTAAGTTAAGTTGTATGGAATCTGAGGCGAGATTCATCTACAGTAGAGGAGACGGAAAGGATCTACTCATTGCGAAAAGGAGAGTGTCTTGGCGTTGTGGTAACGCTTAAAGGACAGGCCTAGGACCACGGAAAGCACCGCTTGGGAGTTTCTGAGGGTCTGTTCGCAAGGCCAGGGAGGATTGACACTCTATTGACCCGTGTTTTACCCTTGTAGAAAACACTGAAATTTTGTATTTGCCACATATGAAAAAATTTGCAAATTTTGAATCCATATTTGCAATTAGAGACTCCAAATTTTCTCAAGGATGTGATGAAATACAAAATTTAAGCAGCACAAAATAGGGGGCAATTTTGACATTTATTCTTTGGCAGGACAAGGGAGGGGTCAATCCTCCCTAGTCCTATTTTCACAGGGGTGTGTGTGTGTGGTCTGGATTGGAGGTGGAGCTCCAAGCATCAAGCTGTGAGGTCCGATCCAGTTCATATCATGCTTCCAGATGTTGACCAGACCTTTAAATAAAGTATCTATCTTTTTTAAATGTTTGGAATTAAGTGGCATGTAGAAACCAATGGATGAGGCAAGTCATGGAGACATGTCTTGAAATAGGTGAGAGAAGTTTTGGAATAGAAAATACTTTTAGATAAATAGTAAGTCGGGTTGATGGGAAGGAAAATGGGCTTGCAAATCCTACAATCAAGGACAATAGAGAAAGGGAAGGATTGGAGTTCCACATTGGCAATTAAGTTGAAAACTGGCCCATGTGAACCCCTTCTAACTAGTTGGAAATCAAATCCAATCACCCCATGTGAACAACCCTTGATACAATTTGTGGAAGGGATTTGGTGGAGGTAAAGATATAGTGCAAGGATTGATGGGAGGGATTAGGGTTTAGGACGTTCATACCAATTTATCTCTTATATTTAACCCCTAAAGAACCAAGGCCATTTTCTTTTCTCAAAAGACACTTAAAATTGTCATTTCTATTGTATTCATTCAAGAAAATATAATTTTTTTTAAAGGAATCTAGCTGGATGATCTTGTATGTACTTGTCTAAGATCACATGATAAAAATCTCACAAAGTTTGACCATACAAATTGGATGATATTAGCATTCAAAGTTGGAATTTTTTTGAATGCTAATTTGCAATTTTAGATGACTTTGACCACCATTTGTAGAAAAAATTTGCACTACAAACTTTGAATTAATTTTTTTTTGTATTGAATAATTGAGTTGAAAGTCGAGGATTTTTTTTTGAAACACACACACTTGATTTTTGTTCATTAAAAATTTATTAAATAGGAGTAGGTTCAAGAATGGAGGAAAAATTAAATCATTAATAGATGTGAGGGCTTGTTTACACCCAAAAACTTTGGATTGGAGCCCAAAGAAATGGAGTGTTTTGATTAGAAGATAGCTATGGTATCAATCCAAAGTTCCAATCAAAGCACTCCATTTCTTTAAACTCTAACTCAAAGTTTTTGGGTGTAAACAAGCCCTAAGATGGGATTGAAACACAATAATTCCAATGGTGAGATTATTCTAGCAAGAAAACTTAACCTTGTCAAAAAATATTTAAAAATTACATTCATAAATGAATCCTATATATTATTTTTGCAAAAAAATGCTTAGATTGCCAGAAAAACAAAATTGTCCATTGCTTTCACAACACTAATCCAAATGGAAGAAATCAAACTTCATGTATAGACAAAAATAAAATCTATAAGACAATAAACCAAAAGATTTATTTTAAGTTTTTGTGAATGTTATTTAGTTTGTCAATATGAAAATTATATTTAAGATGGCATAACTTTTGCTTTTGGGCACCATTTGAAACAAAAATTATATTTCCACTAAGTTGATAATTTTTTCTATTTTAAGAGAAAAATTCAAAAAAATCCACCAAAATTGAGGTCATAGGAATCTTTCCAAACTTTTAAGAGTCCATTGAAGGAACTCTTGGTTTCTTAGGGGTTAAATGCAATTTTACTATGGGTCATAATTTTTTATCACAATTAGAGCATCACCATCATGGAGCAACCATATCTTCATGGCAAAGGTTGGCTAGCATGCTTTGTGAAAGTAAAGGGACTCAGTAGTGTGGGTTGAACAAATTGTAAAATCTCTATTGCCACATTCTTCTATTATCACTATAACTTTCATTTTTCTTCTCTGTGGCCTTGGTAGATATTGACTCTTCTTTGTCTTGTGTAGCTAATTCAACTTTCTTTTTCTCCAAGCACTCAAGGTACTACTCCTAGTCAGGGTTGACAGGACGTCCGGACGCGGACGCTGTGTCCGCAGCGTTCGCTGACATTCGCGTCCTGGCGGACGGAGCGTCCGCATGTCCCCCGTCCGCCCCGTCCGCCCATCCGTCCGCCCGTCCGTCCGCCCGATTACGGCCGTCCGATCGACGCGTGGACTGATCTGGTCCACACGATCTGGGCGTCCGCCTCGGGCGGTCCGTCCGTCCACCCCGCCCCGCCCATCCGCTTTCCGACGGCGGTCGGGACGCTGCGTCCGCTAGCGTCCGTGCGTTCGGAAAACGGACGCTATTTTGGGGCGGACGTTGAAATTTGTCAACCCTGCTCCTAGTGCCCTTTCTTTTTGCGTTGATTGCAATATGTGGGTTTCTTCAATTCAACAATTTTGACATGTGGTTTCTTCTTCTCATTAGGTATATGGCTTTGTAAGAGCTTGATGGTTGGATAATGATCCAAATCACTGATCGTGATTAGAAAAATAAGTTTTATTTCCTTCATCATCTTCCATAAGTAACATATGATGTAATGTTATAAGACATCAAAGAATCTATAGTTTATTGGTGGATTGGGACATTGTCCAATGCAAACATTACATGTTTATAACTTAACAATAATATAGTTATGGTTTTGGTTATCATAGATTGTACAAATATGGTATTGCTAAGATCATTTAAATAATTTTTCATTAATTCTATATTATTGATATGATCAGCTATGTTTAAACTAACTTAATGTAAAACTTGTAAAATTTATGTGTAGTACTTGTCAATGGTGTTCTATTCATAAATGATGAAAAATTGTTGGTACATCTCATCTATATATTTTTCAATTTATTTTTTTGAAACAAATGAAAGAGATTTCATTGTAGAGCATGTTTTCAAGTTTCAAAAGAACCCGATGTTTGTCTCTAAAAAAACAAACAAATCGATGTCAAGTACAAATCAAATAATGGTTGGTATAAGACATCTTGATCACTCTACTAATAATGATCAATAAATGACTTTATGGAAATGGATCTATCGATGATTTTGAGTTGCTTTTGTGCTCTCAACATTACAATCATTTGAAAATTCCATAGACAAAACCCCTCATGGTGTTTGGTTGAAATAAAAGAAGAGTCCCCTTTGTCTTGTAAAGACAACATAAATAATCAAATTACAAAGAAATTTCCAAGGAAACAACAAGACAAAATTGTAGTAGCAATTATTGTTATTATATATATATATATAAAAGCTTAAAGAATAATATCACATTAGATGCCGCATTTAACTATTTTTGAACTTTTGAAAGTCCAAAAATAATAATGGTCATCATGAGAAAAAAAATTATCATCAAGAGATAATGCAAAATATTTAGAAATCTATGCAAAATATAGGGAGGATTCCTGATTCTATGATCAGGGGACCCCATGATCTTTGGTCTAGAATTCAATGAATAGTCTAAAAGTAGTTAAATGTGGCATTTAGGTAAATACAAATTTTCTATAGCAAAAAAAGACGAGTAGTATAGGTTGTAAGCTCTTAATTTGTCACTTAGGGCCGGTTTAGACTACGGTCAAGAAGTGCACCGGTCAAGAATTCTAGGAAAATGGAGCAATATGATTGGAGCAAATCTTGTTCTTGACCGGAGTGGGTTTACACTCGGCCAACTCTTGTCCGGTGGAGAACTTGAAGTATGGATGAAAAAATGACATGGCATCCTAGGTGGCAACACTTTTTGTAAGAGTTCTTGACTGGAGGCCAAGTTTCTTGTCCGGCCTCAACCCCCCGGACAAGAAACTGGGCTTCCGGTCAAGAGCTACTTTCAATAAAATATTTAAAACATGAAGTCTTTTTCCAATGAACCTCTTTGTACTCAAACACCAATCAGTCACTCGATTTTTGCTCAATGTCTATGAAATTTATACCACAAACACTAGACAAAATTGCGCAACTTTCAACACAAGTCTCATAACATTTGGACCTTGCATGACCAAGATACAAGACGCCAAAGTTGACAGACCCTAAGGTTATCTTGACCTCCCCTTCCACTAAATCTCCTTGTACCCAAATATAAACGAATCATTCAAATTTCACTCCCTATTAATAAATTTTGAAACAAAAAAGCAAGATATGAATATGCACCTTTTCCAATAAATTTTATTGAAATTAAACCTTGTAAGGACATAAAAAACATCAAAGTTTATCCTAATTCAACAATGCCCATTTATTTTTTTTAAATTCAATTGACTATTATCAATGCATACAAATTTAGAGATTCACCAAAACCACTTGAAAAAAATAAGAAGTCATACAAAATAGCACACAACAAGAAAAAACTCACCCAAAAGTATAAATTGTTTCAAGAAGAATTTAGAGAACATTGGAGTTTCTTGACCGCCTTCAATTTTCTTGGAGGTGAAGTTCACCGGTGGACTTCAATTAATGAAGTTGGCCAAAAGAGTTCTCCGGATGGTGTTTAGACTACAACCGGTCAAGACTTCTTCACATGTTATTTTATCATTTTTTCATCTTGTCCAACATTCCACCAGTTGCTTCAAATGGTCATGTCTTGGCCAAGACTTCTTGACTGACCGGTGCACTTCTTGACCGTAGTCTAAACCGGCCCTTAGGACTCATGCA
Organism: Pseudoscleropodium purum; assembly: GCA_963969395.1. NCBI lineage: Eukaryota > Viridiplantae > Streptophyta > Bryopsida > Hypnales > Brachytheciaceae > Pseudoscleropodium > Pseudoscleropodium purum. Next base: position 17,553,111 of record OZ017803.1, read on the forward strand.
TCTTTTTTTTTTTTTTTCAAATTTTGCAATTTAAGTGATAATTCTATACAAAAGACTTCAAAAGAGCGAAAGACCAAAATGGGAGGTGACCTATCCAAGTAGGGATTTGGTCTTAAATAGGTTTTATGTTTAGAATCCCTGAGATGCCCAATTGTACATAAATTAGAACCTAAATATGATAGAAGTTAAGAGGTTGGAGAGCAAAGATCAAATTGTAGTCTAAAACTATTAAACTAGTAGCCAAGTTTTGCTAATTTGGTCTGAGGAGAGCCCAATGAGGTCATTAGGTACCTTTCCCAAGATGAATCTTAGTTTCTCCATTCCATCAACGAAACTATAGAAACTCCAATTGTTGGTATTGTAGGGGTTACTACATTAAGACGGCAAGTAGAGGAATCTATGGCCAAGGAGCAGTGATTTAAGGTTAGATACACACTAGGGTAGTAGATGCAAAATCCATTTGCTAAGATTCCCTCATTTACAAAAGATTCTTTATTTATTGGTAATTATTGAGGGGATAGGATTTTATCCTCCTCTCTTCACATGTGCAAAGTAAAAATGTGATCTTGCACATTTGTTGTAGAAGTCTTCGAGAGGTTCTACAAAAAGTCTTGGAATTTTATGACTTGCAAAAATATCTTTTCTGGATGGTCAACTGCCAAAAACGACAATAGAAAATTTCTAGAAATTCCGTGGGCGGCGGTAAAATCTCACTAAATTTTTTGGATACTTTCTTTTATGTTATTAATGTGCTTCAACAAGTCTCAAAACATTCCAAGAGCGGGAGGTGGTCAAATTAGGAGGATTCTTCCAAATTAAAACTTCGACAAGATTTTTGTAGAGTTGACTGGCGTTGTAGGAGATCACAGAATTGAAATAAAGTTGAGGAAGAGTCTTTTTTATCCTCTTGGACCTTCTTGACAATCCTAAGCCATCACCATTGTCAGAAAAGGTAATTTCCGAAAGTTACATTTTTAGCTTTTTATTGATTTCAATTGGTGATGAATTTCAATGGATTTTGGACAAAGAAAATAAGGGAGGAGAATTTTCCTAAACCAAGAATTGCCTTTTGAAGCCAATGGTGTAATTCGTTTGGTATTGATCTCCAAAAGTTAGAGTTTGGGCCAATATAAAAACTAAAAATCAACAATTTAGAAATAGGGGAAAATCGTGGGAAGATCAAGCCTCTTAGGGTTCCCACGGTGACAACAAAGTTTCTACTAGTTAGTTGGAGAACTTTGTGAAGAACTTTAGAAGTTCTAAGATCTTGATAGTTAGAATGTTTCTTTAAAATTTAGGCAAATAAAGATAAAAATCTAGTATTTAATAAGGTTCCTATGATTAGAACTAGTTCACATTTGGTAACTTAGAAAGGAGGTGGGTTCCAAGTTGTCTATAATAGGGAAGTCCATTTTCTTCTCAAAACACACCCATTCTTCTATTCGGATCTATTGGGTTCAATTTATAGCCAAAAACCTTGAACGGTGCTTTTTGAACTCTTTTTTAATCATTGTTGGTGTCTTGCAAGCTTGTAAAGGTCTTTGGGGGTCCCTTTACAACTTATGTGTTGTTGAGATACCTTGGCTCTAAGTTTTTTTTGTTGATAAGTTATTTTGGCTTTAAGTGTTGTTCATATATATTGGATCTAGGTGATGGATGCTTGAAGTGTCTAGTTCCACTAACGTTAAAGGTTGTTATTGTGACATTTTTGTGGTCCTATTATCTTGTACTAACTTTAGAATAACCCCCCTCCCCCCTCCAACCATCCCTTGGCGATGCTACTTGGAGGGCTTTGAACTTTGAGTTTGAATTGTGAGTCTTCCACTAATTTCTTTTTTACTAACACAAGTCCTATGTATGTCTTGGGTAGGTTCTAGCAAACTAACCTTGTTCTAATCTTGCAAGTATTTTGATGGTCCCTATTAGGGAAATGGAGCTCTAAACCACCTTTAAAGTCTAAATCTAAAATTGTATATTAAAAGCCACAAATGGTGGAGCTTTGAACTCCAAGAGGCAAAGAAAGTCTTAGATTTGGTGTTTAATCCAAAACGACCATGGAGCTTTAAACCCGCATGATGGTTAACTCCAAAGTTTAGTTTTCAAAATATGATGGGGATAAGCCTAAGTTTAGCATTTAAAAGTAGAGGTTACTTAAGCCCATGTTTGGCTTCAAGTTCTAGAATTTACCCAAGTCCTAGAATTTACTCAAGTTCACATTTGGTTTCAAATCCTAGTTCAAAAATCCAAAGCCCCAGCTAATTTGATCTTGTCCAATATGTGGCCCAACTAACCCAAGACCCTAGCTAGCAACACCTTTGGTCAAGCTAAATTTGTTTTTATTAATTTTAGGACTAAAAATGGAGTAGGGGGGAAAAGGGGAAGTCTTGGAGGGTGTAGAGGGGCTAAGAGAACTTAGGGAAGAGTAAGTTAGGAGAAAATAGGGAGAAGAAAATAGGAAGAAGAAGAGGATAGTAGAAAGAAATAGAAAGTAGAGAAACTAGTGCATACACTTTGAAAAACTCACTTTTCCTAAGCAATCAACCATGAAGTTTGTTACTCACTCACATCCAACTCCAAGTTCTCATTTGCAAACACATACAAGTGGGAAGGGAAGAGGAAGAAGATTAATTAGTAGGAAGTTAGAGAGACATCCAACCACTACAAGTTAGATTAGGCTTCATAAGCATAGCTTAGATGTAAGAAGTAGTGTGAAAGTGGCCATAATTCCCCTTTGGATCACATAAGTAGTGGAAGTCGGTGTTAATGCAAGCCAAGTGGCCATTAACATCCCATTGTTCATTTGTAAGTTGGTTGGTGGCTTTCCTAACTACCATTAATTCAGTGCAAAGGATGAGGTAAAGAGAAAGAGAGGAAGGAAAGAGAAAGGCAAGAAAGTTGGAAAGAAAAATAAGGAGGAAAGGGAGGTTAGAGGAGATTGCTAGGAAGTATGCCTACGCTATCAATGCCCAACATACAAAAATTGCCTAGGCAAGTATTAAGAGTAGAATGGCATTTAGGGACATATAGGGAGTATTGATTACATACTTATGGAGCTCCAAGCTGAGGTAGGCTACTAAGCTCCCCCCCCCCCCCCCCTTATTTCCGGTTATCACAATTAGTGTTTACCACTTAGGGCCGAGGCCTAAGACTAGGGAGCACCTTTGAATTGGAAATTCAGGTCAGATTTAGCCATGGAATTATAGAGTATAGGTCTAGGGGGTTCCAAAAAGATAAAATACGTACAAAACTGACTCATAATAAGGAAGATATGAATAGATGAAGTTTAGAGGCAAAACGAAATGAAGGTTTGATAATTTCATCCAAAAGGAACAAGAAAGGAAGTAAAGGTAGGAGTAAGGATCCAAAAGTCAAAAGTAGAAGTAAAAATTAGTTTTAAATTGTAGGTTAGGAATAATTAGTGGATGAAGTTTCAACCACCTATTAGTGGTCAAGCTTCATCCACCAATAACTTTTGATAGAAAAAGCCAATTTTAGAATAAGATAGCAATTCGGAAAGACAAAGTGTAAAATTTTAAGGAAAAAATATCTAAATTCTAAAAATACTAATTAACTAGAGGTACTTTTGGTCCCCTCAAATTAATTAAGAATTAGCAATACAAGTTAGGTTAGAAGGTACTAAGTAGGAACCTAGGACCACTTTAGATTCCAATGGAGAAGTGCACTAGTTGGTCAAGAAGTTTTTGCCAAGACATGGTTATTTGAGGCAAAAAGTGAATTATTGGACAAGAAAGATAGAGAGTAAAATAATGCTTGAAGAAATCTTGACCGGTTTGTAGTATTAACACCAACTGGAGAAGTCTTCTGGCCAACTTCACAAATTGAAGCCCATTGATGAAATTCACCACCAAGAGATTTTTGGCTAGCCAATAGGAACCATAACCCAATGCAACTTTATCAATAAAATTTATTGAAAATAGACACTTGAGGAAGAAACAAGACGCCAAAGTTTCACCTAAACCTAGTGTAAGGTTGAACTTCCTTGCACTAAAATGCCAACCAATCACTCAAATCTTATTGGATTGATGTGAAATTTGAACTATATAACTAGACAAATATGCACAAATTTTCCAACAAAATTTATTGAAAATGGACACTTGAGGAGGAAGAAACAAGATGCCAAAGTTCACTTTTATCAAGTTGAGACTATTTTTTGCAAACATCAAAATGACTAGCCCAGAGTCCAAAACTCATTAACAACATTGTAAAACAACTTGAAAAAATGAAGACTTATAAAGAGCAATGCAAAGCCAAAGGAAAACACCTCTCATGGTAGCGCAAATTGTATCAGGAAGATTTCTAACGGTACTGCAATTTATATGGGTAGAAATATTATTTTAATCAAAGTGGGTGTTTTCCGGAGGCTAGTTTGTTGTCTAGAGGGTTGAGGCTAGTCGAGAAACTAGACCTCTAGAGAAGAACTCTAATACATAGGCGGCCATGTCATTTTTTCATCCATGCTTGAAGTTCTCCATCGTACAAGTCTTGGCCGTAGTCTAAACCCAATCTAGTGAAGAACTACATTTGCTCCAATCATATTGTTAAATTTTCCTACAATTCTTGACTGGTGCACTTTTCTACTGGAGTTTAAAGTGGCCCTTAAAGATAGGATCAAATAGGGTGAACTTAGAGGAATCCAAAACAAGTTGAACCTTAGAAAAATATCTCCAAATCCAAAAGATAATCAAGGATGAAGTTTATGTTATGGGATAGATGAAGTTAGTTAGAAATCATCCATCCACATTGGAACCTAAAACTTAGGTAGAAGCTACTTGTCTAGGGCTAGGATCCAAAATCTACAGTAATTCAAATGAAGGAGAGAGTTAGGGAGGTGGATGAAGTTTGACGTACTAATTAGTGGTCAAACTTCATCTATGTATAACTCCTTGTAGGAATGTTCATTTTTCATGAGCCTTAGATCATTAAAAATGGCATGACCCAAACTACAACTTAGAAGTGATAAGACTAGGATATAATCTTTTTAGAAAGAAATCACGATAGCCTAGGGAACTGACGTTCGTTAAGCATAGCAATCGCAATTGGGATAGTTTAGGTGTTTTTTTCTTTGATAAACTTACACAACTTAGGAACTTAAAAAAGATCTTTTGCTTGGAAGGCACAATCGTCTAATACTAGGTATCCACTATGATAGAAACCAACCCTAAACATAAAACCTCGTTGTACTTGCCGATTTACTAAGGGTGGATGAATAAGCACTCACATAGGTCCATAATTTGTTAAAAATGCTAAAATACAACAAAGCAATTTACACTAATGAATGAGTTCAATGCAGGCAAATAGTAAATTGAATACATAAAGATTTTTTCTACAAGAATAAATCTTGTATTAGCATAGAAAAGAATGAAAGAATTTCACTATAAAAATTTTAACCTCTAAATCAAATTACTATTGAATATATGCGAGTGATTTCAAGTAGATGCTTGTGAAGTCATTTTTAACGGATGTTTTTCAAATCTTAGCACAAAACATGAACATATACCTCCTTAATAGGTATATAATTTTTATTCTAATTAGTTTTTTAGATCAAAAGTGATATTGTCTTCAATTTTAAGGGTAGCTTGATGTCGTGTTGCAAATGCAAACATTATATAATATATGTATATTTCTATCATTTAGATGGATTTTGATATTATAACATAGTAAGGGAGATGATGTCATTTGAAGTGGCTTCATGATGACGCTTTATTTTTGGCTTTATAGGCAACTATAAAGAAAAAGGATTTGCTTAATAGCTTCATTATTTTGATGTTATTCTCTTTGTTTTTCATTTAGATTACTATGTCGCATTGAAGGATTTTTTCTAAATCTTAAGATGACGATTCTCAATTGGAGCAGGAATTTGATTTTTCTTTATCACAACTATTGAATCAACCTCAATAGCCATTGAATTTTTTATTGCAACATGGGCAATTACATGACAAAGTTGGACCATCTCAACTACCAAAACAACCTCACGTGAAAAAATGATGGCACAAAAATCTTCAATGTAACGCTCAAACATTGATGATCTTGTTGTAGGTTGAATGTGTTGAGTCTGACAGCCATGAAGTTTTATTCAAAAGGTATTTTGAAGGTTTAAACAACAATCAATATTATTGTATGGTTAAACCTATCGAGATGAGTCGTGGTCATCAACGATGGTTAGAAGGGTCAATTAGCCTTTTAACTAAGGCAGATCATGCCAATTATGTTGTTATTATTGTCAACCACATTTTCAAATTTTTGAAGATGGAGTGATATTTTAATTGGACTTTTAATTTTTTACCTCTATCAGACATTCATTTAGTAATAGTCTTCATATTTATGCTTGGAGTATTTTATTAGAATTTTACAATATGATTATAGTTGTAGAAGTAAAACATGGAGTTAGTTTGCTTTCTAGTTGAACTTTGAAGTGAATTTCTTTCAAAGATAAAGATAATGAGATAGTTGTAGGGTCAAGTTGTTGATCAATTATTGATATTGTAGCTTTGTGAGCAAGTTAAGGATTGATATCCACTTGTTTGTGGGATAGGAATGAAAAAAGTTGAGGAAAAGGTGAATACTATTTATCTTCTCTCGTTGTGAGTTTTGGAGGAACCTAGATGTTTGGAGGCATTGTGTATTGATTATGAAGAATTTGAAAATGAAAATTTGAAGAGTTGTGTATTATGATGTTGTGATTTTACTTGATTTGAAGTTAGTATTCAAAAGTTGTACTAGTTTGAGTGGAGAAAGATTTGCTGCATCTTATATGAAGGGACTGAGACTTTGAACATCTATAGAAGATGAACGTGTTTTTTATTTGCTATGAAAATTTGAGGGAGTATAAAAAATATTTTTAGATTTCTATGAAAATATTATACGTTCTATTTGGAGTTTATATGAGTGATTAATGAACATTGAAGTGAAAGAGGATTTGCTGCCCTCAATTTTAAAGGTTGAAACTTCGGGCGGCTATCGATGTTGGACAAAGTGTTAAAATGACTTGATTTTTTAAGGAAAAATAGGAATATATGTTAGCTTTCTAAAAAACTATCACTCACTTCATTTAAAGTTGTAGAGCAATGGTGGCATTCATTCAAAGTTTAGCTTTGAAATTGAAGTTGCGGTTGGAATTGAAGTTGAAGATAAAAAAAAAGACTTGTGTGTTGTATGTTGTGACTTTATAAACATTTGTTGTTGTGGGTGGCTTGGTTTATACCAATGCTTAATCTTATTTTGTATCGTAGTGACGAGGTGGAGTTAATAGTCCACATGGTTGAGACTTGCTTGTTCTCACGGTGAAGCTTGGTTCTTAAAACTGGTCATTGGGAGTTTGAAGTTTAAGAGACAATTTTTGAACGGTTAGCTTATAGTTTGGCTATCATGTTTTACCTGTTCGAAGCCGTGGGATCTTATTACACACCTTAACTTTTATATCTATTTAGAGCTAGCTAATACATGATAGGTCAATAAATAGCAGTTCAATGGTAATTTAGAAAATTCAACGTTCAAGACGGAAGATTCGACATGACTATGACTTTCAGTCTTGAACCATGATAATTTAGTGGTTGAATATGTTGTGATGAATTCACTCATACTCATCTTTTTTATTATTTTGTTGATTGTTAATAGGATGAATCTACGAGTGACAAGTTCACTTGTTTTTATCATCTTACGACTTTTTTTATTTCCAAACCATTTTTTATCGCAACTAGAATCTCTGTGATTTTCCAAGGCAAACGTTCTCTACACGACACCGAGAAGCTTCAAGTAGCATATACAAAACTCCTTCAATAATTTTGGAATTTTAGTAGGTATGTAACTTACATGATATAAAATGCAAATGTAAAAAAGCCCCGTATATAGTGTAAAAATCTCACTTTAAAAGTTAATGTTTGCTAATCATGTTGGACATAATTAGAAAATAGTTTTTTCTTTTAACTTCAAATATTATAATTTTTCAATTTTTGCAATCAAAATTTTTGAAATTTTTTCTACACATTCTCACAATAGTCTAGTATAGATTTGTAGAATTGAATTTAGGAAGAAAAAAATCTTTTTTTAACCATTGCTTTGAAAAGTAGCATATTTTCACAATTTTTGTCTAAAATGTACCTTGATCATTTCGGGGTTAATACAACTAGGAGAACTATTCCAAGAAAACAATTGTCACAACTAATGATTGCAAATACAAAATAAACTAAGTTGCAATTTTCTACAATATATTCATCCAATCATGCATGTAATATAAACAAACTAGATTCCTATAATCCCCATGCACATATGTGTATACATGTACATATGTATATATTCCTAGTAGACTTCATCTAGAGATTATGGAAGGGGATAAAGAATCAAATTCTACAAAAGAATGCTAAAATAACCAACACACAAAATGTAATGGACTAGTGCAAAATTATAAATAAAAAAATCTAAAATACTTTGTTTCATATCTAAGTGTTCAAGCATGCATTTTTAGATGACGAATTTTGTGAAAAGTGCACTATATCCAATTAACCCCTAAAAATCCAAATTACGATTTTTGGCAACATAGCAATTTTGGAAGCTCACAACAAATGGAATTTCTTTTCTATGAAATTTTCACACAATATGTGGACAAGGTTTTTCTTTAAGACCCAACAATTTTCATAACTTTTGACTACATGGTTAAAAAATTATTGTATGATATGTCGTTTTTTCCTAAATTAGGTAGTCTGGCTTGATAAAAGAAAATCACTTTTATAAAAATAAAAATTTGAAATTAATTTTCTAGATTTATATATATATAAAGAGAGAGAGAGAGAGAGAGAGAGAGAGAGAGAGAGAGAGAGAGAGAGAGAGAGAGAGAGAGTTTCAAATAATTCCATTTTGATTAATGAGATGAAAATTATGAGGAGTTCTAGTTTGCACATAGTTATAGATCATCTACTCTATAATAAACTTTGAAGCCCTTTATTTAACTCAATTTTCAATATTTTTGAAAAAAATAAAACCAAAGGATGTAGATTTTTTATTACAAAATTACAAATAATGGATTGGCATTTTTCAATTCCATAACTATATTCTTAACAACTTAGTACTTTGAATCATTTTACTTATTATTTTTTTCCTATGTGTTGTACATTTCCAAATGATCTAAATTTTTTTCAAGCATGTAGCTAACATGCCTTAAAGAATGAATCCAAAGAAGCACCACCAACATGGACATTTTTTCATACAAATGTAACCTTGTGAAGTGCAATTGTCTTGTTTGCAAGACCAATAATAGGATTATTGTCAATTCAAACGCTAATATCTTACAATCCACAAGGTGAAAATTTCTGAAATTTTTTCTATATCTTTTCAAACAAACGTGTTATAAGATCCTATAGTTACATTTGTCCCCAAAAAAATTCCCTAAAATTTAGTACTTGCACTAGAAATGACAATTTTAGAGCATTTTTGGTGAAAACATAGTCAAGAAACTTTACAAGTTAAAGCATGGTCACCATGGTTTGGTCAATCTGACACACCAAAGTAGATTGAGTAGACCCTTGCACAGTTGAGGCTAGTAGATGGGTGGTAGACCCCGAACATCCCTCACTCTCCTCCCACTTACAATACAATGATCCCACCTCCTTGCTTTTTTGGTAGGCCAAGTGTCCTCTTCTAGTTCTTCTACACTAGCTTTGCATTGCTGCTTGTGTGTTGTAGTCTCTTTTCATTACCATACTTAGACAAAATATAACAACAAGACTTTCCTAAACATTAGGAGAGATTTGAGGGCAATAATAGTCCGTTTTGGGCTTGTTCCCATCATTGTTCCCCCGTAACAAAGGGAATTTAAAAAATAGTTGAAAAAAATAAAATTTTTGAGGGGAAATGACATGGCACTCTCTTGGCCACGTTAGTTTGCATTGTTGGCTAGATTTATAGCATTTTCGGGGCTAGGGAACTTGCTATCTTGTTTTGGCCTCAAAAATCATCTAATGTTTGCATCATGCATCATTGTAAGGACTCGCTACTCTTGAGTGGCCACTTTCATTTTTATATGGCCACTTTAAAAGTGGCCATTGCAAGAATCATGGTGGGGGTCTAAAAGGCGCAAGGGCTCACCAAGAGCTATTGAGGCTAGCTCCAGTGGGCCACGGTGGTCATGCTCTTAACATTCATAAAGGAAGCTTTAAGAAAAATCATCTAACATATTAATGGAAAGAACAAAACATGTTCTACATGAATCAATGATATAGATATTTTTTAGGAGTTTTTATTTAAACAAATGGACAATTTCTGCTAAGAGGGGAAATTTTTTAGAAGAATTTCAATTATTCTTATTATAAATTTTGATTAGTAATCTAAAGATCTATATTTAAGAGTTTAAATGGCTATCCATTAAAAGTTACGGTCTGTAGCGATTCTGCTAAAAATTCTGGAAAAACATTAAATAGAATCACTACATAAATATTTTATAACTGGGCCAGACCTAATAAGGATTGTGGTGTTAGTAAGTAGTATCTTCATGCACTTTAGTATCCTCATGCATTCTAGATTCTATTATCTTCCATATAATTACTCGTGCAGGTTGTATTATAGAATCTAACAAGCTGGTACTCGGTTTCGTATTTGTCTAAATTTGTGGATTCCTCTAGCAAAAGCAGCAGTGGAATCACCAAAATGTATGTCATAGAATGCTTCTAAATGTTTTTAGTTTTCTTTTTTTTAAATAGTTTTTAGATTTCTTTTTGTTTTTTTATGGCAATGAATGCTTTGCAGTTGCAAACGGTTCATTATTTCGGTGCTGAATGGCTCCTGGAATATGCAGAATTGCAGACAAAGGGATTTGGGGAAGGTGCATCGTGTAGTAGAATACGGAGGAATGTAATACATGAATTATGGGATGACGACCCATTTCCGACCACTGAAGGAATTCAGCGTAGCTACTAGATGGGTGTATTCAGGGAAATATCTTTCCTGTGTAGGGAAATTGATTTAAGAAGGATTAAAAAAAAAAATTACATTTTACTGGTCAATTTTGAAATTATTTGAATTTTTTTCCTGAAGATTCTCTACAACCTATTCTTGTTATGTAGGTTGCTGTAATTCCGACCATAGGCTGGTTACAAAATTGATGTAAGTGATAATTATTTCTGCAACTCTTGCAAGTCCTATTGTACATGAGTTGTAATGTAACCATAGCTATGATTGGAAATAGAGCAGCCTATACTGTGGAAATGGGAGGGTGGTTGGAAATGGGTTGCCTACTTTAAGGTAAACCACCACATTCCAGGTCAAATGGGAGCAAGCCTATGGTGGAAGAAATTGTAATGGTGGTGTAGATGTACACCATTAATATGATTTTGCCCCCAATGGGCTTGGTGCCATTTGGCTTGGAATATGGTGGTCTACCTCAAGGTAAATGAACCTATTGTAAACATGAATGGAAGCAAGTCCATTGGGAAAAAAATTGTAATGGTGGTGTACATTTAAGTTCTAAACTATATACCACTAATTTAATTTTGCCAACAATGGGCTCACTTATCCTATATTGGAACTGAAGGAAGCAAAATACTAGGGAAACAACACTACTAAAATAACATCACCTAGAAAATTGACTAAAAAACATTTGAGCATGGTTTTTATTCTAAAACGATCTAAGTTTTTGTTGACTATTGTTGTTGGAAGTTTAAAGGAGATTTGAAAGTTTCTTCGAATGCATTTTTTTAGACACCATATGAACAAACTATTAATTTTTAAAGTGCTTGGAATAGATAGGAGGCTATCATGAACAAAAGTTGTATGTCATTGTCAAGGAAAGTAATGCAATCCAATTTCAACTGATAAGAATGCCTTTTTATAATTTGACCTTTCAAAAGTTATTGAACCTTTCATTCCTTGAGGACAATTTGTGTTCATTGGATGATTTCAAGAAGGTTTGTAGGATGAAAAAGTCATTTTTAATCCAATTTTTTAGGGGAAGTTGCTTGAATGCATTTCTTAATGGATATTATTGGATTTTCCCTCACTATTGTATTGTTGACTTTTCAAAAAAAGAAGATACTTAATATACAGATCCCCCTCATAGTATATTTTGACCGCCTCTTGCTCTATCCTCTTATATGAATTTAAGCCACAAAAATGATATTTTTTTGAAGTTTAGCTCAACTAATGAAATGAATTCTATTGTCTACAATTTCTATTCTAATTGGAAATTTGAAAATATGTTAATATTCAATAGTTTATTGTAATTTGAATTTTGGATCTATGACATAGTTTGGTGATTTTTTAATTTTAGAAGACATAGTAATGTTACATACTATAATATAAACCTATGGTAAAAATTTCCAAAAATTTAGCATATTTTGCATTTTATATAAATTTCTTCATTTTCCTTAAAGAATTAACAATAATTCCATATTTCTACAAAAAAATTAGAAATTTTATGACTCATAGAAGGCATGTGATATCATATGAGTGAAAAATAGATATAAAATATTTCATTCATATATAGTTGCAAAATGGCAACAAACATAGTAAAGAATTGTGAAGTTTGAATCCATAGTCATGGGCTTGTCCTTCCAAGGTTAAATTTCAAACGAACCTATTGATATTGTTCTTCAATATAATCTCAATCATTACATTAGTTTCACTATTGACAATCAAAAGCTCCATTTTTGATAAATTAGTTTTGGTATTTTTCTTTATTTCACATAGGAATTGAGTGAAAATATTGGTTTTGAATATATATCAAATTGGTTGTACAAATATGTAAGAAACATTAATGTGCATACCTATTGTGTAGAGAAATGCACATTAATGCTTCTTACATTGATAATTCAATCTTTATAGATAATTCAATATCTTGGGAGCTGATGCTTTTACAAATAAAACATTTATTTTTCTAAATTACAATTAGTGTATTTTTAAAATTCATTTGGATCAAGGTCTTTCAATTTTAGATTCTAAAGGTTTCCTATTGCATTATGAGAGTTATCCTAAAATTCTTGAAAGTCATCCTTTCTTTAGTTTTTTATTTGTTTTTTAATTCTAGATTGCATTTGAACTTTTATTCAACTTACATATTTTGGGGAATGACAACAAGGCATGATTGCATGCAATCTAATATCATTGATTTGTCTTCTTCCTTAATTTAGGTTTAGATCCTAATCCCTGCAAAAAGATGTTTATTGTCTCTTATGTGAATTATTGAAATCTCAAACTTACTTTCTTGCATTGAAACTATATCAAGTATTGGTAGTGACAAAGTACATGAGAGCATGAAAAACAACTGCAAGTTAATAACTTCCCTTTTGCTACCCTATATGAAGGTTTGGTTTGGCATATGAGTGCACACGCAAAGGATTTCGGTAGCTAAAACTATTGGTATTGGGGTTTCGGCATTTTTGCATCCCAATTTTTTTTGTATTTGGTAACATCTAGGTTTTCTTATTCTAAGAAGCTTGTCGTGTAGGACTTAAAGTGTGATGTAGGTTTTAGAAATATTCAAAAATCAAACAATGTGGATGAAATTTTTTTGCAACATTTCAAACATTTTACTTGTAATATTCCACACATTTAGACATTCCAAAAAATACTTAATTTATGTTTGAATCTGACCTTCACGTAGGGTAATTGTTAATTCCCTCCCTTTCAGTACCATACTTTACTAATCCTCTTTACTTTGTATCTATTCCCCTCATTAGATCCTAACCTAGGTTTATTCTTCACAATATGGCTTGCTTTGCCATTAGCTAATCCAAATTGTAGGTTCTCTAGTGTTATAATAAATACTCATCAATTCCTTAGAATATTATTGAGAGACATTTTTCTAGCTTATTCAATTTTAGTAGCCATGGCAATTGCCAACAACACCACAAAGAATTGCATTTGGCACAGTTAACTTCAACTCATGGCTCTACTAGTACAACAAAATAGGAAAAGTTGGAAAAACAAGTTTTTTTATAAACTTATAAAAGATAGTGAGAAGCTTTGCATAGACAAAACTTACAAATGAGGATGTTTGAGTAGGACATTTCTCAAAAAGCGAGCCCTAATTATAAAGATGAAGACTCTTGTAGTATATTTGCTTGCTTTATTTGGTACTATACTTAATGTACCTTGCCTCCAGTGTAGACAATGAATACAAAAGTAAATGTCTTTTGACTTGCTTGCACTCCAATAATGAGTATTGCGAAGGCCTACTAGAAGAGGGTATGAATCAACCATAAAATTGGCCAAAATGTGCTAATATAAATCATTTTAGGTATCAAATCAATATACACTTTGAAACTTGCTACAAAATCAATAGGGTAAATAAGAATATGTTATAAGTTTCATATATGTCAAGTTTTTGTTTAGTTCAAGTGACACTTCAAATATGTCCATTTGTAAGAAGTGTCATTTTTAAATATATTGATTTGGTTAATGTAGCATTTTCCAATAGAAGATATATAAATGCATTTGAATTGAAATTATGATAGAGGTTTTTATACTTTGTAGATTAGTTTTTGAATTGTTTTGTAGTGGAGGGATCCAATGGTGGTTTATCTTATTACAATCAACATACTTTAGCACAATTAACTTTCTTGGTTATAAAAAATGATTAGCATTGTCTAGCAACAACAAAGAGGAAGACATGTCTAGAAGTGAAGGCAAAATACAACTATTTTATAGGAGCAAGGCAATATTTTGTAGGGGCAAAATCCTATTTCTAATCACATGGCACGATACTAGAGATAAAAAAAAATGCATTGTTTAGAATAGTGTACACTACTAGAAAGGTGGTCTTGGGACATGAAGCTTCATAACTATAGTTTGGTGTTCTAAAACAACCTTTCTAGTCATATGACATGGTAATAAAAATCAAGTACCTTTATAGCACCATGTTTATAGAGCATATTTCACTTTCATAAGACTAATACTTTCAACATTTTTGAAACATTGCAAAACATTGCACTAGTAATTCTCTTTAGAAATGTGATAATAAATTACTTCCTCTATTTGTGAATAAAATAGGGATTTTGGCATTTTCTTTTATTTCAAATTAAAACTTGGATTTGGATTCTTTTAGCAATCAAGATGATGGATGGAGAGAAATAATCAACATCATCTTCCTTTGTTGGATTGGAGGACTTAACAATAAGTTTGTAGAGTTATCATAGGTCCAATTTTGTACGAACAATCTAGCATTCAAAAAATTTCATTGATGTTGAGTCACTAAGCCATGATGAAACAATAGCATCAATTGCAATAGCTACACCAACATCATTTTGTGATACTAGAGGTTTTCTATGACCGAACATCAACTATGCTTTTTAGATTCATTGAATAAGCATATTACTTTTTTGAAAAGCATATTGATTATCTAGAAAGCACATTACTTCTCTAATAAGCATGTTACATCTCTGAAATGTGCATTAAATCTACATAAGCTCTATAATCCATACCTTAAATTAGGTTTATTTGTTTATTTGTTTGATATAAAGATATATCCTAAACTATGTATCCCTTAATTGTGTTCTTGATACCATTAGAAATCCTTAACAAGGAAGGGTGCACAAGCTTTGTTTCATAGCAATTCAACTTATGACAAAAAAAACATTGAATTTTAAAGTTTTTATGAATTAAAAAATTGATTTTTTTTTCCTTTTATTATATTGTGGCAATGGCATAGGGCACACTAGTTAGCCTTAAGTTCACACATTTTTTGAAATAGGGTTCGTATCCAAAAATGGAGAGAGCAATCCATGTAACTAAACCAAATACAAATAGGCACCTAAGGTAGACACCGGGATGATCTTTATAATGAGAACATTAAAAATTTAACATTTTAAAAAACATCTATTTAAGGTCATCTCCCAAGAAAACTTTGAACTGTTACAACTTTAGAAAGAAGATATATAATTAAAAATAAACCATATTTAGCTGCAACAAAATTGACCTATCTCAATATTAATACCTTTACTCACTTAGGTTGAATTACCTTAAAGAATTCTAATAGAGAATTTTCATCATGCCAATTTGACACTGCCTTGAAGCCACCCTGGTGACACCTCATCATAGCGCTTCCATAAAATAAAGCAAGCAAAGTTAAATCCTCACTCCGAATCAGATGGAATCAACTGTTGTGACACCCTGAATTGAGCTTTCAAAGTCTAACATCTATCACCTTAGTCACTGCATAAGGCATTAAAGATTTGATATAAGCTTACAGCATGTACCCCAGAATCTACAGATCGTGCATTTCAAGATTAGTTTATAAGAAGAGCACACCAATGCCAATGCTCCACCTACACAAGCGCACCCATCACATTAAAATAATCAAACCCTTGAACTTATTCCTCGCCAGTGCCAAGTGGCTGAAGGCCCTGACATTTCAGGTACACGTCCTGCCACGTAAGACATGCTCGAAATGGATAGATCAAAAGAACGACTTCAAGAGCGGGTCTGTACTTTGTAAGCTAACTTACACTCGAACGTTCTCTAACTGCTACCCCACCCTGGGGGACAAAAGAGTATGTCCGCATGTGTTCAGAACGTGTGAAACTTGTCAATTCGATGTTGCAGGACATGACAGATTCTCGGAATATAGAGAATGTGCAATTAGAGAGGTTTGAGTAGACTTCGACAATTGAACAAAGTTTAATATGTGCCAAACATACAGAAAAAGAAAATGAAAGTATCAGAAGGCATCCTCATTATGCAAGGCTGCAATGTCTCTTAAAAGCAGGAACCGGCTTCACTTCTGACCATAACGTTCATGGGATCAAAAGAGAGATCTAATTCATACAAACTCTACTATCAAAATCCAAGGTTGAGGTTTGAGTTGGAATGAGGAACTTTCTGGAAGAATAATAAACTAGCATTCTAATGTCAAAACTCGGCATTTACCAGTCAGAGAATTTCTAGGGTATATGGTCCAAAATAAAGGCTTCAAGCCCCGCTGAGTCAGGTAAAAATGGTAGAAATAAATGGCCACCCAGCAATTCATCTTCAACCAAAACTTAAGCGACCTCTGTACGAGGTGTAATGGCATACCAGCAGGAGATGCACTTGCTCAGCATGCAGATCACTTGGTAACATGTTCGTGATTGTGTTCATGCAAGCTTCTCGAGATGGCTCCTATAGTATTGGGTGTAGTCCGGCAGCATCCACCTATAAGCTGAGCTCCTGCTTTTCGCCACTCATGTACATATGAAACGAAATCGGTATCGGTGATTCCGGTAGACTCCTATAAATAGTGAAGAAAATGAACACCAGGGAACTGTTAGATGTCTGAAACGTTGAGGTTATGTGCAAAAAAAGAATTTCAAGGACACAGCCATGGAATTTAGTCACATAGTAATGTTAATGATTTGGATCATGACAGAAATAGCCATTAGAAATTTCTAATGTTGAAGATCAACTGACCAAAACGACCTTCTACAAACAAGATTCAAAGTCTGCTGACCAGGCTTCAATACCATTCAGTGTCCATCTGAAGAATTGTTAGAAATACTAAATGAGTGAAGTTTACAATACAAAAAAGGGTGCTGTTTTCGACACTGCATTCGACTCTGGAGTGTCGAAAACAACCCCCTTTTTCAGTACGGTTATCAGTCTTTTTGTCAAAAGTTCAATTAACCAAATCTAAACTTTGCGACTGCTCGAGATAGTAGGCATCTATTCACTCAGATTAGCATTTTCATCATAAACATCAGGGAACAAAAAACTTCAAACTAGAGAACCGGTCACCAAAGTTGGACTTAAACAAGTATTCAATGACCAAACGCAGTGAACAATAAAGGGGAGACTTACTACCCACTGCTTAATGACAGGATCATAGTGCTCTCCACTATTCGGATAGACCACTATGGGCTTCTTTGTCACCTGCGTAGATACCACCAATTAATAATCGTCAGAAAAGCTTCTGAAATTATTGCAAGTAACGCACATTAACATGATTATGGGCTAAATTGACGATATACGCACACAGCAACATTTTTGTGGACGCTTAAAAACTCGTGCTGATATACAATTACAGCAATGAAAAGGTTAATAAAATATGATTTGTTACCTCACGCGCCGCACAGATGAGACCAAGAATGAAACGAGGAGGCGTGCAGTTGATACCAACTGCTACTACTTTAGCGCACTTGTCTACTAAGGAAACACAGTCGGAAAGAGAATCCCCCTTGACGACATTGACACCATCCTTTGAATTAAATGATATCCAAGCAGGAGTTCGCAAATTTTCTTCATTTAATAACTCAACTAGAGCCTGCAGAAGATAGTAAACCAATAGTGAGAAACACCGGTGCACTTCCACTAATAACCATCAGGTTTCTCGTCGACTCTCCAAGAATAATCAATCAGAATAAAGCAAGCACAACACACAGTTGAAAGGATTTTTGAAGGATTCTTTCACATGTATCAGCGATTTTCACAGATGCATAATTCTGATAACTTTCAGATTGAGAATGAAAAGCAAATGCATTTTTCATATCATAAGATGGCCTATAAAAAGAAATTCCAGTAACACAACACATATTCCAACGAAGGCCAACCCCGGTCAGATTTCGTCAATATTCTACCCACTTGGTAGGGCTGAACAAGAACTAACCTGCGTTTCCAACTTGCAGGGGATGGTTTCTAGGGCCAATAGATCGGGTCCTGCATCCGCAAGCACCACCAGACGCCGACGATGGAAATCTTTCAACTTTTCAACGGTCATGGATGAGCCGTAGTCTCCACTGCAAACAATTCATATGTATTACGTAGAAGCCAGCATACAAAATCAAGCAACGGCAGCGTCAACATATAAACTGTAGTGAATAGTACTTCCTAAGATTCCAAGCTCTCGGGAGTTTCAATCTCAACTCTAAGCCATTCCGTAAGAGATGCAACAACATGCATCAATCAATATCCAAAGTTCATTCCAAAAATTTCACCTGCATCCGAAAATACTGAGACAACAGTAGCATACCTGTACTCAGATCCGTCAGCCAAATACGCTCCATAACTACCAATAGATGCAGCAACAAGGGCACGCTGGCGGGAACCTGCTCTAGCAGTTCCTGCGAGCACTTGGTTTTGATATTCTTTCCAGAACCTGTCGCGCTCTTCGCGAGCGATACGGACACTCTTCTGAAGCAAATCCTCAGCCTCTTCAATTGACAGGCCCCGACTTTGAAACCCCTGAATTGTAGCCTGTCAATCATACAAAACAGTTATGTAGTGTTACCAGCATGTTCAGAGCTGTATAGTTCAGGACAACATGTTACATCTTAAATACTGAAAATCAATCCAACTTAATTATTGGCAACTAGAAGTATTGGTAATACACAAAGAAACGTAACGCATAGTGCTGCGGAAGAGGCCTAGATGGTTACCGAATAATCACCTGATAAGAAGCTGTCGATATAACAGCAGCTCCTGCTTCCAGATACTCCCTATGTACCTAATATCCAAAACATCATGACAGAGGACATAAGACCATCGCGCGGACTCGTTTGAAGGTAAATAACGCTGCAACTCCGAGCAAAGGATCGAGACATCAAAGCCTTGTATGTTCCTAGAGCGTACAGAGCTTCACACTCTAGGAGATGGATATTGACAAGCAGGCCACTATGTCACTGTTTGCTCACGAATTGAGAGTAACAAAATTCTATAGCCAGTTTACTTCAAGTCTCAGCCGAACCAAACAAACCGGAAAATGTCAGTAAACAATCAATTGATTACCGTGCTGATGAGATCGGGCATAGTGATAAGGCACAGGGCGCTCCATAATGGATCGTTAATATCTGCACCATGACGTTCTAACTGAGTAGCAAAGCCTCCGTCAGTCGCTACGTATCCCCCTGCCTGTTTCAAAAGCTCTGTAACTACATTGGATGTTTCTGGCTCTTGAGATTTCTCTTCCCGTACGTCCATTGTGCGTCCCATGCTTCCCTGTACTCCGCGCGAACCTCCCGATTGCCCTGCAGAGATTAATATCATGAGTTCGACCGCAAATCTCCAAACAGAAAACACAAATATGTCAAAAATAAAGTTGCACATGTAGATAAACTTGTCACATCTCATTTTCTCAGCACATTAGGTAAAATGGCAACCTACACAAACATACCTCAAATTGAAATACCAAAAACAGGCTGGCATCAGATGTTTAAATAGAGAGCGAGAGTGTTCATCTAGATTACTGTCAAATGATTTCTCTCAATCGAATTTCATGCGTAAAATATAAAGCGCATAGCGAGACTATGTGTTTGAGGTACTCTTAGATGGCTTCTTTATATCTCAGGTTATGAAGACAGACACAAAAGATTTTAAAAACCCCGAAAGCAAGAAGCATCGAACAACATAACAATACAGCTGCGGCGACTTTGACCAAAAGCTACAAATTAACTGAATCCAAAAATCTCTTCAAAACATTCAATTCAAATTTAAAGCCTTTAGCATGGAAGATAACCTCTATCCTCTTTACTAACAATTCTCCCCCAGATAGAGAATGTTTGTCTAAGGTACTGTCAATACATATATACAAAGCACGCAGTGAGTATCTCTGTGAGGTACTCTCAAAAACTTCTCTCTAGTTCAGATTACAGAGACACTAAAGATCAACAAGATCCCGAATGCACATGAAATCCAACAATCCGATGTTTTGAAGTGCGGCTTAGATCACAGCTACAAAAATTCACTCAATAACTTCAATACTGGTTTAGAACCTTTAACATAGAACACACCCTCCATTTTCCTTTTTGTTAACACAGCAAATACGGGCAGAGAGCATTCCAGCAAAACAGCCCGAGAAATTACACTAAAGTGCAACAATTTCTCGAAAACATGCACGGCGGCCATCAACGTTTACATCTCGCCCGGATTTTTCATCTGCTAGCAAAACTCATTAAACTCCTTAAACGGCCTGGTATCAAATACATTAAGAAATATAGCTAGGTAAGAAGCATTTCTCTATGGAACTGTTTTGATTTCTCTCAATCCGAATTTCAAACGCAACTACATAGCACACAGAGCATCAGCATGAGGTACTCTTAACTGGCTTCTCACTAGCTCAGGCTACAAACACGGACACTAATAAAGATCTACGAGAATCTAAATGCAAATAGCATCCAGCGCTCCAAAGCGCCGTAACAATGCGACTGAGACGGCTTTGATCAAAACAGTGGACCAAAAATTTCTTCAAGAACTTCAATACTGCTTTAAAACCGTAAGCAACATGGAACACAACCTCCATCGTCCTTCCCCACAATACAACACGAGCAAAACGAGCAGAGAGTATTCCAAACATTACACTCCAACAATGTCTCTAAAAAATACACAGGCGGCTAGCAATCAAACCTTTACCGATTTAAATCGTGCCAGGATCGAAAGGAACTCGCAGCGTTCTCCAACGTTATCTCCTTAGATTTTAAAAAAAGAGGCTGCAACAATAACCGTCTTTGCCAACCAGAACTTCCACTACAGAGCATGAAACGAGGCCGAGAGCGGCTCAAAAGGATGTGGAAGTAGAGGGGAGGTGCATGGAGCGCGATTAGCTTGGCGTTCTGGCGAAAAAAAATGTCCGCACTCCGCAACGTGGCTGTGATGTAGTGCTCTGTAGTGCGCAAACTCTCACACGAGAATAACAGAGCAAGTTACCAAGAGAACATACGAGAAAAGCCTTCTTGAAAACGCGCTGTTGAGATGCAAAGTCTCAGTTGACGACCGGATTGAGGTCCGGAAGATGATGACGTGGATACTCCATTCCTGTGCATTTGCTGAGGTGGCACGATGTCACGAGGAGCCCATAACCGTAAAAGAGAAAAGGGACGTGAAGCTTGCTCAGCCAGAAAGCGGAGTCCCAGCGTTGCAACTTCCCAATCCAATCCCTGTGAGTCTCCACAATCTCTGCTTTCATACAATTCACATCTCTCTTTGCCCAGCCGATGCAGATTAAAACTGAGTTCATTCCCAAGGATCCCCGGGAGGCTAGTGAGGACCGACCCCCTTATTGCCCTGTGTTTCATCCTTGGAGAAAACACTACAAAAATTTATTTGCCACCCACAATGAAATTTGAAAATTTTGAATTCATATTTGCAATCAGAAGCTCCAAATGTTATGAACCTCTTTAATGTGACTACCACACAAGTGTTATTGTGGAATTGGTTCATTCCAAGTTGGAGAAGTTATATTATATCCTGTGTATCAAGGTTAGCATTCCTTGTCAAGCAATACATTAAACTTGGGAATCATGGTTCAACAAATGATTAAAAATATAAAAAACTTTGTTCTTTTTTCATACAAAGAAGTTTTTGAAAAAAATAATTTCCCAAAATTTTTGAAAATGTATCTTTAGAAATATTTATTGCCAACCCTAACCACCAAATACAATATTATATACAATCAATGATTGATAAGAGAAATCTAGGGATCTGGAAATCAAATGCAAAATTTACAATGTTGAATAAGTCACTAAAGTTACTAAATTGCAAATATGCAATTATTGTGCAATTACCAAGAAGCTATTATTTAAGTAAATGTTATTTCCTAAAAGTTCCAAATATAACATGTTTTTCTTATTCAAAATTATAAGGCATTATTTTTTATTTTTTTAAATATATATTTATACATACTAAATTTCTTAACAACTAAAAAAGTTTATTACTTTCCTTCAAGCTTCTTAAATGATTTATTTTAACTCCTATATATGTATTCTCATTTACAAATAGTACAATGTGTAGATGCAATTGCTCATTAAAAAATTATTTCATAGTGCAATGTATGTGAAAACTTTTGTTTTTAACTCCTACTCCATATTAAAATTCTTTATACAATTTTGACCTAACATGTATTGTTTTTGACAAAATTAGGAAAAAATTTAAAATTTTAATATTAAAATGATAAGCATAAACATTGAATATTTCAAGTGTCTTTTAGACGTCAACTTCAAAGCCTTTATAGATCCTAAATTCATCAAATCCAATAGATTATATTGTTTATAGAAAAAATATTTTCTAATTAATCTATTTTTGCAATGAAGTTCTTGATTGAAAATTTTATGAAAATCAGTTTTATTTTCTTTCAATAGTTTGAAAAGCACTTCTAAATTGTATTGACCAAACCTAGCTTAGTCTTTAAATTTAGATTATCCATGCTAAACACAAGCATAGAAATTGTTGACAACTCAACTGGGCCACATGATCATATACAAAGAACTAACAAAACTTCTAAGTTCTCATCAAGAAAATGTGAAAAAAATACATTATGAGAAAAGTTTTGGATTTTTTTATGGTTGTCATAATTAACTGTTTTTTGAGGTTGTTGCTTCAATATATAACAAACTTCTAATATTGAAAAGTTTCTAATGAACATTTCATTGTCAATTTTTTTTATTTTTTGCCATTTTTAAGGATAAAAATCCATTTAAATTCAATATCAATACATTAATACATTAGAAGATTTTTTAGGGCTCTGGAAGCCTGTGATTTATCAATTATGGGAACTCAAATCTACAGTGACAACGCAGCGATTTGATGTAAACGAGACCTTGCCACGTCATTGTCTAAAAAAAATTTGAACTTTAATTTGCATTCGAAGAATTTAATTTAATTTAATTTTTAATTCTAATAGCAAGCCGTTCCCTTCACATTGTGGGGGAAGAAGTCTAAAATGGGCTTCCAAAGCCCCGAAAAATCTTCTAATGGTGGTGAAAAGATCATAGACAAACTCTCATAACACTTGGAAAAATGAAAAAGTTCCTTGAAAGGGTTTCACTACTCCAAGAAACTTATAGAAATCAATTTTACCTTAATAGAAAATTGCCTTGATGATACAACTATACAAGGGTCCAAATAGAAGTTGAATTCTAACTATTAGTAGATAAATGAATTAGAATATTTTTAGCAAATTCATTCAATAAATGTAGCACTCTAGCATTTATTACAAGGAGAATTCTAACTTTAAAATTTCACCGTATCAAATAAATGTAAAAATTATTTCCTATTTTTTAGCTCATTCATTTTTGCTTTTCTACCTTTACAACCTAATTTAAGGTGTTTAAGTCCAATATAAATCCAAATTTGTTGAATTTAATCAATTGATTGAAAATAATTAGTTTGGGTGTTTCTACAATTGAAAATATTAGTAAAAGCATAGATTGCATAGACTACAAAAATTACTACAAAAAAATCCACTCATAGATAAATTAATCTTATTGATCTTCTTGTAGATCACTTCCTTTGTCTATGCCATCTATATTTTTATTACTGAATTGCAATAAATTCTACAGGGCAATATAAGTTTGGAGAAATTTCCAATTGAATTTAATACTAGCAATTAAGATAAACCAATCTATAGCAAACAAAACACCTATGATAGACACCTTAAGAACACTACAAGAGAAAGGGGTGTTTTAAGTATAGTTTTAGTAGTATAGTCCTATAAATAATGACTTTTTAAGGAGATTTCTAGTAAAATTTTACTAAAAATCTCCTTAAAAGGTCATTACTTATAGGACTATACTACTAGGAGTATATTTAAAACACACATTTTTCTTGTAGTAGAATGACCAATTATAATCTTGCATTAACCCATGACATGATTTTTTCAACAAATGAGATTTGAGCTATAGTAGGTTGAGTTAGTGGCCACAATCAATATATTGAATGATGGTAATGGAGTGTTTAATAACTACAACGACAACTTCCACCTTTTTAGTGTAAATTCATCACAAGAAGTGACTTTTTTAGGCCTTCATGTTGTAGCCATGCTAGGAAGATATTGTGATTGCTTGATGTGAGTAAGATTGACTGTTATGGATACATTTTTTGTTGGTTTCATGATGGGTTAGAGACTCTTTTCAACCAAATGGGCAACACACTTAAAAAATTTGTAACAATTTCATACTTTGCAATGAAATAAAAATTTCAATTGCTCTCCCCATTTCTCACATTTGTCTTTATACGGGATTTTTTTTTCAAAATTTCAACAAAGCCAACAAGGCAACCCATTCATTATATGTCCTAGAGGTTGGTTTACCTTATTTTTCCTTTAAGGTAGGATGCTCTAAAAGCACCCCTTCTTTAAAACCGACTTCTAACACAAAAGTACATTTTTCTTCCTTCAATATGTGCATTTCAAGTCAGGGTCATTTTTTGTGACCTATGTGTTTCAACTTCAAAAATTCATAACTAATTTCACGAAGGTTCAAAAAGTATGAAATGACTTAGGTTAGATGCCAATTCCATTTTTCTTCCTAAGAAAATTTACTCAAAGTTGTTTCAAGGGACTTAGCTTCCCCCCAAAATGCAATCGCCTCTTAAAAGGTTGCTTCAAGACAATTTCCTTAGCCCTTTTTCCTCTCAACTGGGAAGTTGGGATTCTTGTGAACTCCTGCACTCTATTGATCCTGACAATAGTAGTTCACACATTAAAGTTTGAACATGCCTTCAAAGAATAATTGCACCAATTTAATACTCCAGAGTATAAGCTGGAAACAGGGGCTTCTTCTTTACCCTCTACATCTATTCAAAAAGCATGGGCATGTAACAGTGTACAGTACTGTACATTGCATCATGCCAATGCTCCACTCATGCTGCCTGCCTGTTGTACTTGAAGGAAGTCAGTTCAAGATACACCCTACTAGAGCCTCATACCTTACCAAGTTTTTTTTGTTTTTTTTTTAACATATGAAATGGCATTTTTTTTACATAAATTCCATTGATAAGAAACTATTATAGATGACTTTTCTTTTTTACATAAAATTTGAAGGATCAGTAATTGTACTTCTATCCTGCATGGAGAGATTCTTTGTCATTCATCTACATGAAAATGTCTTCAAGGTTGTCTATAAATCTATAACACTTGAAACACATTGCATACAATAGAGAGTTGATTGTAAAGGTCTCTTTAGTTTGTGATAGGGATGTGAGAAGAAAGTTTAACAAAGAATAGTACAAAGGAAACATAGCATGAAATTCCATGAGACCCTACTGATTTTGGTGCCTCAAGAAGTTTTGTCCTATGCTTTTCTCATACTCTGGCTTGTGGTCCCTCATTTCACACACATTACGATGAACTCTTGTATGCTTGAATTTTTTTTGAATTCTTTTGGGTTTTTTTGGAAGAGGAAGGACAAAGGAAATTTGTTGTAAAAGTGGAGATGTGGAGTAACCAACCTCCTCTCTAAAAGCAGGGGCTGGTAAGTGAGTCTGTTGCATTTGCTTCTGATGTACGAGGAAAAGTATCCCAAAGCATGTGAAATGGTCTTGTTCAGCCCTTCTAGACATCTTTAGCAAATTCAGTCCAGGTTCAGTGCATTTGCTTGGAATGCAAACAACAAACTCTCATGTGCCATCCATGCAAGTTACTCCTTAATCACACACTCTGTCAGTTTCAGCTCAATTCCTTGCCTTGACTGCATGGGAACCTCGTGAACAAATGTTCTCAGTTCAACCCCCCTTTAGTTGCTCAGTCTATCATGCCTCTGACATCATTAATACTAAACTATCATAGGAGTTCGCAATATAAGTTTGACAATATGGAGGGAATTAATTTTGATAAAGATTGGGGTTTTAGCAGCAATTATTTTACATTTTGCATTTGCAGCATCACATTGCTTGTATTTCACCGTGTTCTCACTTCTCACAACTGAACTCCCTGGAGCCCTTTTATTAAAAAATCAATCTTTTTAATGTAGTGCAATTAGAGATGTTGGAATATATTTGATATTCTACATCCTTAAACTCTAAAGCCTCCTTGACCTTAAGGGAGACAAATGGATTTTAGGTAGGCTCTTATAGTCTCAGTTTTTGTCATAATTATTTGAATTTTTTTTAAGATAGAAAAACAAACACATTAGCCTTTTAGGAATATAATTTGTATTTCAATTAGTGTGAGGGAACAAAAGTTATACCATCCTAAGCACAAATTTCAACTCATGAGGTAGCAAAAGAAATTTATAAATTTTTTAAATGAAAAATAAATTTTTCTATTGTAGATTATACTTTTGTCTACATGTAAAGCTTTGATTTATTTTAATTGAATTAGTGATGTGAAAGTTATTGGACTTCTTATTTTGTAGGTAATCGTAACAAATTCTAAAGAAAAGAATGTATTGAAAATATTTTTGACCTCAATTTTTATAATTTTCAAGAAACAAAAGCTCCACAAGATTTGACATGCTTGCTAAAACAATCTCAACAATTAGTGTGTTTCACTTCCATCTTAGAACTATGGATTTTGATTTTGATTTCAACATTAGGATTAGTGCTTGTAGAATTCATACAAAATCGTTAAGCATTATACATTTATCTCTTTTTTTTGGTATTGGTTCCAATCTTAAAGAAGTCTTTTAGTTTATTAGAATTTTTGGTATGTGATTTTCACTTTCTATGATATCCAAAGTTTCACTTTCTCTTAAATTTTTGTTTAGCCTTCACAACCTTGGTAGCTACAAAGATATTTTTTGGATAAGACTTTTTTTAGGTATAGTATGTGAAGTATGATTAAAAGGTCTTGAGTTATTTTTATTTTGGAATTGAATATGTTTGGTTATAGGATTTAGTCTCTCTCAAAAGGGACAAATTTTCTAGGTGGTGCAGTACAATTTTCATATAAATGATCTAAATCCTAAACCCTAGCAATACTTACCACGTTAGAAAATATAATCTCAATTTATTTTTTGTATTAGGATAATCATTAGCACAATATCTTAATTCTCTACACCTATAATACACTACATATTTTCTTCTTCTAGGTGGTCTATTACGATGTGTGTTATAGGTGTAGGTATTATTCCTACAAAAGACAATTGTCATTAGGTTTGTACTGGGTACCATTATTAGGTCTGATAAAGGGTCTTTTATGAACATTTGTTTTATTTATCCAAGGTTTATTGAAATTTACTTGAAGAACTTGTTTTATTGTTTGCAAATCTTATTTGACTAAAGCTACATTCCAACATTTATAAGTAGAATGATTCCCACCACACAAAATACATTGAATTAAACCTATTGTTTGTATTCCCTATAATAAGAGATAGATATTTGGATGGCAAAGAACCATGTCCTTGGCAATTTGGACACCACATATTTGTTTTTGTGTTGGTAGGTGTGAATGTTTCAATATCCATTCTTGATATTTGAATGAGTACAACCAAGGTCTAGTGTTTGTGTGAAAATTTACCCTAAATGGTTGCGTAAATATGGTTTATTGTGCCTTTCAAGTAATGAATCTTTTCTAAGTGTCTAGTGTTTGTGTGAAATTTTACCCTAAATGGTTGTGTAAGCATGGTTTATTGTGCCTTTCAAGTAATGAATCTTTTCTAAGTGTCTATTGGATATGTACTTGAAAGATAAAACAACAAAATATAGTACAAATCACATCTTTGGTCAAATTTAACAAGGCTAATGTGGATTTTAGGGCAAGAGGTTAAAGTTTTTTATTATCAATTTTAAGTAAAAGATAAGTGAAAGATAAGTTCATACCATATTCAAAAACATAAAATTCATTCAAATCCAAAACTCCTAAAGAAAGTTATGACTAGATGAAGTCATCAATCTTTGGAATGACACTTTAAACTTCAACCCCCAATTGGTTGATAACTAGACATAAGGTGGGTATAAGCAACCAATTTGGTAGTATTAACCCCTGAAGGACTAAGGTGTGTTTTTTGGCAACATAACTTTGGGGGGCAAGTGCATGTGACTAGAGATTTCTACATTTTTTGGCCCAAATTTTAATAGAAGGTGTAGACAAGGAATATCTTTCATGTGCACTAAATTTTAGGACATTTGGAAATACGAGTCAAAAGTTATGGGCTAAAATGTAGTTTGTTTCTCAACTCAGATAGTCCAAGTAGATCTGAAAAAATCATTTTTTTCGAAAACAAAAATTTGAAATTGATTTTCTAGATTTATACATGTATAAAAAGCTTTAAATCATTCCATTTTGATCAATAAGTCAAAAGTTATGAGGTGTTTTAGTTTGTGGGTGGTTATGGATTCTCCACTTCAAAGTAAACTTTGAAGTCCTTTATTGAACTCAATTTTCAATATTTTTGGAAAAAAATAAGAAATATTAGTTGAAGATTGTTTATTACAACATTACAACCATTGGGATTTTCATTTTTCAATTCCATAACTAAATTATTAACAATTTAGTATTTTGATTCATTATCTATTTCTTTCTCCTTACTATTTTTTCCTATATGTTGTACAATTCCAAATGATCTGAAAATTTTCAAGCATGTATCCAACTTGCCTTGAAGAATAAATACAAAGAGTTGCAACCATTTTGGACATTTTTTCATTAAAATGTGACCTTGTGAAGTGCAATTGTCCGGCTTTTTGTAGGGCCAAAAGAAGGCTTTTTGTTATTTCAAACACTAATATCTTGCAATCTACACGGTGGAAATTTCTGAAATTTTTTCCACATCTTTTCAAATTATCACAATACAATATCTTACGGTTGGATGTGTTCAAAAATGTTAAATTTTTTTTTAATACTTGTCCTAAAAATGGCAGTTTTGGAGTGTTTTTGGTGGAAACATAATCAAGGAACTTTAGGGGTTAAGCAACCACTTTGGCAATGTTAAAAGGCAGCTAGTTTGGCAACCAATTGTCCAACCTTTCATTAATTAAGGCAGGTATTCAAATTTGGATCCAAACACATGTGTGAAAACCAAAAACTGGGATGATGCTGCTAAGATCCCAACTTTGATTTTTTCCCTTTTAAAACTCTAAGAATTCTACTAAGAAGTAAAAGGGTCTAAGATTGAGAAAAATTGACATCCAGAGTGATGAAATTCTCTTCTTTTATGTCTTGAGTGAATTAAAGAGAAACTTTAAATTCTACTCATAGTTTCTATTATACTAGAGATTCTAAAGTCAAAAAAATAAAAGCAGTTAAAATACTTTGATAGTATTTGGAAAAATTAGAATTTTGATAAAGAAAGTTTCGGAACCAGACCAAGTAAGTAGGGTTATTTTTTTGGTTTTTGGACAAATGGTTATGTGGCCTTTCTTTCAAGAAGGTTTTAAGTTCACGGCTCCTTCATTATGGGGGGTAGAATTAAAGAAGGCCAATTTTGAATATACAATTTTGAGTATGTAATTTTTGTATATGTTGGCTTTGCACGATGGATGAAATGAGGTTTTGGAAACATTGTGACAATAGTGTGTAGGGTCATCATTACAGTTTGGCATTTTTTAACACAATTACCCCTTTTTTTCTATAGGCTTAAAGCTGCCCATTCTTTTTTAGGAAATTGACATTTAATTGCCTTAAAAAAACCCTGCCTGCAAGGGTTGATTTTCAATTAACCATCAAAACAGAGGTTGGTTTCCCAACCACGCAGAGGATCAAATCAAATTGAGAACATACCAGAGGGCCATACATCCATATTAGGCTGAATTTCTTTCCTGAGGTGACCACAGTCTAGGCTTCAAAGTCAACCCTGGTGCTTCTCCAAGCCAATTGGTTCCCTTCACAATCTGGAGCTTAAGGTAGGTGGCTCTAAAACATACCGGTCTCTAAAAGCGATCTGGCTGCAGAGGTACATTCTGCTTTCTTCAATGTACCAAAGGCGTACATTTCAGGAGGGGGTCGCTTTTAGAACCACTGCATTTCAAACTTCAAAACTTCGTAACTAATTCCACAGAGATCCAAAAAATATGAAACGACTTGGGTTGGATGCCAATTCCATTTTTCTTCTTATGAAAATTTACTGAAATTTTTTCATAGAGATTAGCTTTCCTCAAAATGTGATCAGATCTTAAAGGATTACTTTTAGAGCCTCCTACCTTAGTTCCTTTGCCAAAATCCTGCGTGGATCTACAATGAGTGTTCTGAACGTGCAAATTGCTCATTTCCAACTCCAAAACTGTGTGCAACAATACTAAAACAAAGTTTGGAAACTTGGTAGTTATAGAAGTTTGGTTGTTAGGAGAGTACAAATTCAATTTGGATCACTAACAAAGCATAGTTGACTTTGAAGGATACAATTTTTATTTATTAGACAAAGAGAAAAAACAAAGAAAAAAATCATTGACTTAGGAAACAATTAGCATTGATGTAGAATTGTTAAACAACTTTGTTGGGGTTGTTTAATTCCATTAGGAGAAATTAGAAGTAGTTAGATCTATTGGATTTTATTCTCAAAAAATATCTTAAAACAAAAAGAAGAACATAGGAAGGGAAAGAAGAAGGCAAGGTTGAAGAAAAAGAACTTAGTTTGTATTCAAGAGGCATATGAGCACAACCAATACCACCTTCATATATGGAAACATTGAAATGAATTTGGAAGTGTTGTCCGACATTCTCATGATTGTTTAAGGCAAGATGGAGACCACTAGAACAAAGGTATGTTTTTGAATTCTTCCATAACGCCAATTGTTTTTTGACCAGAAATATTAGATTAGAATTTGATGTTTGAATTAAAAGTGAAAAATACTTAAAGTTAAACCATAAAAATATATCTTTTGTTAGTAATAGTAATAACCTATTAAAAAATTACTAAAGAAGTAAAAGGTAAAAGAAATAACAAGATAAATTTAAAATATTAAAAAAATATTCTCAAGATTTCAACACCATTTTTACCTTAAAAATTGGATTAATAACAAAAAACTTAGAATAGAATGAAGTTTTAAACAAAATTAAAGTAGGAGTGGATGAAAGTCAACTAGAGTTGACCAAAATAAGTTAAAATCGTAACTTAGGAAGAAGATTAAAAGTAGAAAATAACCCTAAAATGTGCATTTAATTTCAATAGTTAGAACACTTGCAATTGACGGATGAAGTTTTAGAGGTTAGTTTAGGGTCAAACTTCATTTGCCATTATCTATTAGGAATTTAGGTCAAATTTAGGTTTCTTTATCATTTTAAAAAGGGCAAAACAAGCCCTACACACTAAATCATTTCACTTATTTGCTTGTTCACTTATACTAGACCTTAGTTTTGACCATTATAGTCAAAACCAAACTGAAATGACTAACATCTTTGGATTCTAATAGCAATGCAAGTGTGGAAAACTAGGAGTAAAAACAACATCAAAGATCCTATTACAAAAAATTTCAGCCTCAGGAGGTCTACAAGTTTTGAACCCCCTTACTGCAATTAGAGAGGAATTTTATCTTGTTTTTTTTAATTTATTATTATTATTTTAATGAAAGTAGCTGATGTGGCACTACTTGTGCTACATCAGCATTATGTCATGTTTTCTTACTTTTTTCTTATTTATTTTTTCTAAATATTTTCTTACAGTTTTTTTTAAATTCATTTTTATTTTTTTGTACTTGTAGTGTGGGGCACCAAAAAATGAATCCTTAATGGTCTTCCACAAGGTTCAAATTTTTATAATGATTGCTTGGAAGGCGTAAGTGGACTACATATACTTAGACACCCACTAGGAACTCATCAACTAAAAAACTAAAGAACATGGTTGTTGGAATAAAGCGCCCACATCAATTGCCAAAATATATAATGGGAAATTTGTAGAAAGTCTCTTGGATGCGGTAAAATCTCACTAAAAAATATACTAGCTTATTTTATGCTAAGAACACATTCCAAGAAGTTTTAAGAGACTTCAATAGACAAAAGTATCCAAACTAGTAAGATTCTCCAATTACCGACAAATTTAAAGATTATCGCAAAGTTGATTAGCATTTTAGGAGTGTACAGAATTAGAATAGGGCTCAAATTAGGTCTTTTAATACTCCCTCATACCTACTAAAGATTCTAGGCTAGTTACTTTTTTTTTATAAAAAAGTCAAATTTCAAAAGTTGGATTTTTAACCCTTTTAAGTTTTAAGTTGGCACTAGATTTTGATGAGTTTTTGACAATAGAAAAAAGAAAGGGATAGCTTTACTATTTTAAAAATAGACTTTTGAAGTGAATGTTACAATCTATTTGTGATTTGAAATCTTTTCTCAAAAATTAGAATTTTGGACCAAGATAGAAAGTTTTAAATTGAAGATTAGGATGAAAATCTCAAATGATAAGATTACCATGTTGAAAACAAGAGGGGGTAAATGACCTTGGAAATATATAAAAGGACACTCATTCTCTTTTTAAAACATCTTTTGTAGTTATTTTTTGGCACCTTGACACATTGATCCATTCAATTGAATTTTTAGCCATTTTAAGCCAAATTGCCAAATTTGTATGTTTTGGAGAGCATTTCAAGTTCCGATTATTGTTGTTTTGACAAGGCTTGAAGGATTTAGGGATCCTTCAAACCTTACAACTTTATTTTGTGATTTTTGGAAGTTGTTTCTAACTTGTTTAAATTTTGTTGAGTTTTGGGACTTGTTTCTTTGGTCTATTAATCTTAAAATACCCCATACCATACCTTGGCAAAGCTACTTTGGGGGTCTTGGCTAATGTGATATTTTTTTTAATTTAGTGTATTAAGCAATTCTTGTGCTAAGTTGTATAGATTTGAGTTTTGTACTAATGCATGGTTATACTAACCAAATTATACTAACATGTGTTATAAACTATCTAAGTTAGTTACTAATCTTTCTAAGTCTTATAAAAAATTTCATGATGTCCAATTAGATAGCAAAGCTTTGAACTTAAGAGTCTTAAAAATTATAGTGTGTTTTGGAATTTTCAATTAGACAGTGAAACCTTGAACTTAGGATTCTTGAAAACAATTTTCTTAGCCAAAAAGTTGTTACCATAATTGGGAATTCAACTTCAAGTTTGTTTCCAGTTATCCAAGTTTTAAAAGATAGCGAGTTCCTAAATATACCAAAATTAGCAACCATAGGAACATTTACAAACTTAAACGACCAAATCATTGTTTTTGATACAAGTGCCAAGTTAGCTCCTAAAAATTGGATTCACATACATAAGTTTTAGGAGCTTAGTAGGGTCTCCCTAAGATTGAGACTCCACAACATAGCTCCGTAATGCCAGGGGTTCCGCAACTAAGGCTCTCACAAGTCACAACCAAAGCTCCCCCAAATAGAGACTCTTGTAGCCAAGGGTTCTTCATCGATGAAATTTTGAGTACAAAATTAGTGGCTCAAGACCATTTAAGTGGGGGAGAAGAAGAGGGAAGTAGAAATTAACCTCTGAAGGACCGAGCTTTGTTTTGGGTTACATGAAAATTTTGGGTAGGTGTATGTGATTAGGTATTTACATATTTCTGGCCCAAATTTTAACACAAAAAGTTGGGACAAGGAGTATCTCTCATATGAACTAAATTTTATGACATTTGAAAATTGGAGTCAAAAGTTATAGCCTAATATGTGGGTTTTTTTTTCCGTAAATGAGCAATCTAGGCAAATAAGAAATAATCACTTTTTTCAAAAACAGAATTTTTTAAATGGTTTTCTAAAGTTATATATATGTAGAAATCTTTGAATCATTCCATTTGGATTAATAAATCAAAAGTTATGAGGATTTTTTATTTGCAAAAAGTTATGGATTTTCTAGTCTAAAATAAACTTTGAAATCCTTTATCTTATTGAAGTTTCAATATTTTTGAAAAAAAATAAAATCATAGGATGTAGATTGTTTATTATAACATTGCAACCATTGGGATTGGAATTTTTCAATTCTATAATTAAATTCTTAATAATTTAGTATTTTGAATCATTCTCTACTACTACCTACTTACTATTTTTTTCCTATATGTTGTACAATTCCAAGTGATTTGAAATTTTTCAAGCACGTATCAAACTTGTCTACAAAAACAAATCCAAATAAGCATCACCATTATGTTCATTTTTTCATTGACAAATAAGCGTGTGAAGTGCAGCCGCCTTATTTTTTGCAGGGCCCAAAAAATAAGTTCAATGAATTTAATCTTGCAATCCACACGGTGAACATTTTTGAAATTTTTACCACATATTTTGAATTTATCTTAATATAAAATCCTATAGTTACAAATGTCAAAAAAGGTGTTCTTTCAAAAATTTGATACTTGTATTAAAAATGGCAATATTCAAGTGTTTTGGATGAAAATATAGTCATAGAACTTTAGGGGATAAAATCCAAACTAATATCAAAGAAGAAGGTGGATTAGGAAGAGTAGAAGCTAGATTAGAAGCAAAAGATCATCAAATAGCTCAAATCAAAAACAACTCTCTCAATTGCATTATAACTTAGAAGCTCCCAACATGTAGAAACCAAGAAGAATGAAGAGTGGTCTGAGAAGTGTGATACTAGTAGTTTAGCTAAAAAAGATTAGAAAGGATATCCAAGAATATTTGATTAGTCATTAGAAGTGACAATATTTAGTAGTTGATGGGGGAATAAACGTCCCAATTCTCAACTATCTTCTAGAAGTTGGTAGCTAAAATTCTTTTGTATCAAAAAGTCAAATAGTAGAAAATTCAAGATAGAATAGAATAATCTAAGAAAGAAATAGCACTAGTTAGAAGGTTGATTTCCAAATATTTGTATCAAACAACTTATATCAATATAGTGATGAATAAAAAACACTAAAATTTAAAGAAATATGATAGCCCAAGCGAAGGACTGTGAGGGCATATTTCAATACTAATATGATGAAGCACAATCCAAGGTATGTCCCTAAACCTTTATTTCCATTTTAATAAGCAAGTTTTAATTAGAGCTAAGGCCTAGGGTCAAGTAAGACCATTAGAGCGAAGTATCATGTCAAAATTGAGCTTAGAATCTTATCGTAGAAGTCTAAAGGTTTTCAAAAACACAAAATAAATAGAAATCAAAGTTAAAATAAGAGACTTAAAAGTGGATGAAGTTTATGTATTAGAATAGATGAATCTCATCAAAGTTCATCCAAAAGGAACAAGAATGGAAACCTAGAAAGTAAATACTTACTAGAAATCAAAAATAAAATCAAAAACTAGTTTTTAACTTGTATGATAGGAGAAAATTATAGATGAAGTTTGTGCAATTGATTAGTAGTCAAATTTCATTTGGCTACATCTTTTTCTAGGAAAGTTGGATTATTTTGAATATTATGCTTTTAGAAATTGCATGACATTTTCTTTATCTTCGTTTGATTAATCTAGGTGGAAATTGTTTCCTTTAAAAACTCATAGTGACCATAGTAATTTGGTTGTTAGAACTTATTTTGGCATTTAGGGTAGGGTTTTGTGGATTATTTTACAAGTTTAGGACATTCATTAGAAGATTTTCAGTTGCATTGGAGGGCTACAAGTTCCCTCAAATTTTCAGACCCTATGAACTCATAGCACCTATTGCTTGACATGGCACAATGACTACCACGTCATTAATCTATAAAGGCTTAAACTACGTTTTTTTGGCAACATAGAAATTTTGGACAACTCACCATGAATGGAATTTTTATTTTTTTTGTTGGATTTTAACACAACATATGCCCAAGGAGTAGCTTTAAGGTCCAACAATTTTCATAACTTTTGACTACATGGTTAAGAAGTTATCGTATGATATGTACTTTTTTTTGTTTAGTAAGCAACCCGAGCAACAAAAAAAACTTCTTTAAAAATTATTTCTTTAAAAAATTAAAATTTGAAATTGATTCTCTAGATTTATACATAATTGGAAAGCTTTGAATCATTCCATTTTGATCAATGAGTCAAAAGTTATGAGTTTTAGTTTGCGGGAGTTTGCGGATTGTTATTGAATCTCTACTCTAAAACAAACTTTGAAATCCTTTATTTAACTCAATTTTCAATATTTTTGAAAAAAAATAAAACATTAGGTGTAGATTGTTTATTACAACATTACAACCATTGGGATTGGCATTTTTCAATTCCATAACTAAATTGTTAACAATTTCATATTTTGAATCATTCTCTACTCTTTCCTACTTACTATTTTTTTCCTATCTGTTGTATGATTCCAAATGATTTGAAATTTTTCAAGAATGTAGCCAACTTGACTTGAAGAATTAATTCAAAGAGTAACCACTATTTTGAACATTTTTCATATAAATGTAACCTTGTGAAGTGTAGCTGCCCAGATTTTTGTAGGGCCAAAATAAAAAAATTTGTCACTTCAAATGCCAATATCTTGCAATTTGTATGGTGGAAATTTCTGAAATTTTTTCCATGTATTTTCAAACAAGCTTTCTACAAGTTCGTATGAATATATGTGTCCAAAAATGTTTTTTTTTTCTAAAAGTTGATATTTGTACTACAAATGACAATTTTGGAGTGATTTTGGTGAAAACATAGTCAAAATCATTTAGAGGTTAAGAAAAAATTTCAACTTTTTTTTTTCATTTTAAAACTAAAAAAATCTCACATCGGTTGTTCTTTGGCTATTGGGGGAATAACAATGGGAAAAATTCTAAAACAGCCTTCTCAGTCCCCCCAAAATCTTTTAATGTAAGCATTAAAAAGATTCATTTCTTGAAAGGCACAATGGACAATGCCTTGGCACCCTTTAGGATAAGAATTCATGTAGAAACTAGAACCTACTTGTGTTCATTTATTTATCAAGGATAGATAAATAAGTGCTCGCATAGAATAAGAGGCTCCCATAGACACCAAGAAGTCCCCTGACCTTCTAGCAAGTGATGAAGAAAAAGAAACCAACTCGTGTCCAAGCATAGTTAGCTCACAACCAATCTTGTAGCTAAAATTGAAAAGGAATCTTGTGTATACAAATACATGCACAAGATTTGAATGAAAGAAGTAGACTAGAATTTTATTTTATCATTGGCTATGGAGTTGGGGGCTCCCATTGGAACAAAACAAAGAGCTCATGTAAACAACCCAAAATGTAATCAAACAAAACAACAAATGCTAAACATGAATACAATCAAGCCAAAATCAATTGTGGAATCTTATATCATCAATGTAAGTTTTCAGCATTGTAAAGATCTTGATGGATTTTTTCTTATTCCAATTCCTCTTGGTGTTGCTTTCTAATTCATTGATGTTGCTTCTCCACCTTCCTATAGCTGCATTACTTGTAGCCAGTTTCCTTCCTATTTCACTCCCTTCTTCTAATATACAATCAACAATAATAACACTAATTCAAAATTCTCTTCAATTGCAAATCAATGAATACAATGAAAATTCTATTTTAATATGGTAATCCAAGATGTACAAACCAAGTTCTAAAAGTTCAAGCAATTGTGTTATAGTTCTTGAAGTACATGAAAGGAAACTTATTGTGGATTAGGATTTGTTCAACGCTCACTGCAATTCTTGGACTAAGCTCTATTTTTCAATAACCTTGTCTCCAACCATATCTTTACTATTAGGAAGGACAATTGAATACTTTAGATTCAAGTTCTTGGGATTGCATTCCTAATAACAAGTTTTTTTTAACAGTATATATTCTTGAGTTAAAACTTCTTAATATAATTGAAAATATATTCAAATCAATACTAAGCTAGAATCTAAGAATATTCTTGAATGACATTCTTTGTAACAATGTTGTCAATTTAACTTCGAATGACAAACTCTAATACATTGCCACTTATATAACTAGAATACACCCCAAACTTGCAAATAAAAAAGAATTGGCTACTTATTAGAATAAAAGAGAGATATTGCATAGCTTATGTTGAGAAGTTTTTTATTTTTTATTTTTTTATAAAAAGTAGAAGCAATTTTCAACTACATTGTTCACTCTCTTGTGTGTCAACACTCTACAATGCATCCATCCTAATTAGTCACTAGTTGATTACTCCAAATATAGCTAGTCACTAGTCAATTACTAGCCAGTCACTCTCTACCACACTCTTCGATGTACTATAGATAATTCTAAATTTACTTCTATTTATAAATCAATATTAAATTATTTGTTCTAAAGGTTGTTGTTTACAAAACTTCTAGTTAAGAAATGAGTGAGGACCTTTAGGGATAAACTACTAATGCAATACATATACATATGATGATAGGGGTCTTTTAAATTAATGGTTGGATAAAAACATACTTAAAAGTGCAAATGGAGAGAAGTGCATTGTAATTGTTTTGTTCCAAAGCATTAGAGGAATTCTAAGGGGGTTGGGAGGGCCATTTCAAGTTGGTGCATCACGAACTTTCCCCCCTACAATTTTGAAAACCGGCTATTTCAAACAAACAAACAAAAATTTTAATCTTAAAATGAAGAAAAAAGTTGAAAAAAAAATTTCATTTTTTTTGGATTTGGCAGTTGTTGTACCACATCAGTGAGCTACCGTGGCCTTCTACCAAGCAATTCCCATAGTTTAGGAACTCACATGCCTCCCAGGAATGGAAAACTCCTCTAATACATTGAGGTATCATTTTAATAGAAGGATCTAATTTTGACCTTCTCAGCATTTTTGGCTATAATACTTAACCAGAAAAGTTTGAAAATTTTAGAAAGTGTATTAAAAAAATGATTGGCTTTTATCAATTTAAAAAAAAAATCATTATAAATATATTTTAAATGTATTTTAAATATATACAAACTATGAAATTGAGTAAAAAGCTTTCACCAAACATCTCAATTGACGTTTGAAGGTATCTAAACATGATTCAAGAATAAGAATATGATTAGTCAATGTATTTTGATTTGAGATTGGAAAGAAACCTTTGAAAGGATTCGAATGATTCAAGTAAAAACTTTAACTCTTAAAGTTTTATGACTATGTTTCTTTGGAAATGCTTGAAAATTGCCATTTTTAGTACAAGTACTAAATTTTCAAAATTTTTTTGACATATGTAACCATAGAATCTTGAAATGTGTTGACTTGAAAACATTTAGTAAGAATTTTAGACATTTCCCTTGTGTAAATTGCAAGATATGACCATTCAAATTCATTGAAATCATTTTTTATGCCTTGCAAAAAACAAGGTAGCATTTTTAAAAGTTGACTTTTCTATGAAAAAATAAACAATTTGGTGGTACTTATTTGGATTCTTTTTCTTAAACAAGTTAGCTGCATGCTTGAAAATTTTCACATCATTTGGAATTGTACAACATATAGGAAAAAATAGTAAGTAGATAATAGTAGAGAATGGTACATAATACAAAATTGTTAAATATTTGACTATGAAATTGAAAAATGCCAATCCCAATGGTTGCAATGTTGTAATAAACAATCTACATCCTATAATTTTATTTTATTTCCAAAACCATTGAAAATTGAGTAAGGTAAAGGACTTTAAAGTTTATTTTAGAGTAGAGAATATGTAATTGTCCACAAACAAAAATCCTCAAAACTTTTGACTCATTGATCAAAATAGAATGATTCAAAGCTTTCCACACATATATAATTTTAGAAAACCAATTTCAAAGTTTTGTTTTTGAAAAATGTGATTATTTCTTATTTGCCTAGACTATTCATTTACAAAAAAAATAACATATAAGGCTATAATTTCTTACTCCTATTTTCAAATGTCATGAATTTTATTGCATATGAAGGATATTCCTTGTCCACACCTTCTATTAACCCTTAAAGGTCAAATCTGCATTTTTTGGCAACATAACAATTTTGGGCAGCTTACTATGAATGGAGTTTTTACTCTTTTTTGCTGAAATTTTCACACAACATGTGCCTAAGGAGTAGCTTTAAGGCCCAACAATTTTCAAAACTTTTGACTACATAGTTCAAAAGTTATTGTATGATATGTCATTTTCAATGCTCAGTGGGCAACCCAAAAATTTCTTTCAAAATCACTTTTTTCAAAAACAAAAATTTGAAATTGGTTTTCTAGATTTATGTATATGTGGAAAGCTTTGAATCATCCCATTTTGATTTATGAGATGAAAGTTATGAGGTGTTCTAGTTTGCGGGTAGTTATGGATTCCCTACTCGAAAATAAACTTTGGAGTCCTTTATTTAACTCAATTTTTAATATATTTTCAAAAAAATAAATCATATGATGTAGACTGTTTATTACTATATTACCACCTTTGGGATTGGAATTTTTCAATTTTATAATTAAATTCTTAACAATTTAGTGTTTTGAATCACTTTGTACTTTTTTCTACTTACTATTTTTTTCCTATATGTTGTGCAATTCCAAATAATCTAAATATTTTCAAGCATTTAGCTAACTTGCCTTGAAGAACGAATCCAAAGAAGCACCACCATTTTGGACATTTTTTCATACAAATGTGCCCTTGTGAAGTGCAGCTGCCTATATTTTCACAGGGCCAAAAAATGGATTTTTGTCACTTCAAATGTAAATATCTTGCAATCTACATGGTGGGAAATTCTGAATTTTTTTTCATATCTTTTCAAACTAGTTTACTACAAGATTATATGGTTAATTGTATCCAAAAATGTTTTATTATCTAAAATTTGGTGCTTGTATTAGAAATGGCAATTTTGGAGCGTTTTTGGTGAAAATATAGTCTCCGACCTTTAGGGGTTAAAAATTCAGTTTAAAATATACAAATCCTCATTCACAACCTCAAAATTTCTATATAATAAAAAAAAAACATATTGGTCCTTTAAGAATTAAAGATTGAAAATGTGCAAAACAAGGGTCTTCTAAAAGTCTCTATCTTGTCTATTGGGTGGATGGCAAGTAATACATGGTTTTTATTCGTGTGAAACTTGCCTAGGGTTGATACACATTGAAATTCCCTTTATACTATATCCAAAGTCCTAACATTCTAAGTCATAGTTTAAGGCCAAATTCCAACTTTTTGAGGTTGTAGAAGGTGAATAAAAATGATAAGATATGAGACTTGGGACTTTATAGAATGAAAGCCAAAGTCCCAAGTCTAAGTATCAACTTGACTCTTGTATAATAAGATATTGCTATTCAATACTTAAAAAATAAATCAAAAAGTCTAAAATCCATTTTGTAGACACTTTTAGTATCAAATCTACATTAGAAAGATTTAGAGAAATTTTAACCTACTAGAATACCTTATATTGTTTGGTGTTTTTCTCCTCACTTTACATTCAAAAAAATTGTTGGGACTTGGAAGATGAGCTGGCTTTCTATTACTACTAAACCTAATTTGGCCTCTAAGAGCATCCCCACTCTAGCTTCCCTATCTGTATCCCTATACATCTTTTTCCATCCGTGTTGCTTGCAGTAGGAACCCCACTCGCACTGGGCATTCCCTAAAATTCCCACTTTCTGTATAATATTAACCTCGAAGTTAAGAAGCGTCCTCCTCGCAGATGGGAGACATCAATTACACTTCACTTTATTACACATTTGTTTCACTGAACTGAGCTGTCAAGGTAAAAGGACACCAATTTTTTCTATTTTCAAAATACAGGTTACTAGTACCCTCTTCCCCAAACGCGAGCTAGTTTACAGGATTGGGACCCCCTCTCCCCAAAATTTTACGGATACAACACTCCAGTGGTGGGGGGCCCTTCCCTATCCGGATGAAATACATCCGGATAGGGATACAACAACCCCCGAGTGGGGATGCTCTAAGTCCTACTTCCTCACCATTAAAACCTACAAATAGTGTTGTCTTGTTCGTGTTTGGGAGTGGTGTGAGACTTTGGACTTTAGATAAAGTGTAAAGCCCCAAATTTGGATAAAGTGTAACTTCCAAATTTGAGTTTTTCACAAATCAGATTTTGAGGATTCAATGGGTTTTAGAATATAGTGTAAAGTGACCCTAAGTCTAACAAAATATTTGGTGAGATAATTTGTGTTTCATGGTCAACAAAATCACTAGATTGCTACAAACTTCTAAAATGGTATGGCTTAGTTTTGGAAAATATCCATCTTTTCAATGAATAGTTGATGTCTCATCCATATTTTCCAACTTCTATTCATGGACATCGATATGAAAATGGGCTGCAAAATCTCATATCGATTGCTTTCTGCACCGACTGCCCAAAATAAATGAAATAGACCTAAAAGCCTGACCAAAAGTCTCATTCTCTTAACTACCATGACGTGTCACATTTGTATTTGTCCTTTTTTCACAAATAAAATAAACAAAAAGTATCAAAGCCAGATGTCGATCCCATAAAATCCCACGTTCCCATGATATCCCCTAATCCCAGTATCTGAACCGCGTCATTTGACCGTCACGTGGAGGGAGACTGCACACTGTCAGTGTATAGACCTTATCAGGGCATCACAATCCTATCCATACCACAATATCAATCCTCACCCTAATCCGGGTATCCCCACTGTCCTCGGCGGACTCGTGACTGGGATTCCGGCAGAGGAAGCACAAGATTCCCCAATCAAGGACTTCACCACCTGTTTCACCAATTTTAAGCCCACTGCACAGATTTCGATCAACATGATCAGTTCAACTAATTCGCCGCGCGCAACAATCTCGTTTTTCACAAATTCTGTGCAGGATTTGCAATTTTTTGGAATGCTCACACAGCACATTCGAGCATTGGCGGCATTGTGGAAGCAATTCATGGAATCTTAGTTTTTGAACCCTAAATTGCTGGCACCTTTTGGCGCAGATACAGGAGCGGAGTCAGTCTGCCGTTGCAGGATTTGAATTCGCCAAATTTATCATTACCGGATTAGGGTTTTGCGTGGAGAGAGAGAGAGAAAAAGAGAAACCATGCCTGCGGGTAGTTTGCCCTCTTCTCAGTCGCTGGAGCACCACGAGCCGGCAAGTGAGAAGGGAGGCTTGATGTCAGGACTGTGGGAGCAAACAACTGGGAAGAAGGTCGACGGCGACCGACGGCGAGAGAAAAGCGGAAGTCTGATTCCGGACTTGTGGGATACCGTCTCTTCTGGGAAGAAGGAGAAGGAGAAGCCTCGCTTTAGCTTGTTTGGCGGTAGTGCTGGCGGGAAGAAGAAGCAATCATCCATTGATTGGGGTCCCGGCGGAGCACTTGGGATCGGATGTGGTGTCGGAATCGGTGTTGGCCTCACGGGTATCCAATCCTAACCCTCACTAGAGTTTGAGTCTTTCATTTCGGGTGCGTCAGTGCGCCTTTAAGCAGTTTGACTGACGAGGTGGCGTTGTTGTTGGTTGCGTTCAGGCGGAGCTGGGATTGGGGCGACCCCATGGAGCTCTCTTAGGCTTGTTTTCGGTGTTGGTGCCGGGTGTGGGGTGGGGGTTGGCTATGGCTATGGCTATGGG
Source organism: Pseudoscleropodium purum (assembly GCA_963969395.1). Lineage (NCBI taxonomy): Eukaryota > Viridiplantae > Streptophyta > Bryopsida > Hypnales > Brachytheciaceae > Pseudoscleropodium > Pseudoscleropodium purum. The sequence continues at coordinate 17,597,012 of OZ017803.1, forward strand.
ATGGGATTGCGGTGGGACAAACCACCGGAGTCGACTCCCAAACATGTTGTCATTGAGTTTTAGATGAGGAAGTCGCTTCATATTAGTCTTCAGGTATCGAACAGGATCCTCTCTTTGACATAGTCCACGTCGCTGTAGAGGGAATATTCCCTATGTTGCAGAGATATTTTAATTCCATCTTCACGTTTTGGCCAACTAACATAGTTGCAGGAGTGATGAGTTCACATGAAGTGTTGAGCAAACGCTACATTACTTGCAAATCAGATGAGAGTGAACGCTGGTCACATTTTACGATGCAAGTTAGGTTGTGGTGTAGCGTTTCAACCAGTAATGACTGGAGATTCAGACACGTGCGAAAGGCCAAAAAGGAAAGAGCTGGGATTGAGCTTTAACTTAGTACTGTCGCTTAGTCTAGAAGTTTGTACTACAGTAGAAGTTTGTACACCGTTGACAGACCAATAGAGAGAACATTCCCAATGCTGGGGAGATATTTTAATTACTTGCAGAGTTGTTCTCGAACATTTCCTTGAATTGAGTTTAGTCTGACTCAGTGGAAGCTGGAAGGAGTGACTTTTGTCGCCTGAATTATGAAGGAAACCAAAGGTTACTTGAAAGTCTTATGACATTACATTTATGTTTTACGCCATATAGTTACTGTAACTTAGTTATAGTTTGTGGGGTTGAGTTCAGGGCAACTGTAGCAATACTCAAACCTCTCGCCAGCAAGGATGTTCAATCGGTCACATGTGAAAGGGTAAAAGAGGAGAAAGCGCAAAAGTGTGATATGCGTGCCCCACTATGGACCCCAGCGCGACACGTGGATAGGCCACTTGTTAGATAGTTTCAGGCACTGCTGAAAAGCCAAAGCCATGGAACTGCACCGAGCTCACTTCATTTCTCCTTCTCTTTCTTAAAAAAAAAGCGACCAGTTGTGCTGTCAAGCAGACACCATCAGATTGCCATGGTCACCTTCCCTGGAGCGTTTTTATGATTCTGTTCGTTTTGGACCACACTGTCATGCTTTGTGAGAACAGGTCTTAGTTCAGCTGCTGGTGGAGAGTTTGAGCTACTGCTTGACACGAAGCCTATTCTTTCACAACGTGAGTTTCGTATCCACTTTGCTCTCCATATGCTTTTAGACTAACAGTTGCTAGCACTGTGGTGGCAATGATATCTTCGCAAGTACCAGTACTTTGTGTACTTGAATCCCGCGATAGTGTAGGACGAGAGTGTCTCGGGTATTGAGTCGTTGTCTATGCTGTTATTGTGATTCCGTTCGTTTGGTGGTAGGACCCAAATGTCGGTGGCATACGTGTTGGGGATCCTGATCAGTGAGGGACCCAAGATCGTCGTGAGAGTAAGAGTAACTCTTTTCGTGACTTTAAGTATTGTAAGCAGTATATAGGAGTATGCTTTCATTTGGATATCGCTTTGAAGCTCACTGGAGGGATCACTACCGGTACAATAGCCAAATTCTCTGCAGTATCACCATGTATGAATTTCGTATGGTCATTCAAAGTAGGAGGTTGTAGACCGCAATTGAAGTGACTTTAGATAATCATTTTCATTCAAATATCAGTCACCATTGATATACAGCCACGTCGTCTTTACACCGCTTTTTAATTGAAGGTCAACCGAGTATGTGAAAAGATGAGTTGCTGTAGTCAGTATAGGAGACGGGATCAGGTCCCTAACGGTTCTAGTATCCTCTACCTCTGTGTTTCTGATTGGTTTCCGTCATGTCTGTAGCTTTGTCTTGTGTAGCTGAACGTACAAGCAACCATAATGTCGAATTCGGAAGATTTACGTAACCTTAGGACTCTAGAGCTTGGCATTCTGATCTGCCTTTGAATTTGGTGGACAGGATATCATTGTGGCAGTCGGAGACTTTCAGTTTTTGTGGCTACAATTCGAGTGATTACAGAAGATGCGTATCCGGAAGCAGCAGCCGAGGGGAAGTGCAGGAGGGGAATCGTCGGGTGCGACTCCTGGCCCCGGAAGCCAAGAGCATGAGCTCGCGCAAAGCCCTAGAGGAGTGAAAGATAAACCTGGAGACGAAGTGCAAATGTTGAACTCGGAGGGGGCGATAGAAACAGGGTTAGATGAAAGAAGTGGGAGACAGAGTGAAGTGGCAATTGAAAGAGTGGGTTCGACTTCTCGCTTTACTTTCACTTGGCTAGATAAGCTGCGGTATTCCAAAGGTTTCACTGAAAAAGAACCGTACTCGAATTTAGAGGATTTCATAACTTCTCTATCAAAGGATGGTGGGAGCTCATCAAAAGGAAGGACTGGAAGTCAGGAGGAAGTGGTGGAAGAGAGTGACCAGAGCCGTTGGAATGCTCAGCAGTTGGCGAGATACAACTCAGTCAACTCCGAATTGAGTTCAAAGCAAGCGAGCGGTGTTGGTCCAGAGGGTACTGTTAGTCCTGCTATAGCCTCGTGCGACGATAGTTCTATGTCGGCCGCACTCGCCCAAGTTCTTCAGCTACGTAGCGATGCAAGCCTTCCCAGTGCATTCAAGCTCTCCGGTGCTTCTCGCATGCCAGTTTATGATGCCATTAAGGAGTCTCTGAGTCTGGAACCCGCGTTAGGGAAGAAGAACGATAAGCAGAAAGGAGAGGGACAGACTTCAAAGACAATTAGGAAAGGCTGTGCAGGTAATACTACCGACGGTGGTTCCTAACTTTTAGCGTTTTCCTGTGTATCGTGAATCATGGACAAACTTAAGGCAATGATTGTTTCTGTATTTTGCGTACTTGGTATACCATACAATAGATTACAATAATTAATAATAATTATTGTATGCAGGGACAAGTTCTGAGAAACCAATGCATGATGAAATTAAGAGTGGGACAATGAAGGGTTCATTTACTGATATTTCACGCAGCCAGCTTGCCACCGTTGAAGCAGGATTGAAGCTGGGTCCAGGTAGCTCAGTAAGTACTGCAATCTGTGCGTATAAACTGGTTCCTTCTTTCTGCAATATGACATGCTTGTTGTGTAATGTAGAGGATTAAAGGTGATGAATCCGACTGACACGCTAATGGTTGCTAATGAGTGGATTGGACTAAAACTGTAAGTTCGTTCGGCTAGAAAGGTGAAGCTTCAGGCTCAATCACGAACACAGTTAGCCCCTAAGTGCCTAGCCTAAAAAACAGAATGTCCACTTTGGAAGCTAATAGTCAATTGAAGTAACACTCAGAATAGTATTCTATCCTTCAAAAATGTAGGGTACGATTTCTTCTTTCTATCAGTACATTTGGTAACCTTTTTTGAAGCTTCCTGAATGGTTTATTTTAGGTTACTACATGTGTGGAAGCAGACACTTTGGCTATTTGGGCACTCGGGGGTTTAGCTTACAGTCGCCTAATTGAAAACTTAAATGATGATCTTAACTTACTGCGTCAGTTTTAGATCACCTTAATACAAGACCGGAGGAAGTTGCTGGACATGCCTTCGTAGAGCTTGTAAAGGATGCAGACAGATGAGGGCGAATCTGTAATTGAGACTCATGTATAAGTTACAGAGTCTCAATGCTGTGCCAGGAGACAGAATTATTAATCTTTGGCTAGAATTCTGTATGCAGAGACATATACCCTGGAGGGGAGATTCTCTTTCTGGCATGCCTTGCAGAAGAAAAATCTGGGCATGGGACCCTTGTTCATGCTGACTGTGTTTTTGCAACTAGCCCTTGAAAATTGTGCCGCAATTTCCTTAACATAAACATACAGATCCGGTAAGACGCAACCATTTTCTCCAGACTTACCAGCTGTGATGCTATGGGATGCGGCTGAACTTGGATCTGGCGTGACAATACACTTTTCCTTACAAGGAAGTTTATTAACCAAAGGCTTATAACCGTGAGAGATTTGAGGACTTTGAATCATTACGCTTAGTCCCGAAGTCTTGAGCTGACACACTGAATCGTTTTTTCTTCAGATTGCTGAGCCTGCAGAGACAAGAATTGAAACTCGCCGACGAAGCGAACAAATTAACGGTCCTACCGAAACAACTCAACGAAGGTTTTCATCTTTCTCCCTCTAATTGGAACATGCATTACACAAGATCCACTATAAGTTTGGCATTGGTTTTTATTTCAAGGTAATTGATATAGATAGTGGTCCTCATGTCGAGTTAACGCCGAGTTATTGTTTGTGACGTAGTGTTTTGCAAATCTTGTAAACTCAACGTCAATGTGATGTCAGTGTCCTTGGCAATAAATTGGTAGTCTACTGGCAACTATTAAGTTAACATTAAGTCAACAATAACTGGAAATTAATTTAACACTATCTTAAGATTCTTCACCAGGTGAGCAGTATTAACCATTAATAACATTGTGGATCTAACAGAATCTTTTGAGATGTGATACAGTGTCTCGGTTTGCACACGATTTTGGTGGAGTCTAATACTCTTTTTGTCTAGATACTATTCACCAATGCTATTGCAGTTTTGTCTGATTGATTAGTCTATCCTGATCCAATTTATCTGATTTGATGATTTATGTTTCATTGATTTTGCGCAGGTCTCACAGAAACAGGAAGATCACCTCGTTTACTGGTAAGATTCACCACTTGTCAGTATGTACCTTTGTCTTGAGGGTGGAATCTGACTGCCCACCCTTTCCCATGTAGCTGGATTGTGGTTGGCAGTAACCACACTGGCCTATGCTCCTTATGAACACTCAAAATTTGATTCAAATTTGAGAGGGTACCCTGATTCTTCCTTGAACTCACAATTGGACCCAAGGACTTTGCTTCTCCTTTCAAGGATGTTATGCTCACAGCCTTCAAGAACAGCTTTATCTAATAGTATTCATGTTTTTTTTAAATTCAGATGCAGGAACGAGTCATGATCCACATGACGCAGCAATAGCCGAAAATCCTGCTTCTGCGTTGTCAGCAGACCATCCAGCACTGCAGCCGAAAGACAGCTTCATGTTCTCACTGTACACAATCTTTCTCGGAGCCGGTAATACCGGACTCACAGCGAGGGAAGCCATGTCCGACATACTGCAACAAGGGCCACCTGGTCTGGAGGAGCAAGGTGCAGTTCAATCTAGCCGACGCACGGCGAAGCTGCTTCGGAACTCGCCTTACTATATGGAGCTTGGGGCGGGAAAGTTCGCTCTCTGCAGTGCAGTGATTAACACAGGGGAAGTATCCCAACCCAGTTTGCAAGAGGAGCTTGACTCGGGAAAAGCTTTGGTGTTCAGCACAGCGGATGTCAGTCAGGTATGCGCACCTTAAAGCGTCCAAATTCGCATGTCAGCATGGTTCTGGACCTAGTTTTGGTTTGGTTTGGTTAGCAATTGATTGGCGTGTAGTAAACTATGAATTTGAAAAGGACTAATTATCAGTGTTCCCAAACTGAACTCTAGGCAAGAATCACGGTCAAATTTGTGTACATTTTATGCAAGAATCCATAGGAGTGGCCTTTGGGTAACTTAACGTTCTAGCACCTCTTGCAATGGTTTCTTCTGCAGTGGAACTGTGGGGAGAACATTATTCCAATAGTACCACTGTGGATCAATTAATCAATTCAAAGATCTCTTGCTCTCATTTCTGACTTACATCTTGAAATGGAAAGGGACCTGGAATGGTGAGTTCAAGAATATTATAGAGGCCGGCAATTAGGTTTAGTTACCTTCTAACCCTGACCATCCACCAGAAGCGGAGGCCGATTGGGAGTGATGTGCGTGAAGGAAAAGCCCAGGACCCCGGTAGTGAAGCCAAAAGCAGGCCAGGTCGAAGTGGGCGTCCGAAGAAGCTGAAATACATGAAGCAAGAGAATGTTGAAGAGCTGGGCAAGCAATGCAACAGGACTGATGGGAAGGGATGGGTTTGCCCGTTATTGGCCAAGCCCGGGTACCAGTTGTGCGACCATCACCTAGACAAGCTGCGCTGCAAGCCGGGTAGCAGATCGAAGAAGAAGAAGAACCGTCAACTGGCTGCAGGCGAGCCTGAGCCTGAGCAGGCTATGGAGACGCCTACGGATGCAGAGGCTCCCTTGGACACAGCTGGGCACGAATAAGGCCCCGAGGGTGCTAAGCCCGCCTCCTCTCTGTACACAAAGATGTCCCAATGGGGGACATGTGGAGTGTACCATCTACGATCATGTAGGTACAATTGAAGGGGATGGTTTATGCACCCTCTGCCTTACCACACTACTATGCTTTGACATTAGCAGGTCGCCTGTCATGCACTTTCAAGTACACATTGACTTGAAACTTTAGACGTTATATCATTTCATTTATTTTCATTGACAAGCACCTGAACTGACACTTGATAGTAAGTTACAAGCATACCATCAAGGTTGGTGTTTTTGGTAGATGTTATTTTTCCTTTCATGTTATTGGTAGCTACTTTGGTAGCTGCTAGCTGTTATTTTTCCTTTCATGTTATTGGTAGCTTCCTTGGTAGCTGGTAGCCTGTTACTCCCATGACAAGGAGCTCTTCTTGTTGATTGAAGCGGTGTCATTATTGAATTGGCACCAAGTTATACACCAAAAAAAAGAAAAAAGTTCTCACCATGGCTGGGTCTAACGGTTAAATAATGTAAGTGACTTGTTTTGAGCTGTAGAGGAAGGGAACGGAACTTGAGAGAAGGTACCACCACTTACTGGATTCAGGGAAGAAAAGCAGGGGATTCATTTAGGAACAAAACCAACAAAACCAAGTATAGTAGCCGACCCATTTCCAGCCCACTTAAAGCAATTATGCATGTTTGGAGCACAGGTTTCTTGAGTGGAGAAATTTTCCCATGTACAGAAATAGAGCTTAGAAGGATTCCATATTTTCTCAGAATTTAATTTCTCAAAACATAATTACTATGAATTTTTTAGTTGAAGATTTTGTTTGACCTATTCTTGTCATATAGGTCTTCCTATTTTCAACCATGGGTAGATTGCAAAATCAACCAAAACTACAACCAATTGTTATGTGCCATGATTGCATTGGAAATTGTGCCATAATTAATCATTGCTTTTCTCTTGCTTATTTCTTGCTTTTTTGTTCTTATTGGAAAGAAAATAGCCTATATAATAGGAATAGGTCTTTGATTGGAAATAGGTAAGCTACCAAATGTTTTAAACAAACATGACTTTGGCAACCATTTCCAACCAATTAAAGTCATAATTGTAGAGATTATAAGATCAAAGCATGAATTGAAGATGTCAAGTTCATCAATGTGAAACTAAAAAAGGAAAAGGAATTAGGGTCTTCAAAAATAAATAATTTAAGTAGTTGGGGCTCTTGTGTTCACTTTTGTTTGTTCACTTTTGTCTTTAGTCTTTCAACTTTGGTGTCTCTTTGATTAGATCTTTGTTTCGATCTAAGAAAAATGTAGAGAGTAAGATTGAAAGACAAAGAGGACAACCAAAGCTTTTTTACAGATCGAGGAAAGAAGTATTGTGTCATTTTGTTTTTGAAGGTTGATTTCAAACTACATTTCATACAACAAAATAATTTCATTCTAAAAGAGGTAAATTATTGTCCAACATCATTGTGAAGCATGTTTTGAAAGAAGTTGGATTGGGTACACATGTGCAACAGAAGAAGCCATGTTTGAATCATAAACAAATTCTTGTATGCTTGAAGTTTATTCAAATGTATGAAAATTGGAATGTTGATTATTAGAAATGCATGATTTTTAGAGATGAGACAAAGATAAATAGGTTATAACTAGTTGGTAGGTCATGGTGTTTGAACTACAACATATCCATTAGATCATAAAGCATTGTAGTGGACTAGTGATGATTTGGAGATGTATGAGGGCTTTTAGACCGGGAGCATGGTATATAGAATTGAAGGTAGTATGAATATTCAACTATATAAATATATTTTAGAAAATTTCTTGTGGTCTACTATACAAAATTACAATTTGGATCCAAATAGATTGGTCTTTCAAAATGATAAAGATTTCAAGCATTCAAGCAAGATTGTGAAGGAATGGTTGGCATCACAATCATTTCAACTCCTTAAATGGTTTGCACAATCTCTAAACTTGAATCCTATTGAATACTTTTGGACACTTCTCAAACGATGCTTGAACAAATTTACACCACTTCCAAAAAGATTTCAAGAATTGTGGGAATGTGTGTGTTTTGTGTATTTCAATTTCAATGAAGAAGATTGCATGGAGCTTTATGAGAGCATGCCAAGAGGAATTGTTGTTTTGTTGAAGTGTAGAGGCTATTAGACTAATTATTAAAAAAAAATTTAGTGAACTTGAACAAAATTGAATATTTGTACATAGTTTCTCATTTGGCTTTGTAGCCTACTTTCTTGCTATTAATGTAATTTATAATTTAGCATACAATTGCACAAGGGTACATAATATCATGTCCAGTTTTCAAATCTCTAAAAGATGAAATGTTGATATGTTGAAGATGAAATGTACAAAGTGTGCTCAATATTGTTTATTGTTGTATAATACTTCACTTAGCATTGAACAGTCTAAGATGAGAAGTTATTATTGAAATCATGTTTTCAAACACAAATACAAATCTTAAAGTTATCATCAATATTTAGCTCTTAAAGATATGGAAAATCAAATTTTGGAAGTAACATTTTTTTTTTGTATTTGATTTAAAAGGGCGTCAATTGAGGTATACATTATTGAAAAGAGTTGGTATTCTTGAAGAGTTGAAGTTCATGACACATGACCTTCATTTGGATCATTATTGCACCTCTAGCATGTCTTAGAAGCTTCAAAATGGTCATGTAGTATGTGTGTATGGTGCCATATTTCATTATGATAAGGTTTGGATGTAAAAATGCTGGTCAACTAGAATACATCAATCCAACTATTTATATCTTACCATTTTAGTACAATATTTGTATTATGGAGTCAAATATGGTAGAAATTAATATGATTTCCATAAACCTTCAAGAGTTAATCAATGTGGGAGGATGAACAAACATGCCTAGAGACTTTCTATATTGTATCCACTTAGCATTAGTTTTACCTAGATTCAGATTCAAATTTTCAAATCATATTAAAAACTTCATTTCTAAATATAGATATAGATAATAGGTGCTAATGCCCTTATAAATTCCATGCAAGTACATTAAATATAACTTTTTTATATCATGCTTGAATTTGTAGAAATATGGTGACAATATAATGTGTGTAGAAGTGTTTTAAAATTTAAATATACTGTAAGTGTAGGTCGAGGTTAGTACATCCTTATATCAAATATTTTATTTTTTACAAATAATAAGGTTGGATAGATGCTAAAATCAGAATTTTTGTAAATGTTATTTTTATTCACCAAAAAATAAATATTTATGAAAAATAAATCCCCTAAAACTTTTGCATTTATTTATAGAATTATTTTCTTCCAAACTTGCCCTATAACTATGATATACGCAATAGAAGTGCTATCACAAACGTTTTGTAATATTCTTTGAATACATAATATAGTTTCAACAATAGTATAAAAGAAAATTGTACAAGATAGAAACACCTAGAACCAACATTTTTTCTAGTCCCACTATCTTCAAGGTTAAATGACCAAAAACATTGATGAGATTATTAGTAACCTAAAGAGAAATACAACCCATGTGGTTTCTTAATTTTCCAATGCTCTCGTAATATTTTATAAATTTTTGAAGTTGAGAATGTAGAAAAACCTATACACAACATTAGCCTCTCTTTGAACGGATGAAATTTCTCAACTTTCATTGGTTGCTTTAAAAAACTCATCACCTCTCATTGAAAGTTGTGGTAGTTTTTAGTCATGAAAGTGTTCATTCAAGGCCATTTTTTAGGTGATGGAGAATAAAAAATGTTGCAATTGGGTGTGTCTACTTTAGCTTCTTGATTTGAGCACTGTACAACCATGAAAGGAGTTGAATTATCTCAAGTTAATTGGTAAACAACAAATCATGTCTACAAGCTCTCAAACTTTGTCTATTTCCTACATTAAAAAGTAGATTTTAAATAATTGATATCATAACATTATTAACCAACTCTAGGTAGATCCTTGTGCTCCTTCCAAATGCCCCTTTGTTGAGTGGACAAATCAAATATGTTTCTAGCAAAATTAAATGAATCAACAAAGACTCTAACAAAAGAAATAAACTAGATAGAGGTTAAGTTGAATCGATTCCCATGTATCATGAAGGAAGGATATAACAACTCTCTTTGGAATTCAAAGGGAAGAAGTTTGCATGTTGTAAAATGTTACAATTTATTCACTTAGTAAGTGTCTTCATCTTAGGTTTTTATTTATAATTTAATAACTTAAAACATCAAAATGAGATTTATATGATTTGTAGAAATCATACTAATTATATAAATGGTTAAAATAGTATGAAACTTTAAGCAAAATACAGATGATAGTAATAAACATTGTAGAATGATGCACTTTATGCTTGAGTTCAAATTAAAATTTAAGGATAGTATAATATTTTTTAAATAAGAGAAAAAAAAATTCAAAAATGAGTTTTTTCGAGCTTTAAAGACATTAAATTCAAAGTGCTTCAAAAATTGAAATTTTCACTATTTTTGAAATAGTCAAAATGAAGTAAAAAAATAGTTTGTAGAAGTTACATTTTTTTTTGTTGAACTCATTAATGTTTTTTTCAGGCCCCTAAAAGACTATATTGGGTTTGTTCCCAAAACTATAAATAAGCATATTGCTATCCAAAATATAAAATAATGAAAAATATGAAATATGAAATGAAAAAATATGAAATAATATAAATAAACAAACAAATAAATATTTTCTGATTTTTAGGTACTCAGCCACATCAGATTGGTGATATGCTAGAGTTGGGAAGTTATTCCTTAGTTCTCGGCAATTTGGGAATTCATAGTCTTCTTTTGGCCTAAAAAATCTTCTAATGAATGACAAAACTTAGTTACAAGAACTATAGGAAAATTAAGTGTTTGCCTTAGAAAATGCCCTTCCTATAACAACTTTACCAAGTGTATTTCTTTCCTTCCAAGATTTTTAAATACAAAATTTATTCCTTGGATTCCTACAATTCTTCTTCAATTATAATCTTGAATAACACTAGCCCAATTTCCTTGGAATAGGATAAATCAAGGACTTGAATCCTACACCATTACTCTCTACAATGATTTGCACAAATAGTATATATAAATAGAAAACAAAGGAGGCTTCTTGTAGTCAACAAGTTATGTCCAACTTGCAATGTACAATGGAAGGATGTAAAGCATTAGATGTTTTTTGAGGCCTTTAGAGATTGCAAGTTCCTAGATAATAAGAAACATGGAAATGTTGTCACATCAACAATCTGATGTGGTTAGGAGACTACCACATCAAATAATATGATTTAATTTTTAAATAAATAAATTTAATTTAATTTTTAAATAAATAAATAAAATTTAATTTTTAAATAAATAAATAAAATTTAATTTTTAAATAAATAAATAAAATTTAATTTTTAAATAAATAAATAAAATAAAAATTTAAAAAATTTAAAATTATTTAATACTTTGGAAAATAGTAATTGGTTCACAATTTGTGGAACAATAGTGAAAAGATTTTCTATAGGCCTTAAAATACATCTAATGATACAACATGCTTGTTCGTACCATTCAATTTTCTTTAATTTTTTGTAGTACACCTAGTTTTTTTTACTTTAACAAATTGTCTTTTGTAGTAGAAAAGCAATTTAGATCACAATTAGTTCCTTTAATGGTGAGTGAATGTGAACACAAATTGTCTAAGGATTTGAATTGATGTGAGTAGCATGCCACATTTAACTACTTTTGGATTATTCATTAAATTCTCGACTAAAGATTGTAGGGTCTCCCAATCATAGGATTGAGAGTTCCTTGATGTTTTGCATAGACTTCTCAATGTTTTGCATTATCTCTTGATGATAATATTTTTCTCATAATGACCATTATTAATTTTAGACTTTCAAAAGTTCAAAAGTAGTTAAATATGGCATAAGCTCAAAATTTGTAAGTTGACATTTTTTTTTTTTCTCTCTTTCTCAATTTTCACTCTCAACTTTTGGAACTCTCGTGGTGTCAATCTTTAGTGTAACCAGTTGTCAAATTGTACACTTTGAACTCCTTCAACAATTTTTATACAACTTGTCTTTGTAATTGTTTGTGAGTTGCTGCAGCATGAGTAATCCAATCAGATTGGATTCTTTGCTTGGAATCTACAATAGTTGTGTATGACAATTTGCATTGGTAACTTAGTCTAGAGATTGGATTAAGGTAGCGTGAGTATTCAACAAATTGTTGAGTTGAAATTGGATGCGATAGTTGAATGCGCTTGGGTGGTATCTTGTAGGATGGATATACTATTTATCTTAAGATTGAGATAGCATGTATTTGCAAATAGAATCAAGTCAAGTAGACCCTGGGTGTTGAGTTAAAGTATGGGATGATGACCCATTTCCTACTACTTAAGGAATTCAGCATAATTGTTGGATGGGTGTATTCAGGGAAATATTTTTCCCATGCACAGAAATTGATTTAAGAAGGATTCAAAAAAAAATTTACATATTTTTTGGTCCAAATTGAAATTATTTTGAATTTTTTTCCTAAAGATTCTTTGCAACATATTCTTGTTATGTAGGTTGTTGTAATTCCAATCATAGGCTTGTTACAAAATTGATGTAAGTGATAATTATATACATGCCGTGATCATTCTATGCTTTCAATATACATCTCTTGGACAATTTTGTAGCTCCTACAGGTCTTGCCGTATGTGAGTTGTAATGTAAATAGAGCTATGATTGGAAATAGAGTAGCCTATAGTATGAAGGGGGGGGGGGGGGGGGGGGGGAGGGGGGGTCATGGTCGGAAATGGGTTGCCTACTCTATGTCACTAAGAGGAGAATAATTTGTCGCACAATTGGAGTAGTTTAATTCTACCATTTTGTTAGTGGTGGGATAATTGTTCAATTAACAAATTTTTGGACAAATGTGGAGCTCTATAACTTCAATAACTTGCATAACATATTCATGTCTTTGCATTAATTAGTGACCAATTGTCTTATATAAGATGGACACTGGTTTCTTACTCATCCTAAATTGTGATTAGGCTAGCTAAGTAATGACTGCAACAATTTGTTTCAATAACCATTATCACCAATAATAAAAGAACCTTGTATGTATACATGATATAAAATATAATTATATTTATTATTATCTCATTAAGTTCTAGAGCATATGCAAAGACCAATTGTTATCCATCCTCGACTATTTGTCTAAAAAATAAATTGCTAGAACATGTACTAGATAGGACCGGGATGGCATTTTAGGCATCCATAGGACTAGCAACCCAAATAAAACTTAGGAAATAAGAGTGCATGAAAATTGTTTTATATTGAAAATTGCTTGTAAATCCCATAGTAATTCAAATTACAAGTGACTTTTAGGTGCAAAACATTAGACTTTTTGACCATTCCCTTCATTAAAAAGAACCATATACTACAGTCTTGGGTTGTTATTAAGCAAAACTTAAACTACAATAATGTAGAATACAATTGACATTTTGTCTTGCATAATTAACATCCAATTCTTACACAATCTCAATCAAGTCTATGAAATTTTAGTTTTGAAAGAACAAACTCTGTTTTTGGTGAATTGTTTTATTTAATAGACATGATTTTACATGATAATTCATTAAAAAACATTACTAATGGATTTTTTAAAATTCAATTGTAAGATAAGTAAAAAACATCCATACACACATTTTTCCATCAACAAGTATCTCTAAAAAAGTTTTAGAAATATTTCTATAGAGGTTTCAATGTTGGGGTGACAATGTCTAAATTTTGTAAAATAGATATCTCTTTATTTAACTAAATTTTGGCAAATTAACTGTTCCATCACCTTCAAATGTACAAAGTTGGTTACAATGTAAAGATCAAATAGAAAAATACAATTGAAATATCTATTGTACAAAATTTGGACATTTTCACTTCAACATTAAAATCTCTACAAAAAGAATTTTGTGGAGATACTTGTTAAAGGAAGGATGTGCATACGGATGTTTCCTACAAATCTCCACAATCAAATTCTGCAAATTCATACCACCAATTATTTTCAATAAAATCTCATGTAAAACCATGAAAATGACTTAAATTTTACCAAAAATAAAATTTTCGTTTTTAGAAATTAAAATTTGGTACACTTGATTGAAATTTGTGTAAGAAAGTAATGACTATTATGCATGCCAAAAATTGTTAATTATATTCCATATCATACAAAAGTCTTTGAATGGTACAAATCCCAATCATGTATCTTTTTGTCCTCCCACTATACATCAAAAAGGCTGTCTCTAAATGCAGCATCAAATACAAACAACGCAAATGAGGGACATTTGATTCTAACACAGCATGTTTTATCAGAAGAAAAATAACTCCAATCCAAGGCTAGCACAAATAACAAATCTGGGCCTACGTTGCAACATGATAGTAGCAAGTGCCACAGTTGGTAGCACCTCCTTTCCGAAGAAGACTCTCATCTATGTCTTAATCCAACATGCCTCTATCAACTACTTCAACCCTGAGATGCACAAATTCCACAAACATCTAAAAAAACACACCCTATCAACATCGATATTAATACTATCTGATTAAGCCCTCCACTTGACAGCCTGGAGTCCAAAGAAAACGACCGACATAATTTGAATGTGTCACAGAGTGCGCTTTAGTCAATGGTAGAGTGACGAGGTTCAATTATGAGATGTACAAAATCTACAAACATCTAAGAACCAGACTTTTAATGTCAATGCCAATACACAGATTCTTACAATTCGACTTGCCTGAAGCCACAAGAAAATGACGTTTACAAAATTTGAATGTGTGACAAGTGTGCTACAGTCCAAGACATTCCATGAAGTAGTTTTCAGAGGTCATATTAAAGAGGTCTTAGTTTAACAAAAGCTTCAATTAACTTACAGAGTACTAAGCTATCAACGCAAAATAAGCTCCACGCAATTTCAGCCTGTACTGCACCGTACTCCGGATCCAGTGAAGTATTTTCCTCTGAAAACCCAACACAAGGTTCAGTCAGAAACTTACGGTGCCTACAGTGGCAGCATTTGTCACATAATTCAAAGCCGCGTCAGTAGTAAGGTAAGGACACACATACATGTTTTTCACCTCAAATCAAGGATCTAGATTCCAGCATATAATAAGTTACTTGAAAGTAAACCTGACTGAAGATACTGTCTGGATCCCTCATCTGGGCACTGATTTATGTTTGTGGGAAGATACAGCTGGAATGGCAATAATAATAACAATAGGCGTAGTCCCCACGCCATCCATACAAAATAGTCATTCCTATAGTATTATAGTACAGACGTACAGACTTCAAATTTGGCATGTTTTTCAATACTACACCCAAACTTCTTTAATAAGTTATCACATCCTTTTTCGTCGGCCATTTTCATTTCGAACCGAATCGACTTTCTATGTTTAGTTTGGACCCTTACAGATAAGGTCGCTTTTACATGCAGCATCTAGGTCGTGATATTTGGAGCGCTCTTTGCACGGTATGCAGACAACACAATCACGTCCATAGACGCTAATGACCTCTCACTCCTTGGCGTCCCCCCAAAATTGACTATGACGTAGTTAAATCATTCACAAGGGTTCTACAGTCAATGATAGTGACAAGTTTGCGGAAAATTCCAGAGAAGGTTATGAAAAACTAAAGAGGTCTGAGGGTATTTACTGAAAATCAATATGAAAAATGTAAAGGTTACATAAAAGTGCAGAGACATCAACAGTAGTTCCACATCACTACTGTACTGTGGCGTCAAGAAAGGATATTTAAGTGAAATTCTAGTTGACACAAGTTTCTTCTGAAGGGCAAGCCGGGGTTGGAGTTTCGACATTTCAAAACACTCGAGGTTCAAGTTGCACAACAAGAAAGTGAAAGAAGGGGAGCTGATAATACCCAAGAAGATGCTCAAAATCTTAACCACAAAGGTGGATTATATAAAACTCATTTTTTCAGACAAGGGTCGTTATGGAATGAAAAACCAAGGTTGAAGGCTTTTAACATCAGCAGAAGACTCAATTGCAAGAAACACTGGGAAAAGGGAAGAGAAGGAAGCGGACAG
Organism: Pseudoscleropodium purum; assembly: GCA_963969395.1. Lineage (NCBI taxonomy): Eukaryota > Viridiplantae > Streptophyta > Bryopsida > Hypnales > Brachytheciaceae > Pseudoscleropodium > Pseudoscleropodium purum. The sequence goes on from OZ017803.1 coordinate 17,613,081, forward strand.
AGACTCACAAAAAAGAAGATGGCAAATCCGAAGACCCAAAATCTTGCAACCTTCGTTGATTCACGTGAAATCCCTCTCCCCCCCACCCCTCCCCCGGGTTTGCTTGCAAGTTAGCCCTCCTCAAAACCAGGCAAACTCCTAAAACCCCAGCTTCACAGCAACCACACAAGCACTTAGAATCACCAGCCCAGAACCCCGGTTACTACACAAAATAGTAGCCGAAACTCCATCAAGTCTGCTTGCCGAAGGATTTCCAAACCCTAAACCCGCTATGGCGCTCATGCATCACGCGTCCTTGCATATACTGTACGCCGCTTTCACCGCGCGATCACCCCTCAGCGTCGCCAACACAAACAACTCCTCTGAAAATCCAGCTTCACAGAATCCTCACAAGCACATTAGAACCATCGGATCACTATACAAACCAGTAGCTGAAACTCCATCACCCCCAAACTCTAATCCGCGCTCTGGCGCTCATGCACCATCCTTCCTTGCACATACGTCGCTTTCACTGCGCGATCATCCCCGAGAGTCATCAACACAAACAGCTCCTCCTCCACCGCATCCCCAATCGTCTCCATGCGATGCGCCATAGCCGCGGTTGCTTTCGAATCCAGCACCACGAAATCCGCGAAGCAACCAACTTCCAACCCTCCAATCTCCCCACTCATGCTCACCGCCTCGGCGTTTCCGCGCGTCATCATATAAAACGCCGTGAGTGCAGTAAAATTCTGCTCCTTGAGCTGCAACACCTTGTACGCTTCCGCGGCCGTTTGCAGCATGGAGTAACTCGTCCCTCCCCCGACGTCCGTCGCAAGGCCAACTTTCACTTTGGCGTTCTTCGTGTTCGCGAGGTTGAAGAGACCACTCCCAAGGAAGAGATTCGAAGTTGGACAGAAGACAGCAACGGATCCCGTGTCTGCTAATCGCTGAAGCTCGCCTTCCGATAAGTGGACGCAATGTCCGAAGAGCGACTTCGGGGTGAGCAACCCCGCTTGCTCGTACACATCCGTGTAGTTCTTGGCGTCCGGAAAGAGCTCAAGAACAGATTTAATCTCATTGAGATTCTCGCTTAAGTGCGTTTGCATATAAACATCGGGAAACTCTTTAAGCAGTCGCCCCGCGGCTTCCAATTGAGGTGGAGTGGACGTGATGGCGAACCGCGGCGTGACGGCGTAGCGTTGGCGCCCATTATTGTGCCATCGCGTGATGAGCGCCTTGCTGTCTTCGTAGGAGCTCTCTGCGGTGTCTGTGAGCCCTGCTGGCGCATTGCGATCCATCATCACCTTCCCTGCGATCATGCAAGTTCCGCGCTTCTCCGACTCCGTGAAGAAAGCCTCCACGGACTGCGGATGCACGGACGCATAAGCGAACGCCGTCGTGGTGCCATTCCGGAGAAGCTCATCGAGGAAGAACATCGCCTTGGACTGGCAGTGGGCGGGGTCGTGGTACTTCTGCTCCTCCACGAACGTGTAGCGGGTGAGCCAGTCGAGGAGCTGCGAGCCGTAGGAGGCGATCACTTGCGTCTGAGGGAAGTGGATGTGCGTGTCGATGAAGCCGGGGAGGATGAGGTTCGCGGGGTAATGCGTAATGGGGGTTTGGGAGGGCAATGTAGGCTGAAGCGACGAGGATGGGCCGATTGCAACAACCTTGCCGTCTGTGATTACGAGCATGCCGTCGCGGAGGTATAGGTAGCTGCCGGTGTCGCCGGGGCCCGTCGGGGCGCGCAGGAATGATAGCAACCTGCCACGGATTGCGACTGTCTGCGAGTCCGCCATAGCCAGAATCTCCTGCTACGGAGGCCGAATGAAAGGATATCAGACGACGGAATCACCTCAACTTGTCAGATTTGCACAACGCGAAATCAGATTCTGCGAACACTTCAACTTTCGGTTTCCTTAGAGAAAGAATTACTTGTAGAGGCCGATTCTCATAGCATACAAATTACACACACCAGCCCTTCCTGGCGGTTATGGAACCCCCCCCAAAAAAATCAGAGAACGGAATTACCTCAACTAGATAGATTTGCACAACGCGAAATCAAATTCTGCGAACACTTCGAACTCTTCAAGCTAACATTCGATTTCCTTCCACAGAATGAACTACTGCCACAGGCCGAATCTAGCTCATTGCAAACACATTCCAGACACGAGCTCTTCACGGCGGCCACCACCACCTCGCTTTTCTGCCAGGCATCCTGGGGAAAGCCCGAGCTCACGTGCGACGCGGCGGTAGAATTTGATTCCCGGCACCATTGTACGGCACGCAAGCTGTAGCTTGCAGAGCAGGAGCTTCATGCTTAGCCATAGCTACACATTTCCACTCGAAACCGATCTCAGCTCGCACATCACGAATCGTCTCTCCCGTGCGAAATCAATGCACCAAGCTGAGAACCTGCTACTGCGACTAAGGAGTATAAATAGGAGTATAGATGTTGGCGGGTACCGGTATCGGGTATCAAATATGAGAGTCGGAAGTGGTAATAGATAGGGTATGGAAGCGTGTATACACGAGATCCCGAATGGAGGGTATCAATGTGTGTTCACTCTGTATCTTACCCTTCCGAGCACTGCCGACGGGTACGATTGTCTGTGGAATGGAGATGGGTTATCAATACTGGTAACATGTCGGTGCGTAACATGAGCGGGTAGCGGTCGTCAGCATCGGTGGCGGTGAAAGATTGGGAATGTTAGTCCGGGTATGACTCGTTGCCAAATGGCCCAACCCAGCGGCCAGGGAAAATTGAGGGCCCCCCTCGCTGCCCCTGCCAAGGGTAACGTAAAATTGCCAGACTGGGGGAAGCTTCTCTCCCATGACGGGTATGAGCAGTACGTCGCTGTCTGTAATCCTGCGGGTATGTGCGGCGAGGGACATACAGACGGGTATCATTTGTCTGCAGAAGAGATCCGGGTATCAATGCTTCTGTGCAGACAATTGACTGTGGGGTCCGTGGAAGCTGCGGAAGAAAAGTCCGAAGACAGTAGCTGGCCGGTCAAAGGGAACAGACCGCGTCGGAGAAGCGCCGAGAAGGGGGCAGACGCTTGCCTTGCTACCCAAGCATGAGCCCTCGGGCAAGAGGGTCTCTGCCCGCGAAACAAAAAACCTCGTCTCGCACCTCGGCTTCAAGGTCGGCTCAAACCCAGAAAGAGTGCGCACTTTTTTTCCTTGAGGTTGCGAGTGAGAGCTTGTGCGCTTCGGTGCTTCTCGTGGTGCGCCCATGAGAGTCATCACTTCTCTCGAGTTACCTCCAGCCCCTCCCCCCCCACTTCCCAATTTCTAGCTCATTTCTTGTTTTTCTGCGCTTCTTCTGGTCGTTGCTGTGTTTGTATCGTCATTGTGTTGTGTTGCAAGGGTTTATTGTCGAGTTTGTAAGTTGTTTCGTTGGGGTTTTGGTAGTGGCGAAACCCCAGGACTAGTGGGCATTTTCGAATTTGAGAGACGAGAAAATTTGAAAAAAATTTGAGTGTGTGTGAGTGAGTTAGTGAGTGAGAGAGCGAGCGAGCGAGTTGATTTGGAGCTATGGCGCAGCGACTGCCGCCTGGTTTTCGCTTCCATCCGACGGATGAGGAGCTTGTTGCGTACTACTTGAAGAAGAAGATCAATAGAAGTCAAATTGAGATGAACCCAATTAGAGTGGTTGATCTCTACAAGGTGGAGCCGTGGGACTTACCAAGCCTGTCGTCGCTTGGGAGTAACGACCAGGAGTGGTACTTCTACAGCGCGCGGGACCGGAAGTACCCAAATGGCTCCCGCACTAACCGCGCTACGGAAAATGGATACTGGAAGTCGACGGGCAAGGACCGCACGGTGCGATGCACGAGGTCGACGGGCATGAAGAAGACGCTCGTCTACTACATGGGGCGAGCTCCCCGAGGAGAGCGAACCGATTGGGTGATGCACGAGTATCGTATGGAGGATAAAGTGTATGAGAATTTGACAGGGCGGCAGGAGCCGTATGTTCTTGCGCGCGTTTTCAAGAAGAGCGGCGCGGGGCCGAAGAATGGGGAACAGTACGGTGCTCCGTTTGAGGAGCCTTCCAGTCCTCCTCTTCCCGAAGAGGAAGAGACTCCGGCTGAAGTAGTAGTAGCAGAAGTGAAGGTGGAGCCGGAGACTGTGACAGAAGATGTTGGAAACGATGGGACGTTTTTCTTCCCTGAGGCCGCTATGGAAGCGTTTATGGCAGGGGAAACCACCGTAGACGAACCTTGGGCGGATTTCCCTGAAGTTCCTGAAGATTTCAGACCGGGCAACAACGACGCGATCTCGTTTCAGGAGGTTCTAGATGCGGTGCAAACTCAGCCTGAGGAGGAGTCATGGAAGGAAGCTGTCATTGACAATGATCTTATGTTCGGTGAAGATTTTCTGAACGGCGATGAAGGCCTGACCAGCGATGCACTTGCTTTCAACGGCGATTCGGTTGATTTCGGGATGCATGTAGGGACTGATGACTATCTGGAAATCAATGATCTGACGTCGGAGCTTGGAGATCAGAATGGGTACATGCCCGTTGGCTCGGAGATTCAGTTGCGGCCTCCGCGAAGCTTAAATGTCATGCCGATGCAGTTCGATTCCCAGGGCGACACGGCTCGGCGCATGCTTTTGATGCGCCCCAACAACCAAGCTTTCAACCAGACGGACAGTTTCATTCCGAGGATGCTTCACAGTAGTGCTTCCTCTCGGGATTTGTCTCAGTTTGCTGATCTTGCGTCATCGAGCCTGGAGTTTCAAAGACCTTCCGAAGGATGGTCCACTGATGGAGAGCTTTTAGACGATTCTTCGACACGATTGAGACGAGAAGGTATTGAGAGATTCTGAGTCATTATAGACTTTGCCTTTTTGAAAATTTTGGGCTGTACGAGCTTCGGCAGACCCCTTTTGTGTACATGAAACTAACTACAGGATAGTTACGAATCGAACTAACTTCAGGATAGTTACAGAGATGAAGGCCTGGTAGACTCGATGACAAGGAGCAGTGGTAGTAGGACCATGTAAATATCAGGTCGGAAGCAAGGTAAGGCGAGTGATGGAGTTTTGGTATCATGCGGCCGTGTGTGAAGAAGACCTTCGTTGCAGCGGGTTTTGATGGGAATTGTCCCTGTGTGCAGATTTCTTCTCGAATTATGAAGGTATGCTGCCTTCCTCATCAAGCAGAGAAGATCCACAACGTGCTGTGGATGGAAGTTTTCCATCAGAATTGGATGTGTCATCTCCTGCTGCAGAGTTGGATTTCCCCGCTTCGTATTACTGGCAGATGCCTGACTTTGTGCCTCCAGCTCCTCCTGACAGTAAACAAAAACAACCCTCCTCTGGGAAATTGTCGGCAGCACTGGATAAGCTGCTGCCGATTCTCCCTGCTTCTGCTGCTGAAATGCCTAGCTTCAGCAGGACTTTTGTGAAAGCTTCTGACACACATGTGACTACCTTTACCATCACCTGTTCAAGCTCTGAAAATGGTGCCAAGACTGTGCAGGCCGCTGTGGTGAATTACGGGGGCGGGAAGTTGCAGCAGGAGGTCATGTCATGGAAGCCTTGCACCGCCGAAAACTGCAAGCAAGAGTGCTGTTTGCGGAGACCGCAACAGCAGCAGCTCCAACGGAAGGTGGCTAAAGGCTCTTGGAGTGGGTTTGGGTTTGTGTTCTTGTTGGGAGTCGTCTCTGCTCTCATTTGGTTCTTATTGCTGCGAGGCACATGGCGGATTGCGCAGACCGTGATCAATGTGGTTTTGTAAATTTGGAGCAAGTCCTGCAGCTACTGAAGCCCCTGCACTGGACCGGCCTTGTGCGGGAGACCTGTTTACAGTCATTGCAGGACTTGATCTTCGAGGTGCAGTATTTAGGTTGCAGGATCTACATTTTGCACTCCTTGCAGAATATTCAGTTTAGCTGTCATTCCGTTGCCACTTAAGTCTCTATTCAATGTAGTACAGTTGATTGTGCACTCACATTTAAGAGCCTCACTGGGGCCTTGAAAAAACCAGTGACTGCAAAAAATTGTTGGAGCGAAATGCCCAACTGTGTAAATTATTCTATATACTGATACTGTCACGATGCAAAATTTTCGCTGTGCAGTTTTCCATGTCAATTAGTGCAAAGTTTTTATTGTGCGAAGAGCTTGGAACTTGGGCAGCATTTCTTTGTTATTGAAGCTGGTTCATCTCCGTGTTGTGAGTATTCATTGCAAATGTTCTTGTAAAAGTACAAACCGAGTTCTTTAATCTGACTACCTGGATTCCTAAGAAAAAATTTATGATGTAGTCTGAATCTGCGACATGTTTATGATGGTCAGTTGGTCACAGATAGCTTGACAAGTGTGCAGGACATCATTACCCCCAAGAGGATGGGCGGGTCACCCGTAGAAATCATCCTTTTTGTTACTCTGAATCATTTTGGTACTGTGTGAATCATTTGCCCAACCATGTAAGAACAACCCATGATCATTGATTTCAACTATCCAATGTCATCATTTTGTTTGCTGCCATTTTGCAACCAGATTCGAATCAAACTTCCCAGATATGAGTCAAACTTCTTAAATTTTATTTTCAGAGATGAAGTCATGTGTCTGCTCCAAGTTATAAAAATTTCAAATTTTTTTGGGAAAATTTGAAATTACTATGAATTTTTTAAGAAAAAAATGAAGAAAATTCATATCAAATACAAAATATATACTTTGTAAAATATAAGGATGTTAAGGTAGAAAAGTGGTGGATGGATGATTTGACTTGCTTACTATAGAAACAAAGAATGCACCAATCGGTATAATAATCCAAGCATCTTGGTGACTACCTTAGTAATTAGGGGTTGCATCCTTTAAAAGTTAAAAGAATCCAAGAGCATTAATTGGAGGTGGAACTATTCTATAAGACTTCCCTTTTCACACAAAATTCCAAGGATGAAAATCTATACTTCTATCTTTCATAAAAGGATTCTTTATCATTGATTAGACACTTAGTGTATGTAGTGTCTTTTTTGGATTAGAGAACTTGTTGATGACATATGAGTGCATTTTGGGTGTTCACAACATCCTTTTAGGATTAAAGAGCACCTTATTGATGACATTTAAATATATTTTGGGTGTAAACATCATCTTTTTAGAGTTAGAGAATGCCTTATTGATGACATTTGAATACATTTTTGTTTGCCTTATTATTTCTCTTATTGCTAGAAGGATGAGACCATAACCATTGATTTCAAGCCTCAATATCGACAAAGATGGGTCCATAATTACTAATTTCAAATCTGACTATTCATTACTCTAGCTCCTAGAAGAACATGCATGTAGCTATTGATTTCATCCCTCATTGTCCATTAAGTCATAAAATTTTCAAATTTTTTCAAAAAAGTTTGAAAATTTTGTGAATTTCTTAAGAAAAAATGGTAAAAATTCATATTAAATACAAAACACACTAAAAAAATCTGAAATTTTCACTATAAATGTATACTATAGTGAATAACATCATGGTATAAACCAAAGTTACCATGTTACTCTTAAATTAAAAAATCAATAAACCATGGTTATAGGCTTAAAGCTCATATTTCTATAAAGTATTGAAATTTATGAATTTTTCAAAATTTCCAATTGGAGTAGAAACTACACTTGATAAGCTTCATTTGATTACTTAGACTCAAATTCAAAAAGTATCATTTTTATGGCTAAATTCACATTAAAAGTAAATAGCAAAAAATGGCTAAAATACACTCCAAGGGTGATCGATGGATTAAGCATTTTTTTAATAAGAAAAGTCAATAATAATACCATAATGAGGGAATTTGCATTATTACACTAAAAATGTACTCAAACAACTTCTTTTATAAAATTAGATGGAAAATCTTTTGTTTCCATCCTATAATCTCAAGTGAAGTCATCTATCCAATACTTAGTGTCCATCACCTCTTTTTGCAATTAAGGAGAATCATTTATTACACTAGCCAATTACAAGCTCTCATGACTAAATGTCTAATTGAGTTTTCAAATGTTGAAATTGAATTTCTACATCAAATTCTCAAGGTTCAACATCACTTCATACCATTCACAAGATATGTGACACTATTTTTTTTAATGACTTAATTTATGCAGAATTTGACATTCACAACCAAATAGTGTCAAAATATAGAAATTAGAAGCTTTCATGAGAAGGGTAACTTCAAACTTCTAAAAGAAACATACAACATTTGGAATCATTCTTAGAGTGAAAGAAAGTTTTGGAACTAAATCAAAAGAAATTATAACTTACATTTTAGAATAGAAACACCTATACTCAATTGGAGCTTGGTACCCAACTTATAGGGCACTAATATTTTGGGCCAAAGATGGAGTGATTTGTGGATTGTAGTATTTACATATTGGTTATGAAGATACTACAATGTCATGACACCAATGGTGCTATTATGTAAGCCTAAGAATGCGAGCTTGTGAGCATTGAGTCTACAATATAGATACCTATAATATAGAAGGTGTATTTATCATAAACACCTATAATATGGATATTTGTAACATATATAACCTATAATTATAGACGATTTCTATAGTATATACACCTATAATATAAGTGTATAGTATTCTAGGCTCATGGGCTCGCACTCCTATGCTCACATATAGTAACTCTTGTCATGATACATGTCTTTGCTCTTTTGTGCAAGAGTGAGAAAGTAGTTATGTCTTTAGTGAACAATGAATTGGAAGACTTTAGACTTTGGCCATGGGCTTGGTCTACATTTTGGCTTCTAAAAAACACAAAAATTTCAATTTTGACAATAAAATTATAAAAAATTTGCAATCCCTATACTTCTTATATCTTTCTACAAAAGAAAAACATGCATCCCTTCATATGCCTCATCACGTGTCACATAATTACTTAAATAATTGGGTATGGGTGGTTCTAGTTTAGTATTCATAATAAGAACATGGAAGAAAAGAAAATGATGTTATTGAGTATCATCTAAATTAAGCTTACATGTTTATGTTGAACATAAAAGTCACAACTATTGCATATAATTTTCATTTAAAGGCCAACATCTTAAACATAAAAGTTACAACTATTGCATATAATTTTCATTTAAAAGCTAGCATCTTAGGTACGATACTTAGGAAGCAATTACATAGGATACAACGATGACATTTTTCAATGTCTATAACTTTGAAAGTCTTCAAATTCCAATCCAAGATGACCCTAAACTACCAGGTGATGGTAGTGAGGTACCAAAATTGTAGGTTCAATACTAATATGGTGGCAGCAAGTTCTTAACCTTGTGGGAAATCAGCCTCTTTTCTTGACAGAAAATCCATTCAATATGTTTCCTGAACATGCTTGTTTAAAAAAAAAAGTCTTGAAATTCTATAACTTATGAAAATCTACACCTATACTTTTATTATGTCACATTCTAGCATACTCCAAGAAATCAATGATTTTTATCGCTTTTATTTATGTGATTGGTAGTCCACATGTAGATGGACTTTTTTTTGGAGGGTGGTCTTGAACCTAACAATGTATGAGTATTCATAACATTTTCAAAACTAGATTAATTGGAATTGAGGCCAACATTCTTGAAACCAATGTGCAAACCAACATCAATCCTTTAACCCTTAAGAGACGAATTGGTCACCGTGGAAATCACATTAGACAATTATCGAGGGTTGGAAGGGCCAATTCAAGTTGTTTTCATCGTGATTCCCCTAGTAGCTAGGAAACAGCCGCTATTAAAAAAATATTTTATTTTATTTTATAATTTTAAAATGAAAAAAAAAATTGATAAATTTTTTTTTATGAATTTTTTTTAGTGATGTGGTAGTCATTGTACTATATCAAGCAATAGGTGTAGTGAGTTTCTAGGGTTTGAAAACCTCAAAGAACTCGTTGTCTTCTAGCAATGAAAATCTTCTAATGTTTGTTTTGGTATCATGTGAATTGTTGGTTTAAAAAAAAGCACTCATTGGAAGTCACATTCCTATAGAAGATTTCTCCTATTTATATCTAATTTTACAAATGTTTAGTTGCACTTCTATTTTACATTGAAGAAATTCTTTGTCACTAATTGGCCAAAAAATGGCTGTAGCATCAAATCCTGGAGTGCCCAAGACAGGCTTCAAATATGGCCTCTCAAAATTGAAAGGTTTTTTTTGTTTGATTATTAAAGGTTGTACTAATTAGAATGAATTGAGAAAGATTTGGATTTTAAACTAGGCACTTAGCGATTAATAGAAGAAAAAAAATGCTATAGTGGCTTTGTCCTTGGAGTAATGGCTTGATTTTTAAGTAGGGTCCTACTCAAAGTATTCAAAGTTCATTACATTTGACTTTTGTTAACCTTTAAATGTCGATGCGGCCAAAAAAATGTCCTATGAATGATAGAGAATTCTTTTAGTAGGACAAAAGTGCAACTATTCATTTTGTGAATTATTTTGTGAGAAGGGAAGGTCTTCTATAGTAGTTTGACTTCCAATGGATACTTTTGCATTTTTTAAGCCCAAAATTCATACAATATCCAAAACGATGATTTCCACAATTACTAAGGACATCATCTTACTAATAGGTGTGCACTCAAATATGATTCAACTTTTGGCCCAAGAGGTGCATTTTTTGCATCTACAGTAACAAAAAAAGTTATTCATCAAACACTTTGTCTTTAGTGTCATTTCAAGGTTAACCTTTAAGGGATGCTTAGATCTATCACCAAGGTACTTTGCCAAAAATGATTTAATTTTTGAAGCAATAGGTGTATTCTTCATTTCTACAATAAACTTGGAACATCATCTATTAGCCACTTTTTGGTGTTAGTGTTCTTCGAAGGTTAACTTTAGGAGGACAATATCAACGAAAATCATTCTATGGATGACATGGTTTCCTTGTTTTGAACAAAAGTACAAATGTTCATCTCTAGAATTTAATGTGAAAAAGGAAGGTCATACACAATAGTTTCACCTCTTGTTTTTGTTTTAAGCAAATGATTCACATGTTACCCCAAAAGATGATTTTCAAGATGAACATTCCAATGTTACAGGGTAATAGTTCATGCGATTTGTACTATTACAATGGAATTAGCAAAAATAAAGACATGAAATGATAAAATTCATGAATTCTTGTATATATATATATATATTAATAAAAAAATATGTATTTTGAGTAAACTACAATTACTATGATAAAAATGCAGTTCCTATAGTAAAACATTAGTAAATCAACATTACACTCTAAGGACTAAGATACATTTGGAACAAAAATTGCCACATTTTAGAGCAAAGAGAATTTTTTCTTAAAATTATAAAAAATTCAACTGTTCAAACTTGTAGTAGACTAATATTGGAATGTGTGGAAATTATTTCAAAAACTTTGACCACACAAATTATGAAATTGAATCATTGAAAAGTGTTTTCCAATCTTCTTTGACAAAGGTAATATAAATTAAATCTTCCTTGAGTGAGATTTTTGCACTACATATAAAGGGGGTGGATATTTGCATCCTATATCATGTTAGTTACATATTTGCTAAATTTGAGAAGTAGAGGAGTTTTTCACATGTTGCCTCAATTGTTTGAAAAGTTCATGGCAATATAACTTTTGATCCATACACCTAATAAAAAAAATTATTATATTTTTGTCAAAGGGATATATAGTGACATTTCATGTCAAAATTTCGTGAACATCAAACTAAAATTGGCTTTGTGTACTACTATTCAAGATATCTTGTGAATATCAAACAATTAATTACTTGTTCCTTTAGGGATTAAAGACTAATAAAAATAGACCAATCAACTTTGTTAGCATAGCTTGGTTATTCTAAAAATCCAACAATAGAACCTCTTGAAGTTGTCTAAGCATTACAAAATTTGGATAACTATGAAACCTTATCCATTTCAGTACATGTAGGATTCCATGTCATTTTATCATCTATGTTGAGTCTTAGTTACTCTTCATTTATAAGGGCTAGTGTAAAGTGACCATGACCAATCCCTTTTTCTCCTCCAATCTCAATGCTTCAAATGTTTTGGCCACAACCTTTAGTTGCTAGTGTAAAGAAGTCCTAATAGGATGACTTTTGAATAAGCTTTCAACCTTTAACACACCCTTTTCTTTGGGGTTAGGTGGAGGAATTTTTTTTTCATTTACTTTAGGCAATGCATCAAACAATCTTAGTTGAAGAGACGCAATTTTTTACATCAATATAAATGGGTGAAACATGAAAAATGAGGATGAAATTTAAATTATTCATCCCAAAGAATGTACAATTCATCCAAAATAGAGTGATATTTGTCCTTGGAATATGTGGCAAATCTAGAAAAAATGGGGGAATGGTAACTACATTTAAAATTGCATGAATAAGCTCTGTAGCATAACTAGTATGCTTTAGAACATGAAGAACAATATTTCCACTTTACTAAAGGATTATGAATCAAATTGCAAGTGGTTCCATAATTTTTGAATGAATTGTGAATTAGTTACAAATTTTCAGAGATGCAAAGTGTAGGGTGCTAAAAGTGTCGTGTAGGTGTTGCCAAAATGAATTTGATGCACATGAAGAAATGATAATAGAAAGAAATGATAATAGAAAGAAATGATAATCGAAGCATTCTGCAACCCTCATCGAGAATCTTTCTCAGCATGGGACTATTGAAGCCATTGCCGACAGACGCAACCCCTAGCAAGCAATGTCAGAATGTCCAGGAACACTGAAATTGCGGTATCTTAACACAAGCTTGTTGCATTAGAATTGGAAGAGAGATCGATCTGAAGTCGCGTCGTCAACGGAAGAACAGATCATTAGAATTCTATCGAATTACGAGATCAAGTTGGTGTTGGATTCCATTAACTGCCATCGCTTAGGGTGTCGGTCGAAGCAGGAGCGAGCTATGGCGCAGGCTCGACGTGCGAGTGCTCTGCTTCTTCGGCGTTGCAGCTTCCTTGTAGCGGATTGTATTGTTGCTCCCCCGGCGAACCGAGCTCGTGGCTTGGCGTCGTTGAGTCTTGTGAGCTTCACCAAGGAGCGGACGACGGGTTCGAGGGAACGACCGGGATGGAGAGTGCGCGCGGTGGCGGTGGTAGGGGCGACTGCTGTGGCTGCGGCGGTGACGGGGTTCATGAGCTTGTTTCCTCCGGCTGTGACGTGCTGTGAGGCTCTCCAACAGATTGAAGGGAGTGAGAGCGTCCAACAGTCTGCTGAAGTTGTTGTTGCGAGGGAGACGGTTGGTGTAAAGTAAGTGTCGAGCTAATCGGTTCTAATTTGGATTCTTCTAATTTGAGACTCTCTTGGATGTCCATTGTCAATTGGCGTAGTGTTGGTACGATAGTGAGGTTCTTTTTGATGGAATATTTGAATCGTCGCAGATGTTCTTGAGAACACGCTGGTAAAGAAGCTAGAAATTTAGAAATTTAGAACGAGCAAAGCGTAGTAGCATTTACACAGACGGAGGCGATCAATAAATAATCATGATCACCTTACCTCATTCATTTCGAGTGTTAGTTCGGCAACGAAACTCCATCCTATCATAAAATCTCTCACACAAATTTTTTTGAATTTACACCACAAAACTTCAATTCTTTGACAACCAAAAACTCAAGTACAAATGAGAAAATACGGACCATTCCGTTTTTCGGCACTCCTGCTCGAATTCAAAATGTTGCACTTCCCTGCTTTGGCATAGAATGAGAATCGTCCGGAAGTTCTTGACCAATTTGGCGTCGACATTTAAGAGCTAATTGCTGTTGAGTCGACACGCTTTGATGTCTTTGCCATATTTGCCTAGGCCGTGGTATTTTTGCAGGTCGATTTCAGTTGTTTGTATGTCGAAATGATTTCGAAGATGGACTCACCATCTAGATCTCTACTAGTATAAATAAATTTGACTTAGTTGCTCTTAATCGGACCATACTGAATTGGTAAATTAATTGCAGCAAGGACGCGCCTCGGATCCTCAGTGCTGACACCATAACACATCTTCTTGCGGAATTGAGAACTATCTGTGATGTAAGTATCATCGTAGCCGCTTATATGTCGGTTTTCGTGCCGAGAAAGTCTTCTTTCTGGGTTTTTTTTGAGTTTGTGTTGAACTTCTAAGTAATTGGTAAAGGTTGCCTGGAGTGATATTTGGAACTGCTCTTACTAGTTCTACTATTCTCATATGATTGGACTCAGTGGTAATCTGTACTGTGTTTTTCTTAGAGTTGTAATGAGCGTTCTTCCCGTGCTATTACTAGCGTTCGATCCTGGACTTTTAGGGTTTTCTTTTCCGCCCTTAGCTCATTTTTAGCTTCAATTGTGAAACTATTCATGAGATCCAAGGTTGGAATTCAGGAGGATCGAGTTGTTGTAGATGTGGACGAGAGGGAATTTCACGCAAAACCGTGGAACACATATCACTCCGTGGACGCCATCCCAGATATTGTAGTGCACCCGAAGTAAGTTGAAGATTTTTCGACCGATGTCATCGAACATGAAATTATACATTGTTGTCATATGGTACTAACAAGCCGAAGTTATCGCTAGGTTTTAGGGACTTGAAGATTGCATGCTGTTACATATAAGAATTGTGAAGTGGGCTGTAAGACTTCTTATGGTGGTCTCGGCATGAATTGTTTTTCCGTTGTGTGCAACAGTCGAAATAGGGATCAAAATCTCTGGTCTGCCTCGAGTATTTTTTGTAATTTGTGTTCACTATTTTCTTATTATTCAGGTCTCAGGAGGAGGTGGTCGCAATCGTAAGAGCTTGTGCAAAATTCAAGGTGTTCAGCGCCTCCCAAACATTTGTCGACGAAATATTAGTCGAATTATAACTGAATGGCTCGATGGTTGCGTTCATTATTGTAGTGTTTTTCTTGAGCTCCGATATTAGCTGATATGTGATTGTTTGCTGTGTTCAGGTCCCTGTAACACCATTTGCAGGAGGAACGTCTCTTGAAGGACACACCATGACGCTTGAAAGAGGAGTAAGCATTGACATGAATTCAATGAAGGTATACTTCTGACTCTCGCAGTATATTTGAACAATTGTAGTCTTTTCCTTGAGTTTTGTTTCTTTCAATAATGGAAAAAACGCAAGTGCTAATGATTTCATTCCATAAGTTTTAGATATATTCCTCTAGGATCTAATATTCAGCGGCAAACTTCTGTATGTCACATGATTGTTAGTGCCAGTGATTGGATGGTCCAATCACTTTGTAATCACTTGTACTTCTCAAGGGCTTCTTGAGGAGAGGAATGAGGAATGATGTTATGAACGATCTTGTGCTGAGCTGGTGGTGCGCAGAAAGTCAAGGAATTACATCTGGAAGATATGGATGTAATCGTGGAGCCAGGGATTGGCTGGATAGAGTTGAATGAATATTTAAAGCCCCATGGCCTCTTCTTTCCTCTAGATCCTGGTAATACTTCGCATCTGTGCTATCAAGAATTTTTCTATGCCGCTGCTGAAGCTGAATTTCTCAGGAGGGGTGGAGTCCTCAAGTGGAACCAGAGTATGGTATATCTGTCTGGTATGCAAAATGGGCGATGGAGATGCCCTGCTAGTATACCGGCATAGCATTTCCGCCACGAATTTTGCATGCCAGCCAGGTTTACTTTGCTGTAGTGGATAAACTTAATTTTTTATATTTGAATTTTTGTGATGCGTCATTCACGTCGCTTGAAATGTTTAGTCACAAGTTATTCTCGAATCAAGTAAAGAATTAATGGTTAAATGCAAGTTTCAAAGATCAAGTATATATGCTTATATGTTCTCTAAACTGCGACATGCTGCTACACTGAGTCAACACTGCATCATTTTTCTGCCTGTTGGCTTTATATTATTTTTACTCATCCGTGATTTTGTGCAGGCCCTGGCGCTACAATCGGAGGAATGTGTGCAACTCGATGTTCAGGTTCAATGGCTGTGAGGTACGCCTTTTTTAACCCGCTTCGTAGACAGGAAATGAACCTCGAGATTCTATTTGGCAGACGTCGTGTTTGGGAGTCATTAACCCCTAAAGGTTCTTGGGGTAATGACAGAAATGTGAAGACGTGTGCTAAAGTACAACTTTAGAAGAATAGCGTAGGGACGACTTTCAAAGAAAAATTGTATACTATGACTGATAGATCATACAATTCGACCTACCAATTGCACTAGCCAATATTTATCGATAACTCAAGTGTTTAATTTGTTGTTTGACCTGGGCGGTACATGAGGCAGGTGAAGAGCATTTTTTTTTGGTTATGTACGATTCGAAGTTTGAAAGTAATCCTATTATGAAGCAGTAACACTGACGGTGTGATTCTTTGTTCGTGCATGGCAGATATGGCACAATGCGAGACAATGTCATTTCTTTGAAGGTACTGTTCAAACATTCGACCTTTAGAGCGATAATTTTAGCATCATCAATACAAAATTGTATTAGATCTTAGTTACCATTATTTAGGTACAGCATTTTCAGATGAGACTATCTTGAGAGGATTTCTTGAAAATAATTTTGCGGGTATAATGGTGCCCAGTACCTGATATTAAAGATTTTTTTGATCGTTTCAATGTTGAATTTACGATCCATTAAATTAGTGCTTCTACAGATTCTTGTGGTTCTCGAGCTCCTCTCATTGTGTCCTTCAGTTCATCGCTTCGAGACATTTTTGTAACCTGTGAGATCTTTCTTGCGCCTTTGGCAGGCTGTTATGGCAAATGGGGATCTTGTCAAAACAGCAGCCCGTGCCCGGAAAAGTGCTGCGGGGTAGGCATAATCCCGCTGTCATCCCGTCTTTATGGCTGCAGGTTCTTGTCCAGTGGGAAAACATGAAGTCTGTATTTCATTTCAATCTGTTAGAATTTCAAATGGTTTGTTTTATTTTGATCATGTGCAGACTTGATTTCCGTCGATGAATTTTGATTTGGTGTGGTATAATGGGCAGATATGACTTGACAAGATTGCTGATTGGGAGTGAAGGTACTCTAGGGGTTATCACAGAGGTCACTCTTCGTCTTCAAAAAATTCCTGAAGCTTCTGTTGTAAGTTCATACTACTTGTAAAGTCGGGATTTGCATACACATTTATCCTTCCTTTAGTTTTGTCGTGCCTTCCAACTTTGTTGGACGCTATAAAAATACATCTGGGAAATTCAGGTAGGTTTTCTCAGTCTTGGTTTAGTTCCTAAGTGCTGTGGCTTTTCATTAGCCCGTTTTCAGGTGATGTTTTTAATCATTCAGTGACAAACTGTCAACTGATGCGATGATTTCACTGTGCCCGACCATTTTGGTGAATACTCGAGTATTTTGACTCTGTTTGACCTGGTTGTCCGTTCGGTGTCAGTTGTTTTCGCTTCGTAGGGCAGCTTCGCACGTAGTCCGAGTTTGAAATCTCTGAAAGAGAAGCCCTGATTCGATAAAAGTGATGGGAATAATTTTCCTAAAATGTGATGAACGTGATTCAGCTCCCGCTCGTTGCTTTGTCTTCGTAATCGTGTAGATTTGTGTCTGTTTGCAGGTAGCCATGTGCAATTTTAAGAGCGTTGGAGACGCTGCTGCTGTAGCAATTGCCACCATGCACTCGGGCATTCAGGTTTCTAATTCTTCATACAAACCATAGTTTTTACTTCTGCCGTGCTGTTGGTTAGACTTCTAGCACAGTTTAATGGGCTTAGCTTAATTAAATTTGCCTGTTATTATAGATTCCTATCTTGTGAGGTCTTGCCCGGGTATTGTTATTACCTCACCCTTGTTGACTTATTGACGTGTCACCCTAAACCCCGATTTCTCTGCATCGAACCAGACCTCCTAGCACCTGTTATTTTTGGAGTATGCCTGCCGAAAGATATTAGTAAATTTTTCTGATCTAACTGTATTGAAGTGGCATCGGTTCAGGGCAGGTCTCGCGAGTTGAGCTGCTGGATGAGGTGATAATGAAGGCGATTAATATGGCCAACGACAAGGACTATCCTGAAGAGCCGACGCTTATGATCGAATTAATCGGCACAGGTTTAGTTCCTCTTTTAATAGGGATTTTTGTCTGCATGGTTTGTCGATTTTGGGGTTCAGATGCTATCGGAGATTGATATGAAGTCCTACATCCTAAGCATATTTAAAGTGAAAATGGACTTGAAAAACTCGAGATGAATAATGTCAGCGGTTGTTTATGTAATTTTGATGTTTAGATTCTTCTAAGAATCCTTTCTTGAGAGCTTGAATCCAAGGAATTTGAATTTGTGCTTACAG
Source organism: Pseudoscleropodium purum (assembly GCA_963969395.1). Lineage (NCBI taxonomy): Eukaryota > Viridiplantae > Streptophyta > Bryopsida > Hypnales > Brachytheciaceae > Pseudoscleropodium > Pseudoscleropodium purum. The sequence continues at coordinate 17,631,240 of OZ017803.1, forward strand.
AAGCCTATGCGTTGGAGCAAACTGCTCGAGTCCAAAAAATTGTTGAGGAATATAATGGATCAGACTTTGTATTCGCTAATACACCGATAGAGAAGGAGGAACTCTGGAAGGTATTTATACTGTCTGTGATTGCTAACTCTCATTTATAAAGGTTTGGTGATATGTATTGTAGAATGGACTAGCTTTATTGATGAGTTATGAGGCGGCTTTCTTTGGAAATGTACATGAGGGTGATGTTTAACTTTTGATTGAATAGATCAGGAAAGAGGCATTTTGGTCTACTTTCGTTCTTCGACCAGGCGCTGAAGCTATGGTGACTGTAAGTTGTGAACCCTGATGTTGAAATTGAAATTTTCAGTATTGTCATGATGTGAAGTCTTCGTTCACCTTCAAGTGCATGACTGACTTTTAAGGTCAAACTTTAGCGTTGCCTTATTCCTTATGTAATCCCGTATGTAATCGTTGCACAGTGGGAACCGATATCTGCATTATTATTAATACAGTAGTATTAGGTGTTACAAAATCTGCAGTCTGCATTTATTTGTTATCGTGTTATCAATGACTTGGAGGACCTTTTGTGAATCACTTCCTCAAATTTACATGCATACAATCATTACACTATAGACGCCCTACTTTGAAATTTGTGAAGCTCTTCAATAATATTGTGCCCGTAAGAAGAGATTTTTGAGGAGTTTACAGATGAGTATCTCATAGCGGCGATGGTGACTGTTTATAGGATGTTTGCGTGCCTCTGTCAAGACTTGCAGAATGCATCTCCAGGACTAAAACAAGGCTACTTGCGTCTTCTCTACCCAAGTATTCTCTTACCCTGTCACTTCGATTGTTTTGGATAATTTTGTGTTAATCATACCGACGTCCTGATTAAGTGTCAAAGCAAAGAAGTTCGATTTGAGTTGAAGCAAGGTATTTCTCAGAGGTTCGACTTATCAATGGAGAATCATATGAACTTTCCTCCATTTTCCTTGTTTTGATTGACAATAACCGTATTTTGTTGGCAGTACACTCGTAGCGCATGCAGGGGATGGGAATTTTCACATAATTATTTTGTTTGACCCAAAAAACAAAGAAGAGGTGGACGAGGCCTTGGTAATATCTAACGAGATGGTGCTTGCGTCGCTTTCCATGGACGGTTAGTCTGCCACTTCCTTCCCCAAGTGTCAAATTCAATCCTGTTGTGAAGTGTCAGAGGTGTCTGTCTTTCTGACTTTATGGGTGATTCATTACTTTGTCAAAATATGTCATTTGTGTCGACACATGTGTAATCAATACTAGATTCTCTATGTAACGATAAGCTTGCCTCTCAATCATGCTTACATGGGCAGCCAATGAAATAGGTAAACTGAGGCTCGCTGACGTTGGCAAGGCTTTCTTTCTAAAAGTTGATTTTTTCAAATGTTGAATTGTTGGGACAGGAACCTGCACTGGAGAGCATGGAGTCGGGGTTGGGAAAATGAAGGTAATCTTAGATTATTGTTTGGGTGCCAGACATTTCCTTTTTTATCCTGTTTTCAAGACAAACAATTGTTCACTCGACTTCTTTTTATATTTTATGTTTATTCCTTTTCAGTAATCATATCAATACTTTCCAAGCATGTCAGGGAATAATAAATCGTACTTTTCCCGAGTTGTGCAGTATCTGGAGAAAGAGCTTGGACCAGAGGCAATGACGATGATGGGCACTATCAAGCGAGCGTTGGATCCGAGCAATCTCATGAACCCGGGCAAAGTAATCCCAGAGAAGTTTTGCTATTAGTGCAATATGATGAGGCTTCGATCGATAGCACATCGATTGATCCTTCTACAACTGCACCTGTCCTTCGTCGCTCCGTGTTATTTTTTGGTAGAGAAAGCTCTGTGTTCTTACTGCCTTGGTGTCCTCAAGTCACAAATGTCTGCTACAGCTATGACTTTTGGTCTGTGAAAAGAATAAGAGACCATCAGCGTTTAGCATTCCTATGAACAATCGACTCCAGTGGTGGTCTGATGTCCTGTCTATTACAGTGTAGTGGTTTTGCTCAGCTCCTGTAGGTACCGGTCCTGTCTGTATTATGGTGTGCCTATATCAGCTTTCAAGTTTTAGATAAACGGGGATCACCTCATCTTCTTCAGAAGAGGGCTCGGGGTTTTGCACTTCAATGAAGTCACTTTAGGAAGAATTTGAGCTCTTCAAAGGGTCCTGGGTTCTCATGAAGTTTATACGATGAAGTGGTCAAAACGTTGTCAATTCATATAGCAATAATACCAATGAAAACTTTGAAAGCTGCTGTGACAGCAACTCTTTATCAAATCGAGTGTTCGATATTTCATGCGCAAGCTCTTGAAAACGCTGCTCTAAACTTTTGTAGGGGCACCTGGGGCAATTGGTGCATCTTTTGGGGCATCTTTTGCAAAAAAGTAGACCCATCAACTTTTGGAATTTGGCATGTGTGTAATTAATAATATATGGCATAGAAGTGTTTAAAAAATCAAATTTTAGTTCTCAAATCACATTCTATTAGGAATTAAATTTTTTTAAAGCTATATTGGAGTAGTTTTTAGAAAAAAACAATTTTTTCAAACTTCAAGCACTATTATCTTGCAATCTATGAAGTCAAACTTCTTGAAATTTTTCCCACATACGGTGTTCCAAATGTTGTTCTAACTTTTTGTTGTTTAGATTTCTAATAAGAAATTCTCCTCATTGCACAAGAAATCATCAAAAGATGAATAGTGTATTGCCAATTCACTTAACTTCCTTGCATTGTAGGGTGATTTAAGAGTAAGTTAAATTCCATATTTTCTTCTAAAATTTTTCAAGAGTGAACCTCACATCATATACTTCTGAATGGTCAAAATTCTCATTTTTCTATAAAGTAAAAATTTTTACTTCAAGAGGGCTTGCTAACTTATTTCCCAAGAATAAAAAATTAAAAAAAATTTCTTACTTCAAACATTATAATCTTTCAATCCACATAGTCAAATAGGCTGAAATTTTCTCCACACATTTCTTTATTGTCTTAATACACTTTTTTATGGTTGAAATTTAAAAAAATTTAATTTATGATTTTGGACAATGCATCAAAAATTGACAATTTGGACTTTTCCTCTTCCAAAACACCCTCCAATCTTTAGGAATAACTTCTAAATTTCCAACAAAAGTCACCTTAGTTGGTATTGCTAAGACTTTGATTTGAAATGAACTCCTACCTACATATTTTTTACAGTATTTTTTTAGGTCCATAATCAATCAAATCTATTTTAAGCATCAAAATTATTTTTGGAAAAAAAGAATTTTTAATTTTTCTATTCAGATTTTCATACATGGTAGGATGTTGTAAAATTTGGTTTTACTACTTTTTAAATTCATCTCTAAAAGAAATCAACTCATATCCAATAGACCCCTTTAGAAACAAGTCCCAAATGCATTAGAACTTGTGGAAAAAAAATTCTTTTATAAATTCATTTTAAGAAACTATAGAACATATTTTCCATTGAAAAAATTGATTGTAGTTTCTAATGCTATTTGTTTTTAACTCTTATTTTTTTTATATGACTATAATTCTAGGTTGGATATGTAAATCTATGATTCAAAAAATTCAAACACTTTCCAAATTTCTATCTTCTTGTGATTAAGTATTATTATCTTTCAATCAATTTGCTGCATTTGCTTTCTATTTTTTCCCATGTGATTCATAAGAAATTAACAATTTGGCCCCCTAAGGAAAAAATTTTATAAAATAAATATAATTAGAAATTTTGACACATTTTGAAAATTTTGACGAAGGAGTGGATATATGGGCAATTTCATTAAAATGGTGGTATTCCAAATGCCATTTGTACAATGGCAGCTTGTTCCGAATGCCATTTGTACAGTGCTTTTTACTTACACGAGGCCACAAAACATTGCCATATGTACGCATGGAAGGCGTAGGTGTGCTAAACCACTCACAAAACTAACAGAATTAACAACTCCGCCACCTTTTTTTTCCAAAAACAATCCCATTTTTGCTTGAGATTTTTACCCTTCCATCAAAATAGTTTCTTGCCATTTTAACAAAATTCCCTATATATGTATTTCCTTCACAAGAATTATTTTTTGTACAAGTCAATAGTTATATTTCCTAAATTTTTCGAAGCAAAATAGATACTGATGGCTAGCTTGTTCTAAACTCCTACTTTACTTCTAAAATTTGGCAAGTGTACAATTGAGATGGTATAATATGAAAAATAAATTATAAAGAAAAATGCATTATTGACTCAAAAATTTGATTTCAAGAGGAATCAAAGTTTGATGATTCTAATACTTGTTGGACTAAAAGAAAAGAAAATTTTAACTTAAGCTCTATAATCTTTTAGTCTTCAGGGTCAAAGTTTTTGAATTTTTTTTCCACATATCTTGTAGTAGTCTAATATAATTCAATAAGGTTGAAGTTTAGATAAAAATATTTTTTCCCATTTTTTCTTTAGAGTGCTAGAAAGTAGTAGTTTTTGATGAATTCTGCCAATATGCAAGAGTTGTAAAAACTTATCAAAGCTTTGAGATTTTTTTCCATTTTAGAACATGTTCCAAGAAGCTAAAAAAAGGCCTTGGGAATTTAGGAAAAAAGTAACATAAATGATGATTATAAGTGAAATTTCTTGCCTTAGAAAAAATCAACAAATTTGTTTTATAAGTTTAAGGCAATCTACAATAGATACAAAAGTGGTTACTTTTGACTATTTGAGTAGGTCGAAGATGCATACTAATGCTCTCAAAGAGTCTTACTTTTGTTGAAAGTGGATGATAATTGTTTTGTTGCCTTCAAAATGTTATCATTGCATTTAGTTTTAGTGTATCAAGGAATGGCCAAAAATGGCCCATAATGTTTTTAACTAACATTGGCTCCATTCCATAAGTAATGAGGTATTTATTTTGGCTAGATACCCAAAATTCTATACATGTTAAAAAGGTAGACACTCAAAGCACTAGATATCAAATTAATTTATTCTTAAAGATGCCTTTGAGAGTCTATGTCAAGAAGGAAAGGGACTCCTTGATTCATGAAGGGTTAAGAAATGTTTAAAAAATTTAAGTTTAGTCAATTTTATCCCATATTCTACTTGGAGATTGGTTAATTGATTATTCTTGAGACACATTCTAATGATAATAGAGAGTAGGCGACAAAAGTTTGAATGCTCTTCATAAATAGATGAAAAATCTACATTTTTTCATAGATGAAATTCAATTGGTGAATCTAAATTTTGATTGTTTTTTCACAAAAAAACTATTGGAACTTGGGTCCAAGTTGGATCTCCATATTTGCTAAATCCAATTCTTGCACTAGTAAGACTTCCTATACTCCAAAACTTCCCAAAAGTGTTAGTGCCATGCATAGGCATTTTTAGGAGTTCGGACTTAGGATTTAATGTGAAACTAAGGACTATTTTTCACTGAGTCCTATGTCCCATTTCTCTAAGTCCTACATCAATGCCAAGTCTTAACTTTCTTGGGTTGTAAAAAGTGAATTAAAAACAATATATGTGGAACTTAGAGAAATGTGTCCCAATAAACAATCCAGTTGATTGTTCATATTACTGAATTATCACATTTTTATTTAGAGTCTCTTAGAAGTGAAAAATCATTGTTATTCCTTGAAGTCAAATTAGGAACAATATTGTCTCTGTAGTATTAGACAAGTATTTTTAGCGGTTAGAAAGTGAGATTTTAAATTTTACACATGGTTGTATGAACCTCAATAACTGAAGAACCACTACATAGTAAGGCTAAAATTTTGAAAAATGAATATGCACCAATTTGTAAGCAAATAAATGAAAAAATAGAGTGTCCATGAATTTATTAAAAAATAAATAAATGTACATGTATAAATCTAATTTGACCTTGGAGAATAACAATGATATCATGAAAAAAAATTAAATTTTTTTTTTAAATGATTAGACAAATTTCTATGTATATAAATTTATTAATTTTTAATTTTTAATTTTTAAATCATTGAGACTCAATTCAAATCTTAATTTTGATTTGTCAAGACCTATTGTATGGGGTCCCATTTAATTGCATGGCATCTTATTTGCAAAAGCTCCCTCTAACAAGTAGAAAATTTCATTGTAAGACCCACATGTAGGTGATTTATCCTATATAAATGAAAATTTTCTGATTCCAGTCACATACAAGTCCTACCTTACAACATCCATAGTATAGGATGAAATACGGGGCATCTTGAAAATCTTGGGTGGATATTGTAAGTAAGGTAGGTATTCCCAAAACCACCACTTTTTGCTATTGAGCCTATTTGTTATTGTTAAACTAGTTAGATTTTCATATGTTCTTGTTGGCAAGTAAAAGCAGGTTCCAATACACGAGAGAATGTAGCATTTGGATAATGTATGCAAAAGTTATTAACAAATAAAGTTTGGTTCTAAAAGCATTTCATCCACATAGGTATAGAACTGACTTTGTAAATGTACACATAGTATAAATGGCAGTTTAAAGTTAGTGGCACATTTGGATGTATTTACCTTAGTCTTTTGTGAGTGTCAATGACTTGGCTCCTACCGTGACTCAATTTTTTTTTTCTTAATAGGCCATTAACTAAGAAAGACTTTAAATGCACCTTTGCTAGCTCGATCCAAACCCAATTTACATCCATAGGTTTTGGTGAGTTCAAATCCCCATGTTCCATTGGAGCCTTTACAATGGGGTAACCAAGTTAGCATGGCCCCAATCTTTCGCATTCCAACCCCTTACTTTCTCAAAAAATGTAGATACTCTTACTTCATCACTGTTGCAAGGCAATGAAATCTCCATGGGAAAGTGATGGTGGCAAGCTCCTTACTTCAATAGTATTTGGTAAGTTTGGAAACCAACAACATGGGGCAAGATCCTAACCCACTTTGCAATGCAGGATTTTAAATCCTCCATTTGAAGTAGGCCCAACAAGATGGATTTACTTTCGAAAAAAATGAGAGAATTTTTTATTTTTCACATAAATTTTATTTTTTGCAAGTTTTGAATTCATATTTGCAATTAGAGATCCAAAATTAGCTTGTAGAGGTTTAGAACATACCCCAAGACATGCATCAAGAACTTCAGGGTATGTGAATAGGGTGCCACATTGTTATCAAAACTATATTTTGTTAAATGAATGTAGGGATTAATGTCAATGTGATGCCTTATTAACTGAAACTAAGTTCATGCATGCTAGATTCTAGAAGGAATTATCATTCTAATGCTAAAATGACACTCAAATGACTAAACATTAATTTGATGCTAAATGAGGTCTAAACTAATGTTAGGTAATTTTGATGCAAAAATTGTACAACTTGTGCTCTGAAACAACAATATGCAATTTAGACATATATATATAGTACACCACATAGTTTAATGATGAAATAGCTCTATAATTATATTGGTTTGTGGTTGAAATGCAATAATGTTAGATAGATGAGAACTCTAACATGATGACTAGCTATGTTAAAATGGCAACACAAGTATGCTAACATCAAACTATATTTTTTGCAAAATAACCCTTATCAATGTAATTTGAATACTCAAATATGTATGAAATGTCAATATAATAGGCTCAACATGTATTTGTAACATTGATACCATACCATCATATACTTTTTATACTAAAATGATGCTACAATTACATTAAAATGGGATATAATAACATCTTGAACTTTTGGTGTTGAATTACTATACAAAATGATATTAAAAAGACATTTAATGCTAATGCTATAGTAGTACAAATAGAACAATAAAATAACACCATCAATATAAGTTTGGCATTCAAACATCTTCTATGTTTATATCAAAATGGCATTGGTTATTTTGTCATCAACAAGACATTAATACACCTTTTAATAGTAATGATGGTAGGAAATTTGATATTGAATATATATATATAGAGAGAAAAAATCAATGTTGAGTGCCCAAAATCCTTTATCCAAATTTATGTAGCATATATATTCTATACACTAGATAGTATTCAATACCTAGCACATGCCTATATATATATATATATATATATATATATATATATATATATATATATATATATATATATATATATATATATATATATATATATATATATATATATATATATATATATATATTCTATACCACTATCACCTCTATACTTTACAACTACAATCATGTACTACAAAGCTAAACCTATTCAATTGTCTTCGTTGTTACAATGGAATACAATGGTTCACATAAGTGGTGAGTCACTTTTCAAAGGTTGAACCTCAAGTTAAAAATACTAGTTCTATTTAAATTTGGTATAACCATCAATCCTTGGTCATACTAAAAATAGAAAAGAACATCTATTTGTCTCCATTAATTCCTAACACTTTCAAGTAAATTTTTGTTTTCTCCTATAATAAAGTGATACTTTATTAGTCTATAATACCAACATACAAGGCACATACAACAATCCAATCATTGATGGCCCTACTATTGTTTGGAGAGGAGTAAAAAACATATTAAATGAAGACAAAGATGAAGATTTGAAAATGAATAAATAATTAAACAAGAATTTCAATTTCAAAGTGAAAGTTCCAAGAAGTGTTCACATTAAGCCCCTTAGGTTAGATATACATACCTAGCCTAATGTAAGATATATAAAACATTCAAGTAGGTTATATAATAGTTGAAGTTTATTGCATTCAACATCCATACATTAGTTATAGCAGAGCTACTTTATACTTTACTTCAAAAAAAAATGTGTAAATTATTGGTATTCAAAACAAACAACATTTCTAACATGAAATGGTATACAAACTAAACATTAGATTTAATATATACTAAAGTTATAGATAAGAAAGAATAAATCTTCAATGTAAGTAACAAAACATACCAACAAGAAATATAAATTAGTTGATATATTTTTGAAATATTAACTATACATGATCAAGTAAGATGTGGCATTAAAGAACTTGATCTTTAGAGAAGATTGTCCGCTACTGCTTTGCCTCATTTGTCAATATGTTGTCAATTATTGGTGTAGAATCAAAGTGGATCCATTAAAAACATTATAAACTTATGACGAAGTGGAGTAGAATAATGTACAATATATATGAGCTATTCCAATATACACAATTATAGACACATCTAATATATAATGAATATAAATGCTATTTAAACCTTCATAGGAAGAGCTTTCCTATAAGAGACTATGTAATATAGAAGGTCTGCAAAAGATGCTTCATCAATATGGTAGCCTGTATTGTAGCAATACAATCAAGTTACAAATTGTTTTTCCTATTTTTTACAAATAAAAATGTTGAGAGATGTATTTTCCGGAACAACCAAAAAGACAATTTTTGGAATTTGGATTGTTCCGGAAAATACATCTCTCAACATTTTTATTTGTAGAAAATAGGAAAAACAATTTTGAACAAAACTAAAAATTGGCCATTTGTGAGGACTTCTTGGTGATGAAATTTGACAAAAAAAATGAAGTCAAAACCATCTCTAATGTTTAAAAATGCGTGCACAAGGGAGGCCTATTTGCACAACTATGGAGGCTATATAATAATGTATTTTTAGATGATCTTTGGTAGGAACATGTCTTCCTATTAGGAAAATATACCACAGAAATTTCAACTAAAAATCATTAATTTAAACTGCTCAATAGTACTAAAAATCCCTAAACATCAAAGTGTGATAAATTAACAAAATTGAATTTTAAATAAAATGATTTTTTTTATTTTTGAAAAATAAGGGATACAATTAAAATCAAGACATCTATGAAGTTTTTTTTCTTGGTTTTGGCATTGAACCTAGAAATCAAAAGTTACAACAGAAGTTATATTAGTCCCAAAAAAAATACAACAAATAGGATAGGTGTTTCTTGCAATCACCCACAATACATACATGTGCTAAAAAGAGTGTTGAATTACATACAAGGAGCTTAGATTTACAACATAAATGAATTGCACAATTGTGCAAGAAGAATACAATTTTGCACAAAGAAATCCACAAGAGATAGTAGTAGAAGTTGGACCTTTCTAACCAAAAAAACTTTAATTAGAAACTTTGCAGCTATGTATTTATTACAACCACCAACATTCAAATCTTCTGCAAATAACCTTTTGACATGTGTATAGTATAGAAACACACTACTAAGTATATATATTGAATATGAAAATATTATATACAAAAAGTATTGTACTTGTATTGAATTTTGAATGACAAATTGTTACTATAGGTTACGTAACAAAGAGATTTTGTTTAGAATATATTTTAGAAGACTTGTAATTTCAAATTCTAAATTTTAAAGGAAATGGTAAAATTCTATATTACAAAAGTACAATATTTTTTAATGCATACAAAGTTTTTTACTAGCTTATTATTGTAAGAAAAGTGCAAAACAAAGATTAAAAAGTGAACTATAATTTTATCAAATTGTGAATTGTAGGTTTTTTATAATGAATAATTCAATATATATTTTTACAATGATAAGGTTCTCATTTGAATATACCAATTGAAAGTTGCAATTGTAATTAATTCCAATAAGACCATCAAGTATATACTTATACAACAAATTGGATTGGGACATGTATGTATGGTCTCAATTTTAGTTGTTATTTTTTAAAATATTTTTTGAAGATAGAACAATTGATTAGCTTTATGATAATGTAGTTTTTTTTCAATTAGTGCTTAGAAGAAATGTACCTAAATAGGATCAAAATAGGAAAATCCACCTAACAAAAGATATTCATAGAAAATTGAATATTTTTTTTGTATTTTTTTTCCTTGATTCTATTTGGCACACACAAAAGATTTTATTCATCTCATTTGGATAAAAGATGTTAAAGCTTTTAAGCATCTTGGTTTCTCTACAAGTATCACAACTCTTAAGGAATATAATTTGTTGAATTTGTTTTTGAAATCAATTTTCATAATTTTCATAAAAAGAATCCACATGGTTTGGTTTACTTATTTAAATGTAGTGGCCTAAATTGAGTAGAGGAATGTAGGTAGCCCATGTGGATGATCCATGGGATAGGGTTGATTTTGAAGTATTATCCATTTTTACTTGCCCTACAAAGCAATAGGTAGAAGTTCCTTATGTACTTCAAAAACAATTTGAGATTTACAAATTTTTGCTTATTGTAAATTTTCATACATAGAGGACAGAACATTGTAGTTGACAACCATTGAATTTCTGAAAATTATTTCTTATGAATAACTTTTGAATTTGTGAGACATTCCTTATGTTAGGCCTTTTTGATAAACCTATTTCTACATTTTAATTTTTTGCTTTTTGTTGTGCAATTTGAAACTACTTGAAATTTTCTAAGTATTTTGAGTACTTGTGGACCATGAATCTAGATAAGCACAAGTCACATGGACCACTTGAAAGGCTAATTTGCCTATTGAAAGTGCATCTGTCCATACCATATTTCAGAGACACCAAAAAATATTGGCAACCTAAACACTAATATCTTTTCATCTAAGCAATGAAATCTTCCAAAAAATTTACTATATCTCCTTGAATGAGTTTCATATAAGAACCTATGGTTAGATATGCTAGAAATTGGAAAAAAAATTATCCATACCATAGAAATGGCAGTTTTGGAGTGTTTTTGGTGAAGACATAGTAAAGAACTTAAGGAGTTAAAAAAATATAATTTCAAATACTTATAACTTGCAATCTACATGATAAAATTCTTTGAAATTTTTATTATATGCTTTGAAGTTAGTATACTATAAGATCTTATGGTTATATATCTTAGAAACTAATTTTTTCTAAATATTTTGTACTTCTATTGGAAAAAGTAGTCTTTAAAAGTTTGTACTAAAAAATTAATTATGGAACTATAGAGGTTGAAGACCTAAGCCTCATTCCATACCAACCCTCCAATAACTATTGTATATAGAGATGCTTTAGAACTAATTGTCTAAAAGACATACACCATGACCTCTTGGAGAGAAGGAGAAATTCTAAACACATTATACAGAACATAAAGAAAACATTCTACAAAGAAGTCCTAAGCCTTATTCCATGCCAATCTTCCAAGGACTATGGTACATGAGATGCTTTAGAACTAATTGTCCAAAAGACATACACCATGACCTCTTGGAGAGAAGGACAAATTCTAAACACATTATATAGAACATAAAAAAAACATTCCACAAAGTGACAAAGAAGACCTAAGCCTCATTCCATGCCAACCTTCCAAGGACTATGGTACATAGAGATGCTTTAGAACTAATTGTCCAAAAGACATACACCATGACCTCTTGGAAGGAAGGAAAAATCCTAAACATATAATAAAGAAAGAATATGAATATATATATATAAGAATAAAACTTTATATAAGAATTAGAAAAAATTAATCTTTTTATAAATATAAGTAAGTACATGTATAAGTAATAGATACATTTATATTACTTCAAATTTATAGAATAATTTCTAAAAAAATAAAATTCAAGAACCTAAAAATATTATGAAGTGTATTTGTAAGTTATAGATATAATAATAAGGCACAACTTACTAGAAAGATGTTTACGTTAGGGTGGCAAGGTAGTAGGGATCTGTAGGTTGGATTTTTACTATGAATTTAACTATAATAAAATTCCTATAGTGTTAATTTGTTCCTAGGGAGGTATAGAAGCCTATGGTAATTCCTATGGGATAATAAATCTAATTCCATTCAAAGTCATGCACAATTGAAGGAAATAGGAAATTCCTAACTTCACGACCATAATAAATAGACTATTTTTATTATAATTATAGTCAAAATTAAGAACTTATCAATTCACTTGGAAGTCCTATAGTTTTATTGTCATTTTGCATTGCTCCATCACTTCTCACCAATTGCTTTGGTACTAGCTTCTATTGATTTGACTTCCATTGTTGGCACGACACTATTGCTTTGGCTTTACAATTTCTTCCAACTTCTTTCCACTTGTATTTTTCCCATTTTCTTTTGCAATCACATCTTTCTTAATTTTACATTCCATTTTGTAATTATATGATTGACAAAAATATTTGCATTTCTCTTCTTTTAACTTGGATTGCTTTCTATTCATTATGATATCACTCATTCTCACAATTCTATTGATCTGCTACTACAAAATCACTCAATATCAATCTGTAATCTTAGTCACTCAATAGAATACTATTAAACTAAAACACACCATAGCTTGACAATCACAATCATCACATTTACCATGCCATCCATACAAATATTATTGATTTCTTACAACCAACATTCTCACATAATAGACAATCACACAATAATTGCCAAATTACAAACTCAGTACAAATAATCGACTAAATTCAATTGAACACACATGCTCATGATTCTAATTTCCAATTAACTCTACTTTATATTATTGCATAAATTTACAATTGATTCTCATTGTTTCACCGTTTCACTCTGAATTAACTATGGTTCTAGCACAATCAAACTCGTACTATCCAGCACCAAATTAACACAAACACACCATCTATCGATCATTTACACACACATTGTTGGTCTCACCAATAGGAGCTCTGGATCCCTTCTCCAGATTGCCTTCCAATCACCACAAACAATAGAGTTTCATCCAATTTAGTCGATAACTACTTAACCGCCACCAATTGATTGCACCCCATTCATCCATATGAACATCCACCTATTGTTCAAGTTCTATGGATAAGCCTACTAACTGGTAATAAGCTAATATTACGATTCTAAATCAATAAAAGTATAGAAAATAAGGGAAAATAACAAAAAATTCCTATTATTCACATATCTCCTACAAATTCTATAACTATAGGATTCGGGATATACAATGGATCATTATGTCATGGGGCATGGCACAAAAAATAACAAAGCTCCCATACAAGAATGGGAAGAAGACCAAGTGCATTTGGTCAAATGAATAGTAGATTTCTATGAATCCAAATTTATAGAATTACCACCAAACCTACACATGCAAACTATTGATGACGCCTTACAAGTGGGCATTCTACTTTTAGGCCAAACTGAATTTACAGATCTTGAACAAAACATTGTTGGATTTGGTAGTAATCTCACTTACACAATTGACGATTTTAGTAATGCCTTCCATAAAAATCGAGATTATGGTTCCTATGCTTATGGAATTTGGACACCTACAATTGCATGTAATGGAAGATTAGCAAAAGTGAGTAATGGGTTTGGTTGTATTGGAGGACACTTTGTTGTTCCATGTTATAAAATCTACATTAACTTTGGAAAATGTGATGGTGTTGTCCAATTAATTTGGAAAGCAAAAATTGACTTCCATGCTACTTCAAAGTCTACTATAGTAAATGGATTTACTTGTATTGGCTCCTTAGTTCAAATACCAAGAAGTTTGGTACAAAGAGTATAATCCTTAGTGGCTACTTAGAAAGCTAGGAAAGATGTGAATCCATCAATACGTGGAATCAAAGAAATTGTAGAGCAAAACAAGCAAAAACTACAAGAGGAAAGTTAAAATGTTGTAGTTTCAAAACAAATGTATTAAATAATTGTTTACTTACAATTATCATAGTTTACCAATTTTTTGCCCAATTTGATTGAAATACAATTTCCTTTTGAATTTCATAATAAAACATCTAATGCATAATGTGTTAAACTTTCACATGAATTTTGTATATAATATAAATGAAATGAGTGTACATTTATATTTAAAACTCAGTTTCTTCTTAAAAGAAACAAAGTATGCAAATACTTCTTCCAATTATTATTGCAATTAAAGGGACTTAGGATTTTGAATTTTGTATTCAAAGATTTCATAGGAAACACACATACAACAATAGAATGTATTTGCTTTGAAGAACTATACCCAATGTTACCTTCACTTTTCAAAACAATAAAATATTTTAATGGAAAGAATTTCTTTCACTTTTCATAGAAATAAATGTAATTCATTCTTGAAAGGTATTAGAATTTTAAATTTAAAGTTTCCTCTCCACTTTTACTTTTAGTATAAAAAACATATAAAGCGCCATACAATATATTGTTTGGATCTTTCATTTGAATATATTGCTTTGAATGTACTTTTCTTTTGTTTATAACTAGGTGTTTTCATTTTCATTTTTTCTGATTCATTTGTTATTTTTTCCCCTTTTTTCAGTTTTTTAGGGTGTTCACATTTTTTTTCTTCTTAACATATCAATTTTTTTTACTTTCATTCTATTTGTACGTTTCTTTCTTTACAATTTATTTTCCATACTCCCTTTTTTCTTCCAATTGTTTAGCTTCTTTGGATTCCCTTTTTCATAATTTTTTTCCAATTTTTTCCAATATTTTTATAAAAATTACTCATATAAGTGATTTTAATCTTTCACAAAATACATTCTTCTCATTTTTTTAACCTCTTACCTTACTTACAAAATCTTTGTTGTGCATTTTACAGCTCATATGTGAACACTCCCTAGAGTAGGTTGCATCACATCCAGAACCCCCAAAACTCCCTGTTCCACTCTCCCTTCCAATTTCCAAACTAAACCTTCCCACCAGTATTCGGGTGAATTTCCTAAAGTGTCATTCCCTCTTTTTTCTAACAATATAGAGGTAGAGGGCCAGCTCATTGACCCAACATTTTTGAGACTCTGAACCATGTTTTCAACTTGCCCTAAGAAGTAATAGGTTGTAATTTTCAATCTCCTTCGCATATAGGTGAGATTTTATGATTTTAGATTGAAAAAAATTTCTTATGATAGAAGACATGACTTTGAAGGTGATGACCATTCAAATTTTGAAAATACATCTTTATGAAGAAGCTATAGATTTGTAAAGTTTTGCAAGTGTATGGTATTTGGGGCAAACATGTTTACACATTCTAATTTTTTGCTATATGTTGTGCAATCCCAAATGACTTCAATTTTTTGGAGCACATACCTTACTTACTCTAAATAAAGAATCCAAAGAAGCACAACTAACATGGACCACTTTGAGGGTGAATTAACCCTTGTAAAGTGTAGTTGCCCACAATTTCTAAGCACTAAAAATTGTGTTTTCATTGGCCTAAATTGTAATTTCTTGCAATTTGCATGGTCAAACCTTCTCAAAAATATATCATATATTCCTAAACCACCCTACTACAAGATCTACGGTTAGATGTGGTACAAATTGAATAAATTTTATTTTTCAATATTTGCCATAGAAATGGCAATTTTGGAGCGTTTTTGATGAAATAGTAGTCAAGGAACTTTAGGGGTTAAAGTATGTCTACAGAGACATAAAAACATCATGAACAACATCTTTTTGGACATGCTTGATGAGTATGTCTCAATTTTTTGAAACATCAACTTAGACATACACGTGTCATACAAAATAGGCCTTACAAAATATACTATATATTATACAACATATATAATTTGCCATATAAAATACATTATACAACATATATTATATACCATACATAATATATATGCCATATAAAATACATTATACAACATATATTATATACCATACATAATATATATGCCATATAAAATACATTATACAACATATATTATATACCATACATAATATATATGCCATACACAATATATCATATTTGGCTTGATAGCCAATTACTCTAAATATATTAGTATGAGAAAATAAGGCTATTTATACAAGTGGATAGTAGGAAGGAAGACAAACCATATGGAATATATCATTAAAGGATTTTATCAGGTCCGAAAGGGTTGCGAGTTCCTAGCCGTTCTCTAACCCTACGAATTGGCTGAAATCTATTGCTTGATGTAGCAAAGCAGCTACTACATTGTTTTAAAAAAAATTCAACTTTGTTTTTCATTTTAAGATATTTTATTTTATTTTATTTTTTTCAAATTTTTTTTTCTGAGACCATGGTGTTCTCGTGATTGCAAGGGGAATTGTAGGGGGCAACTATTTGAAACAGCCCTCTTGGACCCCAGAAAATTCTTTAATGAGAACTTTGGAATTGTATGAAAAACATAATTTCAAACATGAGCATCCTCATGAACACAACTTTGTCTTAGTAGATGTCTAAAAAAACATTTGGATGCCTTAATTGATGCCTTAATTAATGTCTCAAAAAATATTTTCACATTTTAACTAATGTCTTAGTTGACATCTGAAATAACATCTTGATGTTTTAGATGATGTCAAAAAAAATTTTAATTCTTAGATGGTGTCAAAGTGTACGGATGTCATCCTCTTTGGAAACCACATCAAGTGCCATTTTTATTTTATTTTTTGCAAACACTACCATATGGCTGCCTCAACCTTGTTTTTTTCAACTTTGGTTAGTGTTTTATTTCAACCCCAAGTAACTTCTACAAACTTATCCATAGTCAAACCATAAACTTTTACTAACGTGGCACTGTCATGTTTTTTTGGACATCACAAAAAACATCATGTTTTTTTAGATGTCTCATTGAACATACTTGTTTTTTCTAACATAGCATTGTTTCTCACTGACATGCACATATTTATTGCAATATCCACTCCAATTCTACCATATATTGCTTCTAAATCTCTGACATCCTCTTGTTTGCAAAAACATGTCATGTTTATAGTTTGATGTAACAAAAAACATAGGTTTCTTATAGTGCTTTATAGGAGACATCAATTTGAGAGTAAAAGACAACTTTACATGAACATTGAGAAGGATGGCTTATGTTCTGGAAATGTTCTTAGAGAGAGGCAAAGTGAGTATGTTAGTGGCATTAGTGTTGTTTGTTGAATTTTCAATTTGGATTTGTGAAGGACATTTTCATTGCTCTAGAACTCTTTATATGTGGCACCTTCAACATTTTTGAATGGCTAACATTTTCTTGTCATTATACAAAATTAGTGGTTTCAATGATATGAGCAATAAGGATTATGTCGGGATTTTTGTGGTTTTGATTGTTGTGTTGTTTGGTTTGTAAAAGTTTTTTGTTTTGTCCTTTACAATTTGGAGATTTTAGGATAGATTTTGTTTGAAAGCCTTCATCTTGAACTCTTGCTATAGAGAAAGGTCGACTTCATGAGTGCTACATTAGAATTATTTCAATTGTAGAATTTGAGGGTTACATTAAGCTCAATAGGTTTCATACCGGCAATATAGAACAAAAAAACAAGGGTTCAACCAAATTTAATGTAAGATAGCTATTGTCAAATTCTAAACACAAGTGACTACTAGAAATTGTATAAAATTGAAGTATTGTCACTATTAGTAAATTGTTGGGATTGGAGCATTTTGATAAATATGGATAAAACATTGGATTGTACAAAATGTGCCCTTTTTAGGTTTTCAATGATGGCTGGTCTATTTAGTCATCAAAGGTCTTGGTGTGAAGGGAGGCAAATAGTTGCTAATTTATCTACTTCTAACTTTATAATTATAAGTATAGTTAGTGAAGCTCATGTAATTGAGATTCTTGAGTGTCATGGTGAGATGAGTAGTAGAAATAACCTTCCAATACAATTGCATGAAGGATACCAAATGGGAGGCTCTTCCTTTATCCCTAATATGTCCAGATCTCCTACCTTGTCAACTATGGAGGACAATGATATACCTTTACAACTATTTGATTCTAATTTTCATCTTGTAAGCTTTATCCACAATTGTATGAATAAGCAACGTCTATCTAGACATGATATCAAAGCATTACTTGATTTACTTTTTGATGATTGATTTGATCTCAAAGCTGTGACAATCAAAATCTTAGATGACATTGAAAAGTATGAAGAGAAGGAGTTATATACTATTGCAGATATAAATAAGCATCCTAATTATTTTTTTTAGTTTCACTATTTCAATTTTTTAATTATTGCCAAAAGATTGTTGTGCTTTTAATATTTATTAAGTGGAATGTGAATTTTAACAAATAATGTGGCAAAGTTGGACAAAATATGCATTTCTTGAGGTTGACAATGATGATGCCAATTTCTACTTCAAAAACCCCATTCATATCATGACATCTTTATTCTCAACTATTGAGAATGCTAGAGATTTCAAACTAAAGGCAACCACTTACCTATCAAGTACTAGAGAGTAAATTTATACAACATCCAATATTAGATCTTAGTGGCATCAAATGCAAGATTCATTAATTTACAATGCACGGGAGTTGTGATTTTGCCATTGATTTTCTATTTTGATTAGATTTGTTTATTGATAATACAAGAATCTCTAAGTATCCTTTGATGATGATAATTGGAAATATCTCCCTTAAAAATAGAAGAAAAGCTACTAGACATGAGTTGCTTGTTTTACTCCATAAGTTTTAAAGATGAAGTAATTTATTAATGGCCAGTATGTTAATATGCTCAAAATGTTGTAGATAATGTGTTTTTTGAAGTGCATTGATATAATTTGTATTTTATTTATTAAAGTTAATATTTTGGAATTTATGTATTAATGAATACATTAATGGTGTATCCAAATTTGTCATCCTCCAAAAAGATGGAGCATCTACACTAAGGTCTTGAAATTATTTTCAACTATTTGAAAGAAGCAAGCTTTACAAGTCTTCCTTTGCTTGATCCTAAAGGAGAGCCACAAATAGTCTACCTTCTATTATTTGCATATATTTATGTCATCATCTAGAGTCATGCAATGTAATGGCTACATATGACACCAACCAATGCTAATCCCCTTGTAGTAGATGCATGTGTAGAAAAGAAGATCTTAGTAATATGCACATACAACACCATGTCTACACAAAATTAAAAAATGGCAAAAATATATGGAGTCATAGAATGTGTGCACCCAAATTTAGCTACAGAGATTAGAAGAACTTAGTCTCTACATCCTATTCAAGTAAGTTCTTTGACCTTGCTTATAATTGGACATGGATTTAGTTTGTATTTAAAACATAAATGTGTATGAACTTGATAATTGAAAGTGTAATTGCATTTGTATGTGAAGTATGCACTATGGGGCTTTAATGGTGGAGATACAAAAGGGGACAATCCTTATCTTACAATACATGTTGATACCTTGCACCAAAGTGACCTTGGGATATTTAAGATGATTGTTGGCATACTGCATGAGATAGCTATTGTTCATCTACGCCAATCCAAATTGAAGGAGTTGGATAGAAGGCTCCTTTTTATTAAGAAGAATTGTCGGTTTCCATCATTTGGAATTCATTGCAATGAACAAGGAGGGTATTTTCTTTCACAAGCCAATTTTGTTGGATTCGAACATTGAGCTTTCATGCATGTAGAATTTTCAAAATAAAACTTTATTATTTTTGTACTGAGAACTTAGTTCGAGTTTTGAAATCACTAATGTCATAGCATTCTTAAACATTACAGGTCATTGTTCTATGCTTAGTTGATTTGTTCCATGAAAACATTATATCAGCAATAGTGCTATTTATAGACTAGTATGGTGTAGCATGTCAAAGCATTTTCCACACAAGTAGGAGTCTGAAGTACATGGATGATCAAATGTGCAAGTACACTGTCTAATATAGTTAATTATTACATTCCAAATATTTTAGCATCCTCCATTTGAAGCATTGGGTGTATTAAAAGGTAAATGTTATTTTTTATTCGAGGTTGTGGAAGCTTTAAAAGGCTCTATATTTTAGTGGCAAAGGTTTGGATTTAATATCTCAAAGGTTCATATGATGAACCATTTCAATCAATGTATTAAAAGATCTAAATTACCATGGGAGTATTCAATAGATCTGTATAAGCATTTCCATATTGCTTATATGAAAACAACTTATCAGAGTAGCAATAGAAGAAATGCAATGCCTCAAATTGTATGTCATAGTCAAAGGTTGCAGTCTTTGAGGAGAGTTGCAAAGCAAATAGGAGTAAAAAAACACAAGGAAACCATTGACACAACATTGAAAAAGGTGTGAGTTTAAGATTTTAAAATAAAAGCATAGCGATGCTAATGATATACTTTGCATTTTTATGAAAGTTTTGGAACTAATTATATATTTCATTGTAGACAAATATATTTACTAGTTTTTCATTTTCTTAAAACAATCTTGTTTGAATGTGGTATATGTATGCTTTAAAGATAGGTCAAAATGTTATGTCACCCATCTATTTGAATCTTCACCACATTTGGTTGCATATAACAAGAGATGAGTTTGGCCAAACACTAGAGGCTATAATTAGAGACCTTTGTTTGGTAAGAGGATATGAGTTAGCTTGAGTTTTTGTTGCAATCCAGAAATTATTAGTCAATTAGCCAAAAATTCCCGAAGAGTTTCTTCAAGCTCTACAAACTTACAAATTAAAATTAAATGTCACTTTATTACAAGTTTTGGGTTTGTTTCAATGTTTAGCAATTTCTCTTGGAATTGGACATAGATATAGAAATTGGCCTATGTATGCTTGAGCACCAATTGATTTTCACAACAATCCATATTTTAGGAACATGGCATTTGAAGTAGAAGAAGCAGGGTTGATAGGACGTCCGGACACAGACGCTGTATCCGCAATGTCCGTTGACATTCGCGGACGCCATCCGCCCCGTCCGCCCCACCCCACCCGTCCGCTGGCGTCCGTGTGGACGGACGTCCGGGTTATGGACACCTTTTTCAGGCGAACGTAGAGATTCGTCAACCCTGAGAAGAAGATGGCATTCAACAAATCTATTATGGGCAAGTACAACTTTTGTTTCAAGCAAGTAGCCAATCAAATATTGGTGGTGAAAAAAGTCAAAGACAAATGGCTTCTTGAAGTTATATACAAAAATTGAAAATGATAATTAGAGTGCATTGACAAATGCAAATGTTTACGGTGGAATATACAATCTACCTTAAGAGATGTTCAAAACAACATGCGTAGAAATTCCTAAGTACAATTGAGAGCATGTTATGTTATAACAAATATCCAAACCATTCTGAAAGTGGTACACATTATTCCACATTTTGTTACACCGAGACACTTCCTCATCAATTGTTGGAAGTTCTAGATGGTGTTGTATGTAAAATCCCAGATATAAAATTATAAAGTGTTATATTTTGTTGTACATGGACAATTATCATTGTTGTCAATAATCAAATTTGATCTACTTATTGTTTCCTTCAATGATCCATGCAAGTAGTCCTTTGATATAGACAATTGATTCACAAGTGTTAAATAATGTGCAATATTGATATTATAAATCCTTTCAAACAACTATATTGTACTTGAATTGTGCTTATTTGTGATATTTTCTAGGTACATCTTCATTGTGTGTAACATTTACATAGAATATTCATGTGTAAAGATGGTGATATCAATTATAAATTTTAAAAGTATATGTAAAAGAATTCCAAAAAAATTTGTGTCATGAGAGTTTGTATTACTTCTATACTCCGATTGAAATGTCATGTCTATGCTTTTCAAGTACCATATGACAACTTTGGCATTGATACAAACATTGAAAATTTTTACCTTTACACTATATTTGTGCTAGGTTAATGAAACAAATTGGTATTGTAGTATACCTTCGTATAATTACAATGTGATACAAATTATTTACTAACTAAATCTATATACTAGAAATTGTTAATTTTAGATGCTCTTTTAATAATTAGCCATTAATTTGTGTGGTTGTTTCTATTGTATACTTAAATCTATCTTTACTCATTGAGTTTCAAGTACTATGAACACAAAAGATGATTCAAGCTTTTGAAGAACAACATTATAAGAAGCAACTATTAGTAAATTATCTTTCAAAGTACCATAATTTGCACCAATATGACATTTATTTAAAATATTTAAGAAAAATGATGGTGCCAAAATGACAATCAAATAACTCTAAATGGCCCCCAAAAAATGTGAACATCAAATTGGTGTGAAAATGACATTAAAATATTGTTATGTACCATGTCTTCTAAAATGGCATTGAAATTGTGCATATGAAAATTGTAGTGCAATGGCACCAAATAGGCATTGAAGAAGGGGATGTCAAATTTGTATGCACTTAAAGTTAGAATATTATTGTCATGATGCAAAAATAGCACATTAGAAGATTTTTGGGGCCTTTGGATGCCTGCGAGTTATCACAGCCTCCGAACGCAAGAAATAGGTTCAGCGCAGCAGTTTGATGTAGCTGAGACCCTGCCACATCATTGACCCAATTTTTTTTTTTTTTTTTAATTTTTTTTTTGCATTTGGAGACTAATTTTATTTATTTTATGAAAAAAAAATTTTGACAACGGGCCGTTCCCCTCACTTTGGGGAAGAGCTGTGGGGGAACAGGCTTGGAACAAGTTCTGGACCCCTCCAAACTCTTCTAATGTGACATTTATCTAAAATGATTACAAGATTAGTTCACATTATAAAGGTGTTAAAAAGGCATTCAAATAGTATTAGCTAAATTAGCATGAATATGGCATTCACCATATATACATGTCAACAATGCTCTAATAAAACAATAAAATGGGGTGCAAATGATAAAGGAATGGTGCATTTATAAAATTGCATCCAAGTAGTATGAAAATGACATTGACAAAATATATTGTAAATTGACATGAAAGCAAAAGTCAAATAGTTCAATCACTATGGTATGGAAATGGTAACAAAATTGCACTAAAGTGTCATATACATGACATTGCATTATTCTATGCTCTATTATTGCTATAATAATATTAGAATAGTTTATGCGAAATTGGCATCAAAATTATACAAAAAGAGTGATGTCCGACTTGGCATCATTTTCACTATCAAACTAATGAAAAGTTGACATTTAATTAATGTACACCAAATTGATGTTAAAATGGCTCTAGAATGATGTGAGGATGACAATGTCGAGTCTACATTGAAACAATCTTAAGATAATTTGGTGGTACCTCAGTATCAAAGTAAATCTCAAAATGACATTGAATAGGATTCTGTGATAGATTGTTGTCAAAAAGGCATCCAAATATTCTTGCCCAATAATTCTAATGTGGCTCAAAATATGAATCTTTTTTATACTTTCAATCCCAAAAAATCCAAAAATTACCTTGTTGGTCCAACATCAAATTGAAGGATTTATTAATGTCTACAACCAAAATAGCTAATCAATGCAAGCCAACTTCAAATGCCTTTAAGGAAGAAGGTCCATAAATTGACCATTTAAGAAGTGGAATTGATTTTTGGGGAGGTGAAACTTTTTCAAATATTTTTCAATAAATTTTCCTTGAAAGACAAGTAGAATTAGCATGTCACCCAAGTCATTTCATAATTTTTGGAGCTTTATAGAATTAGTCATGAAATTTTAAAGTTGAAGTGGCATAGGGCTCTAATAGCATCCACCTCATAAAATGTACATTGCTTGTACATGACTGAAGGCTACAAAAAAGTAACATGTACGTGTAGTGTACATTTAAGGAGATGAGTGCTTTTAGAACTTGTGAGCTTTTTAGAACCTCCTACCTTATTAAAATCTAAGCTAAAACAAAAAAAAATCAAAACTGCATTGAAATCAGGCAACACCTCAAAATTTCCCCGTCCACGCCAAGCTGGGATGCTCTGGTCAAAATTGCCTGCACCAGGTGTTCTGAAGTCAGCTCACAGTGCAACAGTGGGGTTGCACTGGATCCCGGCCCCTGCATGCCAAACCCGCCCCGCCCCGGCCAGGTATGGTGAGTGTGGGTGGGGATGCTCTTGCGGTTCCACCCGTATCCCTCCCGTCAGTCCCATGACTCACAACATCCGTCACAAGTGCGTCATAAGTGCATCCGTGCAATCTGCGCATTGGCGGGCTTCCTGACGAGCTTCCTCTCATGCCTCTTGTCACCATTGGGACCTATCCAGCAACAATAATCTCTAGTAACAGGGCTCCGTCTCTCTCCATCTCTCTTCCTCCTCTTCTTCCTCCTCCTCCTCTGTTTCCCTTCAACAGGCACCCATCTCCCACAATTCCTCCATTCCCCTACGCAGCAACCATGTCTCCCCTCAAAGCCGTGTGCGTACTCTCCGGCCCCTCCGACGGCGTCACCGGAGTCATCTCCTTCCAGCAGGACGGATCAGGTCAGTCAAGACACCCTCCCCATTGATCGATGAATTGGCTGGGGTGGTGGAGGACTTACCGTTCTTTCGGTTTGAAAGAAAATGGTCTCATGCGATTGAGAGCGTTACTTAGCTTGTTGGCTCTGAGGATGTTGATTGATTAGCAGAGGATTGTTTGAAGGAGGGTTAGTTCGGGGGAGGTGGGGAACAGACCCTCCTTGCAGATCTTTGCCTCTCGCCTCGTATTTCTTGTCCGTGGGCTGAATAGGCCTCGGTTGGCGCTTGGGATGGAGGGTTTGGGAGAAATTGGAGAGGCATTTCTTTTGCTTCCATGGAGGTAGTGGTTGGAGATTTGCCGTCGTATTGATGTTGGGGTGGGATCGTTAAACAGTTCATGTTGTTTCAAGTTTGAAAGAGATGCTGTAATGATTAACACTAAACCAACACATGCAATTTTCTGCACTCAATCTTGTGATGCCCATTTTTTTTTGCATTTCATTTGTACTTTCCACAATATGGTCAATCAAAATGGTCATACCAAAGCCATGCATCCCTCGTCCATGAAGGGTTAAGAGCGTTGTTGGCTCCGAGGACGTTGGTCTATGTGATGGTTGTAATACATCGTTTGATCGCGTCTAGTTTGAGGGGAGATTGATGACGGAAATGGAAAGCTTTGGGAGATGTTCTCTCTATAGAATATACGCTGGGTGTCTTCTGAGGATTGGTCCGCTTGTTGTTGAATCTGGAGCATGGCGAGCGGGGTTGGTATGGTTGGTTGTGTTGTTGTGACACGTACGAATCGTAAAGGACTTGTCAGTGTTGTGGATTTTTTGTGATTTTTTGTGATTTTATACCAATGAGCTCATGGTGAGGATATGTGTTTACAGGTCCCACAAGTGTAGAGGGAGAAATCAAGGGCTTGATCCCGGGAAAGCACGGTTTTCACGTGCATGCTCTGGGGGATACCACCAATGGCTGCATGTCCACTGGTACGACTCCTGTTCCCGAAGCGTTGTGAATGCTTGTGCTCCTGGGAGCAGTTCTTTTTAATGAAATTGGACTGTTTCAAGAGCTTTTATATATCATCGCATGGAAAATTTCGTCCAATTTTATTGAAGACCTTGTTTTAGGGGGGTGAGTCATTCGATTTTGTTATGGACATTTTGGGTGAAACTCATTTGTTTGATCCTTCTTTCTAACGCTCGTTGCTGGAACTCAGGTCCTCATTTCAACCCAAAGAATTTGGAGCATGGTGCTCCTGAAGATGAGATTCGTCATGCAGGGGACTTGGGAAATGTCATCGCCGGGGGTGATGGTACCTAAAATTAAACACCCCTCGAGTGCAGTGTGGTGTAGTTTGAGAAAAAAATATTGGATGACGAACTCCTGCTTGTTTTCATGCTTTGTGGGGTTGGCTTTTTATAAATTGCATCGTCTTTCGTCCATCAACTTACTTTGAGAGCGTTCTCACTGTTTGTGTATAGAGCATGTAGATATTGAGTGGTAGATTTGACTGGAAGTTCTGGATTGTTGGCAGGCGTTGCGAAGGTTTCCTTGAAGGACGTTCAGGTACTACTTCTTCGATACCCCTTTTCTTAAGTTGGTTATCATGCCTTTTAGATTCATAGTTTTGCAACCGGGACGTTAGTTTGTATGCAGCAATTCATTTCAGAAAATTTTGTACCGTAATAATAACCTGCAAATGTGGTTGTTTGTGTAGATTCCTTTGGCTGGTGCGAACTCGATCATTGGCCGTGCTGTGGTTGTTCATGCTGACATTGATGATCTTGGAAAAGGTGAGTCGGAAGCCTTTTCGTTGTTTCAGTGGAGCTTCAGCGCCGACTTTTAATTTTGGAACCAGATTTCTGTTAGTGTTATTGTGGAAATCCTGAAGGCAGATGTTCCAATACCCGTCTCTGTTGGTTTAATGGCCTGTAGGTGGACACGAGTTGAGCAAGTCTACTGGAAATGCTGGTGGCCGAATTGCTTGTGGTGAGTAGTACAGGCTACTTTGAATGTATATGATCGTTCAAACAAGGTCGTCTGATTTAAATTGCTTGAGAGTCAATAGGACTTGAGTATTATGGTGCCTTTCATCTGGTTTGAGTGGTTTCTATCATTAGAATGTCTTGTTTTGTTTTGTTTTAAAATTTGATTAGTGGGCCTTGTCCTTGTTTTTGAGATGCAATTGAACATGTTTTATTCGGTTACCATGTACTCTATTACAGTCTTTGAAGCTTTCTGCGAGGCCGTAATCAATTCGCTGACATATCCTATTAAAAGTTCAAATTCTTTGGTGATTGGGTTTGCTGATTATGGCAATTATATTTTGGGGCATTGTTGCAGGAATCATTGGTATCCAGGCATCCGCTTGAAGCAAACTGATGACCAGCAGCTGTGCCTTCCGAAGTCCCTACTTTTTTTCAACTGAGAACTAGATGGAAAAGACTGTAAAGCCGTGACTTTTATGTGTTGATATTAGTGTGTATAACGCGTGACTGGAAGGTAACAAGACACATCTTTGTGCTTCCAGTAATCTGCCACGCTCTGCTGCAAGACTGTGGTTCATAACCCTAAATTCCGAATGGCCTCCCTGGAGGTCTTTGGATGTGTTTTGGAACAAATCAAATGCCATGGACGTGACTCTTTTAACCCCTTATAGCCCAGGGTCTTTTTGGGTTTAAAAACATTGTTGCTTTTGAAGTGTTAATAGTCCAAAATGTCATTAAGGTATAAAAATCTCAAACAGTACAATTTTGTAGTGTATGTCTTGGAAGATGACATGATTCAAATTTGGAGTCATTTGGTCACATAGATTGCAAGATTAGAATGTTTTAGTGTAGAAGAAGGATGCTGAAATTTTCCTAGTAATACCTTTGGAGGTGAAATTTGATTTCTAAACCTACTTAAATGAAAAAAATTTAAACTACAAAGTGCTTCAAAACCACCTTACAAATACATTGGTGAAAGAAAATATCATTCAATTAATTCACTATGTTTGCAAAATGACTTTGTAATGTCAAAAAATAGCATGAAAAGTTGCAAAAATGCATCTAAGGTTGAACCTCTTATTAAAGTGCTTCTTAGCCATTCATGATTTTTTTTTCAAGATTTTGTGCAAGGATGTCTATAACAATCTTGACTTTCTATAGAGTTGAGAGCTCTTGGAAATGAGCTTCAAATACATTAGATTTTGGAAAAAAATTTACATTAGAAATTCATTTTTAAAAATTATAGAAGAGATTTTGAAAAGCTATAAATTGATTGTACTTATGCATGTTATGTCTTATAACCTCATATTTTTTTGGTGACTGAGTTTTTAGATTTGACACATCAAAATTGGATTGAAAGACTTCAAATTACTTTTATAGTTTTAATACCCTCACGATCTAACTCTATAATCTTTCAATCCATAAGTGATATTGTTGTGTTTTTTAGTCCTCTGTGATCTTTAACATATCTAGTTTGAATTTGTATGGTTATAGTTAAAAAAAAATTTGATACAACTTATCAAAATGTTGGCTTTTTGTTCATTTTAGAGCAATTTCCTCGAAGCTCAAAAAAAGCCTTGGGCATTTAGGGGTTAAAGAGGTATATAACTTTGAACCTCTTAGAAACGAAGTTTTGGTATTCATCTTCATTGTGAGAAGAGATTGAAGTAAAGAGTATGATATTATGGAGTAGACTAAAAATTGATTCTTATAAGAATCATTATTTCATAATCGTATTTAATTTTTCATTTAAAAGATATTTTTTTGGCTCCTTCTAGCAATTTGACTCTTCCACCATCTTGTTCACTATTCTCTCAATTTTGAGAGCTCCACAAAGTCTTTTTATTGTATGACTTGTTACTTATATATTGGTCTATACAATCTCTAAAAGCCAAAACACTATTGAAGATTCAAGAGAAAATAATAGGCTCCCTTATGTTAAATGGGTCTCTTCTATAATTAATAAAACATGTTGCAAAGAATATTCTTCCTATATTGAACTAAAAGTTTTACTTCAAGGTTTTAAACTTAGAAGGATGGGCCCTTGACCATTGATTTCTAGCATTATTGTCCATGGCTTTGTTTGCTACCATTTTGCTACTAGATATGAATGAAAAATTTTATATTTATTTTTCAAAGATGAAGTCATATTTCTACTAGAAGTCATAAAATTTTCATATTTTTTGAAATTAAAAATGAGAAAAATTCATATCAAATACAAAATATATTTGAAAAATTTGAAATTTTCACCATAAATGTAATTTATAGTGTATATAGTAGAACTTCCTCAAGGTAATAGCCCTAGTACTATAGAAAAATATTACATAAGAGAGGTTATTGTTCTAGAAAGAGGTTGCGACATTAATGGCATTTGAAGATTTTTTACTAGGCTACAATGTTATAGTACTCCTAGACTGAAGCCACCTTTTCCAAGAATGAGATCTGGATTCTAAATTCAATAAAAGTTGATTCTATTTTTTACTTTTTTTGTACATCTTCAATACTGTCACATGAAGTGACGTCAAGGCCATTCTACATTAGATTGTAGTGTTAGATGGACTCCTATGAGAGTTCTTCTTAGTCTTGGATGGGTTTCATCCAAATGTTGGAGTTCATCCACCTTAGGGTTTGAGTGTTTAAGTAGAGAGAGCTCTTTAACTTGACATATGACTATTTAGTTACTTTGAGGTCAGAAAGCAATAGTCAAGGAACAATAGAACCAAAACTCGCTAAGTTTGAGGAATTTGAGTCATTTTCTATTAGAATCTAGGATATTTGAAGATTTCTGAAATCTAGGATTTTGGAAGATATTTGAAGTGTTCTAATAGGGTACATTTTGCAAAATATAGAATCTTTCATATTTGTAGATTTAGAATTCCTTTTTTAAAAAAATATTAAAATATTAAAATATTAAAAAAAAGAAAAAGGAATAGGGTGCAAACTTTGAAATTCATTTCTAGAAGCATATTAGTTCGGATTTGAGTAAAATTTGTACCTATTCTATGTGAAATTTGCCAAGGAATCCAATGGTGCAATTGGTTTGGCATTTGGACTTGTTATTTAGCCTAGATTAGTGTTTTTCTTGGGCTGAATGATGTTTTTGAACATCAATTTTCCATAATTTCGAAGAATTTTAGATTTTGGAGCCTAGTTAGACACATTCTAGTATCTACCTTTTGTTATTGATATAGGATTGGCAACTCATGATCATCCATCGTAGGTGTTTGCCGGTGGCTCTGATTTACTCTTTTCTTGTGTTTTTGCAATTCGTTGTTTAGGGAAGAGGATCCAATTTGTATTTCTTGCATTTTGTTTTGGTACCTTTCCTTGTAGTGGACATTATTGCCAGCAGCTTCCAATTTTGTCCCATTTTTTGTTTATGAGTAGGCTTTCATTTTCATAGACGTATCGTGGTGGTGAAGTTGAGTTAATCATTGATGAGACCATTTTCTATGTACTAAGTAGGCGGTGCATAGTTGTAGGTATTTAGATAGTTGCAGGTATCCAAATAGTCCTTTTATGGTACATACTAGGAGTCGGTATTATTGATCTCCGTCACTAGACTATTTGGAAGATACTCACACCGACGACTTTGGGTCAATTGTGGATACTGACGAGGCTTTTGAGCTTATTTCGGTGTTGGATACCACCAATAGACTTTGGGTTTGGAGTGTAGGTATATTTTATGACATGGACAATGATCCTCGTAGTATGGTGAGGGATTGTTTTTCTAGGAGGGTTGGAGGCATTTCTCTTCTTGATTGGAAGCTCTAATTCCGGATTTGGATGAAAGAAAAATGACAATGGTCTCTAAGCTTCAATAATTGGTATGCTTTTGAGCTATTGCCAGTTTGCCACAACATTTGGAGTACAAAGTACTTCAAATATATGAGCAATGGAGTGATGAGCACATATTCTAATTGTGTCGGGTGGAACGTTATTGGAAGACTTGTATAGAGCTTGTTTCAACACCCAAGGAAGGTGTAGCAACAAATTTGGTGCCTATGGAAAAAGGAGAAGGAAATTTAGAAAAAGGAGAAGAAAATTTAGAAAAGGAAGAAGGAAACTTGGAAAAGAAGAAAAATAATCTATCTTCTGAAGATATCAAGAAGAAGGCTTTGGCACTAGTTCAACCTTCCATATCCTTATCTTGGATAGCATAAGCCACATAGGCGACATTAGTTGTAGTTGGTGATCCACTAGTGTTTGAACTACTATGCCTTTTCATTGTTCATTTGGAGGTTGAATACAAAGGCTTTCACCGTGATCAAATGCAACGCATTCAAGACTTCAAGTGTGAGAAGGATGACACTCTGTGCACAATGTATACTAGGTTGGCATAGTTTACAGTTGAGTCTAAAGGCGTATTTACAGAGAGCCAACTTGTGAAGATCTTTTTGTCTACAATTGACAAAAGACTTCTAAATTTAGCTACACCATGGATTATTATCAACTATGAAGGTCGAGCAACGTTAGCACAAACATTTGCTGAAATTGAGAGGTGTGATAGAGCTTTGTGCCAACATGATGCTATCGATATGGTTTCTTGGATGACGAATACTATTAAGCTTTAGAAGACTACTACAGCTACAAATAGTTTGATGGAAATTCAACCTGAAAAAAGTTAGAAGACTCTTCATTGTTGGAGATGTGGAGAATCTAGCCATGCCAAAAATGATCCCAATTGCCCAAAGAAGAAGAAGGCCCAATCTGTAGAAAAGCCCAAACAAAAGACAGAAATGGCCAAGGTAGGGGAAAAATCTAAGAAAAAAGAACTGAAGTCTACTTATTGTGGTAGGCTTAACCATGATGTAGATTATTGTTTCATTTTACATCCAGAGAAACAATCTGCTTCAGAAAAGGAAAAAGCTCTAGAGACTAAAATTGCAAAGTTTGAGAAGTGGTTTAATATTATGGCTTCACTTGGCCAAGTTACTACAACCAAGTTGACTTCTCAATCTACATTTGGTGGTTCTGCTTCAAATTTGTATATGTTTGATGCTGCTATAGAGATGGTGGTATCAGCGACGGCTACACATATCCAAATAGGAACCAAGTTGGTTGAACCACCTTTGGATATTTTCAAAGATAGTGGGCGTATTCGACATAGTGGCTTGCCAGACCATATTGGCCAAGCATGTTTGTCATTATCATTTGGCCTTGCAAATGCTACTTCTGTTGTTCATTCTCAAATTCCAGTGGCAATAGTGCCATATGAAAGGGCTACTGCAAATAACTTGGCACACACTTTATTTTACAAAGTGTTGCAAATGCCTATATTTTTTTCTGTAGAGATGTTGGCTCCAAATTTTGCACTAGCTCAAGTGTTTCATTTAGTTGGCAAGATGTTGGAGGGCACAATGCCTATGCCATCTCTTGAAGTGGCTCAAGCTACCACTAAGCCTTCCATAAAAGAAGATTTGGTTTAGTTGCGAACTAAGCTTGCAACTGAAGTTATTGTAGTATTTGAGGAGGATGTTTTACAACAACAAGAGCGATCATTTTTATCTCATGCACCTTTGATTATAGGCATGGCTTATTTAACTGATGTTGTAGCTAGTTCTGCTTGAAAACATCATTACTTACAACCAAGTATAGTATGGCTAGTTAATGACAACAACGTTCTTGTTGTCAACCGCACGGATGACAATATTAGTCGTGTTACACTATTATGTGTAATAATGGATTCTGGTGCTTAACCAGTGATGATTGAAAAGAGACTTGCTCAAGAGTTAAGTCTCACTGCATCAGACTTTGAGCCTTGTCCATTCATCATTGTTACTTTTGTTGGAAGTACAGAGCATGTTATTGATTATACTAAACAACCATTGCAATTGATTTTTTGCATTAGACCTGGGCCACTTTATTCACATTTGTCACTACAGTGTGCAGTCACTAGTGTTACCAACTATGACATTTTAGTTGGTCAGCAAGCGATATATCCTTTAGGTTTTGATTTTGACAATTGGATTGAGGAAGTATGGATTAGACTAGGATGGTCTACTTGTGATAGAACAAAGGAATTTATTCTTGGAACTTTTGCAACAACTACCATGACTATGTCAGTAGAAGCTTTATTTGATTGCAGTTCATTAGTATCAGATTTATCATGTGGACCAGTGCTTACAGAAGAAAATAAGACATTTATGTCTAGCTCTATAGCACTGTCTGATTCATCTTCTTTTGAAGTTCTTAACAAACATTGCAAGGACCTTATACCTCCATAGAATACACGAGTTGAATTATCTCGACAATGCCAAGATATTGTGGCTTCATTGAATCTCACAGAGGAGCCATCTATCTCTTCTTCATCTCTTTTTGCCCAACCTATTCATTGGCATCCACCATTAGAGGGTATTACTCTCTTGGAGCTATTTGCGGACATTGGTATCAGTTTGGCAGTTGTTTTAGAGGGTGGGCTTAAGGTCAAGTACTACATTTATGTAGATAATGGGATTACACCTAATTGTATTGTTTGTCATAATATCCACCAATTGTTGACATTGTATCTAGAGCAATTATCTCCTTTTACTATTCATGATTGTTTTAACAAACTTCTTTGAATGTCACTCTCATTAGTGATGAGGATCTTAGGAGATTGGGCCATATTGATTTACTCATCGCTGGTTGGTTTTATTAAGGCCATTTATGTGTAGGAGCTAGTAGACATCTTGATGATTCTCAATCTAATCTATGTGCAGACTTGCTTCAACTTGCACAAATGTAGTATACCCACCAATCTATTCCACAAGGGTATATTTTTGAAAATGTGCTGCGATTAGGTGACACACCACCAAAGGTTCTTGAAGATGGACACTATATTAATCAATTTCTAGGCCCTCCAACCTTTGTGGATGTTGCAGCTTTGGGCTCTTATATTCATCACCCACGTTGAATTTGGACCAATCTAACCACATCTCATATGCTTCAAGAATCCCTTTCAAGAATCAAGAGGCATGTAGGATAAAAGTTGGTCAATATTTTGGATGACTATCGTATTCCTTTAGATGTTTCCCAAGATGATGAGTCTTCATTAGCTTGTGTGAACAAATTGGGAGCACCTTGAGTTGCTTTCCCTACATTTGTCACATATTCGTGCTCTTTTGCATTTTGAATACGTAGTCTTGGTATGGTTTGGAGTGATACCTCTCAAACTTATGAAGAACCCACTACAGATGAGCGAGAACGTACCATGGATTTTCTAACTAGTACTACTGTTACTTATGACTTTACAGAAAATCAACGACGCATTTTTTTGGACCAAGCTATGGATCTCAATACTTTAGTGTGGATTATTGGCACATGTCTTGCTATTCAACATCATGGTGACTATTTGCTTACTCTAAGGTCAAAAAGGAATAGTTAGAGGGCAATAGAGTCAAAATTCACTAAGTTTGAGGAATTTGAGTCATTTTCTCACTTGAAATGGCATGTAGTGAAAGAGCTTCAGGCTCAACATGTTTTTGTTGCTTTAGCTCAAGATTTTGGGAAAGTAAATGTCCAAGAGATGTTTTCAAGGGTATTTTTGTAAGATCTCTTCTTTTCTGTAGACATTACAGCTTTACATACAGATTGTGGTGATGAAGCCTTTCATTTAACTTCAAGTCAAGAGGCTAGGGGCACATAGGTTGTGCCTTCCATAGATTAGCAATTACAAGACGAGTTGGCATGCAATGGTATTCCACTGGTTGATAAAGTAATCACTAAGTTTGATGATTCGCCATTGAACTTAGAGTCACATCTTATTGGTGCTGAAGTACGGAAGGTACGGGCTTTTATTTGCTCGTATCATAGTTGTTTTGCCTTTAGATTGGAGGAACTTGAGGGCTATAAAAGCAAGCCTATTTCTATTCAATTGGAAAATGATCATCTAGTCTTTCGACGTCCTTATAGTTGAGTATCTCAGAGAGAGATGGTGTCCAAACTCATTGTCGAGAATTACTGGCCACGGGTTTGATTGAGCTTTCCAATGGCAAATATACTTGTACTACGGTTACGCCTTCCAAAAAAGATATATTTGGCAATTGGACGGAGAAACGAATGTGTGAAGATTACTGTCTAGTTAACCATAAAATCAAATCAAATTAGTATCCAATGTTAATACCATAGGAGATATTTGATGCAATGGACTTTTCTCGAGTTTTTGATACTTTAGACTTGCAATTTGGTTATCACCACTTGCCATTGCTCATAGAAGATCGAGTAAAGACAATATTTTGGAGAGTTGATCAACATGGCAAGGATCAACTCTATTATTGGAAGTTTCTTCCATTTGGTCTCAAGAATGCACTAGATAAGTTTCAAAGGGTGATGGACTGGATTTTGACTAGCCTACCATTTGCTAGATGTTACATTGATGATGTTATTATCTTTAGCAGCAGTCCACAGGAGCATGTGAGGCATTTGCAAGTGTTATTTGAACGGTTGCAACAGTGGGAATTATGCTTACATCATGGCAAGTGTAGATTTTTCCATGATTGATTATTATATTTGAGCCATATGATTATGCCAGGGGGTCTTGGAGTGTAGTAAGTAAAAGTAGATGCGTTGCACAAGATCCCGACACCTATTGATGTATCACGACTTCGAGCTTTTCTTAGTATAGCAAATTATTATTGCCAGTTTGTTAAGAATTTTAGCTTGATTGCCAAGCCATTGACAATTCTTACGGAAAAGGACCAATTATGGATTTGGGGCCTTGAGCAAGAACAAGCTTTTGATACATTGAAGCAAAATTTGGGTTCAACTCTTGTTCTTTGACAGCCAGATGCTACTAGATTCTTTCAATTGCACACAGATTAGAGTGCAATGGGATTGGAAGTAGTCTTGACACAAAAGGATGATGTAGGACAAGAGTATGTCATTGCATATGCCTCTAGGAGTAATAACAATGCGGAGTCCAATTATTTATCTTATAAACGAGAAGCATTGGTTGTAATTTGGGCCATTGCACATTTTCAACCTTATTTGTACAATCAACAATTTATATTGGTGACAAATCACCAACCTTTGAAGTGGCTTATGGAATCAGATAAGTTTACTAGCAAACTTGCTAGATGGGCATTGTTGCTTCAGGAGTATGATTTTGAGGTGGTACATTGGGCAAGCATTACAAATTTGGATACTAATGGACTCTTTCATAATCCAAGCTCTTCAAAGGAGGATTTGATCGGAGCTAGATGGCATGGGAAATGTGATAGAGAGGCAGTTTTTGGATGGCATGCCACAACATATTTAACTTTGATATCAGGTTCTGCATCTATGCTACCTAAACAGGGATCAAATGAAAAATCCGATAAGGCCCAAGTTGTTAGTGATATGTGGGAAGACTATGTGGTTTTACACAAACTTCAACAAGGGACATTTTCTACACCTACCTTTACCTTGGAGCGAGATAGAGTTGGTCATTGAGCAGCAAGATTTCGTTGGGAGAACAAATTGTTGTTTCAAGTATGGTCTAATGGAACTAGGCGCATTGTTCCAAGACCAAATCAACGAGCTTCTTTAGTACGGCAAGTACACGAGGAGCTTGGACATTTTGGCATGCGTAGGATACATTCTATATTAAGCAATCAATATTAGTAGACTGGTATGTATCAACAAGTTGTCATTTATGTTTCTCGTTGTGAGGTGTGTAATCAAGTTAAATCAAATTTTAACACATTATCACCTCAAGTACGACCTTTGCCCATCATGGATTTGGATTATCGTTGGTCTTTAGATTTTGCCGGGCCATTAGTTGTCACCTCATGTGGAGCTAAATATGTGTTAGTGATGGTGGAGCATTTTAGCAAGTGGATTGAATTTATAGCTCTACCACAAAATTCTTCAGAGTTAGCAGCTATGGCTTTTCTTGATCGCGTTTTGGCACATTTGGAGGCACTTGCTGAGGTATTAATGGATCAACGGTGAGAATTCCTTGGTTCATTTGAAGAATTGTGTACCAAAGCCTTGATAGATCATCATATAACTTCTAGAGATCACCTTGAGGCGGATGGCCTAGCAAAGCGGGTTGTCCAAACAGTCAAATATGGTTTATGAAAATATGGACTTCTTCATGGCCATCATCGTGATTGGAACTTGATGTTGCCATGGATTGCTATGGGCTATTGTTTCAACAGGTAGGCATTATTGGCATCTTATAGCCCTTACCAATTGTTGTATGGACAAGAGCCAATTTTACCTAGCTCATTGCAAGAGAAGTTAGCTCCAGTTGTAGACTTAAATGACCCTAATATGTAGGCTCAATGTCTACATGATCAAGCAATGTTCTTCAAACGGGCCATGCCCATGGCAATGGAGAACTTATCTATTGTTCAACATCATGATACCTTACAGTATGCTCGGATTCGTAGTGGAGCTTATCAGCCTCACTTGAGAAGATTTTCTCTAGGAGATTACGTGTACTTCCAACGTGAGGCACCTACAACCCTTGATGTGAAGGCAAAGCGTATTATTCTTCGTGTGAAAGATGTATTGTCTAGTGGTATTTTGTTATTTGAAGGCAAGGATGGACAGAAATGTCGATCCCACTCTAAACATTGTGCTCCATGACATCTTTCTATTGAGGGTTCTGTGCATCCAAAGCTGGCTATTGTGCCAGATGACCTTCCATGTTATGTATGTGGTGAGAAGAAGGGGAAAGCTACCATGTTATTGTGTGATCAATGCCAACGTGGATGGCACATGACATGCTTGATACCACCTCTTTCAACTCTTCTTTCTAGAGATTGGATTTGTCTTCGTTGCAGACGATCTTCTACTCATGTCACATCTTTTTATAAGAAATGAGGACTTCTCTGGAGTTGGCCTTTTTAATATGATGATAATGCTACCATTTGAGTAATAGGTACAAGTTATTGATTCACAATATGAAGTTATGATGAGGTTGACTATAGGATTCGACTCTCAAAAAAAATGTCGTAGGCAATTAAAGATATCACATTGCACCCAGCCTACCATTTTTTAGTCACTTCCTCACGGACTTGATTGGACTATCTATGTACTATTACATTGACTTGAATATATACAGTTGTTGTAGCAATATCACCAAAGGTCATCTCCGACTGCATATATGTTTGTTCCTAGCTGATTGGAAGGACTCCTTATCTACTAGGGGGGCATTTGAGGGTGTGCTTGTTATGCATTCTTGTTTAGTTTTTTATTTCATATTTGGTGTTAGTTATAGCACTCAATCTGTTGTATGCTACGATCTTTATTTACACGACAAATTCGTTCAAGCTTAAACCAAAGGTATAATATTACTTTAGAGAGGTTATTGACTTTATAAAAGTTCTACCATAACATCATAATATAAACTAAAGGTAATGTGTCTTTATAAATTTTTCAAAATTTCTAATTGGAGTAGAAACTACACTTGATAAGTGTCATTTCATTAGTTGGACTCAAATTCAAAAAGTATCATTTTTATGGCTAAAATTCACATCTAGAGTAAATGACAAGAAATGATCAAATACACTACAAGGATGATTTGTGGATTAAGCATCTTCTTTAGAAAAATCAATAATTATAGAATTTGAAATACTATTCTTTGAAAATATATTCAAGAATTTTTTTTTCATTGGATGAAAAAACGTTTTTTTTCATCCTACAGTCCTAGATAAAGTCATCCAAATAGACATTTAGTAGATACAACAACATTACATGGTTAAATTACAAAGGATTTTTGACACTAAAAGTGCACTATATTTCTAACATTTTCTTTTAAGAACATTGCTCATATTCATTGTAGTTAACTTTAAAGTTTGTCAAGAATACAACTATTTTCTTTTGGAAATGTTGAGTTCATTACATCTTATTATTTCTTTCAATAATTGAATTTAAGATTGAAAAAACCTATCTACTAGACTAGAGATTTCTTTTTATTTCTAAAATACATGGCACTTCCAATTTAGATGATTGTTACAGTTCCTACATGTTTGAGAAGCTATAATATAGCATATTCTATGTGTATAGTCTTATGCGACCATAGTAAGATTCAGATGTGAAAATGAATTAAAAATTAAAAAATGTTAATTATGACACCAATCCAATGGTGTATCAATTGCTATAATTTAGTATATTATTTGTATTTTAGAAGTTGGTTATGGAGCTACACTTGTGGTCCAAAATTCTCAATAGCTTGAATGTTTAATTTTTGTTCCTAGATAAATATATATCCTTAAAACAAATGCAACATATTTCAAAGCATATTAATTAGATGTAGGGGATAGTGAAATGAGAAGGGATTTAGACAAAGAAAAAAAGACTTCTATGCTACTTGCATTGTCTCCCAATTCAAACTTTGTAGATAAACCTTGAATGTTGTCCATACTATATGGCAATCTTTATACTTTCACTTGGGATTATTTCAAAGATGAAATTTCTAATCACTTTTTGTAAAATTTTCTTAAAAATACTTTAAGAATTCTTGAAGTAATCAAGCCCTACCATAATATAGAAATTGCACATTTTTCAAAAATATTCATGTCATGTTCTAGAACTATCCATATTGCTTATCGTTTTAGTCTATAGCTATGGTTTTAACAACTTTTGACCATTTAGATAGTCACTTCTAACATTATATTGGTCTAGTGGTTTTAAATATTTTTATGAAGAAATCTTGGAAAATTATTGATTTAAATACCTTTTTGATGTCACCAACTATTATTCTACAATGTTAGCTTATATTCTTATAATATGAAGAAATCTTACATAGTTATTGATTTAGACTAGTGTCCCCTATGTTGTTGGCTATTGCTACAATAAAAATAATTTTTAATTTTTAAAATTCATAACAACTTCAAAATTCGATAACTTTCATATCTTAGGTTGGAACACCACGAAACCAAGCTAGTGCACCCCTCTTTATTAGGAATCTCACCAAAAAAAAGAAAAAAAACTAACTTACTTAAGGTATGGATAATGTTTTGATGTCACTAACTACTATTCAACAATATAGGCAAGAGCCAAGTGATTAATTCAAGTCCAACTTTTAATCGCTTTTTGCATCAATGAAGTGAAGTGGAAATGAATTATTTAAGAGGTATAAAGGTTATCGAGATTCTTTTTCTTAAGAAAATGGTTTCCCAATTAAAACCTTCTACAACTATATATTGGTTAATTAGGACCATATGGTAGCCTTCTATACCCACTTATTAGTTAAAAAGGCAAAAACTTAAACAATAAAGCTTCACATATTCAAAAAGTTGAACCCACATAATAGAACTAATAAATTCCTATTATAATCAATACGAAGTAGGTTTGACCATATAACATGGGTTCATTTTTTGAGTAGGATCCTAGACAAACTTTCTTAATCATACCTTCTCTCAATGGACAACTTTTTTACTTTCAACATGAAGCCAACAAAATACATAAAATGTAACATGGTACCTATTCTTAAAATACTTAAATTAGATTCTTTGTCAATTTTGAATGGAATATGTATTTGGGACACTTGTATTAGAACATACATTTTTATTGACTTGGTTAAAAAAAATTTGTAAACACCTTCTAAACCATAACAGATTGACATTGCATAAAATTCTAGAAAAATAAAAAAACCAACTCACATCTCTTTTTCCCCCTTCTGTTTTCTCTAAGATGTGGATATTTGCAATTTACTTCAAGCATATTTGACTTCCAACTTACCCATTGAGGGCCACTAAGGCCAAAAAGTGGTTGATAGATGACTTCATTGTTCATTGTAGAAACAAAGAACACACCTATTTAGTCAAATAATCAGAGCAGTTTTGGTGACTACCTTGGTCATGCAAGGCTCCTTCCTTTAAGGGTTAAAAGTCATCACGCAAGTTGAAAACTTTAACCACTTCCGCTAAACTAGAACCCCAAAAAAGAACATCAAAGCCACGTTCCAAACTCCATGAAATGAGTCAAAACGATTTCCATAACCCGACAGACAAATACATTCCTCCCAAAAAATAACCCCCCATCAATACTGATTACTAAAACCCTATCCTGTGCAGGTAAACAATGAGCATAATTCACCACCCTCACCACCTTCCATGAGATGGTTCAGAAATCAACAACACTCCACATAACATCAATCCAAAGGGAATTTCAAACAAAAAGAAATGGAGTCCATCCTCAAATTTTCTTAAGCAGAAACATGACATGATCCATTGTGCACACCTTCCACACTCTAAATTTGATGCGTGATAGTATTTGTGGTCCAAATAACAGAAATAAATGTTAGCCTAGGCGCCTCTTCAAGTTGACGTGCTAGGCAGACCCATGGTACACTACTGCAGATATTTACAACTCTATGCAAACTTGCTCTGACGATTCGTCCAGCCTCACCCGACATCCACCATCCATTGGTTCCGTTCTCTAGAGCAGATAAAAAAATCTGTCCTACCTGTCAACAACCACCTGACATAGCTTGAGCCTGCTTTTACACAGTAAGATACAAATTTAATCAGGAACCACCATCCTATCTCTCCTCAGCAGACAGCTCTGAATGCTTTGGACCAGTTTCTAGGCTGTTACATAGACATAAACCAGGAACAGAGAAAACCCTCAGCCTTACTAGAGATACTGGTTCTCAAATATTCAGTCAAACCTGACAAAGGCACACTTCCTCCCAAGAGGCGATCTCGACTTGCACAACTTCTGCCCCGAATGGACCAGGCACCCCTACTACACATCCGGGACCATGGAGGCCCGTCTGGAATTTGAACCGCATGCCTGGGCAACGCTGTTCGTCGGAATGACAGCTACCATCGAAGTCAAGTTCCTGGATAATTTCGCAAGAGATTTGAAGATTGCACGACCATGCAAAACGGAAAAGGGCAAACGCCATCCTTCAAACAGATGACATGATCAACCACCTGCACACCAGCAAAGTAGAAACCGAACTCTTAGAGATATCCATAGCTACTGTAACTGCAACTCGCGTTGGCTCCGTCTGCCTTTCAAGATTGCCATCTGACAAGCATCACAGAGAATCACTACGAGATGGTCTCAAATTCAAAACCTGTAGGAGAGACCAAAGACTCCTACACAAAGCAAACATACATGAACCCTATGGTATTGCCCAGTACCTAACCTTCATTTACACTCACTACTCGAAGCAACCAGGGATCCCTTCAGCTTACTCTGCTGAGATGTTGACCCCGTTGCCGTCACCTCTGAAGCCACTTGAGCTTCACTTTCAGGTGCATTCGACTTGGGTTCCTCCGAAGGCACTCCAGCTACCATCGCGCTGGGTGTGCTCGCATTCGCTTCAATTCTCATCTCTTCAACAGCAACTTCGCCACCTGATCTCTCCTCCATCCCAGCTCCGCTTGTACTTGAAGGTTCAGACAAAGTCCCATCTGCCCCACCGGCTGAGGCTGCATCAACACTGCCTACATCTTGCATCTCTACATCATGTACAACTGCTGTACCGTTCCCTTCATCCTGCCCCGAAGGCATCAGCTCTGCAGCCATGGTAACAACTACCTCCACAGCCATGGTAACAGCTGCCTCCTCAGCCATTGTGTCCGCTGCTTCCCCAGCCACGGTAACAGCTGCCTCCTCAGCCATTGTGTCGGCTGCTTCCCCAGCCATTGCATCACCTGCCTCTGTGGACATTGAGTCACCGGCCAATGCAACCGTTACCTCCTTGGCCATTTCTTTCGTTGCGTCCCCCGCCATTGCATCCCCTGACAGCCCATCCGCGTCCTTTGTCACAGCCTCGCTCTGCAAGCCGGACGTCTCAAGAGGCTCCTGCCCTTGCTCTGGAGTTCCAGGTTCTGGCCTTCCGGTGTCCAGATCAGAGTCTACGTGGGTTGCGCCATCATTGAACATACCAGCGTCCGACAGCACTGCGGCCTCGAGAATCTCCTGCAGATAGTCCGGCCGTCGGTCATGGCTCGCCTGGCCCCCACCTGCTGTTTGCATGCCCTCGCCGTCCACCTCCACCAAGGCGTCGAACAATATGCTGGTTTCGTCGTGCACGCCCACGGAGGTGAACATCACGCCATCCATGGCCTCGCT
Organism: Pseudoscleropodium purum; assembly: GCA_963969395.1. NCBI lineage: Eukaryota > Viridiplantae > Streptophyta > Bryopsida > Hypnales > Brachytheciaceae > Pseudoscleropodium > Pseudoscleropodium purum. Next base: position 17,674,115 of record OZ017803.1, read on the forward strand.
CTTCACCGCTGGCTCCTCCGCTCGCTGCCCATCGCCCATGTGGCTCAAGGCAGGCTCCTGTTGACTCGAAGGCTCTAACCCGCCCACGCCCTGTCCATTCCCCTCGTTCACTGGCTTCCCCTCCTGCCTGGAAACCCTAGTGTCGATGCGTCGAAACTCCTTGTGGGTTATCGACCGCGGCCTCGTCTGCTGATGCCTGAATTGATGGTGCTGCTGCTCGGGCTCGTGGACACGAGCCTCGGGTTCCACTGGAGATGGGGTCGTTCGAGGTCGAGCCCTAACTGTTTCCGCGCTGCTGTTGCTTACCCCACTGGACGGCGTCTCGGGCTTCACGGACGGGTTTTTTCGACGCATAGGAGTCATGCTTCGAGAGATTCGAGGGGAGCTGTTGATCACCCGGTGCAGCTGCCGAGCGAGCTCCTCGTCGTCCACCGAACCCGCGCCAGCACGTCGCGCTGGGTAACCCTCGTCCCCCTCGTATTTCATCTCCCCTTTGGAGCTTCTCTCTCGCCGAGGCTCCGAGTGCACGTTGATTTCGAGCCTCATGGCGCCACCTCCAGCTGTCAACCTGGTCTCGGAGTTTCCGATTTTCCTACGAAGCTCAGCTCGACACGCAGCTTCTGCCTTGGCAGCGAGGGCTGCAGCTTCCAGAGCAACCTTCGCCGCAGCAGCTGCTTTCACGGCGGCTCCCGCCTTGACAGCAGCGTTCGCTTTCGCTGCCGCGGCCACTTTGGCTGCAGCCGTCGCGGCGTTCTTCGCCGTCACCGCTGCTTCTTGGGGCGACGCTGCAGCCCCTGACGGTGGCGCTTGAGACGACACCTTCCTTGGAGGCCCTAAACTTGCAACTTTCGTGCCTCCTGTTGCGTCCGGGCTCGGCCTGCGCCTCTCGAATCTTGAACCATCGCCGCTACGCTCGTGATCGCCCGACCTGCCACTGCGCTCTCTATGCAAGCGTGGCTTCTTGAGAGCCGGGCTCACAAAATCGACAGGAGACGCACCCGAGCCCGTCTCGCCGTGGAAGTTCGGGACTGGTCTCCCCGAACTGTGCTTGCTCCTCATCCCAGTCACTCCATTGAGCTCTCTCTGCCGTCTCGCCGAGTTCACACAATCCAAGCACACGTACGACGCGGCGTCCGGATTGCTCCCCGAATGCTTTTGCTCGCACTCGGGATGCACCGACCGCCTGCATCGCGTGCACACCAGCCACATCGACGGGTCTCCTAACAGAGTCGCGTCGAGGTACATAACCAAACAATGAGGACAGAACATGCTCTTCGAGTAAAGTAGGGTACAGGCACCGCAAAGACGCAAGGAAACGCCCCCTCGCTTAATTCTGCGTAATCCGTTGCTCTCCACGGCATTACACCCCATGCACCCATCCTCATACTTGCCCGACCCGGACCGGACCACTCCTCCCACACTCGCCGGAGCACTCGCATAACCACCCGCAGTAGGAGACTCCTCTGCCGGAGGTGGAGAAGTCGACAGCCATCCATTCTGCTTCAACCCTGCCAGCAATCGCTTCCTCGGCGGAAGCGAGCCTCCTTCCATCAACGCCCGGGACGCAGCCAACCCGCCCGCGTCCGCAGAGTCCAGTGAGCTCGCTCCGACATCTGCGTCACCCATTTCCCTACCCCTTACACCGAACCCTCCCCTCCCAACACACTCCTTACAAACCCTAGCTCTGTCGCTCGCCCTAATATAAACTCACCATCTCCCGTTAGGGCGAGCATCACATTGCAATATCAATACAGAGTCGTCCAATACACGCCTCCCCTCCGTCACAAATAATCTTCCGCCCAAACACTCCCTCCCTCTTCCACCAAATTCTCTTCCGCATACCCCTCCAAAATTCGAAACACACACGCACTCACACTCAAAAACCTAAACTCACACCCCTGTCCTCATCGCCACCACTTGCCACTCCGTCTCGCACAAACAACGCTCCCTCTTCTTCCTCTTTGCCCTTCCCTCCTCCCTGATCCTAATAACGCACCCTCACCAACCACCAATTCCAAATTCCCCGCATTCCCAGAAAACCGCAACCTCGTGCGAAACCAGAAGAAGCTTAGAAAAAACACGCAAAACAGCTGGTCCGGTGACTTGCGCCCTCCGAGCTTGTTGTGCACCTCCCACCTGGCTTGAAATGTTTGCCTCCCGAGACCCCCTAACGAAGCATCTGTTCGCGCCCCAGAAACGCAGATGAGTAGTTCCGAAAACTCAGTGGGAGAGTTTCATGGCGACATGGGGACCACGAGAGAAAGCACGCCGGAGTGGTGGTGGGAGAAGCGAAGCGTAACGACGCGAGCAAACCCTAGGTTAGGATCAAGAGAAGCCAAATTCACGAGGGGAGCATCGTGGACGACGGAGTACAAGACTCGCCGAAACAGAACAGCAAGACCGCCCAAGGCAAACAAACAGGGGCTTGACCCCCCAACCCCCACCCCCGGGAACCGGACGTCCACCTCGGCGTCGTTTGGGGTCCCTCGTGGCGGTTTATCATTGGGTAAGACCCATGTGGCTCCGGAGGGACTACCGGTCGTGGCCAACCCAGTCAGCAGGTGTTATCCAGGACTCGAGGGAGTGTGCCGTACCTCGCCAATCCACTGTTTGTTGTTGCAGAACGGAAATAAGACCTTTTCTTTTTATAAGGCAAGTGAGCCCATTGTGGGCAAAATTCTATTATGGTGTACATTGAAGTTCTAAAATGTACACCTCTAATAGAATTTTATCTGCCAAGGGCTTGTTCCCATTTTGCCCACAATGGGTTCACTTACCATAGCTAAGCCGGCCTCAAGTGATTGGGGCCATTCACAAGAGAAAAATATAAAGTGCACTCACAAACTCGTTTGAAATTCTTTTGATGTCCACATTATTCAACAATGCAATTATAAAATTGTGAAGGAGATTCAATTGTGCATCACTCCAAAAAGCTTTCAAACCCCTACAAATCCATGTGTCAAAAATTGGTCGATACCCCCAAAGGATCAAAAAATAGCACAATCTAATGAAAAGAAAAATAATTAATATTTTAATCATTTTGGTAGTCATAGGATTTTATTATTGATTGTTATTCAAGTTGAAGATATAAAATTTGGGATATGAGGGTTATGTATGTGTAAGAACAAAATGTACAAAATCAATTAGAATGTTTTTTTTTAGGACAAAGCTTTTGACAATGTGGCATTGCCAAGTTTTTGAGCCCTATAACTCGATCAATTTTCTTTTGAAAGGAAGATCTAAGGATTTCAAATTTGAATAGACTCAAATTAGGAAGAAGTATAAAAATTTTTAAAGCAAAATGATGCTCTACTCCCCTAATCAAGTTGGGACTCCCAAAAAATGACATAATTTTTTTTTTATTGTTAGATCATCAAAAAAAATTAGATTCCCTAGAAGGTCTTTTGCTCAGCTAGTTTCAAAGAAATAAAATGAGGAATGATAAAATAGAATCAAGTACATAAATTTCGGAACCCAAATTTCTCAAAACTTATTTTGGCTTGCAAAGAGCTTTAGGGGGTTTATGGTACAATCTCAAGGTTGTAATGATCTAAGTTGACCAAAATTCTCAAAATGAAATATCCAAAATATAATTGTCTTAACATTTTGAATTATGTATTTGAAAATGTTTGAAATTTCCAAAATTTTGGACTTATAATATAAAAGATCTTTACCTCCTAAGTGAGAAAATGTCTAATGAAAAGTAGTTTGAGGACCTAGGATCAAAAACTTTCAACAAATTATATCCATTGAAACTTTGTGTATAAATTGTAAGTCTACTCGTATTACATGGTAATTTTTTTTATATTGAATTTTGTCCAAGGCCACTAAAAAATAGTCACCTTTTTCCTTTAAAGATTAAGATACAATTACAAATTACCAAGCATCTATCTTATAAATATATTTGATAATATACATATTTATTGCATTATATTTAATAGTAGAATATTATCAATGGATTTAAATAATTTACCAATAAAACCTGGGCATCTTATTACTTTTACATGCAATATTCAAATACCATTTTTAGACTTCACTTTAATGTCCAAATCCTTCTTAAATTTCTTTGTGTTTTTACTAAAAAATTTATAAATGTATAATTTTTCAAAAAAATTGGTCATGAAGAAAGGTTGCTTGTGAAGATTTAAATATTACTTTAAAGGAATTGAATCTAGGCTTTTATTTTTGGCAAAATTTCGCCAAACTATCAGAAATTTGGCTTCATCCCTCCAAAAACTAGCCTCTAGAGTGAAGGCAGTAGGAAGACACTTGGTCCCTAAAAAAAGCCTTGAATTGAGTGAGATTTTATTTACATGAAACATCATCCAAAAGACTGCATTTATCATCTAGAATTTAACCCCTAAATGATTTTGACTATGTTTTTACCAAAATCGCTCCCAAACTACCATTTGTAGCACAAGTACCAAATTTTAGAAAAAAAAATTTGGACATACATAACCATAGGATCTCAGTAAGCTTGTTTGAAAACAAGTGGAAAAAATTTCAGAAATTTACATTGTATAGATTGCAAGATATTAGCACTTGAAGTGACAAATTTCCTTTTTTGGCCTTGCAAAAATTCGGACAGTTGTACTTTAGAATGTCACATTTGTATGAAAAAATGTCCAAAATAATGGTTATTTTTTGGATTCATTTTTCAAGTCAAGTTGGCTACATGCTTGAAAAATTTCAGATCATTTGAAATTATACAACATATAGGAAAAAATAATAAGTAGAAAGGAAAGGAGAATGATTCAAAATACTAAATTGTTAACAATTTATTTATAGAATTGAAAAATGCCAATTCCAATGGTTGTAATGTTGTAATAAACAATCTATATCCAATTTTTTTATTTTTTTTCAAAATATTGAAAATTGAGTTCAATAAAAGACTTTAAGGTTTGTCTAAGAGTAGAGATTCAATAACGACCTGCAAACTCCTACAAACTAGAACTCCTCATAAATTTTGACTCATTGATCAAAATGGAATGATTCAAAGCTTTCCAAATATGTATAAATCCAAAGAACCAATTTCAAATTTTAATTTCTTAAAAAAATGATTTTTAAAGAAGTTTCTTTTGTTGCCCGGGTTGCCTGTTGAGTAATGAAAAGTATATATCATACAATAACTTTGTAACCATGTAGTCAAAAGTTATGAAAATTCTTGAGCCTTATAGCTACTCCTTTGGCACATGCTGTGTTAAAATTTCAGCAAAAAAAAATAAAAACTCCATTTGTAGTAAACTACCTCAAATTTCTACATTGCCAAAAAACGCAGTTTAGGCGTTTAGGGGTTTAGGGGTTAAACATTAAGGCACTTAAGAATTAAGTTTAGCTACAATTTGTCCACATCATACTACTAAATCACAAGGTCCTCTCTTTTATCACATCTCCAAACTGTGTGATATTACAAAAATACAATCTTCTGCAATATCACATCTTCAAACTTTGTGATATTATAGAAATACAATGGCCGTTGAAGAGAGGATTGACAAAATTATATTAGAGAAGAGTCATTTTGATTGCTTGTATATGACTAAATGAATGGACCTCACAATGACAATGAGCTGAAAAGAGGCAGACCTACCATTTCCTCTAATTTCCTCCCCCCTCCCCTCAACAAAAAATTGAAAGTCATTGATTTAAAATTTAAAAAAATACTCCCCTTGGATGCTATTGATGTAGATACAGATGTAGGTGTGGGTATGATACAGGATATGGTATAGATATGGAATATGGATATATGTATGTATAAAAATATAGATACAATATTAGAATACATATACTATATGGGAATAGAGATATGATATGGAAATATGGATATTGTATAGGAATATGGATACGATGTGGGATCTATCCCATATCAAATGCCACCCCACCTTCCTCTGAAATTCACAAAATGGTGGATGGGTGTGTGTGTTACTAAAAAAAATTAATTTAATTTAAATTTTACCCCGAGGGGTACCGGGGGATTAATAAAAAAATGAATTTGACTTGATTTGAGCTCATTGTGACAATTTTGTCACAATGACCATGAGCTCAAATCAAGAGGCAGTTACTGCTTTACATTTTGAGCTCACTAAAACACAATCATGATTAACAAAAAATTAAATCTATGAATAGGTTATGTGACTTTATTGAGTTTTGTAAATAAAATCTATGCTTGCATTATCCTAATAATGAGGAGCAATTGAATGCAAAACTTCCCACATCAAAACATTCACTAAGATAGTTGTAAGCAAACCTTATTGTTATTCCTCAACAATAACACCATTATGTCTAAAGATATTATATAAAAATACTTCATGGGCCCAATGATGCTAGCTCATGAGCATCAAGACGTGAGCCTACGAGCCTTGAATTTAATTGTAGGTATGTACCTACAACCATTTAAAGGTGCTTACAACATATATATATATATATATATATATATATATATATATATATATATATATATATATATATATATATATATATATATATATATATATATATATATATATATATATATACCTATAATATAAGTACACTATAACATGAAAAGAATTTTTAGCATAAGAACCTATAATGAAAACACTTGTACTCATAAGTGTCTATAATATAGATTTGTAGGCTCACATGCTCATAAATTCTATGCTCTCATGCTAATACTTTCCTTCATTGGCCCCTCAAATTCACTTCAATGTCAATTCAATCTACTATGGTAGTCCTTCAATAGATATGACCGCATGATCCATTGCCTTGGCCAACCATCTCCCTCTACTTCCAACAACAAATTGGTTATCATTGCAATCCATTTCTTATAGAAGTGAAATGTAATTTTTTTTTGGTAACAATGCCCATGTTTGATGAATTGGTGAGTTTTATGGGCAATTTTTAAAATTTTATTCTAAAGGTACATGACGATTTTTAATTTCAATTTTCTTCAAAAAATAAATGAAGACTTTAATTGCAAGAAAACAAAAACTTTTCAAACAAATTTGTGAATTAAACCCTAAGCGCCAAAACAATACATTGTATAAAACACTCTTAAAAAATAATACTAAACTAATTGCTAATACCTCCAAAGTATCTACACCATTGATTCTTTCTTCTTCCTATTATACATTATTAATGAGCAGCATTTGGAATTTTGTTTTTAGTTTAACCAACTTTTTCCTTTAATTCCCATATTATACTCATTTTTCAAAAATCAAATCCATATTTTTCTTTAATTTTTATTATTCAAATTAAATTTTTAAAAGATTTCTTCACTAAAGAGCTTCAATGTTTCCAAATTGCAATTCGTTTTGTTTTTTTTCCAATTTCACTAATCTAAGAATAAGCTAACTTGCAATTCTCTCCCTTCTAAACATAATTAACAAGTGTTTTTAAAACGGCCTCAATGAATTCTCATTCAATAAAGTGCAATTTTCAAAACATTCATCATCCACCAACCCAATTAGACAGTTGAGCAACTTTTTTCCTTTGATTCCCATATTGAACCATTTTTTCAAAATAAGAAGTCTATTTTTTTCCTACTAAATAGAGATTTTATAGATTTTTTCACTAGATTTTTTTGACGTTTCTAAATTGCAATCAGACATTTTTCCAATTCCACCAACTAACAATTGGGGTAGTGACAACTTCTTCAACCTAATTTCACTTCTTTGAGAATTGAAATGCCACACTTTGTGGTTGGTGTTCTGGGTGCTACGGACCCCCCCTTCTCCGACCTCATGTTTTGTCGTTTCTTCTCCTTCGCAAGTGAAGAAATGGCACTTCATTCTCCAACCTCGATGAATTTTCAGTCTTCCACTCCCTTGTTTCAACCCTCCGTGGCTGTATGCATCACCCATTCGATCATTTCATCAAAATCACCCCCCAAAATTAAACATTTTCCAAAGTTTCCATTCTCCATGCTTGTTGCATCCAATAGGAGTGTCACACCTTCTTCACAAAAAAACAGCTCCCCATTGGCTCCTCATTTCTCTCACCAACTCCTCAGACTTCATAGAACTTCATTTCTCAAAGGTCTGACTACCCCTAAAGAACTACCCCGAGATTCTCCACCCCCACCCCCACCCCCACCCCCCACTCCCCCCACTCATAATGAGTTTCCTCGAAGCTGCCTCGATGAAATGAAAATGAATCCACTAATTGGATGAATGTGCCCGCCACGTGCGGTACTCCAACATTCATCCCCGACCGACAGACTGACCCAGTTGCCCAGTTGCCCAATTCATTAGGGCTTTCATATCAGAAAAAAAAACAGACAGCCCCAGGTCCACATGCAGAGGGCGAACAGTGGTGGATCATTTAGGGTTGATCCCAATGGAAGATGCCTTCGGAACGTGGAGGAGGAAGGGTCTGGGAATTGCAGCAGCAGCAGTTGGACTGCAGTGGACATGGGAAAATTGAAAACAGGCTTCTCAAAAAAAAATTAAAAAAATTAAAAAAAAATTAAAAATTAAAAATTAAAAATTAAAAATAATATGTATAATAAGTATAATAATAATATGTATAATAGTAGTATAATAATTATATGTATAATAAGTATAATAATAATTATATGTATAATAAGTATAATAATAATTATATGTATAATAAGTATAATAATAATAATAATAAGTTAAGATATTGAAGAGGTGTTGGTGTGGGACAGTTGCCGCCTGAGTTGAGTTGATCCCTCGGCCTTGGCAACAACACATTCTTCATGGCGGGGTGAGTAGGTCGGACCAAAGACTGAGTGCGCTTTTTTCAGTTGCTCGGCCACACGGAACTTGGATTTGGGGGGCTGACTTGCAGATCTCGTGGGCAGGACCCCGTTCACATTCACATTATTGTCGGTCTCTCTCCCACTTGGCTCGATAACTAAGTTACTGATGAAACTCGATGCAGTGAGAATTCGGAGTACATTACCATTTTTTTTTTACTACTAGGAGGTCTAATTCTATTACACCCACCCCAAAAGATGGCATCTAAAATCGCAGCCCAACCTAAAGAGGAAAAAAAAAAAAATTCAAAAACTTCCTAACCAACTGAAAACAAGTAGCTTCATTTTCATGAAACTCACTAGTCCGCTATCCTCTCTCTCTCTCTCTCTCTTTTCAGTCAAGTAAAATCCTCCTCATGTAAGGTAACTACACTTCATTTTGACACCTTCCTAAAACTGAATCCCTAGAGATTCTTGCTTACAATATACTCTCACTATTCATGAGAGAGTTTAGGGCTAGTTTAAAAAACACCTTGGTATATTTTCAAGCACTTTGAAATATTCATAGTTTATTCATACGATGTTCAAAAAATGCATTCGAAGAGAATCTAGAATCCCCTTAAGACTACCAACAAGACCCCACAAAATTTTAAAAAATAATAATTATAGCAATAATGAGAACAATGTTGAATTGCATGTTGAGTCGATTTTAAGTGTATGATAGTTACCTTATAAATTAGTTTTTGTCAATGCAAAGGCTCTTTCTGCATACCCCACAATTGAAGAAAGTCAAGTACAGTTCAAGGTAAGGCCCACCGATGTGTCCTTTCGTTGGTAACCATCAGAGTCTCGCATCCGTTACAGTACACGTCGTTCCAACGCCACAGCAGGCCCACAGCAAAAGTTACATTGCAACACCCACGGCAAAAAGTTAGACTACGTACTTCAACATTTACCGGTAAATACCAGTAAAGCCCACCCCCAGCGACGTACAGTCACCGGTAAATATCCGACACCAGAAACTGTACCTGACTTTCTCACTCTGCAAAAAAAAGTTATCTTAACTCCCAGGGCGCTAATTTAAACCCGTCATTGCAGGGTCCTTACAGGGGTGAATTTATCCCTGGTGTTTTATGGTGAAAACATAGGAATCTTTTATTTGCCATACATGATAAATTTTGCAAATTCTGAATTCATAATTGCAATCAGGCAGAGGCTCCAGATTTGTTCGGTAAAGCAAAGCACATAGAAGTAATATGATGTAAAATAGGAGGCTATTATTTTACAATTACCCCACAAAACATAAAATTCACCTTGTTGGGTCTACTTTGAATGATGGGTTGAACATTTTCCTTTTAACCCCTGAGAGAGCCGTATTTGGATTATAAATGTTTTCAAGAGCTTGTTGCTGGAGCTACTGAAACGGATGAAGTACATCCAAGTTTGTTGAGGAAGTTGATTGAGTAAGTTTGTTGGGGATTATTGTGCAAGGTTCAATATGTGTTCACGTAGGGAAGGGAAGAAAATGAAAACTTGCAAAAATGACTTGTAGATTTAATGTCTAGATTCTATTCATATCATAATTTATTTTGCCAAATCAATACCATTCAAAATATGCATTTGCCTTGCCCCACCCTCGGGGCTCTTTAAGAGTTAAAAAAAATGCTAAATTATCCCCCTATAGAAAGGATCATAATGTACTATACAATCAATAGATTTGAAGAAACATTAAGATGTGTCGTACAATACATCTTAGAAGAATATTGAAATGACGAATTGTAAAAAAAATCTTGTGTGCTACAACTCATGAATCTATCATTTAAAAGAACACTATGTTTATCAAATATAATAAGTTTTGAACCTAATTTTTAATGAAATGTCAATGATTTAAAAATGATTTTTTTGCAATGAATTTGAAATTTGGAATCCTAAATTCTTTTATTTAGTTTTTTTTGTATTAGTCTACTAGTGATGATAGGGACTTGAAATTTTTGATTTTAAAAATAACTATAAAAACGAGTTTTATGTTTATCTTATTTCATGAACTCTCTTATTCACGATTGATCTTAACCTTGTAATGACTTAGTAGCCTAAAAGTGTCCAATGGATGATAGAAAATCCTTCTTTGTAAGACAGAAATCATACACATGTTCATCTTTGAAATTTTGTGTGAAAAGGGAAAATATTGCACAATAGTTTGACCTCCAATGAGTGTTTTTTTTTCTAAGCAAATGATTCACATGGTACAAAAAACAACGATTTCAACAATGACCAACCCTGTGCTGTAGAGTTAACAATCACACTTTACAATCTCAATAACTAACCAAATCCCTACTTACTAATCAACCATTCTTTCATTTGAACAACATACAAGGCACCATCTTGACAAACAAATTCAATGTCCTTCACAATCCATATAATTAGATAACAAACGAATTGTTGTTGCTCAATTATGGTGGAACTAGCCATGGAGCAATCTCATTGCTCCAAAAAACATATGACGCTTTGTATAAGCGAATGGCATCATGTGAATTGGAGCGAAAAATAGAGACGAAGACAGTTTTCCAGCCAATTGAGATTTGAGCGCGCAATGAAGAGCTTCATGCTGCTGTTGGCTATGGCGTTGTCCATGGCGTCGTCAGCGCAAGGCGACTGCAGCAACATGGACCTCTCCTCCTATGACGCTTGCATGCCTGCGGTCACGAGCACGGTGCCTGCCCTGCCGTCCACAAGCTGCTGCGCCGCTATCAAGAAGGCCGACCTCACCTGTCTGTGCAACGCCGTTCTCCATGCAGACCACATTGAAGATCTCAATCGGGAAGCGGCCCTCATGCTCCCGAAGAAATGCGGCGTCATTCCGGCCGGCGTCACCACTTGTGGAAGTAATTCGCCCTGACTCGATCACTCTATATTTCTTGAAATAATTAATCGACTTCTGTCTGTTGATGATGTTAAGATCTCATGTCGCTTCGTACGGGAGAACGGAATAATCTTGGTCTCCTCTTTGTAATATTCCGCGTTCCAGTAAATCGTGGATGTGTACTGTTGATTTCTGTTGGAGTGCCTGAGATTGCGCTGCAGATCATGTAGGTATGATTGTTGCGGGAGGGCGTGGATGAATTTGCACTCCACGTTTTTGATTTTTTTGTGAATCGATTACTTGATTTCTATCTGTTGATGATGCTAGGTTCTCATGTCGCTTCGTACGGGAGAACGGAATAATCTTGGTCCCCTCTTTGTAATATTCCGTTTTCCAGTAATTCGTGGATGTGTACGGTTGATTTCTGTTGTAGTGTCTGAGATTGCAGTTCATGTAGGTATGACTATTGCGGGAGGGCGTGGATGAATTCGCACTACATGTTTTGATTTGTTCTGTTAATTGATTTTGATTTCTGTCTGCTGCTGATGTGAAGATCTCTTGTCGTTTCGGTTCGGGAAAACAGAATGTTCTGGAGCATCTCGTTGTATTATGTTTTCCTGTAATTAAGATACCTTGGATGCGTGCGGTTGATTCTTTTGTAGTGTCTGGGATCGCAAATCAGGCAGTTACGGTTATTTCAGGAGGGCGTGGTGGAATGTGCACTCCACGTTTTTGATGTTCTGTTAATTGATTAATTGATTTCTGTCTGTTGAAAATGTGAAGATCACATGTCAGTTCGTTACGGAAAACGGAATATTCGTATTCATCTCTTTGGAGTATCCCATTTTCCATTAATTAAGATTAAGATGCCTTGGATGTGTGCGGTTGATTTCTTTTGTAGTGCCTGGGATTGCAGATCATGCAGGTATGACAGTTACTGCGAAAGGTCGTGGATGACTCGTCGTTTTACATTGCTGGAATAGGTACGGAGAGAAGGTGTTCTGAAAGCTTATCGAAAGCTGTTTAAAGTAGTTAGTTTCTATTGGCTGTTGTTTCTAATTTGCTTTACATTTTGCAATAACAAATGAGGCCCAAGTCATCTGGAATATGCAAATTAAGTTTCAATAATGATAACCTCGACAAGACGTTCATTCTGGTCATGACCTGAGATGCCGATTGGCGGTATTGTTAAAATTCTGAAGAATGTTGATCTTGAATTTTTGATTGACAATCTCACTTATCACACAATACCGCCAATCGGCATTTTCGCAGATTATTTAGTGATCGGTCTTCGCAGATTATTTAGTGTCCTTAAAAGTCATTCTAATTTGAAGAGAGACAATAAATGGAAACTAAATGTCTGAAACAATTCCATAGTTTCTGGATAATTTACCTGTATTCACGAGGTGGAAGACTACATGCTGCTGGGACACCTGCGGAGATACAGGTTTGCATAAAGAATTCAACTAATATGATGCTTTGCATTCTTTCCTCTAGCTCTAAGCTTAAATTATCGTGACATTTGACAAGGCTATGCATCTACACCTGTGTACTAATCAAGGTTTACGATTTGTGTTCTGGTTATGCTAGTTGTATACAGTAAATAGACTGCGAGTATCTAGCTATACGTTTCCAATTTAGTCTCGGATCCAATAGGCTTCGACGTTGTTGATCCATAACCGAAGAGGGAATTATTTGGCTTTCTCGAAAGCCATAAGAGTCAATTTGCATCACACGGAGTCCGAAGACACTGTTTTAGAATTTTTTGTCTTTGAACTGCTCCACTTCGATATGAGAATTGTTCCTTCGTTTCGTTAGGAGAGGAGCCAAAACTAGGAATGGCCAGTGTGAGTTGCCCAGATAATTTGACCCGAGGTCATGTCCAACACAATGACGTTGCCACAGGCGAGGACGGCAATAGATACGGAATACAAATTCGATGTGGTGGCGCCGCTTTCCCATCGCGGATTGCCCTGCGGATCCCTCACCACCAGATTCCCGTTCGCTTGCAGCTCCATTGAGCAGTTGTATTTAAACGGGTCGTTGTATTGAGAGAACGTCGCCCATTTTCCTTGCCAATCGATCGAGCCGTCCGCCGCTTTCCTGTAGAGCACAAGATTGCAGTCCTGTTGCATGATGAACATATACCTGGAGTCAAAGGATTGCAAGCTCTGCCCCACCGAAAGGACGTTTTGAATTCCATCCCACGCAACTGGGACTAGGTTGGAGAATCTCCAGTCGCAGGGCGTCCCAGTGGCTGCGGATGCTCTCATCATTGCTCCTTTTGCGGCCATGCGGTTCAGGTATGGAATATCCTTTGGCATGGCTGCAAGTACTTCTGGATTGGTTGAATTCTTAGATGCTGCTCCAAGGCCACGGGCCAAGCAGACCGGGTTCTGAAGGAGGTTAACGGATGAAGAACTTAGCAATGTCGTGGTCATGCTCGGACTCTTCGCCGTGGTCGCCATTGGCGCTATGGCCGGCGTTGGCGTTGGCGTTGACGTCGCGTTTGTTGTGGCCTTTGGAACCCACAGGTAGGAGACTCGGTAATTGGAGTTGGTGCAGGAGGCCCACGGTCTATGACTAATCCTCTGGTCGAGAGCTAACCCTGTGCATGCCGCGAAAGCTAAATTGAGTGTAGAGCATGAATTGATTTCCTTATTATATTCTGCAGTGCACTGTGATGTTAGGTACTCGAAGGTCGTGCGGAACGTCCCCTTAATCGTGGAGGTGTCGATGACGTGAGGTATGACGAATTTCGCCCCAAGACCGCAATTGCCTGCCAGGGGCAGCTTCATAAAGTCTTGTGTGATTATGTTCGACACATCAATGCTGCCCGTGGAAAAGTCCATTGTTACGTCGTTGCTGAAGGCCAGCTGCTGAGCATCTACCGTTGGACGCGGATTCTCCACCATGATGGCTGTCATGAATACAAGCACCAGCCAGCCTATTATTCTCGCCATTGGCTATCTAACTGAAAGTGGTCTGCAAGAGTCTACAATTCTGCTCCAAATCAGGTCAAGGATATCGATCCTACGGTAAGCAAACTAATGCCACGGTTGCAGATAGTGCCTTGTCAAACGCCATGATGAGACATTCCTTTTGATGCCAAGCAGCACACGGCCGGTTCCCTCAGTGCAATGGAGGCTGCCGTTTCCACAAGTTCTGGAAGTCCACTGGTTTTATAGCAAGCTGAAGGCATACTGGAAGATCTCATATCCAGTTCCGTTGGGCTGTCTGTGAGGCCTACTCATCATCTGCATCGATTGAACAATGAAGATTTGCTCTTCGTCAGATCTCAGTGGATCGGATCGATTGCCTCACCTACTACAAAACCACTCTTCTGAAATGTTGCTTGGTTACATACCTACTCTCGGCGAAGTACGCTGTTGAGCAATCCCTGGATATAGTCGTCCGGACTTCCTGAATGCTTTGCGGATAGACCGTCCCGCCGGGAGTGCGTCACAGGCAGGCTGCCTAGCTTGGCATGGTATGTTCCTCAATTTTAATTGCACTAGTGACGCTCACAAATCAATATTGAGTCTCTTAATTATTGTTATGTAAACGACCAGTCGATGTTGGATTCGCAAATGCAATTCACTTCGAATGCACCACCAGGTTCGGAGAAATATGAATGGTACTCTTGCGGTGAGAATTATCTTGCCCCAAAACCTCTGAGCATGCACATTAGGGGTATCATTAAGCGAGATTTCGGTTCAGAAAATGTGTCGAGACTGACTTAAAACTCTGCCGAGGATAAGTATTTTGGAGACAAGATTTTGCATTACGTAATCTCAAAGCATTAGAAAAATTCTCAGCCCTCAGGAGGGCCGCTCCAGAGCAGCCGAAAGGATCCCACGATTACATTTAACTTTGCTTAATGATATGTTTTTCTTCTATTGTTGCTCATCTAAAGTTGCAATGTCTAATGACTGTTAATGATTCAAAACCCAAGTATATGTAGTTAAATAATCATGATTTAAATATTGTAATGTACCTTACTTCTAATGATTGCATACCTTGTTTTCTAATCAAGTTATGAAAAAAAAAAAATGTTGAAAATACTTCAATGACATCTACTATCAAGAGTTCTATTAGTGGCATGAAGTAGACTTAATTCCTTGGCTAGTGAGAATATTAGGTAAAGAGGTTAGTTTTATAGAAGAATCAATTGTTTATGGTGAATCTTCAAAGATTATGGGATATCTAGAAGAAAGATTACTCATTGTCAAATGTAGGAATTGCGTTTAAAGTCGAATTTCAAACCACATTTAGGCATAGTAAAATGATTTTTTTTCAAAAAACTTTTAACTTAACAAAGTTGAAGAGTCAAACTAGTTTTCATCTTCAAAAATCATTTTGAGATTTAAAGTCTGTAATAAAAAGTTATGGCCATAATTCTAAAAAGAATTGAAAGGGAAATTTTTTTTGACATTTTCAAACACCCTCTCCAAATTCTATTCATAACTTTTTATTGGAGACTTTAAACCTCAAACGGATTTTTGAAAATGAAAATTAGCTTGATTCTTCAACTTTGTTTAATTCAATGTTTTTTGAAAAAAATCATTCTACTATGTTTAAATGGGTTTTGAAATTCAACTTTGAACACAATTTCTACTTGTGAATTAATCCTATTTGTGCTCCTATTAATCCTAATTTACATATCCCACATGCATTGTTTTACCTACTATTATCATCCCTCTTGTATAAATCACTTCTCTTCTCAACTTCACACACCATGGACTACAAGGCTTTTGAAGATGGTTGGAAAATGTCACAGTCCTTCAATTTTCTTGGCAACTAGCTTGAAAATCCACTTCATTGTATTTAATTTCACTAAATTTGATTATTTTGTTAATTGATCACTTTGTATGCTTATGCGATTAATTATTAAATAGGTTTCTACTACCCCTTTATTACTGAAGTCTTGATGTCTTTTGCAAAATTCAGACTTTGACTATGCATTGTGGCTAGATGTCCCTACTAATTCTTAGGTGATTAATAGATTGGTTTTGTTACTCTAGAGTGGCCTTCCAAAGGACTGAGAATTTTTCTAATTTGAGAGCCTTGTTGGGAGTAGCAACATATAAGTGGAGAGGGCTCATTGTTTTCATAACAAGGTTGTGATTTCACACTTGTAAACCTTAACCTCAATGTTTGAATCTTGCTCAATCATAGAACTCAAAAGAAGGAACCATAAAGCCAAAGTAAGATACAATTATGGGACATTGCCATGCTCTTCATATTAAATATAAGGTTATGTGCTTACAATTCTAAAAGAAAGAATGAAATTTTTTAGGAGAATTTATGAGCTTTAACAACCACATTCAATTGTTGATAATTTCAATTTAAGGATTTTTTCAATTGAACATTATTCAACAAGGTAAAAAAGTTCTCTAGATATAAAGCAAAGGGAAAAAATATTCTACAATAGTCAACCTTGAAAATTCAACAACCATGTAATTTAGAGAAGTATGTTGACATCATGTAATTAAGGAGCATGTTAAAGGTCATTGCAAGAAACACTTACCTATTTTCATATCACAATCAAGTGATTCTTTTGTCATCTGCTATAATTTTTGAATTTTAAACCTAATTCCAAATATTTAAAAAAAATTCTAATTTATTTGATTATATATATATATATATATATATATATATATATATATATATATATATAATTTCAAAAATCATTTAATATTTAAATGTCAATTTTGTTAATATGTCCTACTTTCAAGTTTAAGGGTTTTTAATACTAAGTGCCAATTCAAATTAATGATTTTTGATTAAAAAATTTTGTATATATTTCTATGGTAGATATACATGTTATTATCTCCTAAGAATTGTCAAGTAACCTATTTGTATGGTAGTGACCATAAGTGAAAAAATAGCAACCATCAAATGAGATTAAAAAAAATCTAAGACTACCCTCTAATGCCATGCAATGTGAATTAAGAAGAAAAAAAATGTCATTGAAGTCACACTAGCGGCATGATTTGAAAAGAAACCAATAATTCCTTTTGGAAAGTCAATAATGGTGCGATTTGGTCTTGTAATGTATATATGTGGTACTGACAATAGGACTTTGTTTAGGCTTCTTTATATAAATATGTAATATGTAAATCAAATATTCAAATTAATTAATTTCATTGATTTATAAATTATGCATGATTGTCTCTAAAAATTGTAATTGGTTGTAGAGTAATAACTGAAACTAAATTTATTGAAGGATTTGATTAAATTTTTGTACAATTCATTTCATGAAATGGATTCCATTAGAAGAGTTTTGGGGGGTCCACAAGCTTGTTCGGGCATGTTCCCCCGCAACTGTTCCCCACAATGAGGGAAACGGCCCGTTGTCAAAAAAAAAAATTCCATAAAATAAATAAATAAATACAGTCTCCAAATGCAAAAGAAATTTAAAATTAAAAAAAAAAATTGGTCAATGACATGGCAAGGTCTCGGCCACATTAGACTGCTACACTGAGCTTGTTTCCTGTGTTCGTAGGCTGTGATAACTCGTAGGCATCCAAAGGCCCCAAAAATCTTCTAATGAAATTGATTCATTTCATAGAGTGAATTCAAATTAATTCATTTTTTTAGAATGGATTCAATGTAATTCGTTTGACATAATGAATTCAAATTAATTCGTTTGACATAATGAATTCAAATTAATTCTTTTGAGAGAATGAATTCAAATTAATTCATTTGACATAATGAATTCAAATTAATTTTGTTGAGAGAATGAATTCAATGTAATTCATTTGACAAAATGAATTCAAGTTAGTTCATTTGAGAGAATTTTAGCAATTTGAAAAAGACAAATTTTAGTAGCATGAGATTGAAGAAGAAAATGTTGAAGAGATTAGGATTTAGGATTGAATGTAAAAGTTTTATATGAAATAAAAAAATGAGAAATTCAATTTTTCAATGTAATTTAGGATTTGTTGTGCAAATGAAGCAATTGAAGAGGAAGGAAGTGAATTCAAAGATTGAGTGTTTCAATGTAGGGAATTGAAAATGATTTTTGTTCAATGGCTACATGCCATGTGTACAAAAATTATTCCATGACTACCCTACTATTAGGCTTGTATATGGTTTTACACTATCACCTCAAAAAAACATCACTTCCAAAGGAAATCTAAATAAACATTATTTTATATCTTCCACATTTGTGCAAGAAGGCCTTCTTGCGCGCACACTTGTAAACATTAGAAATGGTTTTGACCTCAGTTTTTTAGACCATGGTCTTTCCTAATGACTAAGTTTTAGTTTTTTTGAAAATTGATTTTCCTATTTTCTACAAATTAAAATGTCCAAATTGTATTTTCTAGCACAGATTTTTGGACAAAGAATTATGGTGAAGAAAATACTTAGTTGGACATTTTCATTTGTAAAAAATAGAAAAATCAATTTTTAACAAAATTGAAAATATGGGAAGACTTTTTGGTGATGAGATTTGACCCAAAAAATTAGGTCAAAACCATTTCTAATGTTTATAAGTGTATATGCACAAGGGAGGCCTCTTTGCATGAGCGTGAGGGATGTAAATAATGTTTTTTTAAATGCCCTTTGATAGGGACATGTCTACCTACTATAAGAATATAACACAAAAATTTCAACCAAAAATCATTAATTTGAACCGATTATCAATATTAAAAAATCCTAAATCCAAAAGCGTGACTACTTTAGAAAATTGATTTTTAAATATAAAATGATTTTTGAAAATTTATGAAAAATAAAGATTACAATTACAATCAAAAACTCTTAAAATATTTTTTTAGCACTAGTTTCACAATTCAAAAGTTATAACATTGGATACAAATTGATTTTTCAAAACGCTATACAAACGGACGGTTATCTCTTGCAACAATCTTTAAACAAGTATATATAGTAACACCATTTGCAAATGATCTTCTTCATCAAATGTTTTCTCTACATTAGTAAAAAATTTACCTTTCATTTTATAAATTACAAAGACACGTTACTACTATTGCTTAATAATGTTCTGAAGGAAAACAATGATGTACGTATTCCTAAAAATTGAGAGTATGCATCCATGTATGCACATACAAAGGACAAAAGAAATGTTCAATATGCATATGGACAAAATGATTAAAATTCATTCTAATTATCCCAATACATGTTGGGACAAATGTTTAAAACTAAATCTTTCTATCCCACAAGCATTATAATGTGATCATTTGGGGACAAAGTTATTATATCTAAAAGCGTTCAAATAAATACTTCAGAGTAAATCTTCTTAATAAATTATCTTAGTTTTATAGAATCTTCTTGGCAACTAAAACGAAATTCCAAATTCTCTTTAGTAGGTACTTCTAAACATCCAAAACTCTCATGTTCAAAACCACTACATTTTAGTATAGATTTGTGAAGGTCAGTTTGCTACCTTAAATGAAATCCAATTCAAACTTCATGAATATGATTTGGTTATGAAGAAAAGTTATCTCTCAAAGAATATTGTACAATTTTGGCATTGAAAAAACATTCAAATCTAAAAGACAAATCTATTTGTAATTATATTTTTGTCTTCTCAATATGAAAGAGACCTCTTTTCTTCTAGTTTTGTCTACAAAACTTTATCTTTAGGCTCAATCTTCATAATGGTTGCCTATAACTTCATAATATCAATGAAGACTTAAGATCTACAAGATGTAGGCAACTAACAACTCCCAAATTTCTATTTTAACATGCAATTTCTCAAGCTCTACCTACTTAGTACCATTGAATCACCCATAATTGTAGCATCCTCATTGGGATTATACAAGGTGACTAAAATCTAGACTTCAAGTGAAGTTTAAAAAAAAGATTCTTTGCAACTTACACAACTCAATAACATTTGATTTCTACAATTAAGATCCAAATTTGAATCTAACATTATGACTCCAAATTAACAAACTAAGTATTATCTATGTACAAATACACAAATATAATATATTGAATATTAACACTTGTAAAGACAAAAATAATTCTATACATATACATGTTGTAGTACCTCTTTAATTTCAACATCCTCTACTAAAAAATTTAATAAAATTTCACTTTTTAACTTTGGCAAAACAAAAATTACTTGCAATTTTTATCATCCTAGATATTCAACTAATAAAATATTCAACATGTAGTTCCAAAAGCAATGTATAACATATGCAACATTTGAAAGACAAACTTTTTATACAAATTGAATAGTAAGAGGTAAAACAACCCATGTGGAATATGTAAATAGTTAGGATTAGTAGGAACTCAACCGCCTATAGTTAAGTCAAAAATAGGAAAAGTATTCAAAGTAGAATTTTAGGGGTCATTTAGACATAGTAGAATAGCTTTTTTCAAAAAAGTTTGAACTAAATTAATGTGAAAAATGAAGTTAGCTTTCATCTCCAAAAACCCTTTTCAGATTTTGATCCTTCAATCAAAAGTTATAGACAAATTTAAGGAAAGAGTTGGAAGGAACATTTTCTTTGACATTTTCAAACATCCCCTTGAATTTTATCCATAACTTTAGTTTGAAGACTTATAATCACAAACGATTCTTTGAAGAAAGTTAAATTTATTTCTCAATTTTTCTTGGATCAAAGTTTTTTTTTAAAAGTGTTATTTTACTATGCAAAAATAAGGTTTAAAATTCGTTGAACATAATTACTATTTTTGACAATGATAGGTCAAGCTCTCATCTTCAAATTATCCTATATCCTTTGAGGGTTCATGAGAGGCAATGGATTTCATTATAAAAACAACCTCTCCATCTTCCATTACCATTTAATTTCAATGAACAAAATTTGCTACATTTTCATCAAAAAAATTCATAATGATAGATGACCTTTGGACTTTATAGTGAACCTTCTTGCTAACATTGGGTATTCTTGTTAAACAATTTGGTCATTTCATTCTTGTTGAATTTGACAAGACTCCTACACCTTAGAAACTCACAAATTTCCATTGATTTCAACAATCAATATTGTCAATTTTCAAGATTTCCAACAATTGTCATTAGAATTTCTTAAATACACCACTCAAGAAAGTAGAAGCTACAAGTGTAGGGATATGAGAACGGATAAGAAACATGGGGATAAATAGGAGCCACAAATATAAGAACACAAGAACGGACAAGAGACACCAAGATGTATGTTATATATCAAATTCTTGAATTAAAAAGCAAGGCCTCACCACAAGGCAGTTGGAAAGAGAGAAGAAACTAAACGCAGTGCACTTTTTAAATGCTTCCATCTCTCCAAAATGGAGCATGGTTATCATTGCAATGTACAAGTTAACCCTTTAGTGACACGTCGACCATTTTTTGATTGAATTTTGAATTCTTTGTCTTTCACTACCCTCAATACAAGGTATTTGAAAA
This sequence comes from Pseudoscleropodium purum, assembly GCA_963969395.1. Classification (NCBI taxonomy): domain Eukaryota; kingdom Viridiplantae; phylum Streptophyta; class Bryopsida; order Hypnales; family Brachytheciaceae; genus Pseudoscleropodium; species Pseudoscleropodium purum. The sequence continues at coordinate 17,696,042 of OZ017803.1, forward strand.
AACTCAAAGGATAACATAAATAGAGCTTTAGCATGCACTCCAAACAAATTCAGTTTCCAAGAATTCTGTATAGTAACAAGGTAGTTGTGATCATTCAAAGACAAGAGGGCTAACTTGAGTCATACCTTTTAAGTCACATATATATTCAACAACTCGTGATTATATTTGAAATTGAGGCTTAAGAATGATAGAAATGTTGCCCACCAATCCCATGAATTTTGGAGACATGTTTCAAAAGTTATGGGCAATAATGTATAATGCTGCATCCGAAGTAGCCTTCGTTGCATTTCACTTTAAAAGATCACTCACAACAAATTGCATTGTCAGATCATGTTTTTTTCACAGATAAAGCCTACAACATCAATTCCTACAATCTGATCTGGGATTACTTCCTTGGAGTACTGATAAAATTTCCCTTTCCCAAATTTCTATTCAAAAACTTTGCTCGCCCCCCAAATTAACCAGTCACTGAAGGGTTAAATACTACATAATGTTTCTAACAACAATTTCTATCACGATATTCCATCATTCCAAAAGTCCAGAACTATGGTTGCTCTCAAGGTCCCAAATATTTTAAGTTATTAATGGTTATAAGACGACCAAATTTGAATGATCGCATAGTAAAAAGAAATAATTCTGATGACACCAACTTAGAAGTCACCAGTATCAAAGAAGAACATTGCATGTCTAGGTCATGAAATAATGAAGTTAGACAAAAGAATGGCCTCCACATGACCTACTCAAAACTGCTAAAGAAACATAAGGCCCAATATGGGCTTCTTCGTCATTCACAGGTGAAAATCAGGCCAAAAGGCCGCAGACACTGAGATCTGTCAGGTCTCAGACCCGAACACGCTCTCGGAAATGACGAGAAGTGGATCAAATTCGTTTGACAATCTGGGTACCTGAGAATTCAACAAGAACCTTCGACAATATGCAGGAACAAAAAGAGGTCGAAGGTCTGCATGCAGCTCAAAGCCCTGACTATTCTAGCAATTAAGCTGGCACTTAATCTCACGAAACCAACTTCGGCAGTAACGCTACGTAATGAGTGGAGAAAACTGAACTTCGGCAAGCATCAGAAATCGTGTTTAAGATCCATACCTGCCGCTCAAAAAATAGGATTTACATCCAAATGAGACATATTATGACCTTGTAAGTGTCCCTGCATCATGTTACGAAGAACGTAGAATATTGCGAGTATATTAAACATTTACAATTCAAGCTTCCTATATCACAAATGGACAGCTAATTTACTTTGAGAGGTCACTTGCACAAGTCACCTGATGGCCTCAACCCCTGCTTTTGAGCTCGGCTAATCTGCGGCTCAAGTCATCTTCCGACACAGTAGACTCCGCATCACTCATCGGCTTGTGAGATGCCGCTTGCGGCAGACCAACAGAAACCTCCAATCCATAGTCATCAGCCACTTGGTGCATGAGCGAGTTCACATCATCTTCCGGCGTGGAAAGACTGGTGCTCCCCGCCATAGCCGACTCCACGAACTGGGACTGCACCTCCATATTCACGAACGTCTTCTCGAACTGATCCATGGTTTGCGAGATCTTCTCCATATTCCCCACTGCCAGTGCACTGTCCAGCGCCTTCACAATCGACCCCATGGACTTCGTGATGGTCTGCATTTTGCTCTGCGTGCCGAGACGGGCCACGACGGCATCCAGACGTGAAGCGAGTCGAAGGTAATTCAGCTGCTCGTTGTGTTTCCGGATGGCGTTCTGGGCGTAGATTCGCGCCCCGTCCATGTTTCCCTTCTCGATGGCCTTTTTCACTTTCAGCTTCTCCGACTTCTCCTCGGACTCGCATTTCTTCGCTTGGCGGACTAACGTCTTCGACGTGAACTTCAGCTGGAAAATTTGGTTCAAAAGCTTCTCCTGGCTGCCCCCCATCGCGGCTCCGTCCTCACCGACCTGCTTCAAGGACAGAACGGCAGCACAAACGACCACGAGAGGATCAAACGCTCCAACTCTCGTCCACAGCACACGAATTCACCTCACGAGCCAATCCGTCCACCCTAACAATCCCCCGAAAATCCGACTTCCGACTTCCGACAGCCCTAGTTCTGCCACCCCCCTCACAAACATTTTGCGAGCACATCCGCTACCTCTAAACCCTATAGTACAGACATCTCATGGCTATAAAATCACCCATTTGATTGTGAAGATCACAGAATTCAAACGCGGCCAAATTTTATTAATCCCCAGAATCAGTGAAGAACCGTGCATGCGCTCATCAAACATTAACTAAAATTGAACAAAGCCATCCGAACTACTCACAACTGCTTCAAAAAAAGGAAAAATCAGTCCCAATTTGAGCCTCTCGACCCATTACATTCAGGAACACGCAAAAAAAGACAACAATCGTGAAGTTCACCTTACCGCAACCACGCGAACAGACCGACGATCGCCAACGATCGCCACTCGCCAAGCTCCGATAATGCTAAATTAGGCAAAAATCGAGAACGAAACCTCACCAAGAAAATTGGCAAAACCGAGTCAAAATACAAAACCCTTTACACGGTGTATGCTGGACGATGAGAGGAAGCGATTGGTGAGATTACGAGAGGGACTGGTGAGGTGAGGAAGGGATCTGGCTATGGCGATGGGGGAAGAGTTTCTTCTGCAACGGGCCGTAACGGGAAGTGGTAACGGGAAGAGAGTGAGCGGGTGAACCCTAATCGATGAAACATGATCGATGAAGTCTGCTTGGTGTCTGTTCGTCAGTTCGTCTGTTCGCATTGTATGGGAACTGGGAACTGGTAATGTCATGTCGTGAAGGACGGTAGGTCATGGGATTATTGTTTGACAACAACTGATTTTCCCCCTTGTGGGAATGTCATGTCACCAAGGACGGTAGGTCATGGGACTTTGGAAACCATTAGTACGTCTAGTATTGTTGATGCAATTGCATTTTTGGCATAAGGTAGAGGTACCTATAACCTATAAATAGACAACTTAATCCATAAATGATGCCGTGGACATTTTGTGTGCAATGAATGACAAAGAATCCTCCTTTGTAGGACAAAAGTGCAACTATTAATTTTCATAATTACTAAAGGAAACCCATGTTTTAGGAGGCGAGTTTAATTTTCTTAAACAAATTCTAGGTGATGTCCAACACAACAAACTCATATTTTTATGGAAAGATGTAGAAAAAATTTCAAAAATTTCAAAGTGACAAAAATATTTTTTTTGGCCCTGTGAAAAGCTAGGCAATTGCACTTCACAAGACCACATTTGTATTAAAATATGTCCAAAATGATGTTGCTTCTTTGGATTCATTCTTTTAGACAAGTTGGCTACATTCTTGAAAAAATTTAGATCATTTGGAATTGTACAACATATAAGAAAAAAAATAGTAAATAGAAAGAAGTAGAGAATGATTCAAAATATTGAATTATTAAGAATTGAATTATGGAATTGAAAAATTCCAATTACAATGGTTGTAATGTAGTAATCTTCATCATATGTTTTTATTTATTTTTTAAAATATTAAAAATTGAGTTAAATAAAGGACTCCAAAAATTATTTTAGATTAGAGAACTCATAACTACCCACAAACTAGAACACCTCATAATTTTCATCTCATAAATCAAAATGGAATGATTCAAAGCTTTCCATATATATATAAATCTTAAAAATTTATTTTCAAAGAGAGTGATTATTTAAGAAATTTTTGAGTTTCCCACTTAGCATTGAAAATTACATATTATACGATAATTTTTTGACCATGTAGTCAAAAGTTATGAAAATTATTAAACTTTGAAGATATTCCTTCAGCACATATTGTGTGAAAAATTCAAAGAAAAAAATAAAAATTCCATTTGTAATGAGTTGCCCAAAATCGCTATCACTAGGTGAAATTTTAGTTCCATGAAGGATTGCAAGTTCCTTTGCATTCTATTAGATTCCTAAACTTTGCAAATTATCCTGTACCAATTGCTTGGCATGGCAAAGAAACTACCACATCATTTTAAAATTTTAAAATTTTAAATTTCAACTTCTTTTGTGCATTTTAGAATTTCAAAAAAGAATTCTAATAATAGCCATTCCTAGACTAATGGGGGAACAACACCAGGAATAGGCCTAAGCAACCCTCCAAACTCCCCCCAAAACATGTAATGGTTGTTAGAATACCCAGTTTAGTCCTTCAAGGATTAAAAATAATAATGGGGCAATGCAAAAACAAAGTAAATTTAGAAGACATTGGAGCTAGGGAAAAAATAGTCAATCATAGTGCATGAAAAGATGCAACGTACATTAATAGAATTCCAAAAGGATCACATAAATATGTTAAATCAAAGATAAAAAAAACTTCCATCGTTGAAAATTGTGGTTGAGAGTAGTCAATAGAGGACCTGATTTAGAGTTGAACTTAATTTGCATTTGGCTAAAGTAAAGAGGTCTTGCTAGATCTGAATTCAAGAAGGTGGAACAATTGAATGTCAAGCATGAAGGTAATAGAAGTTGGAGTTTAGATTAGCAATTATAGCGATAATTTATAAGCTTGCAAAGATTCACAATTCCAAGGTGTAGTAGATATCAAAACCTCATCCTTCTAATTATAAAAGATTAAAAAATATTGTCATCCTTAATTGCATTATTTACTTCTAAGATTACAATTGCTTGCACTATACATTATGATATATTACAAGTACCAAAGGTGTCCATCCATTTTCCTATTTCAAGGTCTCACTATGCCTTAAGGGTTTCCATTCTATCCACCTCTCGAGACATTACAAAGTCTTATGTCCTTTTTATCATCACAATTACCAAACATATTCATACCATCCTTCAAGGGACAAGTCTTCAAAATTCTTATATTATTCATGCCATTAGCTCAAACTACAAATTTTCCAAGTTCTTTATCACATTTAATTTCATCTTCAAAGTCACAAATCTTAAATGAATAACCATTATCATTATTTTTTCTTTAGGAGACTAATGCTTGCAAAGCTTTTCATTGACTTTGGTCATACAAAATTTTATTTTTATACAATATGATTAGTTTATTAGTTTTGAACCATGATATGATATTATTTAGCTATATTGATTTTTTCCACAAATTAAAAGAAAAGATGCAAAAAATATTTAGCCTTTGTTAGTGGCTAAAAATTTAACAAGCATGTTTTTAAAGTAAGGACTAGAGAAAATGAATAGATTTAGATCCTTGCATTTCCAATACAATTTACCTTGATATTCATAAAAGAACACCTATATAGAATAAGATAGATTACCGCAATTATACCACATTGTCTTAAATCCATTTTTCTATGCCTCATATGAATTTGAAATCAATATTCATGAATAATCAATTGTACTTGCTTATCTAGAAAATTCAATTCTTTCTTTACTTACTACATGGTGATTTTGCTAAATGTCACATTAAAAAAATTAACCCTTAAAAGAAAAATTTGGTTCATGAGAGGGCAATCCAAAGAATTTTGTATAGAATTTTTGAACATGAATTTTTGGACATGGATATGAGTAGGCCAACAACTAAATAAATTTTCTCATCTATTGTTCACTACTAAAGTAAACTAGTCTATAATAGGAAAAATGATTAGTTTGCCTTGTTGACATTGTTGAAATTTTAAAAATTCCATATATAGACAAGTGTGAGAAATGGAGAGAGCAATTGAAATTTTATTTTTAGACAAATTATGAATTTGTTATGAATTTTTGAAGTGTACTACCCAATTGTTCCTAAATAGTATTTGGACTACCCCAAACCATCCCAGAGTATATCTATAATGGTCATCTTACTACCTAAAGCAATCACAATATTTTCCTAATATGCCTAGGCCACAATATTTTCTAACACGGCTACGACATGAAGGAATAAAAAAGTTACTTTTGGAGACAAATTTATACTAAAAAGGTGGGAGTTCCTATTTCAATGACCAAAAACTCCTTTACCATCACCCAAAGCATAAACGGGGCCACTAAATCAACTTAATTAGCTCAGATTTCGTTCATTGCAAAAATTTTGTCACGATTTGAAGTAAAATTGTAATGGGTTATTTTTGAGGTGTTTGCATTAGGCGATTTGCTTGTCATAGTCTAGTTTACCTTATTCTCTCTACATGGATAATGTCTTAGGGCTTCATGGAACCAACATTTGGAGTTTATTCTTTTTGCTAATAAAAAAATTGAATTGTGTTGCATCAAATGAATACATCATTTATTCTCTTTGTGCAAGTACAAATACAATGAGATTGCCCAATCAAGGAACCATTGATTCCTGCATCAACAATTTGGATTATTCCAATGCAAAAATACCTAACCAAATGAAGAGATCACCTTTCAAGTTAACTCCAAAATGCTAAAGGATCCCAAATTTAGTATTTTCAAACCTTTGAAGTTAAATCAAACCTAACCAAATTGCTCTTTGTAGTAGTTTATATTTTTGGAAAGTTCTTCTCAAAGTCTAATTTTAGCATCAAAAATTTGATCTTGAAAGTAAATGATAGTGATTTTTCTATTCAAGATTTTGTGCAAGGGTGTCCTTTGCAATTTTGGCTTTTTACTAGTATTGAGAGCTCTTGGAAATGAGCCTCAAATACACTAGATTTTGGAAAAAAAATCACATTCAAAATTCATTTAAAAAAATTATAGAGTAGATTTTAAGAAGCCATAAATCAATAGGGATTATACATATTAGGCCCATTAACCTCATATTTTTTGGTCACCAACTTTTTAAACTTGACTTGTGAAAAGAGGATTGAAAGACTTTACATCACTTTTATAGTTTTAACACCCTCATAGTCAAATATTATAATCTTTCACTCCATGAGTGATATTGTTGTGTTTTCTTTTCCTATAAGATCTTTAACATGTCTAATTTGAATTTGTATGGTTACAATTTAAAAAAATTGATACAACTTATCAAAACGTTTGCATTTTGTTCAATTTTAAAACAAGCCTTGGACATTTAGGGGTTAAGGGTGAAGGTAGGAGTTTTTTTTTAAAGTGCTCATGCTCTAAAATCATTCACTTCCTCAAATGTAAACTACTTGTACATATTGCTTTTGTTTGTTTGGTACCAACAATGCACAAATAGTGTACATTTGGACAGGCGGACGATTTGAGAATCCAATACCATTTCAACTTCAAAAATTCATAACTAATTCTACAGTGCTCCCCAAAATACGAAACAACCTTGGGTAAGATACCAATTCCATTTGCCTTCCAACGAAAATTTCCTGAAAAATCAATTTCAAGAAGTACCACCTCCCCAGGGAAATTTCAGTTTCAGCTCGTAAATAGGTGCTTTTATAAACCTCCTACCATACTTGAATGACTCCCAAGGACACCCCAATACTCATTGGTGAATAATATATGTTTCCATAAAATCTTTCATCATTTACTGATTCAATGGCCCTTTCCGATGTCCCTAGTTAGCTACCTTCACCTACACTCCAAGTACATTATGCAAGTTTGCTTTCATGTCACACACAAATCAGCTTTTCCGTCTGCAAACTTGCAGAAACTGAACGCATTCCAACGTACAGTACAGTACATCCCCAGCCAGCAAAATGATTTTCGTGTTGAATTTCCATTTGCAAAAGCATCACCAGGCAAGTCACTCGATCACACCAGGAGTGACACCAGTGGCAACAGTAAAATTATTTTCGTGTCGAATTTCCATTGCAAAAACATCACCAAGTCACTCGATCACACCAGTGACACCATGCCAGTGGCACGTAAGCTTACCAGTGATCATCAACAGCAAAATTATTTTCATGTCGAATTTTCTCTTGCAAAACATAACCGATCGAGTCTGTCAGTCACACCAGTGATTGCACCACCACAGTGACCCCGCCCTCAATCATCTCCTGTGCTCATAGATCCGGCATTTCCGCATTTCCCATTGCACACAAATATATAGTCTCCACCCTCCAACGGACGTACAGCCTCCTCGATCAGTGTTTCCGGCCAGTACAGTAGTTCTGATCGATACATGTCATAAACTCAGAGGGCGTGGTAGTTCCGTCGGTGACTCAGTGCAGTGCAGTGCAGTGCAGCCTCTGGCAGAGCTAGTTTCCTCCCCAGAGCTCTTCACCCACTCAAGCTTGTAAGTACTACTGTACTGTTCTCCGCGCTCCTGACCTAGCTAGCTCAGTCATTGCATTGATCGACGATCCCTAGAGCTTCGGAATCTGACCAAAGCATATCCCCATGTTGGGAATTCAATAAATAAATAATAATAAAAATTCAACTTAAAATAATGGGCAACAATATTCCAATCAATTTTCCAATCAATTGGTTCTATTGGCATGTCAAAATCGGACTTAACTTACTGACGACGGACCCAGTTTGCCAGTTCCCAGTTTCCCACTCAAGACTCGTTGAACTGGCCGAGTCGCGGCGGATAATTTTAGCGGCTCGAGAATCCGTCGCAGGAAACTCCGAAAATCTAACAGTTTCTGTAGATTTAAAACATCAGGTCGAATTCGGAGATATTCGTGAACGCTGCCACGTCGCTCTCCTGCTATTACTACTTGGTTCAGATAGTAAGTTAGTAACCTTGTGCGTGGGGTTTACTGTAGGTGATCTAGGTTTTGAGTAGATTTGTCAATTCTTTGATGAGGTGAAGATTTTAAATTTCTTAAGATGTAGCGTATGTGTAGATGTTAGATTGATTGGGAAAGCTTGGTGGTGCTCGGTGGCTATGGCTGTGGAGGACAAAAGCAAGTGAGGGTTGTTTGTGTCGATCTGGTTTGTGGCATGGCGTGATGCTTAGGAAATCTGTTGTATCGTCGTTGAGTTTGAGGTTTCGAGTGCGAAGAGCGTTGCGTTGCGGACGGGGGAATTTGTGGAGTGAATGTGAATCTCGTCGAACGAGTGATTGGAAAGCTGTATTTTTCGACTTGTGCTATAGTGCGCGAGATCTGTTTTTTGGATTTTAGTTGGAGCGCAATCTGACTCGGTTGCGTGTTTCCTGGAGATTCGAGACGGTATTGGAGGCGAAGTCGTGGAAAAGGAAGCCGATCTGTGGGAGTTTGGTGAGAGATTGATTGACTTGCTGTTTTTTTTTTCCGGGTTCGCTTTAGTCTTTTTTTTTGGTGCGCGCTTCTGGCATTGGAAGGAATTGCGTTATTGCGGCGATTTCGAGGTTTGATCTTGCGCGAAGACGTTTCGGGTGCTGCATTCGCCTTAGACGAAGAGGTTTGATATAATGGAGAGCTCGTCGGAGATGATCAGCTCGCACAAGAGGACCGTGGCCGTCATCTTGATGGGAGGCCCGACGAAAGGTTTTTTTCTCATCAGAATTCGAATTCATTGCAATGACTTTCTCAGATTCAGATCAAACGAATTTAATCAAGAATGTAGTGTTTTCTTGTGTTGTTTTCGTTTTTGTTTTTCCTCGTGCAGATCGTCTTTCGAAGTCTTTGTGTGATTTGCACTAAGAATACAGTTCTCTAAGAATCGTACCTCACTTGACTTTATTTTGAGCTTGTGAACATGATTCTGTTAGTAAGGAGATTTAGACGAAATTCCTGAACGAAATTAATCACGAATGTAGCTTTTTTTCGTGTAGATCGACTTCCAAAGTATTTTTGAATATTTGCTTCCACATTCGGGATTTGCATTAAGAATACATTTCTCTAGAAAACGTTTTGAGACTGTAAACGATTTTGTCTACAACTGGAAGCTAATTGGTCTCGGAGGAAGCTACTGCAGATATTACTTATAGTGATTGCACTACCTCTAGGTTGCTACGGTTCTCTTAGCACTGACCTCTCTGCTGCTTAGACGAGCATATAAGTCACAAGCGTGATACTGCCGTTTTGAAGTGGTATGGCATTAGCAGCGGCAACTGCAATGATGATTCATATTGTGTACGTCCGGAAAAGCGTACACAATTGATCGAGTTTCGAACGGTTTTCTCCTGGCTGATATGTTTGATGATCTACATTTGTTTTGTGCGATGTCTAGGTACTCGCTTTCGGCCTCTCTCTTTCAATTTGGCGAAACCGTTGTTCCCTTTGGCGGGCCAGCCTATGGTCCACCATCCAATTCTTGCTTGCAAAAAGGTTTGCCTTTTATCTTTAGTGACGTTTGTGGCCAAAACAAATGACGTTTAAGGAATATGCTTAACTCTGATACAGTTTGAGTTCTATTTAACGGTCTGGATGAGGAGCTGTAATGATAGAGCAAGTAGATTTTTGTCTCGATGATTTCTGTCTTCTACATTGAAATTATGAACCTCAAAAACCCTGATGTTGGATGAGTAAGTAGTGCACAGTGATGTCGTTTCAATGTTAGAGGTAGACGAGCGTCTGAGTAAAGTTGTTTGCTGGTTGCAGATTCCAGACTTAACACAGGTTTACCTCATTGGCTTTTATGAAGAAAAAGAATTTTCCCTTTATATCTCTGCACTTTCAAACGAGCTCAAGGTTCCTGTGAGGTGAGCTAACACTGTAAGTTCTTTGATTGAAAGGTCAGTGCCTTTCATTTGTGTAGTGTTTCAGTAATCCATTTACGCTTGGTTTGTTTCAACTTAGCAATTGAAGATGATCGCAGGTACTTGCGGGAAGACAAGCCTCATGGATCTGCTGGTGGTCTTTACAAGTTCCAGGACCTGCTCATGGATGATGACCCTGTAAGCCCTTACCACTAAGTGCGTTAGCGGTTCATCTTATTAGGTTACTGCATAGTTCCTTACGAAAACAATATTCTTCACATGTGCGATATGTTTTAGTTTCACCATTGTTCTCTATTAATCTACTAAGAACGGGATCATTTGACGCCCTTCTTTAAGGGCCATGACGAACCCTGCTATCTACAAGGCTTATATTTCTTGAAAATTAGTGATACTTGGAAAGATTAATTTATTTGAATTCGACAGTTTCTGCCATTATAGTACTAATTCCGGATTCCGACCTTGCTTTGTGCAGACTGATATTGTTGTGCTGAACTGTGATGTATGCTGCAGTTTTCCTTTGACTGCAATGCTTGGTATGCTTACCGATTTCAAATCTACCTTTGATTTTGATCAATCTTTTGGCAGTCAGGATTTTGTTCTACTGGACCCTCTCTGATTGTCTACTTTGATAGTTAGCATTAGCTCTTGTAATGTTCTGACGCATTCACTTTGACGTAAATGTCTGCGGAGGTATTCGAGTCGTGTCTGTTCGCAAGTTACTGACCTGTTTTTCTTGTGCTGAGAACTGTTGCGTTATGGATACTTCTCAGTTTCTTGAGAGGGGCTTTCGTCACCCTTCTGTTGAATGTCTGTCTGCTCTTACGTGATCAACCTGTGAGCAATCTTTTGGAAACTGGACGATGTGACTTATTCATTGATGTGGCCTCATATGTGTCTGCAGTGGCTCACAGAAAGCATGGGGGTATAGGCACGCTGTTAGTCAAGAGGGTAATAATTTTGTCGCCTGTCATCCTTTTATGTGCTTCATATTTATGTCTAGACTTCAACATTTGAGGTTCTGCTCAGTATTTAGTTTTTTGAGGACAATTCGTGGACTGCAGGTGTCTAAAGAATTTGCAAGTGAATTTGGTGAATTGGTGGCAGATCCCCAAACAGGCGAGCTACTTCACTATGCAGAGAAGCCAGAGACCTTTGTAAGCTTTTGAACCTTCATCCGATCCTTGGGATACGTTTGTGCTTACTTATCTAGATCCCTTCGGGAGCCTTGGTTGTTATGATCTCTCTCAAAGTATGCTTTGCTATCTTTTGCAAAATCGCCATTTTTAATATATTCCTTAAAACTGTATTGTAAATTGAAACATCTAGGTCTCGAATGAAGTAGTTCAGGAATAGGATAGTTCAGGAAATAAGGAGGTTTGACAAAACATCACATGATTTCCTTGACATTGTGGTAGTTTTGCAGGTGAGTGACTTTATCAATTGTGGAGTCTATATTTTCACACCAGAAATTTTCAAAGCCATCAAGGATGTTTCTTCCAGCAAACATGAAATATGTGAGCTCCTTGGCTTCTTTCTGTATCCAATTTCGTTCTCCTCACCTCATGCGTTTAAACGTTCCTTACCTGGTATCTGAGTGTTATCAGTGATACAGTTCTCATTAATTCTAGTTATGATGCGCATTTGATCGAACTCAATGTCTTCTAACAGACATTAAGATTGAACTTGATCATGTTTTCTGTACCCAGCTCTAACCTGGACAGCATGTTTGATGGCTTGTTGTTTGAAGACTTTCTTGCTGTACATATTTATTGTCAGTATCCATATGTTGGAAAATGTCCTTAAACGTGTCCTGTTTTAAAAATTAATTTAAATTTGAAATTATGCTTGCAGCCAGTTTACGTCGCATGTCAAGCTTTGAAGCCCTTCACATTGCTACTAACAGCAGGTAATATCCAAGTCTCTTTGGGTAATTTGATGAAATGTTTGTGCTCTGTTAGTTGGTACGGGCTGAAATGAAGACTGTCTCCCTTGGATTGTGAGTGTTCTTGTTGTCGCATAGACTTGAGAATTACAGCTATAATTAGGAAAGTACTTTTCTGGGGCTTACCTAATGATCTTGATACTAATAGACATTTATGCTGACTCGTGTTCTGGAAGAACTCTCATGACATCGAATGGTGCGAATGTCTCAGGTCAATGCAACCTGATTTTGTGAGGCTTGATCAGGATATTCTCACTCCACTTGCTGGCAAAAAGAAGCTCTACACTTTCGAAACGAATGATTTCTGGGAGCAGATTAAAACACCAGGGTGAGTTTAATACACCAGATTTTTGGGAGAATTTCTGATTTCGCTTTTACCTGTTCGAGAGTTTCGTTTGATCTTCATAAATATTTTTGCAATGTATACGATTGTGTTGAGATAAAGTAGTTTTCCTCTTCTGAAAAGGGTTTCGTTGATTATCATATCCATAAGTGGAAGAGCTAGCATCGAACGCAACTTGGATTACTGTTTGTTGTGAAAATCCGTTTAATATGTGATATTTGCTGGTTGCGCTTTCTGCTGTCTAAACCTGCAATCCTTAATCATTTTTTGTAAAATCCGTTTTCTAGCTGATGTGACGGGTAAGGTATTTGCGGTTTCTCGTCTTTTGATTCATTGTTGTTATTCTGAGAACGTAATGGGCTCAGATGCTGATGAGAGGAATTCTTTGCAGAATGTCTCTACGGTGCTCGTCACTCTACTTAGCACAGTACAGGATCACGATGCCTGAGCTTTTGGCTTCTGGAGATGGTAAAAGGTCACCTACAATAGTTGGAGATGTTTTTATTCATAGGTCTGCCAAAGTTCATCCAACTGCCAAGGTAAAGTCTCTCTTTTAATTATCCTCTTGACATTGTCTTTGTGTCAATTTGCACTTCAAAAAGGCTACAAGTTACTTATAACTTATATTAACAATGACTTGTATTCTGTTACTGATTTTATTTTCCGCTGTTAGTTGATGCCCGTACTGTATCTTAATCCGTGCTGAAGGTTGGCTGGTTCTCTCGTGTCTAGCTCCTGTCTTCATTATATGTCTTCTGATCGATTTTGAAATCGCTTCCATGGGTGGGGGAGCAGCTAGGGCCTAATGTTTCAATATCAGCCAATGCTCGTGTTGGCCCTGGTGCTCGGCTTATAGGGTGTATTATCCTTGATGATGTTGAAATCAAGGTTTGTAGTTTTCTGCCTTGAGGCTCTTTCTCATCGTTTTATTGAAGTTTTGTGTATGAATTGATATGTGATCACACGTTCACAAAATGAGATAATGTTGGTGGATTGATTATCGGAGAAGGTCGTATTCTTGTAGAAAAGTGTTCTATTTCTTGTCATGAAAGTCTAATTTGATTGTGAGCGATGCGACTATTTGATGGTTATTTAATGGTCATCTGAGATTTTCTGGCTTGTTTTATGTGCATGTTCTCTCGCTCATTGCATATCTCTTTGCCTCCTGACCGGATTTGTGGAAAACATTCCAGGAAAATGCTGTTGTCATGCACTCAATAGTTGGCTGGAAATCTTCACTGGGAAGATGGGCTCGAGTTCAGGCAAGTTTCAATTCTATCTTAAAAAGTTTCATCATGATATTACGAGTTCAAATATACCTTTTCTTGTAAGAACGTAAGGGCAATGTTGTTACTGATGCCAATGCTTTCACCATCTACTTCGCCCGTAAATCGACTTGGACGAATCCGACACTAACATGTTTAATCATTCCATTGTTCGATGCAGGGAGGAGGTGATTACAATGCCAAGTTGGGCATCACCATCCTTGGTTAGTTTTTCTTCTCCATTCTCAATGCAATACTGTCTCTCAACATTTTGTTATGTAATGCATACGGAACGTATTTGCTGAACAATGGTAATATTTTGCTTTCTCTAGTGGCAGCGCAAGCTAAACTAGCCTCGTCCCTAGTTTCTGACTTTGTATCTTTTTATTTATTTATTGCAGGAGAAGATGTTGCAGTTGAGGATGAGGTGGTGGTGGTTAATTGCATTGTCCTACCTCATAAGACGCTCAACGTCAGCGTTCAAGAAGAGATCATCTTGTAAGTGCTGGTAGAGGTGGGGTGCCAAGAGGCTAGTAGCATGGCGTAGTTTCTTCAGTAATTCTCATCGAGTTTCCTTTTATGATTCTTTTTATCCTGACAGGCACTCTGTTTAGTTAGTTAATTGCTAGACCACAGGTTCTGCTGTGGCAACGGGAAGTTGAAAGTAGGTTACCTTAGAAGTTTCTCCCAAGTATTGTAGGCTGAGATAGAAAACATATGTTGTAAGCAATATAATCATGTTATACATGAATCATTCATGTAGTCTTTTAGTTATAAGGCCATTGTGTTCCATGCACCAATTGGCCCCATGGAAGCAGAACAACCTGTTATGTTGAGGGAGAACTGTGCAGACACATGATGTTCCAGTGCACCACTGCACCTTTTAATGACAGAATTCTGTATTTGTGGCCCAAGGGAAGTTCCACATTGCACATTCCACTTTTTTTTATGTTTGCATAAGAAAGAAACATGTATTTTAGAAATTGTTCATATGGTCAATGTGAGAACAAAAATACAATTTCTATTTTTAGCACTCAAGATTTGGCATGATATGCAAAAGTATGAAGTTATCAAAGTAGTATTATATGACCACAATTTTATTTATTTATTTGTAATTGAAGACAATGATCATTGGAGGGGAGATTGTATCACGAGCATTTCATTATATCCTTATGAATGAATTCACTAAGGTAACTACACCTAAAATGGACCAAATAAGCAATTCAATATGGTTCCCATTATGATATATAATTTTTTTTGTAGGGTCCTATTGGTAGTCCAGAAGGGATTCTAAATTCTCTTAGAATGCATTTTCTGGACACCATATGAATAAACTATAAATATTCAAAGTGCTGAAAATCCTTGTTTTTAAAATTGACCCTGCACTCTCATGAATAGTGGGAGTATATTTTTGGCATGAATCTATAGGAGTTAAATTTAGAACGGGATCAAAATTAGGTGTAGTTACTTTAGTGTACCTTAGATTGTTGCCACAACCAAAATAAAAGTAATAATATTTTTTTCATTTTAAAAAACTTTGAAATTTAATATCTTCTATGTACTATACAAAGGGGTGTAAGGGCTTTATTGTGGTGTGAGAGGTTGTATTCTTTGATATGAATAGAAAGCTTCATGCACGAAGAAGTGTAAAGGTTTTGTTTTGTAACGTTTGGACATGCAATGTGAAAGTTATGGTTTTTTTTAATAAAAGATTATTTAATTCAAATATTTAATTCAAAAATAATTCATAAATTCATAAATTTCACACTATAGATCCAAATGCTATGAAACAAAGTTTGTGCCCCCCTCTTTGCAAAGAACTTTCCAATGGTATCAAGAATGTGGGCAAGGGACTTATAGTTTCCTAGATCTCAATGTATTAAATAAACAAAACTTATAACCAATCTAATTTAAGGTAGAGCCTAGTGTGCCTTGTGTTGTTACCACATTCAAAATAAGAGTAGAAATAATTTTCTTATATTTTAATTCATAAAAACTTCAAAATTTAATGACTTTCACATTGTAGGTCTAAACACCACAAAATAAAGCCCTTGCGCCCCTCCTTACTAAGGGCTTTGTGATGGTAGCAAGAATACAATTGGAGGATGCATGGTTTGGGAGATCTCATTGTAACAAATAAACAAAACAAACAAACAAATAGCCTAGCTTAAAGGCGGTAAAGATACTTGGTTATAGTTTGTGTGCAAGTAGAGATTGCCTAATCTCCATCAGATGACAAATGCATAGATTTGTGGAGATGAAGGATTTGTGCATTGGAGTTAGACAATTGCATTTGGATGACAAATGCATTGGAGTTAAATAGCTTCCAAAAAAAACAAGTGCTTAATCCCTAAAGGACCAAACTACGTTTTATGGCAATATAGAAAATTTGGGCAGGTGCAAGATTTCCATGTTTTTGGTCCAAATTTAGATAGAAGGTGTGGACGAGGAATATCTTTCATGAACACGAAATTTTAGGACATTTGGAAATATGAGTCAAAAGTTATAGCCTAACATGTAGTTTGTTTCTCAACTTAGGTAGTTTGGGTAGATCTGAAAAAATCATTTTTTTCAAAAATCCAAATTTGAATTTTTTTTTAGATTTATATATGTATTAAAAGCTTTGAATCATTTTATTTTGAACAATGAGTCAAAAGTTATGAGGTGTTTTAGGTTGCAGGTAGTAATGGATTCTCTACCCCAAAATAAACTTTGAACTCCTTTATTGAACTCAATTTTGAATATTTTTTGGAAAAAAATATAAACATTAGGTGAAGATTGTTTATTACAACATTAGAACCATTGGGATTGGCATTTTTTGTTTCCATAAATAAATTGTTAATAATTTAGTATTTTGAACCATTCTCTACATCTTTCTACTTACTATTTTTTTCCTATATGTTGTACAATTTCAAATGATCTAAAAATTTTCAAGCATGTAGACATCATGCCTTGAAGAATGAATCCAAAGAGTTGCAATCATTTTGAAAAAAATTACATACAAATGTGACCTTGTGAAGTTCAGTTGCCTGGTTTTTCACAGGGACAAAAAAATGATTTTTGTCACATCAAATGCTAATATCTTGCAATTTACAAGGTGTAAATTTCTCAAATTTTTACCACATCTTGTCAAAATAGTGTACTACAAGATCTTACAATTTTATGTGTCCAAGAATGTTTTTTTCTAAATTTTGAAACTTGTAGAAGAAATGGTAGTTTTGGAGTGTTTTTGGCGAAAACATAGTCAAGGAACTTTAGGGGCTAAGGTTGGTAGACCAAAATGGAACAAGAATTGTTTGGCAACACCTAAAAATGGATGAAAATAGACCATGGCAATTTCGTATTGTCACCACACATATTGGGGGCAATACTTCAAAACCTATTGTAGCGGATATCAATCTTGTCAAATGTGTGGTTTGAAAAATAGGTTGTCTAACTTTAGCGTAGAAGTCTTACACTTTACATGATGCCAATGTTAAATTTGGATTTTGTCTAGGTTTTTTTTAGTCATCATGACTATTTCAAAATGATTATGGATTGGAATTCCAATACATTTATGACAATCATGCAAGTAGATTTGCTCTCGCAAGTGGCACTTGAGAGCTAAGTGGTTGGCAATAATTGTATCTAATTTTGAACAAAAATTTAGCAATTTTAGGGGCAAGATTGGGAATGTACAAGAACAAATTTGCAACAAAACAAAATCATTCAAGGCCTTCCATGTGCAATTTGTGAATTCTACAACTTCCAACGAGTGCTTGTGTTTGTTGGTCATGACATTGCAATGTAGGAGCGAACTGGGCCAAGTAAATTCATGGGAGAGTAGGAAGTAGACAAGTTGAAATTACATACACATTGTTCTAGTATTGAGGTTCAATTGAGGTCCGGTAGAGCAATGCTTGTGAGCAAATTCAACAAAGAAACATGAGATCCTGCAAATGCAATAAGAAACTACGACAATGCATTGTGACAACTATTCAAACAAAAATGAAGATATCTTGCACCATGATAGAAGACTATCTATAGCTAGAGTTGTTGGCTTATGCTCAAGTCTATGACTTGAATCTACAACCATTTTTCAAGGAACAATAATGGAGATCTACGAGGTTCAACAAATGAGTTGCCACCTCTCCAATGACATTGAATCTGATCACTAAAGGTGGTGAATGAGAGATGGGTTCAACCATCAACTTTCTAGCTTCAACTTACTTGCAATAGCCCTTGACTACAACAATGGTAATGACGTCCATTTTGGTGTCAAGTTTGGGTCCCTTTGAGACATGAAGGACCACAAACATAGTAGGGGTGTTTGACGCAATGCCCAATCACGGAGGAGTAGCAATGATGGTCTTGGTTGGAAAGGAAAAAACTTCACCACCCATAGAAGCAACAATGGTGGTGTTGGTTTAGGAAAAGGCACCCAAAACTCATGCTCTGAATCGGGCTCCAAATGGCCTAAGAATTAAACACTAGAATAGTGAGAGCTAGGCCTCTGTCCATTGACAATATGGCAACATATTATCATAGCTTGAATATAATGTTGGAGTGCAATAACGAGCCATTACATATTTGGAATAAAGATGAATTGGGGGCCTAAGCAGGATGAAATGGAGGCAAAAGAGTTATAGCAAAGACAAGATCTCGAAACGCACATTTGCATAAATCCTAAGGAGTAGAAGTAGTTGTCCTTTTTATGTTGCATAAATGCCAATCAACAATGTTTACATTCCCAATTTTTACATGTTCCAAACATAGAATAATGTTTCAAAGAGACTACATTAGGGGTTGTAAGAATGACATGGCCATAGGCATGCGAGAAAAAACTTGGATGATGGACCACCTTTTTAAGGCTTGAATTTTTCATTTTGTACGGCAAGTTTATAAATTAGGCTTGGATATTTCATGTACAAACTAGCATATGCTTATATTGGATGTAGTCAAGTCAACAAGAAATGTAGGTCTTGATCTTTTGTCATTACTATCTCAAATGTCATAAAATGCAACCACTTGATGTTTCATGCTTCAAATTGTTTAAACAAGCATTCCGCCTAAAGTAGGATGTTAGGACACTAAAGAATAGATCTATAGGAGCCGACAAAGAAATATTAACCAGTTGGGTTTCAAGGGCTTTGGAAAAGACTCTTTCAATTCAAAATATCAAAAGTGGTTTTAGGGCTATCAATAATTGACAATTCAATCAAAAAGCCATGGAAAGTAAGATGAGTCCAAGTGAATGTTTTAGAAACATTTCCACGATGGATGTGATAATTTTGGCAAAAGGAGAGACCATGGAGGATATCCCACATGAAAGTAAGGATCCTTCTATAGAGCCAAGCTCTAATTCAAAGGAGCCCAATGACTTCAAAAACCAATTGGAGATGGCTCTACATGAAGTCATGAACTAGAGTTTGAAGATCATGTAGACATTGTCCATTATTTTGTCCTTTTTTCATTGCGGTAGTCTCACAAAGAACAAAAAGAGCCAGTCGAAGAAGAACATGGATGATAAGGTAGTCCATGGACTGACAAACAAATTAGTCACTTGTTGCAATCAGTTGCACTCGCCCCTACAAAGGCACCAGCCAATTCAAATAGATAAGCCAAATACTAGATAGCTAGAAATCACTAGAAGGTAGGTTCTAGTTTAGGGAGGGAAAGAAGTGGTGTACAATGAAAATCTATTGGAGGTATGATAGATGATCTTATAGGAAACAACACAACATGAAGACAATGTTGATGAAAGGTGGATTCAATTAGTAAACAATAGATTGCATGGTGGATGAAGTATAGAAGGATTTAGCGATGAAAACACCTAGATCACTAAGAGAATTGGCCCCTAAATGATTTTGACTATGTTTTCACCAAAACTGCTCCCAATTGCCATTTGTAATATAAGTACCAAATTTTAGGAAAAAAAACATTTTTGGACACATGTAATCATAGGATCTTCTATTATGCTTGTTTGAAAACATTTGGAAAAAAATTCAAAAAATTTCACCATGTAGATTGCAAGATATTAGCATTTGAAGTAACAAATATCATTTTTTTGGCCCAAGCAAAAATTCGGGCAGCTGCACTTTAAAAGGTCACATTTGTATGAAAAAATGTCTAAAATGGTGGTAACTCTTTGAATTCATTTTTCAAGTCAATTTGGCTACAAGCTTGAAAATTTTCAAATCATTTGGAATTATACAATGTTCATATAGGAAAATAATAGTAAGTAGAGAGATGTAAACAACCTAATAGGATTTTACATATGCATTTTTTTGTGACTATTTGGTGCTATTTTGGTTATGTTTTTTTGATTTGATGTTCCAAATGGGTGATTTTGTATGTTAATAAACCAACTTGGGTCGTCATTGCTATGTGTTTATTTCCAAATCAGAGTATGTAGGAGTGAGTTGTGAATTGATGAAGAATCAGCCTAGTCGGAAGTTGAGGATCCTAACTGGTAGAACAGGATGGTGGTTCTGATTTGAAATGTCATGTGTTCTTATTCTTGGGAGTCTATCTATTTTTTTTAACCAATTTGGAGTTGTGGTCGTTTTCTAATTGGGATTATACGTGCAATTATGAAGTAGCGGTTATGTTTGAGGTTCCTACTTGGCGATTTGAGAATTTTGAGGTGTTTCCAATTTGGTTAAGGAATCGCCTGGTTTGAGGATTTAAGGCAAAGTTCACCGATTTGGAAGGGACCCACTGTTTGAGAGAATCCAGTGCGAGTCCCAGTCTGAGTGGCTGTGTTTTATGTTTCTATTTGGTTTTGTATATGTTTGATTGTGAATGAGAAAGAGAATCCTAGTTGGTTGTGTGTGTTTTTATTTGTCTGTGCTTGTTCGTGTGGAGGAAGTAGAAGTTCGTTTATTCGAATTGGTAGTTGCAGTGGTGGGCGTGAAGACCAATTCGGTTTATGAACGAGTGGCAGTTGAAGAGTTTTAGTCCAAATTGGTGGTTGTGAGGCAGCATCGAAATGATGGCTGTGGGAGTGAATGATTTAGTCCTATTAGGATTTATGCAGAATGATCCTAGCCTATTAGGATGTTATGATGGAAATCTGATAGTGAATTTTTAGAGTATCAGATCAATTTGGTTGTGATTACTGTTTAGCCAAATTGGTATTATATGTTTGTGAAGATGATTGAGTGTAGAAATTGTGTAGTCCGAGTAGGAGATTTTAAAACAGTGAACTAATTGGAGTGAATCAGTGAGTAAAGGAAAAGAAAATCATGTTTGTAACAGTGATATGTCACCTATTTGGCTAAATAAAGTATGAATTAAGAAAATTGGGAATGGTATGTATGTGTGTTTACAAGTTATAAGTTAAATCAATGTGCTGATTTTGCCAAGTTGGATTTTGGCAGTCCATGAGTGATACTGAATTGGAAATTAATAGTTGCATGAATGATTTATTGTGTGATCCAATTCGGGAATTTGGAGATATGTATGAAGGTCTGAATTATTTGTGAGTGCTTTAAAGCTAAAAGTTAATTTGCAGCTTTTAGTTTCTTTGTTGTGTCAATTCCTACTTGAGTGTTTAAGAGTGCCAGTTAGATCCAATTAGGGAGGACATTTAGGGCATGAGGGTTAATTGATTATATCCAATTAGGAGTTGCAAAGTAGAATGAGTCATGGAGAGTAATGATAGTAAGAGTTCGAGCTCCAATTCGGAAAAGAAGAAGTGTTAGTGGTGCAGTGAGAAAAATCACGTAAAGCCAAGTTGTGGAGTTAAAGAGGATAAAACCAAGTTGGTGAAGGAAGTAGTAGCAGTTCCCTATATGGGAGACAAAGTTCAATTGGAAAAGTGACATGCCCTTTTTGGAATAGGAGATTGAAAGTTACAGCAAGCGGAGTGGGAGCTGAATCTGTTTCATCAACAACAATTCGATTGGCCAGGGATGGAGATCCAATGAAAAATGAAGGAGTCCAATTTAAAGATTAAAAATCAATTCCAAATGGGGTGATACTTAACTTGGTGTTTTAAGAGTGGAGTGAATAATTAATTTAGTAATTATTATAGAATTTGTGAGGAATTAAATTAATGTTAGTTGGAAGTATGTATTTCTTGTGTGTTTTAGTTCTTTATTGGTTTGTTTTAGTGTCATTGTAGAAGTATTCCTATTAGAATTGCGTCCCTAGGAACGAATTAAACTATTTATTTAGATAATCCAATTAGGATCTAAATTCATCTACAAGAGACGTAGAGAATGATTCAAAATATTGAATT
This sequence comes from Pseudoscleropodium purum, assembly GCA_963969395.1. Lineage (NCBI taxonomy): Eukaryota > Viridiplantae > Streptophyta > Bryopsida > Hypnales > Brachytheciaceae > Pseudoscleropodium > Pseudoscleropodium purum. Next base: position 17,718,265 of record OZ017803.1, read on the forward strand.
GTTAACAATTTATTTATGGAATTGAAAAATGCCAATCCGAAAGGTTTTAATGTTGTAATAAACAATCTACACCTATTTTTTTTATTTTTTATTTTTTTTTGAAAATTGAGTTAAATAAAGGACTCCAAAGGTTGTCTTTGAGTAGAGATTCAATAACGTCCCGCCAACTCCTACAAACTAAAATTCCTCATAACTTTTGATTCATTGATCAAAAAGAAATGATTCAAAGCTTTTTAGGTATATAAAAATCTACATAACCAATTTCAAATTTTAATTTCTTTAAAAAGTGATTTTTGAAGAAATTTTTTTTGCTACCTAGGTTGCCTATTGAACAATGAAAAGTACATATCATACAATAACTATTTAACCACATAGTCAAAAGTTACGAAATTTTTTAGGCCTTAATGCTACTCCTTGGGCACACGTTGTGTCAAAATTTCAAAGAAAAATAAATTAAAACTCCATTCATAGTGAGTTGCCTAAAATTTCTATATTACCAAAAAACGTAGTTTAGGCATTTAGAGAATAAAACTCATTTATTGGATATTTTTTTGAAGTTTTCAACCCCAATAAGTGGAATTGAGAAGCTATATTTTGTTAGTTTTACTCAAAAAGAAAGAATAATTTGAATGTCAATATTAAATTTTAGAAACTAAATCCCATAAGTAATCATGAAAAATACACTAGATATGGATATTCTACTTTTTTGGAAAAGAAATTCAATCTTTAAACCCTAAAGGTTCATGACCATGCTTGACCAAAAAAACAAGTAAAATTTGTCATTTCTAATCTAAAGAGCTACAATGAAGAAAACCACTTTTTTTGCATATTCAAATGTAAGATCTTGTACAAGTCTTGTATGGAAATGTGTAGAAACTTTAAGACACTTTGACTATGAAAATTATAAGTTATCAGTGTTCAAAACGAAAAGAAATAAGGTTTCTTAGCTTGCTTCACTAAATTTTTAGACTTTGAATCCTATAAACTTAACTTTTTGTACTACAAAGTTTTAACCCCTCAAGCTCTAAAATTTTTTTGTTAGTGGAGGTTTTCAACAAATTGTTCCACTTTGATTTTTTTTGCACATGGATGTGTTTGAAATTTTTAATTTTTAACCATACAAAAGTAAAGATTACCTTGTCTAATATGCATGAAATTAATTGTGAAAAATATTGACTGTTGAATTTTTAGATTACAAAAATTTTGGATTATCAACTTTATAGGCAAAAAAACAAAGCTTTGGAGAAAGAAAAATTGTAAAAAGATGAATAATAATTCTTACCTCCCTCCCACCAAATAAATTGTATTGGCATCTAAGGCAAATTTTGTGTATTTTCATTTTTTTTAAATGAATAAGAAAACACTCTCAAATTTATACACATTTTCAAACAATGTACCAAAAACAGATGTCCGGGCTTAGTTTGGGTGAAAACCTCTCCCCCCCGTACCCACCTTTCAAAAATTGAGAGCTATTGATTTTATTATAAAAAAAAAATCCTCACCTCCCTCCAATGCTATTGATTTCTAAAAAATTTGAGATACGGATATAGGATATAATACAAATACAAATACAAGATTAAGTACTAATATTGGATATGGATACAATAATGAAACTAGTATGGATATTGATATGGTATGAGATATGGATACATAGATTGGATTGATATGAGTTACAAATACGAATACAAATACAAACCTTGGGATATATCCCATATTGAATGGCAAAGCAATTGGTACTTGAAAATTACAAGTAGGAGGAAGGGAAGTATTCTATTGAATTTTATTTAAATTAATTTAAATTATTATTTTCAAGTTGGGGGATGGAAGTTGACTAAATGAAATAAATTTAGTTAAAGAAAAACTTGAGCTTATTGTGACTCAATGACAATGAGCTCAAAAGATGCAATTATTGCATTCATACAAAGGATACAACAAAAGGAGCAAAAAGACAAAACTAACAAAATTGGATTCTACAAAATTAAAAAAAAAATTATATACGTATCACTTTTTGAAGTTTAACAATTTATGTTATTAGAATATTGTTTGGAACATCTTCAAAAAAATTGGAATAATTTTAATTCTTAATCACACTCAATTGAACCTTGTAATTTTTAAATTGCTAAAAATACAACTTAAATTTTTTTCCTCCAAGATCAGTTTTTTTTGTGTGAAATAAAGAGAGGAATTTTTTTTTTTCATCCCTAATATTTCTTTCATTGTGAAAAAGTTATATTTGCTCCTTTTTCTATTAGGTTACATTTTCTAAATAAATTCTAAAATACTTCTTACATTGAAATTTTGAAAATGAAGAAATAAAATAAGTATGTCAACTTGTTACTCTAGAAGTCCCTAACTTACAAAATATTGAGATTTGTTTCACGCTACTAAGAATTTGCCATTGAAAATTTGAAGAGGATACATTGTATCTTTTCTTCTTAGTCCACGAGGGTTTAAGGTTTAAATCTTTGTGGTGGAGAACTGAGTTGAAAATCTAAGAAAGGAAATTCAAAAAAATAAATTAATAAGTTTGAGATAAATGAAAAAATAAAATTGTTAATAGTTTGAAGATGGAATTGAAATACACTAATCCCAATAATGAGATTAGTCTTGCAAGTAAGTTGTGTAGATATATTTTTTTCAATTGTGAAAATGGAGTTCAAAAATGAATCCAATACATTATACATTAGTTACGATGAAAGATGCTTTAATTGCATAGAGAATAGGGTCTTCCATATTTTTCTTATTAATAATCCAAATACAATGAATCACATCTTTCCATATAGGCAATTTTTTAAAATTTGGAATAAGATTGAAAAAAATGATTTTAAGATTTTAAGATTTGTTTTTTTGCTACCTAAGGTTGACCATTTTGAACTCAGTGTAGTCTAACTTTTGCTCATGGTGGTGATTGGAATAAAAAATATATTTCACCAAATGCTAATATATTTTTTATCTTCAAAAAAATATTCCAAAAATCATGCCAAAATTTGAGATTATAGGAACCTATGCAAACTTTTATTTGGACTTGAAGGAAAGACTTGGTCATTTAGGAGAAATAAATCTCATGAAATTACAAATTTAATCTACAATCAATTTTTGAAGGAATTTTCAAATTTTATTGAAAAATACTAGCTAGTGTCATAGTAAAATCTAGAATTATGGTTATAATATATAAATCATATTGCAAATTTTTTTTAGAATTTTTTATAAAATATTTCTATCATATTGCATTCTATAAATCATCTTAATAGTATTAGAAACTTAGACTACCTTGATCCTTAAGGGATTAAGATTTCATAAACCATGATGGGACTTGAGGTAAGGTAGTGTCACCAAAAACCAAGTGAATTTGTCATACAACCATTTGTCCTAACATTTAATGGGTATTTATTCTGAATTCAATGTCTTAATGCTCTAAAGAAATTGTATTTGTATCCATATATATATATAATATTTATACACATGTATTATAGGGGTCAAATCATTTTTTCTTGATTTTTCTCCCTAATTTTCAAATGCAAATATGTATTGCCAATTTTAGTTGCATAAATAGGTGTTTTTTTCGTATTCTTATTTTCAATTTAGCTTGAACTCTTAGAACCAATAACACATAATTTCTTTAACTACTGAAGTACCAAGGCCTTTCTTCATGAAAAAACACTCAAAACTACCATTTCTATTACAAAGTGCTAAACTCTTAAAACTTTTTTTGGCACATTTAATCATTGAAACTTACACTAAATTAGTGCAAAATTGTGTAGGAGAAAATTTCTAAAACTTTAACCGCATTGATTATTAGATGTTTGTATTTCAATTAAAAAAAACTTTTTTCTTGCACCTTGCTTAATTAAAAATTTTGGCTTTTAATCTTTTTAATTCATTTTTTAAATAGATTTTTAATTTTAAAAAATTATGTTGAAGAATTGAATTGAGAATTTGGAGATTTTTTCCAAAAGACACACACTTAATTTTCATTCTCAAAAAATTTGTTGAATAGAAGTAGATACAAATTAGGTAGAAAGAAACTCTAAATCTCTAATAGTTCTAAGATGGAATCAAAATACGCTAATCCCAATTAGTATTTTTTTCCTAGACAATATTGCTTTCATTTATTGAAGTACTTCTTCAAACGTGGATGCGTAATAGTTTTTCCAATACATTCAATTGCCAACAACAATGACAATGTTGCAACTTTTCAATCATCAGAGGTGCTAGATATGCACTATCCAATGACAAAATTCATAAGATAGGTACTCCCCAAACCACCACTTTTTGCTACTAAGCTTGTCTTAATTATTAGAATGGTTAGATTTTCATATGTTCTTGCTGGCAAGTGAAAGAAGGTTCCAACATCAAAGAACGTGACATTTGGATGTTGTATGCAAAAGTTATTAAGGAACAAAGTTTGGTTCTAAAACCATTTCTTCCTCATAGGTACAAAACTAACATTAGAGATGTACATATAGTATAGATGGCGGTTTAAGGTCAATGGCACATTTGGGTGTTCTTACCTTATATAGATTGCCAAACGTGTTACTCTTTTTGTAAGAATGGAGCCACTTCTTTAATTCCTAATATAAGTGCCTAAGGCCTTTTTTCCATCATAAACTACTTAAAACTACTATTTCTATTGCAAAGAAAAAAAAATTAAATTTGTTTTTTTTCATATCAAACCATAGGATCTTGTACTATACTAGTATAATAATGGTCAAAAGAAATTTCAAAAGCTTTGACTTCATAGATTGCAAGATATTTGCATTTAAAGTGAAGAAAACAAGTTTTTTTGCACCTTGTTTGACTAGATTTTTTGACTTTGAATCTTCTTAGCTTAAATTTTTTTCCTAATGCTTTTGAATTTCTATTCTCTTATGTTGAAGAATTCAATTGAGAGGTTAGTAAAAAATTTCAAAAAATTGTTAGATAGAAGTAGGTTCAAGATTGAAGGGAAAACTAAATTGTTAATAGTTCTTAGATGGAATTGAAACACACTTATTGCAACAATGAGATTGTTCTAGCAAGAGATCTTAACCTTGTAAAATTATTTTTTTGAAAGATTGTAAAAATTGAATTTAGAAATGAATTTTCAAGTATCAAGAAGATGCTTTGATTGCTCGAAAAACAAGATTGTCCATAATATTCACATAACAAATCCAAATGGAATGAATCAAAGCCTCCCATGTAGACAAAATTGCAATCTACAAGGAAAAAAGTTATATTTTATTTTAAATTTTAAATTTTTGTGGGGTTCTTTCTATCCATCAAACTAAAATTTGAGCTTATTTTGCAAAAGAATTTGCTCTTAGGCACCAATTGAAATAAAAATTATATTTCCACAAAGCTAATGTGTTTATCTATCTTTATAAAAAGTTTGAAAAAGTCATGAGAAATATTTAGACTATTGGAGCTTGCCCAAAATCTATTTTGTCCCCCGAGGGGTCAATGTGACTTTAGGGGTAAGGGATTAACCTTCTTGTGAGAATGCAACCACCTAAATTTTAATGAAGTTGGTAAGTCCATTGACTTAAAATGAAAATATATGTAGTTACACTAGTTTTAAACAGGTTATAATGGTTTCTTTACATGCATCTTATTTGCTGATTTTGGGTATGCAATTTCCTTATCAATACTATATTTTTTTGGTTATGATTTCTAAAACTAATTGATTATTTGGTGAAATGGTAATGGTTAGTCTACCAATTTACAATTCATGTGTAGAAGATAATTTTTAAGATTGTATGTTAGTACTAAGAAATTGTTGTGTTTTGCTTGGTATAAAACAAACAAATTACAATTGCAAGTTGTAACTAGAAGTGTACCTTGGTTTACCAAAATAAAATGCACTAAAATTTCCTAATTTGCCTTTGGTAATGCATTGTTATAACTTGATTTACACTAAATTGAGATTTCATATTGACAATTTCCATCTTGAAAAATTTGCATAGTCACCATATTGCACTTCAATAATACAAATTGTTGCCATTAGAAAAAAAAAATGTGTAGCCATAGAAGCTATGAACTTCTGTATTTCATTGCTTAAGAATGAATGAATGAAGTTTTTCACTCATCTAGCATGAATGGAAAAAAATCAATTGGTTAAATGTTTAAAAAAAAAATCAATTGATCTCAACAAGAAGAGTCTTCCTACAAGTAAACTATGTGGAACTTTTTTCTTGAGAAATTGTGAAAATTGTGTTAAAAAGTGAATCCAATAAGTTATATTTTCAAGAAAATGCTCAAAGTGCCCCCAAAAGAAGATTCTACATAACTTCTTCATCATTATTCCAAATATAATGAATAAATCTTTGCATGCAAATCAAAATATTTACTATGAGAAACAAAAAAATTTTAATTTAATTTTGAGTTTTTGAGATTTCCTTAGTACTACCTAGCAACCTCTTTTCTTAGCTTAGGATGGCATAACTTTTGTTCCTATGCACTAATTGAATAAAAGTGATATTTCTCCAAAACAATAGTATTTCCATATCTTCCAAAAATTCCAAAAATCATGCCCAAAACTAAGGAACTTGCTAAAATCGTTTAATTCCTCAAGGTCCAATAACTTCTTGAAAACAGTGGTTGTAAATCAATCATCTAACTTTTATATTTTTTCACTATATATTTATCCTTGAGATTTTAAATTTTAAATATACAAAATTATAGATTACTTTGTCTAGTATGCATAGAATTAATTGTGGAGAATATTGACCATTGGATTTTTAAATTATAACAATTTTGGATGGTCAACCTATAGGCAAAAAGGCTTCTTTCGGAGAAAAAATTATAAGAAGATGAATAATGTTTATTTATCCGCCCCCCCCCCCCCCCCCTCCTCTAAACAAACTCCAAAAAACTAAATAAGAATGTAAGGCAAATGTAGTATTTTTTAAATGAAGAAAATGAAAAAAAACTCTCAAATTCATACCCATTGTCAAATAAGAAGTGAATAAAAAAGCCAAAATTGACCAAATTGGATCCTCCGAAAAAAAAAAATTTAATTAAAAAAATTTAAAATTTAAAATTTAAAAAAAATTTAAAAAATTTAAAAAAAAATTATATATATATATATATATATATATAATTTCTTTTTAAAAAAATTTAAATTAATTTTATATTTGTGTGTATGTATGTGTGTCAGTTTTGAATTTCAATGGTTGGTATTATCAACATATCTTTGGTAATATCTTCATAAAAGAATTTGTCCATTCCTTTTACTCGGACTCTATCCAAAATTTATACTTACTCCCTCCTTGTATAAGATTGTATTTCCCAAATAAATATCTTAATATTTGTCACATTTAATTGTTGAAAATCCAAAAATGCAACAAGTATGTCAATTTTTTATTCTACAAGACCTTATTTTACAAAATATTGAGATTTGTTTCACCCTATCAAATATTTGCCATTGAAAATTTGATGAGGACACATTCTACCTTCTTAGACCTAGAAGGATTAAACCACCCAATATAGGTTCTTGAAGGGAAAACTTTGATTTTTAGAAGATAAATTTTTAACCTAAATTTTAAACTATAGTCAAGATACATATAATAATTTTTTTTTTCATTGTATCTTTATTTATTGTAAAATACAATTCAAAATAATAATTTATTGATATTTTTTCTTAAAAGTTATAAAATATGATCCATAGACAATATCCATATTATTGCATCTACTATAGCACCAACAAATAATTTTCAGTAGTATCTAAATCCAAGAAATAAAAATTTCTACTTTAATTGAATATAGATAGAATATGTATAATAATCAATTAAGAATATTTTTTTAAGTTTGAAATTTTAATTTCTAATTATAGAAATTTTAAAAGATTTTTGTTTTATTTTTTCATTCAAGTTGTTTCAACAAGTCATTTTTTGAACTAGAAAAGTTACTATTTAAGGTCAAACATGCATAATACCCTTGAATTATAGACTATTTGTAAAGAAAATAATATTTCCCCTATTAAGTAGGAATGGATATGAGATGAAATGAAAAACTAAATTGCAAATAACTTGAATCTGGAATTGAAAAATGCCAATTCCAATGCTGTCAATGTTATAACAAGTAATCTCAACATAGAATTGAAGAAAAACTTTAAAAAAATACAATTTAAAAAAAAATCAAATATTTTTCATTTGTTCTTAGCTATTTAGAATCCCTTGTTTAGCACTCATTGTAGAGTAACTTCCCCCTAAGATCCAACGAAAAAATAACATCCTTAGAAAATTAATTAATTCCTACGCCTCCAAAATGTTTCAAATAGTCATTGTAAACATTGGCATTATGAGAACATATCCAAAATCACCATTTTGTAAGCTTGGGTCCTCTAAGAGCATCTCCAACAAGGCCCTTTTGAAATGACACGCCAAACAACAAGTGCCGTGTATCATGCATCAAAAAAGGGTTGGCTTCTTTCCATTGTCCAACCAACACCCTCCAAAATTCCATTTATGGTAGTCAACCCATTTTCAACCACTTAAGCAATTCTGCATCTATGAAGCATAGGTTTCTTGAGTGCAAGAATTTTCCCATATATAGAAACAGGGTTTAGAAGGATTCCATATTTTTTCAGAATTTTATTTCTGTAAATTTTTTAGTTGAAGATTTTGTTCAACCTATTCTTGTCATGTAGACCTTTTTATTTCCAACCATAGGTTCCTTGCAAAATAAACAAAGACTTCAGCCAATCGTAATGCACCATGACTGCGTTGTAAATTATGCCACAATTAATCTTTTGCTTTTCTCCTGCTGATTGGAAAGAGTGTAGCCTATATGATGGGAATGGGTCCCTGGTTGGAAATGGGTCGGCTACCATACTTGTGATAGTTCTAGTTTATGAGGCGAATGCAATAAATGACTTGTAGGAATGTAGGGCTGACCTAGGACACCGGGCACTGGCGGGCACTTTAAAAAAAAAATTGAGCAAAAGGGTTGGATACTCTTTTCATTCTTCTTGCCTGATTGTCTTGCAGTACGAGGCATCATAAAAAATTGCACCCACTTGTCATAGCGTGCGAGAAATCAGTCGCTCCAAAACACTTCAAATTGCAGTGTTGCAGCAGTTTAAAGTGCCCCCATTGGAGATGCTCCAAGGGCTTTGAATCACTTTCAACAGTTGTATTGTTGAAATTTTTTAATTTTAATCAAAACATACAAAATGTCATTTAAAATTTTTTCAAACTATATATTGCATAAAAACCTATTTCCAACATATTTGATTTCACAATAAGAATCCTTCAAACAAATTTTGGACTTGCTTTTTTAAGATGTTTGTTTGCAAATTCATCAAACTTTGAACCTCAAAGCTTCAAATTTTCCTTAATTATTTATGAAATTGACGCATACACAGGGGAACAACTTCCATGCATCATAAGGTAACAATAACCTACATGAAACCAAATAAAGGATAGTTTGAACACAGTTCCTATTATTTTGAAGTGTAAAAGATTTTGTTGGTTTAATTTTATTAATACTAGTAGTGAAAAGGGATTCTAAATCTTCTTCAAATGCATGATTGTTTGGACTCTATATATGAAATAAACTACAATTTTTCAAAAAGTATTGAAAATAGGCTGATGAACCTCAAAAATCGACCCTATACTTTCACACCCAAAGGTTGTACTGCACAATTTTCAGAGACTCAAAACATTGTATAACCAAGCAACAGTCCTCCCCATATTCCAAAGATACTCGTCAACTTTGCTAAATCCGGATAGGAAGGACTTATCAAATGAATTCAAGGATTGGAGCTGATAGAAGAACCATCAATAAGATAATTTTTAGTCCCTAGTAGGGTGTCCTCCTTTTTAAGGGTGCAAAAGGAGACCTTGCCCTCCCTCATTTGTTTATCTCATTGATAAAGAATGTTACAACAAGAATCTCGATGGGATAATTTAGCAAACAAGTCACAATAAAATCCTGTTACTTTTAGTGAGAAAGAGCACGTGACCTTGACTTGACTAAATCAATAAGTTTAACCTTTAAACGCCGAAGGGATGACCTTCAAAATCATCCTTTTCTAATACCGTGTAAATCACTAGCCTCCAAAATTGTAAATGTAGTCATTGCAAGTCAAACTACTGTAGAATATCTTCCCTTTCCAAAATAAATTTTAAAGATGAATAGTTGCACTTTTGTCCAATACATTTTGATTCCCTGTCATCCATCATACACAAAACATCTGCCTCGGCATTCAAGGATGTAGTTGCAACTACAGCTGAGGAGGAATGGAAGGCTGCAGTGCCTCTCATTGCAGGTGGCCCATTTGCTCCCTAAGATACCATTGCAGCATGGAGCTCCATCTTATAGGAACATTTCCAACTTTCTGCCCATGATTGAATGTCCTTTTCTGACCTAGCTTGCTCTTTTTTTTTTTTTTAAATTAAAAAAAAAGCTTGTTCAGGAAACACAGTACAAGGGTCTGTTTTGTTAGGAAGAGAGCCAGGTGATTTCACACCAGGTTGAAGAACCTGTTGGTGCAAGGTATGGAACCTGCAACCATGCCATTTGGGTTTAACCCTGTAAGGACAGGCTGGTCTCTGAAGAAATCATCATTTTCTAATATTATGGGAATCAATCGCTTAAAAAAAATGAAAAAATATTCATTGGAAGTCAAACTACTATAGAAGATGTTCTCTTTTCACAACAATACTCTGAAGATGAATAGTTGCACTTCTCTCTTATATAGGAGAATTTTCTGTCATCCATCAGACACTTAGTGCCCCTGGTAGCATTACAAGGTTAAGTACCTCACCACCAATACCCCATAGTTTAGGGTCATCTTGGACTGAACCTAGCTTGTTCTCATTATCCACTTGCATTGGTCAATATTCTATATGGTTGGTTTTGCTCTTTAAAGCAACCTTTTTGAGAGTTTTTTTTGCCTTTGGAGAGAAGCCATAAACTCCTTGAAACAAATGGCATCTAATCCAAGTCTTGTCATATTTTTTGAACCTCCATGGAATTAGTTACAAATTTTTTAACAGTTAATATGTAGTGTTCACTAAAAGTGACAATCTCTTGGAATGTACCATTGTTGGTACATTGAAGAAAGAAAATTGTACCTCTATTTGAGTGATTGCTTTTAGAGCAAACTACCTCACTAGAATATAACATTATAATCCAAGGCTAGACTTTGGATGGGATCATGAATGAACAAACTTTTAACCCTAGAAGGATGGGCCAATGACCATTGATGTCAAGCTTTACAAGCAACTATAAGTCATAAAATTTTCAAATTTTTTTGGAAAAATTTCAAAATGTTGTCTTTTCTTTTAAATGAAAAAAAATTCATATCAAATACTAAAATATACAACATACTTGAAAAATATGAAAATTTTGCCCATAAAATCATAGATGTATATTATGGTGTATAACATCATGATATAAACCAAAGTTACTATGTCACTCTAAAATTAGAAAATCAACAAACTATGGTTATGGGCCCAAAGTTTATATTACTATAAAATATTAAAATCCATCTATTTATCAAATTTTCCAATGGGAATAGAAATTGCACTTGATAAATTTTATTTGGTTTTGCCGACTAAAATTCAAAAAGTATAATTTTGGAAGCTAAATTCACATCAAGAGTGAATAACAAGAAATGGCCAAATATATACTACAAAGGTGATCTATGGAATAAGCATCTTCTTCTTTAAAAAAGTCAATAATACCATATTGAAAGAATTTGCAATACTATTCACTAAAAATAAACTCAAAAAAAAAATGGATAGAAAAAACTTTCTTTTTTTCATACTATAATCTCAGGTCAAGTTATCCATCAAATATTTAGTGTCTATAGAGTCTTTCTAGAGCTAAGATGGAGGAACTCATTTCCAACCTTATACTCTAAATCAATTTTGGAAATTTGAGCATTCATATTTTCAAACGTATATAAGGTGGCTATTCCTAGTTGTGATCCGTACCTAATTGTGTCATAATGTATACCTCCTCTTTATTTCAAAACCTAAAATAATCATCCAAAGAGTTTCTTCATCCAAGTTGCTTAAAACTTTAGTAAAATTACAATTCTAATAAGTTTTTTGAATTTTTTTTTATTAATTTAAAAAACTGGAAAATTCCATCATGAAGACCAATTTTGAAATTCATACCTTATGAAGTAGATTTCCTACTACATTGATTTGTCTTATTAGTAAGGGAACAAAATTAGCATCATCCAAAATTAAGTGTCATTTCACAATTTATACTTGTGAGAATTGGTACAATGTAGTAATTTTTCAGCCCTTACTAATTTAATAATTCTACCAATAGTGTCAATTGATATATTAATGTTTTATATGTAGTAATAAGACAAATCAATGTAGTGTTGGGATGGTCAAGTCTAGAACTCATTTGGTCTTGCAATCATTTTTATCTTATGCAAATGAAAGGAGATCAATATAAAAAATTGCCCCCTAATTTGCCTATAAATTATGCACTTGAGAACTATTTATGCAAATTCAAAATCTCCAATTTTGAATATAAATTTAAGCTTTCTAACTTTAACTTTTGAAGAATGTTGAGGCCAAAAAATGTTTAATGGATCATCATGGATGATTTCATTGTTTACTATAGAAATAAAAAATGCACCCTATTGGTCCAATAGTTAGAGTACTTTTAGTGACTATCTTAGTCATAAGGGTCTATATTCTTTAACCTTGAAAAGATGGGTTAGTAACTATAAAAATCATTTGTTTTGGTATAGAGTGAATCATTGGCTTAAAAAGAATGCAAAAAAACTTAGTAAAAGTAAAAATTTATTGTATTAGACCTCTCTTTTTTACATAAAATTATGAAGATGAATAGTTGTTATTTTGCCCTACATAGAAGGATTTTTTTGTCATTCATCAAAAAAACCTCGACCATGGTGTCCTTTAACCTTTAAGCACTCCAATGTCCATATTTTGAATGATGAACGGAAGGCTTGTGAGCATTATTTAGACCAACTAACATTGCATTCATCCAATGTAATACTTTAGCCCCTAAAGGACCAAGCTGCGTTTTTTGGCAACATAGCAAATTTGGGCAGCGCACTACAAATGGAATTTTAATTATTTTGTGCTGAAATTTTTACTAAAAATGTGCCTGAAGAATAGCTTCAAAGCCTGACAATTTTTGTAACTAAATGGTCAAAAAATTATTGCATGATATGTGATTTTCTTTGTTCTATGGCCAACTTAGGTAGCTCAAAAAAATTCTTTAAAAATCACTTTTAAAAAAAATAGAAATTCGAAATTAGTTCTTTAGGTATGTAGAAAAGTGGGAAGCTTTAAATCATTCCATTTTGATTAATACTCCATATCTACTCGCAAAGACTCCATATCCACCTGCAAACTAAAACTCCTCATAACTTTCATCTCATTAATAAAAATGGAATGATTTAAAGCTTCCCACTTTTCTATATACCTAAAGAAATAATTTCGAATTTTTATTTTTTTTAAAAGTGATTTTTGAAGAAGTTTTTTGAGTTGACCAACTTGCTTGCAGAACAAAAAAAATTGCATATAATGCAATAACCTTTTGACCATGTAGTCAAAAGTTATGAAAATTGTTAGGCCTTGAAGTTACTCCTTGGACACATGTTTAGTGAAAATTTCAACACAAAATAATTAAAACTCCATTCATAGTGAGCTACCCAAATTTGATATGTTGCCAAAAAACGCAACTTGATCCTTTAGAGGTTAACAATGAAAAGACAACCTTTCTTCACAACCAATTTCATGAAATTTTAGTTAATGATTAATTTTGTACATAAACGAAACCAAAAATGTGCAAAATTTATAAAAAAATCAAGACATTTATGGATTAAGGGTTAATCTTCTACTAGCAGTAAACAATAAGTTCATGATATGTTTTCCTAGGGTAAAAACCCTCAAGACCAGACGAGCTCTAGCTCTTTCTAGCCCAGACCGTGTCGGGATGACAGAAATCACGGAATGGAATGCAAATCCCCTTCTTCTGCAGAGAGAGACGGCTCCGACACTGTGATGTGCCAATCTCAGGAGTCCAAGTGTCCTTCCACGTGTCTTGAGCAGCGGCGAGCTTCTCCTTGCCCACCACCTGGCATTTCCTCAGTTGCAAAGGGACGACAAAGCACAACTCCTGTGTAAGTTATGGGCATACCGGCATACCGTCAGATTCAACCAATCTACGGCATGCGGTACTCCAAATTCTACAATGCAAGGTACTGTAGTGGCCTTGGGAACTGCGGTACCGGGCTGGTGGTGTATAATGGACCCTGGGGAATTATTTTTTGATTTGATTGCTTCGCTTGCGGATCCGGGTATCAATTATTGACATTGGGTGGACATCCGGTCAGCAGGACGGAATCTCAGGTTTTGGACCTGGCCAACGTGATCATTAGCTAATCAAGAGTTCTTATGAATCTTGAATACCGTGGAAACACCCAAAATCGTCAGTTTAAGAAATTCAGCATAGTTGGAGGTATTTTTTCTTTAAAATAATATTTTGTAGTATTAGCAAGTAGAAATCATGAATATTCCAAAAAATATTAGATTTTTTAGATATGGTATGTAATTTCCATAAATTTTCAAAGTTGGTTGGCTTCCTAGACCACTGGAACAGTCCCTCAAGTGCACCCAAAAACAAAAATTTGCAAATGAAAATTTAATATGTGTCTTACAACTATGTCAGGGAATTAAACTTGAATATTTGTATGACATCTTAATAGATGGTTGGGGATAGATTTAGTCATAGTCTAAAATACAAAAATAGAGGCAAGGACAGTTTTAGATGTTTTTACCTTATAGGGGAAGCACCCAAAACCATCAAAATAAGCAATGTAGCAGGGTTGGAGGTACCTTTTCCTAAAAATAATATTCTTGTAATGTTAGCAATTGAAAATCATGAATTTAAAAATAAATAAAAAATTTAGATTTTTTAGATATGGCATGTAGTTTCTATAAATTGCCAAAGTGGCAACTCCCTAGCTAGACTACTAAAATTGTCACATAGTTGGACCTGAAATTGAAATTTGACAAAATCAGCAATCAACTCATTTGAGTTAAGTAAGGGATAATTTAATGATGCTTTTGAAGGAGCTTTAATGAAAGTCTAGGGACACATTTAGTGGAAGTCTAAGGTATATAAATGGGGACAAGGATGGATTTGGATGTTTTCACTTTATGCATCAAGTCCTTCTTAAGTATTACTAGTATGCCTTTGTGAAGTGCCTTGTACCATTGCCACAATTTAATAAAATAAAAATAATAAATTTTAATTCATAATTTTTTTTAAATTCAATATCTTTTGCATCATAGGTTCAGACACCATGAAACAAACTCCATACATTTGTCTTTGCAAAGAGCTTCCGAATGGCATCAAGAATGCAACTAGGGGACTCACAATTCCAAACATCTCACCATTGTAAACAAACCAAACAACTTCATTTAGTGTTTATTATTGTGGCCTATGCCATTGCCATGGTCAAAACAAAAGAAAAAATAATTTTCTAATTTTTTAATTCATAAAAACTTCAAAATTCAATAACTTTCATGCCTTAGATTAGAACACCACGAAACCAAGCCCATGCACCCCTCCTTGTAGAGGGCTTTCTGACCTGTTCGAGGATTTTCTAGGATCTAGGAGGATTGCGAGTTCCTAGACGTTCTCTGACTTTGTGAACTCACCCAAACTTGCTACTTGATGTGGTGAAGTGACCACCATGTCTTTTACCAAAAAAATTCAATTTTATTTTTTATTTAAAAAAATTTTAATTAATTTTTTTTTTTCAATTTTTTTTCTGACAACGTGGTGTTCTCTTCATTGTGGGGGGAATTACAGGAAGGACCAACTTGAAACGACCCTCTCCGACTCCAGAAAATCCTCTAATGTACCATACATACAAATGGGAGATGCAAGGTCTGGGAGATCTTAACATGACAAATAAAACAAAATAAACAAACAAACAACCTAATCTAATAGAAAGATAATTAATATATGTATTGTAGTTAACATATGTGTGGATTGTAACAAAAATAGTAGGTTCTATTATTCATGGGCGAATTTGCATAAAAGATTATTAGGAGGTGAAAGGAGCCTTGTGATTCTTGAGAGGCAAAGGATCCTTTGTCTTGAAATTCAAAAATGTTATGGTTTTTTTTTTTTTTAAAGTACAAAAATTTATTATTTATCCTTGGTGATCAAATTAAGAAAATTTGAATTCATACTTGAAATCAAAGACCTTAAATCATTTCTAACAAGAAAAAGAAAACTAACCACACCAAAATAGGTGGACCCCCTCCCTCCCCTTCTATTGAACTACTATTTAAACAACTATGTGATAAACTTTTGAAAGGTAGGCTCTTTAAAGTGGGGCATTAAAAATCCATTGATTGGCTTTTTACAAAAGTAGACTAGACTTTTCATTGACAAAAGCCACTTATGAGGAAGAGTTTGTCACTTCCAAAATAAGCCAATGTTACAATGATACAAATTCTTTCATAAAAACTACTTGCTTTGGGTTAGGTTACCACACCTAATTTAAAATAATGCTTGAATTGCATCACAGTATTGGAATCCGTATATCTAAGAGGAGTGAGAAGAGGAGACTGCCATGTAACTTTTAGATACTACCAATATACAATCATAGACTTATTCATGAATTCTATAGTTGCTAGAGACTACCATACGTGAAGTTCTAATTTGACACTTAGGTGTCGAAATTGAATTTCCACATTGGATTCTTGGGGAGTCTACACCACCTCACACCATTCACAAGATGACATGTAGCATTTATTTAAAAATGACTTAATTTATGCCAAATCTATGCCAAATCTGACCTTCACATAGGGTAAAACAGCTTCTCAGGTTGAGGCCGGACTAGAGAATCACTCTCTCCCCAGTCACACAATTACAGTATCAATCCAAACAAGACAAAACACTCAACGCTCTTCATCCACGGTATTGGGCGACCGAAATATCTCAAAAGGAGCCCTGAATCCCCCTCACAAGTCCCGACCAGACGATCCAATACAATCCTACGACCGTGCTCCCCGGTCCCTTCGTCCCCAACGGCCACGATCTATTACAGCCACTGGATTCATAGCCCAGCCCTGGGATCTAGAATCTTTGACCGTCGGATTCCGTCGTTAGTCACTCCCATCGCGACCGCATGTTCAATGAACAGGGACGGTCGACAACCATCACCCACCACGTGGCGATGGACGACGGGCTACCCGCGCTGGAGTCTCTTCAGCCTCTCAGTCCTGTCTTCCGGCCAGTTCGTCTCCGGGGAAACGCCCGTACGAATCTCTCCGATCGGCATTAGCGCTGGTGTTTTGTGGAGAATTCTGCGGCCGGGAGGTGTGAAATCCGTGCGGCACTGCAGGAGACTTCGTTCCGGTTCTTCTGATATCTCAGTCGCTCGATTTGGTGCAGATTCCAGCCTGCATTGTTGTGTTGAAGCTCCCAAGGATACTCTGTTGCTAGGTGATCATTTTTCTCGTTTTGTACTAGTTTCTATATGCTCGATTAGCTGAGGTTTGGATTGTATGCGTAATGTTTGATTGCAGCTTTGAAATTGAGCATTCAAGTGTTCTGAGCGTGTTTTGTTTTGTTTGGGGTATTAAGAGCTTCTGCTGGAGAGTCTTTTTGGTTATGATTGTGTCTGTGAGGCGATTTTAGTCTTCCTAAGTCGCTAATTGATTCAGTTGTAGGCAATCCTTGTAGGATGTTACGGGCCGTTTCTTTTGGCATCTTAGACGCTCGATTGGTGCTGCATTGAGGTGTTAAAAGCTGTGTTCGAGGTAAACACACACAGAGAGAGACAGAGTGTTGAGCTGCTCGGGGGGAGTTGTGACTTGGTACAAATTTTAGTTCCTTGTTTATTAGTTTCTGCTTTACGGATTAGTGGAAACGTGGATTATATGTGGTGAAGGGGGCGGATGAAGTGATTGTAGTCTTGAAATTGAGCATGAAAGCGTTTTGAGCGTGTTTTGTCTCGTCCAGGATTAAAGAGATTCTGTTAGAGAGGTTTATTGGTTAGGATTGAGTACTTTGGTGGAATGCGAGGGGAATCTAGTCTTCCTCGCAATCGGTCCAGTCTCTCTTGTAGGATATTTCGGGCTCCTACTGTTGGCAGCCTAGACGATCGATTTGGTGCGGATTCGAGGACGCATTGCGGGGGTCGAGAGAGTGAGAGATCGAGCTGCTCGGGATGATCTGTTGCTAGGTGACGATTATAGTTCCTTGTGCGCTTGTTTTTGCAAGCTGGACGAGTGAAAATGTGACGAAGAGGGCGAGTTCCTAGAGAGATGTTTGGCTGTAGGTTTAAAGCATTAGCCTATATGAGTGCCTTGAGCGCTTTTGGGAGAAGCTTCTTCTGGAGAGGTGTTGTTTTTTGGTAAGGAATCCTGCGTACTGTGACGGGACTTTGGCCTTCCTTGCGAATTGTTCCAGTTTCTAGACAATCTTTGCTGATATCTTGGCAATGAAATTGCATGCAATTCTAGATTTTTTTCCTTAAGTAGGAAGTCTATTAGTATGTCAGTGATTTTGATTCTTGCTGCTTGAGCTGATAGAGAGGATTCTTATTCTCTGCGCTTTGGATGTAGTTCTGCTGTAGTGAACGCGGTCAGATTTGGAGGCATTGTTTCCGGCAAGAGTGGTCTAGTCTTACTAGGTTTACTATTTAGACTTTGACGGAGTTCATCTCGTTGTTTTTTGGTCTCCATTGTATTTATCGGTCCACGTGGCTCTCGTGGTCTCAATCGATCCTTGGCCTTCTGTATGCGCTTGCTGTCAGGCTCAATTTGAGCCGTATGTGTGTCGTGATCCATTCCTAATCCTCAGTATCATCTTTATTCAACAACTAGAGCAATGATCCTCCAAGTATGCGGAATTTGGCACGTCTTTCCTGATCTCCTTCCCGACAAATTTGTGGATATTCCGAGTGTTCTGTTGAAAGACAAAGTCGCTAGAAGTCTGTTTTCACTTTTGATTTCTTGATCAACATCGGTCTATCACATTGTGCATCTCAGTCCACAAGGCAATTTTTATGCATTTTTATTGGGGGCATTCAGTATTGTCTAGTTAATCGTGTCTGCCACTTCTATGGTGTCCATCTGATAATGTAGACGTGGATGATACCTCAATCATGTTCTTCGTTTACTGGAGGCAGACCATGCCTCACCTGATTGCTGATCATGGGATTATTGAAATTGTTGCAGGTTGTCAGACGCCCTCATCGTCACAGACCACATCTCTGCAAATTGAGTTCGGTATCGCCATTCTGAATGCTGGGCATCTGACAGACCTATTGAGGCAATTTCACAATGCAGAGCCATGGAGTTCTTTCGAAGTCCAATGCTGTGTCATATCCGGCAGTCTCCGGGCTCAATTGTCCGGAGACAGGCCCACGAGCGAGCGTCTGCTCCGTCGAGTTTCCGCAATGCCAGTGCTCCTCTACTCCTCCTCTGCTGAGCAGCAACTCTCGATTCTTGCAGAGCAGTTTTCAGAGTAGCTTTGTGTCGCGGATCTCCCACTTTCCGGTGCCAAAATTAAGCGAGAGTGGCAGTCGAAGAACCAAGCGTACTGCGGTGATCTCCCCCAGGGCCACAGTTGCCGCGGCCACTGAAGTCGCAGAGGTGGGTCAAAAATGTTGATTTGTATTGCCATTGGGGAGAGAAGGAGAAATTTGGAATATGGTTAGTATTGTAATATATTTTTGCGATAAAGTGTTCAGACCTAGGATCCGAGGAGGAAAGATTTGGGAATCCTTTAAGGGTCACTTTGATCGGCAGGTTTCGCTTCTGCATTCGTACGTGACTTTTTTGCATTGAGAATAGTGTGAATAGCTTGACGCTAATTCGTCGCATTCTTCTTCAAATTTTTTTTAGCTCACGCTATTTTCTTAACATCTTAAGAACAGAGTATGAAATAGGGTTTTAGAACTCTTGGGGGACTTCAATAGGCAAATAATGCGCCCCTCTGTGATCATCCTGTAGTAAAGCGAAATATAATTTAGGGCTCTCAGCAATTATCCATGTCGGTGTTGCAAACCCAGCTAAATCATTTTGTTTCATTTCGAATTTTAATCAAGCTGGTCTTTTACCGCTATTGAATATGAACAGAACACTTCGTGATACAGTGCACTGACTTCTTAGTGTTTGTCCTGTCCCAGGTTACGAAGGAGTTCACAGTTGATGATGGCATTAAGCTAAAGGTATGTTTGCTGGGTAGAGTTGCATTCTTGCTTGCTCTATCATCTGTCTAATCTTCTGCTTAGAGCTGCGACTTCGCATTCTAGAAATTGACAGTAAATCCTATTGTTCTCGCTTATTCCAATCCGTGTGCCTTTCAATGTTCAATAGTTTGAGAAACTACATATAGTAGTTCATCACCGGCTATCAGTTAAGCTCTTTCAATCTCGCACAAATGTTTGAATGTTTATTTATAATTGAGTTCTTTGATTTCAGGTCAAAGCAACTGGTCCTGCTGTCGGCAAACCTGCGTCACTGCAGTTCGAAGTTTCGAATTGTCAAGCTGATTCATTACTTCTTCATTGGGGGGCGTTGCAGCCGGGGAACAAGTAAGCACTTAATTCGTCGTGCTATCCTTATGCATTGGCTATTGTTCATCTTTCAGCTGAGAGATTAGTTGTAATAAATTATTTTAGGGATGAAAATTACGTAACAAGATAATAGCTGACTTTTATCGTACCCAAGGTCGTATATTTTTTTGCATATTATACTTTTAGAATTTATTTTAGCTTTTATCTAGGTCTTAGATTAACGATCTAAGAAAGCATGATACAAACAATTATGGTCACTGTTTCTTATGAGACGAGACACTTTATATGCAGCGCTTGGATCCTACCAGCGAACCGGCCTGAAGGAAGTTACGAAAACCATGGAGCAGTGCAGTCTCCATTTCATAAGGTTCGATCGGGTTATGTATTTTATTTTCATACTTGTCGTTAATTTGTTACAGAATTTGTCAATGCTGCACTGCAGCAATTGCAGGTCTTTCGAATACTTTTTTTTTCTGCTAGAATTGTTAATACATTTAATCGTAACGTGGGCGTATCTCATGTTATGCTCATGCAGACGGGAGACTCTGCGTCAGTGACAGTTGAATTCTCCGATTTCAGCCTAAACGTTGTAGAATTTCTTTTGGTTGATAAAAACAGAAATCACTGGTGAGTGCATCCTCTTGATACACACTGTATTCTGCATACGTAAGTTGTCATGCACATATTTGTGTCCTTAGATTGTGCATTTTAGAAACCTGAGTTTGCTTCGTTGCTGTTACAAAAACGTGAATCGTGGCACAATGTCTACTATTTTCCAAGCTTGCATCCTGTGGAAATATGAATATCGCTCAATTACTGGTTGCGGAATTTGTGAATCAGTCCTCTAGAATGGAATGTAGAATTTTTTACATACTTCTACGCTAACTACTTTGAATTTGGGTTTAAATTGTTGAGCTTGATCGCGTACTTTAATGTTAAGTATTTGTTGGTTATCATGTTTTCGCAGGTACAAGTTAAATGGTGGGAACTTCCGAATTGACATTCCACAATTAAACGTGGACCTCTCAGGCTTCAATGTCCCTGAGGACCTCGTTGGAGTGCAGTCTTATCTGCGTTGGGAACGTAGAGGAAGGCAAAATTACTCTCCTGAACAAGAAAAGGTATAGCTGTGTGACGAGGGCATAATTGATTCAACTATAATTTCGTCTCTGAATTTGATTGATGATTTTGAATGCTGGAAACGACTCTGACCGTGAGAACTCAAGAGAAGTCATGTGTTCTTATGTCCAAATGGACAATGTTGACTGATTGGGCTTCTGGATTAATCAAAGTTCTTGAAGAAGGAAGGATAAGTGATTGACGTGTTTTACGTTCGTGTGTCAGGCTGAATATGAGGAAGCACGCAAAGAGCTTAAAATGGAGCTTGCCCAGGGAGTTTCCATTGACAAAATCAGGGAGAGACTGCAAGGTGGTAATAATAACGGTAATGGAAGGGCGAAGTCGGATAATGGAGGCAGCAAGTCAGAATATATTAAGCCGCAGAATATGTCGAGACTGTCGAGAAACAATTGGAGCACCGACGACCTTTTCAATAGATTCTCGCCGGGAGCTAAAGCAGACTCAGGGACAACCCCTCCTCCTAGAGAACTTAGTTCTTTGAAGAAAGCTGCCCAAAAGTTAGAAGCTGTTGAGGGAAGCGAGGTTATTTTGAAGAAGTTTTTCAAAGCTGGGAATGAGGAGCTCCTGGTAAGATCGAAAGTTTTTTCGTGTTGTTCAAGTGTGTGATCTGTCTTAGAGGTCTGTCATCCTCTTCATGTTAATATTACATGGTGTTCATTGTAGAATTCCCATATATGTTTGCCTCAATCTACCATAGAAGGGCAATAAAATTGAACCCTTTTTTCAGCTCTGACGAATGTACTCAGTCAAGATATTTTATCTTGTTTAATTTTATTTGTAAGTTGTAGATTTTTTCTCGATACTCGCAAGGAGTTGAGTGGTTGTCACCTTCGCATTCATACGATTTCTGTTGACTTGCTGATTTCCATGAAAGATCTATTTGGTGTCTATTGCAGTGTAATTCTACTTTCTGATAGATACATACTGATCATTGGTTGTTCATGATTTTTTCAACACAGGTACTGGTGACTAAGGTTGACGGAAAGGTGCATGTTCAAATTGGTACAAATTTTAAGGAGCCTCTGGTCATGCGCTGGGCTGTTTCCAAGGATCACGCAAGAGAGTGGGCGGTATGTTTGTGGCTTACTTGTCTACTACCAATTAAAAAATAAAATTCAAGTAGATCTCTTTTTAAGCCTAAAAGTGCGGTGCGTAAAGTCTCCGCTGCAGTTGGAACAAACTAAATTTATCTGGAACTTAATTTTTCCCTTTTGAAATTTTTTTTGAGTATCCAACAAGAAAGCTTCTATTGGGCTTCAAGAAGTGAATTCTCTGTTGGCTTGCAGTGAAGATTTTCACTTGATTTTTAGAGTGTACTGCTAATTAGAGAGAATAACAAGGGCATATTTGTTGATGCAGCCTCCTCCAGAGACTATTATACCTGCTGATTCTACACCGATAGATGGAACAATTGATACTCAATTTCAGGCTGGTTTTGCTGAGGATACTTCTCTTCAGGTACACCTTAATTTTTCATCTTGTTATTTCCTTCTTGTTATCCGCTCCTTTACTCTCTCTTCTCCTACAGCTGTTCTTGTTTGTGTAACTCGTGTGGGTGATGCTGCAGGGTATTGCAATCGATCTGGGGGACAACAATTTTATTGGTCTGCCTTTTGTAATGCACAGCGGGGGCAACTGGTACAAGGATAATGGATCAGACTATTATGTCTCTGTACGACCTGTGGATAAGAAGGCTTTCAAGGTAAGCCATCAACCAGTCTTCGTTTTCTTCGCCCTACACTGCGCTCTTTCTAGTGATGAGAAATTAAGTTAATCATGGGACAAAATGGGGCTTTGTTTCTGCTGAATAATCTAGCCCTGCCGTTTTACTAGGAATAGTAAGAGAATTTGCAACTCACTTGGAATTCGGTTTCCTGCTTTTATTCCATCTTACAGTAACTGTGTCATTCCCTTAGGCTGTTGGAGACGGGAAAGGAACAGCCAAGGATTTTCTGGAAGATATTGCCAGTCAGGAGAGTGAAGCCGAACGTTCCCTCATGCACAGGTCCGTTATTGAGCAGTTTCACTTTTCTTCTTGCGATGTAAGACTCTTGGTTACGTGAGAAAAAAGTATTAAACATATGTTTTCCAGAAATTGTTTTCCATAATTTTCCACCATTAATTCAAATACTGCAAATTCATTTATGATATAGATTCACATAGCGCATGCTTTCGTGCAGCCCTTCGCATGGATTCATCAATTTGATGATGTAATTATATTATTGTCATCTTGTGTGCTACTATTGTAGCGTGATGATCCTTACCGATTGCAGGAAGGTATTTACATTGTTAAGATTTTATTGGCTGCATTTTCATGCATAGTATATTACATCAGTAATTGATCTTGTCTTTACATTTTATGTGGTGGCGAACAGATACAATATTGCCACTGGGCTGACCGAACGGGCTAAGGATGAAGGAGAGCTTGCCCAGGCTGGAATTTTGGTGTGGTTACGGTTCATGGCTACAAGGCAGTTAACGTGGAACAAGAACTACAATGTGAAGCCCAGGTCAGTTGATTGAAAGAGGCTACTTATCTACTGTGACTTGTGTGTATACATAACTGAGGTTGTGGGGGGGATCACTTTCTGTAGCTGAAGTTGATCGTCTTTTTGTTTGTGGACATTCTATGACAAGAATTTCCGTCGCTATTACTGAATTATAAGGTATTTATGTGGGCATTTTATCGGTGCTGAGCAGAGAAATCAGTGCAGCCCAAGACAGACTTACCAATCTCCTGCGAGAAATGTATACTGAACAGCCTGAGAATAGGGAGATGATTCGTCTCATTATGGGTACTGTAGGTCGTGGAGGAGAAGGTGATGTGGGTCAACGTATTCGAGATGAAATTCTTGTTGTTCAGGTATGATATTTTATTTCCAGAAAGCTACAGTGAAGAAATATAAAATGGCTAGATCAGGATGAAGGCTAGAGATGTGCCTGGTTTTACCTCTGAGGGGGGCAGAGTAACATTTCAGTCGAGTGAGAAGTACTCCCGAAAATTCAGTAGTAATGTTAATGAAGACTAAGAGTAATTATCGTCCGCATGTCTTGGAAGAATGGTTACAGTAGTGTTAGTCACATACCTGACAGATTCGTGCTCAATATCTAAGCCTTTTGTTGGGTTGACATCGATCTGCAGCGCAACAATGATTGTGCGGGAGGTATGATGGAAGAGTGGCATCAGAAGCTACACAATAATACTAGCCCAGATGACGTGGTCATTTGCCAGGTAATTGTGTTTTCTTGTCTGAAGTATTGTCGTATTCCCTAGGCACTGTAGCATTTGAGTAGCACTTTAATAATATTTTATCACCTCTTATTATTTTCGCAGTGTTGTAGGAAGCAGAAAGGATCGCTCTTAATTGTGCAAGAACAAGACTTGGTTTAGGCCAGAGTATGGTGTTTATGTTATTGCAAATTTGAGGTTGCATCACACTTCACGAAGATAATTTTACTTCAGGACGTCTCTGCATTTGACTGTTAGACAGGGTCCAAGTGCTGATTCTTCTCTGATCACAAGTTGTTCACCAACTGTTCTCCGTACAGGCACTTCTGGATTACATTAAGAGCGACTTCAACCTAGATGTGTACTGGAAGACCTTGAATGCTAATGGAGTCACCAAAGAACGTATGCGGAGCTACGATCGTCAAATTTGTTCAGAACCCAGTTTGAGGCACGACCAAAAGGATGGTCTTATTAGAGATCTTACGAATTATTTGAGGACTTTGAAGGTATTCATCGACGCTCTTTGTCCTCTGCGAATTCAATTATTGTAGTCTATCTCGAGAGGTTTTTAATCTGAGAGTTCAGACGTTGTCAAATTTTTACATTCGCTAAATCTTTGTCTTACTGTTGTGCAGGCTGTTCACTCTGGTGCTGATTTAGAATCCGCTATTCAAGCCTGCATGGGCTACACTGCTCAGGTTGTTTACACTTTAGCTTGCTTTTAATTTAAGGTTTAGTGCGGTGGAACAACGGATGGCTGCGTCTGTGGACTGATTTAATTTCTGAACGCCTCTAAATCGTCATCATTTTTACACTTCCAAGTTTGAGTTCCATTATTGGGGCTTTGAGTGTTTAAAGATGCTTACCTTCTTAGAGTGATTAAGCCATGTGGAGCTGGTCTCGTGGTTCTCTCGTAAAGGGATTGTGTAGGGTTGGTTTGTACCATAATCTTAATGCCTTGCGCCACAAGAGCCTGACGCGAGATCTTGGAGGTCATTGCAGGGAGCCGGCTTCATGGGAGACGTCAAAATTCATCCGATAAGTGGCTTGTCCGGAGCTTTACCTGTAAGTTTAGTTGACTTTTAGTTTATTTTTAGTGAATTTGGGTCCCCATCTGGGAAGATTGATAGTTTATCAGTATGGATGGAGTCATGGACTCATGGTGTGGCTGATATGGAAATCATCCAGGGTATTGAATCATACTCATGTCACTTGTGCACCCGCATGTGCTTTTAGAATCAGAGAAGAATCAGAGATAAATGAGAGTATCACTGACCGTCTTTGTATATACCATGAATCCTAGATGTACATTATTATCAGTCAGGGATGTGCAGAACTTAGTATGGTTTTGAGACATCCATTTCATAGTTCAACAATGCTTTACAGCTTCTTGAGCTATACCTTTGATGAATGCAGCATCTTCTACAATTTGTCTTGGAGCACGTTGAAGATAGAAATGTTTTACCATTACTCGAGGTATCCAATGTTCTACTCACCAGCAATGCTGCCATGTTTTTCGGAATATAGTTGTGTTTTTCAGCTGCTGTCGATTTTGAATCATAATCTTCTTTAGAGCGGTGATTCATGATGTCGGACTAATTCGATTTGAAGCGAATATGCTGCCAGATATATCTTGTGGTCTTAGAAAGGTTCCAACAGTAGTTTCTGAGTTCAAATTTTGATCAAATATGACCTCTGTTTTTATATGTAAGGTTTTTACTGGCTATTTGAGCTTCATGTTGTGATCCAACAGTAGTAGTACGTTGCAAACTTTCTGGAGAATGTTTCTAATGTCACGTGTTTCATATTCAGGGCTTGCTGGAAGCACGCAGAGAACTGAGGCCAACTCTATTGAAACCTCATGACCGACTTCGCGATATTATCTTTCTGGACTTGGCCCTAGACTCAACTGTCCGAACAGCTGTTGAGCGTGGTCTAGAGAACCTTTCCAATGCGGGACCATGGGTACTAACCACCTATTCTTGTCCCTCTATCTGATTTCTGTGTATGTCTTTTTCAGCAACATATCGAATTCTATCCAAGCATCTCATGCAAAGTTGCTCCATTCTAATTATTTGCTTGTACATTAAATGTTGACATTATGAAAGAATTCATGTCCTTACAAATTATTTTCTCGGATTGTGTTGCAGGATCTCGCCCTTGTTATCAGCATGGTGGTTGAGAACTTGGCTTTGTCTAGTAACAACAACGAAGAGCTTGTTTACTGTTTGAAGGTATGAGGAAATTTTCACAACTTAAATGTTTCTTTGTATGATACTTGAATCACAGGATGTACCGAAGCTTTAGATATGTAGTCTGATGCGGATAAAATGTGGATATAGCCGTGACGGATATTAGCCATCATCAATGTACCCTATGCATTTTTCAAGCTATTCGGAAAGTAGGTCTTATACTTGCCCATAGAGAATTATCTATCATCGAAATGACGATCATATCAAGTAGGACACATTCCTTGCCAGGTTCTGATTGTGTTTTCGTCAAATACTTGCGCAGGATTGGTACCACGTCCTTGATATGATTAAGAACCAAAGTCAGAACTGGGCTTTGAGAACAAAGGCGGTGCTTGATCGCACTCGACTAGCATTACAGGATAAGGCTGAATATTACCAAAAAATTCTTCAACCGACCGCAGAATATCTCGGAGCATTGCTTGGAGTAGAAGAGTGGGCTGTAAGTACCTAAACATATTTTCATGAGATACTAATGCTTTCCTCGGACTGCTGGCTGAGAGTGTAATGAAAGATGGTAGTATGAAGTGTGCACGAAGTGTGTAGCTGGCTCCTCGATCGGGTGCCGCAGTTGATTGCGACTCTCTTGGATTTATATGCAGTTTTAATATTCCTCAGTAGTCCAGGTGCATACCATAGGTTTTTTTCTATCCTCGTACTTGTTGATGCATGTGTTTTTCGTTCTGTTCAATACTAAACGCGTCAAACAATCTCGTTGACTCAGGTAAACATTTTTACTGAAGAAATGATCCGGTCAGGCTCAGCTGCGTCACTGTCTCAACTATTAAACAGGCTAGATCCTGTCATCCGAAAGGAGGCACACATGGGAAGGTAAGCAATCTACTAAGGCTCTTTCATGCCCGTGACACCCTGTTAAGAAAATATCAATACCCTTTTAATCTATATCCCACTGGAATTGCAGTCTGCGACTCAGATTTTCGGTGTTTTTCTTCACACCCAGCATCTTTAGATTAATTCTGGGTAATGAAGTTGATTGATATAATTATCAGTTGTTACTTATGAACGCTTCAGTCATTACGCGTCTTCTAGCGATCGTGGTTATCAATGAAGACTGACTTTAACCATCGCCTATGCTTCTGATCGGTAGCTCAATGACATTGTGTATCCAATTCTCTAACGATATGTTCTGAGGTTAGCAATTTTTTCCCGCAGCTGGCAGGTAATCAGCCCGGTCGACGTGAAGGGTTTCATTGAAGTCGTTGATGAGTTGGAGCACGTTCAAGATAAGGTGTATGAGCGCCCCACAATTTTGGTATCAGGACGAGTTAAGGGAGAGGAAGAAATTCCTGATGGTGCCGTCGCTGTATTGACACCAGACATGCCTGACGTACTTTCTCATGTCTCAGTTCGGGCTCGTAATGGCAAGGTTTGTAGTGACTAACAAAACTCTTAGGGTTTGTATATTAGTGCTTGTGGCAGTATATTAATACCAGTTTAGGCAAGGTTGTAATTCTGTTGTATTGTGAAGGCCTTTGTTCGTTATCTGTTTTCCATTTTGTAAATCTTCTACTCAACCAAGAGGTGGATCGCCTAACTGTCGATTTGCTTCTTCAGATCTGTTTTGCAACTTGCTTTGATCCGAATGTTCTTGCTGATCTTCGGAAAAAAGATAAGAAGTCGGTCTCTATTCAGATTACGCCCAATGCTGACCTATCATACAGGTAGAGACTTACATTTTACTTGGTTAATCTCGAAATTTGAACGATTAGTACGTGCTCGACTTCTTGATGTTATTGTACGGTCATCACAAGACGGTGCAAAATTACTTCGATTGACATTGATTTCAATTGTCCTTGTTATTGTGGTCATCTCTTGCAGTGATATCGGGGCTGCCGAGGTAGCAAGTGCGACTGCAACAGATGAGGATCAGGCACCTCCTCCAAAAATTGTATTGAAAAAGAAGAAATTTGTTGGGAAATATGCTATTTCAGCTGACGAATTCACCCCAGACTTGGTATGAATCAGAACCTAGATTGAGTATGTCCCATGTGTCAAGAACTTGGTAAGACTTAATAGATGTTTTATATCCGTGGAATACTAAACGGATATTTACAAAACTGCATTGATTAGTCAGGAATCTTTGGCCTGAGCTCCATGTTTTATGACCTGAAGTCCTTGGAATTCCCTTTAATCAGAAAGATTACTCTGTATTGCTCTAAAGTACATTCAGAAGATGGGAAATTAAGTCTACTTCACGTTCCACTAGGTTTTTATTTGTGACCTTTTCTAAATCCAGGTTGGGGCCAAGTCCCGCAACATAGCCAATTTGAGAGGCAAGCTACCGTCATGGATTCGTCTGCCAACTTCAGCGGCACTGCCGTTTGGAGTTTTTGAGAAGGTCCTAGCAGAGCCTATTAACAAGGTGAGCAACGTTATATACTCACATTAGTGGTTCCCTTCTGACATATGTACTGATGCATGGATTTATTCAAAAAGTACCTGATGCAAGAGCTATTTCTCCTGTCGGCGTAGACTGGAGCATGCATTTTCCCTGTGGATTCGGTGAGTTCTGGTGCCTAGTTGAATGTCGCTCTATCTTGTTATTGAAATTATGCATTTGTTTCATGATCAGGGTGTTGCCACAGAAATTGCAACCCTTAGCAAACAGCTTGCTGATGGTGATTTCAGCAAGCTTAAGGATGCTCGTGAAACTGTCTTGGGTTTGAAGGCACCCCCAGCGTTGGTAAGTCCCTCATTTTACTGACTTTATATATCCTTTCTGACGATTAGATATCTTGCTCACATATTGTGCTTTCTGTACATGGTTTATGTCCGCAATTGTTGTATATGTGATCCAATATCATAGTGTGTTACTTAAAGTACGAAAGTGGACTGTTTTAGGGTCAGATTATAAAAGTTGGAACGATCCTTCTTATTTGAGGTTATAATTATGCATTCAACATTTGTGTGCGTGCAGGTTGAGCAACTGAAAACAACTTTGAAAGGCTCAGGGATGCCATGGCCTGGGGACGAAAGCGAGGAAAGATGGACTCAAGCCTGGACTGCAATTAAGCGGGTATGCCTGCTTCCCCCCGATTGTCATCGAATCAGTATGTGTACAGCTGTTGGACGTTGCAGTAAGAGATTCTAGACTTAGCATTGTTTTCGTTTATCAGAAATGGAGGATGTAAAACTCGGAAAGATTCTAATCTATCTATTTATTCCAGGTGTGGGCCTCAAAATGGAATGAAAGGGCTTACTTCAGTACTCGCAAGGCCAAGATAGATCACAGTGACCTATGTATGGCAGTGTTGGTACAAGAGATCATCCAGGCAGACTACGCCTTCGTCATCCATACCATTAATCCATCCACTGAAGACGAGACAGAAATTTATGCAGAGGTGCGCTAAAGATCTTCAAGTGTCATTCCAGATCTTCAAGATTTATGAATCTGGTCACAATCTTTTAAATTAGCATTCATCCACTGAATTAACCCTTGAATTATGTGCAGATCGTGAAAGGTCTTGGTGAAACACTTGTCGGAGCATACTCTGGCCGTGCCCTCAGTTTTATAGCCAAAAAGTCCGACATTAAGAACCCCAAGGTTTGTTCTTACCCGACAGAATTTTCTTATATTCTATCACACCTTCTACTCCTGTTTATTGGTTCCTATCTTGAGCTTGCTATATCTTCATGGATTCTTTGCTTTCGATATTGTATTGTTGTTGCAATATTCTATAATTACTTCTCACTTAATTATGGTTCGGTTTTTCCTAGGTACTGGGTTACCCCAGTAAGCGAGTGGGCTTGTTTATCAAGCAATCAATTATCTTCAGGTCAGATTCCAATGGAGAAGACTTGGAGGGATATGCTGGCGCCGGTCTTTATGACAGGTTTGTTTATGACATTTCTTCATTCACGGGTTCTTGAGCTTATGCAGCTTTGTGATGTACTTTTGGGGTGAACCAGAATTTCAGCTCACAAGGTTTTAAAATTAACAAGGTTAATCGGTTCTCAACAATCTTTACGTATAGCATGTTACATTCATGTAAAGCCTACCTGTTCTCGTTTGTCCTGTTAGCCCATGAGTGCCTAAGCATAAAATTGGAACCCAATAGTCAATTATAGTAATTTGCTAAACATTCTTTATTGATCAATAACGTTGGATATGATTTCTTCTCCCGCTTGGTGCATTTCGTTACTTTACTTGAAGCTTCTTGAACTATTTAGTTCAAGCTCTATAGGTTTGGAAGCAGAAACTTTTGTCCATTTAGGCACTTCGAGATTAATGTCTGAATCGATCAACGAGAATATGGGATTGTCCGATTAAGGTAACTCTGCCTACGACAGTCCAAATGGCAGCCAGCCCATCACAGGCATAAAATTTCTAGTGATGCACATTTCAAGAACTAGAATGTACACCACTAGTACAATTTTGCCTGTGATGGGCTGGCTCCCATTTGGACTGTCATAGGCAGAGTTACCTTATCTTGTTCCTAGTAGCTCTTTCAATTTTTTGTGGTGTCAATGTTGACAAACTTTTCTTGAATTACTGCAGTGTACCTATGGACCATGAGGAAGAAAGATTAGTGGATTATTCCACGGATCATTTGGTTGTTGACGAGACTTTCCAAAAAAACATTTTGACTAAGATAGCCGAGGCCGGATATGATGTTGAGAAGCTTCTTGGTTCGGCACAAGATATCGAAGGTGTGATTAAGGATGGCGAATTGTACATCGTGCAGACGAGACCGCAGATGTAGTATCGATCGATTGAAATCCTTCAATTACTGTTTTGCTAGTTTATATGTTCTCGTATGTAGATTGAGTGGTCATATTTATAGCGGTTATATGACCTGGTTTAGGATTTCAGTTGATAAGTGTGTAATTTATACCACTATTGGTTAGCTTAGCGAGCTAAAGGATGGAATCCAATAGAATGCTCTCTTTTTTATTCAAACTTTTTCTTAGCTTCTTGGAAGACCTTGAATGGGCTAGAGCTTGGATGTTATCGAAGATTGTATTTGTGTAAGAAGTTTTGGACGTGTTCAAACAGGTGCAGAGATATTCCTAACCCAAACATTCAAAGTTGATATCTTGTTTGCAAGTATGGTAGCCAACCCATTTCTGACCAAGGACCCATTCCCGTCATATAGGCTCCATTCTTTCCATTCTTTCCAATCAACAAGAGAAAGCAAGAGATTAATTATGACACAATTCACAATGCAATTGTCGTGCATTATGATTGGTTGCAATCTTGATTCATTTTGCAACCAATTGTGGTTGGAAATAGGAAGACCTACATGACAAAAATAGGTCAAACAAAATCTTCAACTAAAAAATTTATAGTAATAAAATTCTGAGAAATAAAATTCGAAAAAAAGACAGAATCCTTCTAAACTCTATTTTTATATATGGAAAAATTTTTGTACTCAAGAAACTTATGCTCCAAATATGCATAATTGCTTAAGTGATCGAAAATGGATTGGCTACCGTATATGAATGAATTTGTATCTTCTAGCAACTCTTTCATTGAGAATGGAGCATTTTATCTTATCCATTGTAAACATTTATCAACCCATTGTAGACATTTTAAGTCATGGTAAGGAATGTCCTTGCCAAGGTTCCTAAACTTAGGTTTGAGAATCTTTTTTACATAAACATTGTGATTCTTATATAAAATGACCAATCAATGATAAGCTTGTAACCCTCTTAAAGAAGGGCAACCTCAAAGCTACTATAGAGTGGGGCATAATATTTTTACAAATCACTATTGAACCATTCAACAATTTTTTTGTAATGTGAAATTGAATTAAAATATTATGCCACGCCTAATATACATTACATTTATCCACAATCTCAATGATGCATTGACCTAAACTTCAATTTCAAAAAACGGAAACTTTTTTTTCTACTGAAAGTTATTAGTTATATTTCAAGATTTTATATGATAATTCACTAATAATCATTACTAAAGAACTAATTCAATTGCAAAAACATGCAAGAAACATCTTTGAACACCTTTCTTTTTAGAAAAAATCTCAAAATATATAAAATATAGAGTTGAAAGTTGAGAGTGTCAAATTTTTATTTTTTGCAAAGCAAGTATCTTTGCCCTATAACTAGATTCTTCAATTATGTAATTCACACTAAAAGGACATCTATTTTACAAAATTTTGGCACATCACTTACATTTATTATATTGAATTCTCTATAGACTAAGTTTTGATTAGTTAATGATTTAAATTAACATAAATGATGTACATATCAATGTTTCTAACAAACCTACACTATTGAATTTTGAAAATTCATCACCAATGATTCTCAATCAAAAAACATGTAATAACTTGATTGAAAATAAAATATTAACCCCTAAATGCCCAAGGCACCCAAATCTAGTATTTACAAAATTTTGAAGTTAAATGAAATCTAACTAATTTGCTATTTTTAGTAGTTGCTATTTTAGAAAGTTTTTCTCAAAGTCTAGTTTTAGCATCAAAAATCCAATCTTGAAAATAAATAATAGTAATTTTTCTATTCAAAATTTTGTGCAAGAATGTTCATTGCAATTTTGACTTCCCATAGTGTGAAAGCTCTTGGAAATAAGCCTCAAATACACTAGATCTTGGAGAAAAAATCACATTCAAAATTCATTTAAAAAATTATAGAGTAGATTTTAAGAAGTCATAAATTGATTAGGATTATACATGTAGGCCCTTTAACCTCATATTTTTTTGGTCACCAACTATTTAGATTTGACTTGTGGAAAGAGGATTGAAAGACTTCACATCACTTTTACAATTTTAACACCCTCATTATCAAACATTAGTATCTCTCACTCCATAAGTGACATTTTTGTGTTTTCTTTTCCTATGAGATCTATGAAATGTCTAGTTTGAATTTATACAATTACAATTTGAAAAAAATTGATACAACTTATCAAAAATGTTGACAACAAGCCTTGGGCATTTAGGGGTTATTTATGCATGACAAAATTATTTAAATGCCACTCACGGAAATATTGTACGGAGTACCACATTCGGTAAAAAGATGAGATGTCAACAGTGGGATTCGAACCCACGCCCTTTCGGACCAGTACCTGAAACTGGCGCCTTAGACCAACTCGGCCATATTGACATGTCGCTTAAGACCTAGAACCATGAGCGGGCCCCTCGATATCCCAGATCCAGATGACAAAGCCTGGAGTTTGTAGTTAACTATACTGCCTTGGTATTCCTGGTTTGGGAAAACGTGACCTGCCATCATTCAATTTTTCAGACCGACCTTCAATAAAATGCCTGTTACTGATTCGCATTCCTCTTTCTTCTCTAAGAATTTTCACAAACCACACGGATTGTTATCCTTCTGAATGCCTTGAAGGTCCACAACCTTGTCATGAAGTAAATATTACAAACTTTCTTTTTTGGATTTGGGGAAATAGAAATTGATCAAGACCGGGACGGAGATGATCGTTCTCGTATTAACTTGGATTGAAAAAAGGTACCCAGAATGCAGACACCGGAACAAAGAGACCGAGAAAGTTTGCGCAACAATGTAGCGCAGCCCATTGCCTGAATAGTGAACACAATCACCCAAAAGAGAATCTTCAGTCATTTCACAAGCCAAAGAATCGCTGCAGCAGAGCTCAGGAAACGTTATGATCACGCGCATTGCCTTAAAATTTCTGAAAGAGAGAAGCGCATGATCGATCAGGTACTTACCCAAGCCTTACGCAGCGTTAATCGCCGCCTTGTTTGCCCCTGGCTCTAGATCTGGACACAGTAGAGTCTGCAGTCATAATACTTTCACCAGTGCCAGTCAGAAGAAGCACCAAATCATGATTGAAATACATCAATCAGGTCTGAGAGAAGCAGGTGAAATTAAATCGTCATCGCGGATGACGTTGTAGTGGATTGAGGAAAAATGTTCTACAACATCCAGGGTAGAAAGGAACGCATAGCTTCTTGTCGTAGTCCGCCAAATCAGATGAGTATTCAAAGTCTTAATTAACCCGAGTCTGGACTTCTCCAGCTCAATGATACCTCTTTGGTCTGCACTCATCACGCAGCAAAATGTCAAAAATTCCCTAATGAGCTGAATCTCATTCAAAGACGAACTAAGTGGGTGCTTCCTGTAAGATGACGTGGGAGATTCACTGATAGCTTCTGAACAACTGGAAAGGTCACTCCCACGCATGATCCGTCTTCTAAAGCTTACAAGGGTTTCAGTGGGAGATTTTTTTAAATTTCTTTTTGAAACAAATGGAATCCATTGCAATGCGAAAAGTACAAAGCAGTCAAGCCACGGAGGCTGGACAAAAGGAAAGAAAAAAAACAGAAGACAGACTTCAGTGGGAGATTTGATGCCCGTTTCATTTGAGAAATCGTGTAAGTTAGCTCCATGACCTCTTGATTGTCTTCCCCATATCTTTCAGTACACTATAAACTGTATTTAACGTCATCTACACTAATTGATTTTAAAATGCTATAAAATTTTACTCTTGATGAATATTTTTACTATTATAGAGATTCTCCTCTTTATATAGTATTGATATCTAAGCTCTTGATTAAACCTTCATCATGCATAAAAAGTTTTACTATAGGCTTGAGTAAGTAGTTAGTATGGGCGACAATAAATACAGTGTTTAGTGTAGTTATGAAAGGAAGACTCCATTAATGATATAGCTCCAACAAGTGGTTTAGGCACAATCTTCCGGAAAGCTAGATAACACAGATCCCGAAGTTCTGAAAATGAACAGGATTCCTAGAACATATTCACTGTCAAACAACGAATCGGATAATTTCCATTTCTCAATGCGACTATCTCATTGGCCGACCTAGCTCAGTTGGTAGAGCGCGTGGCTTTTAACCACGTGGTCGAGGGTTCGAGTCCCTCGGTCGGCGATGCAGGTATAACACAAGGAACTCCAACACTATCCAGCTTTTTTCGCATAACAGTTAAAAAAAATTTGATGGATTGATTCATACCCCAGTACCAAATTTCTTCACCAGCAGTTCCGAGCTCTTACTGCACACCTCACCCAGCTCTTACCGAAGGTCGAATTGAACAACTGCTCGATGCTGGCTCGAAAGATGTAAAATTACTCCCCCTGCATTTATTTAAGTCAAGGAAACAAAACAATTCCCACTGCATGATCCTTAGTACTAGTTTGAAACAATAACAGGTGCTTGAGAAACAGAACAGAAAAAAAAATCCAAAGAGATTTCCTTCACAGCTCAGCCAGCTCCTATCGAAGGTCGAATTGAACAACTGCTCGATGCTGGCTCGGAAGATGCGAAATTAATCCCCCTGCATTTATTTATGTCAAGGATCGGAACCAAAACAATTCCCACTGCATGATCCTGACTAGTTTGAAACAATAACAGGTGGTTGAGAAGCAGAATAGAAAAAAGAATCCAAAGAGATTTCCTCACTTACGTCTGCGTCCTTGCCCAGTTCCAAGAACCCAGAGTAGCTTGAAGAAGCTCTATCTTCAGCACTGGCACGCATGGCGTCCGCTGCAAATACTGTCGCAAGATTCATAGCATGCGTCTCGGAACTAACCAACCACGGTGTACAAATCCGGGGAACTAACCCGGGGGACTAACCAGACTGTCCCGCTTCCTTGCTAGGCCTTTACACTGGGAGCATTGAACAGATCGATCGAGAGGATTAGCCCCAGCACTAAACACATTGTAACACATTGTACAGTACAGAGTCCACATTACAAACAACGAACAACTAAAAACGAAGGAGTACAATGTCAAAGTCTCCGAGAGACACCCCATTCTTCAAGAGAATCAAAGGACGATCGACTGTTACTCACACGACTCCAATCGTCGGAAGGAACTTAACCAAGAGCGCTGCCTCTCCGGTAGGCCTGGTGTTATGTACATTCGTTGAAATCCTCACCAGAAGCGCACGCTCATTACGGACTGGTGAGTTGGGTTTGGAGGGAGGTTTTTAGGGTTTAGGGTTTAGGTCAAAAGCGCACTCTCATTAGCCATAACGGATCAGTGATTTTTTTTAGGCGATATAAAGATTAATAGCACCAAAAATTTATCTTTTGCACCAAACCCATGGAAAAATTTGGAGATAAAAAAGTTTTAAAAGCCAGATCTAAATCTTGGATCACATCCTTGTAGCCACTACTTCTCCCATGAATACTAGGGTTTGCCACTTTGTTGCCACATGTCTAAATGTTGATTCAACAACTTTTCATCTATAATCACCTAAAATATAACAAAGTTGGAGATATGGGTATAGACTGTAGCCAAATATATGCAAGTACCTTTGTCGTATGACTAGGTGATGTAATCATAAAACATCAAGGTTTCCCCACTAATGAAGTAATTGTTGCCCCACTTATTGCTATAGATGGTATGATTAAGACTTTCATAAGTATGGTCATGCGTTAAGAAAAACTCATCATGCACTTGTTTATTTGTTGATGTATTTTGACACAAGTATGCTATGGTTATTTAATAAGTAAGGACTTTTAGACATCTTCCAAATGTTGATTCAACAATTATGCATTATCTATAACAAGTTTTTTAAGTCAGAATTTGGTTATCTCCGGTTTTGCATCACTCTTCGTAACTAAATTGCCCTATTTTGCACTAGCCTAAGAATTGAAATTGCCAAAGATGTTTTTTCAAATTTTGTTTTGAAGCCATACAACTCACATTGATTCCTAATTTGAAGTCAAATTTAGCACCAAAAGTAAATTTGAAAGTGCCTAACCTCATCCACTTACTTTTCACCTGAAGCCCACACCCATATTCCCTTAAAATTTTAAAAAAACATTATTACGGATTGGTGAATTGGATTAGGGCAAAAGAGTTGGGTTTAAATCAAACACACACACTCATTAGTCATTAAGGATTGGAAGGTTGGGTATAGAGTTTAGACCAAAAGTTCACACTTAGTAGTCATTATAGATTGGAGAATTGGATTTAGCATTTTAGGGTTTAGGCAAAAAGTGTTGGATTTAGGTCAAAATTGCACTCATCACAAACTTTGCAAACTAATAACCACTATAAGAAAACCTTGTTTTAGGTGACAAATTGACATCAGCAGGAATGGATTTTAGGTGACATCAGAGGTGACATCAAAAAAAAAAATGTTTTTATGTTAAAAATGATGTCCTTTGATGTTATATTGGACATCATTGTTGACATAAAAACATTGTTTTTTTTTTTCAATGTCACCTAAAATCCATTCCTTTTGATATTAATAAACTTTGGTTTCTTAAAGTGAATTATAGAGACAAATTGTAAGAAGACAAATGGTGTACCTTGGTAGATTTTACACTAGACAT
Source organism: Pseudoscleropodium purum (assembly GCA_963969395.1). Classification (NCBI taxonomy): domain Eukaryota; kingdom Viridiplantae; phylum Streptophyta; class Bryopsida; order Hypnales; family Brachytheciaceae; genus Pseudoscleropodium; species Pseudoscleropodium purum. The sequence continues at coordinate 17,756,691 of OZ017803.1, forward strand.
CTATTTTTGAAAGATGTAATATAATGCAATTACTATTGTTACACTAATTGACTTAATTTGAGTAGTAATCTTTGTTAAATTCTTCATTAGAATAATGAGGTGATTTATAAATTTGTAACTCAAATAGTAGATAAAAGAATATTTTTTTCATCTTGTATATGTACATTCACCCACAATTTGGTTGTGGCATCTTATTTTGAATTTTGTTTTACATTCATCCATAACTTAGTAATGTCCTCTTTCATTAAAAAAAAATTTGGTGTTTCTTGACAATTTCATTCAATTGATATTAAAAGAAATTTACAAAATACTCCATGGAAACTATTTCTTAGCATTTAAGAAGTGTAATTTTAATGGTGGATGATTTCTACCCTTTAATAGCATATATTACATATTGTATTTTCAATGAAAAGTATTATTGTGAACAAAAAATTATCATGTACTTGTGTTGTTGAATCAATTTCTAGTCAAATCTATTGTGTTTTTGTTGTTATAGGTTTACCAAACCTTCTTGCAATTTAATCTCAAGGACCCTAGATAGTTCAAATTTCCAAAATTATTGAAGGATGGTACTTTCTACATGCAAAAGCTATTAAATATGATCCATAAATTATATCTATATGATTGAATCTATTATTACACTTAGCAATATTTATCAATAAAAAATTTAATCAATAATTAAATATTCTTTCTAAATTTTGTATGGATTGAATACTTGAAATTTTTCATTAAAGTTTTTTTCTATGTAGGTTGAAAATTTAATTTTGAATTATAGTGATTTATAAATAAAAAATCATCAATTTATTTATTCAAGTTGATTTTGAAGTTTTATTTTTTATGTGTAAAATTATTTTTTGAGGTGAAATACACTTTCATATATAATTCAATAGAATATTTGCCAAGCAAAGTCTCAAGAATCTATACCATATAAATGATAGGGAATCAACAAAAGAATCTACAACAATTGGATGGATGAAAAATTTGAATTTTTATGTGTTTGGTACATATTTGAGCTCAATCTTCTATTATTCGAAATTTAAATGTTTGTTCCTTAATCTGAAAATTGTTGAGATGATGGTTTTTGTCCTTTGGATGATTGTAGGGAAGTTTGTGGGATAGAAAAAAAATATTTTTTCATCCTTTTGAGGGGGAGAATTTGATTTGAATTCATCTTAAATTTATTTTGAATGAATGAAGTTGGATATTCCCTCATTGTAGTATATTTTGACTTTTCTACACAAGAAGATGCTCAATCTACATATTAATGTATTGTATACTTTGGCAACTTCAAACTCCTTGTTCTTGTTGTGAAAGTGAACTATAAGTGATTGATTTAGGTCCAACTAATGAAATAAAGTTAAAGACATCTAATTCTAATCTAACTTTTAGATATGAAAATATCCTAAATTTGAATATTTTATTGCAATTTGAATTTAGGGTTAATAAACATTGTTTCTTGATTTTTTATTTAGATAAATTTATGATAAGATTTTATTCTTTAATAATATATACTATTATTAAACACACATATGAAAAAAATTTCAATTTTTTTAGCATATTCTATGTTTGATATGAATTTTCTTCACTTTTTTCTTAAAAATATTAACATTCATTTCAAATGTTTACAAAAAAATCAAATAATATTATAACTTAAAGAAAATATGTGTTTTTATCATTTGAAAAAAGTTATAAAAATGTCAAGCATAAATAGTCACAAAATGAGAACATACAAAGTAAAAAGATTTTGTTGTTGAAGGACATGGTCATTGGCCAAGTTTTTCAAGTTTAAAGGGACAATGTCTAAAGGTATTAGAGAAAACTTAAATATATGAAAACATATATGAGACTTCCTTAATTTTTTGAAGTTTGTCCTTTAGAAAAATGTTAAATATGATATTTAAAAATTATTTATGAAATTGAATGATTGAAAATTAATTCTCTAGATTTTGTCAAATCAATTTAGAAATGCATCATTTTGAAAATCCACCAACATTTCAATCTATACTTTCTATACTTGGGTATGGGTTTGGATAGGCTAAACTTATGAAGTGATCAACATATGAATTTTTTTCTTCTAAATATTCAAGTTACAAAAAACTTCTATAACAAAAGAATTTTTCAACAAAAAAAAACTTAACTCCTAAAAGCCTAGGAAACTCATTCTAGCTATGTTAGTAAAGTCAGACAAAATTACTTTTTAAAATTGTAAAGAAAAGAGAGTGTTCATGTTACTAGCTTTCTAGAACCCTTAATTGTGCCAAGTTTGACCGAGTAGTAGTAGAATTATGCTATAAAATGTATTTTGGGTCTCAACCTAAAGAACTAAAAAAATATTTTTTATATAGATTAATAATAATAATATTATTATTTTAATTCAATCATAATATCATTTACATTAAATAGGAAAATTAGGTTGCCTTACCCCAAGAAAGTTACTTTACAAACTATCAAAGTCAACAGATGTTTCTACAAATATTTCCATTTGTACATATGGAGGTTTTTGAGTCCCAATTACAACATCTAATTCAAAAGTAGTACATTCTTGTATAATAAATATTTATATAGTGTTATTTAACTCAATTATACTCATAAAAACCTTTTGTTGCTTGACTTGCCCATTTTGAAAACAAAAAGATATGACTTAGATATAACTTTGTAAACCATTGATCCAAATTCTATAAAATTTACCTTGCATTCAAAAAAAATCCTTGTGTACATATATGTGCAAAATTTCAACCTTAGGATCAAAAAATTGATATTGCAATTGCATGTTATATCATATTAGTTTCATAAGTGCCAAATTTCAAAAGTAAATGAGGGTTTCCACAAAAGATGCTCAAGCTATCCAAATTTGTTCAACCAAGATGACTTTTCACTCACACATCCAATGAACATTTTTTTTTTTCTTCCCTCAAAGGCGACTAGTATACACATCTTCTGTCAAAGTTTCTGAATCATTCATTCAAAATTAACCTTGTACAAACCTATCCAAAACATTCAATTCTCCCTACAACATTCTCTTTTTCCCATACAATTCTTTTTTAAATAATTTTTCAGGAAATAAAAGAAAAAAAAGCATCAATTTTTAATGAGATTTTCAGCTGAAGATGCAACTCGAGTACAATAATCTATTACTACTAATTACTACTAAAAAAATAGGAATTTTCTCCACACCTATGTATTCAATTTATATGTAAATCTTTTTTAGAGTATCATGCTTGATTAAAAAATCAATTTTTTTATCCCATTTTGATCCAATTTTTACAACGACAAACTGGCCTTCAAAAAAAGTATACCAATTCAGTTCATCATTTTTATACCAGAATTCAGGACATCGGAAGTTGCGCCAAATGGATAGGAGAAGAATAAGAGTTTTATATGTAGAGTTCAGATTCTGCAATGGAAAGAGCATGAACACCATGTGACACAATTCAATGCAAGGACATGTTTTCGGTACACCTACCTCACGGCCAGACAAACTGGATCACAAAAGTTAAAAAAAAGAGTTTCAAAAAGAGACTTAACTTATATCCTTGGGTTTGAATACTCCCAAGTTTGTGCCGTGAAAGTAATATACAAAAGTTTGAAACTCGGTTTCTTTAGTAATAAGATCTTGCACTTCCTACCATGGCTAATAATAAGATGCTCTTTGTACAGCCATCTCTTACAGTAACAAACCACTACAGAATGAACCCTACTGACACGAAGTTCATGCCACTTACCAGTGAAAGATTCTTGTAATTCCTCACAATTCATGGATTATTTTTCAATAAAATATCAAACATAACTCAATTCAAATGGGTATAGTAAATAAAAATAGAGACCTGGAATCACAGATACCCAAGAAGCTACAACTGCATCAACCACCGACTTAAAGCTCACACCCATAATTGAATCGCTGTGCTTGGGCAAAGATCTGTGTTTGTAGAACACAGAAGAGCTCAATCTGGAGCTGCAAAGTAGCTGGTTGATGCAGCGGCTCCCACCTCGTGATTTTCAAGCCATCAAATTCTCAGTCGAAGGGTAGCTCACGCATCCACGAATGTACCATGTGGCGTTGTATTGCTCCCAAATCACGAATTGCAAACCTTCCTCTACCACTTGACCCTGTGCACAGGAAGCAAAGGCTTTTAGTTTCGAAAATAGAGGTGACTCTGTTCAAATCTCTGTAGCCGCAAGTGTTTTTGGAAACAAGGTTTTTAGGCTCAGAATCGTGCGAGGCGAAATTTGTAAAGAAACAGTGAGATCTTCCAGGAGAATTAGGGCACTGCCTTATGTTAAGAAGCTATTATGGATTCTACAGATGCAAAAGGGTTGGCAGGGAGGAAATGGACATATACCTTTTGATTGCAAAAGATGTAAGTATCTTGTTCAAGTACACAAAGTCTTGAGTTTCGGAGCCAGTCATTTCCCATGTCTCGTCTAGTTTCATGGAACAAATCTACAGCTGCTTGCACTTGCACCCCGTCGTTGCCGGACTGCAGCTGCCCTCCGTACTCGTCACGGAAAAAGCTGGTTCCCAGCTCACCTGAGGAGGACAGCTTCGTGATCCTGTTGATGCTCACCTCCATTGAGAGTTTTCTAGATATCAAGGACTTGAGATCCTCAGCAATGAGCGCTTCCTTCACACCGTCAGCTGTGTAATGTCTCCACCTTACTTTATCTGAACACAAAGGCGTGTGCGCTCTGCTTAGAAAATGGCTGGCATGGATTCTCATCCTCAATAGGGGCGCGATCTGCTTTCTCTGATGAGAAGCGATCTCAAACGAGACTTGAAAACTCTAAATGAGAGCTAGAATTTCTTATGAGAAACTGGGGCTAAAATCGTGTGAATGAAGAGAGGACACGGAAAACAGGATCTTGCAGTTGAAGTCACGCACTCGGGCACCCCCGACTAATCAATGCACACCACAACAGATTTTATTGAAGTGATGAATCATTCATTTCTGTTCGGCAACAGGAACTCACCAGCACAGATGGCAAGCATTGCCTCCAAGTCGCCAAATCTGGAAAGAGCTTCATCGAAGAGCTGCCATCGAACTTCCAAATGACGCATCACCGACTACAACACGTCAAAAACTGATATCAGTCGCCAATTCGATAAACAATCCCAAAAAATTGTACATTCCTGAGGGTGCAATCAAGAATAACATTGCATATGTTTTCACCAGGGGCCTGAATTAATGTAAAAGTCTCCATTCACCATACAGTAACTGACGGGAGAGGTTCCATTCACCATACAGCTGAACCTTGAACCTTTCCCTACAACAATCTAGAAACTTGCACCATCTAAAAGGTTGCACATGTATTCTGTGTAAAGGTTAAAATCAATTGCAAACTACGAAATGTCAATAGAGTAAGTATTTCCACACTTGTTACAAATCAACGGTCACCTGCATGGTCAATGGAGCCTCTAATGTACTGTATGGTTGATGAAGCCTCTACCTTTGCTAGTTTCAAATCCTATAATCTCACCTGCAATTCCACTCGAACGTTCAAGTCCTCGTCGTGGTCCAAATTCTCCTCCTCTAGGTCGACAGTGGCCTCATCGTCGTGCTGTTGGATGTCAACCGACTGTTGTTGAAAACAGGGCCGAGAGCAAAGCAGGAACCGGAACAAGCTGCTGCCATTGCTGTTGCCTTTGGGTCTGGGGAGAGCGTAAGCGTGGTGACCAAACGCATCGTCCTTCCCGTCGTTGTTGCGCGATGGCGGCAGATTGTACGTAGTGAAGTTTGCACTCGGACTCATAGGCTTCACCCCCATCCTTGCAACCTACACAACAAAACCAAAGAAAAACAAGAACCAAAGATTACAACACGATAATCTACCTCCGCAGAGACACAAGCAGGAACAATTCCAATTCCATAAAATCAGCCAAATCTCAATGTTCATCAGTCCATGAGCCCCATCCGATTCTCGAACACACCATCACTCAAAGAAAAGCACGGACTCTTCCAGGACATTCAAATACAAGTCACTTCTTTCACCACAGCCCAAACCAAGACCTACTCTGAGGGCCGCGCGAAATCTACGAGCAGAGTCACGACCGCATCGGCTTGAGCTCCCTCACAGCCCACTTTCTATTGAAAGCTCGTGCAACTGCCAATCCACCTTCTTTTTCGTTTTGCGGAGTTCTTCTTCAGTTTGTGCACAGTTCTTACTTCAGTTTGAGCAGTTGTTTCGGTGTTTTGGGCCTGCAAGTGTCAAGCGCACAAGTTCTTTGGAGTTTTCTGGCGATTCTGACCATGGAATTCGAGTAAGCGTGGGAGTGACGATGCAATGACTGAAGAAGCAAATGCAAGATAGGTCGGCCAACAAACTAGAGTAATGGGCGCTGGCAACTGGAGATGTGGGACAAGCGAGTCGCCCAAGTGGAGACGAGACGAGGCGGGAGGGCGATCATGGGGGCCATTACTCCTGAGGGAACGGGGAACGGGAACGGGGAACGGGGAACGGGGTCACGACATAGTGAGGTCGGGCCTGCGCGTGAGGCACATGTAAGCTGGAGGGAATCTAAAATGGGGTTTAAATATTAATTGACCAAATTAAAAATGGAGGTGGGGAGAATTGGAGGCTACTTAAAAAAGAGTAAGAATAACTTATACAGCGACTAACAAATATGAGTACAAATTTGAAACGGTTTCATTCAAACAAATAAGCATCAATGGCGGAAGTTCAAAAGTAGATATACATGGAAGTTGTAGTCTAATGACATACTATGCATTAGGGATAGTCACTACTTAAGCAATCTCTTGAGAAGGTGCACACGGGTGGCTCCGCAATGGCTTCATGTTGTCCTTCCAGTACAGAATACATTGTTTTTGCGAAGTTTACTCTACTCATTATTCTGCTGCGGAGGTGCACATATATTGAATGTTGCAAAAAAATTCTTCACTCTTGCTTATTAAATAAAATTTAGAATGCAAAAAAATTAATTAATTTTTTTGACATGGCAGTCACCATGCCATGCCATGTCAAGCAGTAGCTGCATGCGACTACAAGGTTGTTTCTCTAACGCTAGTACCCCAAGGAACTCACAACCTTCAAAGGGGGCTAAAAATCTTCTAATGATATATATATATGGAAGTTGTAGTGTGTGACATACTACACATTAAGCGTAGTCACACCTTCTTTACTACTTCAGCAATCTCTGGTGAAGGTGCATGGGAGCGGCTCCACATTGGCTTCTAGTTGTACTTCCAGGGTATAGAATATACTATTTTTGTGAAGTTTTCACCATGCTCATTATTTTGCTCTAAATGTGTATATTGAACATTGCCAAAACTTCCTCACTCTTGCTTGATGTTGATTGTGCCTTCATCATGCAAAACTCATTGCCTATGCATTCTACGACTTCATCCTACAAAACTAGTCAAATGAAATTTCTGATTCTTAACACTCCTCTACGAGATAGTAAAAAAAGGGGTCATATCTTCTTCATAATTTTTGGCACCTATTTGGCTCCAAATTTTTCTCTTGAGCTCCTTATTCATCAATGAAATTTTTTCTTTAGAGAAGGTGTGACTACCTTTATTACCATAGAAGTTTGAAAAAATTTAGTTATGATTTGAAAGGAAATTAATTTCAAAGTTGACCATATCTAAAATTCAGTTATAATTACCATGATTTGGAATTATCGCATCTTTTATCAAATTCTTTCTTGTAATTTTGAAAAAGCTTTTTGTGCCTTGGCATGTTGGTATACATCATTTTATATTGTTGTCCACAAAAATTGAAGGAAATTGATATTTATAGAAATTAAAATATCAATAATTTGACAAAAAAATACAAATGATGTTGCTTCTTACAATATTTGATTTATAAAAAATTAAGAACAAAGGATTGCATTAGCCATTGTAGAAAGAGTATAGGTTGCAACATTGGAACCATTGTTGTATCTTAATGCTTTTGCATTTGAAATGTTTATTGAAATAGACAATACGTTTAATTTATCTTTTATAGCCATATAATGCATTTTTGGATTTCATTTTTTTTATAAAGACTATAGTTCATAATGCATACAATTGATCCAAAAATTCCCCCAAAATAAATTATCATTGGCCATTTCATCAAAAAACTGAGAATTGCCCAAAATTACATTGACCTTCATAAAAAGTCATAATAAGGTGTAGTCACCCTAACCTTGGATCATCAAGTTGGTCTCAATAAAAATTATCCTTTTAGGTACAATATGAATCATTTGCTTAAGAAAAATTCAAAAACATTCATCGGAGGTCAAACTACTGTAAAAGACCTATCATTTTCACACAAAATTCTAAAGAAAATATTTGTATTCTTGTCTTACATATACTCTTTGTCATCCATTGAATATGTATTATCTGGTGCAACATTATAGGGGTAAGGAAAAAATTAATTATATCAACCACATATATATATATATGTATATATATATATATATATATATATACTCATCCAAAATACCTATTATCAATAGCTTTCATCCAAATATAGGAGAATCTAATTTTTTTGAGGGACTTAGCAAGTTCATTCAATTTTTTTACTCATTTTTTTAGTATTAGATATAGCAAGTGCAAAAATGAAATAAAATTCTAACAAAAATTTGATTGCCTCAACCGTCCAATAAAAGTATGATACCTTTGTTGAAAAATGAAGTTGTAACTTGTTGATTTCATGTCTTCAACGTTAAAAGTGTGACGACCACAATTTTTTTTATATACCTTTAGCCATTTATTTTGAGGAAATATATTATTTTCTTTAAGTATTGAGTTTGAACAAAATTATAACAATGGTCTAAAGAATAACAATTTGTTGGGGATATATTGGCTAGCCACACCTCAAAAACATAGTTAGAAAGGTTTTTTTTTTTATAAGCATTGAATATCTATCCTACTTAACATTTGATTACGAATAGTGAAGAAGGTATGGTAAACCATCAACACCAGAAAAAATTGAGAAAGTCATTGAATATGTGTCCATTTGTGAAATTATCATTCGTATTTTCATTATATTTGTTTCAACATATGTTGTCCTTGATCTATATAACTTACATCCCTTTCATCAATTGTTGATGCTCTTTTAAGGTGAACTTTAGAAGTGATTACCATCTGAGTCTTTGTTTGTGGGCCAAAGTCAATCTCTACTTCCACATAGCACACCTTCGATCTCTTCTATTAGCTAAAAAACAAATGTTATGCCTTTATCCAACTTTGAGTCATTTTACTTGAATGACATTACCTAAAGATGATAGGTAGAACAATGCAATGTTGTCAGTCATCCAATTTGAACATCTACTAGACCCTCCCATCTATATCAATCACCCATCCATTTCTACAATCTTAGCAACCTTTAAACATCACCATAATGCACTTGAAGAGGAGACACGTCGACATATAATTAAGTGCAAGTCTACCCAAGCTGAAGCAATTTAGTTGCAACAAACTTTGAAAAATAGAAGAAAAATTTATTTCTTGTCAAAATGCGTTGGTTTGCTTCTAACATTTGGTCCAATTTTGATCGCATTTAGATTAATTCTTGTTCTTTGGCTTGTAGAAATTCATTAGGTATCACCCGAAATCAAATTAGCCCTTTGATCTACTAGTTTCTTTAGCCCTTGTTAGTCATTCACTATTCTTATTTCTTTATTGTCCAACCTTGTGGGACTTGGTTGCTTTTCTCTTCTAGTGTTAATGCAATACCTTTGCTAATTGTTAAAAAATAAATACCTTGATTGTACATGCAAATGGTTTCTCTCAAACTTCTCAATCTTTGAAAATATGTAAGTTGGTAAATAGCTTCTCCAAGGTACCTTGATACCCAATTTGCTTTGGTAATAGGTATGTTCACTTTATGTAAAAGTCGGGGATTTGGAACTACATTACATTTTCACGTTCAGAGACTGACTCACAGATGGAGAAAGAAAGGAATTGACTTTAAAATTGACTAACTTTGTGAGCTGTCAAACTAGTTGTGACATTTCAACTTCAGACAAGGAAATGTTTTTTTTGTTTTTTATTTATTTTTTAGACAAATGAAAAGGAGATCCATTGCCAAAAATAAGGTACAAAATGCCAGCCACAGGTGGTCTGGCAGGGACACAAGACAACAACGACAATGGACATGGGTTTCAACTCATGGGTATCTAAAACTTAAATTATCTACAGTGTCCATGATGTGAAAAATCCAATTTAAAACTTTATTTTTATTTATTTTTTGAAACAAGCATGTTTAAGAAACACATTGCAAGGGTTTTTCTGTCAAGAGGAACGGAGGTTGATTTCACACAAGGTAAAGAATTTGTTACCGTTAGGTATTAAACTTGCAACCATGCCATTTGGTTTGGGTATCTCACCACCAGCACCCAGTAGTTCAGGATAATCTTGGACTGAAAAAAATCCATTTTTTTTGAGTTACACTTGTTAACCTTAGTTGCACTTTCTATGTAAGTGGAAACCAACCTCGGTTTGATATGGATTCCATGGGGAGGCAGATGGGCAGAACACAGTGATATTAGTCAACTCAAATTGTTTGATTAGTTTCATTTGTTCAAATCGTTTGAATTGTTCGATTAATTTCATTTGTTTAAATTGTTCAAATTGCTTTTATCATATCGAGCAGTATCCTGCAACCATGGAAACTCTCTCTCCCTTACGTTACACCAGTCATTGCTACCATGTGAAACTCAACGTGTCAAACTTGTGGTTGGTGTGGACATTGTTGTTTCTTGTGTTGTTTTCAACACTACCATGTGCTTCACCATAGAAGTTATGGCCACTAGCTTGACTTGTAGCGTACCCCAAATGAATGCAGAAGTACTTTGAAAGTGTTCTTCTGCATTGGATCGTGTGTGTATGTCTATATCTCTATAGGTATATAGATATATACTTATTCAATGAACAAGGTTGATCAAAAAATATATCTAATTTTTAAAATAAATAAAAATTCACAATGAAAAATAATTTTAGGAAATTTTTGCAAATTTATTAAACATTTGTCGAACAAAGGGGGTTTCAAATCAAAAATAAATTATTTGAAAATAATTTGGAGCTTAAAAATAATTTGTACTAGTAATAGATGCATTTATGAATGAATGTATATATAAAGATGATTCTATCCATTTTTTTTCCTTGAAAAGTCATTGTCACACAACCAACAAGAAAAAATGTGAAAATGTCAAATACTAGTACTATTTGAGAACTTATACTTGCAAGAATATCCAAGTAGAGAATGTGTAAATATTTTCTAATTTTTTAGACAAAAAATATAAAAATATAAAACATTGACTTTGAGGGCAAATACTCTACTTTTAACCTTGTAACAATGTGGCATTCCTAAAAGTGACTAATGAATGACTTTCCATGTCACTGTAGAAATGAAAAATACATCCATTGGTCCCAAAAGTAGATCATTTTTTTCATGACTATCTTGGTCATAGGTTGGTGTCTTTCAAGGGGTTAATCCTAAAATGTGTGAAGGAACTAGATTTTAGCTTTTGAATGACGATGGAAGTCAATTAGAGGATGTAAATCATTTGTTCCATCCATTTATGTGCGTAGGGTCTACTTGTTCTTTTCACTTTGTCTTAGACACAAAATATCATCATGGGAATCTCACATATTTCTACATGAATTTGGATGTGTTTGCCATGAATGACCTTTTAGTATATTGGACAACTTCTAGCTCCTTCCACTAAATCTAAATTTCACTCACAAAAATGAATTTTTTAAATTTGACTCCAACTAATGAAATGAAGCAAATAAAATCTTGTTTTCACATCAATTTGAAAAAGTCAAAACTTCAAAAAAGATGAGTATTCCATTACGATTTCTATACTGGACCTATTACCATGGTATATTATACAATTTCAAATTTCTTGAGTTAATTTTGCATTGGATATGAATTTCTTTCGCTTTTTCTTCCAAAAAAGTAGGATAATTTTATAACTTATACATGTTATATAATTTTATCTCTAAAAAATAAAATAAAATAATTCTCTCTCAAACTTAGTTATGAAATGAAGGAAACAAAGTCCCCCAAAATTGAGGCATAGTACATGGTCATAGGCATCATCATACCAAAGTGTTTTTTTCACCAAGGTTAACCTTAGAGCACTTTGATGTCCAAAAATTTGGATGATGAACAAACTGACATTTAGTTTTCTTTCTCACTACTGCTTGGATGAAAGTCATCTAATTAGTGGAGATACTTTATCAAGTTGTTGTCCTATCCAATGGTTGGATTTGGTGTTATTAGAGTTCATATTTTTCTAAAATTACAAATGTGGAAGTGAGTCAAACCAAAAATTGCATTGATTTTAGCTCAAAAGTGGATTTGCAAAAATGAAGCCATAGATTAAAAGAACACAAATTTTTTTTTTAAAACCCACCATATCAAGAGGATCTCGTTTCAAATCCATCCCAACAAGTTTTATTCAAAAAAATGATAATATTTTCCTTGTAATTGAATTTACAAGGAATTTATAAATTTTCTTTTCAAAATTTACTAAAAAAAATATTGGTGATAGCAATAGTGAATCTAACCACATAGATGGAATCTACAACCCAAAATCTATAACTCTTATTTGTACATCAATTCCAAAATATTTTTCCAAATAACACTTTATTTCCAAATAACAATTTTTCTCAAATTGTCAATTTTGGAAAGGATCTCCACATTTAGGGGTTAAACAAAGAAGCTACCAATGTTTGGGGAAAAAAATTGCTTAAAATAGAAGATTTTTTAGGGCTCTAAGAGCCCTTGAGTTATCAAGCTCTGTGAACTTTGGGAATTGTACTATTGCATCGACTTCATAGCAGTTTGACGTGGCCAAGCCCTTGCCACGTCATTTTCTAATTTTTTTTTCTCAACTTTGTTTTGCATTTGAATAATTAAATATTGATTCTTTTTTTGAATTTTTTTTGATAGTCGGCTATTCCCTTTGCTGCGGGGACCAACTGTGGGGGAACATGCCTGAAACGGGCTCTCAAAACTCTTTTAATGTTTCATTGTTAACAAGTGGAATTGGGAAAAAAAAATTTGTTGAAAAAACCTTTGAATTTTTATTTAGAGTAATAGTGGAGAAAAAAAAGGGGACTTGATATAATTACTTGAAAAAACAGTTCAACATGGGAATGAAAGGCAAATAGCTGGTAAAACTAAAAAAAAAAATCCCCTCCACGTTGGAAGTCCCTGTTCCAAGTTCTCCCTCCAGCTCCAGCTGTAGACAGCTGCTCAGCTCAGCTTGCTCCTTCTCTAAGTTACCCAAACTGATCTTCAAGAGTCAGCAATATTCTTTTCCAGTCCATTTCTCACCCCAAAATCCAAGCATGATCATAGGACCAATCCTGTGCAAAACCATCATTCCATCCTCACTCAAATAAGCAAAAAAAATACACACTTGCCCATTGTTTTTTATTTTTCATTTTTTCATTTTTTTATTAAACCAATGAAAAGGACACATTTAAAATGCACGTTGGATACCATTTGCTCCACCGCCAACAAACCAAAACAATCATGATGTCTCATCCTAGCATACTTTGAAAAACTCAAAGAATCTAAATAGAGAGACACAATTGATTTGGGAGAAAGTTTCGAGTCACAAACAATTATTCTTAGCCTATGTTGAGGAGGCAATTAGATAGGCATGCCTCTTCGAGAAGCCAAGGTTGGACAAGTTGTAGGCCAATCCAAATTAAATTAAATGAGAAAGACTTCAGTTGGGCTCCGTGTTGGACTCCATTTTTGTGTATTTTTTTTCTTCTTGAAACACATGGACAATTTCCACTTTTTTTTTTTTCATTTTTCATTTTTTAAACAACTGGACGATTTCCATTGCCCCTTTTATTTATTTTTATTTTGAAAACACATGGGTGTTGGACTCCATTGCAGTCTGTTGGTTGGAGGACAGCTGCTGCATCTGAGTTGCGAAAAAGGAAGACTTTGTGGTACTTGGTCAAGTGAGGAAATAGAATCAAATGCAAAGGAAGACAGCTTGCAAGGAGTCCCACATTTGATGACGATGATGAGAAGGAGAAGGCGGAGGGACCACGGAGACTAATGTCATGGGGGTGGGAGTCCATGACTCTCCCTAGAGTGTGAGCTTAGAAATGTCAGTGTACGAGCCTTGAGCCTAGGTGGAAGTAGGCGCTTTACAACCATTGCATACATGCTTATAACATAGGTATTCTGTAACTATGGAAAGTGCTTTATAAAATAAGTATTTATAATCACGGAAGGTGCCTTGTAAAATAGGCATTTACAATGTACGCATTCTATAACCATAGGAGGTATCCTATAATATAGCCATTTGTAACCATAGAAGGTGTCCTATAAAATAGGCATCTACAACATACATATCCTATAACCATGGAAGATACCTATAATAGAGGCATTTATAACCATGGAAGGTGTCTTACAACACAAATAATTTAAAACCACAAAAGGTGCCAATAACCTAAGTTCCTAGGTGGCTCACATGCAATAGAAATCCTAGCACGGGAGTGCTTCTTGTGTAAATTGACCTTGAAATATAGGATTGGTTGTTGTAAAAATCATCTTTAGGGGCACCGTGAAGATTATTTGTTATAAGGAAAACCAAGTGCACTTGCTGGAGGTCAAACTAGTGTGCAAGCCTTTTCCTTTGCATATAAAATTCCAGAGATGAACATTTTGCACTTCTGTCCTACATAGAATTATTTTTTGTCATTTGTTAGATAATTAGTTTCTACAATGATGTCATGGAATTAAGGTTGTACTCCCAAATGTATTAGTTGGACTCAAAACTGCCATCATCACTGGTTGGATACATCTTTGTAATTAGCATGTCTCTATTTGTAAGAAACAATTTGGAACCTCCAACAAAAAAAGTTGTAGCGATTTTTATAACTTTAGTATATATTACTCAAATGCTACACTCTGTTGGATATGTTAGAACTTCCTTTCACTTACTAACAAAAAAATATGAAAATTTAATTAATCTAATAAATAATGGTAATGAGATACAATAACAAAAATTGTTTTTTTTGGAGGGGGGCCACCTTATTCCATGAATTTAGGATAGGCCTAATACCATAAATTTGAAATTTAAATTTCTTCAATTTTCTTCATTTTGTATATTTTGAATTTTGTTTAATTTTTTTTATCCATGAAAATTTTTTGTATATATTTTTCAAAGATGAAATCACATGACCTCTTTAAGTTCTATATATTTTTATATATTTTTGTAAAAATTTGAAATTATCATGAGTTTTAAGAAAAATCCTCAGAGAATTCATATTGAACATATAGTACATAAAAAATCTTATTATTTCACCACATTTGTATAATATAATGTAAAATATCATGGTATAAACCAAATATTTATGCCATTCTATAATTATAAAATATTTAAACTACAATTATAGACCCTATGTTCAATTGCAATAAAAATTTTTAATTTGAATAAAAATTAGACCTAAAAGATTCTATTTTGTTAGTTAGGATCCATTTAAAAAATAATTATTTTTATGGCTAAAATTCAAATAAAGAATATAGAGCTCAAAGTTACAAAAATACATTCATTTTCAACCTTGTTCTTTGAATTAGACCACCAAAATGAAAATTCCTAAAATTTCAACTCAATTCTTCAACATTAAAAATTTTAGATTCAAAGTTTTTAGTGCAAAAAAATTTCACAATTGGCAATCAAAGTCATCTAAAATTGCAAGCTAGTGTTCAAAAAAACTTTCTTTTTCAACTTTGAATGCTAATATCTTCCAATCTATATGGTCAAACTTCATGAAAATTTTACCACATGAACTAAGACAAGTGAAGTACAAGATCCTATGGTTAGATTCTAAAAAAAATTCTTTTGTTTTCTTGGATGAACGCAGCAAAAATGGCAGCTTTGATAGAAAAATGGCCTTGAGACTTAGGGGTTAAAAAAACTGATGAAAACAAATGAAATCATTTAATTTGTATTGCAAGTTGAAAGAACATTGCCATCCATGAATGGGCCTCGTGGTATTTCTAGGTTAAGAAATTGCCTCACATGCCAAAAATTTATATAATTTGGATGAGTTGCAATGTTTTGGGTAAGAAGGTGACACTTAGGGTGGTTATTTTAAATCACACAAAAGCAATGGACATGAGTACTATTAATTGAGGCAGTCACTCCAAGCCCATAGATTCAAGTTCCATGATACTAAAATTGATATCTAGAGTTGGCAAAATTTTTTTTTTTTTTTAAATTCTATTTTAGGGTGCCATTATTAGTAGTAGTATTTAACCATATAAATTTTGAATGAAAATATATCTATTTCTTTTTTTAAGTAAATGTTGAATTAGATTTTTCTACTTTCAATAATTATTTGGCTAAAAATGTGAGTCTTGATTGGTAAGGATGGTATTCACGTAGTTTCAGCTAGTATCAAATAAACTCATGGTTATATATTTCATTTTTTTTATAGAACAAAATTTATTCTTGAAATTTTAATGATTTTAGAAGAAAGAAGATATTGCAATTTTATTAGTGAGTTTTTGAAAATATATTCTATTATAATTAGAAATTGTGATTAAAAAAATTAGTGAATTTCAAACTAATTGGAGTAATGTGAATACTAGAAAAGGGGATGATTTGACACTTTCTAATGACAAGTGTCATTTGAATCACATTAGTACAAACTATTTTTTAATGTTGTTTGATCTGAAGGGACTTCAACTCTAAAAGACCACGATTCTTTTCAAGCATAAATTGTCAATAATTGAATGACATTACATATGAGGTATAGAGTAATAGCCTTAATTTACATTTTAAAAACCTCAATTGTACCAAAGTATCTTATAATATTATGGGAATGTATAAGATTTTTTGGCTACACTAAGATTGCTAGTTTATAGTATTTCAAGTTAAAAAAAAAAGTGTTTTTTCAGCCTCATTCAACAAGTTGATAGACTTTGATACATATTACACTAAGATTTGTACACTAGACATTAGATAGTCTTTTCTTGCAATTGAACATTGCATTGTATTAGTTATATATTTGCCAAATTTCAAAAGTAGAAGAGAGACTTGACATAACTAACTACTCATAGTTGCCTAGTCTAGAGAAGAGAACCTCTATTTGAACCTCCATCATCATAACTTCATCTAAAAAAATCATAATCCTACAAAACAAGTACAATTTGACTATGTGTCAAATTTTGGAATGTTCCATACAAAATTAATTTTGTGGGAATCTATCCAAATTTCCAATTACGGCGAAAGGTTTAATTCCTAAATACTAGGATTTGATCAAAATTTCACTTTGAATATCACTTTAATTTTCCACTAATTAAGATTGAATATTATTGATCAATATTCTTGTTATATTCTTTATTTTATACCCTCAAAAATAGTGTATTAAAGTGAGTTTTCAAATATTCCTACTACAAGTCATTTCATTTTTGATTGCTATGAACACCCTTGCACAAAATCTTGAATAGAAAAATCATAATCATTTATTTTCAAAATTGGATTTTCAATGCTAAAACTAGACTTCAGAAAGAATTTTTCAAAAATAAAAATTGGTAAAAATAGAAATTTAATTAGGTTCTATTTAACTTCAAAGTATTGTTGACACCACAATTTGGTGCCTCAAGCATTTAGGGATTACGTACTATTTCCTTTGTCCTAATATGAACTTCCTGTTAGACCAAACATTTTGGATTAAGGCTAAAAGTAACATTTTAAAGACCCATTTTGCACTTTAAGTAGAGTTTGATGCACTCTTAGTGTCCTACAAACTTTGAGTTTTGGAGCCCTTTTCAAAGTACAGTTTGGGAGTATTGAGAAGTACAATTTTTTGGGCTTTTTCAAAGAGCATCACTAGACATTTGATTGTTGAGTGTGAAGTTGTCATTTTATGAGCATTTAGTATAGACCCAAGCCCATGTGTGAACCTTTGATTCCCCTCCAAAAGCTTCATTTCTTTTAATTGGGAAATACTCAAAGAGATGCAATAAATAAGAACAAACAATATTGATTGATCCCTTCAATAATTTCATTTGTCTTTCAATTGATGTTTGCATGGATGGAAGGAAAACTACTACTTGGAGTTGTTTTGTTAGTCTTAGATAGCAATCAAAAGTCAATTTGACTAATTTGCAATGTCACAAGTACAACAGGAAGATCATTTTGAGACCAAAAGTTAAGGCCAACAAGAAGATCATTATGAGACAAGGGGAGTAGTATTTAGGATCCAAGGACCACTTGGATTAACTTACTCACTTAGCATATGGTCATTTGGTTTCAAATTTTTAGTTTCAATTAATAAGTTGTAGTGGGTCTCGTAGGCTTGCAAAGCATGAAGCTTGAATGCAAAGAGTATCATGATTAGCACTTTTTAGGGGGCAAAATAGTGCTAGATTGCGCCCAAAAAAATTAACCTCTAAAGGACCAAATTGCGTTTTTTTTGACAACATAGCGACTTGGGGCTACTTACTACAAATGGAATTTTTATTTATTTTTCTTTGATCTTTTCACACAATATGTGACCAAAGAGTAGCTTTGAGGCCCAAAAATTTTCATAATTTTTTATTACATGGTTTAAAAGTTATTGCATGATATGCAATTTTCAATGCTTAGCACACAGCCTAATTTTTTTTAAAAACATCACTTTTTCAAAAATAAAAATTTGAAATTGATTTTCTAGATTTATATACACATAGAAAGATTTGAATCCTTCCATTTTGATTTATGATTTGAAAGTTATGAGGTGTTCTAGTTTGTGAGCAGTTTTGGAATTCCTACTCAAAAATAAACTTTGTAGTCCTTACATTTAATTCAATTTAAATACATTTTTTGAAAAAAATAAAAAATATAACATACATGTTTATTATTACAATACTACTATTGGGATTGGCATTTTTCAATTCTATAGTTAAATTCTTAACAATTTAGTTTTTAAAATCATTCTCTACTTCTTTCTAATTACTATTTTTTGCTTATATGTTGTGCAATTCTAAATGATCAAAAAAATTTCAAGCATGTAGCCGACTTGCCTTGAAGAATGAATTGAAAGAGTTACCATCATTTTGGACATTTTTTCATACAAATGTGACCTTGTGAAGTGCAGCTACTCGTATTTTCACAGGCCTCCAAAAGGATTTTTGTCAATTCAAACACTAATACCTTGCAATCTACAAAGTGAAAATTTCAGAATTTTTTCTTCATCTTCTCAAACTAGTGTACTACAAGATCCTATGGTTACATGTATCCAAAAATGTTTTTCTTCTAAAAAATGGTATTTGTATTTAATCTCTAAAAGACCGTTGTCCCTTTGGGGGACAGATGGAATTTTGGGCAAGTATCTACGGGCTGAATTTTAAAAAAAGAAAATTGGAAACTCTTTTTGAAGATAGAAAAATTGAGTAGCTTTGTAAAAATATAATTTTTTTACTATTGATGCCCACAAACAAAAGTTATATCCAAATAAGGGGATGAGAGGCAATAGAAAAAATTTCAAAAACTTAATGTTTTTTTGTTTTTAAATTTCTTTATAGATTATTTTTTTTTTGTACATGAAAAGCTTTGATTCATTCCATTTGGATTTTTTGTGAGAAAGTTATGGACAATCTTGTTTTTAGGCAATTAGAACGTCTTTTTGAGAAAAAAAAAATAGTAGGATTCATTTTTTATTGCAATTTTTACAATTTTTCAAAAAAAATTTCTACATGGTTTGTCTTATTTGCTAAATCAATCTTACCATTGGAATTAGTGTTTTTAATTCCATTTTAGAGACATTAATAATTTAGATTTTCTTTCTATCTCATACCTACTTCTATTTAATAATTTTTTGAAGAATATATATTTTTTTAATTATAATTTTTTTCTTAGAATCTCAATTCAATTTTATACCATAAAAATTTAAAGCTCAAAATTTTGTAGTGTAAAAATGAAAGTAAAAAATTCAAAGTAAAAAAATCTAGTCTTACAATGTACTGAAACACTTATTTTTTCCATTTTAAATGCAAATATCTTGCAATTTGTGCGGTCAAAAATTCTGAAATTTTTCCACACATTTTCATACCACTTAGGTGTAAGACCCTACAATTAGATGTGGTAACAAAAAAGAAAATTTTTTTTTACCTTTTGCTATAGAAATGACAATTTTGAATTATTTTTGGCAAAAAAAAAGACCTTGGTCCTTTAGGAGTTAAAATGGCAATGTTAGAGTGTTTTTAATGAAAACATAGTCTTTGATCTTCAGGGGTTAAGAAAGAAGTCATGAATGAAATTGTCATATTGTAGATGAAAAAAAGAATTAGGAATCAAGTAAGGTAGGGTGTTCTTAAAGCAACCTTTTAAGAGCCGATTGCATTTTGGAGGAAGCTAAACTCCTTGAAACAGTTTTCAGTAAATTTTCACACGAAGAAAAATGGAATCAGCACTTAACACAAGTAGTTTCATATTTTTTAGACCTTCTTAGAATTAGTTATGAATTTTTGAAGTTGAAAAGCAGTGATCACTAAAAGTGTCCCCCTCCTAAAATGTACACTCCTGATACATTGAGGAAAGCAAATTGTACCTCTGTATTAGAAGTTTCTTTTAAAGTCAGGTTGCATTTAGAGCACCCTACCTCATGTGACTATGATGTGCTAATGTGATCTTTTCTATCCAATATGTGGATGATTGTTAAAATTTGGGGCACCACTATAACAATTTATATCTCCGCTTTGGCACTTCATAAAAAATGAAAAAAAAAAAGAAGTGCTGGACATGATCCTGCCAAAGGATATTAATACATGTCTGTTGTTGCCCCCTTCATCACAAGAGCCTAGATAATAATAACTTAAGAGGAATATTAAGAGTACTGGACTCCCTTCTGGGAAGCCCAAATGAATGCACAATGAGTGAGTCCAGCCTGCACATGACATCAGGCTCTCACTAATGATCACATAACCAAACTTGGGGTAAGGAGCATGCTGGACATTAAAGTGGTCATTCATCAATGCAAATTGTCCATGTGTTAGAAAAGAAAAAAAGAAAAAAAAAGAAAAGAAGAGTGGTCATTTGAAGTTTGGTGAAAATATTGGAATTTTTATTTGCCACTCACAATACAATTTGGAAATTATGGATTCAAATTTAGATTTAGAGGTCGAAAAATCAAATTTGGGGAAGTGGAGAATACAAGATACTACAATAAGCAACCATAAAATAGAGGTAATTTTTTACATTTATCCCTGGCTAGGGATGGATAGATAGAAGACTTTGATTTAAAATGACCACTTCAATGTCCTCCAAGTAGTACATTGAAGTTTGTTTATCAATGTATGAAATGTACAAGCTTTGGAATGAAAATGATTTAACCTATAAAAATGGATATTTCATGTTTAGGCTTGGTCAAACTTTGTTAGGTTTCTACTTTAAAGCATACAATTCAAACATTTGATATTTTTCACATGTAGTCATACATGTTGAAAATTTAATCACATTTTTTTAATTTAAAAAAATAAAACTGAATTTTATATGATTTTAAAAAAAATCTTGAAAAACCATAGAAATCCTAAATTTTTAAAAAATAGTTTGTATCAATTTAAAAAAAAAAAAATGGAAATGGTAGTAGCAAACACCATAATATAATTGGTATAAACCTTGAGCTCACATCTAAAGAAATTTGATAGAAAAAGCTCAAAAATGGTATATTTTGAGCTTTTAATTTGTCAAGGATAAAAAAACCATGTATATATTTTTTGAATCTTCAATGGCAAATTCCTCGTGGAGTAAAATCAAATCTCAATATTTTGTGAACTAGGGAATTGTCGAGTAAGAAATTGACATACTTGTTGCATTTCCTGATAATCAAAATTTCAATGTGAAGAATACTTAAAATTTTATTTAGGAAATGTAGCCTAATAGAAAAGGGAGCAAATATAACTATTTGACATTGAAGGGAATAGCCTATAGGGATGGAAAATATTTTCTTGGACATTTATAGTCTTTTATTTACACATACAAACTTGTTTTGAAGAAAAATTGTAATTCAAATTTTTAGCAATTTGAAAAATACAAAATTTAATATGGTGTAATTAAAAATACAAAAATAATTAGAATGATTCCAATTTTTTTGAAGCTCTTTTAAATGATATTCTAATAATATCCATTATTAAATTAAAAAATTTGATGAATATATTAAAATTAATTTTTTTTTGTAGGATCCAATTTGGTCAATTTTGGCTTTTTATTCCTTTTTTTTAAATGTGTAGAAATTTGAGAGAGTTTTTTTTCATTTGAAAAAGAGGAATAGAATACCAAATTTGCTTTTGATTCCAATATAAAAAATTTGTGGGCATAAAAGTGAATTATTCATCTTTTTATATTTTTTGCCCCCTAGCTATGTCTTTTGCTTAGAGGGGTGAACATCCAAAATTGTTATAATCTAAAAATCTAACAATCAATATTTTCAAAAATTAATTCCATGTATATTAGACAAAATAGTCTTTACTTTTGTACAATTAAATTAAAAATTTTAAGCACATTTATGTGCAAAATTATATCAAATTGAGACAATTCATTGAAAACCTTCATTCTCAAAAAGTTGTTGGCCTTGAGGGATTAAAATGGTATCTTCAAAGTGTCACAAAAATTACAATTTTAATAGTTTAAACAAAAAAATTTAAGATGGAGTAAAAAATAGATAATAGTATTGTACTACAATTTTTCTTAGTTAATCTTAACAAAATTAAAAACCAAAAACTATGTAAAAAATTTAGGTTTTGGCTTTCATTGGGCATGCAAGGGTTTTTAAGGATTAATAGAAGAACAATACAAAAAATAAGAAAAAATTATATAAGCATGAGTTTTTTCATTTAAGAGAACAGGTTTAAGAAGCGATGCTTTATCATAAGAATCAAAATTAGAGTTGATATATTGGGGGCAATGGATGAATTTTCAATGAAAGGAGAATGAAATCTACAATGAATGTAAGATGTTACATGATTTTTGAAATATTGGGCATTCAATGGTCCTACCATTCAAATATAGATGATTAGATTTCCTTTAATTCCTTCGAATTGAATATCAATGTTTTTATTTATGCAACCTCAAATAAACAAAACATAGCAAGGAATTATTGACAAGGTTGAGTCCATGTTTAATACAACTTGGTCTACAAGTTGATTTACAAGGATGAATATCATATTAAAAGTTGGAACAAGAACCCCTACGTAGTCTGATTCTGTGTTTCCCTTTTTGCCGATTGGTTGTTGGTTGTTAACTTGTGGTTTTTACCAATCGGGAGTGTAGTTGTGCTGGTTAGCAGTGTTAGTTACCAATTGGGAGTGAAGTTAAGTGAATTGAGATCTTAAAGGTTAGGCCTATTGGGTAGTTATGGTGGTTGGCTAGGTGTTTAGGTGGGTGAGAATCGATCGGAGTTCAGTTGACCTCGAGCGTAGCAGGCACTCGTTCCGATCGTGGAAGTAAAACAACTGTGGTTTTTGTATTTTGTTTTTGATTAATGTGATGGAAATATTATTGATTGTGTGTGTAATTGTGTATGTTTATGTTGTGTGTGCACTTGACAATTGGATGTGTGTTTGAGGAGATCAAATGGGAATTGTGGAATTATTTCCAATTGAAATCTGTGAGCAATTGGGAGAGTTATTGTATGCTGTGTGTGTGTGTGGAAAATTACCGATAGGAATTTTGTGTGAGACTGGAGTGCTATGAACGAGTGATAAAATACGATTGTGTCCATTGTTTGAGTGAGACTAACGGAGAGGTTAATAGTGATTGAGAAGAGAGATTATGAAAACTGTGAGTGAATTGAGAGTAATAATTCAATGGTGATAAACATAAAGTGAATTAATTAATAATGAATAACCATTGGGAAATCAATAAGAAACATGAAACAAAGTAAATCCAATGCATTGAGAGACAAGTGTAAATACTGTCATAAGACCGATTGGAGTGAGATCAAATGTCCAAGCCGAATTGGTGCAAAACAATCGGGCCGGCAATTGTAGCACAGTGAAGAAGAAAAGGAGCAATTGGTGAAGGAGAAAGACTTGTTGGAGAACAAACCAAGCTTCTTAGAGTGAAGACTTCAGCCGCTACCGATTGGAAGTTGATAAGTGGTCCTTAAACTGGGAACTATTGATATGATAAAAATAAGGGTTAATCAAACTTTAGATCATGAAATTGGGATTCTTTGGTTATTATAGGAATTTTGGTTAGAAATAATTTACCTCCTAGAGTTCGAACTCTAAAAACCTTCTACACCCTACTTTTGGATTAACTCCCACATCATTTGGGATTTTCTAAAATGCACTAGTAATTATCCTTCATTTTTTATATTCAAATATACAAATCAATTCGCCTAGTGCAAGAGTTTGAAAATTGTGAGAGCCCTTCAAAATAATTTTAAAAAAATTGGGTGAATTTATCTAATTAGTGTGAGCCTTTGGATGAAATTAGAACAAAAGTTAGATAAAAGTTATAAAACTATACAATGGATGGGAAATGGATGGAACCTAAAGAAAACTTGGATGGAAATCACAATATTTGAGATAGTTAAAAAGATATTATAAACTATACAACATTGAATTTATCAAAATACTATGAAGTACCGTATTTTGTGCACCTCACAAATTTGCATAATTTTAGAATTAGTGCAAGTTAGTATTATTAATATGGGAATTAGTAATTGAATAAATTGTGTAGTTTTTTCATATAGCTATTGGGTAATTTTCAATATTGTACTATAAGCTTAACAAGAAATATATTAGTTTTGACTATCATTAATCACATAGTTTCAATAATTAAACAAATTTTATCAATTTGTTTTCTTCATTTTCATCAATTTACAATGCTAATAATAACCAAAGGCACCTTTGGCCTTGGCTTAGTGGCTTTGGACTTGGTACACCACTGAGGTAGTCATCATGGCTTCTTTTTGACTTTATGAAGCCATTTTGCATTGCCTAATGGGCCTTGGCAAAATTCAAATTGACGTTTTGGGTAGAAAAAATGGCATGTGTGGCCACATCTACTCTTAAAGTTGATTGTTAGGTGCCAAAACTTTCATCCACATGGAACAAGAATGGAAATTTAGAAATTAAATACCCATTTGAAGTCAAAAGTGCAATTAAAAGATAATTTCACTTGTAAGAT
The DNA here is from genome assembly GCA_963969395.1 of Pseudoscleropodium purum. NCBI lineage: Eukaryota > Viridiplantae > Streptophyta > Bryopsida > Hypnales > Brachytheciaceae > Pseudoscleropodium > Pseudoscleropodium purum. The sequence continues at coordinate 17,781,796 of OZ017803.1, forward strand.
AGAAGAAAATCATTGATGAAATTTGAAGAACTGATTAGCGATCAAACTTCATCTAGCCATATATTTTGCTAGGAAGGTCCAATTAATTTGAATTTCATGTTTTTAGAAATGATATGTTGTTTAATTTGATGCTGTAAAATTAAAGTTAAAACCATTTTTCTTAAGCAACCACAATGGCTATAGTACCTCCTCTCTTCCAAAATGATCTTCCTATTGGCTCTAAAATTTTGTCCTAAAATGATCTTCCTATAGTAAGGTGGTGGAAGGTCTTGCGGAATGTATGTATACAATGGCTACAATAAAATCCCTCCTCCTTTATGAAGAACTTGCACATTTGTTTTTTTTAACAAAAATAGACAATTGGTAGGCCATTCATTGTAGACATTCTCTACAACTATCAATACTGAATATAAGAACCATAATTTGTGAATTGAAGGAGAACTTTAGATAGGCTAGATTGTCAACCTAGAAAGCGACAAACTCGGAGCTTGAAGTGTGCTCCTCCAACATTATGTTGTAATGTAGAATGGAAAATCAACCATACTTAGCTTAATGAGTAGGAAGAAATTGAGTGGGAGAATAATGCTATGTATAGTATCAGTGTCGTGCTGTAAATGTAGACATTATGTAGAATATATATATATTCATATCTTTTAGATAGATTTAAATGTTTGTAACATTATAAAGAAGATAACATCATTTAAAGTGTTTTCAAGGTGAAGCCTTCTCTCTGTCAGTATAAACAACTATATAAAGAAGGATTTAGTTAAAAGTTTCGTCTCATTTGATATTTTTCTTCTTTGTTTTTTATTTAGATTATGTTATATTGAACTGAAGGGTTATTTTTGGTCTCAAAATGAAGAATCTCAATTGGAGCTTAAGTTTGAATTTCCTTTATCGCAACCACCGAATCAATCACAATTACCACTAGGTCTTTCATTGCTATATGAGCGATTAGAAGATGAAGTTGGGCCATCTCAACTACTAAAACAACCTTGTGTGAAGAAATGATGGCACGGTCATCTTCAATGTGACGCTCAAACATTGATGATTTTGTTGCAAGTTGAATGTGTTGAGTTCAACAGCTGTGAAGTCACATTTGAAGAATGTTTTGAAGGTTTAAATGATGAGCAATATTATTATATGGTAAGGCCTATTAAAAGAAGTCGTGGTCATCAACAATGATTAGAAGGGCCAGTCAATTTTTTAATTAAGGCAGATTGTAATAATTTTGAAGAAGTTTGAAATGAAATTTGTAAGATTTATATATTAAAATGTGTAGTTTCTAAATTGATCTCACTTCTTTGATTTGAAGTTGTAAATTAAAAGTTGTGCTTGTTTGAATGGAGGAAGATTTGTTGCCTTTAAAATTAAAAAGGTAGAGATTTTGATTGGCCATAAAAGAGGTACATGTTCTTAGTTTGCAATGAGATTTAGAGGGACTATAGATAATTATGTTAGATTTTCATAAAGATATCACTCATTCTATTTGGAGATTGTATGAGAAAGTTGTAAGTGTAGAAGTCTATTGCCCTTCTTTTCTGAAGGTCGAAACTTTAGATGGCCATAGAACTTGGATAAAATTTTAAAATTACTTGAAATTTGGAGGAGAAGTAGAAATTTGTGTTAGATTTTCAAAAAGCTATCACTTTTTTCATTTAGAGCTGTGGAACAATGGCTTCACTCATCCAAAGTTCAACTTGAGAATTGAAGGTTGAAGTTGGAGATTTGAAGAAGTTTTGAAGACTTGTATGTATGTGTGTGGTTTGTGGTTTTATAAAATTTGTTGTTGTAGGCAGCTTGGGTTACATCAACGCTAGCCTCGTTTTATTGTGGATAATGAAATAGGGTTAAAATGCCCACATGGTCGAGATTGAGTGACGAAGTGGGGTAATGATCTACATGGTCGAGACTTACTTATTCTTACGATGAAGTTTGGATTTTAAAGATGGTCACTGGGAGTTTAAAAGTTTAAGAACCAATCTTTCGAACAGTTTAGCTTGTAGTCTGGTCGTCTTATTTTACCCGTTCGAAGTTGTGAGATTTTATCACATATCTTAAACCTTATATCCATTTAGAGTCAATCAATACAAGATGAGTCAATGGGTAGCAGTTCAACGGCAGTTTAGAAGATTCAACATTCGAATTCGAAGTAGGGTGAATTTGCAAGTGATGATTTCATTTTTTTTTATCATCTTACAACTTCCTTCATTCCCAAACCATTTCTAATCGCAGCCAAAATCTTTGTGATTTTCTATAGTAAACGCTCTCAACACAACATTGTGTTTTATAAATACATTGAGTTTGAGTAAGGACAAGGGCAATATTTTTAATACTTGTAATTTGAAATATAAATATGAAATTATTGGCTAAGCATGGAACGAATACTACATTAAGAATCAATAAAGTTTGTTGATTGGATAGTTGTTATCAGACATCATCATACGGCACTTGTAATTGTTTGTGCAAGTGAATTTTTGAAGCCTTATTAGACTTCTCATAAATTTGCTTAATGTTATTTCAAACTATTTTTGAAGTTGCTAGTGGTCACAAAACAATCAATTGTTTTTCCCCACAAAAGAAGAGAATGTCTGAGTGAGCTTTAGAATCTTTCAATTGCTAGGCTATAAGACTGCGGCATCAAAGGAAGCAAGAGCAACTTCTGTGATCTCAACAACGGACCAAAATTTTGACTAGATTAAAATTATATTTTTTTTATGCTCCAAGTTGTATAATTGGATGTAGTTAAAGTTGGAATACTATAAGTTTGATTTGCTAAGCTCAATTGTAGATGATGCCATGATACTATTTTATTATTCAGAGTTCTTGATGAATAAAGTAAGACTCAGCAAAGGAATCTTCTTAAATAATAAAATCGGGGGTTGAGTTCATCAAACTTTGCTAATGCATTAATAAAACTTGCAAGTGCATATTGCATTCCATATATATATATATATATATATATATATATATATATGTAGTATTCTCCAATTCTATTTGTTGCTCATTCAATTGATGATGCTCTTCTACAAGTTTAGACTCAATTTGTTCGAAAAGAAGCTAGAAGAATCCATTTACAATCCATAAGTGATTCTTGACTTCAATTCTCTCTCCAACTATGAACAAGTTGAACACATTTTTGTTGGAACATTCAACTTTAAGCATTGTAAGAAAACACATGATTGTTATTTACATCTTATAGACACTAATACCATGTGCAAAATAGGAATAAAGTACATTAGAAGACAAAAGATGTGCATTATATTGTATTATGAAAACAATACATAAGATAATTTTTTTATAGAAAGAGACAATACGGCTTGGACTACTATAATGGTGTATATTATAGACGTGACTACTAGATCTATAATTTCATCCTAACTTTACTAACAAGGATCTTTTCTAGGGCAAGAGTATATATGCTCTAATGAATATTTTAGAAAAATCGAAGAATCCTATGTTCTACAGAAGAAGCTATGCTACAACAATCAATGGTAGTAATGATGAGGATACATGCCATGGTCAATTTCACACAAGCCACTATCAAATGTAATAACATCAAATCAAGTTTTGTATATAGTGATTGTTGCACAAAATTTTTAGTTTCAATGGCATAATTCATAAGCTTTGCCTAGAATATCTTTAAGACATGGGGTATTAGCAATCAAGTTTTTTAGCTTCACAATTGCACAAAGCAACTAATTGTAAGTAAAGGAAACTACCCCATTCCAAACCAAATGTAAGCAAATCCATTGTATTCTAAATTATACTAAATATACACCTCTAATATAATTAAGTTGACAATAGTCTTGCTCCCATTTGATAATTTACCTTAAGTTATGTTTTTTTGTTGTGTAAGTGATCCCACCATGATTTATTTTTAAAAATGAAACAAAATTTCATCACCAAGGAATAGAAATATACTAGATAGGTGCAAATGGCCTAGTAGAAGAACAAGATAGAATGGGAAATCCATTATGATCTTGAAATTAGGCCAAGTATTGACCTTTCACAGTTTCACCTCAAGTATATCACCTGACATCCAAACCTGAAGTGAAGTTAGCCTATTTTTTTTTTGTTATGGTGAAATCATGGGACTCATGTGTCTCTTGATCTTATTTTTAGTATCATTCGAAATCTTTGTGCAAGGAAGGATCCATGGGCTTTGTTTCGTGGCATTTGAACCTAGGGTGTGAAAGTTATTGAATTTTGAAGTTTTTGTGAATGAAAAAATAAAAAAATAACTTTAACTTTTATTTTGATTGTGCCAATAGCAAGGGCAGTCTAGTATAGTAGCTGATCCATTTTTGATCAACCCCTATTTTGATTATATAGGCTGATTTCTTTATGATTAACCACTAAATGTTTTTGACTACGTTTTCACCAAAACTACTTCCAAACTACCATTTCTAGTACATGTACCACAATTTAGAAAAAAAATCATTTTTAGACACATATAATCATAGGATCTCGTAGTAAGCTTGTTTGAAAACAAATAGAAAAAATTTCAAAAATTCCACTGTGTAGATTGCAAGATATTAGCATTTGAAGTGACAAATTTCCTTTTTTTAGCTGCAAAAATCCGGGCAGCTGCACTTTAGAAGGTCACATCAGTATGAAAAAATGACCAAAATGGTTGCAACTCTTTGGATTCATTTTTCAAGTCAAGTTGGACGCATGCTCAAAAAATTTCAGATCATTTCGAATTATACAACATATAGGAAAAAAAATAGTAAGTAGAGAGGAGTAGAGAATGAGTGAAAATACTAAATTGTTAACAATTTATTTATGGAATTGAAAAATCCCAATCCAATGGTTTTAATGTTGTAATAAAAAATTTACACCCAATGTTTTTATTTTTTTCCAAAAATATTGAAAATTGAATTAAATAAAGGACTTCAAAGTTTGTCTTAGAGTAGAAATTCAATAGCAACCCGAAAACTCCTACAAACTAGAATTCCTCATAACTTTTGATTCATTCATCAAAAATGGAATGTTTCAAAGCTTCTCAAGTATATATAAATCTAGAGAACCAATTTCAAATTTTAATTTCTTAAAAAAATGATTGTTGAAGAGGTTTTTTTGGCTACCCGGATTGCCCATTGAGCAATGAAAAGTACATATCATACCATAATGTTTTAACCATGTAATCAAAAATTATGAAAATTGTTGGGCCTTAAAGCTACTCCTTGGGCACATGTTGCATTAAAATTTCAACAAAAAAAAATGAAAAGTCCATTTGTAGTGAGCTGCTCAAAATTTATATGTTGCCAAAAAATGTAGTTTAGGCAGTTAGGGGTTAACCCCTAAAGGATCAAATTGCGTTTATGGACAACGTAGAAAATTTGGGCAAGTGCCTGTGACTAGAAATTTGCATGTTTTTGTTCCAAATTTTAACAGAAAGTATGGATAAGGAATATCTTTTGTGTAAACTTAATTTTAGGACTTTTGGAAATTTGAGTAAAAAATTGTGGCCTAATATGTAGTTTGTTTCTCAACTCAAGCAATCCAAGCAAATCTAATAAAATCATTTTTTTCAAAAATGCAAATTTGAAATTGATTTTCTAGATTTTTATATACATGAAAAGCTTTGAATCATTTTGTTTTGATCAATGAGTCAAAAGTTATGAGGTGTTTTAGTTTGTGGACAATTATGGATTTTCTACTCTAGAATAAACTTTAAAGTCTTTTATTGAACTCAATTTTCAATATTTTTGGAAAAAAGTAAAATATGAGGTGAAGATTGTTTATTATAACATTACAACCATTGGAATAGGCATTTTTCAACTCCATAAATAAATTGTTAACAATTTAATATTTTGAATCAGTTTTGACATCTTTCTACTTACTATTTTTTTTCCTATATGTTTTACAATTTCAAATGATCTAAAAATTTTCAAGCGCATAACCAACATACCTTGAAGAATGAGTCTAGTGAAGCACTACCATTTTGAACATTTTTTCATGCAAATGTGACCTTATGAAGTGTAGCTGCTTGGGTTTTTGCAGGGACAAAAAAATGATTTTTGTCACTTCAAATGCTAATATCTTGCAATCTAAAAGGTGAAAAATTTTGAAATTTTTTCCACATCTTTTCAAAGTAGTGTTCTACAAGATCCTATGGTTATATATGTATCTAAAAATATTTCTTTTTTAAAATTTGAAACTTATACAAGGAATGAAAATTTTGGAATGTTTTTGACAAAAAACATAGTCAAGGAACTTTAGGGGTTAAGTAAAGATGAGCAATGATTAATTATGGCACAATTCCTAGTACAATTGTGGTGCATGATGATTGGTTGCAAGACTTTCAATATGGCAACTAGTCTTTTGGTTGATTTTGCAACCATTTTGTAGTTGGAAATAGGAAGACCTACATGATCAATATATGTTGAACTTAATCTTCAACTAAAAAATATATGAATAATTATGTTTTGAAAAATAAAACTCTGAAAAATTATAAAATCCTTCTAAACTCTATTTTGGGAAAAATTTCCCCACTCAAGAAAAATGTGCTCCAGATATGTGTAATTGCTTAAGTGCTTGGAAATAGGTCAACTAGATTAACCCTTTAACGCCTGAGATAGGCCAAATATGGCCTATGGTTTTAAATACAAGAAAATCTACACTTACTATACCTCGGCACAAGGATTAAGATAAATGATTATTTTAAATTGAGTTTCAATGATTGATTGGGATGGTAATGGCAAGAACTAGTATGGATTCATCAGAGGTGGAGTAATATGATTGGAATGGTAATGGCAATCCTTACATGTAGCTTTCATTGGGATGGAAAGACAAATTTATCACTAGCCACAAGAGGCTCTCTACAATGCAAATGCTACCAATCAAAATTAATTATCTTTGTAGAGCTACAAAGCATTTAATATAACCCGCAATTGTATGTAGATTTTTTTAACTGTAACTGTAGGCCAATTCTCAAGGCTAAAAAGGGTTAAGGCCCAAGTAAGTATAAAAAAGGGTATTGAGCACTTAACAAGTTTTGCAACATCCTTTAGTAGTACAGTACTGGTGTGGCACCATATAAGAACAATGTCAACTAAGAGCAAAGTCATGCCAAACCAAACCAACTAAAATGGGATTGAAACTCACTTACTTAAGCTCAAGGTAGAAGGTCCATAAATCAACCATTTAAGAGCACAAAATGATTTTGGAGGAGGTGAAATTTCCTTTCAATATTTTTCAGTAAATTTTTCTTGAAAGAGAAGTAGAATTGGTATCTAACCCAAGTCATTTCATATTTTTTGGAGCTTTGTGGAATTAGTTATGAAATTTTGAAGCTAAAGTGGCAAAGGGCTCTAATAGCATCCAACTCCTAATATGTACACTCTTTGTACATGATTGAAGGCTAAAAAGTATATATATATACACATGCAGTGTACATTTTAGAAGCTGGACAATTTTAGAACCTATGCACTTTTAGAACTTCCTATCTTAGTACATGTGAAGTGAATGCCTCATTGGTTTGCAGAGCTCTCACTTTCTTCAAATTGAGTTCAACTGAGCCTTGCAAAACAAGGTGTCTGGAATTCTTTTCACTCTTCTTTTCACTCCAATTCAACACCAGTGCTCAGCAAGGTTTCTCTAGAACGCAACTTTGCTGAAGCACCCAATTAAATGCCTTGTAAAACAATCAGATAGCAAAAATACTTTTCCAATGCTCTACATGCTCTGCGTATCGGATCTGCAGACATGATGAAATCACCAGCAAGAGATCAAGGGCACAAAAACAGGACCCTTAGTTCCGTTGCTTTGTAAGTTAAATTGCACTGAAATTGACTTCTCCATTCTGAACTGCAACTCAGCTTTTGAGTCAGTGCGAGGAGAATTAAGCTAAGTTAATCAAAATATCCAATGACAGTTTATTTCCATATGCAAAAATCTCACTGCTTCTGTTGCAACTTAAGAAAGAAGGTGTCACCCAAGTATACAAGAAGCTAAGCTTAAATTAGTACTTGTTTCGATAGTGCCAAAGTTTGGGATTTTGAAATACAAAAACCATGATAAGCGAGAAGGGAGTAGAGCCTAAATTCCCAGACAGGAGCCTGTCAAAGTGGCAATCTCTTGAAGTTCTGCCATTTACACTAAGGTAGGAGGTCCATAAATCAACCATTTAAGAGTTGGAACTCATTTTTGGGGAGGTAAAACTTTTTGAAGTATTTTTCAGTAAATTTTCATTGAAAGACAAGTGAAATTGGCATTTAACCTAAGTTGTTTCATATTATTTGGAGCTTTGTGGAATGAGTTATGAAAATTTGAAGTTGAAATGGCATGAGGCTTTAAAGTCGACCACCTCCTATAATTTACATTGTTTGTTTTTACATTGCTAAAGTCTACAACAAAAAGCAACATGTACAAATAGAATACAATTTGAAAAAGTGAATGATTTTAGAACTTGAGCACTTTCAGAACCTCCTACCTTAATTTGAATATACACTAAATACTTAGATTTGCAGAAAAACACAAAATTTGGGACCAAGATTGATGGCTTGTTTAGGAAGTAACTCAAGTAAGCTACCCAATACTTGTGCCCTCGTCCTCTAAGTTAAGTTAACAAGAAAACTATCATATGGTAGTGGACCCATTTTCAACCACTTAAGCAATTATACATATCTAAAGTATAGATTTCTTGATTGCAATTTTTTTTTTCATATATAGAAATAGGGTTTAGAAGGATTATATACTTTTTCAAAATTTTATTTCTCACAATTTAATTACTAAAATTTTTTTAGTTGAAGATTTTGTTCACCCTATTTTTGTCATATAGGTCTTCCTATTTCTAACCACAAGTTGGTTGCAAAATCGACCAAGACTATAGCCAATCATAATGTGCCACAACTACATTTTAAATTGTGCCATATTTAATCTCCTTCTTTCTTTTGCTAATCACAAAGAATGAAGCCTAAGCTTATATGATGGGAATGGATCACTGGTCAGAAAATGGGTCAGCTACCATACATATTTCTTATCTTAATCCTTGAACGCCAAGGCGGACGTTTTGTGTCCGATGGATGACAGGGAATCAAACTATATAGGATAGAAGTACAACTATTCATCCTCAAAATTTGTTTCGGAAAGGGAAGATCTTCCACAGAAGTTTGACTTGTAATGACTACTTTTGCAATTTTGGAGGCTAGTGATTCACACGGTTATAGAAAAGGATGATTTTGAGGGTCACCCCTTTGGTGTTTAAGGGTTAAGCTGATTCTTTTGAAAGTTTTTTTTTTTTTTTTTTTTTTTTTTCACATAGATTTGCAACACGAATCTCAAACATTTGGCAATAACTCCTGAATGTCCCAAATCAGGCAGGTTTTTTTGCAGGATGCTGTAGGGAACATCATTCAGCAGAGATGAGAAATAAATCATGCAGATCTCTCACACAGATACCCTCAATAGCTTTCAACTTCAGAGTTACCATAAGCAGAAGTTGACTTTTTAATGTTAATGTGGCACAATCCCATTGCCATTATAAGTTGCAACTCATAACCAATTTGCCGCTAGCAAGGCTCATGAATTACCTAATACATAATTATTCTCCAAAGTAGGGTCTAGTACCCAATCGGTTGTTCCCTCATGCATCTCCTTAAATCACCTAAGATCACACATTTTGACAAAAAGCCAAACTGTGAGAATTTTCTAAAAATCTGCTTAACCTTGGAGCACTTCGACATCTAGTTTTTGGACGACAAACAGATTGAAACTCAGTCTTCTTTTCTCAGTTCTCTTTGGATGAAAGTCATCTAATTTGTGGAAGTTCCTCATCAAGTTCTTGTCCTATCCAACGATTGGATTTGGTGTTATTAGAGTGCATATTTTTCTAAAATTACAAATGTGGAAGTGTGTCAAGCCAAAAATTGCATTGATTTTAGTTCAAAACTTGATTTGTGAAAATGAGGTCATAGATGTAAAGAACCCAAAAATTTCAAAAAATCACCATATCAAGAGTACCTCATTTCAAATCCATTCCAACAAGTTTTACTCAAAAAATAATAATATTTTGCTTGTAATTGAAATTAGGAGGAATTTTGAAATTTTCCTTTCAAAATTTATAAAAAAAAAATAGGTGATAGCACTAGTGAATCTAACCGTATGGATAGAATCTACAATTCAAAATCTACAACTTTTATCTATATATCAATTCCAAAATATTCTTCCAAATAGCACTTTATAACGATTTTTCTCAAATCATCAATTTTGGAAATGGATCCAGACATTTAGGGGTTAACCTTTTAGTGACTGTGGTTGATTTGAAGAGCGAGCGTAATTTTTGAATACAAATTTGGAAAAGGAAAATTTCATCACTACTCCAAGGAAGTAATTCTAGATCAAACTGTAGGAATTGATGTTGTAGGCTTTATCCTTGATAAGAACAAAAAATGAACATGATCTGACGGTGCAATTTGTTGTGAGTGATCTTCAAAGTGCGATGCATTGAAATAGCCTTCAATTGAAGCAGTATAACATATTATTGCCCATAACTTTTGAAACATGTCTCCACAATTCATGAAGTTGCTAGGCAACATTTCTATTGTTCCTAGGCATCAATTTCAAATAAAATCACATGAGTTGTTGAATATATATGCGATTTAGAAGATATGACTCAAGTCACCCCTCTTGTCTTTAGACAAGCACTACTATCTCATTATTGCACATAATTCTTTGAAACTAGATTTGTTTGGAGCACATGCTAAAGCTCTATTTGCGTTACTCTTTGGATTTTTTCAAATACCTTGTATTGAGAGCTATAAAAGACAAAGAATCCAAAATTTGACCAAAAAGTGGTCAATTGGTCACTAATAAAAGGGTTAAGGTAGGAGGTTCTAAAAACACACGGATTCTAAAAGTGTCCACCTCCATAAATGTATAGTGCATGTACGTGTTGCTTTTTTGTAGCCTTCAACCATGTACAAACAATGTATATTTTAGGAAGTGGACACTATTAGAGCCCTATGACATTTCCACTTTAGAATTTCATAACTAATTCTAGAAAGCTCCAAAAAATATGAAACAACTTGGGTTAGATACTTGTCTTTCAAGGAAAATTTACTGAAAAATATTTGAAGAAGTTTCACCTCCTCAAAAATCAGTTCCAACTCTTAAATGGTCGGTCTATGGACCTCGTACCATAATTATCATTCTTTTATCACATCTGCACATGAGCTTCCTGCTGTCCACATCATTTTATCAAATTTGTCATGCAATACAGACTGTCCATGCATCACTCAGCGAATGGAAATTTTCTGAAAGAACACCTTAACTTAAGCTTAGTGGCCCTGTTCAAGGTGCTCTTTCCATGCTTTCATCTCTGAAAAATAGAAAATTATCATTTCCTTTATAAATTTATAAAATGATATAAATGATTAAAAGAGGAAGATTTTAAGGGTTCAGGTCATTAGGTAACACTTCAAGGCTTGTGTGTGTACTGTGCATGGGGAGTGACTGATGAGGACCCTAAACCCTAAAAAAACATTCAGCAAAATAATGTCCTAATGGGGAGGGTGGAGTTTGATGAGGAGGGCATTATTTTTGCTAAACACCCCACAACAAGGGTTACTTTTATTCCACGAAGTGAATCATTGATAGGGGATTTCTTTCTCAACCAACGAACAAGCAGGGAATTTGGATGAAAAATGTGTAATTCTCAATTCTATGGGTTATATGTTGAGCTCTTCTCAAATTCCTAATTATGTGCCAAGAAAAAATTGTTCTAAAACTGAGTAAGCAATTTTTGGGTGGTGGTTTAGGCGACAAATTGGGGATGCTTTAATCCTTAACCCCAAAGTGACATGGAATATTCCTCAACCAAAAATCCCTATAGCAAGTGTTTGTTTTTGATTTTTTTAGGGCGCAGATCAATGACACTAGAGGTAAATCGAACCATACAAACTGCGGCTCTAGTGAGCTACAAATCATCTTGAAAATTTTCAACCGGTAGTTTTCTTTTTTAGACAACTTTTTTTTTATGCAAAGATGCTATCAGTACCACAAAAGTTGGAAGCTCAGTCAGCCTTCTTTTCGCCTCACTCAGCCAATATAGGTAGTAATCCTCCAAATTTCTGAACGACTTCAACTACTCAATGATACCTCGACATATCAGCTCCCCTCTCCACAAAAAAAAATGGAAAATCAATGAACGTTAGCTCTACTCAATGTCTTCTATAGAGGGGTGTTGGAAACTACAATTTACACAGTATTTATTCTAGAAATTTGTGGAAATTCGGAAAGTCATGCATATGCAAATCTAAGTGGCCACCGTCGAGATTATAGAAATTGCAACTTTAGAAAATTTTTGACGCTGATTTCAATGTCTAGATCTTCAAAGGAGCAAATGTAAGCACATGTAAACTATGCAATAAGTCATTGCCCAAAGAACAGTCAGGTCGGTTCCGTGGGAAACTGCTATGTCAATTGGACCGTGTTGATCAAGAAGCACAAGATGGCCATTGTGGAGCATGGGAGGAAGACGACATCTACTACGTGCGCCTTTCAACCAGCAAATGATAGACTTTCCCAATCCCATGAATTCAAAGGTAGTTTACCAATTGCCGTCACTTAGAACTATAAAAGTGAACATAGGTGGGGAATGAAGGTGTGAAAAACAGCCACTTCATTATGTAGGTGGGGAACACAAGGTTGTAGTAATGCATACAAATATACAAAATTGTATGCATATACAACATAAAAATGGCGTCATACCAAAGGTCTGATGCAAAAGGACGCCACCAAGTGTGACTAATTTGGAGCCTACCTCTAAAAAACACCTACAAAACAATCTAATCAGAGGCTAACCACACTAGGTACAACACTAGTTTTGCACTAAACTGCCCCTCCAAGTGATACAACGAAGCAACTGTGGCGATATTTGAAGCACCTGCATTAAAGTAAGTAGGAACAAAAAGGCTTTCACGTTGCAAAATAAAAGATACAACCATCAGATCACCCGTCCATAGCCTCAACAAAGCTAGATCTTGGCAGCACACTTAGGCTCTGTGTGAACTTTGTGATAGTATGTCCCTTCACAAAAAAAAGAACATGTACAACCAAGACAATATTGGTTTTGCTTTTGACCACATAGTTTACATTTTCTTCGTTGAATACTAATAGACATGCTTTTATGAATGCCATGAACCTGTGAATTGAAACATTCTCTAATCTAGCCCAATTTGAATGAGGGAGCAGTTAGCAATGCCGCAACTTCATAGTGAAACAATGCTTTTGACATGGCTTTCTTCCTACATCCCTTCTATTGCACAGACAACCAATGTGCCTTGTATAACACGTATACATTACCCAAAGAAGTGTCCAAAATAAAAAGAAGAAGCGATGCCACCACTTATGAGACATGATCTAAGTAGTAGATTCAACTCGGCATTGATCAACTACATCAACACTATGCATCATGTTTTGGTATTCAAGTTGCATTGGCGATGTAGGAAAATTTGATTTCTCCCCTCCAATCCATCGTTGGTAGGTGCAACTAGGTGCCATAGGATCCAACGAAGTATTCAAAAGGTACACAAGACACCCATCAAACCATACACAAATTGCCATCTGTTACGACCAATGGCAACCACTAACGTTCCATGAGGCAACTTAGCTTTTGCATACTTACGAAGGTGGCTAGGCAAACCTACAAGATTATGCATTACAGTACCTGTAAACTACGTTTCCAAAGACAAAAGCACGTCGGCCAAGTCAAGTGAGCTAAAGTATCAATCAATCACAACTATATGTTTCTGATGTGTAAGGTCTTCTACCAACTTTAATACCACTAATGTATGTAAATTCCTCTCGTCCTTTTTATGTTTTTGACCTTCATACACTATCAAATTGTAAACATATCAAGACTTGCTGCTTGCATAGCACCAAACCTTTATGCCTAACTTAACAGGTTTTGCCTTCATGTACTATTTGATTTCACACCGGCGGCCTAGATTTTGTCACAGGCTAGGTGTTGGTCACAATTGTATGCAACTTTGGACAAAGTTTTCTACCAACCATCTACACTTCCCAAGCTTGTTGTATCATGGTGTTTGCTTATCCTAGACTAATGACTCGTTATCAACTAAGTGAATGCACCTCAGAATTTGTTTGAAACGAGGACAATGCATGATGTTTTTTTTATTAGAGGGCAATTTTAGAAATGCCTCTTCAACCAATAAGACCTAATGGTGGGTTACTGCTTTAGTCCCATCAATATGCAAATCCCCAACCACGCCTTCAATTCTATCACAGTAATATCTACCCAACTACCATGGCCATTCACATTTCCAAGATGCTACTCATTTGGTTGCATGGCATATTTATTTGTTTCTAAGCAAATCATAGACAAATTTGACTCAGGCCAGAAGAGGTTGAAGAACTCATGTTCTACAATTAGTCACCTACTGTGCCTCCAAGTGTGGCCAAGCTGAGGACCTAAAAAATGTTTTCTATCATCCAAAAAAGTAGTTTCCAATGAATCCAAATGCCCATCTGCGTATTGAGATTCAAACGACAAGTCGTGAAATGAAAAATCTTCAATGGGACCTACCTCTAACATGACGTCTTGTTCATTGAGCTCCTAATCAATGTTTGCCTCATTTGAATCCGTTGCAAAGTCGGTGAAGTGCGTAGCCCAATCTAGATCATCTTGGTCGTCAGAGTTGTCATCATCTTCGTTATTGAAAGTACCAACGATTAGAAGTAGGTAATTTGGGAAGCTCACATTGAACATTGGTGCATGCCTATCTGCTGCAATGTCCGAATTTCCTAAGAGTGGCGGCAACTCTAAGTCACTAGCAACTAGGAAGGGTGTGAATCCCTCCAATGTCGCATCAGTGCCTTGAAACTGTTGTAGTAACTGCTACCTTGTCGTTCTGAGACCTAGTGACATTTGGCGTCTTTGGTCTAATTTTGATGGCCCTTCTATGTCCATTCCTTCCTCTGAGTAGTGCCGCTTAGCAATCGGATGCACACCAATCATACTATGAAAATCTACTAGCAATGTGTTTTCACCAGTGACAGCATGAACAAATGCACGTACCATCTGCCTACACATTGTGCTACTTCTATTACATGTAGAACTCAATCCTAACACTATTGGGGACACCAACACAAATTTTGGATGACCTTCTTTCCATGAGCTGAGTGTGTCAAGGTTTGGGATGGATTGTTGTCCATACGAGTGGCAACCCTCACTCTCACAGGATGTGTACCACGTACTTAAGTCATCAGTTACAATCAGTTTTTTCCCTTGGCTGCAAGGAGTTCGGTGTGGCGCCTCTTTGCAATCACAAGGGTAATCAGGTATCCCTTAAGAGTGGTCCAACTGGCATTCAAGTATATGACGTTGTTCTTAGACGTTGTTATTGTGAACATCAATTGAAATCAACTACTCTGCCCTATGAGCACTTGATACTGAATTCACAACTTCCATAAAATTTTGCACCACCCTTCCTCTTTAGGTCGAAAGCCTCAAATTGGTGGTGACTTGCGATTGGCCACTTGAATTTCTAGCCGCACCCACCTTAGTGGTGTAGACAAAATTACATAGCCTTCATCCACTTGTGACTTTGTTCTTCCATTCATGTTGCGCTTCCCCCTCCGTTGACCCTTCTTTGTTGGAACCTCCCCAAGTCCAACGAGGAACTCATCCATAGATTCAACTACGACTTTTGTGACTGGATGGGGGATCTACAAGTTTTTTTTTGTACCCACTCTTGTCCGTAGGATTTCCTAGACTTCTTTTGTAGTGACTTGCTCCTCCTGTTGTTCGGACCCTCTTAGAATGCATCCTCGTCGTGTGGTTCTACTAGTGGAGGAATCAGTGTCCTCAGAGGAGGACTACGGCCGAAAAACATTTCATATGCCCGATTTGGATACTTTTTGCAAAAGGTACAAGGCTTTGAAGTTGGTAGCTAGTCAGCCCTAATTCATCCGATTTGTCCATGAATAGTAATATGTTGTCCATTATGACAACCAAGCTCAATGTGAGCAGGAAATGCTATTCTTGCTTTCCAACCAAGCATTTAAGTTGCATGTACCCTCTAGTGGTATCTGAAGTTGCGGTTTCCAGGATTGCAAGGCCAAGGGTGGCTCTTCCCAAACAATGGAAGACCTTGTAAGTACGTCACGTCGAATGAGCTCACAATTCACTTCCTCTGCCTTTGAGAACAATGTTGAGTGAGGAGCCAATTTTGAATTGTTTGGGTAGCTTTTTGCAAATGCGTTGGCAAGGGAGATACAACAACTTTTACAGAGTCCAGGCCACTTGCCACTACGCCCTCTAATTCTCAATATTTGATGTTGCCACAATTATTTGCGTGCCCTCTTCTTGTGCTCATTGTAGCAATCGCCTCCACTTCTCGTATCTCTTTCATGTGTCTTGCAAATCTTTGTTACACAAATCCAAGCTTTCATTAGAAGTTCAGAAAGGCTCATTGTGTATTCAGTGAGGCAACATTCTGTCTTTGCAAAGCACTCCATTTTGGCTTCTTCAAGCCCTAATGATCTCTGGCTTGTCCTGTGAACTATATGATTGCAACTACTTTATAGAAAACAACAAACACCACTTCGCCCACCACTCAACAAGGACATGGGAATCCAAGGAGTAGTCAACCTCACAAAGCAACGCCTTGCTCTCAAAAATGTGGTGCCACCAAAATTGTGCCCAAAATCCTCCCGCGTATCCACCTCACATACCCTCCCCCCTCCCCCAACAGTATCCTTCGGGCACCTAAGAGATGATATCGTCCATTTCCTCCAGTGACATCAGCCTCAGTCTATTGTTTCTTTGCCGAATTCGAACATTGGGGGGTAGCCTAAAACTTTCAAGCAACACCCAAATTGCATTTCTTCACCAAATTACATGAATTTGGTGTTGTTGGATATATCTCATAGAACTTTGCATCTACTCTTTGATGTATTTTTCCATCCCAGTTCGATTAATAACGTGAAATTTAGCTTGAAAAGTGTTGAGGACAATTTCTGTCCTCAATGACACTTTGGTATTAAAGGACATTTTGTGTTTAGGCTTGCTCAAACTTTAGTAGATTTCTATATTAACCCCTAAAGGTCAGAGATGATGTTTCCACCAAAATCACTCCAAAACTGTCATTTCTAATTCAAGCACCAAATTTTAGATGAAAATTTTTTTTGGACACATGTAACCATAGGATCTTGTAGTAAATTAGTTTTAAAACATGTGGAAAAAATTTCAGAATTTTCCACCATGTAGATTGCAAGATATTAACGTTTGACGTTACAATAGTCTTTTTTTTGCCCCTGTGAAAATACGGGTAGCTACACTTCACAAGGTCATATTTGTATGAAAAAATATTAAAAATGGTGGTTATTCTTTGGATTCATTCTTCAAGGCAAGTTGGCTACATGCTTGAAATATTTTAGATCATTTGGAATTGCACAACGTATAGGAAAAAAATAATATGTAGAAAGAAGTACAAAGTGATTCAAAATACTAAATGATTAAACATTTAATTATAGAATTGAAAAATTCCAATTCCAATAGTAGTAATGTATTAATAAACAATCTACATCCTATGTTTTTATTTTTTTCAAAAAAACATTAAAAATTAAGTTAAATAAAGGACTCCAAAGTTTATTTTCAAGTAGGGCATCTATAACTACCCACAAACTAAAACACCTCATAACTTTCATCTCATAAATCAAAATGGAATGAATCAAAGCTTCCCTTGTATATATAAATCTAGAAAACCAATTTCAAATTTTTATTTTTGAAAAAAGTGATTTTTAAAGAAATTTTTTGGCTACCTACCGAGCATTGAAAATTATATATCATGCAATAACTTTTGAATCATGTAGTTAAAAGCTATGAGAATTGTTGTGCCTTAAAGCTACTCCTCAGGCACATGTTGTGTGAAAATTTAAAAAAAAAAAGTAAAATCTCCATTCGTAGTGAGCTGCCCAAAATTGCTATATTGCCAAGAAACACAATTTTGACCTTTAGGGGTTACAAAATTTTTAAGAAAAATGGAAATAATAATGAAAAACATCATGGTGTAATTGATTTACTCCTTGACCTCATACCAAGAGAAAGTTGATAGAAAAAGTTTAAAAGTGATGTCTTTTGAGCTTTCAAGACGATATCTTTGAAGTGTTACAAAAATTATAATTTCAACAATTTTGAAAAAAATTCAAAGTAGATAATTGGAGCTACATTTTCTCAGTTAAGCGTAAAAACATTTAAAATCAAGAACTATGTGAAAATTGAAGTTTTGACTTTTATAATGCCCTTGGGGCTTACAATATTCTTTCAAGGTTAAGCCTATAGGGGCGCAGTATGATAACATTTTCAAACTTGAAAGTTCATTCTCTATCTTTCCAAATTCTACAACTATATAAGATTCTTTAAATAATTTAAAAGTATTTTAAAAGTATATTTTTAAATTATTTTTTCTAAAGATCCCCTATAAATAGTAGAAATTTTAAATATTTCTATAAAAATTTAAAATTATTGTAAATAGTTATTGAATAAAAAGTGAATATAAAATGTGCCAAAAAATCTAAAAAAGAAATTCTATAGGTGTATATTATAATATAGAATACTAGGATGCAAATCAAGTTATTGTGCCATTTTAAAATTAGAAGATCCAAGTGCAATCATTGAATTCTTGAGTTTCTTTTTCAAATTTCAACTTTGAATTAGAAATTACACTTGATAAGCCTCAATTCTTTACAGGAATTCAAATTCAAATGAGATCATCTTTAAGACTATAATCCAAATTATGAATAAAGGGCTAGAGGTGGCTAAAATGCAAACACTATTTTACATAGATTAACCAAATTCTTATGTAGAATATTAAAAATTTTCAAAAATAATAATTTATTTATACTTGAAAGGATGGGCCTATAACTATGGATTCAAGCCTTATAATCTGTGACTCTGTTTTCTACCATTTTGCAACTATGTATGAATGAAATTTTTTATATTTGTTTCTCAAAGATGGAATTATATGTCTTCTATAAGTTGTAAATTTTTTTAAGAAATATTTGAAATTATTGTCAACTCTTTGGGGAAAAAATGAAGAAAATTCATATAAAATTCAAAATATGCTCAAATTTTTGAAATGTTTATCATTATTGTATATGAAAATTTATGCAATGACATCATGGTATAAAACAAAATTTATCTCACCATTCTAAAATTAGAAAAACAACAAACTATGGACATAGGGGCAAACTTTAGATTGAATAAAATGTTGAATTTTTAAAAATTTTCAAAGTTTCTAATTGGAGTAGAAACTAAACTTGATCAAATTCATTTCATTAATTGCACTCAAATTTCAGAAAGTATGATATTTATGGCTAAAATTCAATTAATTAAAAAGAGCAAAATACACTACAAGGGGGATTTGTGGAGTAAACATCCTTTCTTTTTGGAAAATTAATACTACCTTAGTGAGGAAATATACAATACTACTCACTAAAAATGCATTCATACAAATTCTTCTCAAAAATTCAATTGGATGAAAAAATATTTTTTCACATCTTGCAATCTTATCTAAAGTCATCCAAAGGATAATAATCTTTAAATGCTAGACTACTGACTGTGGAAATCATCATTTTTGATGCTATATGTTATGTAACATCATCTACTTAAAAAAACAAAATTACTCATTGGAGGAAAAAATATAGTACAAGGTCTATCCTTTTGAACAAAATTCCAAAGATGAACAATTACACTTTTATTCTACAAAGAAAGATTCTTTATCATCGGTTGAAAAATGGCCATAGTGTTGTTTAAGAATTAAACATCCTCAACAACATTTTAGGATTAGCTCCATGCATTGAAAATACCTTCAAGAAACTTTCTTTCAAAAGTAGACAAAAAAGTACATTTTTCATCTAATTTGTCCCCTACATGGCTAAATTGTGTTTTAGGCAATATAGTGGTTCTAGGTAGCTCACTATCATAGGACTTTTTTCTTTTTTTTCTTTGAAATTTTCACACAACATGTGCTTGAGGAGTAGCTTTGAGATGCAATAATTTTCATAACTTTTGATTCTATGGTTAAAAATTAATTGTACGATAAGTAATTTTTAATGCTTAGTAAGCAACTTGGGCAACTTAGAAAAAATCATTTTTTTAAGAAATAAAAATTTGAACTTAGTTCCTAGATATTTATATACATAGAAATCTTTGACTCATTCCATTTTGATTAATGAGATGAAATTTATGAAAAGTTTTAGTTCGTGAGTAGTTATATAATCTTTATTCTAAAATAAACTTTGAAGTCATGGTTGTCATAATGGACAAGTTAGGGTCATCGGACGGGACGGATGGTCCGGATAGCTTTAATTTTGTAACTTGTGCAATTTTGCGGAATGACACGTCACCTCGGAATGCGAAATCCAGGGCGCGGACGATCTCGTCCGCGCCTGATGATCTCGTCTTCGCCCTGATCCAAGCCCTGACGATCTCGTCCACGCCTAGTATGTTCCTTAATCCACATGGCATCCACGTGGCCTATTTTTTCGTTATCAGAAAGTCAACTATGTGTTGACTGTATCGGACGGGCAGGACCTCTAATGGACGGGTGAACCGGATGTCCATCCACTATGACAACCATGTTTGAAGTCCTTTATTTTACTCAATTTTCAATATTTTTGAAAAAAAATAAAAGTAGTAGGTGCATATTGTTTATTACAACCTTAAATCAATTGTGATTGGCATTTTTCAATTCCATAACTAAATTCATAACAATATAGTATTTTAAATCATACTTCAATTCTTTCTATGTACTATTTTTTTCAAGCATGAATATAAAATATTTTTTGTTTGAAATTTTTTATATATATTTCCAACTTTTTTCTTCAACATATGATGAAGATTAACAAGTTATAGATCTACACATTTTTGTGTAAAATGTTTGAAAGATGAAATCTTACCATTCGGGAAGAGTTGAAAATACTTCTTTTTAAAATTTGAGCAATTGATCTTGCAATTGGTAAGATTTTTTATTTTGAAATTTTAGGAAGGTGTACTCTAACAAGTTAACTAAAGGATTCTATAATTGGATTTGTTAATGAATATACATAAATGAAGATTTTTGCCTTGCTTAAAGTTTAAGTACTTTGAAGTAATTTGGGGCCTAAAAACACCATTTGTCCTTTAGGGGTTATGCGTTAAACATCTTTAGGAACGTTTCATTTAAATCCATTTACTAAAAATATATTCAAGAAGCTTTTTTCTAAATTTATAAAAAAAAAGTACATTTTTCCATCCAATTGGTCTCCTTGAAGTCATCCAATATTACCCCAAATCCTTTGTTGGACTTTGTGACTATGCATTGAAAAGAGGCTATTACAACCCACTACTAGAAAATCCCCGCCCCCCCCACCCCCCGAAAAATTAGGAGCTGTCTGATTCATTTTATGAAAATTTCTACCGCCTCTCTAAGAAAAATCAATAGCCATCAGATGTACATACAAAATACAGTACAAATGTGAATACGAATACAATACAACCATATATGGATACAGATGATGGGATATAGATACAACAATAAGGGATTATCCCATATTGATTGTTTGCAATCCCACCCTCCCAAAATTATAAGAAGGGGATGGGGGGTACAATTTTGAATTTAATTTCAATTTAAAAAACTTTTGCACCCTCCCAAAGTTATAAGTGGGGGTGGAGTGGGGTTAAAATTAAAATTTTCATTAAATTTTTTTTGTCATGATGCATAGTTTTACTCTATGCACCGTGAAGTGGCTTCTTGACAGTCCACGAATTGCTGCAGTAAGACCACGTAGGTCCGGAATTCTGGATGCGCTTCCTACCGTGGACTCCACTATGGGGTCCTAAGACCGTGTTCACAATCGTCGTCAACTCGTCACCATACAGCTTCCCCGATATGTGCCCGCCACGGACTTTGCTTTATTCCTCTGCGTGTCTGTTCTCAACGAATTTACTGAAGTTTCTATTTCATTTTTGTATCATTTTCAGTTCAAGGCTCGAATCCTGTTCCTGCGTTCTTTATCACGACTGGATTCGACTTCATTTTGATAATCTTCTTTGAAAATTATACGGAATGAGTGCGCTCCAAGGCGTCCTCTGTCCTGATCGCTTGCAGCAGCAGGCGTAGAAGTAATTGTCGAACTCGTTCAGGTGCGTCAGGCAAATGTTTGAGGATTAAGCTGCTTTCTAATATCTTGCGCATTTTTTGAAGTATGACGCTTTGGATGACTATTCCGACATTGTCTCGTTTGGAGTCTATTGGCGTCCTTCCTTTAGGTCTTATTGTCTCCTCTTTGTGCGAATGTTCTTTGTGTTTTTGAGTCGCGATGATGTTCAAAGCATTGAAATTCTGCCATTCTGCTCTTATTTCTGCTTCTCGTCGAAAATTCTAGCCCTCAAACGAAGATCTGTCAATTTGTTCTGGAATTTTTTATTTGTTAGATTCCTGAATGCGAGAATTTCTGAATGTGAATTTCTTTTTATGGATTAGACTGTCTTTGGGAATAGTACTCCGATCAAATCCATACGCTTGACAAGTTTGTGATTTCTCAACCGGCATCACCGTGATGACTGTTCTTTTCGGAAATGACAGATCAGGACGCTTGGATGATTTTTGGTTTAGTTGTAATTTATTGATGGTTGCAATGATATCATAGAATTGTGTTTATGCTCACCGTGGTTTCATGGATGATGGACTGTGCTGATGATACAGGTTGGTTAGGAAGTATGAACATCCGCGTTGCTATATCGGCGTAGGATAGTGCCTAAATTAACTTTGAGAATGGAGAATTTTATAATTCGGAGTGGTAGAGGGCATTTTGTTATTAACGAAGTTCAACCTCTAGTTTCGGAGAGGCGATCGAGAAAGTGTCCGTCTCTGTGCAGTTTAGTAGACTGTGGACAACAGCGAAATGTTCAATGTTTTTGTAAGTCAACATGCAACAATCTCTTGGTAAAAAGTATTTTTAACAGGAGACATACTAGCAATAGACAATGGACTTCAAGTACAATGAGGCATGTTCTTTTCTCCACGAAACCATTACTACGAAAGGAACCGAGGGTCATTATCTTGGCTTTAGGCTCCGACACTGATAATGACGCCGAGACGACCCTTCCAGAGAAGGCGAGAACAAATCCAGGATGGAGCTTGTCTGAAAACTTAAGGTACGACTTTTATTTGTTTAATTTTGATAAGATTGAGATGATTTCTATGCTCACTTAAGCCTTACTTCTTCTTTCTCTGTTGCTTTTTCTTGTCAGTAATGTATTCAAAGCAGATAAACTGGGCGTGGATATCGCCTTGATTGCTCTGCCAGCAGCGGTAGCTTTGGCAGCCGATCCTATAGCGTCTTTGGTGGATACTGCATTCGTCGGACGAATAGGTACTACAAGTGTGTATTAAGTGTACATGTGGATTGTGTTAATTGTTGTCAAATTGGATACTAGGAAAAGTCTTGGCAATGATTGTAACTTGTAATTCTACTTATGATGATGCAAGCATATCATTATCTGGCCTTCACGAATTTTGATTTTCTCTTGCTAG
The DNA here is from genome assembly GCA_963969395.1 of Pseudoscleropodium purum. Taxonomy (NCBI): domain Eukaryota; kingdom Viridiplantae; phylum Streptophyta; class Bryopsida; order Hypnales; family Brachytheciaceae; genus Pseudoscleropodium; species Pseudoscleropodium purum. The sequence continues at coordinate 17,805,345 of OZ017803.1, forward strand.
GTCCCGTGGAGCTGGCAGCTGTGGGCGTCTCTATATCAGTGTTTAACCTGGTGTCCAAGATGTTCAACATTCCTTTATTGAATGTCACAACATCATTTGTGGCAGAGGATTCTCCTCAGAAGTCCTCTAATGTTGACAGTCTCGCAAAGTCTCAGGAATGTGAGTCTACTTCTTTGCTATCGTGAGATATTTACCATATTTTTAATGAAATCTGTGCTTTAATCCAATAAGTCAGCTGATATAGCTATTGTCCTTTGTTTGATCGTCAATTTCCCTCCTCCTGGGTTAGTCAATCACTTTCAAAGTTTCTGAAGATTGACATCGCTGCTTCTTCTCTTAGCGTAAGAGCCTAGCCGTTCTCCCTTCATATTTATTTTGGCTCGCAATTTCCCTATCCTCCACTTACAAATATGCAAGTTGGTTTTTGAAGTATTTGTTGACATGTTTTGTCTGATATTTATATGGAATTCCCTGCCTATCAGATAATACTTACAAAGGCAACGCTGAGAAACCCATCGAAGAAGAGAAGTTCTTTCTCTCATCAATCTCGTCTGCTTTGGTGCTTGGAACCATTCTTGGCGTCGGACAGGCGTTTGTACTGTCTTTCTTCGCAGGCCCTGTGTTGACTGTTATGGGAGTAGGCGTGGTAAGATAGTTTTCCCTCATTGATCTTTTGAATGGGTAATATGAAGTGTACGGAGGGTTTCAGTTGTCTCCAATACCGCTCGTTAAAGCGATCCTATCTGACGACGGGGCGCGGGAGTCCAGTGCCATTGTGAATTTCAGTGCACTCTGGTTTCTATGCTTGATTACACGTACTCTCACAATAACCTTTGTAGGAGATGGAGCTTTTGACTTTTGATTTATCTTTACTTAGAGATAGTACAGCTTGATGTTGCTCGCTGTGCATATTTCAATTCAGTGCAAGATTATGTCTCTTCATTATTTAGTCAAGAGGTGAATCTATGGATAAGGTGGTTTTGAAGAAATCATTAGAATAATCTATCGTTATAGAATAAAGCAAGTCGCAGAATGACTTGCTTTGACTTTTCTGTCGTCAGTTCTTGAAGCTTCATTGTACGGGTTTGGGATTGTCCATGAGGTATTATGTTCTAACTTGGTTGATTGTGCAAGCAGACATCACCAATGCGCACTCCAGCTATGGAGTACTTGATTTTGCGTGCCTTTGGTGCACCTGCTGTGGTGGTAGCTCTTGCTGTCCAGGGAGTTTTTCGTGGTTTCAAAGATACAAAAACTCCATTGTACTCTAGTGGTAAGATACCTTCTGTATGTGACTTTCAGGCTTAACTGGTTGGTTCATTTTCAATACCTGAAATTAAGATTTCAAGTGCACTAATCTCCCATGCATTATGTTTGCAGTTGCAGGCAACCTTGTCAACGTTGTTTTGGATCCCGTTTTGATGTTCTCCCTTAAGCTTGGCGTTTCTGGGGCTGCAATAGCAACCGTGATATCACAGTAAGCATCGAGTTGAGCTTGAACTCGTTTTCTTGTTTCTTATGGTTTTGTTAGAAGTAAATTCACATCTTGCTCTGTACTAGAGAGTATTTTTAATTTTAATTTTTTCTGGCAGGTACGTTATTGCAGGCTTGCTTTTGTGGAATTTGAATAAGCGTGTTGTACTATTACCAAATCGTTGGGGAGACTTAGCCTTCAATCGCTTCTTGACATCTGGTGCGTCTAAGACTATGATTTGAATTAAATGATATTTTGTCTTGCTTTCAGATCAGTACCAAATCAGAGGCCCTTGGTTTTGTCTTTCCAGTGAAGAATTATAGTATGATATACTTGCAAGCCCTTTTTTTGACAGGTGGTGTGAACTGACAGGTGGTTATTTGCTCGGACGAACTATTGCGCTACTCCTAGTTTTTACAATAGCTACCTCTATGGCGGCTAGGCAAGGGGCTACTGCCATGGCTGCTCATCAAATCTGTGTGCAGATCTGGCTAGCAATATCACTTCTTTCAGATTCCCTTGCACTTGCTGGCCAGGTACTGAGATCCGATTTGTTTGAACTGTTGTGTTGTGAGATTGTATCTCCTTCGCGAAACATGACGATCTAGATTGCATCATGAGCAATTTACCTTCAAGAATTAATTTTGCAGTCTGAAATTTCTGAAATATTCCTTGTTATGCCTTGTGCAGAGTATCGTTGCTAATGCTTTCTCAAAGAATGATTACAAGCTTGTCAAGGAAGCTGCCATCCGAGTATTGCAGGTGAGGAACGAGGGTTTCTAGTTTCAGAATGTATTTGTGCATGAAGTGGCTCTGTCGAAGACGGATGTCATGAGCGTCTAAGTGATGTAGTTAACGATTTACTGATTTTTCTAGAAGCTCCAAGTGAACTTTGAGTTGTAGTAATTTAAAGGCATGTTTATCTCCACATATAGATTAAGTCATTCAATGTCAAAGCTGACCACGTGAAAATTTTATGTATGTGAATTGAGGTGCTAACTGTTAAGTTGATGTGAAAGGATTTTCTGATCATAAATGTTTTATTTGAGATGATGGAGTCCAGATTGGATGTGGCCTCGGATTATTTGCGACCTTGATCCTGGCATGGGGAATGTCGCCTTTCTCAAGACTTTTCACCAACGATGATTCTGTGTTGGCTTTCGTTGGGCTGCTTCTGCCGGTACGTTATGAATTCCATTATAATAACCTGAAGGATTTGACTAATTTTTTCTTTCTTTCTTTGTTGTATTGCACTTCTGAAAGGGAATTCACTTTTCGTCTTTACTGTCTTAAGCACATATGATGCTACTGACAAGAGACCAATGTTTTAATCTGATGCAGTTCTGATTGATCATTTTGGTGATTAATGTAGTTTGAGAATTTTTTTTTAATTTTCTTGTGTGGAGCATCTGATTTTCAGTGCACTTGATGTTTCAGTTTGTTGCCTTAACACAACCTATCAACGCTCTGGCTTTTGTCTTCGATGGTCTGCATTACGGAGTTTCAGATTTTGAATATGCAGCGATCTCAATGGTAAGTGCTGAAAAGCGTGCCCTCTTCCCCCAAATAAATAAGCTTGCGTTAGATTCCAAAAATGTTCAGTTAAGTAGGTACTGTTCAGCTAAACATGGATGTCTGGTGACATGGACCTTTCTATTGTCTGTGTCGTATCACGATATAATAGAGGAAGTATAAACACTTATCTTGTGGTTCAGAGATCCATATGTTTGGAGGGACTTTGACTCAAGAGTGGGTTTGTGCAGATGGCGCTGAGTGTACCCTCAATACTAACTCTGTTATTTTTACCGAAGTTCTGGGGCATCTCTGCAGTTTGGGTTGGCCTCACTACCGTCATGTCTCTCCGGATGTTGACTGGGTTTTGGAGGTATATTTCTTTCTGCGTAATGCATTGCCTGCAGAGTCTACTGTTTCGTATTCGGTTACCATTTTAAAATCTGCCAGCTGTTTGATTATTTAATATCCTTACAGCGGAAGTTCTTTCTTCTTCGTGTCATTTTACTCGAGACAGCTGATGATGTATAATCTGATACCTCTGGAACTCTCTCAACTTCGCACTATGACCATCTGAAGGCCCTTCAGATTTTCAATTGATCAGATTCATTTTCTTTATAGCTCGACCATTATCATACTATTAAATGTTTAGGTTATAAAATAGTTCAGTTGCATTAAAACCCAGTCACGCCAGAAGTCTAGTAGAGAGCACTTGACTGTGGTCTGACTTCAAAGTTTTTGTCATTGTTTACAGAATGAAATCTACAACTGGACCTTGGCGATTTTTGAATCAAGGGATGGATAAGGCTGAGGAAGAGCTGTATTAAACTTCTATTGGACAATCATTGACAATCTGCTGTTCTAATTGTTTCTGGATGAAGAGTCGGGACTTGCCGTGCTACTTCAAATTTTTGGTAGACATGGCAGAGTTGGGAACATGGCAGATGTATTCTAGCACATCAATCACTTTCTGCTGATGAAGTTTTGATCACAACTTCGAGATAAGAGGTGCCTCCTCACCAAGGAGGGGTCGCAGTGACCAGGCCCCAGGTGACTGTTTACCAAAAACACAGGAATTCGGGAAGTCGTAAGACCATTTTGGGGGCTGACGCCTGTCCAGCTATACAAGTTGAGGCATGACTCAATGTTCTTGATATTCACTATTAAAACAGCTCCAGAGCAAAGGCATATTAATGCTTGATTCAGCCTCATTACATAAGCAAGTGTAAGACGGACATTAGTTCATGGTCATGTCCTGGTCTCAGGCAGTTTGAAGGGCTCGACGTTTCTCATGCTGATTAGAGAGGTCATCTGCTTCGGGTTGTTTTACCACATTTGGAGGAGATTGACAGTTGCCACCTATTTCTGAATTGTCCATATTTACTAACCTCGAGTGCTTCTGTAGATCTTGGATTACAGGATAGTGACCATTCTGGGCGAAGCATATCAAGTCTTATTTCTATTTGACAAAGCCATTGGGCAAAGCGCACGCTTGAAATTTGATCTTGTCAAGTTCTTTCTGACCTTCCATTGAGATTGTATTTACGTGTTTATCTTGCTATGTCTGCTGCTTGGAATAAATTGAATGTTTCTACTAACTTAATGCAAATCATATTCTTGTTAATGTCAATCGGATGAATCCTCGTACACTTAGCCCTGTCTAATGACGCTGCGTTTAGGTTCCGCTTTCATATATGCTCACAAATTGCCAGGTGTGACATTGAAATAAAATATTGGAATATTTTGTGAAATATACTGTATTTTTGAGTAAATGAAATCTTTGAATTTCATCCAAAATAAGATGACATTGACATATTTAGATGAATTTATGTACATATGGATGAAAATTTGTGTTTTATTTATAGTGAACATGTTTATAAATGTAAATAGCTTCAACTCTCCCAAGAAGATTGCAAGCTACACAATTATCAATTAATGAAGGCACAAAATTAGTGTCATTATGAAATCCTATCATTATGGAAAATAGTACAATGTAGTAATATATCAACATGCTTTAATTTAAAATAGTATGACTTTGATAGACAATTGTCACACGCAATGTTTTAAAAAGTCAATGTACCTTGAAAAATTGAAAGGAAAGCCCATTTTTGAACTCAACTTGTCATTTGGGTGTATTTTACATAGAAAGTATAGAAATTGAAGTATACAATAGTTACAAAAATTCTACATTGAGCCAAATTCAATGACATATTGCATTCCTAATTTAGATCATTCTTGAACTTCTCACATGTCTTTAAACTTTAACCTTTAAACATCAATAGATATGTTTGGCGTTCAATGGATGATAAGGAATTCTTCTAGTAGGAGTGAAGTTCAACTATTCATTGTCAAAATCTTGTTTTGAAAAGGGGAGGTCTTCTACCAAAGTTTGATTTCCAATGAGTACTTTTGCAATATTTTAAACCAATGATTCACACAATAATGAAAAGGGATGATTTTCAAAGTCACCCCTTCGTCCTTTAAGGATTAAAATGATCATATATTATACACATATGGTGTAGTATACAAGCAAGATAAGATATGAGGTGTTAAAATGACATCCAAATAAAAAATGGTGATTGTTCAAATATCAATCCAATGGTGTATGTCTTGCCATAATTTAGTACATGATTCATATTCTAAGAATTAAATATGATACCATATTTACGGATCCCCACAAACCCTTGAATTCGGTCAATCTTTTTCTACTTTTTTTCATCCCACGCAAACAGTCATCCATCCACAGGCTGCTTCCACGTCTGGACGCCACTCAGGACGCCACTCACGAAGCCCAAACATGCCTCGGCTCCGCAACAGCTTGCTGCACATTTCCTCAACAGCTTCCTCGCAGTCGCCAAGTTCGCCATTGTCGCAACAGATCTTTTCATGTAGCTCCAGCTCGCTCTCGTTCGGGAGCTTCAGTCATCCCCACTTCGCAATGGCGAGGGCGATGTCTCTGTTGTCTCTGCTGCTGCTCGTCGCCTCGTGCACCCTCTTCGCCTCGGCTACTGCTGCAAGCACCTTCAATGTCATCCGAGCTGATCGCAAGGTGAGTACGCGATCCGTCTGTCTCTGGGGGTGTATTGCTGATCATGATTTGGGGGATGGGTTTGGTTGGACGATCGGACTGTGGTGGTGGAGAAGGTGGAAGTGTCGGTATCGTCGATTTAGGGTTGTTGAATTTTGTGTGGGTTTTGAATTAGGGTTTATTGGATGGTTGAGAGAATCCGATTTGCGGTTCATTGCGGTGGGGGTTGGAGGTTTTGGGTGGGAAAGTTGTAAGTGTCGGTATGTTGCATTGGTATTGAGCTAGGGTTTTAAATTGGAATTCTTGGTATGAAAGCTTTTCTATTGTCGTTTTAAATCCTAGACTGTGAAATTCAATTTGGAAATCTCAATACTGAAATGGTTTGTGAAAAGCGCATCTGTTTCAAGATTTGACCCAGAATGAACAGGAAATTTCGCAGAAGAATGAATTTCTTGATGGCTCTCTGTGTACTTTGGTGTCTCGTTAGTTTCGCACTGTAATTGCTTGCTGTGATGTCAACACTTTAAGTTAGGAAGCTTATCATAACATATGAGCAGTGCATTTTCAGTAGCTTTCCAAGGAGACGTTACTCAGAATATTTGGCAGAGAATTGCTCGTGAAATCTCAATTTGAAGTCTTGAGTGCGACGATTGATTACGTCGTCTCTGGTTACCAGGGCCTTCTATACCTGATATTTCAGTTGAAAGTATTTGTGGGTTCTGAATTAGGGTTTAGTGGAGAACTGTAATTCTTCGCAGAAGCGGATTTGTGCGCATGTCTATATGTTAATGTGTGTGTTTGATGAGGGTTGCAGGTAGATCTGTTAACGCAGGTTGTGAGAGTTTCCACAGCATGGAAGGTGGAGAATGCAGGCTCAGAGCCGGCCTCTGAAGTAAAGTTGGCATTGACTACAGCGCAAGCGGAGAAACTGGCTTTTATGGAGGTTGCGGTGAAAGGGAAAGGCAAGAATGTCCCTGGTGCGTTTCTACCAGTGTCTGACATTTCACAGCAAGGCACCGTGACATTGTACACATTGACGTTACCCAAAGCTCTGAAGCCTGGCGAATTTTTGACTTTCGAGAGTTACGTAGCTCTCGTTCACCAGTTGAAACCTTTCCCTGAAGAGATAAGCCAGTCAGATGTTCAGCTCGTCAATTATGATGACAGTGCATACATCTTGTCTCCCTACCCCATCAAGATGCAAACCAGCGCATTCCAGCTCTCCAGCTCCAGGCTGGAGTCTTACACGAAGGTGGTTCCAACTAAGGTGATCAATACCGAGGTTCGCTATGGACCTTATGAGAACTCAGAGCCTCTGAAGGGCAAGCTGATCTCGCTTCATTTTGAGAATAACCAGCCTTTTGCAGTGGCGGAGGAGCTCGTGAGGGAGGTAGAGATTTCGCACTGGGGGAACGTCTACGTCACGGAGAATTACAAGCTTGTGAACAAGGGCGCTCTTCTCAAGGGTGGTTTCTCACGGTTCGAGTATCAGTCGAGGCCTGGTATGAGTGGAATCTCTGCTTTTCGACATCTTCAAGCTCGACTTCCTGTCAATGCCCATTCCGTGTACTACCGCGATGAGATTGGCAACATTTCCACGTCACATCTAAGATCTGATTTTCGCAGGACGGAGCTTGAGCTTGAGCCTCGATATCCGCTTTTTGGTGGCTGGAAAGTGGCCTTCACTCTGGGATATAGTGTTCCTCTTCAAGACTTGGTGTTCAAAGCCCCTGATGGCTCTCGATATCTCAACGTCAGCTTCGGCAGCCCATTTAACACCGTTGTGGTGGACAAGCTGATTCTCAAGGTTGTGCTTCCGGAAGGCTCGTATGACATGTCGGTGTCAGTCCCTTTCGCTGCTGAGCAGGGACTAGAGAAGAGGTATTCGTACTTGGACACAGTCGGAAGGAAAGTGGCAGTGATTGTGAAGCATAATTCGATCCTGGAGCATCAGTTCAAGTTCATCCAGGTGTATTACAGGTTCAACTCACTGGGCATGTCGGTGGAGCCTCTGATGCTGGTGCTTGCATTCTTTGCTTTTTTCGCCTCCTGCATTGCCTACACCCATTTTGACTTCACTTTGTCAAAGACAAGCTCAGCATATCTAGCACAGATCCAGCGCGAGGAAGTCACGGATGTGCTCCAGAGGTTGCAGAAGCTGTTGACGATTCGTGGAGGGGCCGAGGAGCGTCTGGATGCTTCTCTGAAAGAAGTTGCTCGCACTGGAGACATTACTGCATGTAAAGCCGCACGTAAGTCAGCAGATGCGGTCTGGAAAGGAACTTCCAAGGACCTGAAGGTGCTCACGGATGCCCTGCAGGCAGCTGTTAAGACTGTCCCGAGCAAGGCTTCCGTAGTGAAACCTTCTGCTATCTTGACGAAGGTGGAGTACTTGTTGCAGAAAGAGAAGGAGATGGTGGAAAAGTTGCAGCAGAAGCAGACGATTACTGTGGATGCGTATGAGCGAAAGCTCAGTAGTAAAGAAATTGATGCTCGCATCACTCCGGTCCAGGAAAAGTTGGAAAGCCTCAGGCAGGAAGTGTCGAGTCTGATCTCTTCGTTAGACGATTAATCTGTCATGTCATGAGAGGTACCTTGGGTGTTCTGTTTCTTGAGCCTTTTCGCTACGTTGAGCTAGATTGGACCCATCAGGTGAAGACGTCAGATTGTATAATCGAGATCTTTAGGATTTACAGTGAAATATGTCTCTTATGTAGTCACGTGAATCATATATCATATGCTGGTCCGTACTTGAACATATGGTACTTTCTTCATGTTTCACTGCTCATTAGGTGATTGTTTTGGTGGACCGAGGCAGAAGTATGTATTTTGGATAACTTAAGCATTTCAGCCTATAGGATGTGGGAAATTTGTTGAGAAATTGAGCTCCATGTCAATGTGTGCAAACATAAGGATGAGGAAGAATGCAAAAATAAAAATAAAAAAATTCCTAAGAATGAATATTTTATTCAATGTAAATGTGGATTTTTCATTTGGACCTATTGTGATCTCATAGACTCATCTATTGTGGATAGCTTTGGTACTTTTCCCTTGGCCAAGAGGGAATATAGAGGAGTGAACAAGAAGGTACAAACAAAGAATCAATGAAAATCTTCATTTTCAAAAAATTTAGCTCCTACAAAAAATTTGACAACTTCTTCATGATTACTTCAAAAACTATATAATACTCTTGCTCTACCACCAAGCCACCTCTTCAATAAGAAAGAATCAAATACTAGACAAAGCCTCAATCTTTGTATACATCTTGAAAGTTAGTTTAAGAAGAAATAGTGTCCACCTTGTCCAAGAAAATACCCACCTCTAGTAACTTGGGTATTAGCCTTGAATTCTGAATTGCAAGTGGCTAAGATTTGACAATTTCATGGAAGTGGTGGCCAAATAGCCCCCATTTATTTTTGCACACTGGTAGGTTGCCAGTCCTACCAATGTTTCGTCCAGTTTTCTATCCTCAATTTTCACACTCCAACCGGTAATTTTCCCAAAGGCACCGGCTAACAATGAACTAACTGCCGGTTCTTCCCGGACATTGGTCACGAGACTCACGCCTTCGACAATGGTGTGGCTTGCAGGGGGAGCTGCAACGTTGCAACAGAGGAAGATTTCAAGCAACTGCATGGATTTCAACGCAATGCTTTCACACTATGAATCAAAACCCAAGACAAAATGTTTCTGTTTAGCGTCTTGGGCTTTTCTATCATTGTTTCTTCGAAGGCAACAGCCTTGGATACTAAGTGAGTCTGTCTGTAAACAGAGAGTCAGAGTCTGTCCCAGTGTTCATAAGGCTGTTCTCCTCTTCAACTCCACGACTCCACCCTGCTCATGTACTGGGGAATCCTTTTGTGGATAACTGTGAGATTGAGAAAAGTACTGTTGCACCTGCATGACTGATGATCCCTTGTGACTCATTCTGATGAATCATGTGGGTCCTATGAGAGCTCCAATGCATTCCACATGGAAGTCCCCAATCTCCGTATTTGGTAAGTGTACCGCAAACCGACTATGTATCCAAAACCGATGCTATGGATTCTTGTTTTACATTTGGTGTGACTAAATGAGGGATCATGATACACAGTGTCCATTTTCATAGTTGATTAGTTTTGCCTTAACCTTAACCAAGAAAAAGTCGCTCATGTGGTCCCAAATGTCGATATGCTACAGTGATATTGAGATCTAGGGTTTCAACTGGTTCTACGGGTATGAAAGCCTTGTGAATGCCATTTTAAACGCTGGGCTGTGAACTTCCATTTGGAAATCTCAATACTGAAATGGCTTGGGAAAAGCGCATCTGTCTCCAGATGTGACCCAGAAAGGTCCCAGAAGAATGAACTTCTTCTTGGCTCTCTGTGTACTTCGGTGTCACTGACCAATGTAACCAGAGTAGGCTCGTCGGGATGGAGCTTCTGGTCTCATGTCTCCAATTGCTGGCTACGGTATGTATCTTTTCTGTTGTATCTGTCAACTTAGACCTGGTAATATGCTTCACTGCATTGCCGACATAGCTTAAGGTAATCTAATCTGTAACGCATGTATGCGTGCACAGCTTCCATGGCGGGAAGCTTGAGGACGCCCAAAGGTTCCACATCTACAAATTGTTGGAGGCCAGCTACAAGAAGGACAACTGGACAAGTAATGAAAGCATTCTCCAGCTCATCATGGTTTTGTTGTGCGTCCAAATTTCCTCAATTTCTGGCTATGTACCTTGGAGTAGGCAACACAAATGAACTTCCTCACTGACACTGGATATTAAGTTGAAAGACACTTGATAGTGCATACTTTAAAGCGATTGTGGATTCAAACTTGGTCCCTAATAGCTCTAGATAGTGAGGCATGAAACGCTGTCGTTATAACGCAGCTTCAAATGCTGCGAGGACACGACAGTTGCCTTTTCAACATCCTGTTGCACACATAGATTGTCAATATTACTAAATTGGAGTGACTAAGGTACAAGAAATTGTGACTTTCATCTGCAAAAGAGCTCTGAAAACTAGGACTGGCATACATTTACGTTTCATACCACTTACCCTGAAAAGTGCCGAAGTGCCCAGGGCTTTGGTGTTCTAATCTGGTTAATGTTGTTTTGTGCCCGCCAGGCCACTTGTGGCTGGCGGTTGTTGTTTTCTTCTCCTTTGCAATAAAATCTCGTTTCATTTATTTATTTTTTTAAATGTCAAAGTCGTTGAATGCCGACAATTTAATGAAATTGACGTCATAAATCAGCATTAATAGTTACGTAATCCTGCAAATAGAAATGCAACTAGTGGGGTGCCTAATCTGATTGCATGTGATAAAGGACTTCAACATCATGACACAACATAATTGGCAATGAAATCCCGTTTCATTTGTAAAAAAAGAAAAAAAGAAAAAAAAAAGAACATCATGACATGAAGCCTTCAGTGTCTGTAAGGAAACTTTGCTTCAGTGCGCCTGATCACTGCAGTCAGTCAAGTACAAAAGTATGTAAGCAATCTTTTTTCGCTGGAATCCTACGTTACAGTATGGCAGAGGTTGATTTCACATTAACTTGCTGCGTGTGAACTGTTGTACTATACTTCTGTCTACGTACTGGATTACTCCATGATCCCCCTAAACTTTAGCTGACGACACTCCATCATCTGGGAACAGTGGGAAGTATCAGATAAGATCTAGGCCGTTGATCTCGTTGGCAAATTGGTCGTCTCTCTCAGGCGCTCCTCTCCTCAGCCGCACTTTCCTTTTGTATGCGCGGGGTTTGCTCATTTGCGGCATTAGCAACGTCCTCACTGCAAATTTGTGACAACTTCCTCAGACAAGGTATTATCGTGATTCTGGAGAGGCTCTTGGAATGCATACAGGAATAGTTGGACTCGATCTTGACGCAAGCTTGGTATCTGTGCAGATCTACTTGAAGCTTCTGTATTTGTAAATACACAATTTGAGCACCAGTTCTGGGAGATTTCAACAACTAGGTAGAGACATGGCAGAGCAGACGTTTCAAGACAATGGAGATCATTCCTCAACTGGAGAATTGCCACTGTAAGAGCTTTCGTTGGCAAATTCCTGGTTCTTAAAATACTAATCGCCATGGAACTAGCTCTTCAGTTTTTCTCAATTTGCTATTAACTCCAGAAAGGAAGAAAATGAACTCTTACTATGCCTAGGTGTGTTGACCCTTGCCAATTGCTATCAATGTCACAGAAGGCAGTTTCTATTGGAACCCTCATCATTTATCGCTGCTAGAATGTTTAGAGGAATGGGTTTGCTACTTTTGCTTGATGTTGTAGTGAATTGTTTATCCTGCTGCAGCTGGTGGACAACAGAGACTGTGGCGGTTGTGACGGGAGCCAACCGAGGGATAGGATACGAGATTGTGCGAAAACTAGCGATGGAGGGGATGACGGTGGTGTTGACTGCGCGTGACGAGGGACGCGGTCTGAAAGCCACCGGCGAACTTCATGCTGCGAATTTGAAGAACGTCGTGTTCCACAAGCTCGACGTTGCCAATCCTGACTCCGTGACGGAGTTTGCGAAGTGGCTGAAAGAAACATACAATGGCCTCGACATTCTGGTAAGTGCTCCATCTCTCGATCTCTTTATTGGCTCTGGAACGAAGGCCGGGAGGAAGCTTTGGATTGACGAAAGCTACATTTGCAGTGAATGTGAGGTCACTTGAGAAGTCCGGACCTTCCTCAAAAAGCAAGCCAGTTCCAAATGAAGAGAGCTTCTTGTAGCAAGTTGCGTGTGCAAAAATGTAGAAACCTCTTTGTTGGTGTTTATGCACTAAGCGTTGTGAAAGTGGATGCTCATTTTGAGAAACAACATGCTCATTGACACTAACAAGAGACATGAGGGATATTTCCATACATAGTTAGAATCTCATATTTGTAGTTTGATAGAATTCTGTGACTAGTGGTGATTTCAATTCTTTGAAACTTATGAAAAATCAATATTTTGTCTCCATTTTATGAGGTGAATCTTAGTTGTTGTGATAATTTTTTGGGAATGCATTTCACATATTTTAAGTAAGGATTTTTTCAACTACACCCTCTTCAAAAGCTTTATGTTAAACAATAATGAGTTGTGTCACTTAGAACTACACAATTTTACATTTTTAGTTTACAAATAATTCAACTTAGGACATTTTTCATCAAAGATTGATTTTGTGTTTTTACACTTTTGAAATTGTTGAATCTTGTTCCATTGTGCATAATTAAGGGTTTGAAAAAAATAATAACGTAATTTTGAAGTACTATATTATCATGTAGGATGAAACCATAGATTCTCCAATCTCCACTTCCAATGGAAAGCATTATTGCCATTTTTACCAACTTGGGCTCCATTTAGGTGGTCTCTAGCTTTCTATTCTAATTAAATAAACTCCCAAGTGATTGATATTATTATGGCAGGTTAACAATGCAGCAATTACTGCACAAAGTCATACATATGACAAAGCTTTGGAAGGCATGAACATCAATTATTTTGGACTAATTAATTTAACAGAGAAGCTTCTTCCGTTATTCAAGGAATCTTCTACAAGAGCACGCATCATCAATATGAGCTCTTTGGGTGGCTTCTTGGTTGTAAGTCACCCTAACTACACTCATTGGTCTCTTATAAAGACTCTCTACCCCACTTCCTCTAATTAGTTGGCAATTCCTTTCCAATGTACGTCCCCTCTCACAAGATAATAATCTTGTTAAGGTGTGTCAACAATTATAGATTTAGGTATTAAGATTCACCTTAGAAAGTACCAATTGATATTGTGCATATTTTCTACCATGAAAAAATTTGTATTATGAAGCTTGACTATAGTTAGATTTACATTTCAAGACATTTGTTTAGAAAAATACTATTGCCACGGATTTTCATGAATGTCATGAAATTGAAATAAGATCCCAAAGAATAATACAAGGATTTAGACAATCAAGCCATAGACCAACCAAAGTTATAGTTTTAGACATTGATTGTCAAATTCATTCAATTGGAAGGGTTATGGGAGTCAAAACTTATTAGACTCATGTACTTAATGTTTAGAACCATTTGTAAAATTTTCTTGGTTTTTTCTTTATATATCATTGTATGTATATATATATATATATATATATTTTTTTTTTTTTTTTTTTTTTTTTTTTTCGATTTGAATTCATTAAATTGGTCATAATTAAAGTTTTTCATTTACAAATTGAAAAAACACTTTCAATGAATGAAAATATCTTTAGACAAAACATTGTCCTAAAGTACCTATTTACTTGGGATTCTTAGCTTAACTCTTCAAATTTGAAAAAATTCAATATAAACCTATGACTCTAAACATGTAATTCTTAATAACAAAAAAGCCACCAAATCTAAAAGTTGAACAAAATTATTATAGATGACTTGGTAAGTGACTTGTCCTTCATTCCTACAGAATGTGAAGGATGAAAAACTGCGTCAAGCTTTGAATGACCCTCACACTTTTGACAAGACCTTCCTCAACTCAGTGGCCCAAAGTTACTTATCTGCTTGTAAGTCCAATAGCGAAGACGTGCACCAATATGGTGCATCATGCTATATTGTTTCCAAGGTGCTCTTGAACGCCTACACCCGCATATTGGCCAAAGCATGTCCGACTTTGTCTATCCAATGTGTGCACCCAGGGCTTGTGGAGACAAAGTTGTTGCAAGAATATATTGAGGCCGTGACTCCAAAGGGCTTTCAAGAGCAAATGGCCAATGGGTTCCTTGGGAAGGAAGGAAGTGTGGGAGTTGAAAAAGGGGCAGACACGGCAGTGTGGGTGGCGGTGCATAGGCCACCAATAGAGAAATCTGGGTTGTTTTGGTACAATCGAGCCGTACTTAGCTTCTATTACTGGGAATGATCAAAGAAATGATTATTTTTAAAAGAGTTGTTACACCGCCTAAAGTTAGTAGAACTATCTCCAATAAACTCTTCATTCATGTTGATATTAGGACCAATGTTCTTTTTCTTCTAGTCAAAGATACATTAGGGTCACTACAAAAAACACTTATACTATTGTCTGTCACAATTGGAGTGACATTGTTGTCTTTTGCTATAACTTTGGAATGCCAAGTCTTAAGAGCATGAAATGATTAGTGGACCTATCTAACTTGATGGTACTCACATTTTTTATTTTTTAGAAATTAATAAAATTATTTTATATTTAAAATTCAATTTTGTTAATTGGCCATACTTTGAGGTTTAGGGATTTTCATTATGTTTGGTGTACCCAAGTTGAATGACCTAAAGTTGAAATTTTGGTGGTCGACTTCAACACTAGGTGGGCATATGTCTACTAGAGGGCATCTATAAATATATTATTTTATATCCTTTAGGTCCACACAAATAGGGCATCATTGCATAAGCACTTCTAAACTTTGAAGATGGTGCCAACTTCATCTTTTTGCTGAAATTTGATCATCATCAAGTCCTCTCAAATGGCCAATTTTTAGAGGAGTTTAATTTGTTCATGATTTTCTATTTATTATTAGTTTATACCTCATTGTTTTTATTTTCTACAACAATTTGTCTTATTTCTCCATAGTACTATTTTAGTATTTGCAAGTAGTCCATTATACATGCAACAATACTTTTAGCTGTCAAATTTTCCAATTAATGGCTGAGATGTTTCACTACATAGTACTCATGGTATTCATAGTAATATAGGATAAAAATGCATTTTTTGCCAAAATGCTACAAAAATGGGGGGGTTTCTTGCAATGACCCATTATTGGATTCACATTACATTCTTCTTTAGTTATAGAGGGTTCTTTGTAAATTCTTAAGTACTCCAAAATAATTCCTATTCTTAGTGAGTGTTTCTTGCCAATGTTTTGTTCAAAATCCAAATGTCTTCTCTTTCATTCAATGGAATAGTTGAATCTTTATTTTAATACAATTACAACCCACAACCAGTTGACTTAGGTTTTATGCTTTGTATTAATTTATGAAAAAGAATTTTACAAATGCAATGGTGCTATATTTTTTTTTATACATTTTCTTCTTTTTCTTGGAAGACAATTGGAAGATAAGATTTTTGAAGGGAAAGAATGTAAATAAAAGAAAAACTTTATAAATTTAGTTCAACTTAGAATAAGTTTAGATAGATTTAAATGAGAAACTTTTTATTTTTTGACAAAACCTAGTCCAATAGTTTCTTACATTTGTTTTTATTGACTACACATTAAGAGTTGTAAAGTCAACTCCAAAAGAGTTTAATGACCAAGAACTCTACCTAAATTTTCTATTTTTTCTATTTATTTTGGAAACAATAAAAACTAATCTATGTTAAAATGATGAAGTTACTTCAATTCATCTATGGATATTGATTATCTCTTTCTAGTATGAAGAAATACAATTATTTATTCATTTGAAGGACATACACTATTTTAGAAGAGAGCAATACCATTCTAGTATTTTATAGTTATTCAATAAATTCACATTTGAGACAAAAAGAATCTATGACCAATATTCACACAATTTTTGTAGTATTACTCCAAAGAAAAATCTGAAGCACTCAAAGTGTAATATTTGAGTTGCATACCAATAGGCACTTGTCATCTAATCAACTCTCAGCTTCTATGCAAGACCTCTCCTTTTCACACAAAATGTTCAAAGATGGACCTCTCCACTTTTATTTTGACTGACATAGAAGGATTCTTTATCATCCATTGGACACTTAAGGTGGAACTACCCAATACCACCATTTATCCAATTCTGCCACCTATAAGTTCTTCCCATTTCTATCACTGGCCCATCTATTACCACAATTTTATTAATCCACTATCATGATGGCAATGCACTAGGGAGCGAACACATCAATCCATGCTTCAACAATGGTCTGGCAAGTAGGAATTTTATCCTTTGTTGGAGGTTCAGAGCACTTTGACATTCACTTTGATCATGCTTCAACAAGGGTCTACTCATAGTTTTACATTTTAGCTTTGAAAAATCACAAAAAATTCAATTCTTGTTGGAATGTCTTCACTCTTTTTGCAATTGACTTCTCTCAAACTATTCAATCTCTGAAAAATATGAAAGCTCATCAATAGCTTCTCCAAAGTATCTAGATTGCAAATCTGTATAGTAATGGGTAGTTCTACCATAATGTCTGCAGTAACGTTGCCAATTCTGCTAAGCTTACATGTGCTGTGATTCTGGATTAATGCTTAATTTTAGGCTCTTGTGATTTGCTCTTGAGATTCCAGGCCTAGCTATTGTAAGTCTTGACAGCATCACGTGCTGGTCACACACTCACACCAAATGTCACTAACATGTGTGGCTCTGGATGTGGCAGCCAAAGATAACAGTCCAGTGTTTGATGATTCCTCCAACTGGCAGAGTACTATCTTAAAGACATAAAATAATGCTGTGTTTTTGTACTTTGCTCCATTACTTTGAAAACCATGATGTTGTTGAAGTCTCCACAATCATCCTTTGGAAAAGAAAAATCTTTATGTACTTCCACTCTAAATTTCACCCATATTCCATGACGACTATCGTCACTCATCCGTCAAATATGATCACTTGTATGACACTGACATTCAACTTTTTCTTGAAACAATGTTTTTATACTGTTTCTAATTGTCGGCTTCGAGATGTAATGTATTTTTTTCTTTACTGAAAAGGATTCCACGCAAACCTGTTTTCTAATACTCATATACTACAAGCTTTCCTGTTCTGACAGTTTCAAAGATGTCACGTGGTCTACTTTACATGGCTTTCACCCATTGAAACACTTAAAGCAGAAGAATTGAAGCATCTTCCTCAGCAAATTTGTTACGACTTCCTCGGACAAGGTATTCTAGTGGTTCAGGAGAGGCTCTTGGAATGCTTATAACGTCTAGCTGGAGTCGATCTCGACGCAAGCTTGGGGTCAGTGCAGTTGTAAATCCACAACTTGAGCACCAGTTCTGAGAGATTTCAACAACTAGGTAGACTCGCAGACATGGCAGAGGATTCGTTTCATCACTGCGCAGATCACTCCTCAACTGGAGCATTGCCACCGTAAGAGATTTCGATGCATGGCGAACTCCTGTTCTTTTTTTTAGTTCTATTTGCTATGGAACTCTTCAGTTGTTCTCAATTCGCTGTTAACTCCACAAGAAGAAACCTCTCTTAGTATGGAGGGCTGGGTTTGCTACTTTTGCTTGATGTTGTAGTGAATTGTTTAGCCTGCTGCAGCTGGTGGACAACAGAGACTGGCGGTTGTGACGGGAGCCAACCGAGGGATAGGATACGAGATTGTGCGAAAACTAGCGATGGAGGGGATGACGGTGGTGTTGACTGCAAGCGATAAGGGTCGCGGTCTGAAAGCCACTGGCGAACTTCATGCTGCGAATTTGAAGAACGTCGTGTTCCACAAGCTCGATGTTGCCAATCCTGACTCCGTGACCGAGTTTGCGAAGTGGCTGAAAGAAACATACAATGGCCTCGACATTCTGGTAAGGACTCTAACTATTAGGTCTCGACGGAGGGGAAGGAGGCTTTCCAGTTTGCATTGACAAAAGCTACATTTGCAGTGAATGTGAGGTCATTTGAGAAGTCCGGACCTTCCTCGAAAAGCAAGTCAGTTCTAAAGGAAGAGAGCTTCTTGTAGGAAAGTTGTTTGTTCAAATGTGATGTGAAAGGAAATGTGCAAAAATGTAGAAACCTCCTTGGTGTTGTTTGTGGACTTAGCAGTGTGAAAGTAGAGGCTCATTTTCAGAATTGACATGCTCATTGACATTGACAAGAAATATGAGGAATATTTTCATACATAGTTAGAATCTCATATTTGTAGTTTGACAATTTTGTGATTTGTTGTGATTTCAAAACTTCGAAACCCATGAAAAATTAAGATTTTATGTCCATTTGATGTGATGGATCTTAGTTGTGAGAATTTTTGGGGAATGCATTTCATATGTCATAAGTCAATTTTTTTTTTAACTAAATCCTCTTCAAAAGCTTTATGTTAAACATTAATGAGTTGTGTCACTTGGCATTGCTTAAAACTAAATTGTGAGTTAGGAGGTCTATGGCTCTCTCTACTAACATGGACTCCATTCTAGGCTCCACTAAGGATAGGTCTTGTTTTGCAATGTAGTTATGAACTCAATAAATGATGGCATTGTCATGGCAGGTTAATAATGCAAGAATTTGTTCACTAAGTCATGCTTATGATCAAGCTTTGGAATGCATGAATGTCAATTACTTTGGAACAATGCATTTAACAGAGAAGCTTCTTCCACTGTTTAAGGAATCTGTTGGAGGGGTGCACATCATCAACGTGAGCTCTTTATATGGTTTCTTGGCTGTAAGTCACCTTGATCACACTCATTGGTTTCTTGGAAAGACCTTCAATTGTGTCTCTTCTAATTAGCTGCCATGTCCTTCCAATACTTCAATTCCTTCCTACAAAATGTCCCTTGATAAGGTATGTGCAAATATTTATCTATCTTGACCAAAATGCAAGACATGCATTTGAATCCAAAAATGTCACAAAAACCTAGATATTGAATACAAAATATATATATACAACCAAAGTGTGAGAATCTATGAATGCCTAGAATACACTTTTGGTTTGGTATATATTTTGAACAGATAATATTTTGAATGTTCATGTGAGTCATCCATACCTTGTCCATATAATGTGTACCAAATGTGTTGGAATCTTCTCCAATTGCTAATAAGGTCCAATAAAATAATTTTTTGTTTAATAGTAGTAAATATGTTTGCTTCTAATGAATGCAAATTACGGGTGTCCACACCTTAGAAAAGCTATCTTTGAATTGATAACTTTTCTAAGGAAACATTTGGTATTTTTATTGGTATTATGTTGACTACTCAATATACATGTGTCAAGTTTTGTTGATCCAAAGCCTAAAATGTGTTATTCAATGTGAACTCTTTTAATGAGCCCCAAAGTATAATCTTGGATGTTCTTTATTCAAGTGTGAAACTCAATGTTTATTTGTTGGCAATGTAACTTATTACTAAGATAGGGGCAATAAGTGACAATCCTTTCAAATGTATTGTCATTCATGAACTAGCCCCAATAGTAGGTTGTGTAGGAGCCGATCCATTTTTTATCACCCTCCTATCATTAGAAGAAGTTTGAGGGCTCCGGAAGCTTGTGAGTTATCAAGCTAGAAACAAGACTGGTGCAACTTCGAAACTGAATTGTTGATGTGGTCGAGACCCTGCCATGTCATTGTCTCCCCCTAATTTTATTTTTTCAATTTTTTTTGCATTTGGAGATTAAATTTTATTTTTTCAATTTTTAAAAAAAATTTCTAAATTTAAATTTTTTTAATTCTGACAACGGGCCGTTCCCCTCGCTGCGGGGAACAACTACGGGGGAACAGGTCCAAAATAGGCTTCTAGTACCCTCAAATTTCTTCTAATTTTCCAACCTATAGACTGATATCTTTTTATGAAGTTGTGGTGCGGTTCCTAAACTAGTTATGGCACATTATCATTGGTTGTTAAGTTCTCAATGTTGAAACTAGCCTTTGGTTGATTTTGCAATCAATCCATGGTTGGAAATAGAAAAGTCTATATGACTAGTATACTATAAGTTGTATAGTACAATTCAATTAAAAAATTTATGATAATTATATTTTGAGTTAAAAAATTCTGGAAAATTATATAATCCTTCCAAACTCTATTTCTACATTAGGAAAAATTTCTATACTTAGGAAATCTGCACTCTATATGCCTGTAATTGCTTAAGTAGTTAGAAATAGGTTGGCTCCCTTATAACCCAAAATATATGCTTTTGTAACTCAACCATATGTCCTCTAATCTTCTTGAGCCTCTTTAAAGTTATCAAAACTTGTTAGATATATTCATGTACACAATACTTGGAACTCTTTAAAAAAATTTAGATCTCTCATATATCGTTGTATATATATATTATTCAATTTGAATTTATCAAGTTGGTCATAATTAACAATTATCATTTACATATTGAATATTCATGTGCATTTGATGACTGGGAAGATCTTTAGACAAAATGTTGTCCTAAAGCACCTATTCAGTATTCACCTAAGATTTTTAAAATTTTTAGTTGAATATTTAGGCTAATTACATCCTTTTCAATTGTATTTGAGAGGAGTCAAATGTAGTAACTCTAAGCATATAATTCTTAATGACAGGAAATCCTCGAAATCTAAAGGGTGAACAAATTTATCATAGGTGACTTAGTAAATGACTTGTCCTTCTTTCTTGCAGAATGTGAATGATGAAAAACTACGGCAAGCCCTAAGCGATCCTCACACTTTTGACCAGACCTTCCTCAACTTTGTAGCCCAAAATTACTTATCTACTTCTCAATCCAATAGCAACGACGTGCACCAATATGGCCTATCATGCTACAATGTCTCTAAAATGCTCTTAAACACCTACTCGCTTACTAGCCAAGGTATCTCCAACTTTGTCTGTCCATTGCGTAAATCGAGGGGTTATGCAGACAGAGATGTTGTAAGGGTACATTGAGAGTGCGACTCCAAAGGGCCTTCAAGAGCAAATGGACAATGATTTTCTAGGGAAGGAAGGGATTGTAGGAGTTGAAGAAGGGGTAGATACAGCAATGTGGTTGGTGGTGCAGAGGCCACTAGGGGACAAATCTGCGTTGTTTTGGTACAAACGCACAGTGCTCAGCTTCTATTATTGGGAATGATCAAAGAAATAATTAATCCTTCAAAGGTTTTAGGGAAACACATACATAAAACAACATTGTATATGATTCCTAGATGTTTTCAAAAATAGGATTTATGTATAGCACATTAACATGGCAATACGGACCTCATTGAGTCTACCTTCGAAAGAAGATACCAAAGGTAGCATTGGCAACCTACACCTACATGACATAGTTAGTGGAACTATCTCTAAGATTCCAACAAACTCTTTGTTTATGTTGGTCTTAGCCTCGTAGGACCAACATTCTTCTTTATCTAGCAAAAGATACATCATTGGATTCACATTAAATTCTTCTTTATTTGTAGAAGGGTCTTTGTTAATTCTTAAGTATTCCAACATAATTCCTATTCTTGATGAGTGTTTCTTGCCAATGTTTGTCCAAATGTCCTCACATTCATCTAATGGAATTATTCATTCTTTATTTTAATACAAAGTACAATCCATGGGCAATTTACTCAGGTCTTTTTACTTTGAATTAATTTATGAAAAAGAATTTCATAAATAAAATGATGTAATGATTTCCATATATTTTTGTTATTTTTCTTGGAAGACAAGATTTTCAAGGAAAAAGAGTATAAGTAGAAAGAAAATTCTATAAATTTGGTGACTTAGAAAAATATTAGATAGTTGTATATGAGAAGGTTTTTATTTTTTGGACAAAACCTAATATGTACAATGATTTCTTACATTGTCTTTCAATAGCAACATATTAACCCCTAAAGGACCAACATGCATTTTTTTATCTATATTGCAAATTTTGGATAAATACGTGTAATTGTAGATTTCCATATTTTTAACTCAAATTTTCAATAGAAGGTATAGACAAGGAATATCTTCCATATGTACTAAATTTCATAACATTTGAAAATATGAGTAAAAAATTATGGCCTAATATGTTACTTTTTTTGTAAATGGGTGATCTGAGCAAATAAAAAAATCACTTTTTTTAGAAACAAAAATTTGAAATTGATTTTCTAGAGTTATATATATAGAAAGCTTTGAATCATTCTATTTTCATCAATGAGTCTAAAGTTATGAAGATTTTTTTGCTTGCGGGTAGTTATGGATTCTCTACTCTAAAATAAATTTAGAAGTTCTTTATCTTACTGAATTTTCAATATTTATAGGAAAAAGTAAAATTATAGGATGTAGATTATTTATTACAACATTGAGACCATTAAAATTGACATTTTTCAATTCCATAATTAAATTCTTAATAATTTAGTATTTTGAATCATTCTCTACTATTGTTTACTTCCTATTTTTTCCTATATGGTGTACAATTCCAAATGATCTAAAATTTTCAAGCATGTGGCCAACTTGTTTAGGAAAAAGAATCTAAAGAATCATCACCATTTTGAACATTTTTAATAGAAAAATAAGCTTATGAAGTGCAATTGCCTTGTTTTTTGTAAGGCCAAAAAATATGATTTTAATGAATTTAAATGCTTATATCTTGCAATCCATGTAATGAAAATTACTTTTTGAAATTTTTACCACATGCTCTTAAGTTAGCATACTACAAGATCCTATGGTAAAATGTGGCAAAAAAAAGTGTTTTTTCAAAAATTTGGTATTTAACTAAAAATGGTAGTTTTCGAGTGTCTGCAGTGAAAATATAGTCATGGAACTTTGGAGATTGAGACCTGCAAAATCACCTTCTATAGAGTTCTATGGCTAAGAATTCCACCTAAATTGTCTTTTTTTTCCAATTTATTTTCAAAACAATAGAAACTGATTTATATTGAAATGATGAAGTTACTTTCATCCATGGATATCAAATATTTCTTTTTAATACAAAGATGAAAACGCATTTATTCATTTAAAGGGTATACACTATTTTAGTAGAGAGCAATACAACACTATGATTTTGTAGTTATTCAATGAATTCACCCATTGAGAAGTAGGAAAATTTTGACCAATATTTGATCAATTTCTTTTGTATCACTGAACAAAGAATCCATGTGAATAATTTACTTAAAAATTTCCAAAAACACTCATTGGATGTCAAACTAAACTTAGTGTGCAAGCCTATCTTTTTCACACAAAATTTCAAAGCTGAACATTTGCACTTTTGTCTTACATAGAAGGATTCTCTATCATCCATTTGACACTTACTCAGTGGTAGAGTAGTGTCTACAGCAACATTACAGGGTTAACCAATTGTGCCACATGTGTTGTGACGCTGGATTAATGCTTTTTTGTCTTGTGTGATTTGCTCTTGAGATTCCACACCTCTGTTAGTCTTGACAGCATTACATGTTGGGCACAACAATTGTCACTATGATAGCATGTGTGGCTCCGGATGCCAGTGTTGGATGATTCCTCTCACTGGAAGCCTTTTACTTTGCTCCATTACTTTGAAGACTATGACGTAAATATGAAGTCTTCACAATCTTTCTTTGAGAAAGTAAAATCTATATGAACTTCCACTCTAAATTTTGCCTACATTCCATGACGACATATGTCACTCATATATATAAAATATGATGTCTTGTATGACACTGACATTGAATCTTTTTCCGAAACGATGTTTTACTTGCACAGTTTCTAATTGTTGGCTTCGAAATATAATGAATTTTATTCTTTATTGAAAAATATTCCATGCGAAATTGTTTTCCAATGCTCATGTATTACTTTCCTTTTTCACAATTTCGAAGATGACACTTGGTCCACTTTTCATGACTTTCACCCGTTGAAATATATAAAGTGCTCAGAAGATTTGAAACATCTTCTTCAGCAAATTTGTGACACCTTCCTCGGACGAAAGGGGAGGAGGATTTTGATTGACAAATTCAAAGCTACATTTACAGTGAATGTGAGGTCATTTGAGTTGTTAAGACCTTTCGACGACGACATGGATGCTTGGTAGGGCATGGTCTGGCCTTGCCTTTCTAAACTTAATTTAATAATTTTATTCTTCCTTTCTTCCTGGCCATGCATACGCCTTTTTGCAAGTAGCAACGCCGACAAGCAAGGCATGTTGTTTGTTTGCATCCCTCCACCTCATTCTACGTAAAGGAACCTGCAGTCATAATCGACACTTAATAGCAACTGAGCATAATTATTTTTTTAAAGAATTTATTTGTAGGTGTATCAAAAATCGACATTTTAATAGCCATTCTTGGATTGAACAAAAGGTGGGCCTAATTAAAATTGCAAATTCCCTTCTTTGCCCGAAGATGCGGAATGATATGTAGACATCCTCTGTACCAGAGTCAAAGGGAAGATAGTGAGAGCTGAGAATTTCATCGAGGATACTTGACCATTCCGGCCTAGTGTATTCTAATTCAATTCTTAGTATCGGAGACTGGAGTTTACTCACTAGAAAAAAAAATGCATGCCAATGCAGGCAGTCATTTCGCCACGCACAATCAGTCTCAGGGGTGTAACCCCAATCGGAAGTTCGGAACCAAGAAAAGTCAACCCCAGTGTTTCGTCTCCAAAAACGTTTACCCAAGCAGCTCACAGGCAAGCTGGCTGAAAAGAACTTCTAGAGCTGCACTACGTGCCACTTCCAATAGTATCCAGCACTACAAACCACTGATTGGAAAGACGACTTGCAAATTAAGAGAAATATATAATTGAACTTAACAATATCAATCGCAAACTGATGCAATAAAAAATGGCCCGATCTATATAGAGCTAGACGGATATCGGACTCCGATGGAGCGCAGGCCTCGACTCCCTCAACTGGTTCTCTGAGATCGCAGCAATCCATCACAAGAAACCGAACCTGCATTCACAAAGGAAAGTTTACTTCGTTAATTAACAC
The DNA here is from genome assembly GCA_963969395.1 of Pseudoscleropodium purum. Lineage (NCBI taxonomy): Eukaryota > Viridiplantae > Streptophyta > Bryopsida > Hypnales > Brachytheciaceae > Pseudoscleropodium > Pseudoscleropodium purum. Next base: position 17,830,809 of record OZ017803.1, read on the forward strand.
CACTGATGCAAAAAGAGCTGAAACCAGAAATCACATCTTCGTCCCAACGCGCGGTGGACTTAAGTGGAACTGCATGGCGCGACCAGAGAAACACACGGAGCCCTTCCAGAATTGGAACTTAATTTCTGGCTCTGCATGCGTGTTCCACGTACGCTACGCAGAGGCACTGAAAGTACTCTATGGTTTTACTTTGCAGATGGGACCAAATACATAGGAGTGAGAGCCAAACGAAGCAACAACTACGTACCAATGTGTACAGCCCAGGAGCGGAAAGCGGCAATTTACCATGCTGCATTACACTGCATCCATTCCGAAGATAGATACAAAGCCCCCAAGTTACAAATATTCGCTCAAAAGCCAATAACTGCATGCCAAGCATGCTGATTGGGTAAATGGCGAGCCAGGTAGCGTACCTTGCTAGTAGTGGAAGTTGCACTTGATGAGGAGGAACACCGCGCCCAACTCGGACTCCAGGAGTCCGCCCAGGAAGCGGAGGACCGCGGTGATCTTCACCTCCAGGAAGCCGGAGACTTGGTTGTACTGGAATTCCAGCGCCTCGACGTCCTCGGGGCACTTGTACGTGCCGCTGTGCTTCCCGCCCTCCGTGCCGAACACCACGACCTCGATGTTCAAGTTCAAGTCCAACTTCAAGATGACCGACTTGCCCACGGGACCAAGATCCCATTCAGCCAGATGGGATCCTTGCAAGAGTTCTTGCAGGACACTTCTTGCGCTTTCGAGGCCACCACGGCGCTCAGCACCAGCACTAGGCTCGACTTCATCGCCGACGACGTCGCCATTGTGCGCTAGCTAGCTCAGGAAAACCGAAGCGAATGGAATGCTGAAGCTCGAAAGTGCTGGACTGGAAGCTGGCCGGAGGATCGAACTGAGAAGCTGAAACTCAGTGGAGTGAGGGCTGCATGCTGGGGTTTATGTACTTGTTGCTGGCCGGGGTAGGGATTTGGGAGGGACCGACGTTAATTTGTTATTTTTCTCAAGTCAAGGTGTGAGATGAGTCGATTCAGATCCTCCGTGTGGATCACGCGGGTACGCCAGAGAAAACGGAACTACCAGTCCGGAGTTCAATGTAAAACTGGGTTTCCTTTTTTGAGGTTCCGTCTGTGCAGGGTGATTGATTTTGTGTTTCTGGAGCTCTCCGCTCTAATTTCGGGAATGGGATCGACCAGCTACATTGTTTTCAGTCCTAATAGTCCTGAGGTAGGAAATTAGTGCGCATTACCATACCTATTTTGAAAATTAGGGTCAGTGCCACAACATTTTGTAATTGCGGAAATTAGTACAAATTAATACTGTATACCTTCAACCTGCACGGGCTAATTCAAAATAAAGTCACGCCGGTCAATTAGTGCAACACGCATTATTAGGACAATCATACATGCAAACCTGTGTAGCCTAATTGGTCAGAACTTGGTGCTTATCCTTTCGAGTCAAGTTCCGAATCGAACGGATATTTCATTAAAATAGCGGTTTTCCACAAACTTGGCACTTTTCGGTTCAGGACGTGCGTTCTAAACTGTATATTAGTCCTAGATTTCAGGGTTTCAGGGTCTGAAATCTATACCAGTCTTAGAAAATTCATGGAAAAATACCGAAGGAATGCCACCTTTTTAACGAAATATCTGTTATCGTCTCATGTACAGATGCGAAGTAAGGTCCGAACTCGCAAGAATGAAGATCTTATATACGTACGTCCTAACTTGTGTTCCCTGAAACGCTTCAGCAGTGCATTGCCCCTCCTACCAGGCTCTGGACCAGACTCTTGTTGTAGGGGTTCAATAATTAACATGGATTCAGTCGACTTGGAATAGTTGATTGCCGTTGGTGAATACTAATAAGTTTCAGTGGCTTCCCCGGACGGAAAGAAATGATTAAACTGGATCGACGAGCTTGTGCATGCGCTGGTTTTTCCTGGCCATCACGAGGGACGTGCCGGTATGCGAGGCGTGCCCACGCTGTACTTCAGTGTAGACTGTAGGCAAGCCCCCGAGCCTTGTCAAGCAGACACCTTCGCGGCTGGGAAATTCAATATCCCTAGTATAGTACTCTAGCGGCAGGTCGGCGCGCATTCGGTACAGTGCAGTACAGTCCGTGGTTCACTAACTTAAATGCATTCCTCACAGGAGAATTTGAAATTCAGTATGGATTAATTGGACAAATTCTGACATTTTGTGTTCAAGCTATCAAATTCTATTCCTAGTGTCTGGTATTCTAAGGTATGACATTTTGGATTTCTGCTGCGTTTTTATGTAGGCACATGGGCCGTTTACACATACTTCAATCTGAGTGAGTAGAGACCGAAATGGCAAAATCTGCTTGATGTAGCTAAAACTAGATATTGATTACTCAATATGCACACAACCAAAAGATGGGAGCCTGTGAGAGCCTAGATCCAATTTTTCACATGCCTACAAATTATATTTTGAAAATTCATAACTCATGCATATAATCTCCAAATAATGCATGCTCTGAAAGTGTGATGAAATCATTTTCACTTGTCAGTAATATAAAAAAAATAGTTTATATTTCATAAATAAGTAGTTTCGTTCATTTGTTGTTAGAGTTTTAGTGACAATTATGGATACATTGCCTATATCTCATGTTTAGTAATTATAGATAGGTTATTCATCCCATTTGTAAGAATAAATGAGAAATAATAGCCAAAAAATGATGTTTTTATTAGTATTATGAAGCTCTTTCCATTTGCAAACACAAATGAAATACACAAAACATGGATGATGACTCGTTTATTCATGTAGCTAGATGCATAGACCTTCATCCAAAAAGATAATATTCTCCAAAGATTTTGCAAAAATTTAGTGATTTCATCAATCTCCATCAAAGTCTATCTCCAAATATTTCCTCAATTTTTTAAATCACTTTTGAGGTGGATACATCGCATAAAAGAAATGAGTACCCATTCTGCAAGCCCAAAATGTGCTATTCAATGTGAACCGTTTTCATGAACCCCAAAGTACAATTCTCGATGTTGGGGACCTTGCAAACGACCCTCTGATACATCTTCAATACGACCACTTGGAACAGAATTCCTACAAACAATTTAAATTCAAATTTATTGCAAACTTCAGAACAACAAGGTCTCAGAAAACGTTTCCAAGTGACAAGGGCTTGTAAGAACAGAGCTGGATTATAGAATCCTAAATACTTGGAAGAGGAGGAAAAGTACCGTGAAGAGTTTATGGAAAATAGATTGGCTAGCCCTTGAATGGGATAACAAATGCTTTGCTGAATCAAGCAAAAAAAATGGTTTCAAATAATGAGGCTATTGTTGTAGTACCAGTCGAATGAACTAGAAACTAAATCTCATGAGCCAAAATAATTCAACCGTGGACTCCATAGCTGACACCACCAAGAATACGTGACTCGAAACGCTATCCTACAAAAACTCACAGTACTAACTCTGGCGAGAAGACCAGCATGCCATGCTTAAAGACTCCTAAAGAGTCCGCTGAGGCAGTTCTACTAACTAAAATAGCAAGAGCAAATTAATTAACACTAAGTATGCCATCTCTTTGGGCGTTGGAGTTCCTCCACAGGAAAGAAACCCTGCCGCAAGTAACCTTGTCTCTTTGACATCCCTTGCCATCCGAAGCATTGACAAACGACATGCCAACAATGCTTGGAAAGAGAAAACTGAGGGCTCATCGGGAGACCAACGCACGGAGTGAATGGTGGAGAGAAGCCACGCCTTGGCTCCTTCAGTGACGTGAAGGAAGAGTGTGTTGAGGGAGTTCTAGGAGTGAATTGGACCACATGGACGCAGACAGAGAGTGCTCCTCTTATCAGCCGGGGGATGGGACATTGCATGCCCTGTCTACTTCGAGGGACGTGGAGGCGGCCTGGCAATTACGGTGCCCTTGGGATCCCACCACGTGCCTCCACCATCGCCTTCGATGTTTTCTGCAACTGCAAGTGTGCAGAGGCCACCCAAAACTCCAGCTCTGTCACCCACAGCCATCTTCGAGCTCACTCTTTGCAGAGTTCTGATACCAGCTCGATGTGAGCGATGAAGAACTGATGTCGAACGCCAAGACTTGGAGTAGACGAAGCCAAGGAAAAAATGTCTATTTGGAGAATTGCAGCCCAGAGATGCAAACGTAGGAAGTGTTTCGAGCTTGAATGATGAATTTTGGTGACCTCTCTTTCCATTCTTATATTACTCCGGAGGTGAAACTGAAGCTTTGCTTCGAGGGTAAATTTCATGAAGGGTACGAGGATGTCCGTGTCGGGAGCCATGTCTGCGGAGGGCGGTAGGGAGAATGTTGTCTGTAGGGATCTCTTGTCTGTACAAAATTGATTATCTATGAGGGTTTATTGTTGTCTGCGGCGTGTCTGCTCGATCGCCGCAAGAAGGTGAGTGACCGACACTGATTGATAACGAAACCCCTGTTGTAGAGCCATAAAATAGAGTTTCGGGTGCGTGCAGACGCGCGAGCACTCTTACACTCCAAATTCAACACCCTAATCCGTAATTTACTCGGAAATCGGTAACGAGACCTGCATTCGTTGAGGGAGAAGCAATTTAAGCCGACAATTCGTGATAGAATTTACATCGCGAACCAAACAGAGGAGACAGCCGAATTGCCAGGAAGCAAAGGCGAGCTCCCGAATGTGGATTGCTCGAATTGGGGGCGACAAATCTCGTTATCTAGCTGCGATGCTTCCACTGCCGGCAGTTGATCCGAATGACGGCGCCAGCAATTTGGGGTAACACACGACTTCGGGAAGCTCGCCAGCTGCTACGTAGCAACGTACTCCGCAGCGAAAGTGCGGCGAGCGCGGCGGTAGCGAAATGCGAGGGCGGTGAGACTTGAGGCGTTGAAGGCTTGACGCGGTTGTGGCTCTCTGTCTGTAAGTCTGTAGGCACGTGTGTAACAGAGTCTTATTAGATATGCGTGGTTGCGCTATCAGAGAATTTTAGGATTTGATAACTGAATCGGATTTTCAAGGGTGCTGTAGAGATGAGGAATGTATTTATTTGTCCAAACTGGATCATTTTTGGCAAAGTATTTTTGGGGGTAAAGATATGTGGACCTAAACTCTACTAACAATTTATAATGTGGTTACAAAACTTCGACACTCACAATTTAATTAGGGTTAATTATTTGAACTAATAAATTTGCTTTTCTTTGAAAAAAAAATTGTCACTGGCATTTTGAATTATATTTAATAGATTATGAGAGTCTTTGTAAATTTTACATTGTATTTGTAGTCCAAACTTTGAATCCAATTACACATGATGCACAATAAATCACCTATTGATACTTTGATAAATACATTTTGCTTTTAGAGTCTACTAGCCAAACCTATACTTGGAACAGGGCAAGAGACAAGAAAAAAATGTGCATGACAAATCATAGGGATACTCTAAGTTTTTATTGTGAATGTCTAATGAAACAATTAAATGATATTTACTTTAAGATAAAAATGTGATAGATTTTGTGACATGAACCATGAAAGGAATTGTGACATAATTGCATAATTAATGTATAATAGATATCCTTTGTCCCAAAATACTATACAATTTTGAAGGGCACAAAATAGTATGTTTGTAGAAACTCTCAATTAGAATTTGATGTAGATTTGAACTAAAATTCCAATTTATTTATTGCACAAAATAAACTTAGTTAGATATATTAATTTGATAAAGTTGCAACTAGCTAGCTAGTTTTCATGTCTAGTTTTCATTTCAATTTTGATCCTAAGTTTTTGCATCAATAAGTGTTAAATATCCTTGTCAATAAAGCTTCGAGTGAGTTGAAATTTAAAATCTAGGTTAAGTGGAAGTGTATAAGGTATTTAGGGACATCCAAATACAATGGTGGCCTAAATGCACTATTTGAATAGATGTTTAGACTCATTATGGACATCTCCAAGATCAATATTTATATACCAAAGTATTGGTGAAAAAAAAATTTAGAACATCTACTAAAAAAAATCGGATTTGTCATAACTTTTGTATATAGAATTCAAATGATGCATTCCTAGGTGCATTGAGATCTCTAGACATTTCACTTTTCAATTTAAATAATTTTTTTATTAGTCTCAAAATTAAAAAAAAAGGTGGACTATAGAAAGAATGGTGCCATTTGGTGTCCCTACCTTATCCCTATTGAATTATGGTACTATGGTTGAATTTTGCAAAAATGACCTTATTTTTGCTAATCAAAAAATCAATCATGACATCTAATTTGTGACAGAGTGAGTATATTGCATTACTATACACTAAAACTCACCTACCACCCCAATTTCCCATTAGTTCCCCCCCCCCCTCCTCTCTCAAAAAATTTGTGAGCTGTTGATTCTTTTGAAAAAAAATGCTTACCCTCAAAATTGACATTGATTTCTTAAAAAATCACAAGATGCTGATCTTGTGAAATTTAATCTGAGCCGTTCAAATATAAAATACAAATATTGAATACGAATACGAATATGAATACGGGTATTGGATATGAGTACTAAATACATGTACTGAATACGGATATTGAATACGGATACTGAATATGGGTATTGAATACGGATACAGTATTGGATACGGGATCAATTGTCCCATATTGTTTGTCAAGAACTTTGATTCTGAAGATTACAAGAGGGGGTGGGGGTGAGGGGAGGTGAAATAAAAAAATTTAATTCAAATTCTAAATGATAGGTGGGGGTGATAAAATAAAAATTGAGGGGGGGGAGTGTCACTATATACCTTGAGTGCCTAATAACTACATTCACACTAACCTTTTTGAGGACTTGTTGTAACTACCATATACAACAACAATTACCTTCCCATAGAACTAATGTCAATTTTGTTAAATAGAAATATGCGCACATCCAAGAAATGAGATATACATTTTTACAAACTTAAAGTCTAATATCAAGCCACAAAGTAGGTTAGGTAGAGATTTTGAGTTCAAGACACGCACAAAGTATTGAACGATACCAAAGTAATGGAATATTGCTGATGTTAACTTCATTTCTAATTGTTACATAGTTGGAAACTTATGATATTTGCACTTCAATCTCTAATTTAAGTGCATTTGGAAATTTACATCTTGACTTACTTTGGTGCTACAAATCACTTCAATATAGCAAACTTGATGTAATGAGTAATAATTAGAATCAATTCCACAAATACAATAAAAACAATTGCAATTGTACAAGGTTTGCATGGGGTTTGAGAACAATAATATTATTAGAAGATTTTTTTAGGGCTCTAAGAGCCTACCAATTATCAATTGTGGGAATTTAACTGTGCAATGATACCACAACGGTTTGATGTGGCCAAAACTCTGCCATGTCATTGAGCCAAAATTTATTTTTTTATTTTTTTATTTTTTCAACTTTGTTTTGCATTTGAAGAATCTAATTAATTAATTTTTTTTTAAGAGAATTTTCTAACAGCGGGCTGTTCCTTGCGCTACGGGGAACAGCTGCAGGGAACAAACCCTAAACGGGCTTTCAGAGAGCCCCCCAAAATCTTCTAATGCTTGGGAGGCACTTGTACATGCACATCCCCAAATCGATCCATTCCATTCCAAAACAGAGCCTACTTTGATTTCCCACGCCCTCCCTGGTGACTGCGCTACTGAATGGTGGTTGCAACTTTTAAGCAATTGATTTGGGAGTCTGCCTCTAGTGCTTGATAGCAGGTTGTAACGTCGTGGGAAGCACTGGTTGTGGATGGTGATATTGGTGCCTGCAATTGCGTTGTCATCAAATCCAATTTTCTCACAAAATTGATCTAGATAAAACGGGGATATATACTACCAGTATGTTGTTTATTTCAATTGCTGACAGACACACTAATTATATTCATAAATGTCAAGTTCGTCCATGTCAAGTTTTTTAATAGATCAATCTAACTTTTGTTGGGAAAAAAACAAGTTCAACAATGTAAAATCTTCAATCAGTCTGAATGAAGAGTTTATTTGGATATTTCTAGTAGCTAGTAGTTCGATCAACAAGCTAGCCAAGCCTCAAGGACCCAGATAACAATAGATACCTTTCAGTAGTGAAAACCATGTGCTGTTCCAATCAGGGAGTTCACCAAATTTAGTTGGAAATAATCAGAACAAGATATGGTTTCCATTACTAGCTACCGGTAGTTGAAAATCTTCAAAATATTGTATTATAACCTCAATCACAAAAACTTCTAAGCTCGACATCACATCCCATAAACAGAGATTGAAGCTGATTGCCAGCAGTGAGAGTATGGTGGCAGGCAGATGCAGTTTTGCTGATAAGTTGGCCATCTTCAAAGACAACTGACTGCAACTGCAGCTTCGCAATAATCAAATAAATGAACAACCAGTCACAATACTAGTGTCTCTCTCGAGCAATAGTAATAGATTCACAAGGCTCACAACTTAGTAGCTTTAACTTCATTGATGAGCTTCACTTCCTTGGAGCCTCTATTTACGGTGTCAAGCTGCTTGTAGTCGATCATTGACGTGCTCGAACAGGGGAAGAAGAAGACTGCTTACATTTGCTCATGGCACTTCTGAAGAAACGTAATTCCCTTAAATTATAAAGAAGTGCATTACTCTGTCCGATTTCAAGTTAGGACTTAGGACATGACAATCGTACGTGATCGCCAAAACCTTTTATAGACGAAAGATTTCTTCCTGAGTTTAGGTCTTCTGTGACACCTCACAGTAGAATGCAAGGCTCATCTAGACGTTACTGTCTGCCATTCTCTCCGTTCAGTCAAACATATGGTCTTGAAATTGGGTTGGTCTTTCAATTGGGGAGGGCAAATGTCGAGTCGCCATAGCAGCATTTCTGACTGCTATCGTAGACTATCTTATCCAGCTGTGGCGAATTGATACTTCTGCACTCCCCGTGGAGGTCCTGACCCTAAACAATCTTTTCGAGGTGTGATATGGTGACTAGTCTGCCTTTGGGACCATTGGAGCTAACTTTCTTGGTTGAGGGAAGTATACTGTACTCAAACCTAACAAATTAAGAAAATTGACACAAGTATCGTAATCCGACATTTTAGTGACACCAATTGTGTTACAACAAGAGTACGTAGTGTCTCTTTTGTGTGCATTTTTTCATTTTGGGTGTACTTGTCATACACAGAGATAAGGGATTTCCATAAGGAATGCAGTGGAACTCTTATACTGTAGGACGACCCACATGAATTATAATAATTCGCAGGGCCTTATTGGTCATCACACTTGGAGCATGCATTATTTGGAGACTGTATGAATGAGTTACGAATTTTCAAGTATAATTTCGAGCTAGGCGCATGAAAAATTGGCCCAAGGCTCTCATAGGCTCCCATCTTTTGATTCTGTGCATATTGCATCCTCGGTATCTAGTTTTAGCTAGCTACATCAAGCAGATTTTGCCATTTCGGTCTCTGACAACTCACTCAGAGTCTCAGACGTATGTGTAAACGACCCATGCCGCCATGCGCCTACATAAGAACACAACAGAAATCCAAAATTTCATACCTTAGAATACCAGACACTAGGAAGAGAATTAGGCAGCTTGAGCACAAAATGACATTTGTTTAATATCCATACTGGATTTCTCCAGTGAGGAATGCATAATTTAAGTTAGTGAACCACAGACTGTACTGCACTGTACCGAATGCGCGCCGACCTGCCGGTAGAGTACTCCTGTATTACACTAGGGTTTAGCTTATTGAATTTTCCCAGTCAGGAATGTGCCTGCTTGACAAGGCTCGGGGGTGTTGATTCTACAGTCTACACTGAAGTACAGCGTGGGCGTGCCTCGCATGCCGACACGTCCCTCGTGACGGCCAGGAACAACCAGCGCATGCACAAGCTCGTCCATCCAGTTTCGTCACTTCTTCCCGCCTGGGGAAGCCACTGAAATTTATCAGTATATGATCTTAATTATTCACTGACGGCAATCAACATTTCCAAGTCGACTGAGTGCATGTTAATTATTGAAACCCTGCAACAAGTTAGGAGTCTGACCCAGAGCCTGGTAGGAGTCTACGAGGGGGTATGCAGAGCTGAAGCACTTCAGGGAACACAAGTTAGGACGTGGACGTAACTCACGTAAGATCTTCATTCTTGCAAGTTCGGACCTTTCTAAGTCGCATTCCTACATCCCTAAGGTACATGAGACGATTCAGAACCTGACTCAAAGGGATGAAGCAACAAGTTCTGACTGTTAGGCTACACAGGGTTGTATGTCCTAATAATGCGTGTTGCACTAATTTACCGGCGTGACACTATTTGGAATTAGCCCGTGCAGGTTGAAAATATGCAATACTGTACCAATTTCCCAAATTATTATAAAACGTTGTGGCACTGACCCTAATTTTCAAAATAGGTGATGCGCGCTGACTTCCTATTTCAGGACTATTAGGACTGAAAACAGTGTAAATGGTCGATCCCATTCCCGAAATTAGAGCGGAGAGCTCCAGAAACACAAAATCAAACACCCACTTACAGACGGATACTCAAAAAAGAAAACCCAGTTCTAGATTGAACTCCGGACTGGCGTAGCCGCGTGATCTACACGGAGGAGCTGAACCGACTCATCTTCCACCTTGACTTAGAAAACCAACGAATTAATTACGGCCGGTCCCTCCGATCCCACGTCCCCACCCCGGCCAGCAACAAGTACATAAACTCCAGAAGCACGTACACACTCCAGTCACCCATCTCGACTTCACTGAGCTTCAGCTTCTCAGTTCGATCCTCCGGCCAGCTTGCAGTCCATCACTTTCGAGCTCTAGCATTCCATTCGCTTCGGTTTTCCTGAGCTAGCGCGCAATGGCAACGTCTGCGGCGATGAAGTCGAGCCTGGTGCTGGTGCTGCTGCTGAGCGCTGTGGTGGCCTCGCAAGCGCACGAAGTGTCCTGCAAGAACTCTTGCAAGGATCCCATCTGGCTGAATGGGATCTTGGTCCCGTGGGCAAGTCGGTCATCTTGAAGTTGGACTTGAACTTGAACATCGAGGTCGTGGTGTTCGGCACGGAGGGCGGGAAGCACAGCGGCACGTACAAGTGCCCCGAGGACGTCGAGGCGCTGGAATTCCAGTACAACCAAGTCTCCGGCTTCCTGGAGGTGAAGATCACCGCGGTCCTCCGCTTCCTGGGCGGACTCCTGGAGTCCGAGTTGGGCGCGGTGTTCCTCCTCATCAAGTGCAACTTCCACTACTAGCAAGGTACGCTACCTGGCTCGCCATTTACCCAATCAGCATGCTTGGCATGCAGTTATTGGCTTTTGAGCGAATATTATGTAACTTGGGGGCTTTGTATCTATCTTCGGAATGGATGTAGTGTAATGCAGCATGGTTTATTGATGCTTGCCGCTCCTGGGCTGTACGCATTGGTACGTAGTTATTGCTTCGTTTGTCTCTCACTGTTATGTATTTGGTCCCATATACAAAGTGAAACCGTGGAGTACTGCCAGTGCCTATGCGTACGGGGAATAGAATATGCTGCCGTGCAGAGCCCGAAATGAAGTTCCAATTCTGAAGCCGTGTGTTTCTCCGGTCGCGCCATGCAGTTCCACTGAAATCCACCGCGCGTTGGGACGAAGATTTGCTTTGTGGCTTCAGCTCTTTTTGCATTAGTGGTGTGTACTAAGTAAACTTCCCTTTGTGAATGCAGGTTCGGATTCTTCTGATGACTTGCTGCGACTTCAGAGAACCAGTTGAGGGAGTCGAGGCCTGCGCACCATCGGAGTCCGATATCTGTCTAGCTCTATGTAGGTCGGACCAGCTTGTATTGCATCAGTTTGCGATTGAATTTGTTAAGTTGAATCACATATTTGTCTTTTCACCCAGCAATTTTCTCTCGGTACTCAGTAATTCGTAGTACTGGATACTATTGGAAGTGGCACTTAGTGCAGCTCTAGAAGTTTTTCCCAGTCAGCTTGCTTGTGAGAGCCTTGCTTGTTTAAACGTTTTTGGAAACGAAACTCGGGTTGACTTTTCTTAGTTTAGATTGGTGTTCCAACCAGATTGTGTGTGCCGAAATGACTGCCTGCAGTGGCATGGATTTTTTTTCTACCAATAAACTCCAGTCTCCGAGACTAAGAATTGAATTCCATACTATGCCGGAATGTCCAATCATCCTTGATAAACTCACTATCTTCCCTTCGATTCTGGTATTAATAGAGGATGTCTACACATCATTCCCTATCTTTGGGCAAAGAAGGGAAATTGCAATTTTACTTTGACCCGCCTTCTGTCTAGTCCAAGAATGGCTATTGAATTGTCGATTTTTTTTTACACCTACAGACAGTATATACTAAAAATAAATCATAACTTATTCATATGGTGTCCAAATAATTCATGCAGAAGTGTGCTGGCATCCTCTCTCTCGCTTGCCAACAAGATCCAATAGTAATAATAATTTTTGTTCTATAATGAAAATCATGCTCAGTTATTATTAAGTGTCAATTTATGAGTGCACGCTCCTTAAGTAGATTGAGGCGGAAAGTTGCAAGCAAACAACATGCCTTGCTTGACGGCGTTGCTATTTGCAAAGAGGCACATGCACTGCTGCATGGCAAGGATGAAAGGAAGAATAAAATGATTAGATTAAGTTTAGAAAAGACATGGCCAGACCATGCCCTACCAAGCATCCATCTCAGTTGAGGAAGATCTTGACTACTCAAATGACCTCACATTCACTGCAAATGTAGCAATGAATTTGTCGATCAAAAGCCTCTTCCCCTTTTGTACAGAGACAATAATGAGAAGTACTTACCAGAATGTCCTGACCATTTTATGTTTCTTTGAGCCCCTTCGCAAAGTAACTCGGTTACGGAGTCAGGATTGGCAACATCGAGCTTGTGGAACACGACGTTCTTCCAATTCGCAGCATGAAGATCGCCAGTGGCTTTCAGACCGCGACCCTCATCCCGCGCAGTCAGCACCACAGTCATTCCCTCCATTGCTAGTTTTCGCACAATCTTATATCCTATCCCTCGGTTGGCTCCCGTCACCACCGCCTCCGTCTCTGCTGTTCATCAGCTGCAGCAGGCTAAACAATTCACTACAACATCAAGCAAAAGTAGCAGACCCAGCCCTCCACACACGGTTTGATAATTCTAGCAGCGGTAAATGATGAGGGTTGAAATAAAATCTGCCTTCAGTGCCATTGACAACAATTGGCAAGCTTCAACACACCAAGGTTTTCTAGGAGTTGTTTCTTCTTCTGGAGTTAATAGCAAATTGAGTAAGAATTTAGATTTTCTTAGCAATTAGAATTGAAAAAAACAGGAGTTTGCCAACGAAAGTTCTTAAGGTGGCAATGCTCCAGTTGAGGAGTGATCTCCACAGTGATGAAATGTATGCTCTGCCATGTCTCTACTCGTAACTTTTGAAATCTCTCAGAACTGGTGCTCAAATTGTAGATTTACAAATGCAAAAGCTCCAAGTAGACCTGCATTGACATCAAGCTTGCCTCATGATCGAGTCCAGTTATTCCTATGCATTCCAAGAGCCTCTCCAGAATCACGAGAATACATTGTCCGAGGAAGTTGTCAAAAATTTGCTGAGGAAGATGTTTCAAATCTTCTGCTTTATGTGCTAGAACGGGTGAGCCATGAAAAGTGGACCGAGTGTCATCTTTGAAATTGTGAAAAGGAAAGTAATACATGTGCATTGCAAAACAATTTTGTATGGAATCCTTTTCAGTAAAGAATCAAATTCATTACGTTTCGAAGCCGACAATTAGAAACTGTGTAAAGAAAACATCGTTTCGAAAAAAGATTCAATGTCAGTGTCATGCAAGTGACCATATTTGATTTAGGAGTGACATATGTCGTCACGGAATGTATGCAAAATTTAGACTGGAAGTCCATAAAGATTTTACTTTTCCAAAGGAGGATTGTGGGGAGTTTGAATACATAATTGCTTTCAAAGTAATGGAGCAAAGTATAATTAAAGACACGACAAGTGAACGTGTTTAGGTCTTCATGATAGTACTCTAGACTTGCAGTGGGAGGAATCTAGAGACCCTGGATTGCAATTTGTGGCTGCCACATCTGGAGTCACACATGCTAGTGACAATTGTTAAGACTAAGAGAGACCTGGAATCACGAGAGCAAATCACAAAAGACGAAAGTATTAATCCAGCTTAATTCACAATACATGTAGCAGAATTTGTTGAAGGACATTTTCAGTTGTTTAATCATGATTTCTGAAGTGTAAGCCTGTAAGGTAGGTACACCCAAATGTGTAACTAACCTTAAACCGCCATTTACACTATGTGTACATCTCCAAAGTCAATTTTGTACCTGTTTGGAAGAACCGCTTTTAGAACCAAACTTTGTTCCTTAATAACTTTTGCATGTAGTATCCAAATGTCACGTTTTCTAGTGTGTTGGAACCTCATTTCACTTGCCAACAAGAACATATAAAAATCTGACCAATCTAAGAATAGCAAAGAGGATTAATAGCAAAAAGTGGCGGTTTGGGGAGTACCTACCTTATGCGTTCTAAATTCCCAAGTCTTAAAAGCTACCTACTCTAGTTTCAAACCTTATTCTCAAGACAAAGACATTGTGGTATACAATTGTAATGTTGGGAGCACATGTGAAATGGTATTTTATCCAAACTTTATTTGAAAAAGAAAAGAAGAATGAAGCAAATGATAGCCAAAAGAAGAAATGGGTGATTGCAACTAGTTGCAAATGGCATTTGATTATATAAGGAACAAAGTAATTCTTTTACAGAAAATGTTGTGATATAACACATGAAAATTTTGAAATATTATGTAGACAGTGTATAATGTTTTTGCAACATGAAATACTTAATGTTGTTGTTGTATGTGGTATTAATGCAATGTATTTATTTCAAAGTCCTATATTAGATTTCATGATTCTTGATCAACCAATTAATGTAAGTTTTGCAAAATCAACTATACTAAAGTACAATAGTGATAAGGTAGGGGCACCCCAAAGCACCCTTCATTAAATTCATTTATAATTGAGAAATGAAATGGAAATTTTATCACTCCAAAGAATGCCTCGCTCATTTGGAATTTGTATACAAAAGCAATGAGTGATCTAATTTTTTTGGTAGATGTTCTAAAATAATTCTTCACCAATACTTAGGTACATACATATTGATGTTGGAGATGTACAAAATGAGTCCAAACATCCATTCAAGTAGCATTCTTAGGCCCTCTTTGTAGGATAGTTGCAAGAAAAACCTCCTGTTTTTTGTGTCACAAGTGGAGTTGCAAAGTTTAAATTAGCCATAAATTTTAAAGAATCAAGTCAATGTACTTGAATTTTTTTAATGAAGATGACTAACTTGGTCATAAAGACAAAAACTATTATTTTTTAAGTTCTAAAAGAATATTTTATAATTAAATTTTAATTTAGCTAATTTGTCACACTATATAGACTAGGGTTTTTTAGTACTATAGAGTACCCAAAATTAATGATTTAGGGTTGAAATTTTTGTAGTCTATTTCCACACTAGATAGGCATGTGACTACCAAGGGCACCTAAAAAAACATTATATTTTGTCATCCACATGCATGTGAATAGGGACCCCTTGGCATGCCTTTTTGAACAATGAAAATGGTTATAAGATCATTCTTTTGGTGAGATTCCTTCATATTATAGTTCTCCTAAATTGACAATTTTTAATTCTTAAAAAAATTATTTTTCCTGTTTTTTACAAATTAAAATGTCAAAACACCTATTTTCATGACATTTTGCACTTTTCTAGTTCTCCTACTTAGAAAAATTTTCTATGCTTTTCCCTCCTAGGGTACCTTCTTCTTTAGGTGTGAACATTCAACACATTTTTTTATATTTTCAAAAAATTATTTTTCTAATTATAAAGTACTCCTAAAAAAATCAACACTACAATGTAAAACACTACAAAATATGGGAGTTCTTTCTTGCAACTATCTTGTATTTGGATGTCCCTAGCTACCTTAGGCACTTCTACTTAACTTAAGTTTCAAATTTGAGTCCATTCCAACTTTCCAAGCTATCATGGCAAAGCAAATGAAGATATAACACTTATTGATGCTAAAAGGTAAAAAATGGATTAAAACCTAGACATAAAAAATTGCAGCAAATTTATCAAACCAATATATCTAAATTTGACTAATACATTTGGAATTTGAGTTCAAATCTAGACTAGGTCCTAGTCAAGAGCTTTTACAAAATCCTTATTGGCAATGTACTAATTATTTCTTGCCCTTCAAAATTGTTTAATAGTATGGGACACATGACATAAGTTCTAAGTTAGAGCACAATATATGTATCAAAGTATCAATAGGTAATTTATTGAGCATCATGTGTAATTAGATTCAAGGTGTAAAACATACATACTATATAAAATATACAAAGATGGCAAATTGCATTAAAGTGGCATATAAAATACACCACTTTCAAAACAACTTTTCTAAACAGATTTTAGAATGGCCAATCTTAAACATCTAGAACAACTACAAATTTCAAAATTGCCAGTTTGAACTATAAAAGCACCAAAGTCAAGAAATGGCACCATTTTAATGAAATTTGCCATAAAGATTCTCATAATCTAATAATGGAGGAGTTATTGTGCTTGTCAACCAAATATAGTTCAAAATGCAAGTTACAATTTTTTTTTTTCTAAAGAAAAGTAAATCCATTAGTCCAAACATCACTAAATTGAAAGTGTTCTAATTTGTAAGCACATTATAAATTTTCCATGCAAATTTGGGATCTGCATACCTAAACTCTGAAATGATAAACCTATTATGGAGATACTTTGTCCAAAATGACTCAATTTTGAACCACTAAATGCATTCTTCTATTGGACCCTTGAAAGTCATCCATTGGCCACTTTTTGGCCACTGCGTCCATCCACGATAAAAGCATTAAGGCACTGCACACAAACATTTGGACGTCAGAAAATACGATTCGGATATCAAACCCTAAAATTCTCTGATAGGGCATCCACGCATATCTGATAAGACTCTGTTAAACACGTGCCTACAGACTTACAGACACAGACACAACCGCGTCAAGTCTTCAACCCCTCAAGTCTCACCACCCTCGCTGCGCTCACTACCGCCGCGCTCGCCGCGCTCACGTTGCCGAGTTGCAACGTAGCAACTGGCGAGCTTCCCGAAATTGTGCGATTCCCCAAATCGCTGGAGCCGTCATTTAGATCAACAGCCGGAAGTGGAAGCATCGCTGCTAGATAACGAGATTTGTCGGCCCCAATTTAAGCAATCCCCTAGCTTCCTGGCAATTCATCTGGTATTTTGATAGCAGAGATTCACGACAATGTGCTGGAATATTCCACTCTCTCGTTTGCGATGCAATTTCTTTCACGAATTGTCGGTTCAAATGGCTTCTTTCTCAACGAACGCAGTTTAGAAGCTGATTTCCGAGTAAATTATGGATGAGGGTGACGAATTTGGAGTGTAAGTGCGCATACGAAACCCTATTTCATGGCTCTATGACAGGGGTTTCGTTAGCAACCAGTGTCGGTCACTCGCCTTCTTGGGGCGATCGAACAGACACACCGCAGACAAAAACAAACCCTCGCAGACAATCGATTCTTCGCAGACAAGAGATCCCTGCAGACAACATTCTCCCTCACGCCCTCCGCAGACATGGCTCCCGACACGGACATCCTCGCGTTACTCTCGAAGCAAAGCTGCAGCTTCACCTCCGAATCACTTTGAATAAGAATGGGGGGTCTAGAGGGCACCAGAATTCATCATCCAAGCTCGAAACACGTCCTGCGTTTGCATCTCGGTCAGGCCGCAATTCTCGAAACAGACATTCACACCTTGGCTTGTTCTCCGAGAGTTGGAACTCGAAATCAATTCTTCATCGCTACATCGAGCTGTATCAGAACTCCCCAACAAGTGATTAGAAGATGGCTGTGAATGACAGAGCTGGAGTTTTGGGTGGCCTCTGCACACTTGCAGTTGCAGAAAACATCGAAGGCGATGGTGGAGGCACGTGGTGGGATCCCAAGGGCACCGTGATTGCCAGGCCGCCTCCACGTCCCTCGAAGTAGACAGGGCATGCAATGTCCCATCCCCCGGCTGATAAGAGGAGCACTCTCTGTCTGCGTCCATGTGGTCCAATTCACTCCTAGAATTCCCTCAACACACTCTTCCTTCACGTCACTGAAGGAGCCAAGGCGTGGCTTCTCTCCACCATTCTCTCCGTGCGTTGGTCTCCCGATGAGCCCTCAGTTTCCTCTTTCCAAGCATTGTTGGCATGTCGTTTGTCAATGCTTCCGATGGCAAGGGATGTCAAAGAGACAAGGTTACTTGCGGCAGGGTTTCTTTCCTGTGGAGGAACTCCAACGCCCAAAGAGATGGCATACTTCGTGTTAATTAATTCGCTCTTGCTATCTTAGTTAGTAGAACTGCCTCAGCGGACTCTTTAGGAGTCTTTCTGTATGGCATGCTGGTCTTCTCGCCAGAGTTCGTGTGAGTTTTTGTAGGATAGCGTTTCGAGTCACGTATTCTTGGTGGTGTCAGCTATGGAGTCCAGGGTTGAATTATTTTGGCTCATGAGATTCAGTTTCCAGTTCATTCGACTGGACGGGTACTACAACAGTAGCCTCATAATTTTGAAAACCATTTTTTCTTTGCTTGATTCAGCAAAGCATTTGTCATCCCACTCGGGGGCTAGCCAATCCATTTTCAAATAAACTCAGTCTTCACTGTGTCGGTTTCTCCACTTTGAGTATTGAAAACTCTGTTATCCAGCTCTGTTCTGACAAGCCCTGGTCACTTGGAAAGGTTTTCTGAACCCGTCTTGGTTGTGACTGACCTCGTGGTTCCGAAGCTTATTGATTTAACTCTTTAAGTGCCTCAAAGCTCTTTGTGGGTGTACAGTATATTATGAATTTGGTGGTATTTGATCACACAAACATTGACCAAATATTTTTCAGTACAAAGTATATTAATGATCATGGTAGTACAAAAAGAACAATGTATCAAAATTCATATATTAAACCACAATTGAAGAGTTATAAGGCTAAAGAGACCCCAAGGGTCTTTCAAGGGTTGAATGTTCTACAAACTTCTATTCCAAGTGGTCGTGTTGAAGAATGATATATCAAGAGTTTGGAAGCTAGTGAGGATCCTTTGGAGTGATTGTTTGTGTTGCAACTATCCATCCCAAACTAGATAATGAAAGCTTTTCAAATCTTTGTGAGCAAGTGATGTAGGACACCTCATTCTTTGTTAGCTTGAGGATATGTAAATTTCCAATTCTATAATCTTCAAGAAGCAAGCACCTATAAAGAAGAGTTTTCATAGGCTTTGTAGTCTAGAAGTCATAATTGTCTCCTCTTT
Source organism: Pseudoscleropodium purum (assembly GCA_963969395.1). Classification (NCBI taxonomy): domain Eukaryota; kingdom Viridiplantae; phylum Streptophyta; class Bryopsida; order Hypnales; family Brachytheciaceae; genus Pseudoscleropodium; species Pseudoscleropodium purum. Next base: position 17,850,117 of record OZ017803.1, read on the forward strand.
CTAATGTTATACTTGACAATACTTTGATTCTTGATTTTTGCTAAAAGTAGAAGTAGATACGAGGTTGAAGATTCATAGTAAGTGACAAACTTTGATAGGATGGAAGCTTTTGATATTTTAGTTGCTTGATAAAAGCCACAATCTTTTGACTTCTCTATAGTGTTGAAAGTTTTTGAAATGACTAGCTATCATAGTGTCTGTACTATAATAACTCTGGGGGATTTTTGAATAAGAGCTATAAAATATGGAAAATAGCTATATACGTCATATTGACATTTATTACAAACTCTAGGATAGCCATCATCTTGGAATATAGAGATAATGTCTCCTTTTAAAGATTGGAAATTATACAATTAAGAAATAGTTATCGTCTACTTCATATAAAAGCAAATGACCTCCAAATAGGGACCTTTTCACTTTGAGAGGGAGAAAATAGCATAGTCTTGTCTTCATTTCCACTCTCTTCCTCTAGTGTCTTATACTTAGACTTGCACGATAATTTTGACACAAACAAAGGGTCATATACTTTTGAAGCACACTATAAGCTTATTATAAACACACTCTCTATTTTTTATCCCATTCACTACATATATACTTACCAAATTCTAGTGAGCATACACACTTAGTCTAAGAAAGCTCACTTTGTTTTGTCATTTTGGCAATCTCCATGGTCATAATTTTTGTGATACATGTATGATGATATAAAAGTTGATACTTGTAGAAAGGTTTTTTCTAATAATAGAAAAATAGAATATTAATGTATGATTTAAATATGATTTAAATTTCACCACAATTACAATATTTAATATTTAAAAAACTATAAAATAATAATATATAAATTTATATTAAGCCATTTTATCCTTGAAGGACCAAAGGTAGTCTTGATTTTGAAAATGGAATAGATGTCTAATAAAGTATAACTTAGAATAATAATTTAGCCATATTATATGAATCTATGTCATAAAATATGAAATGTTTAATCATATCCATGTGGATAGATTTAATAATGTGATAGCCTACAACTTTCAATAAAATTAGAAACCAAGACTTCATATACTTGGCATATATTTACATTCATCCATAGTTCAAAATTTGAATGTCTACTCTTTAAAAGGATAATTTGAAAAGTAAATTAAAAATATTATTCTAATAAATTTTATATTAATACTATAATTCACATTAATAACATGCCCTTTGAATTATTGAATATATACTTTTTTATCATACAATTTCTTGTCACATTCAAAAATTTGCTCAATTGTGTTGTATATGTAAATATTTAAAGTGTCTACATGTGATTAGAGAATTCCACCTATCATTGTACAAATTGACACACATTAAAATCTAAGGAATAGCCTGTAAGATAGTTTATGGCTATAGCTATACCAAAGTCTCTATGGACAATAATACTTCTAGGAGTTAATTTATGATTGTATTGTGAAATCACCACATTTCAGATTGAAAATTTTACTCAAAATCTATCAACAATTCTTTTGTTATAAATTTCAAAAGACAACATTCAAGATATAATGTGAAGTTGTCAAAGGGCTCAAATTAAGAGAAGGTTCCACTCCATTGTGATAACAATGACTTGAACTTGCAAAGTACTAACCATTAGAAAGACGGAGCAACAAATCCCAATAGATGTTGGTCTATAGCTCCATAATGAATTCTATCATAGCCATTTGATTGTAGATACATGGAAGAGAAACAATGAATGCTTTGCCTATTCTTCTTTACCCTTCTATAATCTTCCTACTACTTATGGCAGCATGCGATAGTGGCAAGAGTCTAAGGGCCATATACATGGGCCGAAGGTTGAGAGTTTGTTGGCCTCCACCAATCAAATTTCAAGAAAACCCTGACTTTTGGCCTCTCAACCCTTCACACAAAGTGGCACAATCCACAGTTCGTCACCCTCCAAATTGCCTACATGGTAGTCCAAGTTCCTACGTGGTGATGGCCTCGTGATGAACTCTCAACCAAAGTTTGGGTTGCCACTTTGTGGCAACCCAAACTCTAGTCGAGAGTCTGTCGAATTTTACCATTTATTGCCATTTATTGCCCATTTTTTTGGACTCTTATCTAGAATTTGGCCTTAAACTCCTACGACCTCTCGACTTGGTCCACCTATGTGTAAAGCGCCCCTAATACTGTAATGGTGGTAGTATCCACAACTCACTTTGCCATGGTAGGAAGCTTGCAATGGCTTTTGGCATGGGCTTTGGCATTGTTTGAGTGTTCAAGTCTGTTAGAGTGGGCAAGTAGCTATAGTAAAGAGTTAGAGGAGAGATGCTTTAATGTGTAAACTCTTTTTTAGATTTCACATATTCTTGTACACATACATTATTTTATTCAATTTCACTAAATAGATCATTAAAAAAGATTAATTTCTTAAGATTCAAGTATAACTTTGGATGAATGAGAAGATTTTTTATTAGAACTTTGGCCTAAAATACTTTATTCACTATTCAATATACAAATGTTAGAGCTCTTAGGTGCTAAGATAAAAACACCTAATTTTGACCTCTTTTTCAAATCATCCACTTCAAATTCTCGGCTAAAATGTATGGCATCTATACATAAGAACTTAGGGTTCATTTTGGTACATTTGTTTTCAACACTTTGAAAATTCATAGTTTATTATTATGGTGTTCAAAGATGCATCCTAAAAGAATTTAGAATTCCCTTTTGAATACTAAGAAGGCCACCAAAAACATTTACAACTCAATAATAGGAACAACTCTAAATCCTTTACTTGGATAAATTTAGGTGTTGTTATTATTCCCAAAATGAAAAATGCATAACATTTTTCATCTCACTTAGTTTGTCCAATTGTTTCAAAGTGTCAAAAGAAAGAGACAAAATATTCTAATTTTATCGATAACAAAAACTTTACTTAGAAAGTTCTAAATTTAAGAAACTCATACTTGTTGGGTTTTATTTTTCTAACCAAGTTCATAGTAATTAAGTATATGTCAAATCAACAAAATTAATTGTTAAGCTTATTGACTTCAAGAAAACACCCTAGCTCATTGTTGAACAATGTTATGTAATGCCTTTGGATTCATATAAGAAAAAGGCAATTACACATTAATATGGAGATAATAATTGGATAGTATTACCACTTGCAATTGGTATTGAATATTATTCTACAATGGTACCTCTTTGATGTGTTCTTTAACTAAACAATGCTAGTGTACCTTGCACCACTTGCACCACTTGAGGAATTCATTTGTATTTGATTTCCTATTTTTGCAAGATTGAAATCTAAACCTTCATATAGGAAAAAGACTATTAACTTGATCTAATAAAATTGTCTACATGCTTCAAGGTCATTCCCAAAAAAACAAGTAGAATAAGCAATACCTTGTTGTCATTCCAAAATTTTTTTTAATTGGATTTGAATTTAAATGCTTTCTAAAAAATGCATTGAAATAGAGACCACATATATGGGGATTTAGGTAACATTACCATTAAATCTATTAGAATATTCAAATAACTCATAATATTCCTCTAGTGTCAAATATGTGTAAAATTCAAGTATAAAGACAACAGAGAAAGAAATTGTGACTCAAGGATCAATCCATTCCATTTAAGATAAAATGGCCTATGACAATTAGAATTAGGAGTTTGGTCTCATGATGTTACTAAAAATTTTCAATTTTTTTCTCACATGAAGACAAGTGTGAGAAACAATGAGAGTAATTGAAATTATATATTTTTTCTATAAAGTATAAATTTGCTATTAATTTTTGAAGTGTTCAATGCATCATAATCCAAAAGAGTTTACAGATTACCTCATAACCAACAAAATCTGAATCCATAATGCTCATCTAACTCAACTAAAGTAGTCATAATATTTTTTAACATGAAAGACCTATAAAATCAAATCTTACAAAGAATTCACACTCAAAAAGTTGGAAGCTCTTAAAAAGATTACTAATCACTCCATTACTATCATTTAAGACATTGATGGTAGCTCAAATCTCACAAATTTGAAAAACAAACCATGATGGGTCATTTCCTAAGTGTCCGTCATGAGCCATTTGACTGCCATGGGTTGATTTACCTGAGTGCAAGTCACAGTGAAATGTCTTCATATTTGGAGGATATTATATGCTTTAATATGATGCAATTGACTTTTTAGTGTTGCACACATTATTTTCAATCTTTGAGAAGAACTACCACTTCCTATTTTTTAGTACATTTAAAGATTTCTCTTTTAGTATGGCACATGAAAAGACAACCTTCAACACTATAGAGAAGTCAAAAGATTGTGGCTTTTATCAAGCAACTAAAATATCAAAAGCTTCCATCCTATCAAAGTTTGTCACTTACTATGAATCTTCAACCTCGTATCTACTTCTACTTTTAGCAAAAATCAAGAATCAAAGTATTGTCAAGTATAACATTAGAAAGAGGAGACAATTATGACTTCTAGACTACAAAGCCTATGAAAACTCTTCTTTATAGGTGCTTGCTTCTTGAAGATTATAGAATTGGAAATTTACATATCCTCAAGCTAACAAAGAATGAGGTGTCCTACATCACTTGCTCACAAAGATTTGAAAAGCTTTCATTATCTAGTTTGGGATGGATAGTTGCAACACAAACAATCACTCCAAAGGATCCTCACTAGCTTCCAAACTCTTGATATATCATTCTTCAACACGACCACTTGGAATAGAAGTTTGTAGAACATTCAACCCTTGAAAGACCCTTGGGGTCTCTTTAGCCTTATAACTCTTCAATTGTGGTTTAATATATGAATTTTGATACATTGTTCTTTTTGTACTACCATGATCATTAATATACTTTGTACTGAAAAATATTTGGTCAATGTTTGTGTGATCAAATACCACCAAATTCATAATATACTGTACACCCACAAAGAGCTTTGAGGCACTTAAAGAGTTAAATCAATAAGCTTCGGAACCACGAGGTCAGTCACAACCAAGACGGGTTCAGAAAACCTTTCCAAGTGACCAGGGCTTGTCAGAACAGAGCTGGATAACAGAGTTTTCAATACTCAAAGTGGAGAAACCGACACAGTGAAGACTGAGTTTATTTGAAAATGGATTGGCTAGCCCCCGAGTGGGATGACAAATGCTTTGCTGAATCAAGCAAAGAAAAAATGGTTTTCAAAATTATGAGGCTACTGTTGTAGTACCCGTCCAGTCGAATGAACTGGAAACTGAATCTCATGAGCCAAAATAATTCAACCGTGGACTCCGTAGCTGACACCACCAAGAATACGTGACTCGAAACGCTATCCTACAAAAACTCACACGAACTCTGGCGAGAAGACCAGCATGCCATGCAGAAAGACTCCTGAAGAGTCCGCTGAGGCAGTTCTACTAACTAAGATAGCAAGAGCGAATTAATTAACACGAAGTATGCCATCTCTTTGGGCGTTGGAGTTCCTCCACAGGAAAGAAACCCTGCCGCAAGTAACCTTGTCTCTTTGACATCCCTTGCCATCCGAAGCATTGACAAACGACATGCCAACGACGCTGGGAAAGAGGAAACTGAGGGCTCATCGGGAGACCAACGCACGGAGAGAATGGTGGAGAGAAGCCACGCCTTGGCTCCTTCAGTGACGTGAAGGAAGAGTGTGTTGAGGGAGTTCTAGGAATGAATTGGGCCACATGGACGCAGACAGAGAGTGCTCCTCTTATCATCCCCGCGGGGATGGGACATTGCATGCCCTGTCTACTTCGAGGGACGTGGAGGCGGCCTTGCAATCACGGTACCCTTGGGATCCCACCACGTGCCTCCACCATCGCCTTCGATGTTTTCTGCAACTGCAAGTGTGCAGAGGCCACCCAAAACTCCAGCTCTGTCATTCACAGCCATCTTCTAATCACTTGTTGGGGAGTTCTGATACAGCTCGATGTAGCGATGAAGAATTGATTTCGAGTTCCAACTCTCGGAGAACAAGCCAAGGTGTGAATGTCTGTTTCGAGAATTGCAGCCTGACCGAGATGCAAACGCAGGAAGTGTTTCGAGCTTGGATGATGAATTATTGTGCCCTCTAGACTCCCCATTCTTATTCAAAGTGATTCGGAGGTGAAGCTGCAGCTTTGCTTCGAGAGTAACACGAGGATGTCCGTGTCGGGAGCCATGTCTGCGGAGGGCGTGAGGGAGAATGTTGTCTGCAGGGATCTCTTGTCTGCGAAGAATCGATTGTCTGCGAGGGTTTGTTTTTGTCTGCGGCGTGTCTGTTCGATCGCCCCAAGAAGGCGAGTGACCGACACTGGTTGCTAACGAAACCCCTGTCATAGAGCCATAAAATAGGGTTTCGGGTGCGCACTTACACTCCAAATTCGTCACCCTCATCCGTAATTTACTCGGAAATCAGCTTCTAAACTGAGTTCGTTGAGAAAGAAGCCATTTGAGCCGACAATTCGTGAAGGAAATTGCATCGCAAACGAGAGAGTGGAATATTCCAGCACATTGTCGCGAATCCTCGTCTAACGATATTACGTATCAAATTCCGCGAAAACCAAATTCCAAAATCCGAACCCCCAAAACCCAGAACCAGATGAACTGCAAGGAAGCGAAGGCCGGATGACGGAGTGAGGATTGGTGGAATTGCGGCCGACAAATCTCGGTAAAATGACGGTTGTGGATCCAAATGACGGCGCCAGCAATTTGGGAAACCGGACGATTCCGGGAAGCGCGCGTCACTACGTTGCTACTCGGCAGCCAGAGTGCGGGCCAGCGCGGATACGGACAGAAAGCGCAGCGAGAGTGCTGAGACTTGACGCGGTTGTGGCTCTGTCTGTAAGTCTGTACGCACGTCGGTAACGGACTCTTACCAGAATCTCGAGGTTGTGCAATCAGAGATTTGTGTGCATTAAGTTTATCCTTAACTTTGAAAGGACAAGACCTATCGACTATCGTGAAGGTACCTTGTCCAAAGTGAACTGATTTGTAGATCAATAGGTGTATTCTTCATTTTTACACTACGATAATCTTGAAAGTCATCCATTGGTTCTCTTTTGGCCTTTGCATCCTTTTAAGGTTAAACCTTTAAACTATAGACACCTAAAACCAACACTTTTCTTTTGTGCACAACTAAATTAATCGATTTTTTCAATATTTCAATTGACAAATGAAAGAAGATTCCAGCAAACCAAAGTATGCATCATGAGGAAATCGTAGAAAAATTATGAGAGATCAATAACCATTTAGTATATGTTCTAAAATTGTTTCTTGAACAATTTGTACATTTTGATTTAGGAGATGTATGTAATGAAAACTTCTTATCGATTGTTGCTTTTCAGCACTTACTACATTTGGGTGTCCTTCATCCTTAATGGACAATTATTCATTGAATGGACAATTGGTAATTAGGGTTGATCCTTAGATCAAAAAGTTATGTTGCATGGAATTTTGGGGGTAGGCCAAGCTACTACAAGGAAAATGTGTAAGTCTCCTCCTCCACTTCTAAAATTTGGCAAGTACGTAGCTAACTTGATGTAGGATGCAATTGTAAATTATTTTTTGTGAAATTCAAAATTTTCACTTTAGGAGGAGTTAAAGGTTGTTGAACTTCTAGTTTCACTTGTTATAATCTTTCTATCTAAGCAATCAAAGTTTTTGAAAAATTTTCCACGCATTCTTGTAGCAATCAAGTACAATTTTATAGAATTGATTTTTTTCTTCTAAATCTTTTTTTTCTATTTTTTAGAAATATCTAGAAAGCAACAACAAAGTAGTAGTTTTCAAAGATTTCAACCCAAAATATAATTATCTTGCCCTTTAGGGATTAACCCCTAAAGGACTATTGCATTTTGAAGTCAAAAACTACTTTAAGATCCGTGTACTAAAGGTAATGCTAAAATCTTCATCTTTGTTTCTTTTTTAACAAATCCAACTACATTATCTTTTAAATAACTTATTGAAATACATCCTTCCAAAAATTTAAGTAAAAATCCTAAACAATTGCAAGTTCCATGTGCCTGAACTTCAAATAATAGTTTTTTCTACTGGTTCCTAATGGTGAAGTTTTGTCTTTCAAGATTTTTAGAAATATTATGTATGTTTGAAACTTACATATTTTAGTTAATATCTTGGAAAATTAATTGAGAATATATGAAAAAATATTTAACAAAAAAACTTTTGTATTCAATAAAGTTATAAAGTAGAAGGTAATACTAGATGAAAGAGAAATCTAAACCACTAATAAATTTTGACAGGAAATTAAGAATTGTAAATCCCAATCATGGTAAAGATGAAATCAATTCATATCACCAACAACTTCTATTCCATGCTTTTAGTTATTATTTCAAAATTTTAAAAACTGAATTCAAAAATCAACTTTACATGTTCTTTCTACCTTCATTGCCCACATAATAAAGCTCCCTAAATCTTCCATTTCATTATTTAGAATTGGATGATTCAAATGTTTTTATTTTGGTATCATTCTAAACAATGAAATAAAATTAATCAATATTTTTTTTAATATATATTAGTTGTCCTCTTTGACATTGGAATAAAATAAAATGTATAATGTTTACAATATTATCAAAACAATGTCAAATTAAACTTCTCATCTAGATTACAATAGAATTATTAGCATCCATTCTAAAAAATTTATACAAAAATTTCAAATTGTGAAGTCAATTAAACTTGGTTGAATTTTCAAAAGATTTAAAGTAGTCTATTATGTTTAGTAAGTAGTGTTATGATCCTTATCATTACTACTATTACAAAATCTATCATGTTTTCACTTAGGAGACATATCATCCAATTGTCTCATCCAATGTTCACAATAGAAACCTAGAGTGCTATAAGCATTTAAATGATTTGTTATACATATATTTTCCCTATTTCTTGCAAATAAAAATATGCAAACAAAAATATGTGATGGGAGTGTTGCAAGCTTTTGCAATAATTGTACAACTAGTAGGAATTAAATGCAAAGGAATTAAAGAATTTAAGTTTCATATATTATTAATTATATGAGAATATTAGAAATAGCAATGGTAGATTTTACCATTCCAATATAATGTAAAATTCAAAATCTATAACTTCTATTGAACCATCAATTCCAAAATATTCTTCTAAATTGTATTAATATGGAACATTTGATCATTTTCAAACATAAATAGTCTTATGTCTTTTAGGATTATCATTACAAAAACTCCTTGTTATTACTTGACTATCTTTAAATTCTCAAAATGTGAGAATATAAAATTCTGAATTCTATATTTAACATTATGTTCCTCCTAATCCCACTATAAAAATTCTAAATGGAGAAACAAAAGTTGCATGATAATATAAACTAGCCAACTTAAAAATTAAGAATAATTTGAAAAAAAAATTAAAAAATTAAATTTCAGTAATACATGAAGTAGTGTTGCATAGGAAAAAGATGTCTAAAAACAGGCTAGATCACTAAAAATAAAATAATGAAGCAAACTAATTTGCTACTAATAAATTTGATTTTTTGGATTTCATAACCTTAAATTTTTGTAATTTTCATTTCGTTGGTCACATCCATCCTTCATATAACTCTTTACACTTCCTCTTTCATTGACTTCATTGTATATAGGATGAAATTGTTTTTAGAAAGCATATATAAGAATCACAAGTTCAAAACACTCAATCAATCATTCTATACCTTTTTCTTCTCCTAAAACATAATGCATCCTCAATCCTAAAGTTGTTAACCATGCAAGGACATGTTGGACAAAAAGTGTCCTTTTCATGGTCAAACCATAATTTTTCATACTGAAAGAGTGGATGATTTTCATCCAATATCTTGTGAGCAACATTATTCCTGTTGTGTTTACATCATTGAGTTAAAATTCAAGTCATTTTAGTTGTTTTTGATTATTTGAAGCTAGATTTTGATATTCAAAACAATTTCTTTTGATTGTAAGATAAATTAACAAAATGAAGCTTTGTTAGTAAAATGGTAGTTTTTACTCTACTTGGAAATTCCTAAAATCAAACATTTTATTGAAATTCAAAGTTGAGAATCTATAACCATGTTTTTATATGTAGAGTGATACAATTTTTTATATTATTTATAGTGTTCTATTTGACAATGTATTTCTATTATGAAATTTCTAAACTTTTTAAGATTGTTTTTTTATTTGATATGAATTTCCTTCAATTTCTCTTAAAAAATTCATGATACTTTTAAATTTCATAAAAGAATCTAAAAATATACAAAATATCCTACATATATATCTTCATCTTTGAAACTATGTAAAATTAAGAAATTTCACTCAATAATAGCAAATATATAGGAGATACAAAATGGAGGACTTTGAAGTTTGACTACACAATCATAGGCTTTGTCCTTTAAATATTAAGGTTCTTTCAAGATTTGATTTAAAAGATTTACAAAAATTTACAAAAATATTTTTATGTTAATGAATTTTAGGATTTCTATTTAGGTACAATGAAATAAATAAATTGTGACTATAATTTTGACTCTATATAGAAGACTAGTCTCTTCTTTAAGTAGAAAGTCAATTGAATTTAGGTCTTTTTACCTTAGAAAGGGACTACTCTTTTAAATCATGCCTCTATGAATCTTTTTACCCAAATGATACATTTTGCAACACACATATACAATAAGCACTTGCAAGTACAAACCCCACATTTTTTTCCTTATAGAGTTTGGTGGTCAATATGATGAATTTATTTTGTAAGCATACTAGCCTCTTTGAGAGAAAAGCCAACCCAAGTTGTTTCATAATTTTTTGACACTAAGTAAGAATTCTTAAATTTGAAAACATAAGATGGATGATTTATGCCAATTCATATCTCTTTAAACTTCCACTAGTTGCCTCAAAGAATTCCCACTAATTGTTATCATGTACTTGTGGTGGTTTTGGGATATCAAATGAATCCTTTTCCACCAAAAAACATTACAAAAAAATTCAGCCCTCGGGAGATCTTTGAGTTTGTAAACCCCGTTACAAATAAAGAAGAATTAAATTTTTTTTTAAATATTTAAAAATATTTTAATGAAAGCAGCTGATATGGCATTACGTGTGCCATGTCAGCACCACATCAGGTTTTTCATATTTTTTCCATATATTTTTTTCATATTTAAAAAATATATACATTAAAAAATTTATTATTATTTTATTTTCTGTACTTGCACCGTGGAGTGTCAAAAAATGAATTCCCAGGGTTCAGACTTTTCCTAATGTAGTTCGTACAATTAAAAATGTGTAACAGATGACGATGAGCCCGAGCCCCTGAAATCCGGGTATATTAGTCCAGATATATGAGTCCGGGTATCGACAATTCGGGTGGGCACTAGGCAGCTGAAACGGGCCGCAAGGAGCTGACCCTGGACTCGCCTGCCTGCCTGTCTGAATTGAGGCAAGAATTGCTGTTTTCATGGAAAGAATGACTGATTTTGCAAGCGTTGGGCAGTTTGATTCTTAGAATACACAGGACTTTCTTTTCTACATCATCTTGCGGAAGATCTCCTGCAGGAAGTTGGCCAGCTCCAAGTCCGACGTCCATCGTGTGCACCTTGAAAACCCTAAAGCTCGATATGTAGGCTAGATTTGGTTTAGTGTTTCCTTCAAGCTTGGAAAGACGAGGGACTAGGGTTTTGTGAAAGGAATCATGAAGGGACCTGAATTGGATGCCGATCACGAGCAACGCATTTCCAAGGCGCAGCAGCTGCTTCGCGACGCCGCTGGAGGCTTGCATGCCAAGGCGTTTGTCAATGTGGGCGATGTCATCCCTGTTGATCACGAGGCTGGTTTTCTCAGGTAATTGATCGTTTTCATGTCTTAGTTTTTTTTTAGGGTTTAGGGTTGAAGGTCAAGCTTTTTATGGGAGTAGGACCATACGATTCTCCATTGATTTTGTTGTGAATTTTGTTGTGTTAAGGGGGCACGGGACGCAACCCGTGAATGAGGAGCTTCTAGCGACTGTGTGTGGAGTCGTGGAGCGTGTGAACAAGCTGGTGTCGGTGCGGCCTCTTCGAGCTAGGTATTGTTTTGAACGTTTTTTGATTACCAATTTCTGTGTGGTTGAGGTTAAGATAACTGTTATCTGCAGCAGCGTATGTATTCATCGCTTTCTTGGCCTTTAATTAGCAGTTGGGTGTAAGCATGACTTGGCTATGTGTCTACGTCCTCTAATCTTTGAATGGCAATGGGTATGTCTACTGTCACATAGTAATCCGTGACCTCGCACTTTGAAATTGTATGTGATTCTTTCATAGTGATAAATAATTGATCGCGAGAGGGTCTGGTTCATGTGATCTCTACTCAATTTTGTAATTATCTCTCAAAAAACAGAGTCCTATGTATTAGAAAATTTGTGATGCAAATAGTACACTCTACCTTTCTTCCTATTTGTTCAATGATTCTGTCTATCAAGCGATTACTGTAAGAAATAAAATGCTAGGGATTTGTGGAGGCTGTTTCTTAATCTGCGTTGTGTGTTAGATATAATGCAGAGACTGGGGACGTGGTGGTTGGTCGTGTAACAGAGGTAGGTAGTTGTTTTAAATCCAGCGGTCTCCGTCCTTCATGTGTTTTGACTTCTTATTGTCTTTGCTAAGTTCATTGCAGTAAGTTGATTCTTGTACTACGTATGTTTTGCGTATGCATGAAACTTCTGATGGTGGAGTATCCTTAGGACGTCATGGTTGACGCATTTTCGATTGTAACCTCGTTTCCAGGTCGGTGGTAATAGATGGAAAGTGGATGTAAATTCAAGAAAAGACGCCGAATTGCTGTTGGCTGCTGTGAACCTACCCGGTGGTATACAGGTGGAGAAACTTTTCGCTCGCTGATTTTAGTTAGTGTATTGTTTCGTTAGATTTGCTGTTGATTTTCAGAGTCGCTTGTAAATTGAATCCTAGTCTTCTCGTCAAATTTGATGCCCATAAGGATTTGAGAATATGAAGTAGATATGGTAGTACTGTTCTCCACTTATCCACATATACCCTCTCTCAATGTTCCTACTTGTGATTGCAGAGAAGGCGCACTGCTATTGACGAGTTAAATATGCGGGACCTGTATGTAGAAAATGATCTCATCAGTGTAAGTACTCTCGACGCAGTATCCAAACTTCTTAGAAATGCAAAATTTTAGCAACTTTGTATAGGTGTTGGTGAGCCCATATAAGCGCAACTGTACTGTAGTGGTTAGCCTCTTTTTCGTGGAAGTATTTCTGAAATGTGGGATTTCGTTGATATCCCTTTTGTGGAATCAGGCTGAAGTGCAGAGTTTGCATCAAGACGGATCCCTTCACTTGCATACTCGAAGCCTTAAATATGGCAAGGTAATTGGTGCTATTGAGGTTCAGCAAAGGTTGAAGGGCATTTATGTTAAAATATCTCTTTCAATATTGACGTCACAGGGATTATTTTTCCAGTTTTCAAGCCTCTCGACTTGTGTCTATTGTACAACTCTTTTTTTTTTAACATCATTTTGTGTGCATGGCAGCTAGGAAACGGGCAGCTGGTGAGGGTGGCACCCTATTTGATCAAAAGGTTTAAACAGCACTTTCACCAATTGAAGGATCTTGGTGTTGATCTTATTTTAGGTTGTAATGGATTCATTTGGATATCAGCTGCTTCTGGAAATAAGGACAATCTACAGCTTCCTGGCTCAGCTGCCACATCTACGTCTGCTGTGGATGGGACTGTGCAATTTGAAGTAAGAGAAAGAATCTGCAGGCTTGCTAACTCGGTTCGTGTCTTAGGAGCCCTGGGTCTTTTAGTATCTCCTGACTCTATTATGCAGACATACGATGCAAGCCTACTGTGGGGAGTATCTGTTAAAGATATGTTGTCAGCCGATTTCCATGTTAAGTTGGCAGAGAAGGAAGCTGAGCAGAGAACCAGGAGGTAGATTTTTCTCAATTTCAGCTCAAGTTAGGATGTGAGGGATAGATGAATGAGGTTCAGCATTTGGACACTGAAAGGTATGATAAATTGCCCCCTTGTTTAAGGTACACTTTTGGGATCTCAGACTTAAAAAATCTGCATCGGTGTCCTATATTTTGGAAACAACCCTCAAGATATTTGCCGTGAATTTGTGTGCAGCGGCTGAAGCCACTGTTGAGTTGTTTGTTATGGGGAATTGTTTAGGACTCCCGTTTTGTAGAGTATGCAGAGATTCAAATGTCTTGAGGTGTTCTGAGATATATTCAACCCTATGATTAACCCCTGAAGGACCAACCGAGGCCTTTTATCGTCAAAACCCACTCAAAACTGCCATTTCTTTGCTTTCAGAGAAAAAACTAAAAGGTTGATTTTAGAGACTCTAACCATAAGATCTTGTACTGCACTTGTATGAGAACATGTAAAATTTGTGTGATGTTCTATCATACAAATTGCAAAATATTTGAAGTGAAAGAAATATTGTTTTTGGACCCTACCTATTCTGAGAATTTCAGATGACTGTGATTGCATATTTGTGGAATTATTTCCAATATAGATTTTGAAAAAAAAAATTTGTCATACCTAAGATCATCTTAGACACATCCCCCAATTTCTAAGGGAAATAGTGGTGAAACATATCCAATTTTTTTTGCAATGTGGAGTTCCTAAGAATTGATATTATATAAGATTTTTCTAAAGGTCTTTTTTAAAGTCTTTCACTATGCTTTCAAAACCTGAAATTCAATTGTGGATTGAAAGATTCATTGATTCTTCAAAAGTACTCCAAAATAAAAAAATAAAAACCTGTAACTTTTATAGCTATAATATTCTTCATTATTGTACTTCCATATGAAGCCATAATGTTCCTAGTTACTTTTTTGTAAACCTAGTTTTGAACTAAAGTCAATGGAATTTTGTCTTGGTCACTCACTTGACATACTTCCACATTTGTAATTTTAGAAAAATGTGTACTCTAGTAACACCAAATCCAACCATTAGAGAGGACAAGAACTTGATAAAGTATCTCCACAAATTAAATGACTTTCATCCATCCAAAGAGTAATGAGAAAAAAAATTGATTTTCAATTTGTTTGTTGTCTAGAAATCAAACATCCGAGTGCTTGAGGGTTATTAAAATGAATTAGATTAATAAAGTTTAAATCAATTGTCATCCAAAAAAAAGTTTGTTATTTAAACATGTTCCAAAGTGCCAAATGATCATAGGCAAAATATAATAAATTTGCAAAGTCTTTTTTTTATCATTACACCATCTCAGTATATACTCTTGGGATACTTCCTTCACCATTTCGTTATGATATGTATCATAACTTCTTATGTTAATCATCACCGGTGAGCCATTAACCCTGTAATGACAGACCTAAGACTGTGGCCAATTCGGTTGTATTAGAAAATA
The DNA here is from genome assembly GCA_963969395.1 of Pseudoscleropodium purum. Taxonomy (NCBI): domain Eukaryota; kingdom Viridiplantae; phylum Streptophyta; class Bryopsida; order Hypnales; family Brachytheciaceae; genus Pseudoscleropodium; species Pseudoscleropodium purum. Next base: position 17,865,419 of record OZ017803.1, read on the forward strand.
TTCAATTGCTTAAGAGAGATGCAAGTTCCTTGAGGTTTTCAGACTCCGGAAACTTGCTGTAGCAACTGCTTGACGTGGCACAATGATTGCCATGTCATTTTTTAATTTAAAAATAAATAAATAAAATAAAAATCTGATAGCAACCGTTTTCTAACGGCCCTAAAACGACCCTTCCAGCCCCCCGAAAATCCTCTTTAGTGATTTTTGTGGCTTTCTGATATTACCGTGACTACCACTGAGGTCGATTGAATGAAGGAATGATTCATAGCCAGAGGTTTAATTAGTAGCTGTAACTGTGTCTTGTAAGATGCAGAATTACAGTGAAGGCTCGATCATAGAACATGAATAAAATCAATGGAGAGAAGGATTACGTACAAGCCATGAAACTGACTGAACACAGACACCGGTAAGTGTGCGATCGAAATCGAAGCCCGGAATCGAAGCTCATTCATATGTATATATTCCATGAGAATCTGAAACGACTCCCGTGTGCACAGTCCTGCATTCGCTACGCGCGGCAAGCTCTCAGATTGTGAATGACTCCACAAGACATTGTAGAAATCACGTTAGCAATGGAGGCTAGGATTCGCAGCTTGCATTGTCAACGAGCGCGCGTGTGGATCCATCAGAACGAGCGCGCAGTTCTATGCTAGAAATTTTTTTCCCCCACTCATGCAGGAATTCATTCATGAGAATTTGAACAGAGTTTGGCATGAACTCTGTTCATGCCAAACGACTACCGCGTGTCCTGCATTCGCTGCGCACGGCAAGCTCTCAGATTGTGCACGAATGACTCCACAAGACAGTGTAGAAATCACGTTAGCAATGGAGGATTCGCAGCGTGCATTGCCGACGACCACACCGCGCGTGTCGATCCATCACAACGCGTGCGCGGTTCTACGGTAGAAGATTTCTTCAATCCTCCACACATGCAGGAATTCATTCATGAGAATTGAACAGAGTCGTTTGGCATGAAGAATGCAAGACACCAACATCATATTCTTTCAATGACAACCGAAAACATTGAAAAGAGAATCGACATTCGGGCATCTGGAAGGGAGTTTTAGCGGCAGCTAGCTGGAGTTGTTCACATTTGTGAATTGGGACCCAAATGGTCCGCAGTGGCCTTACAGGCTAGAGACACTGTGGACGTAGGGTCCGATGGATGGATGACTTCACTGTAGAAACAAAGAAGGCACTTGTTGGGCTAATAATCAGAGTATTTTGGCGACTAGCCTATCTTGGTCACAAGGTCAGATCTTTTCGGGGTTAATTCTCTTCTTATGTACACCATAGAAGAAAAAACATGTTGAATCAATGACATTCAAGGTTCTTTGTAGAAACAAAAAATGCACTTATTCATCCAATAATTGAATGATTTGTTGGTTGACTATCATAGCCACTAGTATACCATGTGTTGTTGCTACCGTCAAAATAAAAGTAAAAGTAATTTTTTCATTTTTTCATTCATAATTTTTTTGAAATTCAATAACTTTTATACCAAAGGTCTAAATGTTACAAAACAAAGCCCATGCATCCCTCTTTGCAAAGAGCTTTCCAAGCATGGTTGTCTTAATGGGCGAGTTAGGATCATCGGATGGGACGGACGGACGGGCAAACCGAACCGGACGGACGGTCTGGATGACTTTAATTTTGTAACTTGTGCAATTTTGTGGAATGACACGTCACCTCGGAATGCGAAATCCAGGGCGTGGACGATCTTGTCTGTGCCTAGCATGTTCCTTAATCCACATGGCATCCACGTGGCCTATTTTTCCGTTATCAAAAAGTCAACTATGTGTTGACTGTATTGGACGGGCGGGACCTCTAATGGACGGGCGAACCGGACGCCTGTCCACTATGACAACCATGTTTCCAAGGCTATTAATATAGCAATTGGGGAATGTAGTTCTAGAGATCTCATTGTAACATACAAAACAAACAAACCCATTTAAAGTACAAATAGGTATCATCTTTTCAAAATTAGCATGCATTGTATTTGAAGGGTTGATCATTAGAAAAAAGTTGAGACAAGCAGAGGGCCATTCTACAATGACAAACACAGCTATTAAAAAGAGACTAAAAATTCTATAGAATATGTCAAAATAGTGTAGTGAGACATGGTGCATTTCACAAAACTGGGTAATTGTAAGAGACACTTGCCGGTTTTGGCTCAAAATGGCCTTATTATTAGAGTTTTGTGACTTTTAAAATAAAATAAAATATGAATAATTTATAAAGTATGAAAATTAGTATATAAAAATTCAAGCTTAAAAGAATTTATCTCTAAAAGTTATACCCAATAAAAGAAGCCTAGAAAAACGTAAGAAAATAGATATTTTTGAATTTGATTTTTAGAAAATAATTTAAAAGAAAAAAAATCCATTTTTCTAATCTTTTCTCTAGAAAAAATTCTAATCTTTTCCCATGTGAATAAAAAATTCATCATAAAAAATTTTCCCTTCTTCATAGTGCTTGCACAAACAATGTCCACTTTCAACCCATGTGCAACCCTTACACTAGGTTCTTTGCCAAAAATCTTGTTAGACGTCTTTAGAATGTTAACCCACCTACAACAAGTCGAAACCTTGGCTTCAAAATCACATTTCTAGTCCCCCAATAGGATAGTTGCAAGAAAGTGTGTGTTTTTTGTAGCGTTTTGCTAAATACAAACTTTTTGCGGCATAGTACTATGAGTACTACAAAACAGAACAATCTCAATCATTGATAAAAAAAATCAACGGCTAAAAGTGCCATTTTGAGTACTATGAGTACTTGTAAGTACTAAAATATTATTGTTTGAAAAAAACCCAAATTATCACAGAAAATGGATACAATGAGGTATAAATTAATAATAAATAAAAAATCATGATAAAAAAAATCTAAAAATTGGCCATTTGTGAAGACTTCATGGTAATCATATTTCATAAAAAAATTAAGCCAAAACCATCTTCACTCTTTAGAAGTGTGCAAGCAAGGGCCCCCTATTTGCATGCATGTCATGGTTGTCATAACGGATGAGTTAGGGTCATCGGACGGGATGAACAGACGGTCCGGACAGTTTTAATTTTGTAACTTGTGCAATTTTGCGGAATGACACATCACCTCGGAATGCGAAATCTAAGGCGCGGACGATCTCGTTCGCGCCCAACATGTTCCTCAATTCACATGGCATCCACGTGGCCTATTTTTCCGTTATCAGAAAGTCAACTATGTGTTGACTGTATCGGACAGGCGGGACCTCTAACGGACAGGCAAACTGGACGTCCGTCCACTATGACAACCATGATGCATGTGGATTCCATAAAATAATGATTTTTTTAGTTTTTTTTGGTGGGCACATGAATCTCTAGTATGGATATATCCCATACAAATTTTATCTCTACATCATCAATTATGGATACTCCACAATACTAAAAACCCCTAAATTGCAAAGTGTGAAAATTAGCTAAATTAGAATTTAATTATAAATTTTTTTTTGAAAATTTCTGAAAAATAAGAATTCTCTTCATCAACAAGTTGGTCATCTTCAATAAAAAAATTCAAGTACATCGGCTTTATTTTCCAAAATTTATGGCCAAATTAAACTATACAACTCGAAGTGTGACAGAAAATAGGACCACCCTTTCTTGCAACTATCCAATAGGACTAAGAACCTCCAAAACAACCAAAGTAGACACCCAATTGGGGCCACCTTAAAAATAGTAAATTGTTTTCAAAAAAACTGAAAAAATTATTGAATGTCTAGATCAACAACATGCACCTCTCCTCCAAATTTCAGCTAAAATGAACTTAAATTGAAAAAGTTATGAGGAAAAACACCTCCATAGAGACTAAGGGGATACAAAAAATGACAAGTGTTCTTGCAATCACCCAACTTGTTAGATCACTGTAAACCAAGGCAATATAGGGCAGCTGAGCACAATATAAGGCAATGGAACTCACAGTTAATTATGTCTCTACTACTATGTACTACCCTGGTTTACGAATTGACATTTTTTGAGATATTCAAAGTGACCAACGTTGCAAGAAAGGGTGAGCAAGAATAGAAGGAAAGAAATTGCTAAGCATAAAAAACAATGTTTGGAGGGTCTTTGGAGGGCTATAAGTGGCCCTTGAGAGGGCTACGATTTTCTCTAATGTTTGACAACATGTGAGTGCAAAGGTCTCATGTTTGAAGGATTTGGGCAAATCATACTCTTCATTTTAGGCTAGTTTTAGCATTTGGATAGCTACATTTTCTCTTGTTGAATTGCTTGTAGGTTTTCTTCTTTTTGATGACTTCTATATTCTTAGTATTTTGTATTTTTAGTTGTGCAACTTTTCTTATCTTTGATTGATTCTTGTTTTCTTAATCTTCTTATGATTGTACTTGGTTACTTTAATTTTCAAATTGATGATGATTATTTTAAAGATCTAGACTTGAAAATGATATTTTTTTTTCTACAGATTCTTACAAAATTTTGAAATATTCAAAAAAATTAGGCAATATTGATGAAAAAAAATTCTACAACATTCAAACATTTAACTTGTAATATTCCAAACATTCAGACATTGCAGAAAATACTTAAATTATTTCTGAATCTGACCTTCACGTAGGGTATTAACAAATCAGCATGCGAATGACGGATGAGGACAACCACTCAATAAATAATGAATTATTATAAATATTGTAGATTTTGCCAATGAAATATCTACAGGGGATCCGTGGCGCAATGGTAGCGCGTCTGACTCCAGATCAGAAGGTTGCGTGTTCGATTCACGTCGGGTTCAATACCCCGATCAAATTCCCCGTCCAACAGCCTTTCAGTCAAAGTATGGCAGTTTTAATAAACTACAGGAACTGTTTTAAGTGTTCGAATTAAACTGTTTTAAGTTTTTCTGAATTAACAACAAATTGAAGCTATCTGACTCATTTAATTCATGATTTATTTCATTTCAGTTTCTATAGATATGGTTATCTATTGGGTATTAGGAGTCGTCCACAGGTTAACGTTTTATCAAGCGGCCATGGCATTTTACTACATGAGAATTAAGGAGACCAACCTTAACATAATAACCTGCAACATTGATGCAACATTGATGCAAACTTAGCCAATCTAAAAACTCTTCCAGAAACTTCTGTATGTCATAACCTAAGATTGAAGATTGTTGTGTGCAAATCATCACCCAGAACAGTCTCGAACATCAGAAGACCTTGAGCTCACGAAAGCCCAGAAAAACTGCAGGCAAGAGAGTCAGTGGAAAATTGCAGAAGCTACGTTATGCAAAATTGCAGAAGCTGAGCAAATTCAGCGCGCTCAAAGGCGGTGCATGTAAATATTGATCGCAAGCCTAGTATACATATAAGAAAACAGGCATAGCCCGTGCCATAATCTACAGGGTGAGGGCCCTGATTTTTTTCTATCTTAATAAAATAATGTTATTGTTATTACACGCTCAGTTTCGGTCTAATATCTGGCTTTGCAAAGGGCTTGGTGAACTCGTCAGCACAAGCCATGCGAATCCTCTCAGGTGTAGCTGGGGTGTCCAACACGAAGTACCCCGGGTGTCCAGCATCCCTCCGTGCTGCTGCAATGGCATCCTTGATCGCAAATAAGGCAGAGGCGGCCAGAAACAGGGGTGGCTCACCCACCGCCTTCGATGAATGCACCGCCCTTGTATTGGGTGCATCCTGCACACAAGTCACAAGCCAATGTATATAATCAATCAAACTTTCATCAGAATGCTAATCCCTGCAGCACTCTTCATCACAACAGTCTTTTGCACTTGTACATCTTAAAACTATCCTTCCAGTAGAATAAAATGGACTTCATCTTAATCTAAAATAGTCATTCCGCTATGTTAAGTTGATGTTAAATGAATGACAATTTAATGTCACATCAACATCAACATAGTCGCTATCAGTAAAATTCCTAGTGATATTTGACGCAATGAAAGCCAGTACCCTTTACACTGAGAATCTGAATTAATATAAATCCTCTGACACGACTATCCAAAGATCGGTTGGATTTCTGAACTGGAATACTCTTCCGCTCCCATAAGACCCTTGCCTCCGTCATTAATGGCAATAACGGCAAGCCAACATGCGAACATTATACTAAAATCTCATAGAATCGGAATGAAGGATTCAAATTCTTGTGTGAAACAAATGACATCGAGAGAATGTCAAGTAAACGTGCATACCTTCAAGAGGGACACCCTGAAGTCGATGGGGATGTCATTGACTGTAGGGATCTTATATGTGCCAGGGCCTTGAGTGAAAAGATGGCCGGGTCTCACCCACGGATGAGCAGGGTCGCCCCATTTGAGCTCCTCCAGGATAACCCACCCGAGTCCTTGGACATAACCTCCTTCCACCTGGCCAATATCGATCGCTGGATTCAACGAATAGCCCAGGTCCATGACAATGTCCACTCGCGGCAAATGGAAGTCCCCTGTCAGAGTGTCGATTTCCGCCAATGCGAACGCGGCTCCGAACGTGAAGTAGTTGAAGGGCATTCCCTTACCGGTGTCCCAATTCATGCCGATGTCGGGGGTGATGTAGAAGCCGTGTGCAGAGAGATCGATCCGCTCCAAGTAGCACGCCGTCACCAACTGCAGCAAAAAGCAAGCTCATAACATGTCAGAAAACTGTGGGACTGAAAAGTGGGACTGAAAAATGCATTGTATTCGAAGTTGATTATGGACTCATGACGAGTAGATCAATGGATCTAAGCTGGAGACGCTACAGAAAATCCAGCATGCCTAGGTTTCCTCGGTTATTGAATTACTAAAATTAGTACAACAGATATGTAACAAGAGACCCTATAGGAAAAGTGCTACGAAACTGGTGCAATCAACCAACCCAAACAGAAAAACAGAGATGGGAATGTACGGTGGGTGGATTTGCCCTATTTAATATGGAGAAAGTGTTGGGGGGTGTCAGACTTCATACATCAGCGAAGGTGGCGAAGTTTCCATTTGCAGCAATGGGGTCCATGCGTTTCTTGATCTGATTGCAGGCATCAAGCACAGCTCCTCCGTACATGTCCGCACTTGCAGAAGCAGCGGTGGGGGAGGAATTTGGAACCTTATCAGTGGCAGTCTCAGAGATAAAAACATCCTTCAGGGCGATATTGAACTTAGTTGCGGCGATTTGCGCCATCTTTGTGTGAAGGCCTTGCCCCATTTCGACCCCTCCATGACTGACCAACACCGTTCCATCTGTGTAGACTTGCACCAAAGCTCCAGCCTGAACCCAGAACCACAGATTACATTAGGGAATGGCGTCAGAGATTAAACCTACGAACATCTCAAAAGATACCCAATTAAATTCAAAAAAATTCACGGAAAACTTTAAGTTACTCTAACAGAACATGTTAATATAACATAATTCATGATAAATTATGATCAGCATTTAGGAAAATGTTGAATTAATGTCAAAACAAGGTTAACATAATGATAGTGTCAACTTAATGTTAAATTAATGGATATATGCCAATGTAATATCAAGTCAATGCGAAGGACACTAACAATCAAACTTTATAGATAACTAAAAACTTTGTCAATCTAATGGGGGTAGGGGGTTTCGTTTGTGATGGAAAAATTGATAATTAATTTGGCATTTGAAAAACCTACCTGGTTGAGGAACTTGGTGGTGAATGAAATGCCGAACTTCGTGGGAATCATCGCCACACCCCGCTTCTTCCAACGATGCTGTTTGTTGAAGGCTTCTACTTCGGCCAATCGCTTCTCAAATTCACAATTTTTCTTCAACTCGTTCCACACACCGTGATGCCGAGAAACTTCGAGTAGCTGCCCATAGTGTAGCTCTTGACCGTCCTCTTGGAAATTGATTTCCTGAACAAATCAAAGCACTTCACTGAGTCCCAAATTCTAAATTCGAAGGTTTACTCCAGATATGATTATTTTTAAGAGACAGACAAATCTTGAGAGGTTCTGAGATTGCAGACAAACCCGTATTTCTTCAGGGCGCCGCCCTACTTCACTGGCAATACGGTCAATCCAGTTCTCCGCAACCAGCATTCCCTGAGGACCGCCAAACCCTCGGAATGCCGTGTTACTGGACAGGTTGGAGAAACAACACCTGCCCCGTACCCGCATGTCCGGGATTCTATAAACATTGTCCGAGTGGAACATGGCCCTCTCTAGAACCGACCCTGAAAGATCGAGGGAGTTTCCAGCGTTGTTGAAAATGTCGATATCCAGCGCTAAAATCTTCCCTTCCTTGGTGAAACCAACCTGCGAGGAAAAAAAACACCTCAGTTTACGAAAGTCACTAAGGAAGAAGATATCAAAAAACCGTCAGGGAGCTGATCCCCAGTCACCAACAGCAACTCATCTCTTCCAATAAATATTGGTTGGCCTTCAATAAGGCAGTTGGGTGTAAACATGTCTTGGCTGCATGCCTACGGCCATTGATCTTTGAATGGAAAGATCAGAGGTGAACGAGAACCCCCATCTTGAGTGAGAAACCTCTCAAGGAGATTTTGGCTTTCGAACCCAGAGTGATCTCTCCACAGCTCTCTACCGATCTCCCCACGAATGAAAGCACGCTCTTACATATTAAATAATAATGCACAAATAATATCCTCTACCATATTTTCAAGTTAAGAAAGGGTGAGCACCTTATATTTCGCCATGAAAGCATGACGCTGACCAGTGATGGCCATATCCATGTCCCTGTCAAGAGTGATTCTCACTGGCCTCTGCAACAAATATGACGGGACACAAGCAGCAGCAGTAATAAACGCAGACCGCGTTTCCTTCCCTCCAAAACCACCACCAATGCGCTTCAGCTTGCATACCACTTTATTCTGCGGAATGCCAAGTACATGCGAAACGTATCTCTGGTGCTTCTGCGGAGCCTGCGTTGAAGAAACCATGTGCACCTCATTCCCAGCATCAGTAGTCCAGATGAGAGTACTATTGGGCTCCAAATAGAAATGCTCCTGTCCGCCCATGCGAACCTCTCCTTCCGCCACGAGAATATCCTCATTCCCTTTCGCATTTGCAAAGAAAGCATCGACGTCGCCCACTTCCAGAGTACGGTCTTCTAAAAACTTATTGGCCGCCACCGCTTGATCCAAGTCCAGAATTGCAGGAAGATCCTCGTACACGATCTTCACTTTCCGAGCCGCGTCTTTCGCATTCTCGTGTGTGTCAGCGACCACGACTCCAATCACTTGACCGACGCAGGTGACCTCCGTTGTGGCAAACACCTCCTCGTCGTGTCTGATAGCGCCGATGTCGTTCGCCCCTGGTATGTCTTTGGCCGAAAAGAAGCCGGCGAACCCTGGTTGATTCTCAGCTTCTGATGCGTCGACTGATACAAGCTTGGCGTGGGGCTTGGTGCTCAACACCAACGCAGCGTGCAGTCCATGCGCTGGCATGGCTACGTCGTCCACATACTCCGCCTCTCCTGTTACCTGAGTGATTTGACACAAAAATTTGCTCGCCACGCATCAGAAAGATTCGAACACTTCAAAAAAACGGTAATCTGAAAACAGGAATGTATTTTGAAAGAACACACCATACAACATCCTTTTTAACATGAAAATAGAATTTAGTCAGTCTCTAGTTTCAATTCTGCAATAATTTTTACGATTCTCTAAGGTATTTCAAGCTTTGTAGGTGTAACTAAAGCTTCATAACAGTCTTCAAAAACAGAATGGGAAAATAATGTATGGGAACGAAAATATTCTGTTCTTTTGTACCAAAGATGGCATATAAATCTGCCGAAAAAGAAAGGGAGTCATGCCGGAAAAAAAAATTGTAAGACACCACCACTGACCTGCAAATTCGCGGACTGGTGCTGGAACGGCAAGCCAACAGCAGTGGCATTCGGCAACGTCTGAAACACTTGAATCCCCCGAGAAGGATCACGCTCATATGGCGCCACTGCTGACCGGTAGCTCTCCGGAAGCTCATGCTTAAAATTCACATGCGCCTCGAGCTTGTAGGTGGTATGCAAGAAGAATTTGAAGAAGAAGCTCGAGATCAGGGAACGCCGAAACTGCACCATTCCGCCAGGTGCACCATCCGCCATGTAAATCTCCTTTTCGAGAAGCGATAGCGTTTGCTTTAAAGTCTCCTGATCCCATGGCTTCCCTTTCAGCCACTCTATGGTCTTCTTCGGAACGACGACGACCGCAGCCACTCCTCCATACGCCAGACAAGCCTCTTGCACAATCCCGGACTCGGAAAGACGTACCCGAATACCTGCAATAGTGAAAAATATTGTGCTAATCTTCAGAAGAAAACTCTCCACCAATTTCACTAACAGAGCTTTTACCAATAGTGTACAGAACGATTTGCTACCAAAAAATGTTAATATGTGCCAATATAGTATACTGCTACAAACTTAATGAAGAATCTATAATGCTCTCAATAAATGGCTCATAAAATTCTTAAGTAGAAACATAACACGTTAGACGAACTGTGCAAACGACGAGTCAAAAGCCATCCCAAATCAAGCAAAAATTAATCCGCTTACATCCTCTCACATGTAAAAGAAGTGGCTCAGTGGCTCAAGAAGCTCTAAATTGTTCACCTTGAGCTCAACCTTGCAAAAAAAGGAGTCGAGGAATCCTTTTCATGCCAATTCAGCGAGTGATTGACAAGATATCTCTAGAATGTAATGTTAAAGCTATAGTGCTTTTGCTACTTTTGAAAAACAGCACAATTCACTGACCTGCATTGACAAGTGCGATGTCATCATCGCGGCGATGCGCTTGTTTAAATTCCTTCACATACTCAAGCGGTTTTGTGAACGGCATGAAGACGCTAGCGAGAATCTCATCCCCTTTCAAATCTACCTTGCGGTAACCGATGAAGAAGTCCTTCGCCGCAATTTTCCTCGTCGCCCCGCCATTCCCCACGGCCGTGAAGATGGCGCCCGTCGCAATCCAGAGCGGATTCAAATCCGAAATCGGACTGGCGGTCACGATGTTCCCGCCTAAGGACGACACATTTCGAATTTGGACGCCAGCAAACCACCGCAGCTGCTCGATGACCGCCTTACACCCGGAGGTCTCAACCTCGCCCCGCTCCCGCACAATCTCGGAGAACGATTCTAGCAAATTGGTGAGCGACACAGAGGCGCCTATCTCCACGCCTCCCTCCACGACCTGTGGTTTTCACACGAAAGTTTAAACCCATTACACATCAAAAAACGAAGAAACTCCAATGAAAGGCACAACAAATTGCCAAACATCAAGAAAAAACAGCAATTGAAAACAGATAACATAGAAAATGCAGCATTTTCGGAAAACAACACATCCCACATAGTCCATTAATGTCGAACTGTTAGTTCCACAGGAAAATCAAAACACAGGAATCCCCAAGGAACTCAACATGGTGAACAGAATCAGAGAAACAAGAAGTTAAAGTTTGGAAACACAAAATTACAACACAACTGATTCTAAAGCTCATAACCTATTCGCCGCTAGCGCGGCTCATCGGTTATCTATTACGTATACCTCATGGAGAAGTTTGTATAGATATTCATTTAGAGCAAATTCTTCACAACTAACCTTCAAGTTGAGAAGCTCAGGAACGTGCGTGGTGGCGATGAGCACCGGGTACAGCAGATTCTTGAACCTCGTCTCAATCCCGACTTCCGTGTTTCCTCCGACCATCTTCGCATTCGGGAACTGGCTCTTGAGCTGCAGCAGTTGCGACAGCGACGTCGGGCGGAACCATTTCAAGCCCTGGCGTCCTCGGAGCGACAGCGGCTGCACTTTGCGGCTGACGAGCTTGGGTGGGAAGATGGGCTCTCCTCGCGGCACCACCACGTTGTCCTTCACCCCGACGGAGCTTTCGAGCTTTCCTCCACAAGAGCACGGCTTTCCAGTGGAAGGGCAGATGAAGGTGCCATCTTTGTTGGCATGAGGGGCAGGCACATCACCTCCCGTGGCAGCTTGGATCGCGTCGTTGGTGTAGGGCGCCGTTTCTGTTTTGGCGAAGACGCGGAAGGCGTCCAGGATGGGGCGGTAGCCTGTGCAACGACAAAGATTGCCTGCTAAACACTCCTCGATCTCGCTTTGCGTCGGAGGCTCTTTTTGGCTTCGCAGGAGCGAATACATCGACATCACAAACCCTGGCGTGCAGAAGCCGCACTGCGAACCGTGCGCGCTTGCTAGCGCTTCCTGGATGCCGGAACTGCACACCGTAAGGGAACTAGCAACAGCACTGTATGCAATTATTCCACTGAAATTCCTTCAAGCGCAAACGAAAATCATTCTATTGGATTTGTTTTGAGATCTGGGCGAAGAGGCCATCGTGATTCTTACATCAAAAAGTATAAGTATTATGCACTCGTGACGTGAAAGTAGAGCCTCCTTAAGAACATGCTGAGCCACAGGAGTGGCGAGGGATGTTACATCCATGGTGAGGCTCTACTTTCACGGCGATGGTAGAATCTTGTTCAATTAGGCACAAGCAAGGGTCTAAATAGAAAGATATCATAAAGAAGGATAGGATTATTATGAGATACAATCATTTTGTCCATATCCAATGCTTGGTTCCATTCTCTACAGGAATCGGTTCAACTGAGGATATGGATCCATTATACTTCTGATTTGAAAAGCTATATCATCACTTATGAGATTTTCAAGTGCCAGAGTGATAAAATATCAATCTCTGAAGCGACAAAAAGAAAGGATTCTCCCAATATCCTCCCAAGGCGATTATTATTACCTGCACGGGGTGTAACCCCAAGCGCCGGTTTCCAATTCCTTCAACGGTCACGACGTGCATGCCTTCCACGGAGTAGATGGGCGCCAAGCACGCATTGATAGCACGATTTCTGCATCCCAGGAAAGTTTGTCAATCATCACGGCAACTGCAAAGAGCTTCAGAAGCATAGTGCCAAACATCAAAAGTGATCATACACGTCCCGTCTCGTGAAACGATGCGTAATTCGTACTTACACGATGTTGCCGCTCTGCGAATCATAATGCGAGAGCATGACGGTGCACGCGCCACACCCGCCCTCGCCGCAACCAAGCTTGGTTCCAGTTAGCCCAATTCCTGTATCGCAAAATCCCAGCGACAGAGGATCAGAAAATTCTTCAATTGGGTTGGGTGCAAACGCCATCGCTTCAAGCGATCACAAACAATTATACTATTGTGTGATTGAGACTTGGTTGATCAATTGCTACGTACCTCGCAGATACTCGAGAAGCGTGAGATGGGCGACGTCTGGCGGCAAAGCGAACCGCTTTCCATTGACGTACAACACGGCATCCTCCTCTTTGGCAAACTCCAAGGCTGCTGTGAGCTCGGTTCCAATGCTAGGCGCGTCTAAAGACCCCATCCTCGCTCCCTGCGCTCCTCCGCGTCGCAATTACATCCACACCGCCCCAGATTCCTCTTCCAAAATTTCTACAAAACCGCCGCAGAAACTCCCAAAGTTCAAATTTCCACCCCAAATTCGTCCCTGGACCAGACCGGACGATGAAATCTCGAACCCCAAAACCCAATCCTCAGAATACACGCGAGCAAAGTGAAAACAAACGCTCTATACAAAACGAAACTAGTGTTGATAGAAATGGCAAGTAGCCTCTCAACCTCGAGATCGCTCCCTCAACCTCCGCCTATGAAGCACCCCAAGCACCTCCTCGTCCTAAATAAATAAAAAAAACAGTCAGCAGCAACTCCCGAAATGCAAATTCGTCGCCATACGAGACGAAACGAGACGAGACGATCGAAATTCGAAACCCGAAACTCAAAACCCAAGCGTGCAAAGGAAAAGCAAAACAGTCAGAAATAGCGAACTAGAATGTACGATAGAGACGGTGAACGCCTCTCCCAACCTCCAGCTGCGAAGCTCCCCAATCACCTTCTATTCCTAAATCTCCACAAAACGGCCGCAATGTACAAAATTCGCCCGAAAATTTGTCGCTGGACGAGTCGAGACGAGACGAGACGATCAAAACTCAAACTTCAAAGTCCAAAGCTCAAAACCAAGGAATGAAAATTAAAAGTACAACAGAAAAGAAGCGACAGAAGTGGAGTGTGATGAAACAGACGGTGAGTAGTACGTCTGCCAATCTCCCCCTTCGAAGTTCCCCGATCACCTCCTATTCCCACATATCCACACCAGCCACAATGTGCAAAAATTCGCCCAAAAACTCGTCGCTAGACGACACGAAACTGACGAGACTAGCGAGACGATCCACACTCGAATTTCAAAGCCCACAAAGGTCAAAACCCAGGTTCGCAAAGTAAAAGTAAAACAATGAGAAGAAGCGAATTGAAGTACCGGTAATTAGTGCCCGTGTGAGAGATGGCGAGCACGCCTGCCAATCTCCACCTACGAAACTCCCCAATCACCTCTTCGTCCTATAAATCTCCACAAAATGGTCGCAATGTGCAAAATTCGTCGCTGTAGAAAACGAGACGATCCAAACTCAAATTTCAAAGCTCAAGGCTCAAAACCCCAGTTTTGCACTGTAAAAGTAAAACCGTGAGAAGAAGTGAGTGAAGCCCGGCGGTGCCTGTGTGAAAGAGATGGTGGCGAGCACACCCCGGCTAGCTCCCTCTATATAAAAATATCTTCGGGGCTAGGCCAAAGTGTTGCTTTTGGGAAGAATCCGGGGCGGGAAGAAGGGGCATCGCGGCAAGTAGTGAGCGGAGAGCAGCGAATTGGGGCGGTGAGTGGCCGCGGAAGTGCGGCAGGGGACGGGAGAGGTTCCGGTTCGCTCCAGTTGGCATTTTCGCCTTTTCCCGTTTCCCATGGGGTGGGGTGGGGTGGGGTGGGATTCCGCTATCGAAAGACACGCCAGCATCGGTCAGATGCTGAAATTCAAGCCTATCTGCTCTGGAAACGCTGGCAAAGATGATGAGTAGGATCTCGCAGGCAAACCTCCAACTGCTTCACAATGGAAGTTGCAGGCAACCTTCCAATTCCTTCACACTAAGGTGAAGGAAACAATTACCAACCACGCCCAGTACAAAACAAATAGGGTGAGCGATTTCCAACCTTAGCCGGTTCTCAAGCTTGAAATTTGACTTTTCTGTCCTTCCCAAGGTGGGAACTAGCAAGGCCATGCCACATTAGTTAAAGTAATGAGCAAGAGAGTACTATCTTGTATGATCAGAATTGGAAGACTCTAGACATTGCTTATGGGTTAGAAGTTCTTTTGGCTCCCGAAATGCACTGTAATTTCAATTTTTCTGAATAAAAATCTGAAAATTTAGCAATCCTCATATTTCCTATCGTCCTACATGGAAAAAATATACACCAACTCATACTACACAGAATTTGCTCCCAAATTGTTTATTTGATCGGTTATTGGTGCTTCCACCTTATAAGTTATTACTCCGTAGAAGATAGTAGGTCCACGGGCTCTAAGCCTTAACCCTTAAAAAAAGAAAGGACTAGCTAGTCACCGTGGAAATCATTTTGGTTTAGTATTGTGTGAATTATTGCTTTAAAAAATGTAAAAGCACTCATTGGAAGTCAATCTACTATAGAAGACCTTCCCTTTTCACACAAAATTTGGAAGATGAATAGTTGCACTTTTATCTTGGATGAAGAGATTCTTTGCATAAGAGGATTTGTGAAGGCTAGGAGGGCCATTTTAGGGCCATTCCCATTGCTATTTCCCCGACAACTAGTGAATAGCCATTGTCGAAGGGGGGGGGGGGGGTAATTTTCTTTTTGAAAAAATTTAAAATTAAAGAAAAAGTTGAAAAAAAAAATTGAATTTTTTCAGTGACATGGCAATTGTTGTGCCACATCAAGCAACAAGTGCAGCGAGTTCCCAGAGTCTAAAAATCTCAAGGAACTTGCAACCATCCAATACAGTTAAATATCTTCTAAGAGTATTGAATGGACAAAAAACGGTTGTGGAATCATTTTAAGGGTTAAAGGATGTTAAGGCCAAAAAGTGACTCATGGATGATTCAACAATTTACTATAGAAATAAAGCATGTACCTATTGGTCCAATAATTCAAGCATTTTGGTAACTACCTTAGTCATAGAGGTTGCATCTTTTAAGAGCTAAAAATGTTGTCTTTTGTGACAAAGGGACATTTTTGCACCAACAATGTATAAATAGTGAACATTTTACAAGGTGGACCATAGCTTTTAGCGACCATTGCATTTCAAAAATTGATAACCAATTCCATGAAGCTCCTAAAAAATATAAGAAAACTTGTGTAAAATGCCAATTTCATTTGTCTTTCAAGGAAAAATTTACTGAAAAATATTTCAAGAGGTCTAACCTTCCAAAATTATTTTTTAGCTCTTAAATGGGTGATTTATAGACCTCCTATCTTAATTAAGGTAGAATCCTCATTAAGATATGTACTCCTATAAATCATCAGTAGTTACAATTGAGTGAAGTTACTAATATTAATGTAAATTCTTTATAGTAGATCTTATTGGCATTTGGAAGAGGATTCCAATTAATGCATTTTAGTGTGCTTTGTTTGGACATCATATAAATAAAGGGGGGAGTTATTAGATCAAAGGATTAGAAGTTCTTAAAAGGTATCCCACTTTGTTAGATGAGACCATAGGAACAAAAGCATACGGCAACAAAAAATAATTATGCCATTTTGTGTGGTTTAGGTTCAAACCCAAAAGAGACTATAGTAGGACAAAATCTATATATTATTAGATTAAATTCAATAGATTGCAAAATCTATTAAAAAAAATCTATGATTGTAAGAATTAGCCCATCATAATATCCTAGAATTCCATTAGGTCTACCTCAAAAAATTGGACAAGAAAAAAACTCTTAAACATTGGCAAAACATTATCTACTTTAGCTATGTAGAATTTCAAGTAGACTTTACTTCCATAAGGAATGGCATAGGCTTAGGTCAAAGTGTAATCCAACTAGAATAACAACTCGCCTATGGCTCTTGACCAATTAAAATGTCTCCACTTCCGATTTGGGTGCAAACCACCTTTAAGTTATGAATTTTCAAATTTCTATCTCTAGATGTATCAAAATCCAACAAGAAACTCTCACACAGATTTTCCTATTTTGATTGTGTGAATCTTGCTTAATCAAAATGACCCTTTTTAGTCCAAGTGTAGGGATTGCATTTAAAACAAAGTTCATTATAGGAGTCCATAACTTAATAGCAATTAATAAGCATATATAAATCAAAATTCAATTTAGAATCAAAATTAGAAAAGAATTTCTAAGGTTTTTCAAATTGGAATTGCGTTTGTCAAGTTTCATGATGTTTTCACTTCTAAATGAGTTTAGAGAAACTACATTTTAAGATTAGCTTTGCCTTGATGCCAAACAAAAAGGAACCAAAAAGTTCAAGTTCAATGTTACAAATAGTTTTTTTGGAAGTCGAAAACTTGAATCCCTACTTTCACCACCCCATCTTTCTAAAGTTTTGCAAACTAAAAATTCCAATTCTTTTCTTACAAACAATGCACAATTTCATACAAAATTATGGAAATTAATTTGTCTTTTTCACAAAGTTTAGTTGATTTTTGTACTTGAAAGTCAATTCTTACAATTATGACATAGATCTAGGTGTTTTTTTTTTAATTGTTTTTTGGAAGCAAGCAAAATTAGATTCCAATTTATTTTTATTGGCATGGAATAGGGGGGCACAATAGTTGTTGTAGTTTTTACCAAGTTTAGGGGGGAACTTGTACTCATTTCTAAAGCCAGGTAAGAAAAGTTTAGTAAATTTGGTGATGTGGTCGTATGTATTCGAGTCACATTGAATTTGTCAATTAATTCGAGGACAAGAAGGAAAGGAGGGTAATTCCCCTTTTCTTTAACACCATATGAATAATTATGGAATCTCAAAGTATTATCTATGAATGCAAATAAACAATTTTTCACACTCTCAACACTAATATCTTGTAATTTATTCTATCAAGCTCTTAAAATGTTTCCACAAGCTCTCATACAAATTTTATGCAAGATCCTAAAGTTAAATATGTAAGAAAAAACTAAAATTTCATCTTGTTTTTTTGCACCGAAAATGTCAATTTTAAAGTGGTTATGGGCAAAACAATCATAAGAGCTTTAGGGCTCAAATGTCATAGTCATGCCCTCAAAATAGCTTTTCAATGTTTTTCAAAAAAATATTCTTGTGAAAATCACAAACATTCAATATACAAACAATTTGAAAAGGAAATTTTAATTTTTGGCTTCAAATTTAATTGAAAAATATTGTTTAATATATTAAATCATCTAACCATATGGATATGATTTATGAATCATATTTTACAACTATTATTTGAAAATTGTCATTAAATTATTCTTCTAAATTACATTTTTTGAAATCCATTGCTTCTCTTGGCTTTACACTTCTTTGCACTTCTATGATTTTGGGCTTTTGTGAGCTTTGAGCTTTTATAATTTCAATTTTTTATTGCTACTATCAAATGATTTTGAGAAATTTATTCAATTGAAGCAATTTTGGATTCTACAACAATTAAGTTGTTCACAAAGTTTTTGAGATTTATAAGTTTTTTTTTTCAATTCTTCAATTTGGACTGCCATTTTTTGTAACAATGGAGTCAAATTTCTAATGTATATTCTAATTTCTAATGCATTCTAATGTATGTGTATCTTTTATAGTATTCACCATTGCATATGTTTCATTCATCATTCAATAAATTTCTATTGTACATTTCAATATATGCTTACTTATAAAAGAAAATTATACAAAGATTTTAGTCATTTTTATCTGAAGATTTATTGAAATTTTTTTTTTGCATTCTATCTAATACATAAAATTCTTATAAAATTCTAATGATGAATGTGTAGCATAGCAAGCACCAACCGCTACTTGACAATAAATTCTTAATATATGAACTCCTAAAGTTCCTAACCTAAGGCCTTTTTTCATATGAAATTGTTCAAAATTGCCATTTGTAGTGCAAATAGTAAATTATTTTTTTAAAATTTAATATTTGGAATATTTAATTGGAAGATATT
The DNA here is from genome assembly GCA_963969395.1 of Pseudoscleropodium purum. Taxonomy (NCBI): domain Eukaryota; kingdom Viridiplantae; phylum Streptophyta; class Bryopsida; order Hypnales; family Brachytheciaceae; genus Pseudoscleropodium; species Pseudoscleropodium purum. The sequence goes on from OZ017803.1 coordinate 17,884,358, forward strand.
GCAATATACTATAATGAGATTGTATAGAAAAAAAATTCAAAAACTTTGATTGCATAGATTGCAAGTTAACTACATTCAAAGTGCAAAAATCATTCTTTTTGAGCATTGTAGCTAACTAGTTTATAAGACTTTGAATCCTCTTAAATTTAAATTTATTTCATTTTCTATTTTTAATGAAGAATAATTTGTCATGAAGAATTGAGTTGAGGGTTGTAGTTTTTTTTAATGTGATTTACATTCTTTAAGAATTATTAAAGTAGATACAAGATTGAGGGAAATTTTAAATTGTTAATAACTTTAAGATTGAATTAAAACACATTGTCTCATTTCAATGGCAAGATTGTTGTAACAATCAAAGCTAATCTTGTAGAACTTCTTTTTTGACAAAATGAAAAAATTGAGCTCCAAAACAAATTCAATTTAATATTTTATTTTCAAGAAAATACTTTGATTGCCCCCAAAACAAGATGCTTCATAATTTTCTCATCACTTATCCAAATAGAACAAACCAAAGATTTCCATATAGACAATAATATAATCTATGAAAAACAATTTTTTAGATCTTTTATTTCATATTTGGTAGATTTATTTTGCTACTTGGTGAATTGAAATTTGTGCTTAGGATGTCCTAACTTTTGCTCCCATGCACCGATAGAAATGAAAATTGTATTCCTAAAAAGCTAATGAATTAACCAAAAGTTTCAAAAAAACTCATCATAAATTGAAATCTTAGGAATAAGTCCTACTCAATGTCCTAATTGTCATTTAGGACACAATTAGACTTTAGGAGTTAATCCTAAAAGGACAAGACCTATCTCCAAGGTACTTTGCCAAAAACAATTCAATTCATAGATTAATAGACCATGCACTCTTCATCTCTATAGTCTATAGTATTCTTGAAATTCATTTATTGACCATTTTTTGGCTACTTCAATGTTACAAGGTTATATATATATGCTAGGCTCTTGAGTGATTTTGCATTTTTGAGATAAATACATCTAAAATTGCTTAAAACAAGCATGTGAATGTAGTCAATACTATCAAATTATTAAGTTCTATTGGATCTTGTTGGAAATCAAAGGGGATTCTAAATTCTCTCACCATGAATTGTATGAAATTATATATGCATTATCAAAATGTTGAAAACAAGTACACCAAAAATCGACCCTAGAATCTCGTGATTGGAGATTGTACACATTATAGACAAGAATCTCTAGGGAGTGGTTTCAGAAACGGGTTGCAATTGGATACATGCAATTTCCTTACATGATAATCATGTAAAGGTAGTTTAAGAAAAATATCATCCAGCATTTCTGCATTTTTCAGTTATTATTTTTTGTGTTTTTATTGTTTTATTGTTTATTTGGGGGGGCGAGGGGGGGGGGGCGCACAAATCAGCATTTCCGATGAGAGAAATCATGGCTGGTCTAGAATTGTACATGTAGCAGTTCTGTACACATGTCAGATCTATAAAATTCATAGATCTGTACATGTGGCATGTCTGTACGCGTTCATTGTATTATAAGTACGCTGAAGGAGATAACTAAGAATTTTAGAAAGATTTCTCCGCTTCAGGAAGGTTCGCAGAAATTGCTTCCGCTTCTCAGTTCAGGCAAGGATCCTCACTTGGGTGCAATTTTTTTTAGTTTTTATCAGCTGTTTTCCTTTGATTTTTAGATTGACACTAAAAAAACAAGGGTACAAATGACTTGTCTACAATGACTACAACACAAAAAAGGATTGAATGCAAAATGATTATTTTGCAGTTATTATGTACAAGAAATGACTATTGCAGTCATATTGTGGACAAGTCAATTATACCCTTGGTTTTGGGTGGTGTGAACTTTATTTTCCAAGTATTGAGTTTGGATATTTTATCTATTTTTTATTCTTAATAGAAATTTAATAGATATGTTTGTTAGTATTTTGTCAATGTTTTTATCTTGCAACCAAGTTTTTCTCCCAATATGTTCCACTAGCTAACTTTGAATTAGGAGTCAATTTTTTCCTAAACATTGCTTGGGTGAAATTGGTATGTAAGTAAAAACCTGCCCTTTATTTTGTTATGTATTGTAGTTTGTTAATCTCTTAGCATTTTGACATTTTAATTTTGACAATGAATATAATGAAGTTTCTAGAGGCTTTTTTGACAAAAGGATATTTCATTCATCAAAACCAATGCTTGACTTTTAAAAGAAACACTTTTTATATGTTGAATTTGAAGAAATTGAAATAAATAATGTATATTTATGAAGATATAAGAAAAATATGAAAAAATGTTCAATGAATTATTTTCTAAGTTAGTTACTGAAAAAAATTAACATTAATTTTTTAATATATCAAAATGACTTTTTATATAGTGAAAAAACATGAATGAATTCTAAATACCTTAGAAGCTCCTTCTTTAACCCCTAAAGTTCCATGACTATGTTTTTCACTAGAAATGCTCAAAACTAACAAGTACCAAAATTTTGAGCAAAAACTTTTTTTGACATATCTAACCATAGGATCTTGTAGTATACTAACTTGAAAACCTGTGGTAAAAATTTTAGACATTTTCACTACAAGAATTGCAAGATATAAGCATTCAAATTCACTAAAATCATTTTTTTCTACCCTATAAAAGTAGGGCAGTTGCACTTCACAAGCTCACTTTTCTATTAAAAAAGGTCCAAAATGGTGGTGCTTCTTTGTATTATTTTTCCTAGACAAGTTGACCATATGCTTGAAATTTTTAGATCATTTGGAATTGTACATTATATAGGAAAAAAATAGTAAACAGAAAGAAATAGAGAATGATTCAAAATACTAAATTGTTAAGAATTTTATTATGGAATTAAAAAATACCAATCCCAATGGTTGTAATGTTGTAATAAACAATTTACATCTTGTCATTTTATTTTTTCCAAAAATATTGAAAATTGAGTAAGATAAAGGTCTTTCAAGTTTATTTTAGAGTAGAGAATCCATAACTACCCACAAACAAAAAATCCTCATAACTTTTGACTCATTAATCAAAATCAAATGATTCAAAGCTTTCCACACACACACACACACACACACACACACAGATATATATATATATATATATATATATATATAACACTTTAGAAAATCAATTTCAAATTTTTGTTTATGAAAAAAGGGACTTTTTTTTATCTGCCTAAATTGCCCATTTACGAAATAAAGTAGCATATCAGGCTATAACTTTTGACTCCTATTTCCAAATGTCATGAAATTTAGTACATATGAAAGATATTCCTTACCCATGTCTTTTCTTAAAAGTTTGTTTTAAAATATATAAATCCTCATTCACAAGTACCTTGCCCAAAATTTCTATACAACCAAAAAATACATGCTAGTCCTTTATAGGTTAATCATTCATAAAATAATTTCAACTATACATGAAGATTTTGCCACCAAAAGGTTTCTTTGTATTGCCACTACTTACATACAATTAAGTCACAATCATTCAAAAACTAGTCACGTTTGTCCATTTTTCTATAAAATATTTGTATTGTTGGCATTTTAAATATCATTGCATATTAATAAAATGAATATGATGAATTCATTATATTATTTTCAAATTTATTGATTTATCAAGTAAATTTTTCTGATAGACAGAATTCTAAATTCACTCATTTGCAAATTTTGAAATTTAAACATGTAAAGGCTTTATATCTTCAACAATTCAAAATTTCTTCTTATAGAGGCTGAACTCATCATGGTCTACAAGTATGTCAAAATTAGAATTTACAAATTAATCAAAATTGCTTACAAAAAGAACAATGGCCCCTTACATAGCAACAATAATAATCCTTCTATCTATGGAAGATATGCTCTCTTGTGGCAATATCACATCTACTATGATATTTGGTATTACTAATAGCTTAATCAAATATAAAGTATTCAGGAGAAAATCTTACTTCATCTTAAAATCTAAATCTTATTTATAATTTCAAAATATTAATACTTCACAAAATATCATATTTGTGAATTTTTAAATTTAACAAAAGAAAACTATGATTTTTTGAGTTGATTAATTATTTACAAATTTTAGATTTTAGATTTTATAACTTGAAATTTATTTATTTTTGAATTTGTATATTTATAGATTTTATAATTTTATGATTTCAAATAATTAGAAGTCATTGGTAGTTGTAAGATGATTATGGAAACCTTTACATTTAAAATACTACTACTCATTACATGTAAAATAGTTTATTTGGGGGGACCTTCAAGGTTTAAGGAAAATCTTTCATATCTCCTTGTAAAACTCAATTCCAACCACTTCTTTCTCTTTGTCTATAGGTTACCACTTTTTGCTGTATCTTATAGTTGGACCAATAAAAAGAATTCTTATAAGGTACCTAGTATAATAGTTGTGGTTTTTGAGTAGGATTAGCAAAAGCTTTTTTTCACCTTATTGGACTAGTTATTTTACTTTGAATCTTCTTAGCTTAAAATTTTTATATGTAGTACTAATTATTTTGAATTTATAATTTTTTATATTGAAGAATTCACTTGAAGGTCCATTAATTTATTTTTTAAATCTTAATTTTCACTCATTAAAAGATTGTTGAGTAGAAGTAGATTCAATATTGAAGACAAAACTATAATTTTAATAGCTCCAAGATGTAATTGAAACACACCAATTTCAATGGTGAGATTGTTCTAGTAAGAGATTTTAACCTTGTGAGTTTTTTTTGTTAAAAATTTGTGAAATTTCATTAATTAATGAATCCTACAAGTTATTTTTTCAAGAAGATTCTTTGATTGCTCAAAAAACAAGATTGTTCATAACTTTCACATAACAAATTCAAATGAAATGAATCATTAGAGGAGTTTTCCTCACTCGAGAGGACTATGAGTTCCCAAACTGCGGAAACAGCCTTGCAAAGGGCCGCGATAGCTCATTGATGTGGCACAATGACTGCGACGGTTGAAAAAAATAATTTTTTTCTCAAAAGAAAATTAAAATTTTTTTTCTACTTTTTCCTTCATTTCAAGATTAATATTTTTTTGAAATTTTATTTCAAGAACAATTTTTCTCCAAAAACTACACGGAAGGGGGAATTCACAATGCACCACCTAGAAACAACCCTCCTTGACCCCCAGAAATCCTCTAATGCAAAGCTTTCCATGTAGATAAAAATACAGGCAAGGAGTAAGAAAAAAAATTTAATGAAATTTTTTGTGGTTTTTTTGTTTGCTTAGTAAACTAAAACTTGGACTTATTGTGCCATAGCATTTGCTTTCAAGCCTTGATTTGAAATAAAAATTACATTCCTAGAAAGCTAATGTGTTTTTCTATCTTCAAAAAATTTCAAAAAACCAAGACAAACAGTGAAACCACAATAGCTAGCCCACAATTCATTTTGTCCTCCGAGGGGGAAAAAAAGACTGTAGGAGTTAAAGTGAGCTTACATTATGAGCTATCCTAATTTAAAATATATCCTATACTGAAAAAATTATCAACGGCCATATAAATTCAATAAAAATCATAAATCAATTTGTCTATCCACCTTCGTTACCATTATGCTACCTCCGATGGTTGACCTCTTAAAAGACAAGTCATTACCAATGGACCTTGGGAGGGTTTTTTCCAAGCTTTTCAATTGGAGTGAAAAGAAGGGCTTGAATAGAGTGTACTTGATTTGCAACTCTACAACCATAAGCTATGAAGTTTGACTTTGTGAATGGAAGTTTGAGAGTTTCAAGCTGTAGTTGCAGATTTTTGTAATTTTTTTAGTCTATTTGGCTTTGTAATGTAAATAGGGTCCAATTGATAGTCTATTTCCCATTAGGAGGCTAAAATACAGGATAATTTGTAATTACAAACAAAGTGGCACATGGAGAGATTTGAACAAGGCTAATTGATTGAGTTGAAGCGAAGTCAAGTAGATCAATATAGCTTTTGGAAATCGGTGTACCTTGTCAAGTTGACTTTTTGCGGACTATAAGTCCAAATGACAATTTGTTCTTCTCTCTTTCTCTCTCATATTGTAGAGCAACAAAGTCTAGTCGCTTTAAACCTTTAAAACTATACTATTTGCTGATACTACTAATACATAAAATTGTTAAAGATCTTTGCACTAGCTTGTGTAATGTGGTACTATTGTATCCAGTTGAGTGTGTGATCTATGTATGATCAAGTTGGCAGGGTGTGTGGATTGTTTGAATAAAGTCTCACCTGGAGTTGTGCAATTTAAAGAGTGAATTGCTTAATTGTGAATTTGTTGTCTAATTGCCGAGTGAATCTGTCTGTTAAAGTGAGCAAAGTGCTTATTAAATTGTGGATTGGGTAAGTGTGATAAATTCATTGTTTGAATTGGCTATCTGCGGAGTGAAGATCGACGGAAATAGCTGAGAGATTTGTATGACCAAGATTGGTCAACTCGCCTCAAGCTAATCAGTGAAGTTGTGTTATTAGTTTGTTAAGTCGATTGATCAAACTACTCGTCTGTGAAATGAAAAGTGTTTGAATAATTGAAAGAGCAGGGTTGTGTAAACTACTGCTGTTGATTTGGAATTGAAACTCTGGTCTTGTTGGGAATTCAATTGGGTGATAGTCACATGGTTAGATTGTGGTTTACATGTTACCAAGCATCTTCCAATTGCTGAATGTGTATGAGACAAATTGCATATGGACGGGTATTTGCACTGATCAAGTCCGATCAGTGTGTATCAACTCGATCTTTTGAATGAATTAACTTGCTTGTGAATTGATAAATTGAGAATCTCATTGATAGAAGTTTGTGTGTCGTATTAGTAAGTACTGGTGTCAAATTGCTGCATGTATCAATATCATCAGCAGCAAATTGCTTGAGCAAGAGTTGCAAGTCGACAACAACTAATTTCTGAATTGCTCAAGTCCACTTGGTTGTGTATGAATGTCTCTGTGACTTTGTGGAATTGTTATGTAAGAGTGATGTCTAAATCAGTTTGTAGAATTTGGTAATATGATACTGGTTGCACGATCAAATCGACTCTTGTTGTAACACTACTGCCATGTGTAACTGCGCTCAAAGTCAATTGACTGAAGTCAAGTAGAATAATTCAAAGAATTATTAATTGAATTTGGAACTAGAAAAATTCAAATATGAGTTAAAATCGATTGTTGCACTGTGGGATTCAAGTTGTTGTTCAAATACATTTTATGCTCATAAAATCTAGTTGATCACTTGTTGATAGCAATTGAAATTTATTTAACAAAGCTTCAGCATTTGTCAAGATGCACTAAATTTTGTAGGATCAGACAAATCAACAGAGTTACTGTAAGAATTCTTTAAGGCAAATCATGGGTTCATAGCTTTGTCAATTTACACGGAACATTCCAGGTCAAGACCAGTCGACTGAGTCCTTCTAATTAGACCGAGAATTTGATTGCATGCACGGTCTTAGGATCCATTAGTTGGTCAATTGGTCATAGGGTATTCATTTGTAACATTGATTTCCAAAAATCAAGTAGACAAAATTTACATTACACAAGCCTCAATGGTGCTAGTACGTGAGCATGAAAATGCGAGCATGTGAGCTTTGAGCATATATATAAGTAGATATACTACAACCATTGAAGGTGCTTATTATATAAACACTTATAATATAAATACTTATATTATAATTACACTATAATCATAGAAGGTCTCTATAATATAGACATCTATAACATAGGTGTAGAATCTTCTAGGTTTATGTGCTCACGCTTTTAGGCTTATATGCTCATGCTTCTAGGCTCATATAATAACAACCCTCTTTCAAGCCCTAAATAATGTCCGAATTGCACACTTGAACTTTGGTATAAGTGCTAGTATATCACTTTGTAACTTCCGACACTTCGGAACTACAGATTGCAATTTTGAATGATACATTTCTTGAATATAAATGTGTTTCATTAGAATTTGTGGTTTTGCAAGTGAGCCCCTTCTACCACCATTGAGTCACGTAAGCTTGTACCTAAAGTGTTCATTTACAAAAAACTTCCTTTTCAGCGTGTAACTATAACTCTCTTCTAAGTAGTAAACATACTTTTGTAAGTACCAGATATGGTCATCCTCTTATTAAATTAGGTTTTTTGTTTTGTTTTGTTTCACGTTGAGATCTCCTAGACTGTGCATCTCCTATTTATGTATTTGGTATCTTTGGAAAGCCCTTGGCCAAGAGGGGTGCATGGGCTTGGTTTCATGGCATTTTGACCTTTGGCATGAATGTTATTGAATTTTGAAGTTTTTATGAATTAGAAAGTTAGAAAATTATTGTTTCTTTTGTTTTGACTGTGGCAATGGGGCACACTAGTCCTTCTATTAAATTAGGTTGTTTGTTTTATTTTGTTTGTTTGTTATGTTGAGATCTCCTAGAGCGTGCATTCTTTTATTTGCATGTTTGGTATCATTAGAAAGCCCTGAGCAAGGAGGGGCGCACGGGCTTGGTTTTGTGGCATTTCAACCTAAGGCATGAAAGTTATTGAATTTTGATATTTTTATGAATTAAAAAAATTAGGAATTTATTTTTTCTTTTGTTTTGATTGTGGCAATGGCACAGGGCACACTAGTATTAGTTAAAATGTAGTATTTCAAAACACTCAAAAACAATGACATTCAAGAGCTGTAAAGCTATAAGAAAAATTTCAATTGGTTTCGGAACTATTTCTAGAAGGGATTGTGAATGTCTAGAAATTTCACAAAATACTTATTGACAATCACCAAACTGATGAGTATGAAAATTAGAGAGGTGTAAGTTCATTTACATCCAATCTAGGGGTTGATATAAAGATTGAACACTTGGCAATTGCATTTTGTAGGATCTTGCACCAAGGCCAAAAGGATCAAGATGTCATTGTATAAAACTGATCCATTTGGTTTATAATACTTTGGAAACTAAGATTTAGATTGATAGGCTCGTAAACCACTACCGGAAATCCTCTCGTTTATTCTATGGGAACATTGTGTTCCACAATTAGGGGTTCCATACCCGTAATGTCTAATTACACAATCTTGCCCACATAATCGGGCATTACGAGTCTTTCATTCACAAATATTTTGTCATCTAAAAATATTCACTTGCCCACCAATGGTTTACGTCGAGCAATGCCTCTTGTCGTTGCGTATTTCGAAAAATAAGGAGACTTTTCATCAGGCTCTACCCTCTTCATTGGCCCTTTATTTTCCAAAATGCTCTCTTCTTTAGGCATTGTCCTATACATATTTGTCACCTTTAAAATCATGAAGATCATCATCCTTGAACAATACAACCCCTATAATCAAGGTAGTCACCAAAATGCTTTGATAAGACCAATAGGTGCATTTTCAATTTCTACAATGAATAATGAAGTCATCCATTGGACACTTTGGATTCTCAACCTCCTTGAAGGATTTGTTGATCAAAAAATCAATAGACTTTGCATATAATCTTCTCAAAAGTACTACAAAACTATGAAGCCAAATTTTAGCCATTTTGTAGAGAATTGTGCATAAGGACTTCAAAACAGGGACCAAATATTGTCTACTATACAACCTATTTATTGCATCTTTTTACCTTAATCTCAAAATGCTCAAGGAGCTTGGGTACATTCTATTGACTTCATGTTTTGGATTTTTTGCATGAAATTTTAAGAACTTCTACTTAATGTACTCTATACATGAAGCTTCATTGCATGTCATTCTAATGAGTATTGCAAAAGTTAGAAGTTTTTTTGGTTTCAATGTCAAAGCAATCAACTAAAAACATGTCTTACAAATAAATAATGAAATTTTGATTCAATTTCAACTTATGATATAAAATTATTGAAGATTTTATTTTACAAGCAATTAGAAGGCTAAGCAACACTTCTAGAAAATGGTGTCCTAATTGATAAAAACCTAACAAATTTATATTGAATTTGGTATTGTATTAACCATTTTCACCATTTTCTCTTGCATCTGCACAAGTTAAAAAATGATCTAGAAATTTTTGTTGATTCAAATAGTATAATGTTGAAGCCAACAAAAACTTGAACATGTTTTTTATTCACTTTGACGTATAAGAGTTTCTAATAAGTTTTTGTCATTCTAGCAATGTCTAAATTACCATGGTTGTATAGTACAATGGAATTCATTTTTTGTAACTTCATCATCATAGGTTGATGTTTTTTAAAATCATCATACTTTGATAGTTTGATGGACGTTTAGGCATAGTAGGATAACTTTTTTTAGAAATTCTTGTACTAAAAGAAGGTTGAAAAATCAATCAAACTTTTATATCCAAAAGTCTCTTTTAGATTTCAAGTTTGTAATCAATAGTTATGAACAAAGTTTAGAGAAGGGTTGGAAAGGATTTTTTTGACATTTTAAAACATCTTCTCTAAGTTTTGTCCATAACTATTAATTGGAGACTCAAAATTGCAAAAAAATTTTGAAGATGAAATTTAGGTTCATTTTACAACTTTTATTAGTTGAAAGTTTAAAGAATAATAATTCTACTATGCCTAAATGGCCACCCAAGCTTGTTGAGTTTACAAAACAAATGGCAAACAATAGCAAAAATTAACTAAATAATAACTATATTCTACTTTAATTCTTGAATGATACAAGGGGTCTCTATAATAATCATATGTTTTGATATCATTAGAGGATTTTCTACAGTTGTGAAGGGCTGTGAGTTCTCTAAGCTACTAGCATTAGGGGAACAACCTTCTAGTTGCTGCCTGACTTGGCACTGCGACTGCCATGTTACAAACAAAAAAAATTCAAAAAAAAGATATGTTTTTTTTTTCCATTCTAAGTTTAATGTGTGTGCATTTTTGGATTAAAAAAAATGAAAAAGCACTCATTGGAAGTTAAGCTATTATAGAAGACCTTTCTTTTTTCCACAAAATTTGGAGGATGAATAGTTGCACTTTTGTCCTATACAACAAGATTCTCTTTCATTTATCAACCAAAAAATGGCTGTGGGGTCATTTATGGATTAAACTTGAAAGTGTATGAGTGGTACAATAATAATGGAATTGGAACCTAGGCACAAGGTATAAGGTTCAAATCCTTCTGCATCCATGCCTAGATAGTCGCCCATGTAGTGGCACCTAGGCAGGTTGTCCACATAGCAATGCCTTGTTAGCCGTTCGTAGCATCATCTAGGTGGCTGCGCTTAGGTGACTTTATCCATGTCAAAATGTCTTATTGATGATACTTAGGTGGCATTTTATGTTGATGTCATAGATGCCACAAATCAACTTTTTTTTTGCCATATTTATTATAGTTTTCTGTTTATTCATTTTTCACTTGACCAATTTTATAAAAGAGTCAACAATTTCATATTAAAAAATGTCCAAATCAATGCAACCTTTTGAACAAACAATATCAACACGTCCTTGTTGGATTTTTGTTGATCTAGTAATATATTTTCTAGTAGTGCAAAGAAACAAATGAAATTGTTTATTGTATGCAATTTTTAAGTTTTAAAAGTAATAACAATATGGGACATATGTTGCTCACTAGAGCATTCACACCATTGGGATTGACAATTTGTATATTCTTGTCAAAGTTGTTAGCAATTTAGTTTTTTTCTTTCATCAAATACTTCCTTCAACTTCATAAATTTCTAAAAGATGAATATGAATGTTATTTTGGTTAAATGTTTTTCATATATTTTCAACTCATTTTGAACTTATTGGTTAAATTGCACAAGTTAGAGGACATATATATTTTTTTCCTAAAAATGTTAGAAAGAAGAATTTAAAGAAGGCCTTCAAAAATTTACTTTTTCAAATTTAGGCATATTAATCTTTTTACTCTAAATTTTTAGAAGATTTACTTGAACTTAATTAAAAGATTCTATGGTTGGATTTGATAGAGAACAAATATTGATGAATATCATAGCCTTACTTTCGATATGAAACTATGAGTATTTTGAAACATTAATTACCACAAAAATTTAGAGATTAATAATTCATTTGCATTCCGTATTAAGAATGGCAATATTGAAGATAATTGGGAATGAATTTTGAGAAACCTTTGAACTCGATTCACTTTGCTAATACGACTCCTACCTCATATCAATGTTGGCACTATTTACCAAAATAAAAAATGTTATTTGGTTAGCTAGATATCTAAAAATCCATACTTGCTCACTCAATCCATTACAAAGAATTTATACATGCAAAGAATGTAAAGACAATATTGCTCATAATGTGCATGAATAATGGTAAATATAGAGCATATATAACAATTTGGATAGAAACCGGTATATATAATATGAATTGTTTATGTGAAATTGGACTTTATTATTGACAGTAAAACATGATTATTACATAGGACATCCATAAAAATCCATGAACTAAAACATAGGTATTCTATAGTATTTGTATATTAATTTGGCCAATTGCACATGCATTCTAGAAGGTGGGTATTATTTTTAGGAAAAGGCAACTAGATCCAATAATTGTACAAGAAGAATTAGGGAAGGCACATTATATTTGAATACTTTGAATATCCAAGAGATATTTATTGAATTAATTGTATAATCTAAATGCTTTTCTTTTCTTTTCTAAATTATCCTCCAACATACTTTTGAATAAAAAACCTGAACTAACCAAATACACCAAGTCTCCAAAAATAGTGGAAACTATCATGTACCATTGAAACTTCAATGTTGGTGTCAAGACTATACACTCTGCTATTCCAAAGGCTACTATGACACATAATATCGAATATGCCAAAAGGATGGGTGTAACTAACAAGTTTTGGTGAAGTTTATCTACAATGTCCTTGATGAATATTTTCTGCTTTGGCAATACACTTCGAATACCAAACACCATTGTTGCAATGGCAAAATAAAATGAAAGGGTATTGAATACCCAAAATGTCCATAGGAATGCATTGTGTGTTGAACATCTACATTGTTGATGCTTAGGCTTGAAGGAGCAAGATCTTAATAGGAAGTAGTATAATCCAATGGTGGTTGAAGCCACAAGGCAAATGTAATGCTAACAATGAAGTAAATTCTAACCACTACAAGAAAATGGGGATAAATGTAATTGCAAAATGTGACTATAAAACAATCATTCCAGACAACAATGACTAGAAAGAGATTCGGGGCCCTACAGTTATAGTGGATAAGTCGTAGAATATGACTGCACCTTTATATTATCACCATCCACTTTTGCCTTGGATGAAAGATACATGACAAAAGTACCAGAGTGATGATGTGGAAGAGGAAATTTTAGGTAAAGAGTGGACAATTGCCCATTATTTAAAAAAAATTTAGATGACATAGATGACCACATTAGCAATTGCATTGCAGTTGTGTTTTAGTCGCAACCTTATCTTCTTCTAGTTGACGTGGACCTCCATGTTAGTGCAATTTTGAAGTCATTTTCTAGTCATGTTTAAATTGCATTTTAACACAAATGGCTAACATGTGCAGTCATTTTGCATTCATAGAATTTGGTACAGTGAGTCATTGTTGTGTCATCTTAGAGTGAGGATTGACTCATTTGTCAATTACAAATCAATTACCATGTTAATTTAGGCAAATGACATATAGCCCCTTTTATCAATTCATAAAATATTCACAATTCTATATTAGTAAATTTTTGACATATAGAACATATAATACATCATATATAGTACACACACAATATACCATACACAATACAATATATTATACATAATATATTATACAAAATATACCACATAATATATCATACAAATACACCATACTTGACAACCATGTCACATAGCTTCAAAAAACACTTAACATAACAAAGGAGAGTTGAGAAGAGAAGATATTTATACAAGTGAGGTCGTAGGAGTTATGACAAACAATATGGAACATGTAAAACGTAGGGAACAAATTAAAGTAAAATTTCAGACCGCATTTAGGTATAGTAGACCACCTTTTTTTTGAAAAAACTTTATCTGAGAAAATTTGTGAAAACAAACAAATTTTCATTTCCAAAAATTCATTTTATATTTCAAGCCTTAGATAAAAAGTTATGAACAAATTTTCAAAGACGGATTGGAAGGGATTTTTTCCTTTGACATTTTTCTCACATCTTTTCTAAATTTTAATAATCTTCTTATAGTCTTTTTGTAGTTGTTTTATAGTAGTAGACTAGTTGTGGTGTATATGTTTTTCTTCTAGTATTCTTTTTCTGACATAATAACGTACTTATCGTATCTTCTAAAGAAATTGGATCTTTGCAACCCACTCAATGCTAGGTGGATGTATCCTATAGAGATGTATATAAAAACATTGAAGAACCATGTCCAAAACATGGCATGATCCAAAGCATGCACAATAGAAGAATACTTGAAAGACGAATATATTGTCTTTATTATGGAGTACCTTCACGATTTTGAGGCCACTCAAAGATGCATCTAGGATGAGGATGAGGAATATGGAGATGTGGAGGAGTCTGACCTTGTTGGTGCCATCAAATTATTAGCGGAAGACAACCTACTACCATTGTTGTTGTACTAAGGTAGTCATCTATTGGTGATCCTTCTATTGAACATATTTTTATGCATACATGAAAAGTAATTGTGTTCATATAAAGTATTGGGATCACATCAATGTGCTTTACGTACACTTTTGCGGTCTTTGTAATGTATGTGCTACCATTAACTTCATAAGCAATGCATTTCTATCCCTCATTTGTAGTAGCAATTGTTGTTGGAATAGTCATAGTTCCCTACTCTCCTTGTGCATGACTTGTACTCTCCCAGTCACGTCGCAGTCGCATTCCAATTGGTTGTCCAAGAAAAACTGCCCGTGCGGGTAGGCTTCCGCAGACACTAAATTTCTAAATGGGCTCTATTACCTCATGGAAGTGACAAATTAGTGATGTAGTTGTTACATCCCAATGCCCCTGTTTGCATTCAATGACTTTGTGTTATTCAAATGTGATTGCGGCAATCATCTTATTTTAGTCACATTAGCAGCCCAAAGCTCCTGCGTTCACGTCAACGATGTCATTTGCACGTCATTAACTTGGAAATTCATCTTAAATTTGCCCTAGTTGTCTATAAGTCATGTTTCAGTCACTTGTTAGTTAGAAAAGTCACGTTTTGTGATTGCGAAGTCAAAAAACATGACTCAAGTGTCCATCCTAGCTTTACTGCTTCATAATGAACAACACTATGAATGGAAAACAACAGATGAAAAACAAACTTTGTCGATAGTTCATCTCGCAGTTGCAATGACAACTACATAATGATTGGGATGTTGGAGACTGCAAAATTCCGATGCTCATATGGAGGGACTAGTCGTGTTCTAGTCAAAGCACACACGTAGTCATATGTGCCCAATCACGTTTATATCCGATTTTTTGTAGTGAACAAGAATGGTATTCGCAACATCCACATAGACTTGTTGATTTCTATAAAGAATTTTGATATATTGGCTCACATCATCACACTTCCAAAGCATTCTTTTGATGTGCTTGTACCCATGATCAAATATGATTTGGATTGCACTTTGACCATTGCCTTCTTCCATGAGCTCTATTTTTCCTTTGCTTTGCAATAATTTTTTTACCACCTCTATATGACCTTCAAATATAGTTGCAAAAATATTCTCATGGATTCTTGGCATTTGCATCAACTTCATAGTCTCAAAGAATTTTCACAATGTTCATCATTATTAAAAGAAAACTGTGTTTTTTTGCCTTGTTTTGCTTTAACGCAACTTGTTTTTTTGTATGTCACTTTGTTTTTCACTTAACACATGTTGGGGTACGAATTGTGAGTGACGTTTTTGGAGACGCGGTCATGGAAAGTGCAAAATGTAGGAATGTCACTTCTGACATAGGTGTTTTTTTTATGTCCAAAAAAATTCCTTATGTGTTTGGAGAATGTTCAAAAAAATGCACTTCCACCACGTCAGCAAATAGATCCATTTTGACTATGGATAAGTTAATAAAATTACTACGGTCTATAGTAAAATGTTAACTGTATGTGAAAAATTTAGAAGAAGGGCAATCATGTAGCATGCTTTGCAAAAAAAAAAATGAATGGATGAGTACCATGGATGAAAAGAGATGCCCTTTATACAAGTAGGATGGTAGGAAGTGAAATAATTCATATGGGATATCTCAGACAACATGATCTTGATGTCAGAAGCAACATTGAGATGCTTAAAACAACATTAGAATGTCTAAATGAATGCCTAGATGTTTGAAACAATGTAGAAAAGTACAATGGCCAAGTTTTCATATTCTAGTTATTCCATATCTTTTGTCTCACCATGGATAGAGAATAGATACAAATATGACCTTTGTAATCTTCATCTTCACTAATTTTTAATGAAAGAATTCCTTCATTTTGCCATCAAAAATTCTCTTGATGGTAGATGGTAAGTTTTCTTTAATTCTTGGTGAATTCTACATTTTTTCTTATTGTTTTTATTTTTATATTTATTTTAACAAATTATTTTTTGTTGGCCTTGTCCTATAGGTATGCACTAATTGATGTTTCAAAAAACATCTAATTTAGTGTTTCAAAAAGCAGCATTAAAATTTTCAAGCTAACTTGTTGACCACGTCAAATTCTTTATGGGTCTTCATCGGATTTATAATGGGTCCATGTCACTAGACACATCAAAGATGAAAAATGTATCCTATGTGGCATTGCTTGCCCCCAAGGCTTATGTGGCAATGGCCGCCCCTCCAAGTGTCATGCATTGGGGATGCCCTATTGCCCTTGTTCCTTTCACATTTTTCCAAAAATAAGTCATGTTTTTTGCACGTTTTGTGTCTATCAGTTATAATGCATTTAAAAAAAAATCATAGTTGACACAAAGTACACGTTTTTTGTCATTTGTTCTAACATTTCAAAAATCCTTGTTTTCTTATAGTGCATGTTGTGCCTTCTACTAGGAAACCAAATTGCTCCATTTGTATTTAACATCAACATTAACGCCAACTACTATTAGTGCTTTGAATGTGTCAACCACTCTTGATATTAATGAATAGAGAAGTGGAGTCATTCCACCCTTGTCTACAACATCTACATTTGCATTATGTTCCACCAAAAGTGATATGATATTTGTAGCTTCATTACTTGCTACAGAGTGTAGTGGACTTTGTCCACATCCATCAACCACATTAGCATTTTGTTGCAAAAGAAGTGTCACAACCAAAGTTGCAACATCCAAAGACCCTTTCTTTGCCACATAATAAAGTGGAGTATATCCATCATAATCTCACAAATTTACACCGGTCTTTTTATTTAAAAGATATGCAACAACATCAATATATGCTTCCTTTCCTGCATGATGCAAGGCGGTTTTCTTTGATTCATCTCATACATTGACATTGTTGATGAGAATCATTTTGAAGATGCGAAACATGGAATCCTCTCAATGTACCATTAAACAAAAGATACTATCCATACATGAAAACTTCAACTTTGTATCTAAGATGGTCTTCTAGAATTTCAATGTTTTTTCCAATAATAGCATAGGACAAAGTACTCCCATTCCAATATGTAGTTGAAGCGTTGATGTCCACCTTCTCCGAGCTGAAGATGTAACGTACCATTAATCTATCATCCATCAATATAGCCCAATGGAGAGAAGTTGTTCCTTGAAATCACCAATGTGAAGGACCCCAAATACAAAAAAGAGGATTGTCAATATCTCCATATGGATCCATTCTCAATGCTTCTACAATTTTGGTAATGGATTTGAAAAATGGAGCATGAAAAATTCTTCATTTTCGCTCCACTTACAAATCGTGCATTTGAAATTTTGGAGATGCTCTTCTAAAGTCAAGGATATCCATGCAAGAGCTAATGGTCCTTCACTACTACTCACTCCACTAGAACTTGCAATGTTTGAACCAATAGACGTCATTTTCTTTGACAAATCTTCTACATACAAGAAGTTCCAAAGAATCTCTAGTCCCACAATATAAAATAACTTTGATTGCAATAGGAGAATATAAAAGTATCTCATAGTGTGTTTTCATACTACATATACTTCAATGGCCTTGGAACTTAGATTGCATTTGTAATGCACATTCAACACACAAAGAAATTATCACTATAATGATTTCTTGAAACACATTTTGTAACAAACATTTACAAAATTCAGAACATCAAAATTGATTTAGAGAAATTCTAATGTGTGCATAAGCTATACTTTCTTTATTAATAAAACAAATTCATTGCAAAGATTGAGAGGTTTAGAAACCTTCTTTTCAAAACTATATCAAAATAATGTCCATGCAAAGCTAAAACTAAATTAAATCACAAAGAAAGAAGAAAATTGTATGCAAGATGAATTTTCTTATAATTGAAATTGTGCTTCTTTTTCTTGCCTAGGTAGCTAGTGTAACAAGTTAGCATCCGATCCAATGTTTGGAAAGAACCAATCTAATCCTTGCTTTGAAATTCTTTGAGAAGAGGAGGGGCATTGTACTCATTCTTCACCATGAAAATCTTTCCATTTGAGTCCAAAGCAAGTTTCCTAAAAGTTTTTGGCTAGTGTACCATAGCAGCATCGTCATCGTCAATTGCCCCTGTGTAATGCTGTTGCCAATTCTAAGTGTCCATTTCACTTAAAACTGTAGCCAATAAAAATGAAGTAGTTTATTTATCCAATTTTTTTTGTGGAAGTTGCTTGAGTAAATTTTCAATGAATAGTAAATTGTAAATTCTTTTATTATGGTAGTATTGATTTCTCTAAAGAAGAAGGTGCTTCTTCCATGAATCACCCTTGTTGTGTATTTTGGCTATTTCTTATTAATCAATCTTGGTGTGAATTTTAGCCATGAAAATGATGCTTTTTGAATTTGAATCTAGTTAATGGAATGAAACTTATCAACTCCAATTTCTACTCAAATTTGAAAATTTGAAAAATTCATAAATTTCAATATTCGATAGCAATATGAATTTTGGGCAATGTAACTATGGTTTCAAGATTTTCTAATTTTAGAATAATGAAATATCATTGTTTTTTTTACTATGATGCTATATACTCTAATGTATGTGCATAATGGTGAAAATTTCAGATTTTTTGAGTATGCCAAGTTTTATACTATGTATCTTATATGAATTTTCTTCATTTTTTCCCTAAGAAATTCACAATAATTTTGATTTTTCCCTCAAAAAATTTAAAAATATATACATATGATTTCATCTCTGACAGTAAATATAATATATTTCATTTATATCTAATTGCAAATGGCAGTAAATAGAGTGATGGACAATGAGGCTTGCAATCAGTTGTCTTGGGCCCATCCTTTCAAGATTATGAGTTTAAAAAGTTCACCTAGTGTAGGTTAATTCCATCAGTTCACATTCTTTCCACTTCACACTTGAGTAAACGAGTTCTAGAAATAAGGTACTAATTAAAACAAATATTTCATTAAAATGGCGGTATTCTACAAACTAGGCACTTTTAGGTTTAGTATGTGCAATTTAAACTATATACCTGTCTTAGATTTCAGGTTTTAGGGTTTGCAATCTATACCATTCTTAGAAAATTAATGGAGAAAGTGACACCATTTTAACGAAATATCTATTTTAAGTAACTAGGCCATTTGTAATTAATTAGAGATTGAAAATCATTAACCTTCGAAAAGATGACAGCGTTGTTCTTCTTCTTCAAATATCATAACGGAATCCTGAAGTTTGGAGTAAATTAGGGTTTAGATCTCTGCAACATGCGTGTGTCAGTAAGTAATGGATGCGCTGATCTCTGCTCAAGAGTCCTAGGAATGGTTTCAAGTGCGCTTGGAAGAGAGAGCTGTAGATCGCGGTCTAGTAACCCCTAAAGTTACTTGAGTATGTTTTCACCAAAAATGCTCTAAAACTGCCATTTTTAGGACAAGTACCAAAAAAATTTAAAAACATTTTTGGACACATCCAACTCTAGGATCTTATATAATGATAATTTGAGAATATGTGAAAAAAATTTCAGAAATTTCCACCATGTAGATTGCAAGATATTAGCATTTCAATTGACAAAAAGCCTTTTTTGGGCCTTGCGAAAAACAGGGCAGCTACACTTGACAAGGTCACATTTGTATTAGAAAATGTCCAAAATGGTTGCAACTCCTTGGATTCATTCTTCAAGGCAAGTTAGCTACATGCTTGAAAAGTTTCAGATCATATGGAATTGTACAACATATAGAAAAAAAATAGTAAGTAGAAAAAATAGAGAAGAAATCAAAATACAAAATTGTTCATAATTTAGTCATGAAATTGAAAATTGAAAATCCCAATGGTTGTAATGTTTTAGTAAATAATATTCACCTAATTTTTTTAATTTTTTTCCAAAGACATACAAATGTGAGCTTGTGAAGTGCAGGTGCCCATATTTTCACAAGGTCAAAAAAATGATTTTTGTCACTTCAAATGTTAATATCTTGCAATCTACACGGTGGAAAATTATGAAATTTTTTCCACATCTTTTCAAAATAGTTTACTACAAGATCCTACAGTTTCATGTGTCCAAAAATGTTTTTCATCTAAAATTTGATGCTTGTATCAGAAATGGCAGTTTTGGAGTGTTTTTGGTGAAAACATAGTCTCCAACCTTTAGGGGTTAAAATAACTTTGATTGCAATTGGAAAACATGAAAGTCTCTTATAGTGTGTTTTCATACTACAAATACTCCAATGGCCTTGGAACTTAGATTGCATTTGTAATGCACATTCAACGCTTAAAGAAACTATTACTATAATGATCATTTGAACACATTTTGTAACGAGTATTTACAAAAATTAAGAACATTAAAATTGATTTAGAGAAATTCTAATGTATGCATAAGCTACACTTTTTTTTAAATTAAAAAAAAATGCATTGCAAAGATTTAGAAGTTTAGAAACCTTCTTTCAAAACTTCTTCAAAATTATATCAAAATAATGTTCATGCAAAGCTAAGACTAAATTAAATCACAAAGAAATAGGAAAATTGTGTACAAGATGAATTTTCTTATACATGGACACTACATTATTAGATTACTTTTAGATTCAAGTACTTGAAAAATCTAAATATAGATTGAAAGCAAACAAATTTTATTTGAAACCTTAAAATGTTTAAATTACATAAAAAAAAAAAGATTGGAAAATCACTTTAGAATTTGAGTTGAAAAATATGTTTTGTTTTCCTTCATCTATAGATAAACAAGTTTATAGTACAAAATTATAAAAATCAAGTTTGATTTCTTATTGCATTTAAATGTTTTAGTAGGTGTGACACTATAAAAGGATTCCATTAGTACTAGGTTCCCTAATTCCCTAATTATCAAATTTTAGAACCATATAAAAGTCAACACCTCAATATAGAATCCAAAAGGAAAAATTGTTCTATAAAGCCCAACAATTACAAAGAAGTGTCAAAGTTGCAAACTTGTAAAATCATCAATTTGTGATTCTATTTTTAAAATACCAGTAGTATAAAAACAACCATTAGAGGGTTTTTGAGGGGCTGAGAGGGCTGTTTGAAGGCCATTCTCATTACTATTCCCCTAGCAGCCAAGAAAACAGCTATTGTCAGATTTTATGTTATTTTATTTTATTAAATTTTTAAGAAAAAATTGAAAATGAAAAAAAAATTGAAAAAAAATTTCTTTAAATGACGTGGCAATATCTGTGCCACATCAGGCAACTGGTGCAACTAGTTCCTAAAATCTGGAAACCTCAAGGAACTCGCAGCCCTCCAAAGCAACTGAATATCTTTGAATGCCACATCATTCATCACTGTAAGGGAAACGACCTCAGCAGTAGAGAGCTACCAAGACAACTGCACTGAAGCCACCACTCTCACCTTCGCAAGGTCCGCTTTCACACGGTGATCAGAAGAGCTCCACAAAGCCACGATCCAAACACAGCCTCAATGAAAGTCGCAGCTGCAAGCATCAAAGCTCCGCTGGAGTTCAGCACTAGTCCAAAGCTGCTCTCCTCCCAGTGACAGGACCTTGAGTTCGTCTCCAATGGAAAACAACTCTCTCTTACTGAGCTCCAGCAGCTTCTCCACAGATCGAATCCTCGATCAGACAGACAAGACGGTACGGTGCAAGGACTCACAACCACTCCACAGCAAGGGAAGGGAAGAAGAGGAAGGGAACGGCAAGCTCTGCTCCGCACCTTCAAACGAAAACTCCTTCGACAGCAAGCAGAGTACGACAGAGAGCCAGCATGCATGCTTGGAATACGAAGTGCCACTCACGGTCTCACACTGCAGTTTAAACCAAGCTCTTCATAACATTGTTTGCTTTGCCAAATGAAGCACGGGTCCCTTTCTATCCTTGAATAGGGGACACCTCCAATGAACAAAATTGTCTTACATAGCTCCCCAACCAACCCCAATCCTTGCATTTACTGAAAGTCTGTCCCGTGCATCTAAGGAGACCTACCTAGCATGGGGAAGACTATTGCCTAGTCATATGTTCACAAGAGTCTTGCCCCTCGGAGGACAAGGAGTTCAAAAAGTGGTCAGTGGATGATAGAGAATCCTTCTAATTAAACAAGAAGTGCACATGTGTATCCTTGGAAATTTGTGCAAAAAGGAGAGGTCTTGTATAGTAGTTTGTTCTCCTATGAGTTTGACTAATTCTACAGAAATTTTCAAGTACCAGATGATTCACTGTGTACCCGCCCAAAAAGATGATTTACAGTGTACGAAGAATAATGATTTCCACATTGACCAGCTCGTCATTTCAACTGCAACTGCACCTCAACTGCAGCATGCATTGAGGTTGCAGGGATTTCTTTTGAGTCCATCAGTTGTTGAGTTTGACTGGGGGTGACTCTCAGATTTCATTTGCAGGCTATTGATTCAAGAGAGTTTTGGGTTGTTTTTTTAACAAGTGAAACGGAACCTCATTGCAAAGAAGAGAAACAAAACCATCAGCCACAGTTGCCTTTGGCAGGGGAAACAAAGACAACCAAAAGAGCGACACCAAGGAATTCAAGTGAGTTTTGTAGGTTTGCTGTGGTTATGGCTTGGTTGTTGTGGACTGACATACTAACTTAAGGTAGGCAAGCTTATTACCACCCTGGTTAGCAATCTGAATATCTTCGGGCCAACTCCAAGAGGGGCACATATTTTTCAAAGGTGTGCATTTCTTTCACAAATCAAACCCAGGTGGAATTATAATTTTTTGATTAAATTGTAATTTCAATGAATTTTTGAGGTAGTCTACCTTGAAATTACAAAACTGCTCATAGAGTGGAGTCATAAATATCTTATAAACAACCTAGAATCACCTTTCCATGTATCCAATGGACTTGAAGTATTCAACATTAAGAAATTGATATATTACTTACTTCTTGTGGCATTAATGTAGTTTTTTTTTTAGAAAATGAACAAAGATTTGGATGAGTTTTTGGAGGTAGTATTAGGGCCAAAAGTAGAATGACGGAATTAGGCAATTGGTAGAAACAAATTGGTGTACCTTAATCATATTGTAGAAGGACATTGTATACACTAAGTGTTTAATGGATGACTTCACTTGAGAGTGTAAGAGGGAAGAAATTGTTTTATTATCCAATATGTTTTACATAAGATGCTTGAGGTTATTTTCAAAGAATAGTATTGCAAATTGCCTCATCATGGTATTTTTATAAAGAAGAAGATGCTTAATTTATGAACCACCCATGTAATAGTGTATTGACCATTTTTTACTACTTATTCTCAATGCGAATTTTAGCCATCAAAATGATATTTTTTGAATTTGAGTCCAACTATTGAAATGAAGCTTATCAAATGCCATTTCTACTCCAATTTGAAAATTTGAAAATGATGGATAGTGAGGCTTGAAATCATTGGTTAGGGGCCCATCCTTTTCATGTCATCATGGTTGTTGAAAGCTATGCTCTCTCTTCATTGTGTTGAAATTCCAAATCATTAGAAGAGTTTTTCACCCTCAGGAGGGCTGTGAGTTCCCAGATTGCGGGAATTGCCTTACAGGGGGTTGCAGCAGCTTGCTGATGTGGCATAGTGACTACCACATCTGGAAAAAAAATTCAGTTTCTTTCTTCATTTCAAAATTAAATTAAATTTTTTTTTGTCGGGAACAACTGTTCCCCAAAAATTGTAGGGGGGAAGTTCACGACACATGCTTGAAGCGGCCCTCCCAATCTCCAGAAATCCTCTGATGTTATTACTTTGCTTTTTTACATTTGTAGCAATAATTGTATTTGCACCCATGCACACTAAAACTTTACATCTATTTCTAAGACCTATCCAACTTCTTGTTTTTTTATCTTATATTGCAAATGTACTATATAAATAGTGATTTGACCAATTACAAGTGGAATGTAGGATGACTTTAACTAAATTTAGATTTGATAGGTCTACACTTGACACTTTTGGATAGAGCCTTGGAGAATATTGGAGGGGTCTAAAGCACCTTTCATCTACTTTGGTTGCATGTCAAAGCCTTCTAGTGTAAAGATCTTGATGTTTTGAGAAAATAATGGTTTATTGTAACAAAGCATTTGGTGTAGGAAGCAACTTATAAAGCAAATTTTGCCTTGTAATTGGAGGTACTAATAATTGTCATTTGGAATTTTTCTAATCAACACCATGGATTAAGATTTTTATTTTTGGCACATGTAATTAAGACCGTGCATTTATTCCAAGAGTAACATACATGCCACTAATGAGGCGGTTGTTCCTCCCATCAAACTAGATGATTGTGCTTGGACTATAAATACTAAGAGTAATCAAACAAGGTATCGTAGGTTCAACAAGTCTAATAAGTACGACCAAAAAATTTGGCTATCCTTTGGGGGTGGTTTAATAACATTTTGTTCCCATCAATGAAGATTTTCATTAAATTAAATTATTTTTTAAAGTTCTTTGAACGATTTTAGAGGGAAGGGGAGTAGAAATCTCCTATTGAAGTGATGGTGATTTTTCTACAAAATAAAATGTTTATGCTACCGATTGCTTTCAATTGTAGTGAGCTTTGGCAACTTTTAGCTTCTTAGTATTAATAAATGGCAATTTTGGTGATAAAAATGAACTCCTATGAATTTGAACTTTGCCAAAGAAATAAAGTTTTTGAAGAATGGTTTGATCCTTAAATGATAGTATAATCTATCTTTTGAATAGATAATGAGAAAACATGTTTTCAAACAATTAGTTTAATTCAATGAATTTTTTATTTTATTACCCCTTGATCCCCTACTAGAATATAATTTTTTTTAAATTCCCAACTCCAACCCAAACCAAATCCAAACCAACTCACCCCTAAACCCAACTTAAATCCCCCCCCCCCCCCCCCCCCCCCCCCCTTATTTGTAATTCTAGAGTGAATATGGGATTTCTATTTTCCCATATTTGTATTCATATCATGTACCAGTGTACGTCCTCTATATTCATATTCATGTCTAGTACCTATATTTGTATTCATATCCCATATGTATATTTGTACTCCATATCCGTATTCCAGATTGATAGCTTGGAGATTAGTTTCAATTTTTAATCTATGAGTATATCAATGGTTTATGATTATCATAAATTGAAAGTGGAGGGGGATTAATCAAAAACATGTTGTTTACATCTTTCACTAGATGGTAGAAGCCCAAGGGGCATTTTGAAAGTCAAAACTACCATTTCACATAGTTCCTTGGTTTAAATGCTTTTATTCTAAACTGAAAAAAAAAAAATCTAACTCCAATAATCTAAATTCATTTCATTTCATTAATTTTTTTTTTTCTTAAATTATAATTTTTGTGACCCTTTGATGTTGCATCTTGAAAGTTTAACTATTAAATTTTTTTCAACCATTTTGAAGGTGTTTTGGATCTCAATTTTGTAAGTAACAAAGGATTGAAGCTCAAAGTAGGATGAGTCATTTTTAGGCAAAATAAACTATAGGATCTTGGAAAAAGCTAAATATTTATCATCTCTACAAAGTTTGGTTTCAATCTAAGTCATAGATTGGAAGATAATAACATAAAAGTGAAAGGTACTACAAGGAATTCAATGTTTTTGAGTAGTCAAAATTGTGCTTTGATTAGCTCTTTGGGACACATAACATTTTAAAAAGTTGGCCTCCTATGTTCATTCTTAAGGTCACCAAGTTCCACATGCATGGAAACAAGTCTTGTATTTTTAGGACCAAAAATGAGTGAAAAAATGGTTTAGCAATAGTGACCACTTTATTGTTAAATTTTAAAAATTACAAGAGAAATAGAAGATTTGTCACAAATTTGGAGCCAAAATTCAAGATTTAACATGGTAGAATGAAGGAACATAAGAAAAGACACACAATAGGAAAATAAAATTGAAAAACAACTCAAATTAGAGTGCAAAATGTGTATTCCAATGGTTGTTTATACCAACCAACCGGGAAGAGTTAAAAAAAGGGAGAGGATAGTGTTGCTCAAAGTTTGATCTACTATTGGGCAACTCATTGAAAAGAGGTATGAATGGTTTACACTAGGAACCCATTAGAATTCCAAGGGTCACCATTGTCCAACCACCTCTCTCGCATCTCAAAGGTTGGACCTAGCCTTGCTAATACCAGGTGGTATAATTTTGACCCTGTCTACCTATAAACACATGCCTCTACCTCATTGGCCAAATTTTCCTTAAGCGATGACTCTTTGCTATAGCCCCAAACCACCCATGCTTTGTAAATTTTTGTAAATTCAATAGTGACTCTTCTTCTAAATTTGAAAACACCACTGGATAGCTAACTTGATTCTCTTAAGAATGAGTCCAAGTTCAAGTGACTCTTTACATTTTTAAGTTTAGAAAATGGACATTCTAAAAATGAATCAACTCATTTTGGGTCACTAAAAAATTTAAGGGTTAAAACACATCACTTTTGAACTTCTTTTATTGAATTTTTTTAGTGTTTGCCCAAAGAGTATACCAACTATATTATGATGTTCATCACTATTATCTTCAAATTTCTTCAAATTTTGCAATTACTATAATCTTTACAAAAGAATTACTTAAGAGAATCAGATATATTAGATAAAATTTAGATATATGAAGTTCTTATATTTATCCAAGTATAAAGTTGATTTTTCCTTCAAGGGTAATATTCTTGGTTAGTATTTTGAAAAACAAAAATTGTATAGATATTTATTTTAATTTGAACTTTGAGCTTGAAACCATGATCTACTATTATTTTTATATAATGACATCGATTTTTATGTGCACTATTGTGTTATTCACCATAACATACACCTCTAAAAGAAAATTCATAATCTTTGAAGTTATTTTATATTTGATGTCTATCTTCATCCCCCTTTTCCAAACCTTATGATTAAATCTAATTCTTACAAAGAAATACTTCTAAGCTTTATGACTTTTAAATGGAATGGGATACTTCTTAAAAAAGTAAAATAATATATTTCACATTCCTCTAATGTGGCAAATAGTCCAATGATGCTAGTGCGTGAGGGAAGAGATTTGAACTTACAAGCCTTGAACCTCATTGTAGGTATGTACCTACAATCATTTGAAGGTATTTCTAACAAATGTACCTATAATATAGGTACACTGTATATAAAAAGAGTTTATAACATAGGTACCTATAACCATAGAAGGTGTCTATAATATAGACTCTTAGGCTCATGGGCTCATAGATTCTATGCTCACATGCTAGCACTCCCCCAAATTAGTGCACACAAAACTAAAGATATAGAATATGACTACATCCTTGAAGATTTGGTCTTTACTAAGATAACATAGGGATCATACTATGATCAAACTATAGTAGAATTGGATGGTTGTTTATTATATGGTATAATGTCCCTTTTAAAAAAAAATCAAAACTCTCTTACAATTGGATTCAATTTTTATCATTTTAATCCTAATGTCATAAAAAAATCATATGCAATTTCACATCAAGATAGGTTGAATGTAGAATAGGGATTAAAAAGGTTGGATTTGGAGTGTAGAATGACAATTTCTTCAATTCAATGAAGTTTATACCTATGCAGTTTGATGCATGCACAACATAATGGATTTTGAGAATCCAATTGAATCCTTTTTGTAGTGCACTAGAATCACTTAGGAAACAAAGATAAGATCTATACATGAAAACAAACAAATCAACATGCTCACTTTCCTTCAAAAATATAATTTTTTCAAGTATATAAGAAACTCACTATTACACAATGACAATGAGGCAACCTTGAGGAGGTCTCCAAGTTGTTTGTATATGTTTTGCTTTCATAACCAATTACAAAAAATTATAACTATATGTAAATTCATTTTGTAACACGCACTAATAGGACAAATCAATTTAACTAGGGAATCATAGAAGGTGTTGTCTTACAAAGATTTCAAAATGGGAAGCAAATATGGCTTACATCCCGACTTGTCAATTGGGTTTATTTTTAATTTTTACTTAGTATGATAAGATAACTACACCTAATTTCAACTATTTTCTAATACTATTATAGATTCTTGCCTAAAATGTACCTCCACTATTCATGAGAGTCTATGGTCAGATTTAGAAATACCAATTTTCAACATTTTGAAAATTGGTAGTTCATTCATACGGTGTCTAAAATATGCATTTCAGGAGAATCTACAATCCCCTTTGACTACCAATAAAATCCCACAAAATTTCTTTATTATAATAATAGGAACCATGCCAAATTGTGTATTTGGGCAATTTTAAGTGTAGTTACCTTATGCATTGCTAGCAATGCCATTGATGTTTATTCTTAACAAGATATTTGTTACAACACTCAAAAGACTATTTACAATTCATACTTAGAATTCCATTCAATAGAATTCCAAGATGTAGAAAAAACTACAAGATATATTTTACCTCATTACTATTAAGAGTTGAAAAGCTTCAAACAAATCACCAAGTATTTTCATTTTGTAGTCTCGTTGGGTTTTGAGGGCCAAACTCTTAGACGTTCTCTAAGGAAATTCTTCAAATCTAGGTCCTCATGTCAAATTTAATTTTATCCAATGTGTTTTTGGATTTGCATTCCCTCGACATTTCCATCACCTCAAGACTAGAGCTTTATTTCTTGGGCTTTTTAGTGCCAGATTGCACCAAAACAAAATAATTTGGCTTAAAAATGGCAACAAATCTTGAAGTTTTTTGCCAGAAAACTTTGAATTATATAAAAAGCTTAGATGGAATCGCCTGATTGTGGATGAAAATAAAATTATGAACATGTGATATGTACTGATGTACAAATGTGATCTTTTCTATCCAATATGTGGATAAATGTTGAAATTTGGAGCACTACTATAACATTTTATATCACCACTTTGACACTTCATGAAAAATGAAAAAAAAAAGTCCTACTCAAGACTATTTAAACTCTCCTATATGGATTATTTGGGTTTCTTGCAATAGCAAGGTTTTCAATCAACATAAGTGGCCTTTAGACTTTATTCATATTTCTTTATGGGAGGCTTTGTTAGATTCTGGGTGTGCAGCACAATTGAAGGCGCAATTAGCTACTAGACATCAACCTCAATATACACATAGCATTTGGCAGAAATTTGATAGCATCTAGACCTTCTCTCCTACCTTAGCTCATAGGAATGGGAACCATATCATTTGGACCAAGAGTCCTTCCCCCTCCTAGCTCATTTTTGTAGCTTATTTTTTGTTTTCTTTTAGTTTGTGCTCATTTCTCTTCATTGTCTGACCCTTGGCTTGGCTGTTGTTTGTATGATTTTTTTTTAATGCAATGGTCCATCCGTTTGTTCAAATTTTTTTTTTAAACTCTTAGACATATTGGAGTAATGTAGCTAAGATCTCAATAATAACACTCATAAAACCAAGGGCAAACTAGACACACTATTTTGTAAATTAATTTGGCCAATTGTGGGTTTTGAAGATGGGCTTATAATGGTGTTTTTATGTATAACTATTAAACCCTAGAAATATACATGCATGCTTTGTACATAACACAAAATTGTTAGAAATATAAGTTTTATAACTTCATTAAAGTTTGCATCAAACATAGTAATGCTAATTCTTAATTTAAGGATCCCTTTGAATTCCTTGAAATGTGAGGTTGTCTTCTAATAAAAAACAAATATAGCCAACAATTAATAGTCTAACTAAGTATTTGGCAAAAGGGGTATCCCACTTATTCAAGATAAGGGGGAGGGATGTCAAGAGAGTAGTACAAAATGTTATGAAGGAGATAATGCTAAGCATCAAGTATCTATATCAAAATTTTACAACTATTCTTAGAATTCCTTCAAATCTTTTTGAAGATTTAACGTCAAAAATTCACTAAAAAAAAATTTCTATTTTCAACATTTGAATGTTTTAATAATTGGTCAAATTTGATAATTCAATTGATTTGGATTAAAAGGCATAAAATTTAACCCCTAAAGGACAAAGTTGTGTTTTTTGGCAATATAGAAATTTTGGACAAGTGCATGTGACTAAAGATATCCATATTTTTGGTCCAAATTTTAATAGAAGATGTAGACAAGGAATATCTTTGATGTGCACTAAATTTCAAGACATTTAGAAATATGAGTCAAAAGTTATGGCCTAATATGTAGTTTGTTTTTCAACTTGGGTAGCTTAGGCAGATCTGAAAAAATCATTTTTTTCAAAAATCCAAATTTGAAATAGGTTTTCTAGATTTATGTATACTTAGAAAGCTTTGAATCATTCCACTTTAATCAATGAGTGAAAGTTATGCAATGTTTTAGTTTGCGGGCAATTATGGATTTTCTACTCCAAAATAAACTTTGAAGTCTTTTATTGATCTCAAATTTCAATATTTTTGGAAAAATAAAATAAAAAACATTAGGTGAAATTTTTTTATTACAACATTACAACCAATGGGATTGGCATTTTTCAATTCCATAGATAAATTGTTAACAATTTAGTATTTTGAATCATTCTCTACATCTTTCTATTTACTATTTTTTTCTTGTATGTTGTTCAATTTCAAATGATCTAAAAATTTTCAACCATGTAGACAACATACCTTGAAGAATGAATACAAAGAAGCACTACAATTTTGAACATTTTTTTTATACAAATGGGACCTTGTGAAGTGCAATTGTCCAGTTTTTTGTAGGGACAAAAAAATGATTTTTGTCACTTCAAATGCTAATATCTTGCAATCTACACGGTGGAAATTTTTGAATTTTTTTCATATATTTTGAAGGCAGTGTACTAGAAGATCCTATGGTTATATGGGTCCAAAAATGTATCTTTTCTAAAATTTGAAACTTGTATAAGAAATGACAATGTTAGAGCATTTTTGGCAAAAACCTAGTCAAGGAACTTGAGGGGCTACCAATGTAAACACCAACATGTTCTCTAGATAGTAAACTTTCTAACAATAGGTAATACTAAAAATTTTGTGCTAATTTTTTTGTAGTTAATTTGACCTTAGTTTTGAATATATTCAAAGACAATCCAATTGAGTTGGTATAGTGAAAAAATGAAACAAAGTTTTTTCCCAACCAAAAGCATTGCCCATTTTGATTAGGCTACTAAGGGTTACCTTCATTGTTTCTAGACAAGAGCATAATTGCTTCACCATACTAGAAAAAAAATTGCATTCAATAGTTCATACCAAAGAGGATATGTCCAATAACTTTCAAGTTGAATGCCATGCCAAAATGCAAATCAATAGTTTAAATGAAATATAGGGAGGGCCTCCCTATCCTCTAAATGACATAAATGTATCTATGAGATTCAAATTGCCATATAAGCAAACTTTTTTCTTTTCTTTTCTAAGTTATCCTCCACCATACTTTTGAATAAAAACCCTAAACTAACTAAACACACCAAGCCTCCAAGAATAGTGGGAGCTATCATGTACCATTGAAACTTTAACATAGGTGTCAAGACTATACACCCTGCTATTCCAAAGGCTACTATCACACATTGACACATAACACTGAACATGCCAAAAGGATGGATGTAACCAACAAGTTTCGGTGAAGTTTCACTACAATGTCTTTAATGAACATTTGCCCCCTTGGCAATATGCTTCGAGCACCAAACACCACTGTTCTAATGGCAAAGTAAAATGAGAGCGTATTAAATATCCAAAATACTCGTAGGGATGCATTGTGTTGAACATCCACATAGTCGATGTCTGAGCTTGAAGGAACAAGATCTACATAGAAAGTAGTGTAGCCCAATGGCGGTTGAAGCCATGAGGCAAATGTAACACTAGCAATGAGGGCAGCTCCAACAAGAATAGCGTTGGCAGCATCCACATAGACTTGACGATCTGTATGAAGAGTTTCAACATATTGACTCACATCATGACACTCCAAAAGCGCTCTTTTGATATGCTCATGGTTATAGTGAAATGCAATTTGGATTGCAGTTTGGCCATTGCATTCTTCCATCAGCTTTATTTTCTCTTTGCTTCGCAACAATTCTTTCACCACTTCTACATGACCTTCAACCACAGCTACGAAAAATGGGGAATATCCTAGTGAATTTTTGGCATTTGCATCAACATCATGCTCTTGAAGAAGTTTCACAATCTCCATCATGTTACACCCTCTACCTTGAGCATGAATAGCTAAATGAAGAGCATTATTTTTTTGTTCATCCTTGACATTAACATCAGCACCAAATGTTATTAATTTATTGGATGTGTCAATCCATTGGTTCATTATCGAATAATGAAGTAGACAATGTCCATCTTTGTCTAAAGCATTAACATTAGCATTATGCTCAACAAGACATGTTATGATGTCAAGATATCCCCTCCCTGCTACAATATGTAGTGGACAAAGTCCATTTTTGGTCAAAGCATCTATATTTGCATTTCGTTCCATAAGAAGTGTCACGATGTCAAGATGTCCCCTTTTTGTCGCAATATGTAGTGGACCAAGTCCATCATTGTCCAAAGTGTTAACATTAGCATTATGATCCACAAGACACGTCACGATGTCAAGATATCCCTTCTCTGTTGCAATATATAGTGGACAATGTCCATCTTTGTCTAAAGCATTAACATTAGCATTATGCTCAACAAGACATGTTATGATGTCAAGATATCCCCTCCCTGCTGCAATATGTAGTGGACAAAGTCCATTTTTAGTCAAAGCATCTATATTTGCATTTCATTCCACAAGAAGTGTCACGATGTCAAGATGTCCCCTTATTGTTGCAATATGTAGTGGACCAAGTCCATCATTGTCCAAAGTGTTAACATTAGCATTATAATCCACAAGAAGTGTCACAATGTCAAGATATCCATTCTTTGTTGCAATATATAGTGGACACAATCCATCTTTGGTCAAAGCATCTATATCTACATTTCGTTCCACAAGAAGTGTCACGATGTTAAGATATCCCTTCTCTGCTGCAACATATAGTGGACACAATCCATCTTTGGTCAAAGCATCTATATTTGCATTTCGTTCCACAAGAAGTGTCACGATGTCAAGATGTCCCTTCTCTATTGCAATATATAGTGGATACAATCCATCTTTGGTCAAAGCATCTATATTTGCATTTCGTTCCACAAGAAGTGTCACGATGTCAAGATGTCCCTTCTCTGCTGCAATATATAGTGGACACAATCCATCTTTGGTCAAAGCATCTATATTTGCATTTTGTTCCACGAAAAGTGTCACTATGTTCATAGCTCCTTTCTTTGTTGCAATGTGGAGTGGACTCCACCCATTGTCATTTAACGCATTTATATCAGCATTATGTTGCAAAAGCCATGTTACAACATATATAGATCCCTTCTCTGCTGCATAATGAAGTGAAGAATATCCAAACACATTGTGTAAGTTCACATCCGCTTTGTGCTCACAAAGGTCATTCACTATGCCATGGTTCCCACCAATTATGGCATAGTGTAAGGTTGTTTCCCCCCAGTATGTTGTTGAAGCATTGATGTCTACCTTTCTTGAGGTCAAGATGTAACAGACCATTGCTCTATCATCCATCAATATAGCCCAATGGAGAGGAGTTGTTCCAAGTAATAAATACTCCATGGTCCCAATGTGCTTAAGAACTCCAACATACTCAAGGTCCTTATGAAAAGGAAGAATATCTTGAATATCTACACATGGATCAATTCTTAACCTCTTCATAGCTTTTACAATGGATTTGAAAGTGAATGCACCATCAAAAGATATACTTGAATGTTGGTTATAAATTATGCGTTTGAAATTTTGAAGTTGCTCTTCAAAAGTTAGGGATATCCATATACGAGTTGGTGGTCTTCCTCCACTACTTGCTCCACTATAAATTCCGATGTTCGAACCAACAGAAGTCATCTTTTGTACCAAATCTTCTACACACAAAAAGTTCTAATTAAATTCTAGTCCCATGGTATGAAATTACTTTAATTGCAATTAAAGAACATGAGGGTCTCATACAAGGCATTTACATGCTATGGGTATTCCAATGGCTTTAGAAATAAGATTGCATTTCTAATGCACATTGTGCACATTAGAGATACTATTACTATAATAATCATTTTGAAATATGTTTTGTAATAATTTCTAAAAAATTGAAAACATGAGAATTGGTTTACAAAAATTCTAATCTAGACATTAGCTACACCTTTTTTGCAAATTAAAAAAAAAATCATTGCAAAGATTTAGGGATTTAGAAACCCTCTTTCAAAATTGGTTTAGGATTGGTTCAAAATATATTCTTGAAGAAGCTAAAAGTGAATTAAATCACTAATAAATAGGAATAATATATACAAGGTGAAATTTCTTACACTTGGAACTTTCATTATTAGATTACCTCTAGATCCAATTAATTGAAAAATCTAAGTATAGACTCAAAGTACCAAAAATATGGTTTGAAATTTTTGCATGTTTTAATTATATGTAAAAGGTTAGAAAATAACTTTAACATTGTGAATAACAAAAATGTTTGATAATTCCTTCAACTATAGATTAGTGGGTTTATAGCACTAAATTATAAAAGTAAATTTGCTTTCTTACTACATTATTTTATGTATTTTAGTAAGTGTAACATGTCATAAAAGAACTCCATTTGGTAGGTTCCCTAGATCCAAAAATTATCAAATTGGGAAAACATATAGGAAATCTACACCTAAATTTAGAATCCAAAAGGAATAACCATTCCACAAAGCCAATGCTTCACAAAGAAGTGTCAAAGTTGCAAACTTGTGAACTTGTGAAATTTATTTTTGGAGTACCTCTAGCATGAAAATACCCCACATCATTCATTACTTTTCAAGAAAAGGATCTCAACTTACAGTAGAAAGCCACAACACCTATATTCAAGCCACCACTCTCACCTTCGCAAGGTCCGCTTTCACACGGTGATCAGAAGAGCTCCACGAAGCCACGATCCAAACACAGCCTCAATGAAAGTCGCAGCTGCAAGCATCAAAGCTCCGCTGGAGTTCAGCACTAGTCCAAAGCTGCTCTCCTCCCAGTGACAGGACCTTGAGTTCGTCTCCAATGGAAAACAACTCTCTCTTACTGAGCTCCAGCAGCTTCTGGACAGATCGATTCCTCGATCAGACAGACAACACGGTACGGTGCAAGGACTCACAACAACTCCACAGCGCCAATAAAGCCACGAAGCCACGATCCAAACACAGACTCACAATAGGAGGAATATCGCAGTAGACAGCTTGCAATCTTGCATCAAAGCTCCGCACTAGACCAAAGCTTCCGCCTCCTGCCAGTGACAGGACTTTGAGTTCGCTTCCAATGGAAGCAAATGTCTCTTAAAGAGCTCCAGCAGCTTCTCCACAGATCGAATCCTCGGTTACCCAGACAACACGGTACGATGCAAGGACTCACAACAACTCCACAGCAAGGGAAGGGAAGAAAGGAAAGAAGAGGAAGGGAACCAGCTCAGCTCCGCACCTTCAAACGAAAACTCCTTCGATAGCAAGCTTACGACAGCGAGCTAGAGAGCCAGCATGCTTGGAAAACGAATCCAAGTGCCACTCACAGTCTCACACTACCATACATTTAAACCAAGCTCTTCACAACATTGTTTGCTTTTCCAAATGAAGCAGGGGTCCCTTTTTATCCTTGAATAGGAGACACCTGCAGTGAACAAAATTGTTTAGTATAGCTCCCCAGCCAACCCCAATCCTTGCATTTACTGAAAGTCTCTCCTATGCATCTAGGGAGACCTACTTAGCATGGGGAAAATCATTGCCTTGTCATATGTTCACAAGACTCTTGTCTGTATGAGGATGCAGAGTTTGAAAAGTGGTTAGTGGATGATAGAGAATCCTTCTAATTAAAATAGAAGTGCATATGTGTATCCTTGGAAATTTGTGCAAAAAGGAGAGGTCTTGTATAGTAAGGTGGAGGTACCAATTACCAACCACACCCAGTAATCGGCGTGGAAGGGGTGTTAATTCTAAGCTTAGGCCGGATCGGCTAGATTTGAAGCTTGAAATTTGTTTTTTTGGTCCTTTCCAAGTTTGCAACTTATGGCATATTATCTACAATAATGAGTAAGAAAGTACTATTTGGAATGATCGAAATTAGAAAATTCTAGACATTGCTTATGGGTCAAGAGTTCTTTTACTTCCTGAAATGCATTGTAATTTCAATTTTCTGAATAAAAATCTGAAATTTTGGCAATCCTCATATTTCCTATCTTCCTACATGGGAAAAATATTCACCAACTCGTAATACACAAAATCTGCTCCCAAATTGCTTATTTGATTGGTTATTAGTGCTTCCACCTTAGATGATTCACTGAGTACCCGTCCAAAAACATGATTTATAGTGTACGAAGAAGGATGGTTTCCACATTGACCAGCTTGTCATTTCAGGGTTATCAAACACTCCAACTGCACCTCAACTGCAGCATGCGTTTGAAGTTGCAGGGATTTCTTTTGAGTCCATCAGTTGTTGAGTTTGACTGGGGGTGACTCTCAGATTTCATTTGCAGGCTATGAATTCAAGAGAGTTTTGGGTTGTTTTTTTAACAAGTGAAACGGAACTTCATTGCAAAGAAGAGAAACAAAACCATCAGCCACAGTTGGCTTTGGCAGGGGAAACAAAGACAACCAAAAGAGCGACACCAAGGAATTCAAGTGAGTTTCGTAGGATTTGTGTGGTTATGGCTTGGTTGTTGTGGACTGACAATACTAACTTAAGGTAGGCAAGTTTATTACTAGCCTGATTAGCAATCTAAATATCTTCAGGCCAACTTCAAGAAGGGCACATATTTTTTTCAGAGGTGTGCACTTCTTTCACAAATCCAATCCAAGTAGAATTATAATTTTTTGATTAAAATTGTAATTTCAATGAATTTCTAAGGTATTGTTGCCCTAAAATTACAAAACTGCTCATAGAGTAGAGTCCTAAACATCCTATAAATAACCCATAATCACGTGTCCTTGTATCCAATGGACTTGAAGTATTCACTATTGAGGGATTGATACATTACTTACTCTTTGTTGGCATTAATGCACGGTTTTTTAGAAAATGGACAGATTTGGATGAGTTTTAGGGGCCGAACTAGGGACAAAAGTAGGATGACGGAATTAGGCAGTTGGCAAAAATGGATCGGTCTACCTTAATCTTATTGTAGAAGGACATTGTATACACTAAGTGTTTGATAGATGACTTCATCTGAGAGTGTAAGATGGAAAAAAATCATTTTATCATCTAATATGTTTTTGGGGAAGATGCTTGAGGTTATTTTCAAAGAATAGTATTGCAAATTGCCACATCATGGTCTTATTGGCTTTTTTAAAGAAGAAGATGCCTTAATTTATGGATCACCCATGTAGTAGTATGGCGAATTTCGTTAAAATGGTGGTATTTTGTTAATTTGGCAGTTTTAGCAATTCAAATCACGTAGTTTGAGGTATTTTTTCTATACTAGAATCTATATTAGTTCTAGATTTTTGAAATCTACATATCTCCTAGATATTTGAAATCTATACCAATCCTAGATTTCTAGACTACTTGGTCTAATATCTATGCTTGTCCTAGATTTCTCAAATCTAAAACTAACCTAGATGTTAGCAATGTATACTTGTCCTAGATGTCAAGATGTGAAAATGGCATTTGGAATACCGCCAATTTAACAAAATTCCCTATTAATGTATTAGCCATTTTTTGCTACTTACTTTCAATGTAAATTTTAGCCATAAAAATGATATTTTTTGAATTTGAGTCCACTTAATAAAATGAAGCTTATCAAATGCCATTTCTACTCCATTTGGAAAATTTGGAAGATTTAGAAATTTCAATATTTTATAGCAATATGAACTTTGGGCCTATAATTAAGGTTTGTTGATTTTCAAATTTTGGAATGGTGATAATTTTGGATAATACCATGATATTATACATTATAATATCCCCCTATGGTGAAATTTTCAGATTTGTAGAATATATTTTGAATTTGATATGAAATTTCTTTATTTATATCTTCCAAAAATCACAATAGTTTCAAAAAAGCTTTGAATTTTTTTACTTGTAGTAAACATATGATTTCCTCTTTGAAAAAAGGGTTTATTTTTTGGGGTTAAAATCTAGTTACAAAATGGCAACAAACAATTGAAAGTGCTAGATGGTGAAGCTTGAAATCATTGGGTAGGGGCTTGTCCTTTCTAGGTCCTTCTGTCGTTCCTAAGGCTATACTCTCTCTTCATTTTGTTGAAATTCCAAATTCATAGGTTGGGGATTTCACATTTGTAGCAATTAAAGTATTTGCACCCATGCACGCTCAAACTTTACATCTATTTCTAGGAACTATCCAACTTCTTGTTTTTTTATCTTATACTGCAAATGTATCGTATAAATAGTGATTTGACCAATTACAAGTGGAATGTAAAGTGACTCTAACTAAATTTAGATTTGACGAGTCTATACTTGACACTATTGGACAAAATCATGGTGAATATTAGAGGGGTTTAAAGCACCTTTCATCCGCTTTGATTGTTGGTCAAAGCCTTCAAGTGTTAGGATCTTGATGTTCTAAGAAAATATTGGTTTATTGTAACAAAGCATTTGGCATAATAAGTAATATGTAAAGTGGATTAAACCTTGTATCTTGTAGGTACTAATATTTGGAATTTGGAATTTTTCAAATCAATACCAATGAATTAAGATTTTTATTTTTGGCACATATAACCAAGACCATGCATCTATTCCAAGAGTAATATACTGCACATGCCATTGATGAGGGGTTAGTTCCCCCCCCCCCCCCCCCCCCCTCCATCAAACTAGATGATTGTGCTTGGGCTACAAATACTAATAGTAATCAAACTAGGTCTCATGGGTTCTACAAGTCTAATAAGCACAACCAATATTTGGCTATCCCTTGGAGGTAGTCTAATATTATATTTTTCCTATAGATGAAGATTTTCATTGAGTTAAATTATTTTTTATAGTTCTTTGAATGATTTTAGAGGGAAGGAAAGTAGAAATCTCCTATTGAAGTGATGGTGATTTTTGTACAAAATAAAATGCTTGTGCCATGGATTACTTCCAATTGTAGTGAACTTTGGCAACTTTTAGCTTCTTGGTATTAATGAATGGCAATTTTGATGATAAAAATGAACTCCTATGAATTTCAACTTTGCCAAAGAAGTAAAGGTTTTGAAGAATGGTTTGATCTTTAAATGATAGTGGAAGCCTGACGAGCATTTTGAAAATCAAAACTACCATTTCACATAGTTCTTGATTGTAAATGCTTTTATGCTAAACCAGAAAAATCTAGGTTGAATAATCTACATTTAATTCCATTTAATTTTTAATTTTTTTAATCCTTTGATGTTGCATCTTGAAAGTTTAAAGTACACCACTTTAAAACTTTTTTTTTTATCAAATTCTTTTGGTATAAGCCCAAAAAATATACCAATTACATCACGATGCCCATCACTATTATTTTCAAAACTCTTCAAATTTCATACTATTTTAAGAATTTTGTAATTACTATAATCTTTACAAAAAATATTACTTAAGAAAATCAGATATATCCGATAAAATTTAGATATACGATGTTCTCATGTTTATCCAAGTAGCAAGTTGATTTGACTTTCATGGGTTATAATATTGGTTAGTATTTTGAAGAACAAAACTGAATAGACATTTATTTTAATTTGAACTTTTGGCCTAAAATCATGATGACCTACGATTATTTTTATATAATGAAATGAATTATGATTTGCCCTATTGTATTATTCACCATAACATACACCTATCAAAGAAAATTCATAATTTTTGAAGTTATTTTATATTTTATATCTATCTTCATTCCTTTTTTCCAAACCTTATGATTAAATCTAATTCTTACAAAAAAGAGAATCTTAACATTATGACTTTTAAATGGCACGGAAAACATCTTTGAAAAAAAAAATATTATGTTTCACACTCCTCTACTCTGGCAAATAGTCCAATGATACTAGCACATGAGTGTAGAGACTTGAGCTTACAAGCCTTCAACCTAGTTGTAGGTATGAACCTATAACCATTTGAAGGTGTTTATAACAAATTAATATACTATAACATAGGTACACTATAACATAAAAAGAGTTTATAACATAGGTAGATTTAACATTAAGAGAGTTTTCAACATAGTTAACTATAACATTAAAAGAATTTATAACAAAGGTAACTATAATATTAAAAGAGTTTATAACATAGGTAGCTTTAACATTGTCACCTTTAATCATAGAAGGTATTTGACTATAACATAGACTTCTAGGCAGGCTTTTAGGCTCATGGGCTCATAGATTCTATGCTCACATGCTAGCACTCTTCCAAATTGGTGAATACAAAACTAAGGTTATAGAATATGACTACATCCATGAAGCTTTTGCCCTTTCCAAGTTAACATAGGGACCATACTATAATCAAACTATAGTAGAACTGGATGCATTAGAAGATTTTTTGGAGCAAGGGAGGGCCATTTTCAAGCCTATCTTCCTTGTTGTTCCCTTGGCAATAAAAGAATGTGGCGATGTTAGAAAAAAAATTGAAAAAAAAAAATGAAATGAAAATGAAAAAATAAAAATAAAATTGAAAAATAGAAATAAAATGACATGCTAAGGTCTCGCCCGCATCAAATTGTTGTAGTATTGCTGTAGTAGTACAGTTCCCTTGTTCCTGGAGCTTGATAACTTGTGGGCTTCTTTACTCCCCCAAAGTTCATTTAATGTGGTTGTTCATTATATAGTATGATGTCCCTTATTTTATTTTATTTTTATCAAAACTTGCTTACAACTAGATTTGATTTTGATCATTTCCATCTTAATATCATCAAAAATCATATGCAATTTCATATGGAGATAGGGTGAATGTTGAATAGGGGTTAAAAAGGTTGGATTTGGAATGGAGAATGATGATTTCTTCAATTCAATGAAGTTTATACCTATGCAATTTGATGCATGCACAAC
Organism: Pseudoscleropodium purum; assembly: GCA_963969395.1. Classification (NCBI taxonomy): domain Eukaryota; kingdom Viridiplantae; phylum Streptophyta; class Bryopsida; order Hypnales; family Brachytheciaceae; genus Pseudoscleropodium; species Pseudoscleropodium purum. Next base: position 17,925,612 of record OZ017803.1, read on the forward strand.
ATGATGGGTTTTGAGAATCTAATTGAATCCATAAATTTTTGTAGTGTGCTTGAATCACTTAGGAAACAAAGATGTCTACATGAAAACAAATAAATCAACATGCTCACTTTCTTTCAAAAGTATAATTTTTTCAAGTACACAAAAAACTAACTATTATACAATGATGCAACATTGATTATGAGGTCTCTAAGTTCTTTGTGTATTTTTGCTTTTGTAACCTATTACACAAAATTATTAATTTGTTATTGAGTTGAGGCCATTAAAATTGGATTATCCTTCAATTTATCATTCTACCCCTAAAAAAATGCTAAAATACTTTTTTTTTCTGATACTTAGTACATTGTTTCAATACGTTAAGCACTCTGCAGCCCACTTCTAAAACAAAAAGATTCAAATTATAAGGCATAAAGCATCTCCAGTTGGGAACTCCAAAATGTGGGTACCTTGAATCTCATCCAACATAACGAAATTGATAAGTTAGCCCGCATTGCTGGCGATGGAATCATCCGTGCACGGGTATGCTGGCGTTGGAATGACCTGCAACTCAATGATTTGGTGTCGAACTTAAACCCTGTTTGTTTTTGTTTTGGACACAAATGAAACGGGATTTCATTGCAAACTGAAGGACAGAATACAAGACCTGTGATAAGAACCGCAAAGGCAAAGGAAGACACCAAAGGCAGACCGGACTAAAGGACGGACAGGCAGGCACGACTTAGTCCCTGTTTTGAAACTCTTCTATAGAAGGGGAGGGGTGGGGGTACTGTACTGTACTTAGGGTCGCTTTACACCTAGAGGTTGGCCAATTCTCCTTGACGAGGTTGATAGCACAAAATATCAGTCCATTTCAGGATGGAGGCCGTCCTCAACTACTCATTAGAATAAGATTTATGTTAGATTTCAATTAAAAGAAATTGCTTTTTTAAATATTATTTTTTTCAACAAATCAGATCCGTTGGATATTGGGCAATTGGCCTCTAGGTATAAAGTGGCCCTGAAAAATTCAGCCCTCCTCTCTCTCCCTTCCATTTTAAATAAAATATTGGCTTGGCTTCTTCGTCTAAAGGCCTTTACACTTCCAAAAATCAGCCCCCATTATAATCTTATTATAGTGAGTAGTTGAAGCCGGCCTCTAGTCAAAAGGGGCTAAAACTTGATGCAATCAACTTGAAGGAAAATTGGCCCTACCTCTAGGTGTAAAGCGGCCCTTGGAGGCTAGATCAATTCTTCTTAAGGCCAGTTGCACAAAATCCAACAAATCTAATTTGTTGAAACTAATAATATTTTATAAAATAAAGTAAACAATTAAATTGGAATTTGACATTGGCTCCAAGGTCAAAAATTGATCTCTCACTCTTGGTGCATCCAATTCATCAAGGTCAAGTCATGTTTGATCATGTCTTTTTTAAATATAAAAAATTCATTCCACCAAATTGACCGTGCTTTCTAGGTTTAGAGAGGTTCAAACTAATTTTAGTCTTTTGTCTAATCCCAAGTGATGATTTGGGGCCTTTTACACATCAAGTTTGCCCATCTTCTAGGTGTAAAGCATCCCTTATTCTTTAACATAAAAATCTTGTCATTTGGGTCAAAAGAAAATGTCCATAAAACTTTTTCCCTTTTTCTTGGCTACCAAAAATCGAGCCATATTTTTCGGTTAGCTATATTGGTGCAACTTCAAGAAAAAAAAAATTCTTCTAACTTCAAGCCCTACTATCTTACAATCTATGAAGTTGAAGTTCCTGAAATTTTTCTCAAATATTCCAAATATCTTTCTTTAAATTTTCATCATTTGGATTTCAAATAAAAGAATTTCTTCATTGCACAAGAAATCATTTAAAAATGACTAGTGTATTGCTAATGCCATTAACTTTCTTTCATTACAAGTTGATTTATAATAAAATAGAATCCATATTTGCTTTTGAATATTTTTCATGAGTGAACCTAACAACATACACCTATGAATGGTTAAAATCATCATTTTGTGTAGAACAAAAATTTTACTTTAAGAAGGCTCGAAGTCTACTTACCCTCTTTTGCAGGAATGAAAATAAGTTTTTTTTTCACACTTCAAAAGTTATGATCTTTCAATTCACCCAGTCAAATGGGCTGAAATTATTTTCCACATATTGTGATACTTGTTTAATGAATTTTTATATAGTTGAAATTCAAAAAAATGATTTAAAAAATTTTTAGACAATGTCTCAAAAATTGGCAATTTGTTCTTCCAAACACCATCTTCCTTTTAGGGATTAATAACAAGTTTGTTATTGATCATTTCAAAAATCTCCATTGAAGCTATCCCATGAACATCCCATTCAACATGAATGTGTTTAACACATATAGCTTCAAAGATTGAACCTAAATGGACTATAGACTTTAATTATCCTTTGAGTTGTACAGTTTTCCGTTCTTTGAATCCACTAAGGTAAACCTCCGTATTCATGCATTGTGACAATTTCTATCACATTTTGCCAATGTATTACAATTTCATTTAATTTTTTGATATATACACTATTGGTATCGTGGCACAATTTCAATCAACTTCCTTTCATTATAGATTCCTTTCATTGTGTCCATTTAAACATTCACATGAAACTATCTATCCACATCTATATTCATTGTACTATTAAAAATTTGTACAACCCCTATCTATCAAGGTTAATTCATTAATGAATATTCCTCCTACAAGATGTTTTTACATAGCCTATAATATGTATATTAGTGTACATAGCATTTCATGGACTCTATATTATACCTACATATAATATAAACTTGTCCCCCTTTGAATTAATTGTACCCTCTCTTTGAACTCAAGTAATTTAAAAAAAATTGGTAGTGATCTCCATGGGGTTTCAACTCCTAAATGAATTTGACTATGTTTTCATCCAAACCACTTCAAAATTGTCATTTCTAGTTCAAGTACCAAATCTTTAGGGAAAAAGAAAATTGGACACATGTGAGCATTGGATCTTATAGTATCTTGGTTTGAAATGATGTAAAAGAATTTCAGAAATTTCCACCTTGTGGGTTGCAGGATATTAGCATTTGAAGTGACAAAAATCTTTTTTTTGGCCCTTTGAAAAAATGTGCAGATGCACTTCATCAAGTCACATTTATTTCAAAAATGTCAAAAATGGTGGTTACTCTTTGAATTTATTCTTCAAGCCAAGTTGTCTACATGCTTGAAAAAATTCACATCATTTGGAGTTGTACAACATATAGGAAAAGAATAGTTAGTAGAAAGAAGTAGACAATGATTCAAAATACAAAATCGTTAACAATTATTTATGGAATTAAAAAATGCCAATTCCAATGGTTGTAATGTTGTAATACATAAACAATCTACACCAAGAATTTTTATTTTTTTTCCAAAAACATGGAAAATTGAGTTAAACTAAGGACTTTGAAGTTTGTCTTAGAGTAGAGATTCAATAATGACCTACAAACTCCCACAAACCAAAACTCCTCAAAACTCTTGACCTATTGATCACAGCCAATGGAACAATTTAAAGCTTTTCAAGTATATAGAAATCCAGAGAACCAATTTCAAATTTTAATTTTTTTGTAGAAGTGATTTTTAAAGAAGTTTTTTTTGCTTCTCCATCTCTCTGCTATAAAATGGAAAAACATATCATACAATAACTTTCTACCCATGTACTCAAAGTTATGAAAATTGTTGGACCTTGAAGCTACTCCTCGAATACATATTATGTTAAAATTTTAGCAAAAAATAATAGAAACACCTTTCGTAGTGTGCTGCCTAAAATTGCTATGTTGTCAAATAGTGTTGTTTGGGCATTTAGGGATTAATGATTGGTCAAAATTGATAAATCAACTAACTTGGGCAAAAAGGCATAAAAAATAACAATGTGAAGACCAAAAGTTTCTCCAAATAAAAAAACTTTCCAATACTAGCTAGATACTAAACACTTTGCACTAATTTTATCATAATTGATTCAATCATAATAAGGTCCTTAGTATTGAATATACAAATCATAAGACAATCCAATCAAGCTTGCATAGAAAAAAAATTCCCAACCAAAAGCATTGCCTAAAGTTATGAAACTACCATCAAATGCTTTGGATTAGGCCATTAAAGGTTACTTCAATTGTTTTTGTGCTAGTAAAGAACATAATGCTTCATCTATACCCTTTAAAAAGAATTGCATTCAATTATTCATACCAAAAAAGATATGAATAACAACTCTAGAGTTCTATGCCATACAAAGACACAAACCAATATTTTCAAGGAAAAATGGGTAGGGATAGTATATTTGAATTCTTTGAATATCAAAGAGATACTTTTTGAATTAAGAATAAAAATCTAAAGGTTTTCTATTCTTTTCTAAATTATCCTCCACTATACTTTTAAAAACCCTAAATCCAAGAAATATTTGTTGAATCATTAGTATAAACGAAATTCTTTTCTTTTCTTTTCTATATTATCCTCGATCACAGTTTTAAATAAAAACCCTAAACTAACCAAACACACCAAGCCTCCAAAAATAGTGGGAACTATCATGTACCACTGAAACTTCAATATAGGTGTCAAGACTATACACCCTGCTATTCCAAAGGCTACTATCACACATAATACCGAACATGCCAAAAGGATGGATGTAACCAACAAGTTCTGGTGAAGTTTCACTACAATGTCTTTGATAAATACTTTCCGCCTTGGCAATACGCTTCGAGCACCAAACACCACTGTTCTAATGGCAAAATAAAATGAGAGCGTATTAAATATCCAAAACGCCCGTAGAGATATATTGTGTTGAACATCCACATAGTCGATGTCTGAGCTTGAAGGAGCAAGATCTACATAGGAAGTAGTGTAGCCCAATGGCGGTTGAAGCCATGAGGCAAATGTAATGCTAGCAATGAGGGCAGCTCCAACAAGAATAGCATTGGCAGCATCCACATAGACTTGTCGATCTCTATAAAGAGTTTCAACATATCGGCTCACATCATCACGTTCCAAAAGCACTCTTTTGATATGCTCATAGTCATTGTCAAATGCAATTTGGATCACGGTTTGACCATTGCATTCTTCCATGAGCTTTATTTTCTCTTTGCTTTGCAACAATTCTTTCACCACCTCTGTATAACCCTTAACCACAGCTGCAAAAATTGGAGAATATCCTTTTAAATTCTTGGCATTTGCATCAACATCACACTATCGAAGAAATTCTATGTGGTCCATCATATTGTGATCACTTCTATGAGCTCGAATAGCTAAATGAAGAGCATTATTGCCTTCATCATCCTTCACATTAACATTAGCATCATGGGCTATTAGTGCATTCGAAGTATCAACCGTTTTTCCTCTTAATGAATAGAAAAGTGGAGTCATTCCATCCTTGTCAAAAGCATCTACAACTGCATTACGGTCCAAAAGCAATGATACAATATTTGTAGTTCCTTCTTTTGCTGCAAGGTGTAGTGGCGTCTCTCCATGTATATTAACCGCATTAACATCAACATTTTTTTGCAAAAGAAGTTTCACAACTTCTAAAGACCCTTTTTTTGCTGCAAGGTGTAGTGGCATCTCTCCATGTATATTAACCGCATTAACATCAACAGTTTTTTGCAAAAGAAGTTTCACAACTTCTAAAGACCCTTTTCCTGCTGCATAATGAAGTGGAGTCGATTTATAATCATTTTTGAAATTCACATCCGCCTTTTCATTTAGAAGATATGCCACAACATCTATATATCCTTCCTCTTCTATACTATCTACGAAAAGTTTAGCACCATGGTCTATTAGTGCTTTGGAAGTAGCAACCGTTTTACCTATTAATGAATAGAGAAGTGGAGTCCTTCCACTTTTGTCAGAAGCGTCTACAATCGCTTTATGGTTCAAAAGAAGTGATACAACATTTGTAGTTCCTTCTTTTGCTGCAAGGTGTAGTGGACTCTCTCCAAGTATATTAACCGCATTAACATGAGCCTTTCGTTTCAAAAGAAGTGTCACAACTTCTAAAGATCCTTTTCCTACTGCATAATGAAGTGGAGTTGATTCATAATCATTTCTTAAATTCACATCCGCCTTTTCATTTAGAAGATATGTTACAACATCTACATATCCTTCCTCTGCTGCATGATGCAAGGCTGTTTTCTTTCTTTCATCACATCTATTGACATTGCCAGCAAGAATCATTTTGAGGCTACTCCACATTGAATCTTTTTCACGTACCAATAAGTGAAAGGCACTATCCACAAAAACATCTGCTTTGTACTCTAAAAGGTCTTCCACAATTCCAGGGTTTCCGCCAATAATAGCATAGCATAAGGCACTCGTATTCCTCAATCCACATGAAGCATTGATGTCCACCTTTCCCAAGCTCAAGATGTAACAGACCATTGCTCTGTCATCCATCAATACAGCCCAATGGAGAGGGGTTGATCTTTGAAACCACGGAGGTAGATAGCCCGAAATATGAGAAAAAAGACGGTCAATATTTCCACATGGATCCATTCTCAATGCTTCTACAACTTTGGCAACGGATTTGAAAAATGGAGCATCAAAAATAACTTGATATTGGATGCACTTAGAAATCATGCGTTTGAAATTTTGAAGTTGCTCTTCCAAAGTCAAGAATACCTTTAGAGGAGCCAATGGTCCTTCACTACTATCCACTCCACTAGAACTTGCAATGTTTGAACCAATTGATGTCATCTTCTTTGGCAAATCTTCTACACACAAGAAGTTCCAATGAATCTCAAGTCCCACAATATAAAATAACTTTGACTATAATTGGAGAACATGAAAGTATCCCAAAGTGTGTTTTCATGCTACAAATACACTAGTGGCCTTAGAACTTGCAATTGGAGAACATAAAAGTATCCCAAAGTGTATTTTCATGCTACAAATACGCTAGTGGCCTTGGAACTTGGATTGCAATCGTAATGCACATTCAACACTTAAAGAAATTATCACTATAATCATTTCTTGAAACGCATTTTATAATGAATAGTTACAAAATTGAAAACATCAAAATTAATTTAGAGAAATTCTAATGTGTGCATAGGCTAAACCTTCTTTGAAATTGAAAAAGTTTCTTTGCAAAAATTTAGAGGTTTAGGAACTTTCTTTCAAAACTATTTCAAAATTATATCAAAATAATGTCCACACAAAGCTAAAACTAAATTCTATCACAAAGAAATAGGAAAATTGTATACAAGATGAATTTTCTTATACTTTGATTTTACATTATTAGATTACTTTTCAATCCAAGTACTTGAAAAATCTAAATATAGATAGAAAGCAAACAAATTTTGTCTAAAACTTTGGAATATTTAAATTACATAAAAAAGACTAAAAAATAACCTTATAATTTGAGTTGAAAAGTATATTTGATTTTCCTTCAACTATAGATGAGGAAGTTTATAGCACAAAATTATAAAAAGTGAGTTTGATTTCTAACTACATTTATATGTTTTAGTAGGTGTGACACTATAAAAGGACTACATCACTACTAGGTAGTTCCCTAATTCATCAAATTTTGTATCTATATAAAAGTCAACACCTCAATATAGCATCCAAAAGGAATAACCATTCCATAAAGCCCATCAATCACAAAGAAGTGTGAAAGTTGCAAACTTATGAAATCGTCAATTTGTGATTCTATTTTTGGAATACCCATAGCGTAAAAACAACCATTCCTAGGGCCTTTTCTAGCCCTATTCCCCTAGCAGCCAAAGAATAGCTACTATCAAATTTTATATTATTTTATTTTATTTTATAATTAAAAAAAATTTAAATAACAAAAAAGTTGAAAAAATAAATTTTCATTAATTGATTATTTTTAATGACATGGTAGTGACTATATTACATCAAGAAGTTGGTGCGGCAAATTCCTAGAATTTGAAAACCTTAACCTCTAAATTCCTATTGTCCCCTTAGGGGACAAATTAGATTTCGGGCAAGTTCTTGTGACCTCAATTTTTGGTAAATTGTTTTGAAACTTTCCCATAAGATAGAAAAATTGATTATCTACTTGGGAATATAATTTTTATTTCAATTGGTGCCCGGGAGCAAAAATTATACTAGAAAAAGCCTAAAATTGAACTCGGCAGGTTCTACAAAAAAAATCACAAAAAATCAAAATAAATTTTTTTTTCCAAAATTTTTTTAATTTTTGTCTACATGTTTTTCTACATTTTTGTCTGCAATTTTCACAATTTTCTACAATTTTTTTTGAGAATGTTGTATTTACTTGCTAAAACAATCTCACCATTGGGATTATTGTCTTTCAATCCCATCTTGAAGTTACTAACAATTTAGGTTTTTTTCCAATCTTGGACGTACTTCTACTTAGCATTTTTTTAAACAATGAAAACCAAGTGTTTTCTTTTGAATTTTTTTTCCTAAGCTTTCAACTCAATTCTTCAACATAAAAAATTTTAAATTCAAAGTTTGTAGTGCAAAAAAATTCCACAATTGGCAGTTAAAGTCATCTGAAATTGTAGGCTAGTGTTCAAAAAAACTTTCTTTTTCAACTTTGAATGCTAATATTTTTCAATCTATACGATCAAACTTCATAAAATTTTTATCACATGAGCTAAGACAAATGAAGTACAAGATCCTATGGATAGATTTTTTTTTTAAAAATTGTTTTCTTGGGTGAACACAACAAAAATAGTAGTTTTGAGTGGTTTTTGATAATAAAAAAATGGCCTTGGGACTTTAGGGGTTAAGAAACTCACAACCCTCCAAAGCAATTGAATATCTTCTAATGCCACATCATGCATCTTTATAAGCAAAACAATCTCACCAGTAGAAAACTACCAAGACAACTGCATTAAAGCCACCATTCTCACCTTTGCAAGGTCCGCTTTCACACGGTGAGAAAAAGAGCTCCACAAAGCCTCAATGAAAGTCGCAGCTGCAAGCACCAAAGCTCCACTCGATCAAGCGCTAGTCCAAAGCTCCGCCTCCTCCCAGTGACAGGACCTTGAGTTTGCCTCCAATGGAAAAACAAATGTCTCTTAAAGAACTCCAGCAGCTTCTCCAAAGATCGAATCCTCGGTTACCCAGACAACACGGTACAGTGCAAGGACTCACAACAACTCCACAGCGCCAATAAAGCCACGAAGCCACGATCCAAACACAGACTCACAATAGGAGGAATATCGCAGTAGACAACTTGCAATCTTGCATCAAAGCTCCGCACTAGACCAAAGCTTCCGCCTCCTGCCAGTGACAGGACTTTGAGTTCGCCTCCAATGGAAACAAATGTCTCTTAAAGAGCTCCAGCAGCTTCTCCACAGATCGAATCCTCGGATACCCAGACAACACGGTACAGTGCAAGGACTCACAACAACTCCACAGCAAGGGAAGGGAAGAAAGGAAAGAAGAGGAAGGGAACCAGCTCTGCTCCGCACCTTCAAACGAAAACTCCTTCGACAGCAAGCAGAGTACGACAGAGAGCTAGAGAGCTACAGAGAGAGCCAGCATGCATGGTTGGAAAACGAATCGAAGTGCCACTCACGGTCTCACACTGCAGTTTAAACCAAGCTCTTCGTAACATTGTTTGCTTTACCAAATGAAGCACGGGTGACCCCTTTTTATTCTTGAATAGGGGACACCTACAATGAACAAAATTGTCTGATATAGCTCGCCAGCCAACCCCAATCCTTGCATTTACTGAAAGTCTCTCTCATGCATCTAAGGAGACCTACCTAACATGAGGAAGACCATTGCCTGGTCATTTGTTCTCAAGACTCTTGCCCCTATGAGAACACAAAGTTCGAAAAGTGGTTAGTGGATGATAGAGAATCCTTCTAAATAAAATATAAGTGCACATGTGTATACTTGGAGATTTGTGCAAAAAGGAGAGGTCTTGTATAGTAGCTTGTTCTCCAGACCAATAAGTTTGACTAATTCTGTAAAAAATTTCAAGTACTAGACGATTCACTGAGTACCCGTCCAAAAACATGATTTATAGTGTACGAAGAAGGATGGTTTCCACATTGACCAGCTTGTCATTTCAGGGTTATCAGACACTCCAACTGCACCTCAACTGCAGCATGCATTTGAAGTTGCAGGGATTTCTTTTTAGTCCATCAGTTGTTGAGTTTGACCGGGGTGGCTCTCAGATTTCATTTGCAGGCTATGAATTCAAGAGAGTTTTTCGGGGTTTGTTGAACAAATGAAACGGAACTTCATTGCAAAGAAGAAAAACAAAACCATCAGCCACAGTTGGCTTTGGCAGGGGAAACAAAGACAACTAATAGGGGGACACCCAGGAATTCAAGTGAGTTTTGTAGGTTTTCTATGGTTAGGGCTTGGTTGTTGTGGACTGACATACTAACTTAAGGTAGGCAAGCTTATTATCACCTTGATTAGCAATCTAAATATCTTCAAGCCAACTCCAAGAGGGGCACATATTTTTCAAAGGTGTGCACTTCTTTTACAAATCAAATCCAAGTAGAATTATAATTTTATGATTAAAATTGTAATTTCAATTAATTTTTGAGGTATGTTGTCTTAAAATTACAAAACTGCTCATAGAGTGGTCCTAAGCATCCAATAAACAACCCATAATCACCTTTCCATGTATCCAATGGACTTGAAGTATTCACCATTAAAGAATTGATATGACACTCCTTGTTGGCATTAAATAATATAGGATTTTCTTTAGGAAATAGACAAATTTGGATGAGTTTTTTGGGGTGGAATTAGGCAATTGGTAGAAATGAATTGGTCTACTTTAATCATATTGTAGAAGGACGTTGTATACACTAAGTGTTTGATGGATGAGTTCATTTGAGAACTTAAGATGGAAAACATTATTTCATTCTCTAATATATTTTTAGAAAGATACTTGAGGTTATTTTAAGAGAATAGTATTGCAAATTGCTTCATAATGGTATTGTTGGCATTTATAAAGAAGAAGATGCTTAATTTATGGATCATCCATGTAGTAGTATATTGGCTATTTCTTACTACTTACTTTCAATGTGAATTTTAGCCATAAAAACGATATTTTTTGAATTTGAGTTCAATTAATGAAATGAAGCTTATCAAGTGCCATTTCTACTCTATTTGGAAAATTTGGAAACTTCAATATTTTATAGCAATATGAACTTTAGGCCTATAATTAAGGTTTTTTTATTTTCAACTTTTAGAGTGGCAATAACTTTGGATAATACCATGATGTTATACACTATAATATACACATGAGGTGAAATTTACAGATTTTTTAAATGTATTTTGAATTTGATATGAAATACTTCATTTATATCTTCAAAAAAGCACAATAGTTTCAAAAAAACATTGAATTTTTTTACTTGTAGTAGACATATGATTTCCTCTTTCAAAAATGAGTATAATTTTTTTAATTAAAGTCTCAAGCTTAACTATCCATTTGCGGTTCTTTTGTCGTTTTGAAAGCTATGCTCTCTCGTCATTGTGTTGAAATTCCAAATTTATTAGTTTGGTATTTCACATTTGTAGCAATAAAAGTATTTGCACCCATGCATGCAAAAATTTTACATCTATTTCTAGGACCTCTTTAACTTCTTGATTTTTTTATCTTATACCACAAATATATTCTATAAATAGTGAATTGACCAATTACAAATGGAATGTAAATTGACTCTAACTAAATTTAGACTTGACAGGTTTGTACTTGACAATATTAGATAGAACCATAGAAAATATTGGAGGGGTTTAAAGCACCTTTCATCTTTTTTGACTATAGGTCAAAGCCTTTGAGTGGTAGGATCTTGATGTTCTAGAAAAATATTGGTTTATTGTAACAAAGCATTTGGCGTAATATGTGACATATAAGGTGGATTATACCTTGTATCTTGTAGGCACAAATATTTGGAATTTGAAATTTTTCAAATCAACACCAATGAAATAAGATTTTTATTTTGGGCACATATAATTAAGACCGTGCATTTATTCCAAGACTAATATACATGCCACTGGTGAAGGAGTTGCTCCCCTCCATCAAACTAGATGATTGTACTTGGGCTACAAATACTAATAGTAATCAAACTAGGTCTCATGGGTTCAACAAGTCTAATAAGCATGACCAAAAATTTGTTTGTCCCTTTGGATTACTTTAATAAAATTTTGTTCCCATCAATGAAGTTTTTATTAAATTCAAGTATTTTTCAAAGTTCTTTGAACGATTTCAGAGGGAAGGAGAGTAGAAATCTCTTATTGAAGAATTAGTGATTTTTCTACAAAATAAAATGCTTGTGCCATGAATTACTTTCAATTGTAGTGAACTTTGGCAACTTTTAGCTTCTTGGTATTAATAAATGGCAATTTTGGTGATAACAATGAATTCCTACAAATTTCAACTTTGCCAAAGAAGTAAAGCTTTTGAAGAATGGTTTGATCCTTAAATGATAGTGGAAGCCCAATGAGCATTTTGAAAGTGAAAACTACCATTTCACATAGTTCTTGGTTATAAATGCTTTTATTCCAAACTAGAAAAATCTAGCTTGAATAATCTACATTTCATTCTATTTAATTTATAATTTTTTTAAAAATTGTATGTTTGTAATCCTTTGAGGCTGCATCTTGAAAGTTTAAAATACACCACTTTAAAACTTTTTTTATCAAATTTTTTTGGTGTAAGCCCAAAGAATATACCAATTACATCATGATGCTCATCACTATTATTTTCAAAACTCTTCAAACTTCATAATGTTTCAAGAATTTTGTAATTATTATAATCTTTATAACAAAAATTACTCAAGAAAATTAAAGATATGAGAGAAAATTTAGATATATGAAGTTCTCATGTTTATCCAAGTAGCAAGTTGATTTGGTCTTTGCTAAAACACTTTTTATTCTAATACTCAGTACAATCTTTCAATACAACATCCTACATAAATTTGCAAAACAACTAATATGATTTGAATTTAACTCAGTGATGTGCACAAACCGTGATCAAAAGTTGTACCCAAAAAATGGGGTGAAAACCAATCCGTTTGAGGAACCGTTTGATCCTTCATGAGCAACTTTGGCTTGGCTTCTCCGCCCTCGCAGATGATTTCAAACTGATGCAGTCATTGCTGTTCCATTCCGTGCTCCTGTCCGTTCCAAGAGAACCACCGTAATCGATCCAAGAGCTTGTCTAAGTTAAGCCCTCAACTCCTCAAATCTTCAGGATGTGCTTCAGGCTCGACCCAATTGGATTATGTCTCTGCCTTGCAGTAAACCTCAATTGGGTTCCATGATGGGCAGAAACTCACGCCGTTAATTGCCGCTTCTCGAAGCGAACAATGGAAACAAAAATCTCTTCTACGAAATCCAAAATGTGGGTACCTTGAATCTCATCCAACATAACGAAATTGATAAGTTAGCCCGCATTGCTGGCGATGGAATCATCCGTGCACGGGTATGCTGGCGTTGGAATGACCTGCAACTCAATGATTTGGTGTCGAACTTAAACCCTGTTTGTTTTTGTTTTGGACACAAATGAAACGGGATTTCATTGCAAACTGAAGGACAGAATACAAGACCTGTGATAAGAACCGCAAAGGCAAAGGAAGACACCAAAGGCAGACCGAATGAAACGGGATTTCATTGCAAACTGAAGGACAGAATACAAGACCTGTGATAAGAACCGCAAAGGCAAAGGAAGACACCAAAGGCAGACCGGACTAAAGGACGGACAGGCAGGCACGACTTAGAGCATCCCCACTCCAGCTTCCCTATCTGTATCCCTATACATCTTTTTCCATCCGTGTTGCTTGCAGTAGGGAACCCCACTCGCACTGGGCATTCCCTAAAATTCCCACTTTCTGTATAATACTAACCTCGAAGTTACTGATCACTCTAGAGTGGGGATGCTCTCTCTGGACATGGCTGGTGGGGGACAGGGCTGTCAGGGTAAAAGGACGCCAATTTTTTCTATTTTCAGAATATAGGTTACCAGTACCTCTTCCCCAAACGCGAGCCAGTTTACAGGATTGGGACCCCCTCTCCCCAAAATTTTACGGATACAGCACTCCAGTGGGGGGGGTCCCTTCCCTATCCGGATGAAATACATCCAGATAGGGATACAGCAGCCCCCGAGTGGGGATGCTCTTAGTCCCTGTTTTGAAACTCTTCTATAGAAGGGGAGGGGTGGGGGTGCAGTACTGTACTTTACTTAGGGTCGCTTTACACCTAGAGGTTGGCCAATTCTCCTTGACGAGGTTGATAGCACAAAATATCAGTCCATTTCAGGATTGAGGCTGTCCTCAACTACTCATTAGAATAAGATTTATGTTAGATTTCAATTAAAAAAAATTGCTTTTTTAAATATTATTTTCTTCAACAAATCAGATCCGTTGGATATTGGGCGATCGGCCTCTAGGTATAAAGTGGCCTTGAAAAATTCAACCCTCCTCTCTCTCCTATTTAAAAAAAAATATTGGCTTGGCTTCTTGGCCTAAAGGCCTTTACACTTTGTAAAATCAGCCCCCATTATAATCTTGTTATAGTAAGTAGTTGAAGCCAGCCTCTAGTCCAAAAGGGGCTAAAACTTGGTACAATCAACTTGAAGGAAAATTGGCCCTACCTCTAGGTGTAAAGCGGCCCTTAGAAGCTGGATCAATTCTTCTTAAGGCTAGTTGTACAAAATCCAACAAATCTAATTTGTTGAAATTAATAATATTTTATTAATAATAAATAAATTTATTGGAATTTGACATTGGCTCCAAGGTCAAAAATTGACCTCTCACTCTTGGTGCATCCAATTCATCAAGGTCAAGTCATATTTGATCGTGTCTTTTTTAAATATAAAAAATTCATTCCACCAAATTGACCATGCCTTCTAGGTTTAGAGAGGTTCAAACTAATTTTAGTCTTTTGTCCAATCCCAAGTGATGATTTGGGGCCTTTTACACATCAAATTTGCCCATCTTCTAGGTGTAAAGCATCCCTTATTCTTTACCATAAAAGTCTTGTCATTTGGGTCAAGAAAATGTCTATAAAACTTTTTCCCTTTTTCTTGGCTACCTAAAATCAAGCCATATTTTTCGGTTACAATATCAATGAATGATATGAATCAAAAATGAACATTGAACAATTAAAATGCATCCTTGTAATTGTACAAGAAATAAATATAAGTTTCCATTTTGTTTTTTGAGTCCTTTAACCCCTAATGTGCCAAGGCCTTTTTTTCTATCAAAAAACACTCAAAATTGCCATTTCAATTGCAAGGTGCAAAACTTTTGAAATTTTCATTTTCTTTTTGCATATTTAACTCAAGGATCTTGCACTAGACTCTATGAGAATGTGTGGTAGAATTTCAAAAATCCAAAATTCATTGGTCCAAAGGCCATGAATCAAACCCCATATATGAAAGCCCCTCCTCCTAGAGAGCTTTCCAAGAATACTAAGAACATGACCGGAAGACACACGGTCTAGGAGATCTCAACATAATAAACAAAACAAACAACCTAATTTAAGGTATGAATTCTTCTCTGGTGTGGCTCATATTGGTCCAACACTTGGCTGGGTCTCTCTCACATAAGTTAAGTTAATGAGGCATCTGTCAAACCTCAAATACTTTTGTAGACTTTTATTGTTGCATGCTAGATTCAATGTCTGTTGGTTTTCAGAAGTTTCGAGGACCGAGTAAGCTTACACAAGTGCGATAGCTTTGGATATTGAAGCAGATCGCTACAACTCTGGAAGTAATAAGTTAGGTTGATCAATTTGGTAACGTTTTGTGAAGCTCAGGCTACGCTTGGAAGGATGGAGGCTAGCCAAATGGATCGTTTCAGTCTGCATTTGGATGCTCAGGGAAATGGTTCAGGAATGGATTTCATTTGCTTCGGTCTCAGTTAATAATCGATGCTGTGATGAACAGGAATGGGGTTTGGCGCTTGAAAGTGTTGAGAGTTTCAAGTTCTGTTTTGAAAGTTTCAAATTCCAAAGAACAAGACAATTCTTTCTTACTAGTGTTGCTTCAATAGTACTGGTGTGCCCTGTGCCGTTGCCATGGTCAGAACAAAAGTAAAAGTAAAATTTTTAATTCTTAACAACTTTAAAATTCAATAACTTTCTTGTTGTAGGTTAGAATGCCATAAAACAAAGCCCATGCACCCCTCCTTACTGAGGGCTTTCCTATGGTACCAAGAACACAACCTAAGGACACACGGTCAAGGAGATCTCAACATAACAAAAAAACAAAAACACAAACAAACATTCAACCTAAGTAACACAAAACCTAACAAACAAACAAAGAACCTAGCTTAAGGTATTGATTGATGATGGATGCAAGATGCTACTTCAGAGAGTTTCCATCACTAAAATGTTGGTATTTTGTGCTTCCAAGATTCCTTTTCCAACTTTCATTGTTGAAGCAAGATTTGGACATCATAAGAAGTACAATGAGAGAAGAGATGTGTGGAAGAAAGAAAATGCCCAAATACTAGAGCTTGATGGATACCTTGATTCTTCTACGAATCCAAAATGGAACGAAGCCCATGATTGAAGCTTCTTCACAAAGTATTATTTAGTTAAAGTTAGTTAAAGAAACTCGGGTTGAAAAATAGGGTCGAAGGGTGCATATAAGGAAGGGACATCTAAAAGCACTATTGGTACAATGGTAATTTTTTGGTATATTATTTTTGGAAAATGACAGGAAATTTCAATGTTCAAAAGAATTCATTGTTTCATTAGTGTATACAAAAGTTATGAAGTGTCAAAGTTTTTTTGTGGATGTTCAAAAATTGTTTCTTCAAGAATAGGTATAAATTGATTTTGGAGATGTACCTACTATGAACATCTGATTAAGTGGAACCTTTAAGCCCTTAACACATTTGAGTTTTTCTATCTAATTATGTCTCTAAATAGCCTTTCTTCAGACCTATAAATGTCCTTACAATGCTTCTGACACAAAAACATTTACTATGCAACTTGTGATCAAATTACTTTAGATAAAAATCCTTCTACTTCCTTCATTGCTTCAAAGATAGACTACAACCTCATCTTTAGCTTTTGAAGACCCAAGACTTGAAGCCATATGATGTGTTTTGCAGGGTCTGGAGGGTTGTTTGGGCATGTTCCCGGCACTGTTCCCTAGTAGTTTGGGAATGACCGCTCTCAGAATTTTTCTTTTAAAATTTTAAAAATGCAAATATTTTTGAATTAAAATAAAAAAAACAAAAAAATAATGTGGTAGTTGTCGTGCTACATCACACAACATTGTAGGGCAGTGTGCAAAGTGTAGGAATCCAAAAGAATGCAAAGGAACTTTCAAGCCTCTTGGAGGCTAAAATCTTATGTAAATGTTATAAATGCTAATCTTGATAGATCATTGGTAAAAATTTAAAACCAAATTGAACAAAATAATGATTGCCTTCAAAACAAACAAAGAAAACAAACATATGAGGTCCAATTTGAGGTTGGTTGATAGAAAATGAATACATTACTTATGATGCTTACATTTTTCTATGAAACTTACTAATTTTTGAGTACCATAATTAGTACCTTGCACAAGATTTCCCCAAGCCCAAAGTAAACTTACAACTATACCTACAAAATAGCTTTTAAAGTATTTTCAAAAGTTTTCCTTGCAAAATTTACCTCCCAAAGTACCAAGTGTTTGTCCAATGCACAGAAGAAATCTTAGGTAGGTTTTTCATTGAATGTTCATGAAATTTTGACATCAGGTATGAACTTGTACCCCTTTCATCAAAATATCATTTTCTTTTCAATCAAGTGCTTGGATTGAATATTATATTGTTTAAATTTTTTGGGCAATCTAGGTAGTTTTAGCCAACATGTACAAAATTCTTTCTCTACTTTTGAAATTTGGCAGGTATATAACTATTGTGATATAGGAATTGTCAAAAATTTATCCATAAATAGTATGAAAAACTCATTCAAGGAGATTTTTAAGTCTTTTGAATTAGTTAGGCTTGATTGGGAAAAAAAATTCTTCAAATGCTATAGTCTTTCAATAATTCAATTTGAGTGGCAAAAGTTTTTGGAATTTTATCCACACATTCCTATGGTATTCTAACACAAATTTGTATGATCTCTCTTTTTTTTTTTTTTTATAATTTTCTTACCACTTTAAAAAGTAGCGATTTTTATCAATTTTTGTCCCAAATGTTTTTCAATCCTTTGGAAATTGAGGATGAAATACCACATAAATTAATTCTTACATAAAATCAATAGGGCACACATTTAACTCCTAAGAGATTATGGCATGGATGAAAATGTAGATCTAGAGTATTTAAATTATTGGTTGAGAAAAGTCCAAATATTAGATTCTCTTATTTATTTCTTCCCTACATAAATTGATTGAGAAACTTAGATGAAAACCTTGAAGCGTTGAACAAAAATCATATTTTCTATAAAGGATGTACTTTCATGTAGCTCTTGCAATGAACTCCTAAAATCATTCATAATGCACCCTATTGATACCAAGTCTCTTAGGTGTTAAGAAACTACTAGTGAGGCTCTCGAGTGAGTTAACATTCATGACGTAACTATGAGATGAAAATCATTCTGTTTGAAGAATCGTTTGATCCATCATAAGCTACTTTTGCTTGGCTCCTCCGCCCTTGCAGATATCAAATGCAGACATCGCTGTTCCATTTCGATTCCTGTCCATTCCAAGACAACCACTGTAATCAAATCCAAAAGCTTGTCTAAACCCTCAATTCCTCAGATCTTCAGGATGTGCTTGAGGCTCGACCCAATCGGGACATTTCTCTTGAAGAAATCTCATGTATATAGTTCCGGCCATTGGCAGAAACCCACGCCATTGCCACTTCTCGAAGCGAACAATGGATACGAAAATCTATTCTACGAAGGTCACAATTGGGGTACCTTGAATCTCATCCAGCATAACGAAATTGACGTTCCGAATTGCTGAGAAGGCACCCATACGTGCACGGGTGCGTCTGATCTGATCGGAGTTAGCACCAGTTGCAATTAATTGAATTACCTGCAGCTCAATTATTTGGGTCTGGTATCGAACTAAGTCCCTACTTTGAAATTCTTTTAGAAAAGGAGGGTTCCTGTTCTTATTGTTTACCAAGAATTCCTCGTCATTTGGGTCCAAAGCTAGAAAATGTCCTTTTTCCTGGCAAGAGTACCGTACCTGCATCATCACCGTCAATCAAGAAGTTTACCTCGTGTACGTCTCCTCCATCGGTCCATGTTCTTTTCTGCTTCGGTGCTAATTAAACAAGTTGTAGAAATCTGCTTCTGGACCATTTGCGATTTTAGAGAATCATTTACCCTCGGAATGGTGAAGGCGCTGTTCAGCTTCAGAAGAATCTTCAAATATCGATTCGTCATTTCCGTGACCTGGGCGACGCGTTTTCCTGCCCCACGCTTCCGTCGGCATCTGCTTACGATGGGGTTTGCTCCACAAGGATGCTGCTCTCTGTTTCTCTGCTTTTGCTCTTCGTTGGGGATTTCTCGGAGAGATCTCTACTGAGAGCTGCTTCGTTGGCTGCGTCCTGCGGGGATATTCGTTGGAAGCGCCAACGAATTGGGCGGCTAGCTTTCCTATTCTTTGATCCGTGCTGGTTTTGTGGTTTGACAGCTAGTGAATTGTCGGTAAGCTGGAGTGATCGGGTGACTGCCTTCCTTGCTGGGCGATTGGAGTGCGCGCGTGAAGGAGACGTCGAGCACCACTTGAACTGCATTTCCGGATCCGGTTGATCGAGTTGGAAGTAACAAGCTTCATCTAGATTGTCCATCATCGGAGCTTCTTCTCAGAGATTTCTATTATTGAGCACTGAGTAAGAGCTGCTTCACTTGGTGCGGGAGACTGGTTGGAAGCGTCGAAGTAAGCTGCGCGCTTTGCTGGGTGACTGGGGTTCTTGTGAAGGAGACGCTGAGGTCCACTGACATCGCATTTCCAGGTGAAGTGCCCAGTCACTTGTTTCTAGGGTGCTGTGACTTCCTGTCCTGTCTTTCGTATGTACCCTACTGAGAAACTCCTTCAACTTGCCAGATGTCTTGACATCTTGTTGTGAGATTTTTAAATTGGTTTTGGGGTTCAATTTCAAGAATGAATCGAGCTCGATTTTCTGGGTTCTAGGGCTTCATTAGAGTGGGATGCTTGGAATTCCAGATGTTTTCCTTGTCTGCACTTGCAAGTGTAGGGTGATGCGTTGGGATGTTACTTAGATTTTAATCATTCTTGACAAGGCTCTCAAATTTTCACAGAAGTTTTGGGATACAATCTTTTCTTACTGTCCATGCTTAGGTGAATCTAGTTGTATTGAAAGCCTAATCCCTCCACTTTGTTGAAACATCACAGAAGCACGCCTATAGTCCAAGGGCACTATTGTATATTTGAATCGCCTATTCAAATGCAAGCACTTTTTGTTGGAAGAGTTGGATTGAAGATCCTATATACTTTTGCATGATGGGAGAATCAAGTATCTCAAGCAATGAGATGATCCTTGCAATTGAAACCCAACTCAAGTCAACATCATATTTACCACCAATTTGTTTTGACCTTAATGGAAGCTTTGTGGAGGGTGGAAGTCATGTTAGTAGTATTGAGGCAATTATTGCAAAGTCCAAGTCTCACTGGAGCCATATAGTAGACTTTGACTTTGACAATGAAGTGGCGGAAGTGGGCAATGTGGAGTTTTTCAAGACCTTGCAAGGGCATCCTACTTGGGGTACTTTCTTCCTTACCTTTAATGAAGGTGGGGGTAGTTTTGGTGACTTGGTG
The DNA here is from genome assembly GCA_963969395.1 of Pseudoscleropodium purum. Lineage (NCBI taxonomy): Eukaryota > Viridiplantae > Streptophyta > Bryopsida > Hypnales > Brachytheciaceae > Pseudoscleropodium > Pseudoscleropodium purum. The sequence goes on from OZ017803.1 coordinate 17,946,290, forward strand.
ATGGGTGCAAAATTTACCGCGGGTGGGCAAGTGGAGCTCTATGAAGTGCAAATAAAGTGGAATGATCCAATTGTGTGCAAAGATGCTCTAAATCATTCAATTGACTATGTCTCAAAGGTGTTCAGGAGGGGGACCTTTTTGCAACATTTGCAATTACAATGGCCATAAGGATTGTTGCAATTCCATGTAGAACAAATGAATTGCAAGAAGCTTGGATTGCCTTTAGGAATAAGAGTCCATTGTATTGTGTATTGTGGAACATTGTTGGAAGATGGGAGGCTCACTTTTGTATTGGTCAAAGAACAAGAAGATTTACGGAATATGATAAACTGTCAAATGTTGATGATGTCAAATAATGAAGGCCCATTATCAAAAAGAGAGGTTTTGGAAGCCATGTATGAAGTTGCAATGGGGATGGATCAATTGCACAATCGTGGCATTGTTCATAGGGACATCAAAGCTTCTAATGTACTTGTTTCAAGCAATTCGATTTGCTTATTAGCAAACTTTGAGTGTTCCTTAGGAGTCGTGGGGATAGGGTTCTAGAGAGCACCTAAAATATTGGAAGCTAGCAAGTATGAGAATATGAGTGCAAAGACTGAGTTGTTTACCAAAGCAATGGTTATATATAGTTATGGAATGACTTGCTATGAGATCTTGACAGGGAAACTTCCATTTGAAGGTCATTCACAAGGTAATTATGATCTTATTCTCCAAGGGCAAAGGCCAATATTGCCAAATTATGTTGATGGTTGGATTTAAAAACTATTGAATAGGTGTTGGCAATCAAACTTTGTTGCTCGACCATCTACTTAAGAAATATTGAAAATACTTCTAGCGAAGTCAAAAACATGTAGAAAATTGGATTTGCATTATCAAAAATATGAAGTAGAAATAGAGATTAGAAAAGCCTTGGATAGAAATTTGAAGTTTGTAGACGTGTGGAGATCATTGAAATTGATGATGAAAAAACTTAAGATGTTTAGGTTGTGTAGGTGGTGACATAATGTGGTTATCCAAAACTATGCATAATTGTCATTGGCAAGAAGTGTTGCTTTTGCCTATAGGTGTGCACTATTTGAAGTTTGGGCATCACTTGATTGATATTTTAAGATGGTTTGGTTGATTTAGATTTGAAGATAAGTACTGGCTTGATGTCTTCATGTCCCTAATGTTTAGATGACAATTTGATTATGCTATTTGTTGTATATATAGCCTTGGCATTAGGAAAGTTCATACTAAATGTGACCTTGAAATCAATTGACTCTTTCATGTAATGAAACTTGAAGCTCAAATTGTACAAATGTTAAAAGGACTCATATCAAGGAAGCTTGGACAAATATTTGTTTATTTGAGACATAGAGCTATATAACAAGTATAGAAGTGTAGGTGAGAAGTAAGAAGAAAATGTTTTTTCAAGTCATATTGGGGATCAAAATTGAAAGATTCAATGTAGGCATAAGCTATTAATATTTTTTTGGTCCTATTGCTTTTATGCATATTAAGAATGGTGTCTATAGTCTTTTTGTTTGTTTGCAAGCCCAGTTGGGAGATGATAAAAAAAATATTTTTATGGTTTTCTATTGAGTTTGAGTGCTTTCAAGTTTTAGGATAGAACTTGTATTTTGTGTGGGTCTTGTCCTCATGGTTTAAAGAGTATTTGTGATCTAAACTATCTACTAATATTCTATACAAATAATTGAAGGTTTACTAAAAAATGAAGTAATTTAGTAAGATTTTAATGAAGAGTTTAGACAAAATCTTAGTAAACATGTGGAAACTTGATGAAGGCAAAAGGTTGATAGTGAACAAGCGAAGGTGTAAAATACTTCCGGAGAAAGATTCAATCTTGATGGAAAGACAAGCAAGAACACCAACCATTATCAAAGTAGAAGGTTTATGAACACAATCACATTATGAGAGTCTAATGCCAATTTCTGGTGTACTTGCGAACTATACTTTAAAATTTCACAATGTCCAAACACTGGATGCTAAAGTGCCTTGGAATCCTCTTCCACTTGGCAATAGATCCAATACAAATAATTCTTGTGTACTACATATAGGTATGCTCACTTGTGGAGTTGCTACTAGGGTCAATTAAGGGTTCAATTACCTTCCACAAAATAGCCCATGGAACTCATCCGATGTATGATGGTGCGCATGTGAGTGGACTCAGGCTTCCACGTCCAGCACTTCCGGTGACAAAATTTTCATATTCCTCCATGCCTTGCTTCAGCACTACCGCATGTGGAGCGTGTTCTCTGGTTCATCCTCCGTCCACATCCCCACATTCAAGCTTGCCTCTCCAAAGCTGCAGCTCAGCTCCTAGTGTATGGGAGTTTCTACATTTGCTCTTGCCCTCCTTCGAAACTTCCACTGCGAGATCACCACTGGGAGCTGCTTCGTTTGCTTCAGGAGACTGGGTTGGATTCTGCTACATGCTTTGTTATTGATTTTGTGGCTATGTTTGAGAGTACTTCCACTGAAATGTAGGACTAGGGAAGTTTGGTGATCTGGGGGCTACTTACCTCGATGTGCTTGTAAATGAAGTTGCCGTTGACTCGGACAATGCGAAATCTCTTCAGTTTAATTATGCTGGTTGAAAAAGTAGGAAGTGACAATTAAAGACTGGAACTGACAAGAGGCAGTGCTACGATCCACAAAGTTGCAGCACTTCGATCTGCTTAGTAGAACTTAAGGTAGAGTCTCCATAAACCATACAGTACATTAGAGGCTTCCTTGCCCATCCAAGTGAGCTTTGATTTGTGCTAAATATGAAAAAACTTCATCTATTGACTTTTTTTTTGTTTCAAATGATTAGCAGCTTACCCAAAATGAATGTGCAAACTTCTAGATGGTGGAAGGTTCTAGATTGCAGTTGGCAAAGGTTCCCCTATAAAAGGTTGGAGAATAGAGACTTAAGTTTACAATACTTTGCGCACCATTGGAGCTTGCACAAGGGGAGATATCCGCACTCAAGAGAGTTGCTTCATTCCCTATGGGAGACTTGATTGGAAGGAACGATTTGGGCTGCATGCTTGTATGTGTGGATTTTTCGTTGGAGAAACTATTGAATTTTTGGTGGAGTCTGTGATTGATCGGTGGCAGCTTGAATTTCTCGCTAAACGATTAGGTGCGCCTGGAGGTGGCGTTGAGCACACTGTCTTGCATTGCATTTCCAAGGAAACTGCCAAATCCATTCTGTCTGGGGTGTAGTACGTGACTGTGCTCTTGTTACGTTCTCGTCATCTCCTTCCTTCACCCGTTTGAGGAATCCTGTCTACCTGCCTGGTATCTTGATTGCTTGTTGCGAGATTTCTGAATTGATTTTGCGTGCAAGAATGAATCAAGGTCTTGCTTAGGTTCTTGTTTTGAGGGCTTCGATTGAATTGGACCCTTAGATTGCCAGATGGTGTCCTTGTCTGCACTTGTCGATGTTGGGTGGTTTATTGTAGATGTAAGATATTCTTTGCAAGATTTCTCCATGGCTGAGGTCATCATCTTCCGGAAATATTTCGACTATTATGAGCGTTCACCAGGTCTTCAAGTACGTGAGCATTACTCACGACTGTTGTTGACAAGTTTGGAAATTAAGCATGGCTTGTGATTTTCATCGACTGCTTTGATTGATGTTCGCCTAGCGGATATGGTTAGTTTCAGTGGACATTTGTGATTTTCGATGGCATCATCCAAGTAAAATGACTTTCGAATTTTCCATTAACGATTTTTCCTAGTGCCAAAAATTTCTTGCGATGTAAAATCAATGAGTGAAATTTTGTGGAACCTTGCTTTGGTGGCAATTCTGAATAGAGAACTTTCGTGTGCAACGAAGTTGGAGGTTGGAATTAAATTATGAATTTTTAAAATGAACTATTGCATGTGCAAGCTCATGGTGTCCTCATCTCCCAAAAATGTTCGAATGACAATTTGATTCAAGAGGGTGGAACTGAATTCCAATACTCTAGTAGCTTGATATGCATGCGTTTAACCCATCTTGCAATTCATTTGACCAATTCTGCTCATTTTCATAATGTATGTCTGCTTACTGTAGTAGAATAATTAGCCACATTTGTGGTGATTATATTACGGGAGGTGGTACTGATTCCATGAATGTTACTTTGCATATTCTAGTATGAACATGTTCCAGCTTCTTGATTATAGGCTTGGTTTTTCATTACACGAACAATGTATGAACATTGCCGGGACAATGTGTAATCTGCTGGCAGAGTCCTACTTGAGGGGAAGTCAATTAGCTGCAAGATCAAGTTCAAGCAAATACGATAATGAACAATTTAGCTTCTCTTATTCAATGGAGCTGCCTGCTTTCGTTATTTGATTTTGTGGTGTTGTTTAGCGGTACGAAAATTGAAGAGAATTGTCGATAAGCTGGAGTGATCGGGTGGCTGCCTTCCTTGCTGGGCGATTGCGGTGCTCGCGTGAAGGGGACGTCGGGCACCACTTGTACTGCATTTCTAAGTTCAGGCAAAACCACTTCAGTCTGCGGTCGATCGAGTCGGACGTAACAAGCTTTATCTAGATTGCACACCATTGGAGCTTCTTCTTAGAAATTTATCATTTCATTCACTTGCTGGGGGAGACTAGGTTGGAAGCGTCGAGTAGAGCTGTTTGCTTGTGTGCTTCATTGGGCGATTGGGGTAGTATGCTGTGAAGGTGACCAAGAGCCCCACGGCTGTTGCGTTTCCAGGTGAAGCGCGACATCACTTTTGTTTGGAGTATGGTGGCTTCCTGCTTCACATGTCCTTCATTTACCGGACTGAAACTCATTCGACTCACCTGGTTTCTTGATTGTTTGTTTCGTAATTTCTGAATTAGTGTTGGCGTTCAATTTCATGAATGAATCAAGCTCAACGTCCGTCAGAGTTATATCACATAACAATTTCGTACATCCGATGAGCTAATCACAGATACTTATCACAATAACGTCATCAGCGTCATGAAATGAAATGCAGGGCGGTTCGGTTAATTATATGTCCTCCAACACTGACCATCCTTATTCCCTTGAAGAACTTGGAGAGTACTCGATGACAATGTTTTCTGCAACCAAAGATAAAGGCACAATCCAATGAAAGGTTGTCCGTGTTAAAAATGCAGAAAGAGAACGACACAATCTACAAGGCAGATGAAAAGCGTATTGCTGCAGTGAGTGAGAACATCGCAGGCGAGCTGCATACAAAGAACCTCCTCTCCTCTGTATTATCAAGCATTTCACATTCCAAGTAGTCTTTGATCCCTGATGTCTCAGCTCCCGTTCTCATCTCCGACTTTCACTATGCCTCCGAGCGCAAGTTCACGCATACCAGTGCAGTGCCTCTCGATGTCTCATGGAAGATGTTGAAGAAGGGAGACCAGCTTCTGCCCAAGCTCTTGACCGAGTTCTCTGCAAGGATCGAGATCTTGGAGAGTGATGGTGGCGCGGGCAGTATTCGGGTTGTGACCTTCGGTGAAGGTATGCAAGTATCCTTCAATCCACCATAGTTTGCAACATACCTCATCTCCTTCCACGCAGTCAATTGTTTCTGAGCAAATTTTGAGCGATACTTGTTTCTGTATCATGATCCATGTGTTTGCTCCCGTTCTCACAATTTTTCAATTGCACTTCCGATTGACTTACAGTTCTGCGTTTCTTTAGATTCTGTTCTTAGCAGAAAACGGAGTCTTCTCGTTCTCATTATTCTTCAATTGCCTTAGACTGCGTTTTGTTCGCTCTTGTTCTCCAAGACTTTGTTCTTAAGCGGTAAGGACACATAGGCCACAAAGAGTGAAAAACTTTCAAAAACATGCAACTTGTTACTAGAGTAGACCATTGAAATCGCGAATACTCCGTTTAATCTCTCTAACGCGATCCTAACGCAATCCAAATGATTAGCATTTGATGTATATTCACACCGAGTCCCATTGCATTGAAGCCCGGACAATTTTGATGGTAATGCAAATTCCTATGCATCTCATCAGATGTTTAGTCAGTAAACAGCAATTGAATGTCTCTTTCACCCAGAATTCCCACCAGGAAGCCATCGCAGAAATTTCTTTCTCTGGACATCACAATGTCTCAGTGTTTATCATCCATTTTCCTGTGGAGGACTGAACTGCAAAATTCTGCAAATTCTGCAAGTACAATTGTGCAAGCACTTCTGAATTTCAAATTTCCATAGATTTCTCAATTATATCTTATGTTCATTCCAATTATGCTCTCGATGTGGCATGTGAGGCCCATACTAAGGTAGAACTACCCATTACCATACAGATTTGCCATCTAGGTACTTTGGAGAAGCTATTTAATAGCTCTCATATTTTTCAGAGACTGAATTGTTTGAGAGAAGTCAATTGCAAAAAGAATGAAGACATTCCGACAAGAATTGAATTTTTTGTGATTTTTCAAAGTTGAAATGTAAAATTGTGAGTAGACCCTTGTTGAAGCATGATTAGACGATTGTTGAAGCGTGGGCTGATCTGTCCGCTCTCCAATGCATTGCCATCATGATAATGGATTAGTGAGATTGTGGTGATAGGTAGGGCCAGTGACAAAAATGGAAGGAACCTGTAGGTGGCAGAATTGGGTAAATGGTGGTATTGAATAGTTCTACCTTAGATGCCATAGCCTTGGAGAACTTGAACGATGATCAACCAAGCCAAAGTCAAAGCCATGTGGCCGCATCCCAAAACAACAATGCCCCATTTATGTCTTTGTGAAGTCTTTTGGAACCCGACCTCAAATGCAACAGCTCCCTACGTCAAGGGTAGAGGAGGCAACCCATTCCTAACTACTTAAGCAATTTCTGGTATATGTATGGTGGGTTTCTTTCAAAGGGCAAATTTTTTCATGTTTAGTAATAGGCAATAGAAGGTTTGCATAATTTTTCAGATTTTTTTTCCGCACCACAAAATTATTGTGAATTTTTTAGCAGAAGATGGACTTTCTTCTATGATGGTGATATAGACCTTCCTCTTTCCAATCAAAAGCTGGTTACAGTATTGTAAGTCTTATTAGCCATTCATAATGTGCCAGAGCTATGTCGAAAATTGCGCCATAATTAATTGTTGCTCATCTCTTCTACACGGAAAGACAGTAGTCTACAAGGCCAAAATAAGACGTTGGTCATAAATGGGTTGCCTCCCATAGATTGTAGTGACAGCGACCTCGAGGTGATTGAGGTGATTGCCGGGATAATGGTCGGGTGATCCTTCTCCATCGCCTTTCCATCACCTCCTCACATCCTGTCCGTTGTCATGCTGAATGTTTTTCATAGCGTTTGCTCTTGCGTTGGATGTCCTTTGTTTGTTTCTTTGATAAATTAAGAGGTGGGGGCAAGAGGCGCACACCCGCTCTTCCTTCCGACAATGCCGATTTGAGGTCGCCACTGCTACAAGTGTCCCCTGCATCAAGACAAACTCTCTTGGTGCACTGAAGGATTGGGTATTGACACAATCACATACCTTGAAAGTGTAGAATTGCTCATATGTTGAAGTGGAGAGGCCCAATTGAAAACTCAGGGTAGTAAGTTAGCAGCCGTAAGATTTCCAAGACCAAAAGTGTTGGTGGAGAGATATGCAGTGAGGAATATGAGATTTGCAACGGACTTGCAGATTGTGAGGGTTGATGTGGAGAAACGTAAGGTTGACTTCATCGGGTAGGCCTTGACACCCAGTGCCAGTGCAAGTGCCAGTGCAAGTGCTCATCATTCAGTGTCGACAATGGAAGTATGCAAATCCTCTGAAACAACTTCGATTGAGACCTGCTCTCCAGTCCGATCTTCTCATCATTATTTTCTTCGTTCTGCTGAACATGAATTTGCACGACGCACGACTAAGTCAATTGCTCTTGTTTTGAGGATGCAGAAGCAGCAGCCAAGTGAACCTGAGTGAGGTCGGGCTAGGTGGGGACCTGCCCGTGTAAGAAGAAGAGGTAGACGAAAGCCCCCTTTCACAGTGACCTACCAGAAGCGTAAGATAAAAAATAATGGCATGTGGCAAGGTCTTGGCTATGTAGGATTGTTGCAGTGTCGATGCAACAATACGATTCACTTGTTCTCACTACATGATAAGTCGTGGTTTTCTTGACCCCTCAAATTTCATTTAATGCATGAACTCCAAGGTCTATAGTTATGATCATCTAACAAGTCCATTACACTCTCGGGTCCAAATTTGAATAGTAGCAAACTTTGTAATTAGATGTTCCTTGCATTTTTGTTTATTTAGGAAAGGGACTTATAATTAGGCCTAGTCACTATTTGATGCATGTTCGTCGTTGAGTAGAGAATGATTGCCTTGGAAAAATGCTAGGCTTCTAGCAACAACTAGATTTGGCCAAAAATATGAAGGATCCCATAAGAAGTTATATCTATGCACATACCCATGTTCAAATATATGCTCATATAAACTTCATATAGTGTTGTAGAAGTCAAATAAAATATCACAAGTTTATATAGAAAGAAATGAAAGTTGCATATAAATTGCATAAAATCCTTTGAAGAAGTTCCTTTTACTACTAATGAATGCTACAACCACTTTAAGCTCCAAATTTCATGTGTGATATCGGGTGAATGCAAGAAACACTAGTACTATTTTGTATCACATTTGCAATTTCTAAGTTGTGATTGGCCTTATCTTTTGCAAATTTAAGCCAATGCACTATAATTTTTTTGTGAAGATCAGTATTTAGACAATAGTTAGAGAATTTGTTTTTCAGAAATTTTCAAAAATCATTTTATATTTAAATTTCAATCTAGCTAATTTGTCACACTTTGTAGTTTAGGGGTTTTTAGTACTAGGGACTATCCAAAATTAATGAACTAGAGCTGAAATTTTTGTGCTCTATTTCTACACTAGAGAGGCATGTGCTCACCAAAAAGAACTTAAATAAACATTATTTATGTCTTCTACATTCATGCAAATAGGGCTACCTTGTGCACACAATTCTCAACATTGAAAATGATTTCAAGATCATTTATTTAGTACAATCTATTCATCATGAAGTATTTTCAAATTTCCAAGTCTTAGTTTATTTGAAAATCATTTTTTCTATTTTTTACAAATTAAAATGTCAAAGTATCTATTTTCTTCAAAAATTTTGTTTTTCTATTTTGTAAATAACTTTTGATCAAAAAAATTTTGAAATCTGAAATTTTGGTGACACAATATTTTTAGAATTACGCTAATTATTCATGATTTTTTTATATACATATTTTTTTTTCCAAAAGGTCATTAGTAGTAGCTAGTACTAGATGAATGCAAAAAAAACAAAAGATGTTTCTTGCGATCACCCTATCTCTATAGAAAGCTAATTCAAATATCTACACCTTCTTCAAATTCAACTCAAAAGAAGATATTGTTCAACTTTTATAGCCAGTCAAAGTTCTTTCTCTTCTTAATTCAAAGGTAGCTCACTACTACTACACTTTGAAGATCATATCTCTCACCTCATAACTCCAAATTGATTGTATAAAAACCTCTTTGAAAATCTAACTTAGATATCTACTACCTTCTCAAATTTGAATTCAAAATATCATACTATCCGACTTCTATAGCCAGCCAAAGTTTTCCCCTCCTCAATTCAAAGGCAGTTCATTACTACTTTATTTTTTAACCTATAACTTTCACTCCTTAAATTCAACCAAAAGTATAATAGCTTTTTTAAAAGTTAACAATTCAATACATAACCTCCCAAATCTCAAAGATAAATAACTTCTCACTAAACAATTAAATGAATGCTCAAAAATTCTACATTCCAACTTAAAGACAATTAACCTCACAAGTATAACTTTCACATAAAAACTTCAAATAGAATGAGTGATAGGTTTTTTGGAATCACATAAAAGAAATGAACATCCTCACAAATTTCAATTGCAAAACTCTTAAAACACAAAATGTTATAGAACTCCAAACTTACAGCTCTCTCTTTAACTTATAATTAGAAGGAAAAAGAAAGGTTTCTACCTCATCCTCTACCTCATCCCTTACCTAATTCACCTAAGCAAATAAATTTCAACCTCTAAATGCCACATGGACTACAATTCATCCATTAACTATCTCTTTTAGCCCCATAGTTCTATCCATATCCCCTATGTGGTGTTTTAAGCCATTAAGAATCCAAAAGAAAGGCAAAGCAAGCTTCACCTTTTATTCTAACAACTTCAATTCAAACAAATCAAAGAAAGCTTTCAAATATTTTTTAGTGTCAAAATAAAAATCTAGGATCATATAGTTGTTTAACAGAGGTAAAAAAGAGAGTTTCAAACAAGGTATTACCTCCATTTGTATCTTGAAACTAAAAAGAACCCTCCAATTTAACATCCAAACATCCAAACAAACATTTTATATCCATTTACAACGTAGCACCGTGGTGCAAGTCAAATGATCTACACACTACAATTTGAAATGTGAGGCTTAATTTTGTTGTGGCCTAAGTTGACAATTCTACACATCTTCAACTAGTGGGATACAAAAAGAAGCCCATGCATCCCAAACCATTTAATGAGGCAATGTAGCATGCCCTGATGGAGTCATGGAGATGCTCTAAAGGGGGAGGGCATCTTTAAGGTTTTTACTAACATCATGCTCACCTTCTTTATGAAAATTCACCACCATTTCTTGAATATATGGTACCCTACGCAAGATTCTCCAAAGTCCAAAGTGAATTCACAGTTTTGCCCACAAACTAGATTTTTAGAGTATTTTTAAAAATTGCAACACTTAATCTACCAAAAGGACCAAATGTCAAGCTCAATGTAGATAAGAAATCTTGGATAGGTTTGTACAAAGTCAATTTTGCTCTAATATTCACTAAATTTTGAAACAAGGTGACTATGTACTTTCTTGGTGACGAAAAAAACTATTTTTCTTGATTGGATTCTTGGATCAAAAGTTATGCTACCCACAAATTTATTGGCAATTTGGAAAGTTTTAGGTAGCATGTGCAAAATTCCTCCTCTACTTTTGAATTTGGTAGGTATGTAACTAATATAGCATAGAATGCAATTATCAAAAAAATTCATGAAGAGTGCAAAAATCATAGTCTAGGAGGCAACGGTGCTAGTATATGAGCATGAAAATGTGAACATGTGAGCTTTGAGCATGTATATAAGTAGATATACTACAACCATTGAAGGTATTTATAATATAAATACGTATAATATAGGTACCTACATTATTATAGTTACACTAAAATCATAGAAGTTTCTATAATATAGACACCTATAACATAAGTGCATAGTCTTCTAGGCTCATGTGCTCACACTATTTTGGCATTCCCAAGGGCTAATAACTTGTAGTCTTCTAAAGGTCCAAAATCTCTCCTAATGCAAATGCTATAATCTTTTAATCTTTGTAGCTAAAGTTTCTGAAAATTTATCCACAAATTCTTATAATAATCTAGTGCAAATGTAAATGGTTGAATTTTTCTTAATTCATTTTTTTCTCATTGCCCTAAGAGGTGGAAATATTTGACAATTTCTATTGAAAATGTGCATCAATCCTTTAAAATTAAGGATTGAGTAATATTGAAATAATTATCACACAATTTATCAAGACATTTTTTTAACCCCAAGAGATTATGGCAAGGAAAAAAATGTAGATCTAGAGCATTTCAACATTTTAATTTATGGGTTAAGCAAAATCCAACTATAAAATATTCATTTTTATTTCATCCCTACATAAATTGATTGACAATCATGGACATAAATTATGAAGCATTGTTCAAACAACTATACTAATCATATTCCTTAATACTAAATAAGAATTTTTTTTCATCATACCATTAAATGCACCTACTTTATTTCATATAGCTCTGGGAATAAATTCCTAAAAACATTCATAATGCACCCAATTGTCACTAAGTCTCTTGAGGGTTAAAAACACCCAATGCCCTTCAATGGTTTTACATTTTGAAGTTAACTACACCTAAAATTGTCTTCGCAAGCATGTGAACATAGTTCCTATTATTAAATTACCTAAGTTTTGCTAGATCTTATTGTGAATCAAAAGGGATTCTAGATTCTTTTAATATACATTTATTTGGCAATGTATCTATAAATTATACATTATCAAAATGTCAAAAATAAGTGCTATTCATAGTGAAGAATCATCACAATTATCATTGGTAAAAAGATGTAACAATATATAAATTTATGTTGTAATACGTGCTAAAAGAAAAAACCAATATGGTCATGGATTCAAAAAAGGTATTATCTTACAAAGATTTCAAAATAAGAAGCAAATGTAGTTTACACCACTACCTATCAATTGGATTTATTTTTTATTTTTCTTAGGATAATACTGCATTACATGTTGAAGTAGTGGCATTAATTTTTTATAAAGTGTAGATTGAGATAATTTATAGATTTGTAAAATTATCTAGTAGTATTTTAAGTTTATTTCAACGGAAAATTTCAAATAGAATACAAACTAATATATTTGAAACCAACTAGTTAGCACAACCATAATATTTTGAATTCCAATTCCTCTTATTTAGCCTAATTGTATTCTATTCTCCACTCTTAATGGCCACAAGGGTTAGATTCTCACATTAAATTCTTTATTTATTTATTTTCTTTAAAACCTTTATTCAATTTCTTTGTAATATTGAATAGTTTTCTTTAAATTCTTTATTTTCAATTGGCTTTTAGTAAAAAGCTTTGTCTTCCAAATTGGCTCCATCAATCTTGGCTTATGCATCCAAGTTGATCTTCACCACTCCACAATTTGATGGTAGAAGGCTCAAAAAGCGTCCACTTAAGGGAAAAAAGATCCATGTACAAAAATGGGTGAACCCAAAGATGTTTTTACATTTTTTTGGAAGAAGCGAAATGGAGAACACACCAATGGAATTTTTTTTTGACTTGAGGTGAAAAAGATCTGATTTTTCAAAGTGAGAGGTGCCTAGGTCCCTATAAATGCTCATAGATGCAATTCTAATCAATCAAAACATGTCATAGAATGAAGCAAGTGAGTTTCTGAACAATCCTAATCATGCCCTTGAATGGAGTTAGTGAATCTAAAAATGATTCACTATACATTTTCATTTAATTCAATCTGATTGTAAATCAAAATTTATTGCAAGCGCTAAACACCCTAGGGTTTCCTCACATAGTTGTAAGCTCAATTCAAAATTTTGTAACTTTTGCATCCAATGTTTGAATTCAATAAAACTTATTGCAAAATTTGCGCTCTTTTTTCTAGTTTATGTAGTAAAATTTTTGAGATCAATGCAAGATTTACAAATTTTTTGTAAGCCAATCAAAGTTCATAGGTTCAATTTGAATCCATTGAACTGTATTTGATGATTGCTACTTTAGGGGCTTGTATCTCCTTCATCCGATGTTCATTTTTAGAAAACATTGTTGGATTATGTTTCCCTTGCAATCTAGTTATTGTGGTTTAGTTTTCATGTCAATCCACATTGTTTGGAATGTTTATGAGCAATTCAAAGTTTAAAATCCCTACATTTTTGGATTACAATGAACTTTGGTGGCTTGTTTCTTCTTCATACAATGTCCGTTTCTAATAAAAAAAAAGAATTGGAAAAGTTGCGCATACTAGTCTAGTTTGTATGTGTAGTCTATGAACTATAGTAGTTTTTGTGGTTTTTTGTTTTGATTGGTTAAATCCAGTTTTTTTCTATAGTTTTTCGGCATGTTGAGGTTAACTCTCTATAGTTGCTGGTTGGTTGGAGTTTTATTTGGATTTTACTATAGTTTTCATCGATGGTTGGTTGAATGGGATGAATGGGGCGCAACTATGGTGGCGGTTATTTTTGGTTGTCAGTCGATTGTGTTGAAGCAGGTTGGAGGCTATCGATTGTTCCTCAGTTCGTGGAAGAGAATCCAGAGCTCCTGCGGCAGTGGAGGCCGGCAGTGTGTGTGTGAGTGAACGATAGATTGTGTGAGCTGTTGTAGTGTGCAGTGGATTCAATTGTGATGTGTGTATGTGTGTGGAAATTTGTTGCGGTTGAATCGATAGAATGCAGGCTGTAGTGCAAGATCAATAGTTCGGATGTATAGCGGAGATCAGACCGGATAGGATCTATAGTTTTAATATTCGGAGTGACTTGGAACGATAGAACAGAGAGAGAACCTATTGTAATATTTTTTGTACTAAGGTGAAATGTAAACTCTATTGTAATATTCAATCGGGAATCACCGAGCAACATTCTATTGTAATCCCGATGTGTGTCGATTTGTGGATGGATTGTTGTCTTTGCACTATTGTTGTGAATAGCAATTGTGTAAATGAGTGAATGTAGTATGAATGTGTGGTGAAAGTGAATTCTATAGTTTCATAGGAATTTCATGATTAAATTCAATAGTGACCGGGAGATTATATAGAGGAATCAATAGAATTGGCAATCTGAATAATAGAGGGATGGGAAGAAATCTGCAAAGTCAATAGGAACATAGAAAGGTGTAAATTTTGTGAAACAATTGAACTGTGGGAAGCAAAATGTGAATCTATGGAGAAAGCAAGTGAAGCAAGACATAAACAAAAAGAATCAATTGAAGTTAAATTGGAGAAAGCTGGAATTGAAGAAGAGTCAATTGGAAATGCGGAGTAATCAAGGAAGCTGGAAGATCAATAGATGCAGTGCCGTTGCTGAGGCCGATTGAGAAGATAGAGAGCAGAGCGGAATTGATAGATTCAGGACAATTGATAAGTTCCTATCCCTGGTTTTGGTTATAATAAATTTATAGTTCGATCTATTGTGTTGGGTCTGGTTAGGAAATTTTCAATTATCTTTCTATTGTGCAAAACCTGGATTTAGATCAATATCTTTAACCATAGGAATTACACATAGCACCATACCTCCCTGCGAACGAACTTTTAAACTATAGGAATTTCTCAATAGTTTAGTCTATAGTAAATTCCCGTCTACAGTATGGTTGAAATTTCACATCAATCTAAGAGAATTTGAGTGACTAAGAACCATTTTAGTAGAAGGAGGTTCAACCTCATATATATTTTTTACATTTTTTCTTGCTATTTTTTTACATTTTAAAGTCTTTTTGTAGACCTCACCAACTTCAAGCCATTATAATGAGTAAAATCACACATGGTAGTAAACCATGTCACTTGACTCATAGCCTAAAATCACACACATGGAATGGTAGTTTGTTACTACATAAAATCATTTTCATTCCTACATCCCTGTGCACTATTTTAGACACTTCTATAGGGGCGATTCTTAATGCCCAAACTGTTTTTGAGCCTCCTTCTATACTTCTAAATCAATCTTCATAGCTAAGTACTTATTTCTCCAACTTGACTATATTACTTGATGCACATCCATCACTAAATCTTTTTCCATTTGCTCAATTTCTTACTTTGTTACCAAGTATTGAATTTCCAATTTGCTCTCAAGATTTTATACAACAAGACCAATTTGGAATAATTCTTTTGCATCCATAGATATTGGGACAACAACTAGGCAACAAATGACTCATATTCTAATTAGTGAAAATTAATGTATGACTATGCTCAACTTGAACTGAAAACATATTTGCAAATCAAATCCCAACTTAAGATACATTCCCACTTGCTGCTACATAGCGATTTGAATAGAAGATAAACACTAATGAGAAAAAAGACTTTGTTCATGCTCACATAGAATTTTCTGCCAAATGTGGTGTCATACGGATGAAAGAGTTGTTAATTGAGATCGTGTTCGTACTACAGGGTAGTATCTGAAGTGTATCTATTGTTTACAAATTGAGAGAGTAGCCGTTCCCACTTATGATGTGAGTGCTACAAGACTTGGAGGTGGGCCATGTGTCTTCCCAATTACGTTTTTAGTGTGTCATGACAGTAAGCAAGAGTTTCATAGACAACGATTGGAGTGTACTGATTTTGTAGCGTCTTTCTTTGTGAAGTGATTTTGTGCAATTCCAAGGCGTATTCATAGCCATTGAGGCCATCCCAACATGCTTGCTGCATTGTTGTCATTGTGGTTTCCTTCATACTTTCAGAAAAGTTATAGACACCACAGCTACAAAGGCAACAGTTATAGTGAGTGTAACAGTGATAGTTCTTTGAGGTAACAATGCTGCTAAGGTAAAGGTAAATTATTTGAACTTTTTGTTTAGGAGGCATCGGTGGTTTTTGCAAGCATGTTTTAAAAGCTTTGTATTGTAGTAGGCTCTTTATGGGACGGCTAATGTGAAAGATTGATTTTGCTAGTGCTATTGATGTGGTTCAATATTGTATTTACAATTGTGGAGAAGACAAAACGGCAATGCTTTTCATTTGCATCTCTTTTAGTCTATACTATATTATCAATTTTTTGTTTGAAGTTTGTTGTCATTAAGCATTAGGTGTACTCTTGCAGATGTCACATCCACTGGCCAAAAATGTAACTTACATTGACTAGGGTTTTTGTTTCACTATTTTTTGCTTGTTGATACAAGGCATCATTTTTGCAATTTTCCAATGGATTCATTGCACAAACATTGGACAGTTGTTACTTTTCTGTACTGGCAACTCACTTTGTTGCTAGACAAGGAAAAGACATTGTACCAAACTACATTAGTGGAGCTACAGGAAATGATGGAAGAAGTGCCGACAATGCCCACAGAGCTCACAAATGCCCCTCTTATTGATACCTTCTCTCTCATGATGAGTAGTATAAACAATTTCCATCTTTGCTGTCTAGCACATATGTTGAGTGATGAAGTGAGTTACTAGGTGAAACCCCGCTCAACTACGTGGTTTTGCAGATTTCTCGTTGACCAATTTGATAACTCCCGTTGGCTTTCCATATTCAAGATGACTAAGAAATCTGTGTTTGCTCTTGTTGATTTGTTGAAACCACACGTCGAGAAGAACACTAGGTACCAATTGGAAGTACTTGTTGTGGTTCGACTAGCTTGTACTTTGTTTAAGTTGACACATGGCGCCAACCTCACTATATGTAGTGAAATGTTTGCTATTGGTTGCAGCACTTGCTACAAAATTCTGCGAGAAGTTGTGTGTGCCATAAACAACATTTTGAAAGTTGAAATTTTGTAGCCAAGAGGCAATCGTATTAGAGAAATTCAAGTAAAGTTCACTGAAATTTGTTCTTTGCCTAGTATTGTAGGAGCTATTGATGGAATGCAGAAAGGCATTTCCAAACCTAATTTTGGTGCAACTGACTATTATTACTTCAAAAGTGGTAGCTACTTAATTAATTGCTAAGCACTGGTGGATGTAGATAGGCGTTTTCTCGACCTTTATGTTGGTATGCTAGGATCAACAAATGATAGCAGGATACGGAGGCACTCATCCCTGCATCACCTTGTCTCTTATGGCAATTTGATGAATCCAGTGGATTTTGTTGATGGACACAACCCATTTTTGATAGGTGATCAGGAATATCCTATGGTTCCTCATCAAGGACAAAATAACTTGTCAATTTTGAAGGCCTTGTTCAACAGAAAACTTTGAAAAGGATGCTATGTGGTGGAGAATGCTTTTGGTGTTCTAATGCAAACTTTCTAGAAGGTACTTCACAAAAGTGATCTTCATCTTTCTTTCTTACTTGATGTGATAGTATACTATGCTATTTTGCATAATTTATTGCTATGGCAATCTTATGGGGAGGTTGAAGATCTACTTTGACTTCTTCAAAGTGAAGGACTCGAGGCATTCTACCCAATAGACGACTTTGGCCTTCCAAATGCGGCTGACGCAGTTTTCAGTCCACCTGCAATTGTCTGCGACAATGCACCACTCGTGGCAGCCTAGGAAAAGAAGTTGCAGCTAGGTATTCATCTCATAATATGTCAACTCACTAGCAATGCATAAATAAATTGGTATGATTCTTCTTGCTATCTTCAGCTTTCCTTCTTCTTTGACAATATTCGTTAGAGATTTGAAGATTCATTTTTTTTTCAAAATTTTAGAAACTACGTTTTTCATAACAAACCTTTTACTAACAATAGATCTATGTTGGTCCTATGCAAAATGTATCCTACTCAAATGAAGTACCTCATCATAACTACATTGTAATTGTTGCAACAATCCTAAAACGAGCTTTTTTTTGTCGTTTTTAGCTAGCTGATTGAAGTCGACGTTGCAAAGGAGAGAAGAAAAAGGAATCTTCCTTCAATTGGATGAGGCAACATTATTGGAGTTGCTTGCATAAGATACAAGAAGACCAAGGTCTACCTTCACAACACCCACAGTAGAGCACTGTACAAAGGTCCAGAAATTACTTTGATATAGTAATATTTGTTTTGCTTGTACATTATGTATACTTACTTGCAAGTGATGTTTTAGTTCATAGAACTCCACCGTTGTTGTAGTGACTAGCCAATTGAGAGGACACCACTACAAAAGAGAGTTTTGTCCCTTGACATCTTCATTGTCTACATCAGAGACATAAATAGTGCTTGGAAATCCTCTGTCTCCATTGACAATTCACTACTAGAAAATTCATGACCAAAACAACAGAATTTCAACTCAAATTTGTTGAATGATTCAATCATTTTAGAGGTGTTGTTTTGAACAAAATCAAACTGAAATTTGTTGATTATTTCTATTGTTTTGAACAAATTCAAAAAATTAAATTAAACTTATTTTTTATTTTTTAAATTAAAATTTTTTTTTGGCAGTGCCCATTTAAAATTAAATTTTTTTCTTCGTAGGTAAAGGCACCTAGGCAACTCACCATGCGAGCAAGTGCCTCCAAGGGGATTCAAACCTTGGACATCATGTTTGGAGGTTCAAGGTTCCAACCACTAAACCACCTAAATACTTAGGTGACTACACAAGAACTAAAAATTTATATATTTAGTTTTTTCATGTGTTTTATATTTTCAGCAAACTTCAAAGGTCATTTAGTCATAGTAGAATACATTTTTTCAAAAAATTTGGAACTAAAAAAAGTTATAAATTCAAGATAAATTTCACCTCCAACAATTCTTTTATAATTTTGAGTCTCCAATAAAAAGTTATGAACAAAAATCAAAGAGGATGTTTGAAAATGTCAAAATAAATGTTTCTAACTACCTCTCTCTAATTTTTGTCTATAACTTTTATTGAAGGATCAAAATCACAAACGGATTTTTGAAGGTGAAAGGTAGCTTGAATTTACAACTTTTTTTAGTTTTCAATTTTTTGAAATTTTTTATTCTACTATGCGAGAATGGACTTCAAAGTCTGTTGAATTCAAAAAAGACTGAATTTTACATGATTAATTTTTTTTAAATCATTATACTTAGATTTCAAAAAAATTCCAAAAAAATTCCAAAAAAGATTCCAAAAAAGATTCCAAAGATTCCAAAAAGATTCCAAAGATTCCAAAAAGATTCTTAAAAGATTCCAAATTCAACAAAAACTTATTGATTTGGTCATTGCACTATCCACATCAATAGAAAGAATTTGCCATTCTATTGATTTTCATAGAAAGTTACAAAATGGTCATTCTACTATTCCAAATAACATAAATCAGTTGAATTTTTATTGTTTTGGTCGTGCATTTCTAGTAGTAGTTGCAGTTGGTACGTATTGCACCGAAGAACTTCCTCCTAATTAGGATTGTGTCTTGTGAGACTTGAGCCTAAGACAATGGTCAATTGTGTGAGGCAAATGATCATATGATTTTGTTTTAATATAGCCAAATTGGCATTGTTGTGTGCAAGAAAAGTTGTTTTGTATAATTGACGGTCCTGATCTCTTTGATAGCTCATTTGCTCTTGAAAAAGTTACATCTAAACTTCAATTTTGGTGTGTTCCACCTCTAGAAAAACATCTACAATCATTTTCATTTGTGTCATCATGAGCTGTCCAACTACGGTGGTTGCATTAGCGACTAATTTATGACCAGACACATTCTTTCTACGGACCTCAGTGCTTCTAGGACGTCGCTAACCACTATTGCCTCATGTATTCAATGAGCTAATGAGATTAGGAGAAATACTAGGTGGTACAAGGCAGAAAGTTGTTGCGGGTGGAGTTGTATTGACGCTTTGACTTCCTTGAAAGTGTGGAATAGTAGGGACGTTGCTATTCCAAAGTGGAGAGGCAAGGGGCGATGCCGTGTCTTTAGACAATGCTTTGAGGGTGACTTTGATGTGGTCTTCAGTCTCTTCCTCACTATCAACATGTGTCTCTTCTGCAGGTTGCAAAGGATTTCGGAAATTCATGTCTATAGGAGATAAGGTGTCTTGTACGTGCACAAGTTGAATTTGTGGCCACTACGAGAACCACTCATGAATGGCATAAAATAAGTCCCAAACAAACTATCATAGAAGACCTTCTTTTCGCTCTTTTATTGACAAATTCCAATAATCTTGAATGTTTTGGCTAGTGCATTCTAGGTAGTCAACAATTCGTTTATAATTTGGTAGTAATTGATTCGATTTGGTTTTGCAAGAGAGACTTTCTCTAATACATGGTGAACATCTGGCTCTCATGACAAGTTGGGATACGCGTTGCCACTTGTTCGATTTAGTTGTCATGAGCTTCCAAATGTCTACTATTTCATTCTCTTGGTTCTACAGATCTCTCTTAGCATGGATGAGCAAGAGAATTTCTTGCGGGGACCAATTCAGACCTCAATCTTTGCGGAATTTTCTAGAGGTGCTTGGTCCAATTTCCTACTTTGCTTCTACGTACTAGACGTTGGTGTTAAGCACTACTGCTGCAAGAGAAACTCGACTTTAGGAAGTGGGAGTCCTTGGCATTAGAGCAAGTCCTGCAAGATTAGACAACACCATGGAATCATAATCAATTCAATAGGTTTGAAGACGGAGACTAAACGAATGTAGGCAAGTTTTGCTTGTTGCATGAAGACATCATTCATTTTTTTTTTAAAAACAATACGAAAGTGACACTAGTAACGGCATTTGATATCACCATCAAGAAAAATAAAATAATTTCAAAGACAAGATTCTCTAAACTTTGGACTCAAACTACTGAAGTGCAAAGACAAGATCAACAATGGTACCTCATGACCTTGTACAAGCTATTGGGGCACGTGGAATTGAAGAACAACAAAATCTTTTACGTGTAGTAGGATTCATTGCACAAAGCTAGTAGGATTTTTTTTTATGTGATGATTTAATACTTACTAAACATGCTTTGTCTTTCTTTTCTCCACAGGCAACTTCATATTAAACATAAACGTCTATTTCCTTTCTCAAGTGTATGACAACTCCTAGTAGTCAAGACCATGCACAATTGTTTCCAACCAATGAATGCAACCTCACAAAAAAGATCACATCATTCATGCACAATTAAGGGCATCATGTATTCTTCTCTTCATTTTACATTAAAGATTCTCGACATTTTTTATTCTGGTGCTCTATTTCTATGGTTCATCAACAACATGTAAGAGTATATGTCACACTATCAATTGGGACCGCTATCACTGATTTATCAAAAATACTGCACATGTCTACAATGTAAGTTCATATACAATGAAAAAAAATTCTCATTGTAACTTTGAATAATACTATTAATTCTATGGTGTAGGTACTCACTCTTAATTGTGAGGAAATGAACTTCCAGAAAAGGAAAAATATTATAATCCAAAGTTGTTACTGAAACACTCACCATGTACAAGTGTGGCGCTGGTAAGCTCAGGTCTCTTGTATTGTACAAAATTCAAGCGGTTCACCATTTTTGCGACACATACTCTCTACTACTGAACAACGCTCTTCAAAATATTATCATGGCAATTCTTGAAGGAAATAATTTATGGACACAAGATTCCATCAATTTTGGCTATAATACTTGCACATGAAGACACATAACACATTCATCTCACCATCTCTCTGCAATAAAACAAAATCTTTCATCTTCACCATTGTTGCTTTAGCAAAGTGAATCGTTGTATGAATGTGTCTGACTTGTAGCAATCCAAAATTCCAACTACAGTTGAGGTGAAGCCAAAGCTTTGTAAAATTGACGACTTCTGCTTTGAAAATTGTGCCAACCGTTTCAGCTACTATTGACATTATTGACTTCGGTACTGTGTTAATGGGTGTGGGAACCCGAAAAATTAAAATGGAGTTATTTCAAATGGAATTTGAAGTAAAGGAGCCATTACTAGTATATTTTTTTGCTTTTAAGGATTAAAACAAAGAAATTACTAGTATTATGGATTAGAAAACCATAAGATCTCTTAGTTGAGATAAAATGGTTAAGGAGGAAAGTCTGTTTTCCGTCTTGATTGGAACTGGAATCTGGATACTTAGCCAAATCAATTCTAAGAATTTTGACAGTATCAAAATTAGAATCGGAATTCATCCAGGCGCTAACAAACGCAAGCAAAAGAATAGGCGGAACGTTTAATGGGCAGAAGTTTCGTTGAGATGGTGCAACGAACATATCTAATGGCCACAAGAATTGAAAATCCAGAAAGAGAAAGAAAGGTCATTTTCCTTCCTCGTCACACTTGTTTTTGTATCCAGCTGCGCTCTGGGCTTTGTAGTTGTGTTTTCTTGCTGAGGGAATGGAGGGTTTGAAAATTTTTGAGTTCTGATTTTTGAGAGTGAGGACAGGAAGGAGAATTTCCTTTTGAGTGGATTGTCGTTAAGGATTTAGATGTTTCTGGACATGAGGAGCTGTAAAGGTGGTGAGGTATCTTTGATTGCATCTAAAAAGATGGTGAAGACGAAGATTGAGGAAGAACCACATCCAATTACTCTCCAGTCGGTAGTTCCAAGCATTCCTAAAGAAAAGGAAGAAAAGGAAAACGTTCAGGCGGATCTATGCTAAATTGGATGTCAAGGGCTTCTCCAACTGCCGTGGAACTTGTAGGACAAAGCTATGGTGGAGGAGCTTGTGGAGGAGCAGTCCAACGAATGGCAGCTGATGGTGAGGGTGCAGCCATCAGAGTGGACATCTGGACACTAGGGGATTGTGTACTACTTCTCCAATATAGGAGAAAGATGGGTTTCCTAGATTAACAAGTTCAGGAATAGTAAGTTTTCTAATTTGGTTAATCCCAAGGATGGGTATGCAGTTGTGGATTGTGAGGACTTGAGGGAGAGAAGAGTGTTAGAATTTTTAGTCCCAATTCTAAACCCTAAGAGACCTAACAAGCTCACAGTCACCTTAGCCAACACTATATTCGAAGCACTATCCAGGGACCAAAAAGTGAACTAGGGAGTAGTTATCTAGGATGTAGTGGCAAAGATGGTAGGAGTAGTTATGATGTCCAAAACTTCTGAGCTCAACCCATTTTTTTATCACCTATATGAATCTTTAGATATTTTGAGGGAGTTAGAGAAGTTTGTATACAAGGCTGCTCTAGTTATGCTAGAATTTAATATTATAGAGGAGGCCAGAAAGGAGGAATCGGAAGAGGAATCTCTGGAACTAGAAATAGGTCTCCAAAAGAAAGGGAAAGAAGAAGTTGAAGGGTCCAAAGGAAAGGATCCAATTTGGGATTCTGATTGGAAGAGCAATGCCTTAGGAAAGGTATTAGATGACTTGAAATGGATCAAAGGCCACATCACTATTAAAAGAGAAATCACCAAGAAGGTGTGTGAGCTGATGGAAGTTGGACTTTCAGAACTCTACTCAAAAATAGAGATCCTTCTCCAAAATAAGGATGCCAGAAATTAGAAAATTGGGTAGAGGAGTTGACAACTCAAGTGAAAATCCTTCAGGGTAAAGTGAGGTAGAAGTCTGAGGAGGTAAAGAAAGAGAGAAGGCTTTCCACAGAGTCCACAGAAACTCTTAACCTGATCTGGGAATTCATTGGACATTCTGGAGATATTATGAATAAGGCAAAATTGTTTGATGTGGGTGTTCACAAGGAGGGGTCACAGCTAGGTCCGAAAATGGTCTCAATCCTTGTGAGTTATAACGAGAAGATGGAAAGGACGTTGGACAAGATGAGGCTAGTAATGTAGACAAGGCCTAAATCGTAAACAGGAAAAGAATCCAATCGGTTGATTGGAGCAATCTCCTCTATGTCATTTCCTCTCTCTCCACTGGCTTCTAAAGAACACAGAGATAAAAGCATAGAAGTTACTCCACCATCGACCTGTCCCAGTAGTAGAGTGGAATTTGAAACTAGAAAGGGATCCACACCCGGAGTCATTCGAAGTTGGAGGAGGAGAGTTTGAAGATGCCAAAGAACAAGGTTTCTAGTCCTTCTCCGATCATGCCCAATACAGTCAAGCGCAAGTAGATGGCGAAGAGATCTAGGGAGCGCGACCTAGATATTGTACTTGAATTAGAAGATGAAGAGGAATCTCCAAAGACAACTTGAGACAAAGGCAATATTGCTAAATCAGAGGAAGAGACAAAACCGGAACAGACCTCTCCTCCTTAGAAGGGAAAAAGCAAGGTTTCAAATCCGGCCAAGGATAAGGCAATACGTGGATGCAAGGCCTCAACCAATCGTAGGTAGCCATCAAGGAAAGGGGCCACCAAACAAGTGGAGGGAACTCCAAAATGGGCCAAGAAATCTTAGGGTTAATTATTTTAGGAGTAGAAGTAGGTAGGTGGAGAAAACAAAAGTACTTTTACCCAGAAAGTAACTAAGTAGGTACTTTTGGGTTGATGTACTTGGACATCTGGATCCAAAATTCTCGAATCTGAAATCCTTTTTTGGCA
The DNA here is from genome assembly GCA_963969395.1 of Pseudoscleropodium purum. Classification (NCBI taxonomy): domain Eukaryota; kingdom Viridiplantae; phylum Streptophyta; class Bryopsida; order Hypnales; family Brachytheciaceae; genus Pseudoscleropodium; species Pseudoscleropodium purum. Next base: position 17,970,851 of record OZ017803.1, read on the forward strand.
AGTTTGTTTGCGTGTTAGAAAGTCAATAGTTTAAGGATCAAGGGAATGTGACATGTCATTCCCTTAGCCTTGCATTATTTTTTGGGGCGCTTTTAGGGTTCCTAGAGGTGTTAGTTATTTAGGGGCAAATTTTAGCTTGAAATCCCGGGCATTTTCATACTTTGGTGTTTTCTTTGATGAAATAAAGCAAAGTTCAGTATTTCCACTTCATGGTGTTAAGCTCACTTCTTGACTGTGTATTGATATGTCGGCAATGCTAGAACCATTGTCTAGTGCAGATAGTTGGGTTTGCTAAATTAGGGAAACAGAAAGTGGCCTCCGGATTCTAGCTGGATCCAATTCCTCGAAGAGCATTTGATTTAGTTGGAGGAACTTGGTGTATTGGATGGGTGACTTTGTTTGGACTAATTACCTTGAGGCTTCTGTGTGGGATAGTTGCGTTGAGATTGCATTATTGCATGTGATCTTTGAAGATTAGGGTGCATGCTAGTTAACTCGTGAAGACGTTCTATTACAACCGAAAGTGGGAATTAGTATTTGGATATAGTTCATGCAATTAACCAATTACCTTCTTCATTTCTTAAAGGAACTGGGGTTTGGCTAGGTCTATTGTTGTAGTAAGTAGGGGAAGTAGGGGATTCTTGCGCGACCTGCTAGTCTAGATTTAACAATTAGATTAGTTGTGAGGAAATACATGCTTCTTTGTTTGTGTATGTTGTCTTGTTTTAGTGGAATTTTAGTCACTTAAATATCTAAGAGGGTAGGATTTACACATCCTTCCTTAAATTTAAGAGCAAAACCCTCTGATATAGATGTTAAACTTCTAGACTTGTTTACTTAAGATTGGAACTAGAAGAGGTACAATGATCAGACACTCCTTCCTGGTGGCTGAAGATAGAAGAGACAATACAGTTGGAAAAAGAAATTAATTGGGATTAGATAGAATGTAAGTCTAAGACCTTCTGGTCGAATACTTGGTAGGTTTTTGGATTTGGTGAATTTGGATTTCCGTATTCGGTTCCGGACACTTTTGAGGAATTATGAGCTAAATCTCTTTGGAACGTTATACGAGTCACTTAGTGGTGCTTTTGACACATTTTAGTATTAACTGAGGAATCTATGTTTCCTTGTGCTATAACACTAGCAGTACCTGCCTTGCTAGTAATTAAGAATTCTATTTATCCTTTGAAATCTACATTTCCAAGGATTTATGTTCCCCACCTTGCTAAGTACTTTGCCCCTCGTGGGCTACCATTGCTACCTCCTTAACTCATTATAAAACCACTACCAACAACTTGCCACATCATTTGCCAACTAGGTTTGACTAATTCCAAATTATGTAGGTGGAAATGTTGTCTTTCACATTTGCACTTCATAATGGTAATAGCAGCCAACTAGCAACAAGTAGGAATGTACCTTTAGGCACATCACTATACATCTTCCAATTAGAATTACACCATCAATATGACTAACAAATGCTCTCCATTAGGCTTACACAAATATACAATAAAAACTTCACACACCCAATTAGACAAATACAACAACACATACATCAACAAAAAAATTATAATTAGGCTTGCCTACTTTGTAAGACACAACTAGAATCAAACTTTCAACATACAAATTCAATCACATAAATTTCATAACACAAAAATGAATTGATTCCTTAATAGGCCAATACAATCCAATGCATGTGAGCCCCATGAATGTCACCTAGGTCTCGGATATTTTTTTTTTTTACTTTTTACTCATTTTTAAATGGATAATTATGGTAAAAAGGGTTAGAAAAGTCTAGTTTGAGAATAGTTGGGAGAAACCCTATGTTTATTGGTTAATATTCTAAAAAGTCTTGAAATTCTATAAAAGTTGCATATTGTTAATTTTAGAGTCTAATTAGGTGTTTAAGTGTTGATTTAAAAGGCTAGGAGTAGTTCTAGCCAAGGATCGAACATGGTATAAATGCTAAGACTCCTGATAGGAATTGGTCAAACAAAGTACAAGTGACCACATTAGCTAATTTGACAGGACAAAATCCAAAAATACTATAAGTGACAGTTACTATAAGAGAAAAATATTTTTGACATAGAAACATATCATGAGCATAACAGTAAAGCCAAACTATCAAGGTTCCCTTATATAGGGATAAATTGTCTTTGGAGGAATTAAACTATCAAGATTTTCTTGTATAGGAATGATTCCTCCCCGGAGGAATTAAACCACTACAAATTCCTTGTACGGGAATGATTCCTCTCCAAAAGAATTAAATTTAAGGGAAGTAAATTTATTTCTCCTTTGGAAAGTACAAGATGAACTTGAAAATTTGCACAAAGGATTTGAGGACTTCCTAAGAGTTACTCAAAAAGTTTCATAAATTTTCAAATTGTAGAACATGATTCCATGGAAAGTCAACCAAAATTACCAAGAGTGGGTAAATTCATAAAAATTCATCTAGTGATGATAAAATCCCACTAAAAATTAGGATAATGTATTTAAGTCAAAATAAGCACCTAATCAAGTTCCGCAACATTCCAACAGCGGCAACTATCTGAACCAGCGACGCCAACAAATTTTAACAAAATTTCAAAACATTTTGTAAGTTGACCACCAAACTACGAGCATACAAAGTCCAAATTGAGTCATCTTGGACTCTTTTTTTTTTATGTTTTTGGACCTTCTGGACAACCCTAGATTGTCAAAATTAGCAAAAATCATAAACTCCAAAAGTTGGATTTTTCCACCATTTTCACCAAAATGGAAAACGTTGTCTTTTATAAAGAGTTTTGACCATAAAGATGGGTTTTGGGGGTTCCAAGAGTTATTGGGGTATTCTAAAGCCAATGGCGTAGCCTATTTCTTATTTGGAAATTTTCTTCAAAAATTAGAGAAGGATCGACAATAGGATAGAATTAAACATAGTAATTGTTGATTTTAGTGAATTTTAATTTACTTAAGTAGTTTTAGAATAAGAAAAGGTAAGTGGGAGGCCTTGAAAATATATAAAAAAGCTTCCACCAACTACCTTTGCACCCCATTTTCTTGTTTGCATTTTGTTAGGCCACCACAAGGCCAAGTGTTGTTCTTTGGCAACTTTGCCAAAACTTACTTGAATTTTATTGGAAACCTTGTTCTCCTTGCTCCTTCATTTCTTTTGTCTTTGAGTGCCCTTCAAAGGACATTGAGGTCCCTTTGAATCACTTGCTAACCTTGTATTGATATGTTTGAGTTATTGCATTGCTAAGTACTAATCCCAAGTATTTTCAAATTGAATTCTAGCTATGCCGTTAGTTTGAAGCCTTGGATTTGTTTTTGAGTCTTTTTAAATGTATTGTGTACTAACATGGTTCCTATTATACTTTTTTGTAGGATTTCTAATACTTGAGAACATCCCTCCAAGATTTGGTGGAAAATTTGTAGTCCAAAGTGTATGAAAAGTTTATCTTAATTTGGAGAAATCTGAGTTAGAACTAAATTCTCATGAGCGCTATAACAAAACTCTTGAAAAATTATTTTATAATTTGAGGTTGATCCCTCCTATACGGCAAAGCTTTGCTCTTAAGCAAAATTTCCAAGATACTAAAAAGTCCTCTTGTGTTTTTTTTTATAAAAATTTGAGGTTAACCCCTCCTATACAGCAAAGCTTTACTCTTGGAATAAATTTTTTTTTAGTACTAAATACCTTTTTCTTGTTTTAGTTTCACTTTTTAAAGGATAAGCCATAGTATAGTGAAGGTCTGTCCAAAGAATCCAAATTAATTTCGTTTTAAAGATTCTCCAAAGGGGAACCTAATGGCAAGCAATAGCCAGGGTATTAGAAAAGGGGGGTATAAAGCCAAAGCCATATAGTTAGCCTAGCCTTAGTATCAAGCCAACAGTATCTAGCCAACATACTAGCCTCAATATCCAACTAGCGTACCAAACCAACAACCATTAGCTGGTAGTTGCATGGAAATCCATCAATACTCACTCAATTAACTCAACCGACCCCTAGTACCCAGTTAGTTGCTAGATGGGGGGTTGGACCTTCTTTTCCCAAATACGTACATAAGGAAAAGACTAATTTGGTCTCTGATCAATTTTGAGTTCTAAGGGAACTAGACTAGACCTTGCTTTCAATTGAAGTTACAGAGGAAAGGGTCAAGCTAGAAGGAAAGAAAATCAAAAATTGAGAGGACCAGAGCATCACCCCTATTGCTAGTTAAGTTATAGAGAGAAAATAAAAAATTAAGTATAACCAGACCATCACCTTGCTGCCAAAATTTGAGTGAACCAAACCATATCTTTCTGCATCCATTGAGATTATAGGGTAGAGAGAGAAAATTAGAATTTTAGTGAACCAGGGCATAACCCCTACTTCCAGTGAGTTATAGAGAGGGAGGATTCAAGCCAGAGGAGAGAAAATCAAAATTGAGTGAACCTGGGCATAATCCGTATTGCCAACTGAGTTATAGAGAGGGAGAATTCAAACCAAAAGGAGAGAAAATTAAAAATTAAGTAGACCAGACCAGATCCTTGCTTCTAGTTGAAGTTACAGAGGAAAAATTCAAGCCAGAAGGAGAGAAAATCAAAATTGAGAAAACCAAACCATCCCCTTGCACCCCATTGAATCACAAAGTAGAGGTTCAAGCCAAAGGAGAGAAAAATCAAAATTGAATGACCAAGTCTTGCCCATCATTGAATCACAAAGTAGAGGTTCAAGCCAAAGGAGAGAAAAATCAAAATTGAATGACCAAGTCTTGCCCATCATTGAATCACAAAGTAGAGGTTCAAGCCAAAGGAGAGAAAAATCAAAATTGAATGACCAAGTCTTGCCCATCATTGAATCACAAAGTAGAGGTTCAAGCCAAAGGAGAGAAAAATCAAAATTGAATGACCAAGTCTTGCCCATCAGGCCACAGCTCTCCTGCGTGTAAGGTAACTCTGCCTATGACAGTCCAAATGGGAGCCAGCCCATCACAGGCAAAATTGTACTAATGGTGTACATTCTAGTTCTTGAAATGTGCATCACTAGAAATTTTATGCTTGTGATGGGCTGGCTCCCATTTGCACTGTCATAGGCAGAGTTACCTTATCACATTCAAATCAACCCCCTAAAGAAAGATAACTGGGTGTTGACCAAGTTTACTTACCGGTTGTTGTGTGGCTTCCACGACTCAGAGCATCCGCAGTCCTGGCCCCCCATACACCCCCGCCAACGGTGCATGGCGGGACCAGGAGCTGTTCCGGGCTCTCTCCACCTGCCTGGCGCCCCAGTGCATCGCAGTATCCCCTCCCGGCATATCCCCCGTGGCTCCCCACCGTGGCACACTCCCCACCGTGGCACCCCACCGTGGCACAGTCCCTTCTCCTCTCCTCTCCAGTCCCATAGTCGCCCAGCATCCCCTCCTGTGCGCAACAGCAGATTGTATTGGGAGTGGTTTTTTGTATTGGAAGTGGTTTTTGTGAGTGGAGGGGTCCGTGGGTTTGTGAGAGGATTATAGTTTGTGCATAGTTTGGGGCAAATTTGAGGATTTTTGAGAAGTGCTTATTATTAAAGTGAAGAGATGGAGAGTTGGGAGGATGAGCTTGAGAGGAACCTAGGTTTTGATTTAGGGTTTGAGGAAGACATGGAAGATGAATTGGAGAATGAGTTGTTCATGCAAATGGTTGATGTTGTATCTTCAGAGGTTTTGGGTGAGTCCAGTTCCACCCCCCGGATTCGAGGAAGCTTACCCGGACGGAAGTTTGTGTGGCGTGATAGGGAAACCTATCAAAATTTGTTGTACACTGATTATTTTGCAGACACCCCGACTTATGGACCTGACATGTTTAGGAGACGGTTTAGGATGCGGAGGGAGCTCTTCTTGACCATTGTGGATGCCGTTGCCACACAAGATCCATGGTTCTTGCAGAAACGGGATGCGGTTGGACGCTTGGGTTTGTCAACATTGCAGAAGTGCACTACCGCCATTCGTATGCTTGCATATGGGGCGTCTGCGGATGCAATTGATGAGTACTGTAGGTTGGGTTTTTCCACTGCCCTAGAATGTTTGAGGAGGTTTGTTGTAGCCATAAGAGAGTGTTTTGAGTCTACATATTTGAGACAGCCTTCTAGGGAGGATTTGGTTGTACAGATGAGTATCAATGAGAAGCAGGGGTTTCCAGGGATGTTTGCTAGTCTGGACTGCATGCATTGGACTTGGAAGAATTGCCCTGTTGCATGGCAGGGGCAATTTCAGGACAAAGACAAAAACCGTAGCATTATTCTTGAGGCAGTGGCTGATCAGAGGACATGGTTTTGGCATGCTTTCTTCGGGTTACCGGGGGGAAACAATGATATCAATGTTTTGGATCGTTCCCCTTTCCTCTTGAACTTGTTGCGGGGCCCTGCACAAGACATCACTTTCGAGGTAAATGGCCATGTCTACCCTCGATATTACTTGCTCACCGATGGGATTTATCCACCTTGGGGGTGTTTTGTGCATCCAATTCATAAGCCCGAAGGTGAGATGAAGCAACATTTTACAAAGTGCCAAGAAGGCGCTAGGAAGGATGTTGAAAGGGCATTTGGCATTTTACAATCAAGGTGGCACATCATCAAAAATCCAGTGCGGCAGTGGGATCTAGGTGTCATCAACAACATCATGATGGCTTGCATCATCATGCACAATATGATTTTAGAAGATGAGAACGAGTTGGAGCTAGAGCCTTTTGTTGATTGTGCCATTCCAGTAAGGAGTAGTTCTTTTCCCTTCACATTCTTTGATTTGCAAAGTGGGACTAGGGAGGTAGAGAATGTGGAGACTCATTTTGCTTTGCGAAATGATTTGATTGACCACCTTTGGATGATGAGGGGACGTGGTACGCATGTGTGAACTAAAAAGTTTGCAAGGCATTTTTATTGAGAATAGAATTGGGCATTGAGGTTGAAACCTTGTCCACAATTTCTGTAACCAAACTCTTGAGTTGTTATATTCCCATTTGGAATTCCATGCACCACTCTAGAGTTCTCTAAACCATATGCTACATTTCTATGTCCTAGAAAAGTAGATTGAATGCTAGATCCCTCACTTTGCAGCTGCGTATTTGGAACAATGTTTGAATCCTCCCAAAAATCTCCTTGAGAATCATCTGCGCAAGAAATAAAATTGCCACTAATTAAACACAACGACGAAGCAAACCACCATCTGATGACAATGAACTGAACACCATGAAGGCGAACTGTACACCAAAATGAAGGCAAACAGGACGTGCTCATGAATTGCAAATTGCTGTAACTGACATTGCAAGACACGACCAGCATAACGGCCAGTAGCAGGAACATGAACATGAGACGGCGATCAGCAAGACACGACCAGCATGAACACGGCGATGAGCATGAACACGGCGATTAGCATGAACATCATGAACAGCATGAAAAAAATCGATAGAAAAAAAAAATTGCTGCTCCTCCTCGTCGTCCTCCTGATCGTGTTCCCCGAACTGAAGACAATCAGGAGGACGACGAGGAGACCACGACGAAGAGGAGTACAAGAGAAGAGGAGCAGCACACCCACAAAAAAAAGTCGACAAAAAATGAAATGTGCTATTGTAACTTCGTCGTGGTCTCCTCGTTGTCCTCCTGATCGTCTTCAGTTCGAGGAACACGATCAGGAAGACGACGACGACGAGCAGCACAAAGCAGGAGACCACGAGAAGAGGAGCAGCACACAAAAAAAAAATTTGAGGAAAAATGAAATGTGCTGCTCCTCTTCTTCGTGGTCTCCTCGTCGTCCTCCTGATCGTGTTCCCCGAACTGAACACGATCAGGAAGACGACGACGAGACCATGACGAAGAGGAAAACAAGCAGCTTGAACCCTAAAATGACAATTACCGATGCGATTGGATAGAAATGAGAAATTAGAGAATGACATCGCGGAGAAGGAATTTTTTTCTTACCTGGCAAGCACGAGCCGTCGGGGGTCGGGACCATCGAAGGAGTCGCCACCGTCGGAGGAGGGGCGCTTGCAACGCGCTGCGGCTCCAGGGTGCCGGTGGAAATTGGGGGGCTTGGAGTCGTAGGAGGCCGTCTCAGTGGTGTGCCGCTAGCAACTGCAGGTGGAGCAGGTCGTTCGGTGCGTGCTTTCTTCGCGCGTTCAACCTCCATGGCGCGCTCCCGCATTACTTTCTCATGCTCCGCCTTCTCACGCTCGGCCTTCCGCTTCTCCGCATCGATTCGCCTCTTTATCCTCTCCATCTCCTCGTTGCGGCGGAGGAGGAAGTATTCCCTGGCATCCGCGTCGAGCTCCTCAAGATTCATCTTGAAGAGATTCATGGCGGAATGGTCTTGCATGGCTTCCGCTTTCCGGAGGTTGGCTTGTGCCATCTGCTCAGTGGCCCTTGCCTGCGACTTCAAAATAGAGTCTCGGCGACCAGAGTCCAAGAGCTCGAGCTTCGCCGCCTTCTGACCCTTTGGTCGCACTAACTCCCGAGCAGTTGTTTCAATACTTTCCAGACCATCCCCTTCGCCGCTCGACGCCTCTCCGTCGACGTTAAGCTCGACGTCGCCTTCGTCTACTGTCTGCGAGGGCACTGCAACCTTGCGGGGTGCCATGCCCGGGGTCCCCTCTCCGACACCACTCCTCCGCTGCACGTCCAGGGGAGATTCCCACCACCTCGGCACCTCTCTCAACAAAGTTCAACAATGCAAAAACGTAAAATTTTGCAGCTTCGAGTGCCTATCTCTATAATATTCCAACGCACGGTCTATAACATCCTCCAGTGAGGTGCCTGATTCTCTACAATCAAAAACTTGCTTGTACGCACCACAAAACTTGGCAACGTCATGCTTGATGCTCCCCCACTTCGACTCTAGAGATCTTGCAGGTCGCAGTGGACTCCCCCTTGCCTTTGTCTGATTGAAATGAGTAGTGATGCGCTCCCAAAATGCGGTGTTGCGTTGCCCATTTCCACAAACAGGGTCCTGCGACACAGCCAAAAAACTCCTACACAAGCACATCTCCTCCTCTGCTGAAAAGTTCTTCCCCTTCCTTCCTCTTCCCGCCTCAATACTTGCCATGGTGGCGTTGACTGAGTTTAGAGGGAGGAAAACTTCTCCCTGCAAAGGTGCAAAACTTGGAGAGACCAGGAGCTCAATGGCGAGTCCCGGCAGTTTAGAGAGAAGGGTAGGGAGACCATTGGAGCCCGTTTTTCCCTCCGGCCCCGCCATGCACCGTTGGCGGGAGCCGTTGCAGTGACGACTGCGGATGCTCTCAGGCTACCCACTCCTCTCCACAGCTAAACTGGATTACAAATAAGAGCAAAAGTCAACTCTCAAGCTCTGAGCAAACTCATACTTGAAAAAAGATTGGAATCGTGGAAGGAAGTGTGAGTATATCAAAGTAAGGCTTAGAAGAGAAGGGTATAAAAGTCAAGAGAATGTCCTAATCCAAGTATCATTGACTTTAGAGCTATAGAATAGAATTGATAGAAAGTCAATAAATAACGAAATAAAAAATCATTTGATTTGTAGGAATTCTAGAGGTTTGCCAAATTAGAAAAAGGTTAGTACAAGCTTAGTTTGACTTTAAAGACGTTTAAAATTTTTTAATTAGCTTAGATTCTCATAGGATTTGGCCTAGAGGCAATTAGTAAAAATCAAGAGAAAATTGAAAGATAATAAAAACTCTAAAAAAGAAGTAGAGAGAAGATAAATTCAAGATAGGTTCAAGATAAATTCAACAAGGAGAAGGAGAAATTTCAACTTCTACCAAATAGCAAGACTTGAGATTAACATGGAAGGAGCGTACAAGCAAGTGATGGAAATGGAAGTGCAAGCAAGTGAAGAAAAGACCCACGTTGTCGAGGTTAGTGCTTAATCCTCCTCCTTTAATTGTGCTTTAATTTTCAATTTTCAATTATTTTTAGTTTATTTTTTATTTTTTTTATTACACTTAGCAAGTAGGACTGTAGGTGAAATAAAAATCAGACCATAAAACTCATTTCAAAAGTACAAAACTTTTCCCAGTACAAAATTGATTACCACAATAAAATCAATTTAATCCTTATAAAATAAAAAGTAACAAAAATTTGGTAATTAAATTTTAAACAATTACTTGTCGTTGAAATTTAGTTAACAAAATTACTAACATAGAAGTCAAACAATAGAAAATTACTAAGGATATAATTAAAAGATAAGTTGAAAGTTAAATTATTTCAACATAGAAAAAAAAAAGATTAAGGTAAATTTTTATAAACCAGATAACGGTCAAAATTTACTAGAAGGCTTCATTTTTTTCTTCAATACTTGAAGTAGTTGAACTAACTTACCTAGGTAAAATTTAGACCTTAAAAGGAAGAAATCATTGACCTCGAGGATAGAAGTAGAATCAATCAAAATATTAAAAGGAAAATCTCCATCAAAGGACATAAAAGTTAGCTTTCAATCAAGAAATCTTTAAAAAATATTTTGGATCAAAGTTAGTACAAAATCTTGTAGGGTATAATTTTAGGATTCCAAAACCAACTCCACCTCAAAATTCAGATAATTATTGAATAACTTGAAGTAGGATGAAATATTAAAGTAGAGGAAGTGAAAATTTAAGTGAACCATAGTTAAAGTTATCCAAAACATTCCAAATCCTTAACTTAGTTAGAAAAATAAAAATAGAAAATTATCCAAAAATCCAAACACAATTCTAATAGTTAGAAAATAAAAAAGTGACAGATGAAGTTTTTATTAGAAAGAATGGCCAAAACTTCATCCTTAAATATCTTTTAGGAATCACAGTAGAATTTCAAGATTTCTAGCCCTTTGAAAAGAGCATGAAAAATTCTTCAACTTAGCTTAGATACATTTCCTTTTCCCAAAAAAATCCTTAACTTCAAATTGCAAAATTAAGTAGTTTATACTCTGGAAAACTTCTTTTTCCAAAAGTAGGATCATCAGGAGAATTTAGTAAAAAACTCCATTGTTTGGAAGGCAGCTTGTTACTACAAACCAACTTACCCATAGAATTTAGTTTAATACAGAACCTAATTGTGTATGTTTGGTCTTGAGGGCGGAGATTAGAGCACTAACAATACCAAACAAACATTATTTCACTTAACATTCTAGCACAACCTATGCAACACAATACAATCAAAACCAACAAATTCTAACCAAACATTCCAAACTCAAAATGACACATTCTAATATCCAAATAGGTAATTGATTCATTCCATTATAATCCACAAAGAACAATAAATATATGCTTTATGCACAATCCAAATAGGAAATCAAGTAATTCATAGTTTCACTAATTCAACATAGACATAATATCTCTACAACTAATAGAACTCAGTTTTTTCTCATTACATACAAATCTAATCCAATTAGTATTGTACTCACACTAAATTCAACAACAATAATGACTCAAAACACAAAAACTCAACACAGCAAACTCTAGCTTGACTCACACCTGCATCGTTGGCAATAGATGAAAATCCAAATAAAAAGGCAAGACCAAATAGGCAACAGAGAGGGGAACGACTACCAATTGCCACCAATTGCTTTGCTTGACAAAACCTCCCTATTTGGCTACTCACTAATCTTCTTTCACTACTCAAAAGACAATTCAAATTGGCTAACCAAGATGTTAACTAATAACAGAGTATATACTCAACCTATTAGCTTCCAAATTAACAAACTACTAGCCAAAGAGGTTAAAATTGTAAGAATTTGTGGAACTAACCAAAATTGAAGTTTCCTATCCTATCTACATAAAGCAAATATTACTACATTTGGATGACTATTTGTAATTCATACTTGGAATTTAGTTTAATAGAACTCTAGCATGTAGAAAAAACTACAAAACATATTGTATGGAGTCCCTTATTAATATACAAAGACCAAATGCTTTAGATAGATCATCAAATATTTTCTATTCTAGAGTGTCATCTCATTGGGTTATGATTCTTGGATGCTATAAAAAATAACCAACTGTTAGAATCAAACATAGGGGCAAGGTTTCCAAAATCTCAATAATACCATTTATATTACTTAATACAAAATAATCAAATTAATTTGTATATTAAATTGATCAATTGTGGGTTTTGGAAGGTAGGTCTTATCTTTAAGTAGAAAAGACCTAGATCCGATAATTGTGCAAGAAGGATTGGTAGAGAAAGACCCAACATGGGCTTCTATTGGTGAATTCCTATCTAATTGTAGTACCCTATCAACATGCATGCATATTTTACATCTCAAGACTTCAAAGAACTATCAATGATGTCATTGTCTTTAAAACTTAACACCTTAAGGCCGAAGAGTTTTGTGCATAACAAAAATTTCTTAGAAACATAAATTCCATAACTTTATTGAAGTTTGTAACAAACATAACATTCTTAATTCTTAATTGAGGGATTCCCTTGCAATCTTTAAAATGTGAAGTGGTCCTCTAAGAAAAAACAAGTGTCGTGAACAATGAATAGTTGAAAGGAGTTTCCAAGCTATGTTTCAAGGGAAGGGAAAGTGTAGTATAGAATCTATTGAGAAGAAGTGCACAATAGTTAAATTTTTTGTCAATTTCTCATTTTTCTATAATGCTATAGTATTATATGTGTTAATCAATAGCTTTTACCGATTAGTAGCAGTGTTACTATTGAACTTCATGTGTTAAGGGAATGAAATGGATGAATGGAGTACAAATCTATAGAGATGGTTACTACCTATTGGCTAAAGTAGGTAAATATCAATTGTGATTTCAGATGGTTCTCAGTTTTCACTACTAGAAAAACAGTGCCCAAATTAACAAAACATCAACAATTTCTTGTTAATTTGGGTACTATAATGTCCATTTTTACATGTTTTTGTTAATTGTGTCCAAATTTAAAAAAAAATCTCATTCTTTTGTTGATTTGGATAGCGCAATTACCACATGAACAAAAAAAATTTATTTTAAGAAAAAAAATTTCAATCTTTGGGAATCTTCAATATATAATATAGATTTAAGAATAAAATAACTACACAAATCATTGTCTATTAAAGTTAGTAGACTTTGGGGCAATTTTTACCTTATAAAAAAAATTTTCTTAAAAGTTTTGAACTAAAAAAAGTTGTAAAATTAAGCTATCTTTCACCTTCAACAAACTATTTGAGATTTAGATCTTTCAATTAAAAGTTATGAGCAAAAATTAGAGAAGGGTGGAAATGAACATTTTTTTTACATTTTAAAACACCTTCTCTGATTTTTGTTCATAACTTTTGATTGAAAGATTTAAATCTCAAACAAATTGCTGGAGATGAAAGATATTTCAATTTTATAACTTTTTCTAGTTCAAAGTTTTTCTTAAAATTCCGTTTAAGGGGTGAAAATAGCCCCCAAAGTTTGTTGAATTGAAGTGATAGTAGGAAAAAAAATTTAAAAAGTGATTAAATAATTTTTTGCACCTCTTATAATCATGTGAAATTACAAGTGGTGCAATGATTTAAACTTTTAACCTCATCTATAAGGTTTAAAGTTCAAACTTTGGTGGTGGCATTTGTCACATAGGTGGATCCATCTATTTAGTGGCCACCATGTGGCAATGCCACATAGACATTTTGGAGTATCCATGTAGCAGCTTGGGATTGATTATTTATATGTGAAAAAAAAATTAATTTAATTTTAAAAAATGTGACCAAATTAACAAAAAAATTAACAATTTTTTGTTAAAAAATCAACACTTTGTATTCAAAAGTACCTGAATCAACACGTCCAAATCAACAAAAAAAATCAACACTTTTGTATTGAATTTTGTTAATTTGGTCACTATATTTTTCTACTAGTGTTTAGAAGAGTGTCTAGAGCTTTTGCATGGTAGAGAGCCAATAATATAGATTTTCTTTGTAGATTTTGATTACGAGAGGAGATTGATTGAGAGTATTTAGTTTATATAGTGTTGATGTCTTTGGAATAATATGTTGAATCGATTGATATACAAAGTGGAACTATGAAAGAAGTAAAGAATAATTTTAAATTTGTAGTGAAATATAATATGAAAATTGAAATGAATTGGAAGTTTGAGTATATGGTGTTCAATGAAATTTAATTTATTATATGTGATGAATTTTGTGATGTTGAAATCTATTGTGTGGAAATGGATAGATGTGTTATAAAATTGTGATTTTCTATTGTGTTTTATATATTGTTGTGAATGTGCTGGAAGTCGTGAAGAATCAATTGTGTATGTGAATAACTGGGTTGAGTATTTAATCTATGGATTCAATCCTATAGAAATTATCTATTGTTGTGATTGAGCATTAATGTTGAATAATGGCTGGTATTAATTGTGTTGTCATTAGTGTATGGGCCAATGCTATAAGATGTGTCATTGGTATATGGATGTAGTGCTTCATGTTTTGAATTGGGGATTAATCTATAGAGTCAATGAAATTAGACATTCATGGAGAATGATCATGTAAATTGAGATCAATAGAATTGATAAAATGAATGAATTAAAATGAATAGAGAGTTTTCTAAATTAAAAATGAGGAAATGTAAATCCTATCATCAATCAAATAATTTGAAATTAAAAAGGAACTTACCATAGTGGAGAATAAAAACAAAGGATTAATTGAAGAAACATTGAAGGGAATATGTATAAAGGAGATTCAATAGTGGTTGTAAAGCAAATTCTACGAATAGAGAATGGACATGGTGAAGAATCAACAGAGAGATGTTGGACTATAAGATGAGCAGATCAATTGAGGAGCATACCTAGATATTTGGAAAAGTTGGTGAAGTTGACAAGAAGGCTAGGAAACAAAGATTAATTTATAGAACAACAAATGATTTGATAAATTATCAACCATGATTTAAATTATAATAAAGATAGTCCATCCATTGTATTTGCCTAAAGTTAGAAATTCTTCATTCCCCTTAATTGTAGATAACCTTGGAGATTAATTAATTCAATACATTTTTAGGATTACGTATGTGCATCGACGCATCCCTATGAACAGACTTATCTATAGGAATTTTTCAATAGTATATTTGTAGTAAATTCTAACTATAGATTGGGTTGTTAAGGAAGTGATAAAGAATGTTGTGAAGAAGACAATATTAACCATAAAGATTAGAAAGTATCCAGGTCAAAATTTTACAACTATTTATAGAATTCTTTCAAATTAGTTTTCAAGATTTAATTTCAAAGATTCACCAAAAATAAAATTTCTATCTTTAGCATTTTCATGTTTTTACGACTAATCAAAATTGATGATTCAATTGATTTGGGTAAAAAGGCATAAAATTTAACAATATGAACACCAACACTTTTTCCATATAATAAACTTCCAACACAAGGCAAGTACTAAATACTTTGCACTAAATTTTTTTTTATAGTTAATTCTACATAGCACCCTCAGTTTTGAATACATAAATTCAAAGATAGCCTAATTGAATTTGCACTTAAAAAAATGATAACAAAGTTTTTTCCATCCAAAAGTGTTGTTTGAAGTCATGCAATGACCATAAAATGGTTGCCATTGGATTGTTAAAGGTTACCTTAATTATTTTGCTAGAAAAAAATGTAATGCTTCACCTACACACTAGAAAAAGAATTACCTTCAATTGTTCATACCAAAGAAAATATGTCTAACAACTTTGGAGTTAAATGCCATGCCAAAATACAAACCAATAATTTAAAGGAAAGATGAGGAAGGCTCTCTATATTTAAATCTTCCTAGAATCTAAGAAACTTTCATTGAATTAGTGTAAATAAAAAGTTTCTCTTTTCTTTTCTTTTCTAAATTATCCTCCACCATACTTTTGAATAGAAATCCTAAACTAACTAAACACACCAAACCTCCAAAAATGGTGGGAACTATCATGTACCATTGAAACTGTAATGTTGGTGTCAAGACTATACACCCTGCTATTCCAAAGGCTATTAGGACAAAAAACACTGAACATGCTAAAAGGATGGATGTAACCAATAAATTTTGGTGAAGTTTCACTACAATGGCCTTGATAAACATTCGTCGCCTTGGCAATACACTTCGAGCACCAAACACCACTGTTCCAATGGCAAAGTAAAATGAGAGGGCATTGAATATCCAAAACGCTCGTAGAGATACATTGTGTTGAACATCCACATAGTCTATGTTTGGACTTGAAGGAGCAAGATCTAAATAGGAAGTAGTGTAGCCCAATGGCGGTTGAAGCCATGAGGCAAACGTAACGCTAGCAATGAGAGCAGCACCGACTAGAATGGCATTGGCAGCATCCACATAGACTTGCCGATCTCTATATAAATCATTGACATATCGACTCACATCATCACACTCCAAAAGTGCTCTTTTGATATGCTCATGACCATTGTCAAATGCAGTTTGAATTACAGTTTGACCATGGCATTCTTCCATAAGCTTTATCTTTTCTTTGCTTTGTAGCAATTCTTTCACCACCTCTGTATGACCTTCAGCTATAGCTACAAAAAATGGAGAATATCCTTGAGAATTCTTAGCATTTGCATCAACATCGCGCTCTCGAAGAAGTTTCACAATGTCCATCATATTGTGCTCTCTATCATAAGCATGGATAGCTAAATGAAGAGCATTATTGTTCCATTTGTCCTTGATATGAACATTGGCTCCCATTTCAAGCAATTTTTTGGATATGTCAACCCCTCTATATATTATAGAATAAAGAAGAGGACTATAGCCATCCTTATCCAAAGTGTTAACATTTGCATTATATTTCACAAGATGTCTCCCAATGTCAAGATATCCCTTTGCGAATGCAATATGTAGTGGAGAAAGTCCATCCTTGTCCAAAGCATAAACATTAGCATTATAATCGGCAAGATATGTCACAATGTCAAAATATTCCCCCCTTGCTGCAATATGTAGTGGACAAATTCCATCTTTGGTCATAGCGTCTACATTAGCATTATGTTCTACAAGAAATGACACAATGTTCATAGCTCTTTCTTTTACTGCAAAGTGGAGCGGACTCCACCCTCGGTAATCTAATGCATTAACATTAGCATTATGTCGGAAAAGATGTGTCACAACATCTAAAGATCCCTTCTTTGTTGCATAATGAAGTGGAGTATATCCAAGTTCATTGTACAAATTTACATCGGCCTTTTCATTCAAGAGATATGTCACAACATCTGTAGCTCCTTCCTTTGCTGCATGATGCAAAGGTGTGTTCTTTGCTTCATCAGACATATTGACATTGTTGACTAGAATATTTTTGAGGATGCCAAACATGATATCCTTTTGAAGTACCATGTAGTAGATGGCACTTTCACATAATGAATTACATATGCAAACATCAGCTTCATACTCAAGAAGATCTTCTACTATGTTGTGGTTCCCACCAATTATGGCATAGTGCAAGGTTGTTAATTCATCACCTCTTGTTGAAGCATTGATGTCCACTCTTCCCGAGGTCAAGATGAAACGTACCATTGTTCTATCATCCATCAATACAGCCCAATGGAGAGGAGTTGTTCCATCTAATAACCCATGAAGGTCCTCCTCCAAAAGAAGACTTTTAATATCTACCCACGGATCAATTCTTAATTTCTTCAACACTTGTGTTATGGATTCAAAATATGCATCATAAAACTCTATATAAGAATATTGTTTACAAATTATGCGTTTGAAATTTGTGAGATGCTCTTCCAAAGTCATGGATATCCATGCACAAACCGGTGGTCCTTTGCTACTACTTGCTCCATGAGTACTTGTGATGTTCAAACCAATAGACGTCATTGTCTTTGGCAAATCTTCTGCACACAAGAAGTCTCAATGAATTTCTAATCCCACAATATGAAATAACTTTGATTGCAATTGTTGAATATGAAAGTCTCAAGCAAGGCATTTTTATGCTACAAGTACCCCATTGGCCTTAGAACTAAGATTTTTCTTCTAACGCACATTGTGTACATATAAAAATTATTATTATCATTTTGAAACATATTTTGATATGAATTACATTACAAAAAATTTCAGCCCTCACAAGGGCTACAAAATTTGAACCCCCCTAAATCCCGTAGGTATAATTAGAGAAGAATTCAAATTGTCTTTTATTTTTTATTATTTTGTAATGAAAGTAGCTAATGTGGCACTACTTATGCCAAGTCAGCACCACATCAAATTTTAATATTTTTTTGTATTTTTTTGTATTTAAACTGCGGCAAGCCAAAAAACCAAACCTTAATGACTCTCCCAAGATTCAAATTTTTCCTAATGCTACAAAATTGAGAAAATAAAATTAATTCATAGAAACTCTAATTTATACATATGCTATACTTTTCTTGAAAAATTTAAAAAAACAAACAAACTCATTGCAAAGATTTAGAAATTTTCATGATTTCTTTCAAAATTGCTTCAAAATTATTTCAAAATAATGTCCATCCAAAATCTAAAAGTGAATTAAATTACAATTAAATAGGAAAAATGTGTAAAGGTGAATTTCCTTACATCTGACCTTTATAATATGTTAGATTACCTTTACATCTAATTATTTGAAGAATCTAAATGTAGACTCAAAGCATCTAAAATGGTGTTTAAAATTTTTGCATATTTTAATCGTATAAAAAAAGATTAGAAAATAACTTTAGAATTTTGAGTTGAAAAAAATGTTTGATTTTCCTTCAACTATAGATGTGTGAGTTTATAGCACTAAATTATGAAATGAGAGTTTTGATTTCTTACTACATTTACATACTTTAGTAAGTGTGACACACCATAAAAGGACTCTATTGGTAGGGTTCCCTAATTCCAAAAGTTACCATATTTTGGAACCATATAGAATTCAACACTTAAATATAGAATCCAGGAGGAATGACTATTTCATAAAGCCCATAAACAATTTACAGGAACTGCCAAAGTTGCTTAATTACAAAATTATCAAATTTATGACATTATTTTCATTTTTGGAGTACCTCTAGAGTGAAAACACGCTGCATCATTCTTTATGGTAAGGAAAACAACCTCACGAGTAGGAAAGCACCAAAGCAACTGCATTGAAGCCACCATTCTCACCTTCCGAGGGTCTACTTCCACAAGATCAGAAGAAGAGCGCTCCACAAAGCCACGATCCAAACACAGACTCGCAATAGAAGGAATAGAGCAGCAGCCAACTTGCATCAAAGCTCCGCTCCACTCAAGTTTAGCACTAGTCCCAAACTCTCCTCCAAGCGACAGGAACTTCAGATTGGGTTTATCTCCGATATAATCAAATATCTCCTGTAAAGCTCCAGCAGTTTCTCCACAGAGCGATTCCTCCGTCAGACAGACGAGACGGTGCCAGGACTCACAACCACTCCACAGCAAGGGAAGGGAAGAAGAGGAAGGGAACGGCAAGCTCTGCTGTGCACCTTCAAACGAAAACTCCTTCGACAGCAAGCAGAGTACGAGAGAGAGCTAGAGAGCTACAGAGAGAGCATGCTTGGAAAACGAAGTGTCACTCAAGGTTTCATCCTACCGTATGTTTAAACCGGGCTCTTCACGAGAGTGCTGCTTCTGTGAGACGCGGTTGCACTGTTTAGGACGCGGTTGCTAAGTGAGGCCCTGTGAGGACGCGGAGGCCTAAAATAGGCACTTGGATGACAAAGAATTTTTCTATTTAACACGGTTTAGTTTACCAATGAAGAGGGTCCTTCTTGTGTCCTTGAAAAGGGGACCCTACAATGGACAAAATTGTTGAACCCTCTAACATTGTGTCGGACATTAAGGACATTAAGCGTCCAAGTGGATGATAAGGAATTCTTCTATATAGGACAAAAGTGCAATTATTCATTCTTGGAGTTTTGTTGTGAAAAGGGAACATCTTCTACAATAATTGAACATCCAATGAATATTTTTTCATTTTTTTAAGCAATTGATTCCTACATTATTAAAAAAATGATGATTTCTTCATAGATCAACATGTCCTTGTCCTTATAGTGTTAGTATGACTCCTCAACCAACCCCAATCCTTATATTTTTTTTAAATAGAAGTGCATGTGAGTATCTTTGGAAATTTGTGCAAAAACGAGAGGTTTGCATAGTAGTTTGACCTCCTATGAGTTTGACTATGAGATTTTTCTATGGGGTTTTTCCAAGTAGATGATTTACAGTGTACAACAGGGACCAGCTCATCAATTCAGGGTTATCAGTGACACTGCAACCTCAGCTCAACCACGGTATGCATTGCATTTTTTGCACCACATCTTGATCAGTTACAGAGATTTCTTTTGAGCCTAAGACTCAAATAGTGGTGAGAAGGACAAGAAGATGACGGCAGCTCAGACTGAGTGTCCTTTTGTTCCTAGACTTCTGATCTCAGAGTAACTTAGTATTTGGCTGCCATCTCTCCTCAAGCATGCCAAACAAGTTACTTGCTCATCAAAATTTCAAGAAAAATGAAGTCAATGGTTGCACTAACTTTGTTCCTGCTCTTTCAACATCTGGCACTGATGCTGAAAATTTATGAAGGTACCGACCCTCAGATTGCCACTTCTGTATATTTTCTGACACCAAAACAAAATTGGGCACCTAAACAATTGAGCTGCAGGAAAGTGCTTGATTTGATATTGAGAATTTCGGTCCATGTCCTTGCTGACATTGAAACCACAAATGAGTGAGGGAAGATCTGCTAATCCAAAATTATGCGGGTCACTTTTGCCCTCTTTTTCAAATTCTACAACCACTTCTGGACTAGAATATGTAATACCCTGTCCAAGATTTGGAAAAGCCCAAAGTGGACTCACAGTCATGCCCATAAATTAGCTTTTCAATGTATTTGCAAAATTTCAACGTTTAATCCCCAAAGGACCAAGTGTTTGTTCACCTACCGTACGTAAGAAATCTCAACTAGGTTTCAATGAAGTCAATTTTGGTCCAATGTTCACAAAATTTTGACACAAGGTTAGACCATGTACTTCCTTGGTATAAATTTTTTTCTAATCAAGTGTTTGGATCAAAAGTTGTACATGGTGCCCAAATTTTGTATGGCAACCTAGGTAGTTTGGAGCAACATGGGCAAAATTCCTCCTCTATTTCAACCAAATGCGTAGAGTAGCAAATATGATATTGGATGCAATTGTGGAAAAAAAAACATATGGAGTGCTGAAATCACATTCTAGGAGTTAAAATTCATGCAAAGTATAAAAATCTTTGTCTAAGAGGAATTAAAGTGTGTTGAACTTGTTGGGCAAGGTTGGGCAAGGTTGAGAAAAAATTCTTCTAACTTCAAATACTATAATCTTTTAATATGTAGCTAAAGTTTCTAAAAATGTATCAACTTATCTTGTAGGTTTTAAGTGCAAATTTGAAATGTTGAATTTCCACTTTTAATTCATTTTTTGGTCATTGCCCTAAAAGTAGAAAATATTGACAATTTTTGCCCAAAGTGTATATCAAACCTTTAGAATAAAAGATTAAATATTTTTGAAACCAATTATTACACAAATTTTACCTCCAAGGAAAATATAATATAAATTAATTATTGCTCATGTTTGTTAGGGTACATTTTTAACCCCTAACAAATTATAATAGGAGAGATAATGTAGATCTAAAGCATTTCAATCAAATGAAATTATAGATTTAGGTAGAAAAATTTAAATATAAGATTTTCATTTTGATTTCTTTCCTACATAAATTGATTAAGAAACTAGGACAAAAATCATGAAGCATTGAACAACTATGCTAGTCATATTCTTGAAGGCTAAACAACAATTGTTTTTCCAACATACATAGATGCACTTCATTTGTTTCGTATAGCTCTAATAATGAACTCCTAAAAACATTCATAATGCTAACTAATTGTCACCAAGTCTTTTACTTAGGTGTTAGGAATGTGCTACTTAAGCCCTTGAGTGATTTTACAATTTTAGTTAATTCACCTAAGATTGTTCCCATGAGCATGTACACGTGATTAATATTATTAAATTGTGGGTAGTTACAAGAAATACTTGCCATTTTTGGCTCAAAATGGACTTAGTACTAGAATACTATGACTATTGGAATAATTTTTTAAAATAAAATAAAATATGGATAATTTGTAAAGCATTGAAAATAGTATATGTGAGAAAATTCAAGCCTAAGAAAATCATCTCTAAAAGTTATGCACAACAAAAGAGTGATGGAAAATGCAAGAAAAAAGATACTTTTGTATTTGATTTTTAGAAAATAGTAAAATATTGAAATATTTCAAAATTAAAAAATCGTTTTTTCTAACTTGAAGATGCTTTCTTTTTTACCATTTTGCATCTTTGGAAAATAAAAATTGTATTCTCTATTCATGTACCTAGGTAGTGAATTTTGAGCACAAGTGGAAGGTGCACACTTTGATATTTTAAAAAATCTCTTTGTAGGTTTGTGTAACTTTAATATAACTCCTTATATCCCAATTTTTACTTTCAAATTTTCATTTTTTGTCAGAAATAGTACTAAAAATTCCTAAAATAGCCAAAGTAGACATCCAATCGGGGGAAGTTTTAGAATAATAAATAATTTTTAAATTTAAAAAAAATTAATGAATGTCTATAACTACATGTACTTTCATTTCAAATTTCATAGAACCACCTATTGTCGACTAAGGACCCATCTCCAATCTATAGGATGTACTACTTTCAACCAAAGTTGGAATAAATATTCAACCAAAGCTTTGAATGTGTTTTTTCTCTTTTTCAAAGTTAAGATTAATCAAGTCATGACACATGTTCTAAAGTAGTGAGCAAAAAGGAGTTCTAGAATGATTGTAATTGGAAGACTCTACATATTGGTTTTAGGTTTGGACCAATTGTCTACTTCCAAAATTCATAGTAATTTGAATTCAAAGAATAAAATCATGAAAATTTGGCAATCCTCTTGATTTCTATCTTTCTATATGCCAAAGAATTTACATTGCCTTCTACTACTCTAGAACATGTGCAAATTGCTTAAGTGGTCAACAATGGGTGGTTTTACCATAAGATGCAATAGTTACGAGCCAAAAACCACTTGTCAAAGATCATAGGGACAAATAATAGGACAAGTGTTTTTTGCAACGACCCTTGTTTAAATTCATTTGAATCTTGTTGGAAATCAAAAGGGATTTTAGATTCTCTTTAACATGCATTTATTTGACAACGTATGCATAGACCATGCAATATCAAAATGCTGCAAATAAATACAAGCACAACTAACTCTAAAATCTCATGAATGGTGTTTGTACATAACAGACTTGAATTTATAGAAATGGGTCGCAGTTGGGTGCACTGATTATCTTTAATTATATGATAGTTCTTGATATGCAAAGTAAGTAAAAAAAATATCATCCAGCATTCTTGTATTTCAGTTTTTTGTGTGTTTTGTTTTTTATTTTGAGGAGGGTGGGTGGGCACAAATCATCATTTTTGATGGGAAAAATAAAGGCTAGGCTAGATCTGCACATGTAGCAGATTTGTACATGTTCATTGAACTGGAATGTTGAGAAGTAAGTTTTGTTTGCGAGGAGAGAACTTTGAATTCTGTGAAGATTTCTCCGCCTTAATCCCTCCAGGCTCGTAGCAGGCCAAACTGGCCTACGATTAACAATACAAAAAAATCTACATACTCCACTGCTTGAGCATTGAAGGACTAGGGCATCCGCATGAAGACATGCCAAAAGGGGCACCAAATGCAGATTTGGCGTGTGGTTTTGTAGACCAAGGCCTCAGTGCTCTTCTTGTGCCCTATGGCAAACAAGCCAAGAAGGGGCCTCTAGTGCGGTATGCAATGTGAAGTAATTTAATTGCTTAAGAATCAAATTGTAAAAGAATTTGACTTCTAATTCATTGAGAACAATGAAACCTACAACCACTTCACACAATTGGAAGACATCTCCAACTAAGATTGAATTTCATTTGAATTGAGAAGCTCTATATATATACATATGGGGTGGTAGGAGGTAGAACAATGCATGTGGGATATGTAAATTAGAATTAGTAGGAGCTCAATCACTCATAATTAAGTGAAAAGTAGGAAGTATGTTTAAAGTGAAATTTTAGACCTCATTTAGGAATAATAAAATAACTTTTTTCAAAAAACTTTGAACTAAAAAAGGTCAAAAAATAAAAATGACTTGCATCTCTAAAAATCCTTTTGAGATTTTGAGCCTCCAATCAAAAGTTAAGGACAAAATTCAAGGAGGATGTTTGAAAACGTAAAAAACAACAACTTTCCAACCTTTTTTTGAATTTTGTCCATAATTTTTGAATCAAGATAAAGATGATTTCATTTTAGGTGGCAAGTATTAGAACTATTTACATTAACTGATTGTAAGTTATTACCAAAAAATTAGTGAAAAAAATTCAACCATGTATTATTGTAAAATTTTATGTCACTTTGCAAAAAAAATATTTTAAATATTTTTAGTAAAATCATGACTTTTAGGCCTTATATTCCATAATTTTGGTATTTTATGACAAGAGCAATTTCTTTATATTTTTTCATATCAAGGATGATCAACGAAAGTGTTGAAAAATTAAGTTCTTTCTCTATGTTTATATTCAAAGATATATTTAGGATGATATTCTTCACAAGATGCAATAAATAGACCAATATTAGGTAAAAAAATTTGTTGTAGTAAAAGAATTTTTTTTCTAAAACAATTATAATAAAATTCCTAGATGTATTGTTATGTACAAAATATGCTAGGAGTGTTTTTTCTTAATTAAATTTAGATATTGATTACAAATATTCAATGACTCATTTATTTATAAGGTAAAGATTTGATTGTTTATTGCAATATAAGTATAAGTGTTAATGGACTAGAAAGTTTAAAAAATAATAATCTTTGAAATACATAACACACACAAATTTTGTACATCATTTATTTGTTCATTAAAATGAATAGAATGTTTTCTAATTGTTGATAGTGATTTAGAATTATTTTTACTGCCATTTTTTAATTATTAAATCATTTATTGATGAAATTTCATATTTTTTAATTTTTAATTTTTAAGTATTTAAAAAACAAAAATTGAATATTTTTTAGTTTGTGTAAGACCAACTTTTATATTACATGATACTTTTACTATCAAGATTTGCAAAATCATTTTCATTTTTTTTGATAAAATGTAAACAATGTTTGCGTTAATTTAATTTTTTTTTTTTAATTTAAAAAAAATATTGAGGTTCTTATATGAAGACTAAAGGACATTCTTGTCTAAAGACCGGAACCTTTATACTATTTCTATATTAATTAAACATAGATTTCTCAAAAATAATTGCCAATTTTTCATTCATTTCAATTTACTTACATATCTCTTTAGATTGTTTATTTCATGATTTATACTATATCATTTATTGATTTTAATAGGATTTTCAAATAGAATATGAAATTTAGGTTGATTAATTTATAAAATTGTCTAAACAATTGAATTTGGTATGGAATCTATTTTTTGTTGTAGATTTCATTCAATTTCAATTTGTTCTTTTGTTAATTCTTTTAAATTTATTGTCTTTATATTGTGAATCCAAATCTATAACATTATTTTATATTATTTTGGTTGATATGTAGAACCATTGTTTTAGTTGATATATTTGAAAACATAAAAAACAATAACTTTCCAACCTTTTATTGAATTTTGTCCTTAACTTTTGATTGGAGGCTCAAAATCTCAAAAGGATTTTTAGGGATGCAAGTCATTTTTAATTTTCAACTTTTCTTTGTTCAAATTTTTTTGAAAAAAGTTATTTTATTATACCTAAATGAGGTCTTCAATCTTACTTCAAACACACTTCTTACTTTTCACTTAATTATGAGTGATTGAGCTCCTACTAATTCTAATTTACATATTCCACATGTGTTGTTCTACCTCCTACCACACCATATGCATATAAAACCCGACAAAGTCTCGGGCTACCCCGAGACTGGAATGCCACGCGGGTTTACCAACAAGCCCCCTCACAGGCCACACGAGTTCTCCCCAATGGCCTTTCTCTCCGGGTCTCGGAAGCCCTAACCCGGGCTTGATGCCAGTGATGTCATCGTCGGGCCTATGTGGATATGTTCAGAAGCCCTGTTTGCAGATTGTGTAGAACTTTGAAGTAACACCAAAAATCAAGAACTCAACCACTTTTTCTCTCGATAATCTCATTACGTAGGTCTTCTGCATATCTACAAGAAGTTCTGAGAAAATTTTGGCATTGGACTCCTCCAACTTTCAGTTCTCTGTAGTTGAAAAAGCGCAAGGACACTTTTTGTCCTCTTTGTCACAAGCTTGTGAGGTTGCCAAACTCTTAAGTGTTTGGGGTCCAAGATGACCATAAATTATTGGGTGATGGTGGTGAGGTACCCAAACCGAATGGCATGGTTGCAGGTTCAATATTTGCTGGCAGTAGGTTCTTTACCTTGTGTGAAATCAACTCTCTTATTGACAGAAAAACCCTTGATGTGTTTCCTACATACACTTGTTTAAAAATAAAAAAATAAACTTTTTCTAGAACATCCTAGAGATCTAGGCACTTATCTTGTTTTTGTTGTTTCACAAACGAGCTTTACAGGATCTTGTCAAATTTTCAGAGTGCATCTCAAAGTATTTTGTTTGGAACATCATCATCATCCCTACCTACCAACTTACTGCCTAAAACACATTGAGAAGTTATTCTAATTTTGACAAGGCAAAACAATGTTATTGTAATAAATGCAAAAGTGTATCTAATACCCTTATGTTTGATGTATGAGCTAAAAGTATTCACATCTATTTTCTCAAAGCATACACTGAGTGTAAAAAAAATGCAAATTGTCAGATTTTGCACAAATGTTAAAAACCACTAGTAATCGCAATAGGAGTACTATATTGAAATCATAAAAATACTACCATATGTGTTATAAAAGAGTAAACTAGGATAATAGAGGATTAAAGTGTTCGTAAAGTATTAGGGTTTTTAACATTTGTGCTTAAAGAAAAGGGTTTTAATTGAATATTTCATTTTTTTATCAATTCTGATACTTTACGGACACTTTAATCCTCTATTATCCTGTTTTTGTGAAGAAAAGGATTTTCATTGATAAAGAAAAGAGTTTTTTTGGTAAATAACGAGCACAACCAAGGCTTGTAAGTTTTGGTTAAAAATTGCCCTAAAGGTGTCTAGCGTCAATCCACTATGCCTTCCAAGCAATGAATCTTTTTTGCTTTTCCTAACTCCTAAACATGTAGAACTTACAATTTAATCAATAACTTAGCCACAATTTTTGCTAATTACTCTTACTTATGTAGTTAATTGAGCCACGGTAGTTTTAGAGTAGAAGTAGAGACAATCTAAATTTTAAACTTAGAAGTGAAAGAAGATCTTACGTTATTTTTTAAAACATAAAATTCACTTCCATATGAGTTTCTTAATGGAAGTTATAGACAAATGAAGTTTGGCTTTTAAAAGGTCCTTCAAACTTCATCCACTAATTTCTATCAATCTACAATTCACTTTTGACTTCCAATTTCACTTTTATCCTTTGGATCTTTATCAAAATCTAATTTTCTAATTTCATCCTTATTGGATGACTTTTATTAATTTTCATTTCCTACATCCCAACACTTCATCTACTCAAATCTTGCTCATTTAGTCATTTTAGCTCCAAATTCTAAATGTGATATGTTTTTGGAAACTTCTAAGCAAGACCTATAATAACTTTTAATTGTATCTTAGAAAAATTCAATTTTAAGGCTTTGAATGTCACTTCTAATTCGGCTAGATTGTAAAAGTGACTAGGAAGGAAAATGAATTAGAAATTAAACTAATTAGGCACTTACCTCGTGGTTTGCTTCATCCAAGAAGTGGTTGAAGATTATTTCAAACTCCTTGTTGTTGATTATTTTCGTAATTGTATTGGATTTTTGTTCACAATTTAAAAAGGAGTTTTTAATACAAATTTCTACTTCCCCTCCTTTCCTTTCCTTCTACTTCTAACACTATTCAAACTCAATTATTGTTTTCTAAAAGTTGACATTTCATGTGAATGGAATATTTGATACAACTCTCGAGATAATAATTGACTTGAACCTCTTCTATCATTATCTAAAGCTTTTATGGTTTAAATTGACTCTTCAAGATTTCCTCCTAATTTCTAATTCTTTGTCTCATTTTCCAAATTAACTCCTCTTCAAATCATGTTTAAGTGAGGTTCCACTCAAAACTTCTTCACGTGTAGTTTTATCAATGTAAGACCTCCTCCCCTAAAATTTAGAGCCCATAAAAGAACATATAGACATATTTATGCCTTGCTTATACAAAGTTTTTCTTTGTTTTAATGCATTAAACTGCATATAAATTCTAAGATGATTTGTACTAGGAATATAGAGATTAGGATAAAGCAGCAAACAAATAAAAAATTCAATGACACAATATTTTTTATTGGCAATTGCAATAGTAGAAAAATAGTAACCACCATAACAAAAAATAAACAAAAGAGTATTGATGTCATTTGTATACTTGGTCACATTGTCTTGGACATTACTTAACAAAAAAAATGTTGTTTATTTTGTTATAGTGGTTGAGTCCAAAAAAATACAATAGTATTTTATTTATATATTTTTTCAATAAACGACCACCACATGGCAAGCCAAAAACTAGACCAATAGAGATTGCCATAGGCAAAAACCGTCAAATAGATAAGACTATAAAATTAAATTTTAATTACAAAAAAAAGACAAGCTTTTTATACCTTCATGATAGAAAACAAGCCATTAGAGGATTTTTGGAGGGCTAGAAGGGTTGTTTCAAGGTTGTTCCCATCATTGTTCCCATGTAGCCTAAGAACACTTGCTATTAAATTTATTCATATCTTTATATAAAAAAATTAAATAAATAAAAATTGAATTTTTTTTAATGACATGGCAGTTGTTGTGCCATGTCAAGCTACTAGTTTAGCAAGTTTCTAAAGTCTGATAACCTTAGGGAACTCACAACCTTCCAAAGTAGTTGAAATCTTCTAATGTTTTTATACAAATGGAATGGTACATGGTAGAACAAACCATATGGAATATCTGAACTAAGACTACGAGTGGTTTACATATCTTATAAGTTTTGTTCTACCTTCAACCACCCCATTTGTATAAAGGTCTTGTCTTCTCCTCTCTTTTATCACTAAAGTATAAAAAACTTGTCTTTTTTTTATAATTAAATTTTTTTTACATAGAAATCCACTTATGGTGATTTAAACATTGGCCAAATAATGAAAACTTATTTCAAACTTTTGGAATTCAAAATGAAGAAAAAATATGTTAATTTTTTTGTTGATTTGGATGTTATACTATCTAAGTCAACAAAAATTCAATAACCATTTTGTTAAGTTGTACCAAATCAACAAAAAATTGTTAAAACGGTTGATAAAGTACCCATATCAATAAAATTTTGTCAGTTTTTTGTTGACTTGAACATCAATTTCTAATAGTATTGGGAATTAGGAAATGGCAATATAAAAATCTATGAAAATAGTTGCTTGGTTTGTTTGTTCATAAATTATTTATTCTTGGTGGCTTTTGTTTCTAACTTGCATTTGTTGAGTATCAACTTTAGTGGTGACCTATAAGTGTGACAAGGATGAAAAAAAACTCAGTATCGATTGTATAATGACTTGAGGGATGAAAAGTACTTACTAATTATCCAAAACATCAATTTTTATAAATTAGTTGTATTCTATGTGTCATTTGAAATCTTTCATCAACTTGTTGTACCAATGGAAGTACAAATTAATACACAAATTACATTCCCAACATTAAGTAGTGCTTATTCCACCCCTATCCTCTTCCAACTCTGTAAATTAGAAATGTCATTCAAGTCCTTCCTTTCTTGAGAATTCATTCTACCATTTTAATGAAAACACATTAATGTAATGTCATTGATGTACAAACCTTTAACACCAATTTGATCAACAAAGATTTTTGATTGATCAAATTAGAAAGCTTAGAAAGTTTACAATGATGAGAAGAATTAAGGTAAATTAGCCTATGATAGGCAAATTGTTCAATGCAGACACCTAAAAAAACACCCATTGTAGTCTTACATCAATTCATAACAAAACTTTTGCTAATAAATGAGATTAGGACTTCATTAGGTTGGTTCTTGGCAAAAATCAATGCCTTGGATGATGGTGATGGAGTTATTAATGACTCCTTTAACCCCTAAAGTCCCATTGTCCCATCATGAGATAAATTAGACTTCGGCAAGTTATTGTGACCTCAATTTTTGGTGAATTTTTTTGAAACTTTTCCAAAATATAGAAAAACTGATTAGCTTTGTGGGGATATAATTTTTATTTCAACTGGTGCCTGAAAGCAAAAGTTATACCACAAAAAGCTTGAAACTGAACTTGGTGGGCAAGACAAAAAAATCAGCAAAAAATCACAATAAATTCTAATTTTTTTCCCCCTTAAACTGTTATATTTTTGTCTATATGTGAAGCTTTGATTTGTTCTATTTGGACTAGTAATGAGAAAGTTAAGGACAATCTTGTTTTTTGGGCAAATTAAGCATCTTTTAAAAAAATAACTTATAGGCTTCATTTCTGAATGCAATTTTTACAATTTTTTTTCAAAATGTTGTGTTTTCTTGCTAAAAAAATCTCACCATTAGGATCATTGGCTTTCAATCCCAACTTGGAGCTATTAACAATTTAGTTGTTTTTTCAATCTTGGACCTATTTCTACTTAATAATTTTTTAAAGAATAAAAATCAAGTGTTTTTTTTGAATTTTTTTTCTAGACTTTCAACTCAATTTTTCAACATAAAAAAATTTATATTCAAAGTCTATAGTATAAAAAAAACTCCACAAATGGCAGTCAAAGTCATTTGAAATTACAGACTAGTATTCAAAAAAACTTTCTTTTCCAACTTTGAATGCAAATATATTC
This sequence comes from Pseudoscleropodium purum, assembly GCA_963969395.1. Classification (NCBI taxonomy): domain Eukaryota; kingdom Viridiplantae; phylum Streptophyta; class Bryopsida; order Hypnales; family Brachytheciaceae; genus Pseudoscleropodium; species Pseudoscleropodium purum. The sequence continues at coordinate 18,001,641 of OZ017803.1, forward strand.
TAATCTATAAGGTCAAACTTCATGAAATTTTTACCACATGAGCTAAGACAAGTGAAGTACAAAATCCTATGGTTAGATTCTAAAAAATGTTTTTTTTGTTTTGGGGGGTGAATGCAACAAAAATGGCAGTTTTGAGTGGTTTTGAGCAAAAAAATGACCTTGGGACTTTAGGGGTTAAGAACTTCTACTTTTTCTAGTGTAAATTCCCTACAAGGACTAACATTTTTATTCCTTTATGTCATGACCATGTTTGAAAATATTGTGGCCATATTATAAAATATCGACATTGCTTTAGGTGGTAAGATGACCATTATGGATACACTTTTTGGTGATTTGGGACTAGTCTAAAGATTATTTTGGGCCAATTCGGTAGCACAATTTAAAATTTCATAACATATTCTTATATTATCGAAAAAATTAAATTTCAATTGCTCTCTCCGTTTCCCATGTTTGTCTTCAAATTCAAATTCAAAAAAAATTCAAAATGTCGATAAGGCAAACCAACCATCCTGCTTGTCATAGGTTGGTTTACCTTATGAACTAGGTAAACAGGGAACTATACAAGGCTCCATAAAATACATTCAATAGGCATTGTCAGCTCTGCAAACCAACAAATGAATCCTTACCGATATCTATTTCTTCCTAATTTTTCATTCTAACATGATTGCCAGTTGTAACACCTCAAAAAATTGGTCTTGCACTAGGTAACCATGGTAGACATTTGTGACATGCGATCACTGTGAAACTACTCAACTGTGGATGATAAGTATGAAGAAATTGATAAAATGCTTCAGTTTCACTCTTTAACCCTTGAACATCAAGGCAACCGTTTTGTGTCTGATGGATGACAAGGAATCAAACTATATAGGATATAAGTGCAACTATTCATCCTCAAAATTTGTTTTGGAAAGGAAAGATCTTCTACAATAGTTTTACTTGCAATGACTACTTTTGCAATTTTGGAGGCTAGTGATTTGCGCGGTAATAGAAAAGGATGATTTCAAGGATCACTCCTTCTGCATTTAAAGATTAATTGGCAAAACAGTATTCATTTTCTTGACTAGGAAGAAAATACATTGAGCTCTAGGGTAGAACTATTGACTTTGGTATGTAATTGTGGTTTGTACACTATATTGATTTATTATATTAGTATGTGTTACAAAATGAACTCATTTGTGGTTATAACTTTTACAAGGGAAGATTATTCTATTCATGTTGAACAATCATGTGCTATTCTTGTTGAAGAATCATCACAAATAATCATTGGTAAATTGTAATAACCATATGTAAATTCACTTTGTAACATGCACTAATAGGGCCTATCAATGTGGCCAAGGAATTACAAAAAGTATTGTCTTACAACAATTTCAAAATGGGAAGCAACTACCGTTTATACTAGAATCGATTAGTTGAATTTATTTTTTTATTTTAACTTAGTATGATATTGCATTGCTAGCAATAGTACTAATGTTCGTTCTACATGGGGCATAAAACTACTAGATCTATTACACTTTGTCACTATCAAGAGTTGAAAAGCTTTAAACAGATCACTAAGTATTTCCATTTCATAGTCTCATTGGGTTTTGAGGGCAAAATTCTTGGACAAAATGTGAGATAGCCAATTGTTAGAATCAAACGTTATATAACTTAATGAAAAGTGATGTTCCTGAGATCTCAACAATAACACTCATAATACCTTGTGCAAACTAGTCATACTGTTTGTATACCAATTTGGCCAATTGTAGATTTCAGAAGGTGGGTCTTATTTTTAATAGAAGGGGTCTAGATTCAATATTTGTACAAGAAGGATTGATAGAAAAAGACTCAACATGGGCTTATAATGGTGTTTTTGTGTCTTACTAAAGAACCCTAACAATATACTTGCATATTTTACATCTTTGAACTTCAAAGAACAATCAAAGTATTAATGATGTCATGGTCTTTGAAACTTAACCCTTAAGGCTTAAGAGTTTTGTACATAATATGTATTAATTTGTTAGTAACAAAAGTTCCATAACTTTATTGAAGTTTGCATCAAACAAAATATTTGTAATTCTTAAATAAGGTATTCCCATGCATTCCTTGAAATGTAAAATGTCCTCCAACAAAAATCAAATATTGCAAGTAGTGAATAGTTGAAATCTTAACCCTTAGTCTAAATAAGTATTTGACAAAAAAAAAAATATCTATCTAACTCAAGGTAAAAGAGAGAGTTGTCAAGATAGTAGTAAAGAATATTATAAAGAAGAGAATGTTAACCTTTAAATGTCCAAACTGCATTTTTTTTGGCAACATAGCAATTTTAGGCACCTCACTATGAATGGGTTCTTTTTTGCTAAAATTTTCACAAAACATGTGTCAAAGGAGTAGTTGTAAGGCCCAACAACTTTCATAACTTTTGACAACATAGTTAAAAAATTATTGCATAATATGTGATTTTCATTGCTCAACGGGTAGCCCAAGTCGCTCAAAAAAATTCTTTAAAAAATTGAAATTGGTTCTCTATATTTATACATATATGTGGAAAGCTTTAAATCATTCCATTTTAATTAATGAGATGAAAGTTATGAGGAATTTTAGTTTGCAGGACACAGATGTATATATATATACATATAGAGAAAGAGAGAGAGAGACACACACATACACACATGCAAATCTAGAGAACCAATAACAATTCTTTATTTTAAAAAAATTGATTTTTAAATAATTTTTTGAGCTGCATGGGCTACCTGTGAAGCAATAAAAATTACATATTATGCCATAATTGTTTAACTATGTAGTCAAAAGTTATGAAAATCATTGGGCCTTAAAGCTTCTTTTTGGACACATGTTATGTGAAAATTTTAGTGAAAAAAATAAAAATTTCATTTGTAGTGCCTCTAATTGCTATGTTGCCAAATAAACGCAATTTTTAGAGGTTAAGCATTAAGAGTAAAAAATTATCCATGTCAAAATTTCACAAATTACTATTTATAGAATTCTTTCAAAATAGTTTTGAAGATTAAACTTCAAAAGTTTAATAAATATGAAATTTCTCTCTTTAGCATTTGAATGTTTTAGTGATTGGTCAAAATTGATGATTCAATTGATTTGGGTAAAAAAATTATAAAAATTAACCTAGAATTTAACAATGGAAACACCAACTATATTTTCTCTAAATGGTAAACTTACCAAAACTAGCCGTATACTTAACATTTTGTACTAATTTTATTGTAGTTAATTCTATAATAGGCACTTTGAGTTATTTTTTAATATAGAAATTGAAAGATAGCCTAATTAAATTCACATAAAAAATGAAACAAAGTTTTTTTTCCAACCAATAATGTTGTTTATTGTCATGAAACAACCATAAAATGGTTGATTGGGTTGTTAAAGGTTACCTCAATTGTTTCTTAGAAAGAACATAATGCTTCACCCACACTTTAGAAAAATAATTGCATTCAATAGTTCATACCAAAGAAGATATGTCTAACAACTTTGGAGTTAAATGCCATACCAAGATACAAATCAATAATTTAAAGGAAAGATGGGGAAGGCCCCTATATTAATTTGAATCTTCCTAAAATCCAAGAGATTTTTGTCAAATTAGTATAAATAAAACAATTTTTTATTTATTTTTATTTATTTTTTGAATGATCTTCCCTATGTTTGAATATAAGGCCTAATACAAAAAATAAACATCCTAAGCCTCCAAGAATAGTAGGAACTATCATGTACCATTGAAACTTTAATATTGGTGTCAAGACTATACATCTAGCTATTCCAAAGGCTATTATGACACAAAACACTAAACATGCCAAAAGGATGGATGTAACCAACAAGTTTTCGTGAAATCTTTCTACAATGTCCTTGATAAACATTTGCCTTGGCAATATACTTTGGGAACCAAACACCACCATTCCAATGGCAAAGTAAAATGAGAAGGCATTGAATACCTAAAATGCTTGTAGAGATACATTGTGTTGAACATCCACATAGTTGATGTCTGAGCTTGAAGGAGCAAGATCTATATAGGAAGTAGTGTAGTCCAATGGTGGTTGAAGCCATGAAGCAAATGTAACACTCGCAATGAGGGCAATTCCAACAAGAATGGTGTTGACAGCATCTACATAGACTTGGCGATCTAATTTTAAATCAGCAATGTAGCAGCTTACATCATCACACTCCAAAAGTGCTCTTTTGATATGCTCATGGCCATAGTGAAATGCAATTTGGATCGCAACTTGACCATTGCATTCTTCCATGAGCTTTGTCTTCTCTTTGCTTTGTAACAATTCTTTCACCACCTCTGTATGACTTTCAACCACAGTTGCAAAAAATGGAGAATATCCTTGTGAATTCTTGGCATTTGCATCAACATCATGCTCTTGAAGAAGTTTTACAATGTTTACCATATTGTGTTCTCCATAGGACTCTCTACCATGAGCCTGAATAGCTAAATGAAGAATTTTATTGTTGCGATTGTTCTTGATATGAACATTAGCACCAATTGCTATTAGCTTGATGGTTGTGTCAATCCTTCCATAACTTATTGAGAAGAGAAGTGGACTCTGTCCATCATTGTCCAAAGCATCCACATTTGCATTGTGTTCCACAAGAAATGACACAATGTCCATAGTTCCTTCCATTGTTGCAATATGCAGTGGACTCCATCCATCCTCATCTAACACATTAACATCAACATTTTCTTGCAAAAGATATTTCACAACATCTAAAAATTCCTTCATTGCCACATAATGAAGTGGAGTATATCCCTTTCGATTGTGCAAGTTCACATTCACCTTTTCATCTAGAAGATACGCTACATCTATAGCTTTTTCTTTTGTTGCATAATGCAAAGTTGTGTTCTTTGCTTCATCACACATATTGACATTATTGACTAGACTCGTTTTGAAGATGCCGAACATGGAATCCTTGTAATGCACCATATAGTAGAGAGCACTTTCATCTCTTGTATTACAAATGCAAACATTAGCTCTGTGCTCAAGAAGCTCTTCTACTATATTGTGGTTCCCACCAATTATGGCATAGTGTAGGGTTGTTTCTTTCAAAACCCTCGTTGAAGCATTGATGTCCACATTCCCCAAGGTCAAGATGTAATGTACCATTGTTTTATCATCCATCAATATAGCCCAGTGGAGAAAAGTTGCTCCACATAACAACCCTTGAGGGTCCCGAACAAGAGGAAAAAGACTTTCAATATCGACACATTGATCATTTCTCAATTCCTTTACAACTCTTACAATAGATCCAAAAAATGTAGCATCAAGTATTCAAGTTCCATATTGGGATGTTGTTTACGAACTATGCATTGGAAGTTTGTAAGTTGCTCTTCCAAAGTCAAGATGTCCATGTAGGAACTAATGATCCTCCACTAGTACCTATGATGTTTGAATCAAGAGACATCATCTTCTTTGGCAAATCTACACACAAAAAGTTCCAATGCAATACTAGTCCCATGAACCAAAATAACTTTGATTGCAATTGTAATACATGAAAGTCTCACATAGGATGTTTTCATGCTAAAGGTAATCAAATGGCCTATCTAAAATTGCATTTCTAATGCACATTCAACACAAAGAAATGATTACTATAGTGACCAACTTGAAACACATTTTGTAATGAATATTTATAAAATTGAGAACATCAAAATTGATTTATAGAAATTCTAATGTATACATAAGTTATACTTTTCTTGAACAATTTTAAAAAAGAAATCATTACAAAGATTTAGAGGCTTAGAAACTCTCTTTCAACATAATTGCCTCAAAATGTTTCAAAATAACTTCATGTAGAAGTCAAAAGTGAATGAAAACACAACCAAATAGAAACAATGTATATGAGGTGAATTTTCTTACTTTTAGACTTTATACTATTATAATGTCTTTAGGTTCAATTATTTGAGAAATCTAATTATAGATTCAAGGTGCCAAAAATGTTCTTTGAATTTTTTGAATAATTTAGTTATATAAAGAAATATTAGAAAATAACTTAAAATTTTGAGTTGAAAAAAGTGTTTGATTTTCCTTCAACTATAGATGAGCAAGTTTATAGTTCAAAGTTATACAAAGCAATTTTGATTTCTAATTGCATTTATATATTTCACCAAGTTTGACACACCATAAAAGGACTCCATTTTGAAGGTTTCTTAATTCTAAAGTTACCAAATTTTGGGGCCATACAAAAATTAACACCTAAACATAGAATCCATAAGCAATAACCATTCATTATTCACAGTGAAGTGTCAAAGTTGCAAAATTGTCAATTTGACTATAACTTATGTTTGAAGTACCCCTCGCGTGAAAACACCCTGCATCATTTATTACTTTGTTTGTAGGAAAACGACCTCATGTGTAGAAAAGCCCCCAAACAACTGCATTAAAGCCACCACTCTCACCTTCTGAGTGTCCACTTCCACAAGGTCAGAAGAAGAGCTCCAGAAAGCCACGATCCAAACACAGACTCACAATAGAATCAATAGCGCAGCAGCCAACTTGCATCAAAGCTCCGCTCAAGTTCAGCACTAATCCACAACTCTCCTCCAAGTGACGAGACCTTGAATTCGCCTCCGATGGAAACAAATGTCTCTTAAAGAGCTCCAGCAGCTTCTCCACAGATCGACTCCTCGGTCAGCCAGACAACACGGTGCGAGGACTCACAACTCCACAGCAAGGGAAGGGAAGAAAAGAAGAAGAAGGAAGTTGACAAGCTCTGCTCCGCACCTTCAAACGAAACTCCTTCGACAGCAAGCAGATTACGACAGCGAGCTAAGAGAGCCAGCATGCTTGGAAAACGAATTGAAGTGTCACTCACAGTCTCACACTACCGTACGTTTAAACCGGGCTCTTCACGACACCCTTGCCTCTGTAAGGACTCACAACTCCACAGCAAGAGAAGGGAAGAAAAGAAAGAAAGGTAACAAGCTCTGCTGTGCACCTTCAATCGAAAACTCCTTCAACAGCAAGATTACGACACCGAGCTAGAGAGCCAGCATGCATGCGTAGAATATGAAGTGACACTGAAAGTCTCATAAGCTTACTACCGGGCTCTTCACGAGACTCTTGAATTGCCGCTGAGAGGACACTGCAACTCCAGCTCAACCTCGGCTCGGTATGCATTGAAGCTTTTGTACCACATCTAGATCAGTTGCAGGGATCATTTCTTTTGATTTCATCGGTTGTTGAGTGTGACCGGACTCTTCACGAGAGTCTTGCCTCTTACCGACACTGCACAACCTCGGTATGCATTGAATTTTTTGTACCACATCTAGATCAGTTGCATGGATTTCTTTTGATTGCATCAGTTACCTTATTGAGTTGGACTTGAGTGACTTTGAGATTTGCAGGCAATTAATAATTCAAGCGAGTTTTGCAGCTTTAATGCAGTTGTGTCTCTGACTGGGTTGTTGTAGACTGACATAACTTACTAGTTTAGTTGTATCGCGAAGTATCTTACATCTTTGCAGACTTGCGCTCAGGCAGAGTGGCAGACAGGCACCTTCCGTTTCAAAGAGAAAAAAAAGGAAAAAAAAGATACAGTTCGGCAGTGGACAGATTGACTACTGACGTATTTGACATGCCTTCCACTGTAGAGATTTTTGGAGTAAAGTGGAAATACCCAATTCTACCACCTACAAGTTCTTCCCATTTCCGTCATCTGGCCCATCTATTACCACAATCTTACTAATCCATTATCATGATGGCAATGCATTAGGGAGCGAACACATCAGCCTACGCTTCAACAATGGTCTACTCATAGTTTTACATTTCAGCTTTTAAAAATCACAAAAAATTCAATTCTTATCAAAAAATCTTAATTCTTTTTTCAATTGACTTCTCTCAAACAATTCAATATTTGAAAAATATGAGAGCTCATATATAGCTTCTCTAAAATACCTAGATTGCAAATCAATATGGTAATGGGTAGTTCTACCTCACAATGCATCAGGAGCCCAAATGTGTGTTTTTATTATCAATTACTATAGGAATAGTGTATTTTTTTTAACATTTAAATGCCTAGAAGCACCATAGGGAGCACCAAGCCTTAAAGAAAAATTAGATGATGAAGCCAAGTTGTTCCAATTTTTGAAAATATTTCAAATAAAATTGCCAATTTCAAATGAAATTCATCCAAATATCAATACCCTAAGTTAGGCTATTTGTTTAGTTTGTTATGTTGAGATACCCTATACTGTACGTCCCCTAGTTGCGTTCTTGATATTGTTGGAAAGCTCTCGGCGAGGAGTGCACAAGCTTGGTTTCATGGTATTTGGACCTATGTCCTATGGCATGAAAGTTATTGAATTTTGAATTTTATATGACTGAAAAAAATTTGAAAATATCTTCTTCTTCTTTTGACTATGGCCACATTCATTTGGGATGAAAGGATTATTCTCTCTAACATATAGATGAATTCTATAATATTTAGCTACATCATTTTCATGTATGTTGCCACTTCAACAATTCTCAAAAAAATCCTTTCTTAATACATCCTAGACATTGAGCATCTATGTGACTTTCTTTCAAGTATCAATTGTTCTGCAGTTCTTTTCTATGCTAAGCCATTGCATTACCCATAAGAGTTTATGAACCCTTGATCTTTTGTTACAAAAATAGTTACTATCAAGGCAGACTTATTGTATTACCACCTCAAAATTGATCACTAGAACTCAAAATTATAGATGGACTAGCAATCCAATATCAACATATATTCAGTACTAATACATTTACAATCGTATCCACCTATGAGGCTTGTATAGAATAGCATTTCTAGACTAAGTAAAATCTCCCAAAATAGAGGAGTTTACATAAAGTTTTCACCAATAAATAGAAAAATGTGTTTTTGACCCTAATAGTCTAAGGTCAAAACAACAAGTGGAAAACCAAAGTATTTGAGAAGTCTCCCCACATCTTCCGAGAGGTTGTGGGCCTCACTTGTACCCATTCCAAAAACACAAACAAGTCAATGAATAGTTAGTGAGGATGCAATAGGTGTCTACAACCGACAATACTTATTATCATTTTTACCTAGAAAACTCAAGAAAATCCACCATTATAGTAAAACAAAGCATCATCAAAACCTATGAGGAAGTTGCATTAGTTTGTGAGGAAACCATAGTATCCCTATTACACTCGCAATATCTCCAAGCAAAAAGATGCTGGTAAAATCATCCAAGCCTCAATTCAGTGCAACGTATTGAAGCCTTGTGGAAACACAATGTATTTGATAAATGGTACCCTCTGCCTTATTCAAGGCCAAAGGACCCTCCTATTGAGCCATGCAATAAATAAACTAATCTATGCAATAACAACATTACTGTGTCTTTTAATAATCAGGTGCCATTTTAATTAATTTATTAATACCCACTTGGCACTTACATTAGACTTCAATCCACTGGTATTCGACATCTTGTAAGGATTTGTTAGATTGGATGTTCAGTAGTAGCCTCCAAACCTCCTCAATTTGATTCCACTTTAGTAGTATTAACCAACTCATAACATTGTCTAAATAATATATATTGAATGATTTTTAATGAGCTTATTAGAGCTATTATATCAATTCTTTTTAGTATAGATTGCTTCTCAAGCCTTTAGCCCAAGAGAAAGATTTCAAACACAGAATTTTATAAAAGACTCTTTATCGTATACAAGAAACTTTTATTTATTGTTGGGCTCCCAAAGTGCGGGTTGTTCTATACATTTGATATTAGCTTAACCACAAGTATTTGAAAAATATGGGTATAAATAAAATAATGGTTCATTTTGTTTTTATCATTATTGCATGCATAAGGATGGTGGGATATTTAATCCTAAAGATATGGCATGTCATATGGGTATAAGAATCCCATATGTCTCAAGACTAATAATGATTATTATATATATATATATATATATATATCATTATTTTATTATTTATTATTATTATTATTATTTTTATAATCAAAATCTGATACACTATCTAGTGACAAGTACTAGACATAGGGATCTAGAAAAAATAAAAATAAAAATAAGTACTAGGAAGTGCATAAAACAACTATTCTAGCATTGATTCCAATTTTAAGGAATATTAGATATCTTTAAATATTTTTTAATCAAAGATATTAGAGAAAATCTAAACTCTTTACAAGGCTCCTAAGAAGTGCTACAATAACTTCTTGTTGATTTATCCCCTAAATGTCCAACCAACCATATATGGTCAATCTGCAATTTTAGGCTCATTTTGGTATAAGCAGTTAAATTCCTTTGACCATTTAAAAAAAATTCAAGCAATTTTAAAGGTTAATTATTGAAAAAATTTATTTTCTACTAAAAAAGGTAAGAATTTGATTTTTGGAGGTCTTCAAAGCCATGTATGTCTATTAGTTAAAGAGTAAAGCTTGCTAATTTTACTTCATTTCCCAACTTTGAGCAAAGTTTGCCAATTTCACTTGATTTGAGATCTAAAATCTTGTACTTGTCCATTTGCTTTGAAAATAGTTCCAATAGAAAGAGTAAAGTGTTTTATTGATGTTTACCATTGAAAATTTGAATTACAAGTGTTGATTTGGAGTTATTAGAGAGAGAAAGAGATAGAGAGATTATAGATTATTATTTTTGCCTATATGGAAAGATTTGAATCATTCCATTTCGATAAGCAATGTGCAAGTTTTGAAGCTTCTTATTTTGTGAGTAATCTTAGGAATTTCTCGAGAAAATAATATATTGGAGGGTGATTGCAAGAATTATTTGATAATTTTATTACATTTTTACAATACTCATACTTTTTTTTTGAGTACTTTAAAAAATTATTAAAAAATTATAATTTAAAAAAATATGATCAATGTATAAACCTTTAAGAAGATAGTATTTTATGAAAATAAAGCATAGAACAAATTTCTACATAGGAAAACTAAAAGAATGCTAAATTTCAAGAAAATAGATAATTTGATGCTATAATTTGGAAAAAATATTTTAAAAAATAATAATTTAAAAAATATTGACCATTTTTAAGAACTCTATGGAGATGGTCATTTACCAAAACAACCACCAAAATAACATTTTACATGCACTATTGTTTCAAAATGCAAGCAAAAAAGAATTCACTATGTGAACTTCCATACAACATATTATTAATTATTTTCAGAATCCTTTGAATAATAGCTACTAGTCAATCTACTACGAGACAATTTTTTTTCCTAATTTCAAATCTAAATTTGTTTTTTGGAGATAAAAATAGTACTAAAATTCTTCAAATTGGCAAGTACATTATAAAATTGGGGCTATTTTTGTATGGTAATAATATTTTGTGAAAAATGAAAAAAATAGTCAAGCAATGTAATAGTCATAAGTACCTAACCTATAAACCTAGATCTTTTGGAGCCATAATGCAAAATTTATTGCCAAAAAACAAATCAACACATAGCTTAGGACAATGAACAATACAAGTGATTCTTACAATATCCTTGGTCTCTTTTAATCTTAATTTTAACAATTTTTTCAAAATAAAATTGCTCATGGTTTATTTTTATTTTTAGAACAATCTCACTATTGAGGTTAGTATGTTTCAATTCCATCTTAAAGCTATCAACAATTTCTTTTTTCCCTCTATCTTTTACTTACTTCAGTTTAACAAATTTTTACAAAATGAAAATGATTGGGATTTTCCTTAGAAGATTTTAATCCTTCAATTTCAATTCTTCAACAATTTATTTTCTCAATTCATAGCTTGTAGTGTAGAAATTTTAAACTAAAAGGATTTCAAGCCCTACAATCTAATTAGGTTAGAAACATAAAAATTCAATTTTTTCACTTTAAATGCTTACAACTTGTGATTGATACTGTCAAAATTTATGAAATTTCTTCTAAAAATTTTCATACTAGTCTAGTATAAGGTCTTGATGTTGGATATGCAAATTAAAGAAACAAATGTTTTAAATTTTTACTGTTGTATTGAAAATGGCATATTTGAGTGGTTTTTTCACCAAAAAATAGCTTCAGGACTTTAGGGGTTAACACAAGGACCATACTATGATGTGACTATAATAGAATTGGAAGGTCATTCATTATTCGGTATGATGTCCCTTATTTTTTATCCAAACTGCTTTACAATTGGATTCAATGTTGCTTAATTTCATCCTCATGTCATCAAAAATCATATGCAATTTCTTATTTGGATAGAATGAGTGTGGAATAGGGATTAAAAGGATTGAATTTGGTGGTGTAGAATAATAATTTCTTCAATTTAATGAAGTTTATATACATGTAATTTGATGTATGCACAATACAATGGATTTTGAGAATCCAATTGAATCCTTTTATCTATTGCGTTGGAATCATGTAGGAAATAAAGATAAGATCTATATGAGTAAATAAACAAATGAACATATTCACTTTTTTTCAAAATTAGAGTTTAAATTTCAATATGCAAGAAACTCACTATCACACTATCTTTTGAAAAGTAACATCCCTTCCATGCCTCTTCCCCTAAATTAAAAAATATATATATAGTATTTGAGAGAAAGTCATCCCCCTTTGTGCTCCTCTATCCACCCTTAAAACCAAAAGAACTTTGATACATATACAATATATATATATAATATGCATGGAATACATACATACATTGTATACAAAAATGGATCTCTAAAATTGAATATTGGTATGGTACAACATTATGGATACAAGTACGGGATATGGAATTTGAAATATAGGATTATGTGTTATAAAAATATGTTAAACAAAATATTGATTCCATATGACATATGAGATACAAAACACGGGATATGATTGTTAATCTTATATCAATTACAATCTAACATGCTCATAAAAATAAAGATATAGGGGTTGGTAAAACAGCACATACAAAGAGGTATTAATTCACTCAGACACTAGTTTAGTAAGTGGGTGATATTATGAACTTCTTTGTATATATTTTGCTTTGATAACCAATAACATACTAAATTTGTTATCCAATTGAGGTAAAAAAAATTGACCTATACTTCAATTTATCATTCTACTACTACAAAATGCAAAAACTCTTTTTTTTTCCAATAGTACACTATTCCAACAAAATATCCTATATAAACTAAGAAATAATTGAATAATATGATTTGAATTTTAACTCAATGATGTGCATAAACCATGAACAAAAGTTGTACACAAGTCATTCAATTTGAAAATGAAAACATTAGAAGAAATCTGAAAGCTCTGAAAGCCCGTTTTGGACCTATTCTTCTACAGCTATTCCATGCAACAAGGAAAATGGCCTGCTATCAAAAATAAAATGAAAAAATAAAATAAAATTCTTAATCTCCAAATGCCAAAAAAAAAAAATTTATTTTAGTTTTTTTTTTGGACAATGACATGGTAGGGGCTCAACCACGTTACTAGTGTAGTTCCCAAAGTTCCCAACGTTGCATTGGTTTTGTTCCCAGCTCAATAACTTGCGGGCTTTTCAAGCCCTCAAATTTCTTCTAATGAGAACCATTTGATCATTCATAAGCTATGTTGCAAATTTCAAATGTAATCATTCCACCATTCTATTCCAATTCTTGTTCATTACAAGCCAACTGCCTACCATAATCAAATCCAAGAGCTTGTCTAAACCCTCAATTCTTCAAATCTTCAGGATGTGCTTGAGGCAGGACCCAATTGGATTGCGTCTTTTTTCCTTGCAGAAACCTCACTTGATTTGGTTCCATGATGGCCTAAAATTCACACCATTGGCATTCTTCAAAGCAAACAATGGAAACAAAGATCTCTACTAATTCCACAATTTGTGTAAGGTAAAACAATACATTACAATCAATATGTCATGATTTTGTTTTTATCGTATGTGTTTGTCAATATTTTGTCATACATATTTTTGTTTCCCTATGACATACTAACTATATATGTTTAATGCATTATATAACAACAATTTGATACCAAAATTTTGAGTTATTTTGAATAAGTACTTTCAATTGAAATTCACTTATAATTGTCATATCATATTAAATCACCTATAATTTCAACAATTGTATTATGTAACACAAACAAACATCTCTAGATTCAAAAAGATTGTGGTAAAAATAATAGTTTTGGTTGCTACATACAAATTAAAGTGATTTGTACTAATTGTGTAACCAAACAAATATCTTCAAATCTATTCAAAGTAGACACAACAACAATTCAAATTACAACCTATAGATCATGATAGTAAATTAAATCTTTAAGTCTTTGATCATTAAGGATCTTTAAATTCCATTCAAATTAATATTATCTACATTTCTTTTCTCTCTTTCTCTCTATTTTTTGCATCACACCTATATATCAAATAATTTGTACTATGCCAATGGAGGTGGGTCTTAAAAGTGATGTACAACAAGATGCAGTAAAATATTGAAGTCATCATGGCTGAAGAAAGAAGCATAAGCAATTCAATTGTGGAATGATTATGAAAATTGGTGAAAGAATTGAGTCTATGTGGGTGGTTAGCTTGAAAATTTATTTACTTCCAAATCATATTATTTTGCTTTTTTTGCTTCAAGTTTTTGAGAATTGTAGTATGCACAACATTCATGTTTGCTCGTTTGGATTTTGTCCACTAATTTTTGACATATGGTGTATGGAGTGGAACTGAACAAAACATAGACTCAATTTTTGGAAGTCGCTGCAACTTTAGCCACCTGCTACGCAGTAAGTAATGGACGCGGTGATCTCTGCTCAAGAATCCTGGCCTCCAGGAAATGGTTTCAAGTGCGCTTGCAAGAGAAAGCAGGAGATCGCGGTCCATTCAATCGCCCTGTACGTCCATTTCAGAAAAAAAAAACACGGGCGATTATCTATCCATCGAATCTTTATAACTCAGCATGCAGTAGCTAGCTTGAAAGCTTTGGCCTGTGTGGCTGTGTTTTTTGTTACTTTATTTTGCAATGAAATTTCATTTCATTTGTGTAAAAAACGAAAACGAAAAACTTTGGCTAGTCACTCGCTGAGCCTGCACGAAGTTTAATTAACGGTATTTGTGAAGAACTCTTGACTGATTAGTCGTATCAAGGACATAAACCTGTGCCAAGGTAATGATCTGGGTGCTTCATATGCAGTAGGTGCAAGTGCATGTAGCGGTATGGAGATTTCTTAGGCAAATCTCAGCACTGAAAGCAGACGATCGATACGCTGTTTCTCAGTTTGTTCCGTATTGACGCCCGACTTAGATTAACGTCGAATCGGTGTAAGGAATTACTAAGAAGCCTTGAGAGCAGGATGTAGCCACTCCGATCCGTCCGCCACAGCTAGGTCGTTGCGGCTTTAATGTAATTATATCTCTGGCTGGCATATATGGGTTGTTGTGGACTGAAATATATACTAACTTAAAAAGCTTACCTGTACATGTGTCAAAGAGCTTCAGCAGCTTCTCCACAGATCGGCTCCTCGATCAGCCAGACAACACGGTGCGAGGACTCACAACAACTCCACAGCAAGGGAAGGGAAGAAAGAAAAGAAAGGAAGTTAACAAACTCTGCTCCGCACATTCAAACGAAAACTCCTTCGACAGCAAGCAGATTTCGACAGCGAGCTGGAGAGAGCCAGCATGCTTTCGAAAATGAAGGGCCACACTCAAGCTAGGTCTCACACTGCAGTTCCAACCGGGCTCTTCACGAGAGTCTTGCCTCTTACCAGACACTGCAACTCCAGCTCAACCCCGGTATGCATTGAAGCTTTTGGACCACATCTTGATGAGTGGCAGGGAATTCTTTTGATTGCGGCAGTTATATTATTGAGTTGGACTTGGGTGATTTGCAGATTTGCAGGGTATTAATAATTCAAGCGAGTTTTGCAGCTTTTATGTGGTTATGTCTTTGACTGTCTGGGTTGTTGTGGACTGACATACTAACTTAACTGTACATGTGTCACGAAGCACATCTTGCAGACTTGCACCTATGTTGCAGGACCTGCTCAGTGCTCACCCTCCAAACAAACAAACAAAAAATGCCCTTGCAATGAAATTCCATTTCATTTGTTACAACAGAAATAAATCAAGAAGCGCTGTCTGGAACATCTCCAGTAAGAGCACTGATCGGACTGATCTCGCCTAATCCTTTTCCATTATCTCTTCTTAAATAGACATGTTTAATTTTGTTCTAAATATATTGTACAGTGTTGGAAGGTAGACATACCCAGTACCAACTGCTAACATAATACCACCCAAATGTACGGTTGTCATTGATTCTAGAATGAGAATCTATGATGAAACTACATGCCTTAACTTCACAATAAGTGAAGTTAAGACATGTACTTGGGTTATAAATTCTCATTCTAGAATCAATAAGTGTCCTACATTTGAGTGGTATTAGGTTTAGCGGTGGTATTGGGAACGTTTACCCTAATCCATCCAAATGTCTTCAAAAATCATTCTAATCTTATCAATATATTAGAGTCAAAACAGCATGTAAAAAAAAGTAAAAAGTTGCTTAAAAGAATAATTTGTCTCTTAAGAAAAAATCCAAAATATATAGCTATGTTTTCTTGGTGAAACATATATCAATAGAAGAGTAATTATTATTCTAGAATGATTCACTATCTAGTGGAAAGATGCAAACAACATGTTTTTTTTTATTAATCCCCTCACTTTCAATTTTCAAAAATCACAAACCAACAATTTGCTCACAGAAAAAAAATTGAAACCAATCTCCAAGTTGTTGATTTGGGATACAAATATGAGTACAAGTATGTTTATGAAAATATGAATACAAATACAAAGGATATACATTGATTCACAATACAAATACAACAGAATAGAAATCCCATATTGATTGCAAATCCCATTTTTATTCTAGAATTACAAATAAGATGGGTGGGTGGATATAGGTTGGAGTTGGGAATTTTAAAAACTATGTTCTATTAGGGGGGCAAGAGGTAATAAAATAAAAATTCCATTGAATTAAACTAATTGTTTGAAAACAGGTTTTCTCATTATCCACTCAAAAGACAGTTAGGTACACCAATTCACAATGGTGCCTAAAAGTAAAAGGTAGTTTTAAGAAAATCTCCACTATACACACCTCTTTTTTTGTTTACAAATAGTCCAAGCAAATTGGAGAATTCCTATATGAAACTTTTGAGTATCTTCAAGAAGATATGAGCCTCACATGTGCTCATCCAAAAACACCACAAAAGTGAAATTAGTGAGGATGTATACAATCACTTGCTAAGTATTATTTATCACAAGAAATCCACAAAGGAATTCAAATGCCTACAAACAACAAAGATTACATGCAAAAAGTATTAGCTAGACTACCATACATAAGTTACTCAAGTAAGTAGTAGCATATTAAATACTATAAGAGGTAGTATAACCAAAATTATTCATTGGAGATGTTAGTACCAAGCTTGATTAGACATCTCTTTAGCTGGCAAAATAAGGTCACTAATTTAAGACAAAAAAAATATTATTTGTGTAATAAATTGTAGAAAAGATAAAAAACAAACAAACTCATAGAATCTAAATAGGCTTATATGATAGAACCACCCATAGTAGACCACTTTAGCGATTGTTTATATGTTCTTGAGGAGTATAAGGCAATGTAAATTTTCTACCATGTTAGAAGATGGAAATTAGTGGGATTCCAATTTTTTTGGTAATTTTATGCTTCGAATTGAAATTATTATGAATAATGGAAGCTAGTAGATAGTGCAAATCCATACTTGATATGTAGAGTCTTCCAATTCGAATCATTCAAGAACTACTTTCTTACTCATTACTTTGGAATATGTGTCATATCTTCATTACTCTCAATTTTTAATTATGGGTCCTTAGTTGGGAATAGATGATTCTACCATATATTGATTGTCCTAAGCCAAATTAGATGTTGTGATTATAAACTACATAATGCTCAAGAGTTGGGAAGTTTCAGAGCATTATAGAACATAATGCCAAGTCTAATTGTTCACTACAGACTTCCATATCTTTACTGTTTGCAAATTTTAGGGGATAGAAAGAGGGGCTGGGTTATTAATTATAATGCATTTTTAACTACCCAATGGGATGGTGATAAATCTACCTTGAAAGCCAAAATTGGCATTATAAAATGATCAACACATAAACAAGGCAATATATTGATGTGCTAGATAACTTCTCAAACATATGCCTATTATGAAAATAAGCTTGAATAAAGTATCAAAAAGATAAAAGAAGAAAAAGAAAAATTAAAAGTGAAAGTACCTGGATTCAAGACTAGACAATTTAATTTGACTATTATCCTATATTATGTTGTAAGGTAGAACCATCCATACCCAATCATTTAAGTGATCTTGGAACAAATCGTGAGCAACATAAGGCAATGCAAATTTTTTTTCATGTAGAAAGATAGGAAATATGGGGATTGCAAATTTTTCGTAACTCTATTCCCCAAATGGAAATTACTATGATTTTAGAGAGCCAAAAAGTGCTCCAAACCCATAGCCAATGTTTAGAATCTTTCAATTTTGATTAGTCAAGAGACTAATTTTTTGCTCACTACTTCCCGCATACTTTGGGACATGTGTCTTAACCTTATTAGTTCCAATTTTGAACAAGAGAAAAAAACACATTCTAAATTTTAGTTGGAAATCTATTTTAGCCCTTGTTAGAAATAACTACATTCTACAAGTTGGGTATGCATGGCTCCATGGTTGAGAATGGGTGGTTTCACTTTGGAGATATTTGAAGTGTAGTGCATTAATGGTCTAAATGTATTGTTTAGCAGTTAAGATAGGAGGTGCAAGAAACAACTATTTAAGTAACTAATATACTTAATTAGAAGTGTGTACGAAAAAATGAAAATGAAAATGATTTTTTAGTCACATTAAAAAGTAAAATGGAGAAATTGAATATAGGTGTAAGATATTTATATTTTCTCAATGATTTGGATTTCAATACAACAAAGTTGATTCCAAATACTAATGTTACAATTAAATCTCATTCGAATGGACAAAAATGGAGTAAATGGGGAGAATTGTGTTAGAGAATGGAAAGAGTCTTAAGCTCAAAGCTCTCAGTAAATTTGCAACCAAAGAATATTGAATACAAAATTTGGTTTGTAATACCTCCAATTCCTAAGCCATTGAATTTGCCATGTAACATATAGAAGTCAACCCATTTCTCATCAACTCCCATTTCCAATCTATAGGTTGTTCTCTTTTTGTGAAATTGTGGTGTATCATGATTGAGTGCAAGGTTCTCAATACTGTAACCAACCTTTGGTCAATTTTGCAATTAGCCTATGATCACAAATAAAAAGGTCTATAACACCATTATAAATCAAAGAAAATCTTCCACTAAAAAATTCATAGTAATTACGTTTTGTGTAATAAAATTTTGGAAAAAATATGCAATCCTTCCAAACTCTATTTCTCTACACGGGAAAAATTCTGCATTCAAAATATCTGTGCTCCAAATATGCGTAATTGCTTATTATAAGTAGTTGGAAATGGATTGGCTACCTTATCTACAATAAAAAGAACTCGTCAATTTACAACGAAGTTTGGATGAGAAAACTCATTCATTTGGCTTGGGAAGGTAGGAGGTCCTTGAATGAAGCAAGTTCTAAATGCATCCCCTATCTAGGTAAGCGTGACATACTTATTGAGATATCTATTACAATCATTGATGAGTTGGGTAGGCTTAAGTGAGCCATTTATGGACCTCTTACCTTATCATTGATTGCTTGTTGCGAGATTTCTGAATTGGCCGGTGGTGATGCTCAATTTCCAAAATGAATCAAGCTCTAGTTTTTCTTCTTTCTAGGGCTTCGTTTTAATCGGATGCTTTGATTGCCAGATGTTATCTTTGTCTGCACTTGTAGATACAGAGTGGTTCATTGGGAGATAATTTACAATTCATGAAGCAAAGTGGGTCTTTTTTATTTAATCCTAACTGAATCTTGCAGACAGCTCTTGTGGTTGCTTCTGGTGAATTGTTTCTCTGCTAAATACACCTGATGAGTTTTTTTTTAGGTAGGGGAGCTGAGATATTGATTTTTTGAATTTCCTCCATTTTTGAAAGATTGGAAGAGCTTGATTTTGCAATTCTATGTCTTAATGTGCCAGACAACGTTATCAAAGTTCTTGGAGATCAGCAGCAATATATTTGAACCTACAATTACATCTTTCAGCACTTTGCATTGCTTCAGAGTGCTCCTATTTTCATTTCATCACTCATGGATAAGCGAAACCAGAATCTGGCCTTCCTAAGCTTAGGTTTCAAGAGCACCACTTGATTTCTTCTCTTTTAATGGTCCTTTATAAGCGATGCAGAGATTTCCTGGTCATGGGCAGGTAGTAGGAAGTTCTATTCCCCCGCCACCCATGCCCGTGAGAGCACCGTTTTTTGGAGGCTCAAACTGAGTACCCAAAGAGACAGTTGGAAGCAAGGCTTCTAGATCCAAGCTCTCTAGTGTCGTCACCTAATGTGTAGCAAAACTCTTCATCTAGGCAACCCGAAAATTGGTTTTTAGTATGAATTGGTTTCATTCCTGTTTTCAAAAAATGGTTTAGGAATATGAACTTGGCATTGTTTAATAAATATTGTAAGTACAATAGTAGTAAAGTGTCTATTCTCGAAAGGGAAAAGTAGTTTTGCATCAATAAGCCCTTATCCGTTGGACATTGTTTCATTGTCATTACGATCAAACACTTTATTCATGCCGACCTTCTATCAAGACCAGAATTTTTATCTATCTATGTATGTACAGTACAATAGCCTTTTTCAACCACAACCTTTGTATGGACTTCTCTGAAAAGTTCCTATGTACTTTAGTACAACCATGCAATTGATGCCAAAACTTAGTGTGATGCGGGAGGAGCATTCAATTGTTCAACAATCTAGTTAGCAATCAGGTTGTGACCATATTTTGGTTTCTAGATGATTTACTTGTTTTGTATTTCTTTATCTTTTGTATCTATCTATTATTCAGAGACCATGTTTTCTACCTTCAATCTTTCTAACATTGTACATGCAATGATCACAAAACCTAGAACATTGTACATGATTACATTGCGTTTGTGCTTTTGCTCTTGCCCCCTCTGTTGGAGATTTCATGTAGAGATCGTCCTTGGGTGCTGTTAGACATATACTAGTATATAGTATTGTGTATAGTTTAGTATTTAAATGTGATAGAAGGTTGTGACCTTTTATCTATGGACACGACCCTTCCTTGTATATATAAACACTTATTGTTATAATATAATCATTCATTATTGCATATTATTATCCTCCTAATATGGAATCAGAGCGAGAGTATACTCTTTCAACATTTTTTTAGAAATATTATGCACATGATTAGAATGCTTGAATTCATTCTATGATGCATAGTATTTTAAACAAATCAACATAATATATATAAATTATTAAATAATGTCTCTTTCGAAAGTCCCTGAGACAAGAGATATTGGGAAATTCGATAGTACTTACTTTAATATCTGGAAGCATAAATTAACATTGTTTTTGAAAGCTCAAAAATTATGGCCACTCGTTCATGGAACAGAGGTCAAACCCGTAAATCCCACAGCTACTGAAATTGCAGTTGGCGCTGCTATCCTACCCATAACTGGAGAAGGCAGTATTGCCGATTGGGAAGAAAGGGATGTAATTACTCTTGCAGTAATTAATAATTGTTTAGAACTTTCAATTGCTTCTCATGTACAAAGTAGTACAACATCCCAACATGCCTGGCAAGAACTTTCAAAGATATTTGAATCTCAAGATGCTGTTACTAGAATGCATTTAAAAAGTAAATTACATTCATTAAAAATGAAAAATAATGACAATATGATGAAACATATACATAAGTTTCGATTATTAATCCAGCAACTTGCTGCTGCTGGTGCTCCACTTTCTGATGAAGATGCTGTTCATGCATTAATGGAAAGTGTTTCCGCTAAATATCATACTTTTGTTAGTTTGTTACGGAGACAACCAAATTTAACTCTACAATCTTTAATTTCTGATTTAATTCAAGAAGAAACCTTTTTACAAGATCTTAACTCCCAAAATTCTACACTTGATAGTCAATCAACACTTTATACTGGTAAACGAAATCCAAATTTTAGGAAAAATTAGAAGAAAAACCAAAGTACTAACAAATATAGAGAGTCTTCAAGTAACAAACCTCTATATAATCAAAAAATAATTAGATGTTTTAATTGTAAGAAATCAGGACATCATATTAAAGATTGTCGATTTTTAAAATCCAATGACACTAATAAGCGGCAATATAATTTAACTACAACTAATCAAAGATTATATGTTGCATCCTTATATAATTCATCTAATATTATTGAACAAGTTGACAATCATTGGTATGTAGACACTCGTGCTACACAGCACATGTGTTATGATATCAACGCATTTATTACTTATGAAAAATGGGACAATGGCCCTCTAGTATATTTGGGTGATAATACAACCCATACTATTTCTGGACAAGGTAATGTAGCCATCCAATTATTAAATAATGACATTAAAGAAATTCCAAATGTTCTCCATATTCCAAAGCTTACTAAGAACTTATTTTCAGCAACCCAGTTTGATAAAGCTGGTGGAATTTTTATCATTACAAATCGAACTTGTACTTTAAAAAATCATTTAGGTACAATCCTAACTCAATGTCATTTAGAAAATGATTTATATAAACTTGTTTTAACAAGCAAATCACACAATAAGATTGCAGCACTTCCAGCAATGGTAAACAATAATCAAGCCCTTTTATGGCATCATAGAATGGGCCATATAAATAAACAAAGATTACAACAATTAAAGCTTCACTCCATTGGACTAGACAATTATGACGTTAATACATTACCTTTGTGTCATTCATGTTTAAAGGGAAAACAACATCGACTCCCTTTTCCAAAATCAACATCCAATCGAGCAACTGAACTTCTAGCTTTAATTCATAGTGATGTGTGTGGACCCATTAATCCACCTACACATTCTAATACATTATATTTTTTAATATTTATTGATGATAAATCGAGATATACTATTTTATATTTGTTAAAACATAAATCAGAAGTCTTTGACAAATTTCAAATATATAAAAAACAAGTTGAAAATGAAACAGCAAAGAAAATTCTTATTCTCCGCTCTGATAATGACGGAGAATATAGATCTAATAAATTTGACCTTTTTTTGTCAACAACATGGAATTAAACGTCAATATTCAGCACTAGATTCACTTCAACAAAATGGGGTAAGTGAACAAAAAAATCGTACATTAATTGGTGCTACTATAGCAATGTTATCTCATAGTGGCTTATCTAAATCTTTTTTGGGGGAAGCTATAGTCACTGCAAACTATTTGCAAAATCGTTCTCCTATTAAAGCTTTAAAAGGGCTTTCACCATTTGAAATATGGACGGGACTTCGACCAAATCTTTCATATTTAAAAATATTTGGTTCAAATGCATATGTTTTAATTCAAAAAGATAATCAAAAAAAGCTAGACAATCATACAATTCCTTGTATATTTCTTGGTTATAGCCATGAAGCTAAGGCTTATCACCTTATGCAAAAAGAAAATAGAAAAATTATAATTTCTCGTGACGTTATTTTTGATGAACAATTATCTAATTCCACTACTATTCAATCCCCTTGGTATAGTGAAGATTCTCATGAAGTTGATCTTTCCTATCCTATGTCCTTTTTGAAACCAATAACCATACCCAATATTCCTATGTCCATTTCTAATCTACATAATGAAACCTCCCAATTAAATTTACAAGAAGAAGAACATATAAATGCCCCTAGTTCCTCAATAAATACTTACAATATACCACCAACTTCAAGTAATTCTTCTTTAAGTCCAATTTCTATACATGATGACAATCCCATCAATTGGCTACCTAATCATCTCTATGATGATCTAGAATTACCAATTTCACCAAGTGAGTTAAATACTCAATTTTCATGCTAATCCATTGACTCCTCAAATCCAAATGTCCCACCACCATTACATGATTTGCCTCCTTCACCACCAGAACCTCAATCTCCTCCCAATGTTCGGCCTAAACAAATAATTAATCCTCGCAAAAGATTTATAGAACTCATAGAAGGAAGACAACCTCCTAAATCTAAACCCAAAAAATGAGCTTTAATTATTCGTGCCAATCTTTAACCTAATACAATTAAAGAGGCTCTAGAAGGTCCAAATGCCACTGAGTGGGACAAAGCAATAAAAGTTAAAGTTGATTCCTTATTAAAAAATCAAACATGGATATTAACTCCATGTCCTCCTGATCGGAAACCTATAAGTTCCAAATGGATTTTTAAAATTAAATACAATCGTGACGGTTCTATCAAGAAATATAAAGCGCGTCTTGTGGCTAAAGGCTATACTCAACAAGATGGAGTTGATTATACAAAAATATATTCTCCTGTTTTAAAACTCAATTCTGCTCGCGTTCTTTCTGCATTAATGGCTCAATATAATCTTCACGCCCATCAGATGGACGTGATTACAGCTTTTCTTAATGGCTTACTTCTTGAAGATATTTATATGCTCATCCTAGATGGTGTTCCGCTCCCTCCTAATGTAAGTAAATCTTCTTTAGTTTGCAAATTACTTAAAGCCTTATATGGCTTAAAACAATCTTCTCGTGCGTGGTATTACCACTTACATCAATTTCTTATTGACAATGGTTTCCTCACCACTGACGCTGACTCAAATATTTATATTAAACGTACTACCTCCGACTTTATAATTATCGCCATCTATGTCGATGACTGTATTCTTTTAAGCAATAGTCTACAAGCAATTTCCAATTTGAAAAGTCTTTTAAGCCAAGCCTTTGACATGACTGATGACGGTGAACTCCAATCCCATATTGGCATACACATCTCGCGCAATCGTCCAGACTCCTCAGTCATGCTTAATCAAACTCCATATTTAACTACTATACTTGAACGCTTTCAAATGGATGAATCTCATTCCGTTTCTACCCCATTAGAAGCGGGATATAAACTATCTAAAGAACAATGTCCCTCTACACTTGAAGAAAAGGAAGCTACTAAAGATATCCCTTATTCTCAAGCAATTGGTTCTTTAATACATGCTAAAGTATTTACACAACTAGATATTGCATATAGTGTTAATAGTTTATCTCAATACCTTTCAAATCCTGGACTTTTACATTGGTAAGCTACTAAAAGAGTCTTGCGTTATATTAAAGGCATTCTTATGCAAAATATAGTTTACCAACACTCTTCTACTGGCCATATTTTATATGGATATTCCGATGCGGATTGGGCAGGCGATCAAGATACTCGTCGTTCTACAACCGGCTATTGTTTCTTTCTTGCCGGCGAAGTTGTCACATGGTCAAGTAAGAAACAAACCTCTGTAGCTCTTTCAAGTACCAAATCTGAATATATGGCTTTATCAAAAGCTTGTGCTGAAGCTATTTGGCTTCGAAGATTATTAAAAGATTTAGGATTTCCCCAAGAAAATCCAACAACTATATACATTGATAACCAAAGTGCAATAGCACTTAGTACAAATCCTAAATTTCATTCTAGAACTAAACATATAGAAACACAATATCACTTCACTAGAGAAGTTGTACAATCTAATCAAGTTAAATTAGAATACATTGCTACAAATGAAATGATAGCAGATATCTTTACAAAAAGCCTTCCACGAACAAAACACCAAAAATTAATGAATGGCCTTGGAATGAAAGAAATTTCAAACTCAAGTTCATGTCAAGCATTAATGACTAGATTTTATGTGGGAGATCAAATTCCACCATTATATTATTGTCCACCTTTACGAATTAAATATCAAATTCTTGAAACTCAGTTTTATCAACTTCAAGCAAAATACAAACAACTTTATGATATGTACATTTATAATTTACAATTACTTCAAGCACAATATGACTGGCAAAGAAGATTCAATGCTCATAATTCTCAAAGACAAAACAATAAACAAAGATACAAACGATATTATAGAAATATAAATAAATCTAGAAATAGTTTTAAAACTTCACAATTTTGTAGAAATATAGTTCGAGAGATATTTTCAACATAATGTATTTAAATACTCAACTAGTGGGAGTGTTAGACATATACTAGTATATAGTATTGTATATAGTTTAGTATTTAAATGTGATAGAAGGTTGTGACCTTTTATCTATGGACACGACCCTTCCTTGTATATATAAACACTTATTGTTATAATATAATCATTCATTATTGCATATTATTATCCTCCTAATAGGTGCTTCATTTTGCTGGAGGCATATCTACTAGAACAACTGCATTGCGATGCCTGCTTGATTATTTACTTCTCTATTTTTTGCTCGGGATTGGGTCGAGCGTATGACGGAATTGTCTGTGTCGAGCTTTGCCCACCATAGGAGCTTCTTCTGAGAAATTTCTATGAGCACGCACTCTGAGAGCTGGTTCATTTGCTGCGGTTGGAAGCGTGGATATAAGTTGCTTGTTTATGTTTGCTTTGCTGGGCGATTGGGATTCTTGTGAAAGAGACGCCCGTTGACATCGTATTTTTAGGTGAAGTGCAACATCCCTTGTTTTCTAGGGTGCGGTGGCTTCCTGTTCTGTCCTTCCTTCACCCATTTGAGGAGTGCCTTCAACTCGCTTGGTATCTTGATTGCTTGTTGCGAGATTTCTAAATTGGTTTTGCGGTTCAACTTCAAGAGTCCGTGTCGTTCTAGGTTTTGTCCTGTCCTTCCTTTTACCCATTTGAGGAGTGTCTTCGACTTGCTTGGTATCTTGACTACTTGTTGCGAGATTTCTGAATTGGTTTTGCGGTTCAATTTCATGAGTCAGTGTCATTCTAGGTTTTTTTGTTCAATGGCTTCCATGCTTTGATTGCCAGACGGTGTCCTTGTGTGCACTTGTAGATTTAGGGTGGTTTATTGAGAGGTTGTTTAGATTTCGATCATTTCAGACATGGCTCTCAAATTTTCATAGAAGTTACAGAAGATTTTTTCTGTTGCAATCTAAGTTTTTATAAGAGCAACTCTATTAAGAGCCTAAATTCTCAATTTTCTTGAAATAGCAAGAGTTTGAGTACAAGGTCACTTACATCTCTGCGACTGCGTACTCAAACGTCTATCTCTTGCAATTATAATCAAGCTCGGTCTTGCCTCTTATTTACCGCCGATGTGTTTTGGCCCCAGTGCAAGCTCCGTTGAGCGGATGGAAGGTGGAAGTCGTATCAACAGTATTGAGGAAATTATTGAAAAGTCCAAGTCTCATTGGAGTCAAGTAGGGGAGTTTGATTCCAACAATGAAGAAGCAGAAGTGAGCAATATGAAGTTTTTCAAGATCTTGCAGGGCCATCCCACTGGGGTACTTTCTTCAAATCCTTTGGCAAAAGTGTGGATAGTTTGGGTGATTTGGTGATGGGCAAGAAGTTTATTGAGGGAGGGCAAGTGGAGATGTATGAAGTACAAATGAAGTGGCATGATCTTGAATTGCAAGAATATTTTCTACAAAAATCAGGTGAATTTGTCTTGAAGGTGTTCAAGAAGGGGACTTTCTTGCAACATTTGCGATCACAGTGGCCGCAAGGAATGTTGTAACACCATGTTGACACAATCAATTGGGCAATGCTTAGATTGCGTCCAAAATTAAAATTCCACTATGATGTGTGTTATAGAACTTTGTTGAAAGATGGGAGGTTTGCTTTTCTTATGGTCAAAGAACAAGAAGATCTATGGAGTATGATCAACTATTGACAGGGTTGACGAATGTCAACGTCCGCCCCAAAATAGCGTTCGTTTTCCGGACGTCCGGACGCACGGACGCTAGCGGACGCAGCGTCCCGACCGTCGTCGGAAAGCGAACGGGCGGGGTGGGGCGGACGGGGGACAGGCGGACGTTGCGTCCGCCGGGACGCGAATGTCAGCGGACGCTGCGGACATAGCGTCCACGTCCGGACGTCATGTCAACCCTGACTATTGAATACTAACAAGGTCAAACAATGATGGTCTATTATCAAAAAGGGAGGTTTTGAAGGCCATGTATGAAGTTGCACTTGGAATGAATCAACTACACAATCGTAGCATTGTACATTTAGACATCAAAGTTTCTAATGTGCTCTTATCAAGGAGTGGCGTTTATCATATTGTTGATTTTGAATGTTCTATTGGAGTTGTGGGGATTGGATTCTTTAGAGCACCTGAAATATTGGAAGTTTGCAAGCATAGAAATGTAAGCACAAAGGTCAAGTTATTCACTAAAGCGGTGTTCTATTGTAAATAACTTTACTATGTAAAAGTATCAAAGGATTAACTTTGAGCTCTAATACAAGAAAAAGATTGAGATAAAAAAGATAGGATCGTGGAGAAGTCCACGGTCTTGAGTTGTACTGAATCTTGTCACTTAGCTCAGAAGGACAAGGTGGCTGACTGGTTGACTGCTTATTTCCTACTTATTTCCTACTTTCACTAACGGTGCCAAGTTGTAGCTATTTAGACTGAATCGATAAATTCGACAAGATTCGAACCCAAAACCGGCTAGCAACTAACCGAGGACTTCTTCAACCAATCAAGTCCGCAACTTGATGACTGTTGTTGATCTCGCTACAATTATATACCACTGTAGGTTGACTGTTGGTATTTTGGTTTTATTATAAAGATAGCTAGTATGATGTGATTGAAGTATTTAAAAAGAAAGTAAGTTTTTTGAAAAAGCTATTAGGTATAGAATAAAAAAAACTGAGTAGTTTTGTTTCTTATGATGTGCTTTGAATTAGTTCTAGTTTGAATTTTAGTATTTGTAGTGATGGATTCATAAGACCCTAACGATTAGCAATTGCCGTTATTGCAATTATCGGTTGATTCAATTCAACCATCTACTTCAAGACGACGTATGCGAGATGAAGCGAGACCTTTTAAACGTCGTATTCAATTATGAATTAAATCAGGTACCCATCAATTTTCACTACTAGTTTTGCAATTGAAAAATAAGGCTTTAGTAATCGTTTTAGAATTTGAACTTACGCTTTCTGAGAACTATCAAATGGTGTTTGAGGGGTGTTTTGAGAACAACAGTAAAGAATAGATGGTCAACCGTATTTCTAGTGAAGTAGGTCATCGCTTTTGGCTTCAAGGACCACTCAATCTATTGACTACAGAACGGAAAGCAAACTACATTGTTGCTATATTTTTGTATATTTTGGAGTTCTTAAGTGTGTAAAGTAAATGGTTTCAAAATTGGATTTTTAGTGATAAAATAGAGTATTTTTACCTATGTTTTGAGTTTCTACTACAACCATTTAATTTTTATTTAGATTGGATGAAAGTTAGTAGGTTGTTTATCTCATTTTAGTTGACTTTGGGGTTTGTAGATCCAAAGAAGTATTTAAAATATTAGGAAAGTAATATTTTATGGAGCCTATAGCATGAAAGATGCTCACATGGGCTCATGTGGCCCATGTGGCCCATGTGGAAGGAGAAAAGGGGGGGGGGGGGGGGGGGGGATTCTTTCCTTCTTCTCGTTGAGGTGTGTATGTGTGGGAGTGTAGTGTGTTGGAGTGTGGAGAACTGAAACTTTGATCGGATGTTATGTGTTGTTGGAGAAAGATTTTAATACAAAATTTGGTGGAGTTATACATGGTGGTATTGTGCTTCTTTTGGTAACAATTTCATTTGATTCCAAGTTTGTATGTGAATTTTATAAGTTTTTGAATGAGGAGTGGTTTGTTGCTATCCAAAAAGAGAAGCAAAGATTTTGTATCTCTCTTAAAGTCACGAATTTCGTTGGAGCAAAGTAAAAATTGAGTAGAATATAGATCTTGTTGTTAGCTTTCTAGTAAACTATCACACTTGTTAATATCATTCATATAACTTAAGTTACGAATAGAAAGGTGGAGTAGAGTATTGCCACTCAGATTTCTTATAGGGAATCTTTGAGAGCACATAGCTCATAGGCAGTAGCTTTGCTTCAAACGAAATTTTGATAAATCAAAGTTTACTGTCTTAGCTTTCAAAAGAGCTATCACTTATTTAAAGTAAAGCTTTAAAATGTTTTTTGTGCCTATTATAGTATTGTTAACCTAAAGGAGGGTGGAAGAGAAGATTGAAAACTTGAAGATTTGAAGATTCAAATGAAGATTTGAAGACTCAAGAGAAGATTTACCTTGCAAGGACCTAGCTTATGTTGTGGCTTGTGACTTTGTTATTCCTAGCCGGATTTGAAAGCTTGTTGTCATTTCGTGTTGTGGGCATGTGACTTTGTCAAATTTTTGCATTGTAAACTTTGTTTGCTGGTTGGCCTGACATTGCATACATGGCCTTACTTCATTTTGTGTCGTGAGCAACAAAGTGGGATTAATGACTTACATGTTTGAATCTTATGTCATTCTCACGATGAGACTAAGTTGATCACTAGTAGATCGTGAATTTGAAAGTTTAAGAGCCATATTCACGGACGCTTCAACTCGTGGTTTGCTGTCCGTTCTACCCGTCCCGTATTTTGTGGCTTCTTATCCCCTCCTTGACCCTTAAACCCTTAGAGCCATAACATGATAGGCTAATGGGAAGCTGATTCAAAATTTGTTGAAGATTCAAGGTTCGAGGGGACATCTTATTAAAGATTCAAGTTTTGAAGGGACATCAAGTAAGAATCCCTACCCTCAAGTTATTTCTAACAATAGCCAAAATTCTCGTGATTTCCCAAAGCAAATTCCTCTCAAAACAATAGTGGTGGACATTTATAGTTATGAAATGACTTGCTATGAGATCTTAATAGGCAAACTTCCATTTGAAGGTCATCCACGGAATGATTATAATCTTGTGCTCCACGGAAAAAGGCTAGAAGTGTCAAATTATGTTGATGGTTGGATTTGGAAATTATTGAATAGGGGTCGGTAGTCAAATCCAGTTGCTTGACCATCTTCTCAAGAGATATTAAAAATACTTCTAAAAAATTCAACATTGTGTAGGAAATTGGATTTACAAATTTAAAAACAAGAAGTAGAATTAGGAATTAGAAAAACTTTGGATAGAAACTCAAAGACTTTAGTTGAGTGGAGACTATTGAAGTTGAAGATGTGAAAACTAAAGATTCTTAGTTTATGTAGGAGGTAACATAAAGTGGTTATCCAAAGCTTTCCATGGATATTGTTGTTATCTAAAGCTTCTTTTGGTTGAAGTTGGTGAAAAGCATTGCCTTGGCTCACAATGATTGACATTTGATATTTGACTATGATTTAATTGATCAAGATTTGAGGATGAGTTTTGGCTTGGTGTCTTTAGATCCCTAGCTATAATGTAATGTTTGATTGATAATTTGATTCTGTTATTTGTTGTACACAATGACCTTGGAATGGAAGAAGTTCTTACCTAATGTGACATTGAGATCAATTGATTCTTTGATGTAATGAAACTTAAAGCTCACTTTGTTTAAATACTACAAGTATTTATGTGAAGGAAGCTTGAACATTTTTGTGTATTTGAGATATAGGACTACATTACTAGCATGGGAGTATAGGTGAAAAGGTGAAAAAGAAAATGAGATTTCAAATCATATTGGAGAACAATGTAGAAAAATTGAATATAGACGTAAGCTATTTACAATATTTTTTTGGGGTACCATTAATTATATGTATATTAGAAATAGATCTATAGTCTATTTGTAAGGTTGTAAAATGGATAAATCATTCTTGTGGTTTTTTTTATTGAGTTTTAGCATTTTCTAATTTTCTAATTGAATATATATTTTGTGTAGGTCTTGTCCTCATGTTTTAAAGAGTATTTGTAATTTATAACTTATTCATATAATGTCTAACAATATATGGTAAAGTGCATTGAAATATTTTTGCATTTAATAATAGGTCTAATATAAATAATTCTTGTTAATTATTAGTGAATATACTCACTTTTCAATTGCTATTAGAATCAAATATGGGTGCCCAAAACTTGTTGGATTTGGCTATCTACTTTGTTATTGATTTGGAGGCTCTATTTGGGGTACTTTTGATAAATTTTTAGTAAGCTTGGTGATCTAGGGGCTACCTTGATCGATGTGTTAGTTATTGGTTTAGAGGCTCTATTTGGAGGTACTTTTGATAAATTTTTGGTAAGCTTGGTGATCTAGGAGCTACCTTGATCAATGTGTGTGAAAGAGGTGTTGAGAGCCTTTTCAAGGAGAATGTGAAATTCATTTGCTTTGTCATTGACAAACAAGCAAGTGACAAGTGAAGACTTGAACTGATCAATGATAATGCTACAATCTATAAAGTTGCAACACTTCAATCTACTAGATATAAGTTAAGGTAGAATCTCCATAAACTATACAATATATGAGAGGTTTGATTGACCATTTAGGTGAGCTTGGATTTATGTTAAGTATGAAAAGACTTCATTGATTGACATTTTTTTTTCAATCAATAAGGAGCTTACGTTAAAATGAATGTGCAAACTTCTAAATGACACAAGGTTCTAAATTGAAGTTGGGAAAGGTTCTCTTGTATATTGAATGGAGACTTTACAATATTTTGGATACCATTGGTACTTGCATTGTACTCGAGGAGAAGTTTGTACTTAGTAGAGCTGCTTCATTTAATTCGTATGGAAGATTCGGTTGGAAGCTTCACTTTAAGCTTCTTGCTAGTATGTTTGGCATTTTTGTTGGAAGAAATATTGAATTGTTGGTGGAGTTGGTGATTGATTGGATGGTTGTTTTAATTGCTTGTTGGTGCATTTACATTGAATTTTCAGGGAAACTACTAATTCCATTTTGTTTGGGGTGTAGTGGCTATGCTCTTGTTTCTGCCACCTCTTTCCCTTACCTATTTGAGGAATCCTATCTACCTATCTGGTATCTTGACTACTTGTTGCAAGATTTCTACATTGATTTTATGTGCAAGAATGAATCCATCTCTTATTTAGGTTCTTGATTTGAGGACTTTGATTTAGTTGGATAGTGTGATTTCCACATGGTTTCCTTGCCCTCCATTGATCAATGCATGTGTCAATGTTGGGTGAATTAATGTAGATGTGGGATTTTCTTTGCGAGATTTTCTTTGCGAGATTTCTTCATGGCTGAAGACATCATCCTCGGGAAGCATTTCATCTATTTTGAGCATTCACTAGATCTTCACATACATAAGTGTTACTCTTATTGAGAGGTTTCGAGATTTGGCCTTATTTGTGATTTTCACCGACTCGGGAAGCATTTCACCTTTTTTGAGTGTTCACTAGATCTTCACGTACATAAATGTTATTCTTATTGACAGGTTTGGAGATTTGGCCTAACTTGTGATTTTCACCGACTACTTTGATGGATGATTGCCTTGCGGAATGGTGAGGTTTAGTAGACATATGAGATTGGCAATGGCATTGTCCAAGTGAAATGACTTTTGAACTTTGAATTTACAATTTTTCCTACTGCCAAAAATTTATTGGTATGCAAAATCAGAGAGTAAAATTCCATGGAACCTTGCTATGAGGAAAGTTTTGAGTAGGAAAATTCTATCTGCAACAAAGTTGATGGAGGGCGGAATTATATTATACATTTTTAGAATGCACTATTGCACATGCAAGTTCATGTTGTCTTTATCTCCCAGAAATACTTGAAGGACAATTTGATTTAGTTGTTTTGAGAGGGTTGAATTGAATTCAAATGCTCTAGCAACTTGGTATGCATGCCTTTAACCCATCTTGCAATTCATTTGACCAATTCTACTGATTTTCATTACATATATACATGTATGTGGTTATTGTAGTAGATTAATTAGCCACATTTGCGGTGATTATATTACGGTAGGTGGTATTGATTCCATGAATGTTGCTTTGCATATTCTACTATGAACATGTCACAACTTCTTGATCATAGGCTAGGTGCTCATTGCATGAACAATGTTGGAATTATTCACAGTGGTTGTACAAAAAATGTCCTTGGAATTAAGGAAGTTCCTACCAAATGTGACCTTGAGATCAAATTGCTTTCCAAATGAATGTAATGAACAACAAGGGTCACCATGTGCAAATGCTGTAAATATTCATATCAAAGAAGCTTGGAGTATTTATGTGTAGTCTAGGAAAATGTCAAATTTTCATCTAGATCTTAGAATGGAGTGGAGGAGATCTAGAGAAGTCGCGGTATTCTAAAGGAGTCTACTCAAAAAGCAATTATGCTTAAAGAGCAATCATGATACGGAGATACATTTTGGTTTCTCCAATATATCAATAGTGTATATTTCAAGTGGAGGTTGTTTGTAATGACCACTATGTTTCAACTTCAAAAATTCATAACTAATTTTATGAAGGTCCAAAAAATATGAAACAACTTGGTTTAGATGCCAATTCCATCTCTCTTTATGTGAAAAATTTACTGAAAATTGTTTTAGGGAGTTTTAGCTTCCCCAAAGAGCAGCAATCAGCTCTTAAATGGTTGTTCAAAGAGCAAACTACCTTATTCAAATTGCCAGAGTCAGCACATCAATTTTCCAAGGTTCTGAGCGTATAATTGAGATGAGATATAGAAGGGCTTTATTCTTACAAGAGAGGGAAA
Organism: Pseudoscleropodium purum; assembly: GCA_963969395.1. Classification (NCBI taxonomy): domain Eukaryota; kingdom Viridiplantae; phylum Streptophyta; class Bryopsida; order Hypnales; family Brachytheciaceae; genus Pseudoscleropodium; species Pseudoscleropodium purum. The sequence continues at coordinate 18,036,120 of OZ017803.1, forward strand.
ATGGAGAGCATTATGGTGGTGGCCATTTGGATAGAATTTGATTGCATTGCTTTTCAGCTTTTTTATAACAATTCACTCTCGGGGCTTCTTCCACTAAAGGTAGTCATATCTTTTCCATTCCGGGTTCAATTAATGGAGAACTTCCATGCGGCACTTCCTCGTTGGGTGCCCGCGTCTTGCGGAGCTCCCATTCCCTGTTAATCTCTTGGTCCTATTCTTCTCCTCTGACCTTGAAGAAATCAATGTCCGGAAGTTTTCCTCGTTAATTTTTGATCCCTGCGTTGTTGATTTCACCCATGCTTCATTGTCATTGTTGGTACTTCAGTTTTCTTTAGTTTTCGGATCAATTTTTTGAAAACGAGTGTCACACCTTCTTCATGCACAAGGGCTCCCTGTTAGCTCCCTTTTCCTCTCACCACTTCCTCATTCTTGAAGAAATTTCGCTCGTTGGAGAAGGTGTGACTACCCTTCTCTCGCCAAAATCAACGCGGGTTGTTCCACGATCTGGGAACGCGAGGGCGTGGGAACGTATGGAGAGCGTGGGAACCTTTCTCGTTCATCAAATCTACCAGAAATGTAAGTTAAAAGGAAGTCAAACATAAATCTATGAACTATTCGCTCGTAGTCCACGAGATCTGTTCTCCTTCCCGGTCAGAGCCTGACAAGTCAAGCACGCTGGCGACGTGACGATTAGCGTGTGCACTTTGGCCAGCGAATTGAGATGCCTTGCGACTTCCGATATGACATCGTACTGCCGCATTCATGTCGACAGTCTTGACAGCTTGCATGGTCCTTTCGTGGAGCGTTTTGGTACCGTATTGAGAGAGTTGGACGATTTACACCGTGGGACTTAGTGTTTGATGTGTGTTTAATGCGTCAGTGATCACCCTCAATGTATGTAACTAACGAGGAAAATCCTTTTTTTTTCGAAGAATCCTGGCCTTTCGTAAACAGTTGCGCTTCACGCGAATTTTGTGATCTAATGAGAAGTTTTGTTCCGGCCTTCACATGAACAAGCTTGCTGATCGAGAAGTCCATGGTAGGTGTGGGAGGTTTCGATCTCTTAGGGTTTTGGAAACATTCTGTTCTATGCCAGATGAGGTAGCTGGAGCGAGACTAGAGTTAATGGAGTTCCGTTCTCAATCTCCGAGTCCAGCATCGAGTAGCTCTTTACGTAAGGAATGCGGATGGGAACGTCTAAGGAGCCGTGGGTTGCGTAAGACTTATGGCGTGAGATTCGCAGCTTTCGTATTTCTGTTCACTTATGTGGCTCAAGTTGCCCACTCTGCACTGGATCATCAGCGAATTTCAGGTACTTCTGCTGCTGGCTGACCTCGGGTTTAGGGTGCATTAGAAAAATGTCTTGGGAATGCGCATTCCAAGTTAGTGTGTGTGATCGTATTCGTTAGAATGGTGTGTTTCAGAGCGCGGGAATTGTGGCATTCAAGTGTACACAGCTCTAAAAACAGGACTGCACAGATCTGGGGTTCCAGATTGGCGTCGTGGAAATTGCGAATTTCTCGAAATTTCGCCATTTTTGTGAATATAACGGTGTGTGGAGAGAGAGTTGAATTACCTATGAGGAGCTTAGGTGTCAATAGTACTCGTTTGAATACGAATATACGATTGGTATTTGCTGGCTATCCACATTGTAGGTGTCACGCAGAGAAGTGAGAATAGAGAGTCCTCGCAGCCATTTTCAATTGTTTTTTTAAAGTATACTCTCTCGTTCGTCATAGTCGCCGTGAGTTGGTACTTGAGGACTTTTTTACTTCGCTAGATCCATGCGCATGTGACGAACTATGTGCGGAGCCGTGAAGTGCGAGATGAATCCCATTGCAAAAATTGTGACGACGCATTTGAGTTGTTGGGTGCGATGTGAAGTAGCAGCAAAGTGAAATGTGTGCGCTTGAACATATACCACTGGGTTTTTGGCCCTGCGGAATGAGCTTCAGAAATGAGCATAGAAGGATAGGGGTATTGTAATGGAATATTCATAACTGGGTTTCTGACCCTGCAGAATGAGCTGAGTAATGCGTATAAAAGAATAGGGGTATAATTATGTGTAAAAAGTGGCATCAGTTGGGAGTTATCTTTTAGGGTTGGAGGGCGGTATTTGTTTTGAAAGTAGAAGTGGACTATCCTAGGTTAAACTTTTCCACTTAGGCAAAGGAGATCACTTCAAAAACCTATTTCAACAAAAAAAATCCACAGAAGTAGGTATCCTTGTTATTTGTAACCATCATCTAAATGATTGGTATGAAAGTTTCATGCTCAGAGCACTTCATCATCCTTGATACTAGTCGAAAATTAGTGTTTACAATTGCATAACTTATTCGCACGGTGTCTTATTAAATACATGATAGAATGTGTTGGAATCCTCTTTTGATTGCCACCAGCATCCAGCAAAGAAAGTAATATGTTATACGGTAATAGTAGGAACCATGCTTAGATGCATATTTGGACGTTTTTAGGACAAGGTCAGAGAACATATTAATTGCACCTGTTAGTAATTGTATTAATAAAGTTTAAGCAACATCATAGTGAGAATGTTTTGAATAGTTCATGGGGAGGTCTCTGTTTGGTCGTAGTCATATGATCATAGCGAACGTACATGGAGACCTCTGTACCACCACTGGGACCATTGGGAGACTGCCTATGGGGAAAATTCGTTTTACGATGTCTTAGAATATCTGAAATAATTAATTTGACTGAGAGTACGTTCGTTTCATTCAGTGTTGTATGAATCGTTCACAGTGAAGCACGCACTCAACCGATGAGTGCTCCTGATGATCTCCTTGCAGGAAGTGCGGGTGATGTGCTGGAAGACAACCCTGTTGGTCGTTTAAGAGTTTTCATTTATGACATCCCGAGGTAATGAATCTTGTCAATTCATTCTAGAATGATTGATTTTATGAACTAAGATGCCAAACTAATCCGATAGATGTTCCTCTTCCTTGGTCATTTCCATCGAGCTTCTCCTTGCTGTGATGTTTATTTTACCCATTCGATTTGCCATGATGCCTTGTGAGCAACACGTCTTATAATGCAACCTCGATGCCTGATCCGACTTTGGTTGAATTTTATAATCTTGCAGCAAATATAATACAGATTGGTTGGAAAACGATCCTCGCTGCCTCACACATATGTTCGCTGTGGAGGAGTTTCTTCATGACTTCTTGATGGAAAGTCCTGTTCGCACGTTAATCCCTGAAGAGGCCGACTGGTTTTATACTCCTGTATACACAACTTGTGATTTGACTCCTAATGGGCTTCCATTGCCTTTTAAATCACCCCGCATTATGAGAAGTGCCATCAGCTACATTTCCAGCCACTGGCCGTACTGGAATAGGACAGAGGGAGCAGATCACTTTTTTGTTGTGCCTCATGATTTTGCAGCTTGCTTCCACTATCAGGTACTACAAAATCGCCACTCAGTTTCCGTCTCTTTGCGTTTCGTATGAGTTTTAGATAGTAGTGTTTCAAGGATTATCTGAAGCTTTGGGAAGCACCCGCGTAACGAAGTAACGTCTGTTTCTAATGGTTTTTGTCTGTTGATTATAAGCCTTCTTTATTCTGTTTAATTCGGTTGAAATTTTTTAGGGCAGAATGTTTCTTTCATATTTGTTGTTGTCTTATTCACTGATGACTAGTTCCAGTGGTTTACATATATAAGAATTCGGGTTTCTGAATGATTGCCTGAGCTTTTCGTTACTTCTTTTCCTGACCAGTTACATCACATATTCTCTTACTGTTTGAGAGTACCGCCTGACCGTCTTCGACGATGTAAGAGCATGTTCTTTCAGCTGAGATTTATTTTCGTATCATGACGATCACGGTTTCTGAATCAGGAAGGCAAGGCCATTGAGAGGGGTATCCTTCCACTGCTCAAGCGAGCAACTTTGGTGCAAACGTTTGGTCAAAACCATCACGTTTGTCTGAAGGAGGATTCAATCGTGATCCCCCCATATGCTCCACCTGAAAGGATGCAAACTCGCTTGAATCCACCAAACACTCCACGCTCTATTTTCGCATATTTCAGAGGTTTGTTCTATGACACTGGAAATGATCCTGAGGGCGGTTACTATGCTCGGTAAGGCCCTCACGTTTAGTTCTTGATGTTTACCTGTCTTGGTAATACATTTGATTTTCTCGTTAAGAGTGCACGAACTGTTGCTTGCTTAATGGTCAATACAAATTGCAAATAGGTTCTGCTGGGCGTATTTTGTTGACAAACCTGTAAGCTGTTCATTCTTCAATCTTTTTGCACTCGTAGCTTGCTGGAGTCATCTTTTCGTGCTTCCTGGGCTTCGAAGATACTGACCGGTGAATGTACGATCAGGGGAGCAAGAGCAGCCATTTGGGAGAATTTCAAAGACAATCCATTGTTCGACATCTCAACAGAGCATCCCGCAACTTATTACGAGGATATGCAACGCTCCATCTTCTGTCTCTGTCCACTAGGTTGGGCTCCCTGGAGTCCCCGTCTCGTGGAAGGTGTAATATTCGGTTGCATTCCTGTGATTATTGCGGATGACATAGTGCTTCCTTTTGCTGATGCCATACCATGGGAGAAGATTGGGGTGTTCGTAGCCGAGAAGGATGTGCCTATATTGGACAAGATCCTGTCCAACATTGGCCATGAAGAAGTTCTTGAAAAGCAAAGATTGCTGGCCAATCCAGCCATGAAGCAAGCTATGCTCTTTCCTCGCCCTGCGCAACCTGGTGATGCATTTCACCAGATACTCAACGGTCTGGCACGGAAGCTACCTCGTGATCCTAGCATTTTTCTAAAACCAGGTCAGTCTTTCTTGAATTGGACTGAAGGTCCTCCTGGCGACTTAAAGCTTTGGGAGTGATAAGAGATGAAAATGAGTGTTCCCGAAATTGTTTCTATGAAAAGTCTTTCCTGTAATTGGCAAATGCCATTCTAGTTTAGCAATTGTTTCTGTAATTTAAGGATCGTTTTAGGGTACCACCAAAATCGATTTCTAGGTTCATTCATTGAAATTTCGCAATACAATTTGAGATTTTTCTCTGTTACAACTCTAAGCATTCCGGTATTGTGTCATGTTTGAAACAAAGTGAGAGTGAAAATTTATAGCAGACAGGAGCCTAGGTGAATATGGTATGTAGATTTGAATTAAAGATACTATGGACATTGAATCTCTTGACAATGTTTTAGTGGAGGAAGAAACAAAGTTGGCGTATTGCTCATATGATTTCTTTGGTGACATGCTATTTTAGAAAAGAATTGGTTTGGTGTTTAAGGTTCCTGCTTCAAAGTTGCAGCTCAGGAAATAAGTCCTTCAGGTTTCTAACAAGGTACTGAAGTAGGCTCTCTATTTCGTCAAAACGTCATTATGGTTCGATGCTTCTTGCCACAGGTTGTCCTCACGTTTTGTTACTTGTGAAGAATATTACATCTATGGCACTCAAAAAATTTGCATTCTAGCACAAGAGTGCTACAATTGAGGGACTTCTATGAGATTATTTTAAATACTATTTTTTCTACATAAACTTCGATGGATTATATTCAATCATTTTAAATATTATTTTTTTTAGATAAGCTTTGATGGATCATATTCAATCAGTTATAGCAGTAGTATTTTATGCCAAAATGATTGAACTTTTAGGATCATAGTAGTTGATGAATTCAAGAGTTAGAAAGTGACTACAACATTTTGAAGGTTTATGTCCTAATCTCCTTTTTTTTTTCTTGGCTATCTTCTATACCAAATAATGAAATTTATAATGTTGTTTGGATGTTTGATAAGTTGTAAATGTGTTTATCCAAATAAAATGAGCAGCAAAGGAATAGAATATTTCAATTCTTTTTTTACTTATATTCAATTCACTTGAAGATTGCAATGATGAGAGTGGGCAAGCAAATAAGCAAAATGAGCAAAGTAGCAAGCATTCAAAGTTACTTTGTATCCAAGCCTTTCAAGACCAATTTCATGATATTATGACATAAATATGTGATATTACAAAGGACAAGAGTAAATGTCTCACCTTATAAATTTCTATACTATTACATTTTTTTCATAATCCCCTTTTTATATTAGAGGGTACCATAATGTAGAATGGTCCAAAATTGACCCTAGTATTCCTTCCTAATGTCACATCAAATTATAAAATATTGAATAAAACTTTATTCAATAGAAAATAGGAACTAAAAGGGTTGGAAATTGAATTTACTATTTCAAGAATTTAATAGATGAAACTATGAAGTAAACATCTATAACTAAAGTATTCACTCATTTTTTCAATAAGAGTAGTTCCATCATCTAGTCCACAATGGCAAGTTATATGATTATGCTTTGGCAATATAATAAGTTATTGTATTTTCAAGAATGAGTTTACAAAATTCAACATGAAATATTTTATAATTTTCCATTCTTTTGCCAAAAAAATGGCCATAATATTCTTAATCAAATGTACAAGAGGTTGTTTGCCCTTGTAATATGTAGGATGGACCCCCTCATGTTGCAAGTATAGACTAGAGTTAAAGTTAACCTTTATGCTCTTAAATAATTCCAATAAGAAATACCTTCATTTGTTGAATCCAAAGGAAATTATCAATCAACTTATAAAGAATGTTATGGAAAATACACTAATAGGATATCCTACCTTTAATACAAAAAGGGCAATTTTGAACTACAAAGGTTTATTCATAATAATACAATGTTACAGCTCTATATTAATTAAATAATAATGTACAATACATTTAAATCCTAAAAGACCTAGTCCATTGCAAATGGATCAAACATCATGTTTGAGCTAAATTTAGATTTTTAAATTATAGTCGAATTTCAACTTCATATTTTTAATACATAAATATATAATAGATTGTCTACTACTATAAAAAATTCAATTTGTTTTGTAAAAAATTATTATGGTTATAAATATTGTAGCAAAAGATGAAAATAAATTAGCAAATATAGATAAAAAAATCCAATTAATGTGGATTTTTTTAAGAATTGCAAGTATTAATGGCAATTGGTGTCAATTAAATATTTCATATTTTACACCCAAAATATCTTTATTAATGGCTTTTAAGTCAAATACCATTATTAACCTAAATTTATCCTTTTATATGATTGACATATTAGATTTTGATACTTTCACTTGCAAAAGAACATATTTTCTATTGATATTGATTTTTTCAAAAAAATTTGATAGAAAAATCAAATTACTGTCAATTAAAATTTCAAAAACATAATGTCAATTAAAGCATATAGTAGAATAATTTGAAATATTTACCAATATTCAAAGTTAGAATGATAAACATAATTTGTAATTGAAAATTTTTGAAAAAAAATTATAAAGTAGAAAATACAAATGAAAAATATACAATATAATTACAATGTAATTTTGATTCTAATATATAGATCTTACAATTGCAATAATTCTTTCAATTAGTTTTGGAGTTTTCAAAATTTTCAAATGGAATAGCATTAGGAATAATCTGAGCCTTGTGGAGGGCCGTTAAGAATTCTGCTTTCGGCACCTCGCAGTGCAGTTACAGGAAAATTTAAAAAAATTAAAAATTTGAAAAAAAAATTATTGAAAAAGTATGAAAACCTGATGTGGCGTTGACATGGCACAAGTAGTGCCACATTAGCAACTTTCATAAAATAAAATAAAAAACTACGGAATTCCTCTCTATTTGCACCAAAGTAGTTGTGGGCAGTTCCAAACTTGCGGCCTTTCTGAGGCCTAAAATTTTTTGTAATGAAACAAAACTTTTCAAGTTTCATTTTCTTAGTTTGAATTAAACACCAAAAATGGATATTTTGAAGTTCAAGATTAACCAAGGTACATTCACTTTTGGGATGCATGGACCTTCAAGAATTAATCCCTAAAAGACCATGTGGTCATTAAATGACTACTTAAAAATTCAGATTGGTTCCTACCAAGTTAATTTTCAATGGATCATTTTGGATATAAGTCGTGGACAAGTATAGCCTAGTTGGAAACACAACTTTATTTTGGATTGAATTCCTAAATCAAAAGTTAATCTCCCCAATAATTATTGAGCAAAGAGGGCGGTTTTAGATAATATGTACAAAACTCTTCTTCTACCTATGAAATTTGGCAAGTATGAAAATTGATGACTTAGGATGCAACTAACAAAAAAACATAACCTTGTATAGAATAAACATCGATCTCATTGTAGGAATTAAAGTTTGCTAACAATGTTGGGTAGGATTAGAAAATAACTCTCATTTTTACTCCCCAATGCAATAATCTTACAATCCATGCAATCAAAGTTTCTGAAATTTTTTCCATTAACTTTTTGTTATTGCCCTAAAATATGGTAGTCTTTGACAACTTATACCTGGTATATGTCTGGGTCCTTTAGGGGTTAAATAAGTTCAAATATATCTGCTCATGCTTAAATAATAGAGAGTATATAGAACAATGAACCATTTCAGGTAAACAAAGTTTACTTGATGACTATCCAGACTTTAAGAAGAATATCAACACGAGCAATGAATTGGGCTATGGTCACAAACTTTCAATTCTTTGACTAATTGATATCAAACAAAAATGAATAAGATCTAAAAGGTGAAAATTCAAATGTACAAAATAATCTCAGAGCCATGAAAATTGAAATAATAAAAACCAAAAGGTTTAAAAAAATATACATGCAAATCTATAAACAACTCAAGAATTATAATTGGTCATAATTTTCTAAATTTTCTAAATAAGAGGCCTCTAAAGGGTCATAGCTAGACATGATAGATTGGTCAAGGATTGACCCTCTTCCTATAATAGGCCAAGCAAGAGGAAGCATGGAGTCTATGCATATTATCATACTTGAACATACAAATAAATTGGGGTTGGTAACATGGGTCAATATAGGAGATGAGATAATTGTCCTCAAAATGGTTTTAGTATCCTCTATCTTATATGGATTACAATCTTTGCAGGTGATGCAAGAGTTGAATAATGAGTGTAGTTTGAACAAAGTTAGGATAATTTTGCTAGTTTTTTTGCTAGCACTTTGATGTACTCTTTAGTATTGGCTTGTGTAGATGTCAAATTTGTACACAACCACTACTATAACTTGTTTATTACAGTAGGAAGCACATTTCAAGCTTTATTTATTGAATTGAGTGAAATTTTTATTCATTATAAAAAATAATTCAAGGATGTTGGCTACAAATAAAATTGGCCATAATTAAAGTTTTATTTGTTTTACATATAGAATGTCAAGTCTTCTAATTCCAAAATCCAAGTATAATGTCTTTAATTTTAGTTTATAATTTTTGACCTTGTCTCTATTCTATTTCTAGTTTAGTATACCAAAATTGTCTCTTTAAGGTTCTTTTCAATTTTTAAATCAAAGTTCATTGACCAATCAAAATTTTGTTTATAGTTCAAGTTAAGGCATCCCACCTAGATGGTTGAGGAAGTTGGTTATATGTATCAACTCAATTTTAAGGTTTGAATATATTTTTAAAACAAATATAGTATTTTTTTTAAATTGGAGTTTAAAGTCAATCATCCTTTATAGATTTTTTGCATTCATTTTCATGGCTAGAATTTCTTAACTTAGTATAGATGTTGAAGACAAAAGTTTTTGATGAATGATTTTTAAGGAAACCATAGAAACAAAAATGTACTTATTCATTTGGGAATCTATTAATTTTTATTTGACTATCTCAATGATATTACTAGTATACATTTCCATGCTAAAAGAATTGATTTCAAACTATAGTTTTATATTAAAGTTGTCCTAAAACAAATACAATTGCATTTTTATTAAGACAAATTTAATTAACAAAAAACCATAACCAAGAACATGACCTGAAATGGTAAACCATGGTTGGAAATGGTTGTTGGTGTGACTTTATACTAGATTACTAGTGCAAACTTTAGCATTCTAGAATTAAAGGGGTAGAATTTGGTCCCTTGGCCTTAACCATCCTAAGCCATTAGAAAATTTGGTGGGGCTCCAAAAGCATGTTTCGGGCCTATTCTCTTGTAGTTGTTCCTCATAATGAAAGGAATGGTTCACTGTCAAAAAAAAAAATTCAACAAATTCAATAAAGAAAAATTTAATTCTTCAAATGCAAAAAAAAAGTTCAAAAAAAATTTGGAAATTTTGGACATGGTAGGGTCTCAACTACATCAAACTATTGCAATGTACTGTTCCTTACGTTCACAAACTTAGATAACTCGCAAGCATTTGAAACCCCCTAAAATCTTCTAATGACTTAAAACATTCAATCAATAGGTGAATAATGGATGTTTTGAAATAAAAGAGCATTTCATTCCATTAAATATTCATCGACAAAGCTTCAAAGAAAATGATGTAATATATCAATAAAAAGAAAATTGGATGCCCTATAGTGATATAAATTTATAGATATTTTGATACAATGATTTCATGATATAGATATTTGACAAGGTTTGAATTACAAGTTTTAAAGTTTCAAAAGTATTCTTACTATCTTTAACCTCTAAGGGACCAAAAGTCCCCTTAAAGGATTGTTGAAGGTTCAAGTAGGTACCTATAATCTCAATTTTTGGTAAGATTTTGGAGACTTTTGTGTAGATAGAAAAACTCATTAGCTTTCTAGAAATATAATTTTTATTTCAATTGGTGCTTGGGAGCAAAAATTATACTACCTAAAGCTCAAAATAGAGGTTGCCAAGCAACAACTTTTTTTGGTAGAAACTCAAAATTAAAATTTTTAAATTTTAGGGTTATAAAAAATATTTTTGTCTATATGGAAAGCTTTGAATCATTTTATTTGAATTAATATTGAGAAAATTGTAGAGAATCTTGTTTCTTAGGCAATCCAAGCATCTTCTCCAAAAAATAATTTAGAAGATTAATTTTTGAATTCAATTTTCACAATTTAAAAAAAAATCCACACAGTTTACTTTATTTCCTAGAACAATTTTACTAGCGCAATTGGTGTGTTTCAATTCCATTTTAGAGCTATTAAATTTTTTTTCTGTATCGTATCTGATTTTACATAACAATCTTTTAGAGAATGAAAATCAATTTTTTTTTTCAAAAAAAATTCCTATATTATCAATGTATTACTTCAACACAATTTTTTTTAATTCATAATCTTTAGTGCAAAAATTTTAAGTTAAAAAAATTCAAAATAAAAAAATCTACTGACCAAAGGTACAAAAAGACTTGTTTTCTTTCTTGAAATGAAATTATTTTGTAATCTATGCAATTAAAATTTCTAACATTTCTAACATTTTTATACTTATTTAGTGCAAAATTCTATAGTTAGGTGTATAAAAAAAAAATTTAGAAAAAATTTTGCACCTTGCAATAGAAATGGAAGTTTTGAGTGTTTTTTGATCCAAAAAGGCCTTCAATTGGTTCTTTATGGGTTAAATTAACCACTTACTTAAGAAAAAAAGGATTAATTCTAGTCCTTTTTATAAACTTGTTGATTCTACAACAAAGTCTAGAGGACCGTATTTGTCATATAGAATTACTATATATTCTTTTGAATTTTGGAAGGATGTAATTCTATTGCTAAGTAGTTGTCAAAGCATTCTCATTGACCATATATGTGACATAGAAATACAACATATTTTTTTTAATTTTGGAAAGATGCAACTTTATTGCCAAGGTAGTTAGAACCAATTGTCATTGGACTCCTAGACCTCCTCCTTTGGTAGGTCCAAGCGCTCTTTATTGAGACTTGAGCTCTAGACCCCTCTTTGGTCAAACTCCAAACCTCTAATCCTTGCAAATTGGCTTTGCAAAGTTGGAGGGCCTGGACGTTGGCTTGGAAGGGGATTATTTGAAGGAAATAACAAAATTATGAGTGCCAAATTAAAAATGTTCAGTTACCATATTTGAATTATTGTGGTTATTCTACAAATCCACTACCCATCCATCATTTCTAGAGCGTGGGGAGTAGGGATGATTGAATGGAAGGATTGAGTAGGGAGTGAAATTGGTGCCCCAATTTTATTATAGTTGATAGAGACAATAGATGATTGTATTTTAGTATCAACATGGTGAAGAATTGCATCTTTGCAATGAAAAGCTCTTGTCCAACCTCTAGCTCCAATGCACCTGCTGCCTTCCCCTCCAATTGTTGAAGGTTTGGGTACCTAATAGAAATTGGCCCTTATAGCATTATTATTGTGGCATGGTGAGGGGCCTTGATACAACGGGAGAGAAGATTGGGCTTCTTGACAACCTTTAATGTATCACAGGTAAGACCAAACTTTTGGCTGGCCTTGCAATAATCAATCCAAGCACACTAGAGTTGAGGGCCTTACCTATTCTTAGCCACATTTACAAAGCAGAGAATCTCAATCTTTATTTCTTTGTCAATTTTAGATCTCTAATAAGAGGGTTGGAGGAAGAGAATGTAGTGAGAATTTAAGGCATTTTAGTGCTCTTCAAGAATTACTAAGAGAGCCTTCTTACCATGTATTAAAAAATTCACTTGCTAGAAAGTGACCATCTTGAGCATGCCAAATCATGGTGGCAATGCTCTTATTAGCCAAAAATGGGGCCAAAAATGATTAGCTTCAAGGATGGATATTGTATGTTGATGTTAGATTCATTAGGCCCCATACAAAATCATTTTTTTTTCAATTGAATTTTTTATTCATTAACTCGATTTAGAAGTTTTGGAAGTTCATTTTACAGGGTTCCGAATATTTTGAGACCTTTAACACAGTTCAAAATACTCCGTAACCTTCGATAGTACTCATAACTTTACTTCTAGAACTCAGGGCTTTAGGTTACCAATACTTGTGGCTTCACTGATACTTGGAGCTTCAACTTCAAATGTTTTTTTGAATTTTGATTATTTTGATTAATATTTTTTACACTGTTCAATTTATGCTATGTTGTAGTTTTTATGTTATTTCATTAGATACCATTATATTTTGGATTATTTTCTTAACGAATCTGACCCCAGTGTAAAGTAGATGCATTCTTTGTTTCTTGAAAGTCCTCCACCAGACACTTTTAGTGCTCCGCACTGCAGCTTTTCTGGGTCGACTCTGTTCTATCTGAACACAAAACCGAACTCATGCAACGGCGAAAGAACAACTTGCAAGAGCATCCCCGGCCGTTGCTCACATCATGACAGGATCCCCACGGAATCCCGGGATAGGGACGGAGCATCCCCAGGAACTGAACTGCTACAGTAGCGCGCCCCTGCCGCGTACTTGCTGTTTCAGAACCTAACCAGAATATTCCGGCGACACAACCGCTGAATCTTCCCTTCAAGACAAGAGAGAATCTGTCCTTTTGCACGTGCATCCTCCACGACTAGCAACCAAATCAAGCCAAAGCAACAAGATAAGTTGATACGAAATTATAAGTCTCACGCGTCACATCGCATCTGTCGTGATTTTCATGTCGTGGCTTTAATCTTATCATGAAGCATACCATTGCGGGGATACACTCAGGCAGTTTGTGGATTACTGTACTTACTTAACTTACGGTTTGTGGGATACCACAGTTTGTCCGTTAGTTCCAGAGTTCCCAACCGAGGAAGGCACGCTCGCACGCAGAACTGAGTGAGCGCGCGCGGCGGGGCGTTGGTGTTTGATTTTCACGTTGGCATTGCCTTGAATTTGCTCCTGGGAACTCTGATTTCCTTTGGGTTATTGGAGGCTGGCTGATATATCCGTCGTGAGTGCAAGAGGGGAGTTTCTTTTGTTGCATTTGGGTATGAAGGGTCTGGCGATGGAGGACGCGAGTAGTATGGGTTTTGAGATTCAGCGTCTGAAGCGGAGTGTGCGCACGGCGCAGCTGCTCACTCTTCTACTGGGGCTGTTGGTGTTGGTGCTGCTGATTGCGTTGGCGGCCGTGGGGGCGACTCAAGCCAAGAAGCTGAACGACCTCAAGCACAATAGCGGCGATAACGATGTTTTCTTGTGGGGGAAATCGAGTGGGCGAGACCGCACGGGGGCTACTTATGCTGGGAGCTTGTTCAGGGGCAGTGGCTTCTGGGCGACCCGCGCCGTTCTGCCTGGTGATTACCCTGATTCTCCGTTTACTGCTTGATTGCTTCGTATTCTTGTATTCAATCCGCCGTCAATTTCCTTGGCCATTCTTGTTCTTGATTTGCTTATGTCTTCGCTTGTTGGGATTCCTGAATTGAGTATGTAGCTCTCGTAGAATGGAATGCTGCGTTGTGGTCATGGGAATTTTCTTAGGCCTGGCCACTCCGCCATCAAATTCCTTTGCCATTCTAGAAGTTTTTGTATCTTCGCTTGGTGGGATCCCTGAATTAGGTGTATAGCCCTTTGTGGATTGGAATGCTGCGTTGTGGGCACGTGAAATTTATTTGGCTGGCTTGCTTAGGGTCGTAGCTTTTACCTGTATACCTTTTTCAGGGAATGAAATTGCGGATTTCTTTTCGTGACCGTATGTTTCAGGTTGGAGTTTTCGAGGTTTTCCTGGTGTAGTGTTTGTGTGCGGAAAGTTTTGTTTTTTTCCCGTTTTGACTATGATTGGGACGGTCTTTTGAGCATGGATGTGTTTCAGGGCATCTTCCGCCAAATTGCACAAGCTTTGTTTTCTAGGGGAGGGTATTTTTTCTTTCAAGCATGGAAAGCTGTTTGGTTTAGGTTGCGTCACATTACGTCTGGAGTCGCTCAATACTTGGCCACCACTGGTTCTTTGCAAGGGAATTTGAGTTGCTTGTAGTGGTTCCTGTCATGATATGTTTTCGCTTGCCAAGATCAATTTGGCTCTACAAATTCATGCCGAATTCTTTAGCGAGTTTCGGTTGCCCTTCACAATGATATCTGTTCTTGTCCATGCCTGTGTCACTGCTGGTGGCTAGAGACGCAAGACATTTTGGCACGTCTTTTGAACTGAATTACGTTCTCGAGAAGTTTAGTATGCGCTTGACAGGAATCGTAATAGTCTGTTGATGGAAGTGGCAACCTTCGTTTGCAGTGGCTTTGACGGATCACTCCGCTGTCGGTGTCAACGATGTTGTGTTCATCTTTGGCGGAGCCAACCCAAACGGCACTGTTTTAAGTCAGGTGCTCAAGTACGACCCGACGCTGCACACGTATACCACCATGGCCCCCATGCCCTCCCCACGTTATCGTATGGGTGCTACTCTTTTGGACAGTAAGTTCTATGACTTCGTGCTTCCTTGCAATGCTCTAATCCAATTCTTCTGCAAGTTAGTTTTGTACCTAGGTGCATGTGTATTTACAGCTTCAGAATAGAGCCTTTGAAAATAGATCCGAAAATAATTGAGTCTAAAGAAATGAAAAGAGCAAGTAATGTAAAGAATGGAAGAAATCAGCAGATTCTGTGTCTGACAACTCCGGTTCTTGCTCGCAATTTCTGTGAAGAGGATAGGCTGATGAACTGTGGAGCAAAATATTTGAACTCTGGTCAAGAGGATTTGAGATTCTCGATGATTTGCAAGACTGTTCGGTCTCATGTCTTTCATAGCTGAAGCTGCTGAAGGGATTTGAAAATTAGATTTTGTTCATGATTGATTGGTTTGTTCAATCGTGGTATTGCAGACGGCAAGTCGGATACTATCTATATTGTCGGAGGAAGACGAGACTCATTAGAGAACACTACCTCTCCATTGAACACCCTGTATATTTACAACATCCCTGCCAACACCTGGAGTAACGGCTCAGACGCCCCAATCGTTATGAGTGATACATGTGCTGGAAGTGTTGGAGGCAAAGTAAGTGCTCAGGAAAATGTTAAAATCTGGTTTCTACGTTCTACCCCCTCTGTGACCAAATGGCTTTGTGGCTTAAGAATGGGTGGATTGCAGAATTTATCAGTCACTGAGAGCTTGTCTTGTTGTCTTGAACATTTTTTGTGGCAATCACAGGTGTACGCTATCGGTGGCTACGATGAAAACTACGGGATCCTTGCTGCAAATTATGTATATGATCCAGCAACAAAAGTGTGGACCAAACTGGCAGATATGCCATCACCGCGCGGTGACCTCATGTGTGTTAGCTTATTGGGAGAAGTGTATGCTCTCGGAGGTTTCTATGTAAGTAAATTGAGGGTTTCACCTCTTATTATATTGATCTTCTCAAATTGGAGAGTACGTTTAGCCCGTTTGTTGGGGCACTGATTCTTCTACTCGGAAGTTGATTATTGGATGGCTTGTTGACAACAGCAAGCAGTAGTTGTTGCATACGACTTCAATATATTCGCTTTGATAATTTCGCTTTGCAAGCAGGATCCTGCCTTCAAAGCCAACTCATTTTCGGACAAGATGGAGTCGTTCAATCCAGCTAACGGAATGTGGACTACAAGACCTAACTTGCTCACCCCCCGAGGAGATGCGGTAAGACTACTGTTCATCTCTTGCAAATCATCTGCCAGGCTTGTTTAACCGTATGATGGACGCTGACCATGAATAGAAAAAAATTGCCTACTTGAGCAGGGTGCCACAGTGCTTCCGGGAAACAGGATCATGCTTGTTGGCGGAGAAGGACAATACGATAACAATGTAGATTACAAGTATCCAAAGCATGTCAATGAGGTACTCTCTTCGGCCTACCGAATCTCTTTCCTGAGTGCAATACTTCATGTTGTAAGTTCTTTTGCATTTATGGAAGCATTTTGTTGCCGCTGCCAAATTGGTTTGCTGTCGACACCATATTGCCTAAATTTGCATGCACGGTGACTCTTGCAGATTTACTACGCGGATGACCTTACGTGGGTTCAAAAGGCTTTCATTCCTACGGCGCGTTTCCGAACTGCTGCAGCAGCTGCAGGGGGGCTTGCTTATGTACTTGGGGGAGCGGATCTGTGCATCGGTTTCGTCAATGGTACACCATGTCCCTCGTTGAACCTAAATGAAGTCTTTCTGGATGTCGACCACCCACACATATACATCTACCTCAAGAACCAAGTATACAACGACTCGGAGCTGACCACTCTATACCCTCTCTAGATTCTCGGAGTCATGATGCAACGTTCCAATCTCCTGAATTTCGAACTTTTTTCCTTTTCCCCCAAGGCATTAAGCTGCTCCACTTCTGTAGATTTGTAGAGTTTTGGAATGCAATTAGACTGAAATCGTAGACTTTCTGCTGGACACCCTTGGAAAGTGCGGCAAGAGAAATCTGAACTAACTTGAAGTGCCTCTTACTGTCTCTTTTAATGAACATTTTGATGTGTTTGGGGAGATCCATACATCATTCAGTACGCAGTGGGCATAATCCATATTCCGTGGAGCATAAGGTAAAACACTTTTTTAACGTCCCTTACCAAGTTCTCCACGTATGAGGATGAACTGCAGGTTCTGCAAAAAGAACTTCAAATTATACGGAGTACCAAACCTGTCCTGAAATGTATCCAAGATTCTATCTCAGAAGGAGACACAAGATTGATGTCATCCAATATCTTCATACGATCTCCTTGCTTGAAGAAGTTGGAGACGCACGTTCTGCTTAATTTCATTGTCTATTGCAGTGGCTGTCATGTTCACTCAGCTGGATTGTGATTTGATTATGCATTAATTATTTAATTTGTGATAACCGAAGCTTACAGATAATTATTCACTGCTCCAGCATTTTCTAAATTTTTTTAATTTCATGATGCTTAACCCCTAAATGTCCACATCCCTCTCTAGAATTTTCGATTTGGGAAAAATTGTTAAAGTGCTATTTGGAAGAATATTTTGGAATTGTTATACAAATGAAAGTTGTAGATCATGAGATTTAGATTCCATCTGTATGATTAGATTCACTACTTCTATCACTAGTTTTATTTTTAATGAATTTTGAAAGAGAAATTTCAGTATTCCTTCTAAATTCAATTACAAGCAAAATATTATCATTTTTGAGTAAAATTTGTTGGAATGGATTTGAAATGAGGTTTTCTTTATATGATGATTTTTTGAAATTTTTGTATTCTTTAAATCTATAACCTCATTTTTGCAAATTCAATTTTGAACTAAAGTCAATGCAATTTTTGGCTTTGCACACTTCCACATTTGTAATTTTAGAAAAATATGAACTCTAATAATACCAAATCCAACCATTAGAAAGGATAAGAACTTAATAAAGTATTTGAGCCATCCAAGCATCAATGAAAAAGGAAACAAATTTTCAATTTGTTTGTTCATCGACAAATTGAACGCTAGAGTACTTCAAGTATGAAAAGAGAACATTAGCACTATATGCTATCCAATATCTAATTTGTGGAGATACTTTATCAAGTTCTTATTCTATCCAATGGTTGGATTTGGTGTTACTAGAATTCATATATTTCTAAAATTATAAATGTGGAAGTGTGCCAAGCCAAAAATTGCATGTATTTTAGTTCAAAACTAAATTTGCAAAAAGAAAGTCATAGATTTAAAGAACACAAAAATTTCAAAAAATCACCATATCAAAAGAACCTCATTTCAAATCCATTCCAACAAGTTTTACTCAAAAATGATAATATATTGCTTGTAATTGAATTTAGAAGGAATATTGAAATTTTCCTTTCAAAATTTATAAAAAAATATTGGTGATAGCATTAGTAAACCTAACCATACAAATTGAATTTAAAATTCATAATCTACAACTTTGATTGGTATATCAATTTCAAAATATTCTTCAAAATAGCACTTTATAACAATTTTTCCCAAATCGTCCATTTTTCAAAAGAGATTTGAACCATTAGGGGTTAAGGTAGAGAACATCAAAAGAGAGATCCCATCTCCAATATTAACTTTCTTTTTCTTTTTCTTTTTTTTATTGATAGCTCATTTATTTATTCCATGGACTTATTAGTAAGTAGTGAAAGCAAACTTTGCTCCCAATCAATAAATGTCTATGGCCCTAGAGTAGGCAACCCATTTTCAACCACCCCGCATATCCATGGTATAAGTTGCTCTATTTTCAATTATAACTCTGTTTACATTATAGCTCATGTACGGTAGGAGCTATAGAAGTGTCCAAGAAGTGTACATTGAAAGCATAGAATGATCATGGCATTTAGATAATTATCACTTACATCAATTCTGTAACTAGACCATGGTCAAAATTGCATCACCTTACACAATAAAAATAGGTTGCACAAAATCTTTAAGAAAAAAAATTTGGAATAACTTTAATTTTGACCAAAAAAATGTAAATTTTTTTAGAATCCTTCTTAAATCAATTTCCCTACATGAGAAAAATATTTCCCTGTGTACACCCATCTAGCAGCTATGCTGAATTCCTTAAGTGATCGGAAATGGGTCGTCATCCCATAATCTTTGATTGGAAAACAAGGTTTTCAACTGCCACTGACTTACTGTCAGTGGTGTACAACAGGGTTACAGGGAATTGAACAACAGGGAATAGCTGAGGACCTCCCTGCTTGAAATTGAACAAGAAATTCATATGGAGTGAAAAATATGGAGTACTTGATCTCAGGAGAATTTGGCCCTTTGTATCCAAAATGATTCCTCCTGAGCTACATACGGATCTCTTCATGAGAGCAAACAGTATGTTCCAAGGGATTTAGCATAGCACTGATACAAACATAGAAATCCAGGGAAATGACCGACTAAGCTAAAGACTAATATGACCAACTAGGTCAGTTGTAAAGTCTTCTAGTGGTCATTTCCATACCACTTTATCACGAGTGTTGGGTGGTTAGAATCGAAGAGATTGAAACAGATTTTTAAAATATTACTTTAACTCTTACGCACGTGAGGTGTTCCATTTCTTGCAGCACATCTGCGAGTGTTGCCACTGATTTTGCAGATTCTAAAATATGAAAAAGATAAGTCAGAACTGGTATATATGTAGAAGATCCATAAGTGATCTACTTGGAATGCCGTTGCGGAAGATTCAGAACGAGATAATATTCATGCAGGCGGCCAATACGGTGAGTAATTGACCTGATGTCGAGTTGCAGTAGCTACAAGATCGACAGAAACAGGTCAATTTGCTCATTGTTCGTAACCGGACACGCCGAGAAATTGAGACACGTGCGCATACTTCGATCATTTTGTCAATTGGGCTTGTATGAACAGGCTAGGGTGATTATTACATGGCAGGTATCCACCCAAAAACATCGTAAGAAAATCGATAATTCTGAAAAGAAATGTGAACCGGTACTGTAGCAAAGAAACCTGGTCGTCCGATCCGTACAAGAAATCTAAACAATGTGTGAAAAACCTGATGAAAATGATTCTCTATCGCTAGCTAGGATTGGTAGAATCATCCGATCGATGTATGCAAGAGGTGTGCCATCCATTCTTGAAAGCTGAAATTGCTTCGTCTGAAGAGGAATAGAGGAGGTTGCAAATTCTACTGTTAATTTGCCCCAAAAATTGCAATAATCGATGCAATTCGTGCGTTGCAGTTCGTCTAGTTTGCCGATCATTAATTTCTCATCTTTATGAAGAACTACATAGTTTTGAGAATCAAATGCCAGTGCTGGTGAGAGTCAGTTCGATGTTGCTCAGGGTCTCTCGGTTTCCTCTCAGTGCCCATGAACTTCCGCATTGATTGTGTCAATCTGATGTCACCAAGTGCCCATCGGACCCAATTTTTTCTACTACTAGTAAACTTGGCTCATGTGTAAGCGTAGCTCCTCGCCTCCTCCAGTTCAGTGATAGACAATGAAGTTCACGAGTAATGAGATTATGCTGATACTAAACTGCTCCAACAGGCTGCTTATGTCGAAACTGGGTAACGAACTGGGTAAACAAAGAATTCCGGTTGATAATCGTGGCGTTTGGAGCCAATCCCCAAATTCCGACGTCGTCGATTTTCCAGTCGTGACCGTTTCGATCGAACATGCACCACCACAAGAACCTGCAAACCTAGAATTCCCATTCTCCATTGTAGCTTTAGAGTTCCCAAATCACAGTGATCTACTTGTGCATCAGGGTCTGAACCGCTCCAATTTAGAAAGCATACGGTTGTACCAGATGCATGGAAAGTCAGGTTGATTTCAACCAAAGTGCTCGTCATGAAGTTGGTAACCGATCGATGGTTTCTTTTTCGTTCCCCCAAATGCAGGACGGCCCTCAAGATGGAACACCCGATTCTCAACAACCCCATTTCGTCTGTCACCTGCCAAGGACAAGAAAAGTGATCCAAATCTGAACCCATGCAAAGTAAAATCGGTATGACAGAGGATCCTTCTATGGAACACAAAAAGTGCATATGTTCATCTTTCAGTTAGAACTACAGTAGTGTACCCTGTGCCGTTACCACAACAAAACTTCGAAATTCAATATCTTTTTGTCGAAGATTCAAATGTCACATAACAAAGCTTGTGCATTCCTCCTCGAAGAGAGCTTCTAATGGTACCATGAACGCAACTAGGGGACACACAGTCCAAGAGATGTCAGTGTAACAAACAAACAAAACAAAATAACCTAACTTAAGGTATGGATTTTGTGTGAAAATGGAGGAGGTCTTGCAAAGTAATTTGACCTCCAATGAGTTAGTGCACGTCAGGGTTTTTTCAGCAAATGATTTACACAGTAGCAAAAAGGATGGTTTCCACTGAGACTAGCTGGGTATTCAAGGATTGAAACTAAACCCTAATTAGGACACTGGGTTTGGACCTAAAAGGTCAACTAGATGATTTCACTATAGAAATAAAGGATAAACCTATTGGTTCAATGATCAAGAATATTTTGTTAACTACTTCGGTTGGAGGAAGGGGTGCATCTCAAAAAGGTTTACCGAGAGAGAACTTACAAGTTTTGCACTAAAGAGTCTTTACTATTCTTGTCTAGGTTTGTATATATAGCACAAGATTCCCTTAAATCATTGGAATTTTTTGTTGGTGACTAATTGCCCAAATCTTACCTGATTTTTGAATTGGTTTCCATTATATACACTTGAAAAAAAAGAGGAAAAAATTGGATGAAATCACTAAAATCATCTCTAAGAAATATGAGATTCTCTAATATTTGAATGAACTTTGTTATTTTGAGATAATACCATGGATGAGAAAAAGATGGATGATCAGAATTGAACGATTACCTTAGACATGTTGCCTCTATCTATCAAAAATAGCATTTTCTCCTATAACTTTTTATGGAGATATCTAATTGTAAAAAAAGTCGGTGGAGCATCAAGGTACTGTTTGTCCCCACATCCCCAAAAAATTTCAAAAAACATAGTGAATTTTTCTATTTGCAATGAATTGCCTAAAATTGCTATGTTGCCAAAAACAAATATTGTTTGTTCTTTTAGTGGCAAATAAATATAAGATATTTGACCATCCATTTTCCCCTTCTTTAGTGGATGAAATCACTAAATTAATATACAATCTTAGAATAGCATCACTCATTTGGAATGAATGTGTACACTTCAGGATGAACAAATAAGTTTCATCCATACTTTGCATGTATGTTAGAGCATTAAAAGTGAAAAGCAAGACAATGAAGTGGTCAAACAAAGTGGGTCTTCCAAAGTGACTAATGTGATCAAAAAGATAATAATTTAAAAAAGTCCCTTATTTTGTGCCATGCTAATTTGGGGATTCTAGTTGCAAATGTGAATTCCAAATTTCCAAATTTCATCATGTGTAGCAAATTAAAAATTCTTCTATTTATGTTTTCCTCAAGGGTAAATTCAATTCACCTTGCAAGGCCCCCACTTCATAGAACCCCATTTTAACATCTTGTCCAACAAGTGAAACTCACTTTCTGCAATTGTCCAACATAAGTTTAAAATGGCATAAAAAAATAAATAAATCTTGAGGGGCAATTTGAGGAAAATATATTTAATCCATAAAGGCCGCTGTATGCGGATGTTTCCATGTTTGATGAATGCTAGGCTAGAATCCTTCTATGTATGATAGAAATACAACTATATATTTCATCCTTAACATTTCATTGTAAAAAGAGGAGGTCCTCTTCAATAGTCTGGCATCCAATGAGTGCTTTTGCATTTTCTTAAGCCATTGATTCCTATAGTAGGGTTTTTTCTTAAATGATTTTTCATTGAAAAGCGATGAAATTTTTTTTCATGGAATATTTTGGTGAAATATTCGTGCTTTCATAGTGGATGAAATTGCAAAATACTACCAAATCTTAGGAAGATATCACTCTATTCTGGATGAATGTACACTATTCTAGATGAATAAAAAAAATTCATCTACACATTGAAGGTTTCATCTATTTTCATGGATGTAAATAGTTTCTTCACTATACTGAAATCACTCTTTCTGCACAATCTATCCATCCATACCTTAAATTAAGCTATTTGTTTTGTTTGTTTGTTACATTGACATACTCCATAACCGTACCTCTTCCGGTCATGTTCTTGCTATTGTCAAAAAGCCCTCAACGAGGAGTGGTGCATAGGCTTTGTTTCATGGCATTTGGACATACAATGTGAAAGTTATTGAATGTCAAAGTTTTTATGAATTAAAAATTAAAAAAATTAATTTTACTTATATTTGACCATGGCAACAACAAGGGACACACTAAGGATACAAGCACCCAATAGTGTCCCTAAACCCAATGGTGTTCCTTTTTAGGAAGTAAAGTCATTTCAAAACCTAAATGTAGACATATCAAACACAAATTATTTTTTATTTGTTGACCGACATAATAATTCATGTTTGATCCACCTAAATTTGCGTTTTAGAATGACTTTCTTCCCTAGAAAGGGACGCCATTGGGTGCCTCTACCGCAATAATAAATGGAAAAAATACACACACACACACACACTCCGTCCTACGATGTGGTTTCTACCTTCTATGGGGGACGAGGCAAGATTGACCTCTCAATTGCCCCACCGGAGGATAAATGTCAAAAATTATCCCCTATTTTGTGCCACTTAAAATGTATACTTCATCGTGTCCCCTAGCTCATTCGGGGTATCTGATTGCAATTATGAATTCAGAATTTGCAAATTTGATCACACGTGACAAGTAAGAAATTCCAGTGTTTTCTACCAGGGTGAAACACGGGGCAATAGAGGGGTCAATCCTCCCTGTCCGTTTCCACCTCCCACGGTAACCGGTCCGTCCTTTAAGGGTCCAAAAGCTCCCATCTGTCCACAAGTCCAGGCCAGGGCTATAGGGCCCTTCAGTTAGGGCCCTTCCGTTAGGGCTCTGACTACTGCAAGGCTACTATGGTAGGTTACTTCCGTATGTGAAGTACTTAAAAGGGCCCATAACAGGCGGTGGGAGTTCAGTTCGTTTCCACTTTCCAGAGGATAAGAATCTCCACTGTGGGTGGCAGAAAACACTGCAAGAGGCTGCATGCCATTGGCCTGCATGGAAAGCGCAAACCAGTTGCAGTCCAAGAGGGCAAAGCCAGCTAAGCCAAGGACAGCAACCTTTTCTCATCCCAATCCATCATCCACAGGCACCGGCACACTGAGGGGCAACACATCCATCCACAAGTAGATCTATCCACTCAGAAACCCCGTCTACATCCACACCCTCATCCATCCACAACCACATCCATCCCCTCAGAAACTCTACATCCATCCCCTCAGAAACCCACAATCCCAAATTCACCCCCAAATTCAACTCTGGGCAGGACGTTAACCCCTCATTGCTGGAGGGGACTAAAAGTGTCGTGATGTCAAAGTGCTGTAACTTTTGCATCTGATGTCCAAATTCAATAAAGCTCGTTGGGAAAGTTGCACTCTCTCTTTTAATTTATATAGTAAAATTTTCATATCAATACAAGTTGTATTGATTTCTTGAAAGCTAATCAATGTTCACAAGTTCAATTTGAGTTCACTAAACTTCATTTGAAGGTTGCAACTTTGGGGGCTTGTATTTCTTTCAATGTTTATTTTCAATAAATAAAAAATTTGTTGAATTATGTTCCCCTTGAAGTCTAGTTATTGTGGTAAAATTTTCATGTCAATCTAAGTTGTTTAGAATGTTTGGGAGTTATTCAAAGTTCAAAATCCCTACATTTTTGGATCATGGTGAACTTTGGTGGCTTGTTTCTTCTTCATAAAATGTTAGTTTCCATTCTTTCCAATAAAAAATTTTGAAAAAATTATGCATACTAGTCTAGTTTATGTAGTTACAATTTCATATCAATCCAAGAAGTTATGAGTGATTGAGAAACATTTTGGTAGAAGGAGGTTTAGCCTTAGATGTTGTTTTTTCAACTTTTCTTACTTTTGTTTTTAATATTTGCAAGTGATTTTGTAGACACAATGAGATAATCCAATGATATTTTCTTTCACCAATGTGTGTGTATGCTAATTTTGAATCACTTTAGAGGTTAAAGTTTTTTCATTTGAGTAAGTATTGAAATCAAATTTCACCTCCAAATGAGGTTTTAGGAAAATTTCAGCATCCTTTTTCAACTCTAAAACATCATAATCTTGCAATCTATGTAGTTAAATGACCCCAAATTTAATCCACATTATCTACAACATGTACACTAAAAGATTGTATGATTGAGATTTCTATAACTTAGTGACATTTAGATCTATAACACTTCAAAACAAATGATGTTTTTGAATCCAAACAAGCCTTAGGTGATGAGGGGTTAAATCTTCCATTCAAAGTGGCCAAGCAACTTGGATTTACCTTGGGAGAAAATGCTAAATTTTTTATTTTTCACACAAAAAAGTTTTTTTTGGAAATTTTTTTAATTCATAATTGCAATCAAAGACCCCACATTAGTTAGGAGAGGTGTAAAACATATCCCAGATACGGCTCAAAATAGTGGACTTTTATTTACTTTTATCCTAGAGACCCCAAAATTACCTTGCTTGGCCCATTTGGAATGGAGGATATAACGTCCTCTTCTTCTTGATACAGTGAAACTCTGGACCAATCCGGCTCTCCTTGACACAGTGAAACTGCTGGAAGACCTCCGAACGACTCAGTCTATGAGTCCTCTTGACATTTTCCATCCCCATCCATCACACATTCATCCATTCCACTCCCCCAGTGCAGGTCGTAAGTCGTGACCAATCCAGCTCTCATTCTTGATATACTGTAGTGACTACTGTGTATTTGTCCTCAAGCCCACGGATGATTCTCTGCCACGTCAGCTCTTCACTTTTTCTCATCCGCATCCATCCCACATCCATCCCCCCCTCGCAGTTCTACTCGTTGACCAATCCAGCTCTCGTTCTTGATGGTACAGATTTGCCCCAAAGCCCCCGAACGATTCTGTAGATTCACGTTCTATTTCCTTCCCCAGTCGGGTAGCAGGCCCGCGGGTTGGGGTGGGGCAGTTTAATGATTTTCTGCGCTGCCATTGGCCAAGCGTACATGCAACCCCAGGCCCTAGCCAATGCGCAACCAGCTTTAAGCATCCCCAGAAAGGGCCCCCAGGGTTTGCATCCGACGCAACTGGCTTGGACTCCCCCTCCCCTCCCCTCCCCCCCCCCCTCCCACGTGTTCCCCCAAAAGAGCCCAAAGAAAGACACCCATTTCCCCAAGAGCCAAACGAAGGCCCAGCTCCCAAGCCCAAAGTGGAACCCAAAGTGGAACCCAAAGTGGTGGTGGTTTTCCCCTTCCCTTCCAAGCGAGGTTTAGCAGGAGACGCAAGGTGCAACTGAATGGCCCATCGTCCCCAAGCTAGCCTAGATAATAAGTCCGAGGGCGAGGGACCCGATTGTCGTAGACTCGCCGTCAGGGTCCCAGAGGAGACACAACTACTTTGGCTGGGAGAACCGGTCCACCAGCCATGCGTTTCGTGTGACAGAATTTCACTTACAAAAGCTTGAAGAGCTTGCAGACCCAATTGCTACGGAACGAGAATTCATTCTGCAACCACAGGGAGGCTTCTATGGAGGGGCAGTGAAAAGCTGGCGCTCTTGTGCAGGCAGGCACGCAGGCACGCAGGGAGGCAGGCAGGGAGGCAGCCAGGCAGGGCGACAGGTAGGCCATTGTTGACTACGGAGCGAGCTTAAGTTAATTTGTTGCGGTACTTGGTGGGAGGGGTGAGCTTGCCGCACGAGACGCACGCCTGCAGGCGATGTAATCGATCGCCATTGGGTTCTTCTCTTGGCGTAGGAGGTACCGACATTAAGAGTCACATTTGAAATTGGCTGGGGTGCTTCAGGTACTGTAGGAGTACTGGGATTCGCCTTGCTGTGGCCGGGAATTCGTGTGGGCGTGTTTGTGATTCGTTGGGAAGCGTCAGAGAGGAGAGTTTTGAAATTTTCATCGGTCGGTGTTGTCAGGGTTGTGGGATGGGCGGCGACAGGGAGAGAATTGGGATGCTTGGCATGGATGAATGGTTGCTTGATTTGACGTCAATTTGTCGGTGTGGTTGAGAGTGCTAAGATTGGTTCGTGGAGTCTATTATCTGTAATGGATGGACGGAAATGATGCATTAAGGAAGTGATGCTCATAGGAAACGTACTCCTGGGATAAATCAACACGCGACTGTGTATCTATGGGGTTGCTTTTTCACACTCTAGCGGGGAATTGCAATGGATGGGAAGCCGGAGGGGGATTGTAAATTCCCTATTAAGACCTTGTGTTAGTAAATTCCGTTGTTGCATGTCAGACAACCGTAGCTGTGCTATATCACTATTTGACGCTGTCAGGAACTCATTTACTAGATTCATGCTCTTGACGCGCGGTCCTAATTTTGAAGCTAGCCCATGACGCATTCGTCATCGAGAAGTGCAGATCGATGTCCCACCACATATATACATCTGGAAAGATGAAGTCAAGTGACTTGATTATTTATTAATCAAGTAATGATGATGCAAGATCTGAACTAGTGGGGGCCGGCGCGCCGGCGGCAGACGATGATATTGTGAGAGATGTTGTCGCATGCAGGAAGTTCGAAGGGAAGAGAAGCGAAGAGAAGAGAAGAGAAAATAAAAGAGAAGAGAAGGCAGCAAGCGCGCAAGAGCAGATCGACGCTGTAGCGGTAGACTTCTACTTGATTTGAATTGAATTCAAGACTTGGACTGAATGGGTGGAGTGTGGATGTTCAAGGATGGCGTCACGCGCCTGGTCGAGAACCCCTTGGCGGAGCCCGTGGACGGAACCAACATGACGGGCGTGCGACGCAAGGTGCTGGTGCACATCGCCACCAACGAAGCCATCACGAACTACGACCAACTGGAGCGCAAGCTGCGGGAGAAAGGCTGGACGCGCTACTACGCGGGGGACTCCAACCTGCGCCAGTACCACAAGAGCGATTGCAGTAATGACCTCATCTCCTTGCCCAAATCTTTCGCGTACATTAAAACCATGCACATGTATGACATTGTGGTCAAGGTCCCCAATGCCTTCAGCGTCCGAGACACATGACAACCACCAGCTGGGCCACCAGCTTCGAGTATTTATTTTTAGGAGATGACCATTTTGTAGACACCGAGCCTTCGTTTGATTGTGGAATGGATGACAGAAGCGCCATATCCTTCATATGCCCGTTGCTGGTCTCAGTCGGGGCTTCGATCTAGAGTTTTGGACGGACAGACTGGGAGCTAGCTACTTAGCGCACCAGAAATTACTCGATTCAGTCCAACGTACTGTAATTAGGATTAGTACTACTTATTTTGTTTTCATCTCTGAGGAAGAGATGAAGTGTTTGC
This sequence comes from Pseudoscleropodium purum, assembly GCA_963969395.1. NCBI lineage: Eukaryota > Viridiplantae > Streptophyta > Bryopsida > Hypnales > Brachytheciaceae > Pseudoscleropodium > Pseudoscleropodium purum. The sequence goes on from OZ017803.1 coordinate 18,064,588, forward strand.
ATTCTGATAATTATTCATGCGGAAATATCGTCAATTACGTTGCAAAAGAATACTAATCGGAGTAAAAATTTAGAATCTCAACTGAATGCTTTGAAAGCTAGCATGTACTGCGCTGTGCCAACTCTCTACTTGAGTTAAGTTCTTAACAATACTGAGATATCGCAGTCTTGGAATGGCTTCACACACACATCATCTCGTCTGGTACGGGCCCGGCGAAAACGGCTATGGATCCATGGGTCGCCTGCAAAGAAGTGATTCGATCCTCTCTCGCATAAAAGCTAGAAAAGTGTCTGAATATGTTTACTCCAAGGGACTCTTGTAGGAAATGGTACTACGTATGTACAAGACGAGCGGCTAAGAAACTAAAAAAGCAAAAAGCAAGAAGCACCGAAGCTAATTGATTCCTCTTTCTGCGCTACCCAAACACACTGCACTATCAAATTCCGCTTATTCTAATAGTTTCTAAGAAAGTTAACGAACCTTCATGTTCTTTCCCAGGTCTGATGCAAAATACCATTCTACCTAAGGACACTTTTTCACGGTAAAAAATTCCTCTCCGCATGAATGAAAGCAACCAAAATCAAGCAGCTCCTTATGGTCTGTACAAAACATTACACTGACCCACACAAGAGGACAAAATTCAGTGTTTGGAAATACCCAAGACCTTGGTGGTACTTAACTTGTTGGTCCTTCAGTCGGATCGCATCGCGTACTTGGGTTAGAGGAGTCCACGGAGCAAGCTTAGCTTCCATACCCTCAGGCTAATTGAATCGCGGGCGGAATCACGGGTTCACGGTCGCTGCAGCAATCATTCGCTCAGGCAATTGGATCCCGAGTAGTCACTGCAGCAAAGTTTAATTAGCCTACATACCCTCAGGCTAAGTGAATCCCTAGTAGTCACTGCAACAAGTTTAGACTGCATACCCTCAGACTATTTGAAATCACTGCAGCAAGCTGAACTAACCTACACACCCTCGGGCTCATAGTATCCCGACTAGTTGCAGCAGTAAACTTAGCCTACATAATCCTGAGGCTAATTTAATCCCGTTTGCGACTTCTACACACAGAAAATGCCCTGCAATTCTTCGCTCACGGTAGCGCTAACTGGGATTCAACGCTTTCTCCCTCTAAACCTAAAGACCTTATATCGTCGTGTTAGTTTTAATGGTGAAATTTCATGAGATTGGTGCCTCTGGAGGCGCCCTCAACCTGCAAACCTCAGATCGAGTTAGCGGGCGAGTTAGAACATTGCTAGCTAGCGAGGTGCGGTTTGAGCGCTCTGTGCAGATAAATTTCACAATTTTGGCGCTCTGAAAGAACCATTTCTACTAATACGACCGTGTGAGTACATGCAACTCTCTGTTCAATTCCTGGAAGAACTAACAGAAAAAAACTTTAGTAGCAAATAGATAGTTGCCTCTGAACAAACTCCCGTAGTTAAGTACTCTAAACTCTCGTACGATGAACTTGCGGTACCCGGGCGGGACATTCTCTGCACGCTAGATTCAGAGCCTGATCTCAAGCAAGAGGCTTTAATAATAATTGCCACAGAATAATGTCTCCCAACCTCTAATTATTCCCAACCCTCACTGGCTCTCTCTCTCGCTGCTCCTGCTGCTCCTGGACCGATTCACACTCGCAAACAAGTACTAATGGCGGATTTCAGTTCCCCAACTAAAACCTCAGATCTACACTAGCTTGTCCTAGTTTTTCAAGCTCTGGACACTTGAACGTCTCGAAATTTGTCACTCTGAAATTTAGAAAAAAAACGCCATTACTTGTAACGTATAAGATCAGGAACCTTCCCCGTCTCTGTCCGCTGTCATTCAACTAACAACGCATCACGACAAATACTGTCAGATTGCTGTCTCATTCAAACACAGACATCCAAACACAGAGTGCTGCAAATTAAGCGGGTCCATCGGGTAGGCACCGGGCAGAACTCCATAGCAACAACCCAAATCTCACCACTATAGATAAATTAATTCACACCTACGTTCCTTTCTCGATCAAACCAAACACAGACGCAACACGCGCGGGCGCTTATAGGTTCTACATAATTACCTGCCAGCCAATTCAGCCTGACTAGACTGGGTCTGCACTCTGGAATGTTCTTCTGCTCACTAACCGACGCAGAAACTCAATAGAGTGCCTGCAGATTAACACCGACTAAGCTTGACTTGGTGTTGAGATCGATCTCATCAAAGCTCGCTCACTCGATCGATCAGTCGGGTGCCGCGCCTGCATGGCGTCGAAAGATCTGATCAGGACACTGAGTGCTAAGCTTGACAAGTGCAACATCATCCGTGAAATTGTGTTTTTTCTGTGTTACCAGGGATTGACATTGACTGGCATGCTCTAACTTAGTGCTGAAAGATCTCGGTCAACAAGCTGCCAAGCTGCATGTCAAATGCTTCATCTCTTGAGAATGAGCGGATACTTCTAGATATTTATGCATATGGAGTCTGGCCGGGGCCGGGAGGCTAGGATTCATGCATGCTGACGACCCCGGCCCCCAAATTGGATGATTTCAAATCTACAGCAAGTTAGATACCTGCAGTGACTCGCAAAAGAACCTGGCTATCGTTTTCTTCATCCCTACGAGGTCCAAAAAGGAGCAGTCAATTCCGCCCTGGTTCTGGGTCACCACCCCGTCATACTCTGGCACCGTGAATGTACGTACCGTCTGATCCACCGCATTTGGCGGAATTGTCTTGACAAATCAATCTTACGAATCAAACTGATATTTTCAGTGATGTTCTCTTCGGGTGATTTCTAGAGATTTCTCATTCCAACATGTCGATTCATGGTCCCATGAGATTTTTATCAGGTAAGGCGTGATTGGGGAGACGATCGTCCTGCAGGTGGGCAGGGAGGGAGAATGGCGGAGAGCTAGAGCTGGAGAGATATGAATTGCTTGCATGAAGGGATAGAAGGCGGCTACCGGGCACCGCGCACCTGGTTTTGACTGCCACGTGGACGAGTGACGTCGGATTGGTGTGGGTTGGGCGAGTGTCATTGGCTGGCTAGTGATGGGGGTACTGTATGACTGAATAGGCAGAGTAACTTAAATTTGTGTTTTTGGGTGCATATAGACAAGGATGTTATGAATCGTGCATGGGTAAGATATGCGGTAGAAGCACCCATAACCGTCAACATAACCGTCAATGTAAGTAATTCAGTATACCCTACGTGAAGGTCAGATTCAGACGTAAATTAAGTCCAATATGTTGCAGAAATTTTTCACCCATACTGCCTGACTTTTGGAAATTTTTGAAAACCTACATCATGTCTCAAGCCACACACAACAGGTTTTTCAAAAATAACAAAAAAAGAATACTAAGAAATGCCAAACAAAAAAAAATTTGGACACTGAATTGTCAAAACCCTGACACCAATCATTTTGGCCACCAAAACCCTTTGCTTGAAAAAAAGAAATTATTTTGGCACTCAAGTGTTGAATGAGACCTTCACGTGCGATAGTTGAAGGATGGCGAATTCCGTTAAAATGGCGGTATTCCAAATGCCATTTTCACATCTTGACATCTAAGACAAGTATACATTGCTAACATCTAAGTCAATTTTAGATTTCAAAAATTTAGGACAAATGTAGATATTAGATTGAGTAGTTTGAAAAATCTAGGATTGATATAAATTTTAGATATCTACAAGGTATGCAGATTTCAAAAATCTAATACAAGTATAGATTCTAGTGCATAAAAAACACTTCAAACTATGTAGTCTGAACTACTAAAATTGCCAAATTAACGGAATACCACCATTTTAACGAAATTCATTGTAAGGCACCTTTCTATAGAAATAAGAATTTTTTTGTAGTATTAGCAATTGAAAATCGAGAATTTAAAAAAAAAAATAGATTTTTCAAATGTGGCATGTATTTTTTAAGAATTTTCAAAGTCATAGCTTATTAAATTACTAAAATTATCATGTAGGTGAACCTAAAACCAAAATCTAACAAAATCAATAATCAACAAATCATTGTTAAATAACGAGATAGCTAAATGATACTTTAGAAGGATACTGTAATGGAAGTCTAGAGATACATTTAATGGAAGCCTAGAGATACATTTAGTGGAAGTTTAGGGGTACAAGGGCGGTTATGGGTGTTTCGACTTTACATTAGATATCAATTCTTGAACCATCATAGGTTTTCCAACACATTCCAAACCTAATTGTAGGTCCATCTTTGGGAGTAGGAAGAAATTGTACTTGGATTTGTGACTTTGTGTGAAGTTCTTTGAATGATGATGGAAATTAAGAAGTTCGTGCAAGAATAAATAGGGGTTGTCAAACCTTATTCTCCCTATTTTCAATATTCAAAGAATGTGGATATAACACTCTCTCGTTGAATTAGAGGTTGTCATATTTTCTTCTCTCCATTCTCAATCTTCAAATAATGAGGACATGACACTCTCTCCTTGAATTACAAAGGGGCTATTCTTTGAAGATTGAGAAGTTTTTTTCTTCTCTTCCTTTTGTGTTGAGGAAAAGGTGCGATGAAGTTTTTCCATTTTCTATTCTTCATTCTCTCCACTTCTCTCCATCCTCCATTAATTCTCTCTATTCTCAAAAGGGGTCACACCTTCATGGAGAAGGGCTTTTATGGCTCTTTTTTTCACACCATACCGTCTTATTCTTTGTAGAAGTTTCATTCTCAATCAAAGAAGCTGTTATAGTTGACTCCTATTGTAGAAGGCCCATTCTTTATAGATTGAGAACTTTTTTTTTCTCCTCTCAAGATGAAAAATGGGCATGACTAGAAATTGTTGCATCAAAGTTTTCAACACTTTTCTTCCACTTTTCACTCTACTTGCCAATTTTACTATGCCTATCAATTTGCATTCTCCATATGATACAAAAGGGATGTTACATTTTCATGGAGAAGGGATCTAATTAGCTCCTCTTTTTACTCCATACCTTCTCATTATTTATAGAAATTTCAATCTTGAAGAAGGTATGACAATCCCTACTAACTAGAAGAAGGTGAAGGAGAAGTAATAGGAAGTAAATAGGTAAATTTGTACATAGGTTAAATAAGAAAAATAGTAAATGATTTTTTTTATGGTGCATATTATCAATAAAGAATATCTTAACCTTATGAAAAACAAATTATGCTAATAAGATCCAAAGGATTGAAATAATTTCATTCACTAACCTGCAAAGTCCCAATGCCATTTTTTTCATCAAAAACACTCAAAACTATCAATTCAGTAAAAAAAAACTTTGAAAATTATTTTTTTCCTCATAATTATCTAATTGTAGGATTTTGCACTAGAATAGTATAAGAATGTGTATAAGAAATTTTAGAAACTTTGACCCAAATCATAAATTGCAAGATATCAACATTTAAAGCAAAGAAAACAAGTGTTTTGCACCTTGTGCAACTACATTATGAGACTTTGAATTAGTTTAGCTCAAATATTTTACACTATAGACTTTGAATTAAATTTTTTTATCATGAATAATTGAGTTGAGAATTTGGGCAATAAAATTCAACAAACAACAAATTAATTTTCTTTCTTTAAAAAATTATTAAGTAGAAATAGATACAAGATTAAATAAAACTAAATTGTTATTAGTCCTAAGATGGAATTGCGTATACTAATCCCAACTATGAAATTGTTCTAGTAGACATATTAAACCTTTTTCTTTTTAAATTGTGAAAATTGAGTTCAAAAATGAATCCAACACATTATTTTCTTAAGACTAAGTTTCTACAATTGCTTGCAAAACAAGAAGTTCCATAACTTTTACATCACTAATCCAAATGGAATGAATCAATGCTCATCATATAGATGAAAATACAACCTATGAAAAAAAAATTCTTTTATTTCTTTTTTTTGTGAAATTTTTTTCTATCCAACGACCTAAAATTTGGACTTAGGGTGGCATAACTTTGCTTCCAAACACCAATTGAAATAAAATTATATCCCCCTCACAAAGCTAATGTATTTTTCTATCTTCAATCACAGTTTAAAAAAATTGCACCAAAAATTGAGATCATAGGAGCATGTCCAAACTTTCATTTGTGTTTGGAGGGGACAATGAGAGTTTAGGGGCTAAGGTCTCCTCTAATATCAATCCTCCATAATGGTGGGACTATCTTATCGTTCTTATGATTATAATATCCCTCCTACATAAAGCATGTAAACTAGAAGATGAATAGTTTAATGTCATTCAAAATGTCATGCAAGCTAAGGTAGATTGAGTATTTGTAATTGTTTAAATTCCAATAATCATATAGGAATCATTTGAAGTATTTACTATTATATCATAGACCTTAAATTGTCACTATTGAATGTTTTCAAACTTTGTACATGGTACAATATGGATATAAAGTAATATAGCCTTGAGTGAACAATTTTGTGTCTTTTTAAAGAAGATTCAAGATGTACTTTAAGGTTTTTTGACTAAAATTTTGACAATAATATTTTATGTATTTAAATTTAAATAAATGGTTTCAAAAAGTTCTACATTTAGTCTTTTCAATGGACCTAATATACCAAAACAATTTGAAATATCTAGTAGAACCTACCTATCTAATACATTACATGAGATTTGAAGGCTCTACAAGATTGTGGGTTTCCTAGCTCTAAAAACATTGGAAACGTTGCCAACAATGCAGTTTGATGTCGTCAAGAGAGTGCCACATAATTTCTAAGAAATATTAAAAAGAATTCAATTTTTTTTATTTTAAAATTTTTTCATTTTTTTTTTACAACATTGCAATTTTTCCATGCTAAGGAAACAATAAGGTGAACAGACTTGAAATGGACTCTCCTTGCTCCCAAATATCATGTAATGGCTTGTTATTTTTTGGAATCCTAATAAAATTTAAATACTTCTAAGAAATTAACTCGAAAATTCAAAAAATGATTTTAAAATATTATTATATTTATAATATTAATTCATTAAAATTATTTGGCATGACAAGGTTTCAACCACATTAGATTGCTAGCATGTCAATGTTCTCATGACATTCCTAAGTTCTTGACAACCTAGGAAGTCACACTCTTGTTGTGGCTTCCAAAAACATCTAATGTTTCATCCAATGTTTTTTTTATAGAATTCTTAGAATGTGTTTGTAGTCAATTAGATGGAAATTCCTTCCATGAGGTATTGTTTATTGTTCTTTTGTAAATGTTGGCTATTTTAAACTCTTTGTTCTTGATTTGAGTTTGAGATACACACATGATTTTTGGAATTTGAATGCAACTAATGAAATATATAGAATACATCAAGTCTAATTTCTATTCTAAATTAATATCTTGGAAAATCCTAAATTATTATCTTTTATTGTAATTTAAAGTTTGACCTATAACCATAATTTGTTGATTTTCTAATTATAAAATGACATTAAAATTGATTCATATGTTAACCCCTAAAGGTTGGAGACTATGTTTTCACCAAAAATGCTCCCAAACTGCCATTTCTAATACAAGCATCAAATTTTAGATGAAATTATTTTTTTTGACACATATAACCATAGGATCTTGTAGTAAACTAGTTTGAAAAGATGTGGAAAAAAATTCAGAATTTTCCACCATGTAAATTGTAAGATATTAAGGTTTGAAGTGACACAAATCATTTTTTTGGCACTCTAAAAATACAGGTAGCCATACTTCACAAGGTCACATTTGTATGAAAAAATGTCCAAAATGGTGGTTACTCTTTGGATTCATTCTTCAAGGCAAGTTGGATACATGTTTGAAAATTTTTAGATCATTTGGAATTGCACAACATATAAGAAAAAAATAGTAAGTAGAAAGAAGTACAAAGTGATTCAAAACACTAAATTGTTAATAATTTAATTATAAAATAGAAAATTTCAATCCCAAAGGAGTTAATGTAGCAATAAACAATCAACATCATATGTTTTTATTTTTTCTAAAAGATATTAAAAATTGAGTTAAATAAATGACTCCAAAGTTTATTTTCAAGCAAGGAATCTATAACTACTTGCAAACTAGAACACCTTATAAATTTCATCTCATAAATCAAAATGGAATGATTCAAAGCTTTCCATGTAGGTATAAATAGAAAACCAAGTTCAAATTTTTATTTTTGAAAAAAGTGATTTTTGAAGAAATTTTTGGGTTGCCCATCAAACATTGAAAATTACATGTCATGCAATAACTTTTGAACCATATAGTCAAAAATTATGAAAATTGTTGGGCCTTAAAGCTACTTCTTGGGGCACATGTTGTGTGAAAATTTCGGCAAAAAAAATAAAAACTCCATTCATAGTGAGCTTCCCAAAAGCACTATGTTGCAAAAAAATACAATTTTGACCTTTAGGGGTTAATGAACTACACTATAATGTACATATATAGTAAAGAAAATAAAGATCTTCAATCAAATTTGTATTTGATATAAATTTTTTCACTTTTTCATAAATTTATAATATGTTCAAATTTTCAAATACACAATAATTTCATAGCTTATAGAAGAGTTGTGATTTCATATTTGAAAACTAAAAACAAAACACCTCAATCATAACTTGGCACTAAGTAAAGCTTATAAAGCAAAAAAAATTTTAAGTTTGATTATGTGTGCATAGGCTACTATCCTTTAGAAATTTATGTACAATGATTACAACTAATTGTGACATGCTCCCAACTAAGTCCAACTTCTTTGGATTCTTGCCTATAATGTAGAGCACATGTTCAAAATATTGAATTACCTGTATCCAAAGCCAACCATTGGCTCTCTCAAATTAAAATTGAACATTTGCAACAAGAATTGGTCCAAGTTGATTTTAGAAAAAGATTGTAATTAAGAAAAAATCCCCTTTGTGTGCCACTTTTGTGACGACAAATGACTAAACTAGTTTGAAATGTGCACTATTGATATATAATGGCATAATTAGGGTGGCTTCCCAATTGTTAAATACAAGGGAGGCATAGCTAGTGGAACTATTCTCAACATGCTCTTCGTTCACTCATCTGAAGGCAAATGTCATTATCATTAAGTCCTAAAGGATTGAATGACCATTGAACATGCATAAGCAATCTCGGATAGGTGTATATGAAGTCATTTTTCAATAGATGTTCTTAAATTTTTGACATAAAGATGTGAACATGTATCCCCTTGGTAGGAACATAATTTTTTTTCAATAAGGTGCTTGGATCAAAAGTTATGCTGCCTTGAATTTTGGAGGCAATTCAAGTAGCTTCAAGCATCCACTAGAAGAATCTCACATTTATTTAGACATGGGTTGTCTAACTTGACGCTATTTACTTGTGTGTTCAATGTAGCAACACTATGTTTTTCTATCATTGAAGATGTTATAGTAAATGTCAATGGACATCAATGTTGACAAAAGAATATGGAGTTGCTACATTGAATAGGCAAGTAAACGGCGTCAAGTTAAACAACCCATGTCTAAATAAACACATGATTCTACTAGTGAGCACATGCAAAACTCCTCCAATAATTCTAAAATTTGGCAAGTACCTAACTTATATAATACAAGATGCAAATGTCAAATAAAATTAACCATATATAGTGTAAAAATCTTACTTTAGGAGGAGTTAAAGCCTACTAGCCTTGTCGGACAATGTTAGAAAAAAACTTTTTCTCCTAACTTCAAATATTATAATCTTTCGTACAATCAAAGTTTCTAAAATTTTTTCCACAAGTTTCTAGATAAGTCTAGTACAAATTTGTACAATTGAATTTTGAAAAAAAAACTTTTTTTTCATTTTTTTTCTTGTTGCCCTAAAAACTGCCAATTTTTGACAATTTCTATCCAAAATGTGCTTTGGTCCTTTAGGGGTTAATTATGACACTAATGGAGTGGCAATTGAATTGTGACATGCTTAGTTGAATCGTTACACAAATAGGAATTCCTACCTTACTCAAGGCATCTCTACCAAGTGCTCCTCCAAGTAAACTTCCAACTTTTCACTGGTTTATAATTAGAACTCAGAAGTTTTATCATTGAAAGCACATTCCAAAGTACTTTACAAATTTGAAGTGGATGTGCTTTAATAATCTTGTTTTTGATTTTTGTCTCTTAAGTAGCTTTGAAGTGATTTATTTAATTTCTTTGTCCAATATCTAAATTTGACTTTTCTTGTACTAATTCCAAATACTTTTGAATGTACTTCCAATGATAGAAATTTCAAGTTCTAATTACAAAGCAATCAAAAGTTAGAGTTATATTTGAGAGGACAAATTCAAGAGTCTATTGAAAATGCCCTAAGATTCTAAAAGTGTATTGGAGTGTGGTGAAAGAAAAACATCCCGTGTTAGTGCAAGCTTTCCCTTCCCTTCCCTTCCCTTCTGACTCTTGGAGTCCAAAAGACGCCCATTGCTTTGCTTTATACCTTTCCTTTCCTTCGCGTTTCTCTTTGCTCCTCCCAGCGCCAGCTATGGCGTCCTCACATTCTCTCTCGCTCCTTCTCTTCCTCCCCTTCCTCCCCGTCCTTCTGTTCTCCACTTCCTTGCCCCTCGCTCACGCCGACAGCAGCAGCGGCACCTCCGATGGCAGCGAACAATGGGGCTACATGGATGTCCGACCAGGTACAAATTCTCGCCCCAATTTCCTACATTGAGCTTCATTCATTCTTTCAATTGCTCACTGCTTCCCAACCCGAGATTTCTATGACCTCTCCCCTTTTGCATCTGGAGTGAATCCCAATTCAAAACGGCGGAAATTCAGTGCTGGGCCAATTGCGTTGTGGACACGAGATTGAGGATTGTGGGAATGTAAGTTTTAATAGTTCTTATGGGGGGTTTAGGGTTTGAATGTGAGTTCGTAGATTCAGGGTTGCTTGATATGGATTTTTTTCTTTTTCTTTTTTTTTCCAATTGCACTCTGACCTTAAATTTCTGTTACCATTCCTTTCCCCTTATACATATTTGAATCCGAATTCAAAAGTGGTGCTGGTTTGTGAGGGTAATTGCGTTGGGAATATGAGGCTGCGGATTGCAGGAATGTGAGTTCATAGATTCTTGGTTGCTTAATGTTTATTATTTCCTTCAATTGCAGTCTGATATCTCTATTATGATCTTCTGTTAAATGGCATTCTGGAAGATTCTGTGCGCTTGTTACACTGTCGGTGACTGTACCACTCTTGTCACGCATTTGAACTGTTAGGGACCCTGGGGTCTTGGATTAAAGAGGTCTGGTAATGTAATGAAATGGAAGGTGGATTGATGTTTTTTTTCCAATTATACCAATGTAGGGTTTTATGTCAATGTTATGATTCTTTTCAGAATCATGTGCATGGAATAAGAATTGTAGGATTTAGAGCTCTGGGTTGGATCTGTGTAGGAATACAAGGTTTTTGATAAAATTAGACTGGGATTTTTGAACATCAATCATATGGAGAGGAGATGGTAAGCAAATAGGTCAATCATGGAGAGGCCTCCCCGTTCATTCTTTTAGAATTGTGGGAATCTTGTACACTAAATATTTTACATGGTAGTATAAGCAGGTGGATATAAGTAGGTGATTATAGTGCCTTCCTATGATCTACGGAAGGTCTTTGTTTTATTCCCCATGAATTGCATTGTGCTTGTCTTGGTCTCTTCATGATTGATCTCCCGACGATGTTGTCTAAAAATTCGTGAAACAATTTAAATTCACTGAAAACCACATGTAAGTAAGTTTTGTTTCCTGAAGAGGAATTTGGGGTTTGGAGACGGATTGAGTAGGTAGAGACGAATGGCGGGCATTAATACAATGTCGATCTTGGTTTTGCAGGGGCACACATGTTTTGGTGGTTGTACTTCAGCGAAAAAGTGGTTACTTCCAGCAATTTGCCTCTGATCTTGTGGCTCCAGGGTGGACCTGTGAGTCTTCCAAATAATCAATTGAGCTCCAAGATCAATGAAATCTTCCAAAAACTGTCATTCTTTAGGGTCACTCATATTTCTTTACAAAGAATTCGTAGCATAGATGTCGTGAGTATCGTTCTTGACCTTGTTCTTCCTCCCCGAAGGACCAAGGAGTGCGAATTAGGGTTTTGATTTTCTCTGCTGTTTTGCGTAGGTCATTTTTCTGTTCAATTTCATTTAGTTTCACTGATTCAGGTGATTATAATTTTTAGTCCTGCTTGAATTAGATGTTTCTCAATATGATCAGTCGAATTGGTCATTTTAATACCATGAATCCTTGGGCTAGAAACGCAGAACGAGGTTGAAAAATTGAATGGGCATTTTGTGCAGGGTGCTTCTGGGGTTGGATATGGAAATTTCCACGAAGTGGGGCCTCTGTCAGAGGATTTGCAGCCTCGGAGTAGCACATGGCTGAATGTGGCCCACTTGCTCTTTGTGGTAAATTTGACCCCTCCTTACAGACCTTCAAAAAGCCGTTTGTTTTCCACTTGTATTCGAATCTCTTTCCTGCTTCCTCCACTGTGTCCTGGGATGAAAAAACAGGGTTTTCAGTAAAACAAAACTGTTTCATTATCGTTTAGACAACTTCTTAAAACTAATATTTCCCATCATTCTTGAGGAGTGTCTCCAAGTGGTGTGACCATAGGGAGACCTTCCCATGAAGAATCGTAAGGAAGATTCTCTTTTTGATGTTGTCTAAACGTTCCTGAAAAGGTCTCATTTGACTGAAAACACAATTCGTTCTTCATTTCACCAAAACTGTAAAGGCTCTTTGTTCTTGTTCGTTCATGGTTGATTTTTGCTTTGTCCACACACATATGCATGGTTGATTTTTCTGCTGTCTAGGCAAGAGCATCTTCTTGGAAGCCTGTGCTGTGGAGGTATTGAGTTTGCTGTTGTGGTGACGTGGGATTGCTGTATCTGGTTCGGCAATTCAGGACAATCCTGTGGGTACAGGTAATCATTACCTTCACTCACCTTTCTTAATATTCACTTCTAGATTTCTGATAGTTGGCAATTGCTGCATTCTGGTTGTTTTAGGGCTTGAAGTTATAGGGTTTTCAATAAAATTAGATTGTTTCAGGAACTTTTTGACGTAATCGGAAAGAGAATCTTCTCGATGAGGAAATCTAGTGGATTCCTCTGATGTATCTGTATGATCCTTGTGATTGTAGGGAGATCTCCCCATGGATCGTGGTGAAGATTCTCTTTATGATGTTGCCTAATAGTTCCTTAGAATATAATTTCTAGTTACTTATTTGCCTTTGAAGCTTGTTAACATGCCCTTTTTTGGCTGGTCAGGTTTTAGTTATGTGGAAAATTCGACCCTTCTTACAAGGAACAACAAACAGGCGACGCTGGATTTGGTGACTTTTTTGGGAAAGTTTTTTGGTTCGCATAAATCGCTTGAGAGCACCCCTTTCTTTATCGTCGCTGAGTCGTATGGAGGCAAATTTGCTACTGAGTTGGGGGTTGCACTCAAGGAGAAAATTGACACGGCCTCTCTCAACATCAACTTCAAAGGTAAGTCATCAGTGATTCAACCTGTAAATGCTACCATTTTATGTGCGTTCTAGAGTCTGGTACTTTCTCAGGAAAATTGTACAAGGGTATTTCAACCGACTTTAGGGTCTAATACTCTAATTTTTACAAAGTATTATTCCTCATTTTCATTGAACCGTGATATCAACCTGCAGGCGTTGCGCTTGGAGATACCTGGATCTCACCCATTGACTTTTTGGTATGTATGCAAGTGCCTTTACCACCATCCGGTCTGAGATTTTGGCATGATATCTTGCATTGTTTAACTTAGAGATTTCCTCCCTTCGACTGACACCTCAAAAAGATGGAATATCTCTCCCCTATACTCCTGCGGAGGGGTTTCAATTGAAGTGGTCGCTAACACCTCACTAATAGAACCCCTATTTCTGTGGGAGAGAAATGAACCTCAGTAGAGCTGGTTAATTATGGTTTGATTCAGTTCACGGATTGTCTCATTGACAGTTGTTTTGCTATAGCAGCCCCACAGTTTGGAGCTTTGTATTATCGATATTAGGTCCAACATGGTCCAGAAATCCTTGAGAACGTTTATATTGGGAAGATACTGTGCTTCGAACGCAAATGTACTGATTCTAGAGAGTTTAATGCTGTGGTCGAATCTCCCTTTTGCGCAGTATGCGTGGCCGCCACTTTTGCAAGCTTTCTCGCTGGTTGATGAAGCGGGAGCAAGCTCTCTCCTTCGGTATGTCAGCTTCACGTTTAATCATCCTAGTTTGTGGCATTAGTGAGGGTGAGGCTTATCCGTTGGGCAATTTCCATGGAAATGGTTGCCCAGAAGGTACTTGAAAGAGATCTTTTGTGCCTTCCCTATCCCGTTTTTCATGAAAGCCTAGATATGAAATTGAACCTAAATGTTGAATTTGTCTTTCTAGATATGCTGATTCAGCACAAATTGAAATGAAAAAGGGCAACTTCTTAAATGCGACCATGATCTGGGGCGACATGGAGGAGGCTGTACTGAAAGTTGCAGACGATGTGGTATGTGCAAATCTCTGCTCCTTTCTTTTCTATCTGTTAAGCTTGGTTGGAGTAAATTATGATCCAAGGGACACAAGCTGATGTGAATTTATCCACCATTAGAGAAGGGACATGCTTGAAACCTCCCCTCCAACTAGACGTTTCCATCATTTTATGAACAGTGACACTATTAATCTCACCACCAGTACTATTCCTTTGAGTCACTCTTCTTCTCAACAATGGCACTGTCGATCTGTGGTGTTCGTTATTATTTTTAATAGTTATGCATTTTCACTTAAATAATGTTGCTATTGTTATAGCTTGTGTGAAAGTTTGTCTTGTATACAACTAGTTACCTCTATTTATATGAGCTTGTTCTAATGAGGAAACTACTCCGGGTCCAAAGTTTCTCGTATTCTCTCTAATGTATTTGGGTTTTGCTGGGATTTGGGAGCAGGATTTTTATAACATGTTGAACCATGATAAAAGTGAGGATTTATCCTCAAATGTACATGGACTGGCTAGAATGGCTGCTCGACATCTCCAGGTTACTCAAACTGCAGATTTATCACAAGTAATGAACGGGCCCATCCGACAAAAGCTAAAGATTATTCCGAATTCTATCAGGTCGACTATCCTCCAACCTTAGCCAGGGGATCTTTTCTAGATGTTTATAGGCAATGTTCAAGTAGTGTGTAAGAAAGATCTCAGCTAAGGCTGATGTCGTATAACAGAGTCTGTGCAATTTACTTCCATCTTTTGAGAGACCTGAGTGGCAATGTCCTCTTGTATTTTACTAGAGCTACGAAATTTATTCTGCTGCCTAAGAGGATAGTTGGAAAGGATGGTTGTTGACAGAGGAGTACTAAACTAGTTCTAACCCCCAACTGCCTTTAATGGCCAAAATGGACTGCTTTGAAATAAACCAGTTAGGATGGGAGGTAACAAAATGTACATATTCTACTACACAAATACGTTTTGAAAGTTACTATTATTGACTGTATGATTCTAAGATGGACTTTCCTTTTTTAGCTTGGGTTAAAATGTGGATGTCTTGATGAACTGAATGTCTTGCATGTTTGCAGCTGGTCAGAATCTTCGAGTTTGGTGTTTAATGCTCTTTCTGAAGACTTCATGAAAGATACTATAAAGGAGGTGATGCCAAGAATCTGCTCTCAAATCCCCTTCCACTCTTGTTTATTGAAATGTAGCTTCTGGACGATGTTGGCCAGGACCTCAATGCTATATCTGACTTCCTCACAACCGTTACAACTAGATCTTTCGCTATGTTACATAACAATGTGACCAAGTGCAGGTATTGGACGTTCGCAACTGAAGGTTCATTTTGTGATAGGCTTTAGTTGATTTTGAAGCAACTCGATGATAGTTAACTCACCTAGTGTCTGATTTTGTGCACAGGTTGATGGCTTATTGGCTGCGGGAGTGAATGTGACCATATACAGTGGCCAAGTGAGTTATACCACAGCAGTACCTTATCAGTCTTTTGTGTCCTTTTTATTGATTTTGTGTTCCGTTTTTTAATCTGTTGAACAGCCAAACTGTGCAAATATGAAAAAATGTTCCTGAGACTACACTTGCTCCTATCTTATGGCCCACTGGTTCAGAAAATTCTGCTTCTCAGATCATATCTAAATCTTGATGTCCTCAGTGAATGGGTTTTGTTTCTGCATTCGGTGTCTTGGCGAAAGAAACTTACAACCTTCTTTTGCAGCTTGACCTGATTTGCTGCACCACGGGGACGGAGGCTTGGGTTCAAAAGTTGAAGTGAGTTACGAGCTGATGAAATTTTTGTGCGATTAATACACTCTCGATGTGGATGTGTGCGCTACTTACGTTGAACTTGAGCTGATTTCTGTTTTTTTGTGATTGTCATCTCAAAAGATTACCCCCCTTAGATTGACAATGTTATAATGGTAAATATATTTTTTAAGTCAATATGAAATTAATGTCAAGATTTAATGCTAACTTAATGACTGTCAGTGCAATATCAAGCTAATATTGGTGACACGAACACCACATTAACAGTTAGTGGACACCCTAACACTATTTGCATAACCATTGTTGTAATATGAACACAAAATTTGGACTATATGAATTAACTGCCTTGTATTCAACATTAAGAACTTTGTCAATCTACTGGGGAATCTTTTGTGATGGTTTTTGGAAATGACTGCAAACATCATTTCTGCTTCAAGTTGCAATCTTGACTCTATGACCATAGTTACGTTTAGATGTTCGAAATGAATTGTGAACGCGGTAACAAGGACTAAAAGATAATCGTGTTCATTGCAGATGGCCAGGTCTTCCGGGATTCCTGGCTGCCAAGCGGTCTCCTCTGTATTGTGACAGTACTCAGGAGACTGGAGCATTTGTGAAGCGACACAAAAATTTAAGCTTCTATTGGATCATGAATGCCGGCCATATGGTAAAAACCTCCTTCCTGTACTGTTACTTCAATCGTATCTATTGTCTTCTCATCTCAGGTTCTGAACCCTTGAAACACGGTCCTTGAAAATCTTCAACGGAAGATCATTCCACCTCTATTAAACGTGGAATTATGAGCAAGTGTGTCACTATAACATAAAGATGGTATTAGTGGGTGTGAGGATACAAGCCGCGGCTTCTTGAAAGGAATATCTTGAATTTTTAGTGAAAAAATGTAGTAAGAGCGTTCACATGTGAAGGGAAATGCCACATACCCTCATTCTTTAACGAAGTTCCTACTTCTTGAAAACGAGTCCTTTAAGTGCCTAATTGGCCAAATGCTTGCTTCCATATCATAAGGAGTTGAAATAAAATCATTTTTTAACTTCTAGAAAGGTAACAAAATATAGAAATGCACAACGAAAGCAAGCGGGAATAGGTTGTGTTATGTTAATGATGACAAACTCTGGTGTTCCTGCAGGTACCCTTTGATAATCCGTGCATGGCGCTCAAGATGCTGAAGCTCATTACTGGACAATCAAATTCTGGTTCAAGAGTTTTATCTGAAAGGTGATAACGAATTGTAGGAAGCTTTCCTCTATGGAGGTCCTTTTCGGCAAGCGTAAGAGTGTACATTATACTCTCCTTGCCCAGACAAGCAGGTGCTAATGGCAGTGTGTAGTTTGATTGTAATTTTGTTCTTATAGATCAATAGAGGTGTCACAATTTCGGGTTTTGAGGTCAGGTTCTCAGCTTGCTTTTTAAACATGTCTAATTGTGAAGTAGAGTCCCCAATTCTCATTTTAAATCTGTTACTCATGGGTAGAGATTGTTAAGCAGT
The DNA here is from genome assembly GCA_963969395.1 of Pseudoscleropodium purum. Classification (NCBI taxonomy): domain Eukaryota; kingdom Viridiplantae; phylum Streptophyta; class Bryopsida; order Hypnales; family Brachytheciaceae; genus Pseudoscleropodium; species Pseudoscleropodium purum. Next base: position 18,082,259 of record OZ017803.1, read on the forward strand.
CTCAAGTCTCTTTGTCTGTTTTTGGGTTTAGGCCTGTCAAACCCCCTGAAATTTACCTCACACATCAAAAGATCAAATATGTTGTGAAGTGATTGAAGGTCTTGGGAGGTGGTTATGCATGCTGGGATTCAAGCAGTGGTTCCGAGTTGAACCTACTCTTTGCTCCAGTGATGACCTTAGAGAGGTCAATCTGGGAAGAGTACTAGATTTGAGTTCATGATTGAGGTCTTCGGTGTTGTACAGTACAATTGGTTAATGGTCGCTTTTAGTAATAAATTGCTTTGGTATTCAGATGTCTCAAGGAGTTCATCACTTGTCTTCGGTGTTGTATAATTGGTTGATGGTCGCTTTTAGTAATAAATTGCTTTGGTATTCAGATGTCTCAAGGAGTCCATCACTTTATGTTTATGGGAGGCAACCCATTCTTGAATGATGCCCCATTCTAGCAATGTAGGTTGTTCTCTTTCCGTGCATAAGAGATGAGCAATGATTAATTATGGCATGGTTCCTAGCACAATTGTAGTGCATTGTGATTGGCTACAAGACTTTCAATATTGCAATTAATTCTTGGTTGGAAAGAAGAAGGTATAAAAGAGGCAATCCATTCTTGACAACTTAAGTAGTTTCTAGTATTTACAAGGCAAGTTTCTTCATAAAGTAAATTTTCACATGTGTAGAAATAGGCAACAAAAAGTATGCATAATTTTCTAAATTTTCTTTTCATAACATAGAATTATTATGAATTTTTTAGTGGAAGATGGGCTTTCTCCCATATTGGTGATATAGACCTTCCTCTTTCCAACCTCTTTCGGCTGGTTGCAATATTGAGAGTCTTGTTAGCCAATTATAATGTGCCACAATTGCATCAGGATTTGCACCATAATTAATCACTACACATGTCTTCTATATGAAAAGAAAATAACCTACAATGCCAAAATGAGGAGTCAGTCAGAAATGGGTTGCCTCCCATATATTATCAGAATGGGAGAAAGCCCATCTTCCATTAAAAATTTCATGGTAATTCTATTCAATGAAAAAAAAATCAAGAAAATTATGAGAACCTCCCACTGTCTATTTCTGTACATGCGAAAATATCTCCACTGAAGAAACCTGCCTGCCATGTACGTGAAACTGCTTGTAAGTGACTAGAAATTTGTTGCCTCCCTTACAAGTAATAATGAAATGTAAGCTATGTAATAAGATCACACACATGCAGGGACTCCACACTGGCACATTGCACGAGGACAGACATCCCTACCACTTCCAAGACTTAAGATTCATCTCATTCAGTTTGTAGCCGACTTGCAAGTTAATGCAAAATATACAGTTGCCAGAAGATGTCAATCATCGTAACCATCATTGCAAAAACAACTCTCAATTTCAGTGTCAACAGCAGTAACGATTTAATGTTGAATCTTTGCACTCCATGTTTGAGCAACCCCACCCCCCAAAAAAAAATACAAGTGATGAATGTTTGATGAATTCATATGTATATTTAATGCATTTACTACATATATATATATATATATATATATATATATATATATATATATATATATATATATATATATATATAACAATGTTAGGTAGTCTGCTCTTAAAGTAACCATTAAGAGCTGATTGCCTTTTGGGGGAAGCTAAACTCTTTAGAATAATTTTTAACAAATTTTTAGAAGAAGAAAAATGGAAATGGCATCTCACCCAAGTTGTTTCGTATTTTTTGGACCTTTGTGAAATTAGTTACAAATTTTTGAAGTTGACATGCAGTGGTCACTAAAAGCAACCACCTCATCTCAATTTGAAAATATTTAGTGGGTATTTCTTCATGATTTTATCCCTCAAACATTAAGAACATTTTACTACCTTTGTTTAGAAATAGAGTATCTATTCTCGTTGTACTATAAGAGCCAACCTATTTCTGATCACCCTCCCATTTCCAGCCTATAGGTTGTTCCATTTCTTGTGAAGTTGTGGGATAGTTCTCAAAGTAGTTGTGGTGCATGATGATTGGTTGCAAGGGTCTCAATATTGCAATCAGCCCTTGGTTGATTTGCAACCAACCTATGATTAGAATTAGAAAAGTCTATATAACTAGTATAGGTTGTATAGTACAGTTCAACTAAAAAATTCATAATAATATATTTTGAATTTAAAAAATTCTAGAAAATTATGTAATCCTTCCAAACTCTATTTCTATATAAGGGAAAATTTTTGCACTCAAGAAATCTTCCCTCCACATGTGTATAATTACTTAAGTGGTTGGAAATAGGTTAGCTCCCTACCTCCATTTGGAAATAGGGTACCCATTCTCACTAGAGATTGCTATTTCCAAATAGGGGTGGTACAAAACACTTTGCTTCAGTTGTTTCGAAAATCGCTACTCTTGCAAAAGGAATGGAAAGGAAGTAAAGGAAAAAAAATTGATTTGAAAGGTTTTTTGAAGTATTGTCCCATTGATTTATCTTCAAGAGACAGGAGACCTACAAAGGTTATTGAACATACTATAATGACAATTTGTCTCGTTTAACTTTGGAACGTCTGGATCCATTTCCAAAATTGATGATTTGAAAAAAATCATTATAAAGTGCTATTTGGCAGAATATTTTGGAATTTATGTACAAATGAAAGTTGTAAATTTTGAATTGTAGATTCTATTAATACAGTTAGATTCACTAGTGCTATCACTAATATTTTTTAATAAATTTTGAAAGGATAATTTCAAAATTTCTTCAAAATTCAATTACAAGCAAAATATTATCATTTTTTGAGTAAAACTTGTTGGAATAGATTTGAAATGCAATTTTCTTGATATAGTGATTTTTTGAAATTTTTGTGTTCTTTTAATCTATTACCTCATTTTTGCAAATTCAATTTTGAACTAAAATCAATGCAATTTTTGGCTTGACACATTTCCACATTTGCAATTTAAAAAAAATAAATATGAACTCTAGAAACACCATATCCAACCATTGGATAAAACAAAAACTTGATAAAGTATCTCCACAAATTAGATTACTTTCATCCAAGCAGGAATGAGAAAGAAAACTGAATTTCATTCTGTTAGTCGTCCAGAAATTGGACGTCGGAGCGCTCCAGGGTTCACCATCATCAATGTGATGCACACTTTTCTATAGTTCAAAGTAGACATCTTACACAGAAGGTTAATGCATTGTGACTAGCCAATAACAGAAGACTTGCCAACGCACCCTCTATTATTGAAAAAGTTCATCCCACTCATTGCTGCAAACCAGAGACGATGCCTACCAATTGACACCAGCAATTTCTGATCCCATGAGGGACTAGTTTCCAGATGATCTTTACTATGATTCACTAGTCAGATGACTTCACGCCTCTTAGGAATGAAAGCACAAGCACTTGATCAAATTGAAAGTAAGGTCAATAATCGTCAGACAGTTTCTCCTGTTTAAGAGCTCTGCTGAACTGAAAATTGACATAAATACCTTGGATCCTGAGAATGCAGACAAATTTCGTCGCTCTTAGTGTTTCAACTAGATGCTATTCAAAGAATCAACCAATCTTAAGTAACGTACCATGTGCAGCGCTAAAGCGGAGCAAACACATGAAAATTTCGATGGCGGTAAACGCCAACTAACTCCTTCCATGATTAAAATTGCAGTGGAATGAATTAATGTGGATAGGAAGTCTACTTGGAAGAATGCTCTATGAGAATGCAATAAGATTGCAGGTACTAAGAAAACTTTCAGTTGACCGGGTTATGCTTGCGGTGAATCCTCTTCAAATTCCAATAAATCAGGGCCTGTGAGATGTAGCTGGTCAGCCTCAAAGGGCCGGCGCATATGGCCTCAAGCAAGTTCCTCAGGAAAGATTCAGATGGTGCATATCCACGAGTAAGAGTGACGAGGACTGGACCCAACCCAAAGGTGGTGGTAATCAAGAAAGTGCCCCTCTTAACTCCAGCAATTAAGATATTTGCAACTGACTCAGGAGATTGAGCCAGCTTTCTGTCGTAAAATGAGGCCACCGTCATTCCTGCGGTAAGCTCCTTGTCATTTTCGACTGCAAGAATTCCACGTTAAAACAGTTAAGTCAAACAGCTGGACTTCTATAGCCAGCTCAGAACAATCTCACAAAGGCAAACAATTGTGACAGAAGAGAAGATTGTAGAGCGAAAATGAACAATTAGTGATTCACTTACATTTGTCCAGAAGTCCCGTGTCGACGAATCCAGGACACAGCAGATTCACTCGCATATTATAGGGGGTAAGCTCCAGTCGCAAGCTCTCCGCTATGCCTTTGACGGCATGTTTGGTTGCAGTGTAAACTCCATTTCCATACAGCCAGCACTGCGAGAATTTGAAGAAGGTTAGATCTTCAAGGTAGTCAGCCTTGAGTTACTATACAATTACCCTGCTACCAAATTATGAATCCGTCAGATACTTCAGCAATAGATGTATGGCTATTCAAATATCTCTTCCCAAGGAAGGTGATTTTTTAAGAGTGCACGATATTCATATATGCTGCTCTGAAGCTGCTATAAGAATAATAGCATCAGAATCCAAACTCAGGGTGTTGACTCAGTCTTGTGTTCCTCCTCACTAACCCTAAAAGTATGGACCTCATAAACAAAAGCTCACAATTATGCATTACATCAACCAACCTCTCGCGTATGCGAAACGATGCATCCCTGTACGACGTAATCAGAGTGCGAGTGAATCCTGCAATTTCATCTTACCAAAGACGCCAGGCTGCCGATGAAAACTATGGATATGGGGTGATCGCGGCTTCGCAGCTTGAGTTGAGGTAGCATAGCATGCAAGGGATAAAGCGAACCGAGCACATTGGTCTGAACAACAGAGCTCATATCTTTCACGGAATAATCTTCCATAAAACCACTCTTTGTGATCCCAGCATTGTTGATCAATATATCGATAGGCCTCCAGTCAAACGACTCCTTCACCGTGGTAGAAATAGCGGTGTAATCTCCAACATCTGCTGCCTGATTTCACACCATAGGCAAAATCAGTAACTCACATTAGGTGCATCGTACAATCTTGTCCTCAAGCTCATTACATTAATCGAAGAAGTAGCTGATCAATATCTGATTTGCGCTATTTAACGGTAATCTTAATCAAACTTCTGCTGAATCAAGAGAACACCAAAATTCTTAAGCGCCTAGGGCACAAGATTGTCTTCTTATACCTTCACAAGCAGGCGGTCCGCGGGGTAGTCTAGTTCCTTCAACAAAGACTTCGCCACTTTAGCCATATTCTCGCCATTTCTAGCAACAAGAGTAAGATATGCACCCTCTCGAAGAGCTTGCCTAGCTATTGCTAAGCCAATGCCACCAGAGGCGCCTGTCAAGAAGATGTGCTTCCCCCGCAAGTTAGCTATAAACGGTTTCTTTGGGAGAAATGCTAAAAGGAGGACAATGGCTGCACCTCCAATGGCAATCCACGAACACTCGAAAGCCATTTTGAAACTCCGCGAAGCCTGGTAAGCGGCACTTAGCGAACGCCGACTGTGGGTTCAACAAGTTCCGCAAGAGCGAAATTGTGACAAATTAAACTCTGTCATCACCAAAAAAACAAGCAGAAAGATAAGAGATTATCCAATGCAGCAGACTTCAGCGCCCCAAGAACTATGGAACTAAATTAAAGTGCAGAAGTGAAAATCTAGGTCCTACGCACAAAGATTCTGGAAAGGACCGTCTCTCGTTGAGCACACGCCGAAGGACCTTCACATTATATGATACTAGAGAACTGATCTAACCTTTTGGCAACCGAGAACGTGTTTCATGTGATCACCGTAGAGAAGATCACATAGATTTTTCAAGAACAGGAGATTTGAGTGCAACAAATACAATCCGTTGTGTGAGGAACCTATCACAGGATTGTTGTGCTAAACCAACTAACATTGACAACTACAGACTGGACCAAATGTACAAAGTACCATTTATGTACTCTCATTATCTCATAGCCTTTTCACCCGCTCAACAAGTCAAGAGCCCCTTACCTATGCACTTAAAGCTCACAAGGACAACAAACGTGTTCTCATTAAAATTCCACTCTAGGCTGCCAGCTACAGAGCTACCGCAACTGTGCATTCAAGTAAGAGCTACTAGCTACGAATCGCTCATTTCCGCTGCTAATTATTTCCCTCGGCACTCTGCGATCTCCAAGACACTACGCTTCGCCATGAAATTTCAAGAAAACAGAGCAAAATGAGATCGGAAGAATACTCGAAGTTGCTGAATTATTACAATAATGAACGCCATACACTTCTTGGTAGAGACACTGATGAAGCCAAAACAACGGCAATCCACCTCCTCCTATGAACTCCACGAAAAACTCCTCGATCGATCAATCCATCACCTCCTCCATCAAGCCGTAATCTTCAACGCCCGATCAATGAACAGAAATTCATCAACACCACGATGCGACGAGATCACCACACAGAAGTGACCCTCGCCATTAACTTGGAACAGGACTTGGAGCTCCCTGTACCGCCCTGACATACTGTGTCATCTTCTATTCAGTCCCATCGTTCATGCGTTTCGTCAGGGCCCTTGCTTCTATAAAAAAACCTTCCATTTGCAAGTTTTTACCATCAAAGATTGTCTGCGATCAACCACAGCACAATTTCAGTCACGCACGGCATTAATGACGATGATCTTCCAAGCAAATGAAGTCGCTTGATACCAACTTCACTTAGCGTCGCACGGAAGGGCGCAGAGAGCTTTCATGGCGCACTCAATGCGCATCACTGGCTTCGCTAAACGCCACATAATGGACCTCATCTGTTTCTCTGCGGCTCCGTGCGGTTCTCCGCGGTTCTCTGCGGCAGCTAAATGGCGGCCACGATTTATTAATTGAAATGCTAAATCTGACTCATCACGGAAAATACTTTTGAATCATTGATAGGAAACTACAGTAATGGAAGCTGCCATGCTCCTCCAAAATTGAAATTGGCATTGGATAAATTGCTAAATTCTTGTAATGTAAAAAAAAATATCCTTAAAATCCTTTTAAAGGGGCACTAATTCGTTTTGAGCCCTACAAATTTCTTTCCGGTTTTTGTGTCCTTCACTTTCAAAATGCAATCACTTTTTTCCCAATTCTACTAGCTAACTTTGAATTAGTTCCAAATTTTTCCCGACCATTGGGAACCTGAGAGTATTATCATTGCAATTTTGGATGTACTACCATAAAGATTAAAAAAAATAGACACATGAAAATTTAGATTTAAATGTTGGACTAAATTAAAATAGATACCATTAACCCCTAAATGATCTCGACTATGTTTTCACCAAAACCACTCCCAAACTACCATTTCTAGTACAAGTACCAAATTTTAGAAAAAAAAACATTTTAAGACACATGTAACTATAAGATCTTATAGTACGCTAGTTTGAGAATTGGTGGAAAAAACTTTAGAAATTTCCATTGTGTAGATTGCAAGATATTAACATTTGAAGTTACAAAACTTCTTTTGGTGGCCTTGTGAATAAATGAACAGCTGCACTTAAAAAGGTCACATTTGTCTGAAAAAAGGTCCAAAATGGTGGTTATCCTTTGAATTAATTTTTCAAGTCAAGTTGGTTAAATGCTTGAAAATTTTCACATCATTTCGAATTATACAACATTTGAAAAAAAAATAGCAAGTAGAAAGGAATAAAGAATGATTCAAAATACTAAATTTTTAACAATTTATTTATATAATTAAAAAATACCAATCCTAATGGTTATGATGTTGCAATAAAAATTATACACCTAATATTTTTATTTTTTTTCAAAAATATTGAAATTGAGTTAAATAAAGGACTTCAAAGTTTGTCTCAGAGTAGAGATTCAATAATGATCCACAAACTCCTGCAAATTCAAACTCCTCATAACTTTTGACTTGTTGATCAAAATAGAATAATTCAAAGCTTTCTAAGTATGCATCAATCTAAAGAACCAGTTTCAAGTTTTAATTTCTTAAGAAGTTTTTTTTGTTGCTCAAGCTACCTATTGAGCAATGAAAAGTATATATCATACAATAACTTTTTAACCATTTAGTCAAAAGTTATGAAAATTGTTGGGCTTTAAAGATATTCCTTGGGCACATGTCATGTTAAAAGTTTGAAGAGAAAAAAAAAAAAAAAAAACTCTATTTTTAATGAGCTACCTAAAATTGCTATGTTGCCAAAAAATGTAGTTTAAGCATTTAGGGGTTAAAAACAAGCTAAGAGGCAAGTATTATAAAGGCCATGAAATTATAATTTAAAATTAAAAAATCATGCAAATCAAGGCACATTTGCAAGATTTATCATATCATTAGGTAGTTTTTAAGTGGTTTTTAAAAGTGTATAATTTTTTAATATATTATATTATAAATATACACACATAGAAAGCAGGTGTACTTGAGTAGTTTGTACCCTAGGCATAGGATAAAAGACACCTAGCTTTTTTCCTTTCATATTTGAACCTTGGGCCACAAAAATTTATGGAGTAAGTACACAAAACTCCCTTGTCAAAATGGTGAACATTGACAAAGTTTCCTTATTTTCTTTTCTAATTTAGACAAAAATAGTTATTTAATTGCAACATTGATGAAATATTCAAGGATGGGGTACATGCTAAATTCAAAAGGCTTGTAATTGTGAATCTCAACCTCACCGAAGCCAATATGGTAAGAAAGAATGCAAATTTTCTCATGATAGTGTTTTTCTTGCAAGTTAGTATCACATACACTAATAGGATAATTCAATGTAAGCCAATATGAAGCAAATAAACTCTAAATCCATTTTCTAACACATAGGTACACATTGCCTTTTTTAATGTATCAGTTGCATTCATTGAATGCCTTAAGTACCTTGTTCAACTTCAAGATTCATAACTAATTTCACTATGGTCTAAAAATATGAAACAACTTAGGTTAGATGCCAATTTCATTTATTTTTATAGAAAAAATTATCAAATTTTATTTAGAAGAAGTTGAATTTTCTAAAATTCCAAATTAACTTGTAAATGGTTACTTTATAAACCTGCAACCTTAGTGTTTAAGGGGGATAGTGTCACATTGTCCATTTATTCTATGTCCCATGTCCATTGGAAGGAATTTGAGGGCAACCAAAGCTTGTGAGTTCCAAGTTGTGGTGAACAAAAGAATTACGCTATTACAACAATATGATGTGGCGAAGACCTTTCCACATCATATAAATTTTATTTATGTTTTAAATGAATTCTTATATCAATTTTTTTAATTTTTTTAGAAAAAAATTGCAATAGACAATCGTTCACTTCGGTATGGGAGGAACAACAATGGGAACAAGCTTGAAATGGGTTTCTTTTGCTTTTGAATCCCTTCCAATGTCACATCCAAATTGACATAGCATTGCAAAAAAATTCAAGTGATTTCCTCTTTAGAACCCCACTTGCAAAAAATTCATGTACATTAGTTTCCAAAATTCTATCATGTTTAGAGGCCCAAAACTACTTGAAGATACTTGTCTTCAAAGCAAGATCAAAATCCTCATCTATATTTATTTTTAAACAAATTAAATTGGAGGATCCTTTGGTGAATTTATTCAAGTACATCGTCCCAAACTTTAGAGAGAATACCCCCATCAATTGCAAATTCAATGTGCTTAAACTTCAAAATGTGCTTAAACTTAATCTTTTCTAGCCCTTCTAAAAGATAGAGTTTTGTCTTTCTTCATTTTTAGAAAAAAAAAACATATGTCTTATAACTAGTGCATTATAGTCAATATGTTGGAAAATGGATTGAAAAAAATCATCTGTAAAAAATTTGAAACAAAAAATCTTTCAATTTTTTTAATTTTTTAATTTTAAAGTAGACATCTTATTGAATTAAAGATAAAACTAATATGCTAATAACTTTTGGAAGAATTTGAGAATTGTTAATTAAAATGGTAAAAATGTTCTAATAAAACATTCATATCCTCTATTCTAGTTTTCAATTGGAAATTTTCAAAATTGAGAGCAAAAGATGACTTTATATGTTTTTTCTACCTTCATTGCCTACAAAACAAAACTCCTTATCACTCTTATCTCACAATTTGGAATTGAATGGTTCAAATGTTTTTCAATAGGTATCAATCTACACAATCTCCAAAAAATAATTAATATTTGTTTAGAATATGTTTTTTGTTGCTTGTTTTGACATTGAAATAAAAAAAACTTCTAACTTTTGTAATATTTATCAAAATGATGTGAAACAAAGCTTCACCTTGAAGACTAAGATGAGCAACATCTACCCTAAAAAATTTTGCAAAAATTGTAAATTATAAAATCAATAGAGCCTACCCAAGTTTTCAAATAGTCCTAAAGTAGGCTCCTTAGTCCTTTAGAGGTTAAATTGAAGGGGAGTTTCATTTTTTAAATACCACACATAGAATTGAACCAATATATAGATGATCAAGTATAGAGGTCTAGAAACATATGGGATGATGAGGTTTGTATTTACAAATTAGTATCAAAATCTATATGCATGTGAGGATGTACACATATTTATACATCTCTAATCTCTTAAGGACCAAATGATCATTGACCGTATTTAAGTGATCTCATGTAGGTGTATATGAAGTCATTTTTTAATAAATGTTCTTAAAACTTGACACAAGGTTTGAATATGTACCCTCTTAGGAGAAATATAATTTTTTTTTCAATTAGGTGCCAAGATCAATAGTTATGTTACCTTGAACTTTTGAGGCATTATGGGCAACTTCAAGCAATGTACAAAACTCCTCCAATAATTTTGAAATTTGGCATATGTGTAACTTACAAGATACAAGATGCAAAATATCAGAAAAATCCTTGTGTAATATAAAAATCTCACTTTAGGAGGAGGAATTAAAGTATGTTGGCCTTGTTGGGCAAGATTAGGAAAAAAAACTTTTTCTTTTAACTTTAAACATTATAATCTTTCGATTAGTGAGGTTTTCAATTAGTCAAGGTTAAAAAAAAAATTTCCACACATTCCCATACTAGTCTAGTACAAATTTATACAATTGAATTTTTCATTTTTCATTTATTTCTTACTACCCCCCCAAAATATCAATTTTCACAATTTATACCCCAAATGTGCCTTGGTCCTTTAGGAATTAAGTTCCTTTAAACATTGAAACCATATATTTGTTGATCACTTTCTTTAAGGTATATAATCTTATGAAAAATTGCCCTCGAAAGAAATAGACTTACGTAGGATAAAGCATCTTTGCGAGGGCATTTCCCAAAATAAGATATTCTCCACCTTCAAAGTTCCATTTCAAGATTTAGACACCTTATTTTTGGAAAGACCCTTGAGACAGTGCCTTGTTGTATTATACATAATTTACCTCATAATTGTATGTGATGTATGGTATTTGATCATCTACATGAGATGCAGGACATGGACTTTGTGTGGTTGGCTCTTGGGAGTTTGGAGGGTGGGGGTGGGGTGGGGCGGGGATAGTGGAAGTGACGGACATCATAATTACAGGGACATGTTTCCAGTCAGTCCGGTTCTGTATAAGCTTACTTGCCAGTGACAAAAATGATGATAAATTCTCAAAATATATATAAAATTTGTTCAGGTGAGGCAGAAGATAAAATGTATGGGGTCAGCTTGCAACTGAACTGAATGTGCCCATGCAACCATCCTATCTTCAGCAGCAAAGTTAGTTGCACAGCACTCAATTTGCTGCAGGATCATCGTCAGCAAAGAGAAAGCAGAGAAACATATTACAGAGTACTTCACACAAGTCTACTAAGCTTGGGTCGACTTATTTTTGAAAGAAAAGAAAAGAAAAAGAAAAAGAAAAAGAAAAAGATACATTATAGGCAGTCAAAACAGATACATACAACTTTCCATTGTTAACCCTGGAACGTCTAGGGAGCCATTTTGTGGCTTCTGGATGATGATTTCAGGTGGTCATAAGAAGACCTCAACAATAGATTTTTTATCCATTCTTTTTTTTTAAATGACCTTGTATGTTGAGTTACAAAGAGTGTCCAATGAAGTTTTTGGTCTATTTGATGTTTATTTCCATATAATGGAGAAGTAATGAAAAAAAAACGGATGGCCAAATTTCCCATTTCAGTGTATTTTGGGAAATTGAGTAAATCTGAAATTTCTCCTTAAAAATGACTTTTTTTTTAGTTTAAGTCCAACTAATGAAATGAAGGTCTTCTACTCTAATTTCTACTCCAATTCGTAAAATTGAATATTTTATTGTAATTTGAACTTCAACTGTATTTTTAATGAGAATTAAATGAGAATTATATAATGACACGGAAACTGAATTTACACCATGATGTTTTATACTGTAATGTACACACATGGTGAAATTTTCAGATTTTTTGAGATAATTTTTTATTTGATATGATTTTTTCTTCACTTTTTCTTCAAAAATTTGTATAAAAAGAAAAATTCTCAAAAAAATTTAAAATTTTCATGAAATATATAAAACATGTAGCTTCATCTCTTAAAAATAAAAATAAAAATTTTCATACACATCTACATACAAAGTGACAACAAACTAAGTGAGGACAATGCCATGTGAAACTAGTGGCCATAAGCATAGGCATTTCAGGGTTAATCCCTAATGTAAGAACTTGACATACAGAGACCATACTATCTACTGAAAAGAGACACACACACCTACGTGTGATTAATTAACACACACCTTCCCTTGGAAAAAAAATGAGAGCTATTAATTTGTAATAAAAAAAATCTTCACCTTCTTTGATGCGTTGATCTCCAAAAAATAACATGAGGTATGGATATGATATTGAGATATGAACACAAATGTAAATATATATATATATATATATATATATATATATATATATATATATATATATATATATATATATATATATATATATATATATATATATATATATATATATATATATATATATATATGAGATATGAATATGAGATATGAGCTATGAATACAAATACCATATGAATTATCCCATATTGAATGGGATTCCATTGCATTTCTAGAATTACAAATAGGCGAGGGCCGGGGGTATAAATTGAATTGATTCAAATAATTATTTTAGAAGTAGGGGGGTGGCAAAAATTGAGTTAATTGGAATAATTTTTTTGAGCTCATGGAAGTGGGGCAGTTGAATGAAACAAATTCATTTTTTTATATTCTTTTGAGTAGATAGTGACTGTTTTTGTCACTATCTACTCAAAAGACAAATAGGAGAAGTATGATCATAAAGCGACCTTTTAAGGGTTGTTGAGCCTTTTTTTTGGCTTTTAGATGCTTGAAAATATTTACTGTTATTTTTCACTTGAAGAAAAATTGATGCAACATCTAACACAAGTGGTTTCATATTTTTCAAAGCTTTTATAAATTACTTATGCATTTCTAAAGAATTCTGCAGTAGGTACCTATTCTTGATCATAGACCTTGTAAAACCCACTCACAAGTAGAGTCTAAAAAAATATGTGATTTGACTAAAAACAAATATTGTTGTATTCAAAAAGTAATTACACAAGGTTCCTAATTGTGCCCATTACTAAATGTAAATGGACCCTACATTCTTTTAACATTTGTAAGAAGGCAATTGGGCAATTATTTCTCATTTAGAAAAATTAATTGGACACACCTTGTTGTTGAAATGGATCTCCCTGACTCTTATTCCACCCATTGGTGAAGTATGAAGTAATATATGACAAGTCTTAATTATGCTCTTAGATTGTTGGTAGTCCACTTATTGTCCATTTCAAAGCTCCTTACATGGTTGTTCAAAGAAGAAGATTGTTTTTTGTTCATTTGCACGATAAATAAAGTGAAGAAGCCCCAATTACTACCACCCTTCTCAATTCCACCCTAATGTACTCATAGAGTACATTTTAGAAGAAAAATGTACACCACAAGTACATAAGGGTGGAATTGAGAAGAGTGATGGTAATGGATTGGTTTACTTTAATGTAACTTTATTAATCTTTTACACTGTTGTAATGATAATTTAAAAGTGATTATAAATATTGAAGAATAATGAATGAAATTTTTTTCATGTATACAAATCACATTGATGTTTTCATGATGTTATCCCTAACTGTTGATTTAGTTTTTCACTTCACGTGGTTGCAATAAAGTAAAGTTGGGTACAAAAATAGTTTTTGCAATTGGATAGGGGTCCATTTGGGGTTCCCTACCTTAATTCCAAGTTCCAAGTTTTCTTCAAAGCTAAGTTCTATTTCCTTGGTGCAATAAAAAAAACTCCATGTTGTTCAATTGCTACAACATATGCAAAGATAACCCTATTACATGTGAGACACATTTAGTAGTTTCTTTAGTTTACCTAAGCTCTATTTTAAACTCTATAGTGCTTTTAAATTTTGAATGACAATGTAGAAAGATGACTATAATATCATCCTAATGGATCGTATTTAGATTTGTCAAGCCACCTATATCTCATAGTCATCCATTTGTCCAACACATCCATTTGATTTGAACCACCTATAATGCAATGTAGTCAACAATGTGCTAATTTTTTGACATGATAATCTTCATCAATGTAGTCACATCTTATCTATGTATTGTACTATGTATGTGGTATGTTGGATAGGTAGTGCACACATGTAAGGGCTACTAGGTAGGAATTGGGAGCACATTAATTAGTATTTGGATGGGTTTTGTGTATCCAACCATTGCTACCCACAAATGCATACCATTCCACCTGTTGGCACCCATTCTACATATCCATTGGCACATAAATTGTACATCTATTGTTGTTGCTAATTGCCCTCCATCCCACATATTGTCACCTATACTTATATTTGTTGGCATCCGTATTGCATATCTATTGGCACTTAAATTGTACATCTATTGCCGTTGATAATTGCCTTCCATTCCACCTATTGTCACCTACACTTGTATCCGTTGGCACTTAAATTATACATCTATTGTTGTTGATAATTGCCTTCCATTCCACTTGCTGTCACCTACACTTGTATCTATTGGCACTTAAATTGTACATCTATTGATTTTGATAATTGCCTTCCATCCCACCTATTGTCATCCACACTTATATCCATTAGCATAGTCTAGTATTGCACATCCATTGGTGTTTTAAATTATTTATCCGTTGTCGTCCATAATTGCCTCCTATTTCACCTATTGGTGTCCAAATTGTCTACTAGTGTTGGCCATAATTGTCTTCCATTTCACTTGTTGTCGTTCATTATTGTCTCCTCATTCACCTGTTGGTGTTTAAATTGTTTATCCATTGTCATCTATAATTGTCTCCCATTCACCCGTTGGCGCCTAAATTGTATATTTATTGGCACCAATAATTACTTTTTCATTTCACCCATTGGCTCCTACATTTCATATTCGTTGGCACCAATAATTGCTTCCCATTCTACCCATTAGTGTCCATGTTTTATATTTTTTGATGCCCACATTGCATATTCACTAGCACCACACTTTTAACACCTAATTCTGCCCCAAAATATTTTTGTCATTTAATATTAGTAAACTATGAATGACAATAATAAAAATTCAAAACTCTAAAATCCAAGGCCTAAAATCTTATATGAGTCTAGACCATTTGGTTGTCCAATCTAGTTTATTCATCCAATGAACATGTTTTGGCACAATAGAATTAAAGACTAAATACATAATTTGAAGAATTCAATATTTTGAATGCTCAATATTTTTCATCCATTTTGACCCCTACATAATAATAGGCATACTTTAAACATCACAAGTACAAAAGTGGAGGTACTATGTATTTAACTATATTAAATAGGTCATGTAGAGATTTTGTTTGTTTGTATTTGTTTTTCTTACAAATACATGCAATATTTTCATCAATTTATTTTGATGATTTCAATTTAGCTTCATGTGAAAAGTAATTTTCACAATGTAGTCAATTAAATTAGTTTTTTAAGGTCACTGAAATCTATCATATATATGTTATATAAAATATTTCACCATTGATTTTATCCTTCAAAGATTGTAGTATTTCTAAGTCTAAAATTGCTTCATAATATTTATACCCAAAGCAAGGCTAGAATGTTTATTTATATTTATTGCTTTAGTTAACTTGTACAAGTATATCCCTCCAAAATTTGAGAATGAAAAAATCCACCTATTGCAAATTCAATGTGCCTAACCTTCAAAAAATATTTTTTTTCAAATCCTTTCTAAATATGAAGTTTTGTATTTCAACATTTTTAGTATATAGTACATATTTTCCATGTCTTCAGCTTGTACCAATTTTAGTCACTATATAGAAAAATTATTTGAGAATACATGGAAAATAAATAAACCAAAAAAATTCATATTCATCTTTAGAAAATTTATTAAATATTGTGGTGGTTGTTGATGAAAGAAAAATTTAAATTGCTAATAACTTTGACAAAAAATTGGGAATTGTTGATACCAATGGTGAGAATGTTTTAATAAACAACATTTTAATCCATTTCCATTTTTCTTGAAATTTTTTGGAATT
The DNA here is from genome assembly GCA_963969395.1 of Pseudoscleropodium purum. Lineage (NCBI taxonomy): Eukaryota > Viridiplantae > Streptophyta > Bryopsida > Hypnales > Brachytheciaceae > Pseudoscleropodium > Pseudoscleropodium purum. The sequence goes on from OZ017803.1 coordinate 18,098,707, forward strand.
GAGTTTTAAAAATTACTTTATAAGGGATTTTTTTTGGCCTTCATTGCCTTCATAATAAAATTCCTTGTAACTTTTATCTTATTATTTGGAATTGAATGCTTGAAACTTTCTTGTGTGGGTATTAATATAAACAATGAAATACAATTAATTAATTTTTTTTAGAAATATTTTGAGTTGTTTGCTTTGAGATTGAAATGGAAAAAGATTTCTACCTTTTGTAATATTTGTTGGAATGATGTGAAGCTTTGTTTCACATAAAGATGATTAGCATCCATCCTATAGATTTTGCGCAAAAATTCTTAATTGTAAAATCAATAGAGAGCCTTCAAAAAATTCTTAAAAATCTAAAACAGGCTCCTTTGTCCTTTAGGGGTTAATCTTAAATTTCAACTACAAGCTTTTTCATAACATTGTTATCTAATTCAAAAGTTTTCTCATAGGAACTAACTGGAGACAAAATATTCTACTATTGTTAACTCCTTTGCCTAAGCTAAAAGACTTCAACAAGCTATATCTAGTTTAGATACACTGTTTGTAATAAAAAAATTGACTTGTTATACACAATTTGACACTTTGTTTGGGCTCTTTAAGGTACATATACCCACGATCATTAATGTCCAAAATCAAACCCTTTCATTTGGACCAAAATATGATACCAAAAACTTAGATGTTGGTTATAGAAGGTGTACACAATAAGAATATGAGAGCCTACAAGAACCTAGTAGCAATTTTGATATAACTTGACAATGCTTTCAAATTCATATGCTAGTAAAAGAACAGTGACTAAATCAACAAAAAATCAACAATTTTTTGTTAATGTTGTATTGCATTGTCCATTTTTACAATTTTTAGTTGATTTTGGCACAAGTTAACAAAATGGTCATTGAATTTTGTTAATTTGAATAGTGCATGTTCAAATCAACAAAAAAATCAATACTTTTTTATTCACTTTGACTAACAAATTTTTGTTTCAAACATTGTAGGTTGGGATAGTATATTAAAAATAGGATAATTATGTTTCTCTTGTTTTATTCTTACAACTCCTATGCACTTTCACACTCAAAGTTAAAATGTACATTATTAAACAAGTCCTTCAAACATCTACACGGTTAAATTTAAAATAAAAAAATTGTTTCATTGGAGATAACTATAAGCCCATGTTCTTTTTTCATTTCAAAAATCTTGGACATTTAGGAATTAAATCACCATGGTTGGAATTTTATGTACCATAGATTGTATGTTTTAACTTAATCATTTAAAATTTGGTGTATTCAAACTCAGTAGACTTCAAAGGCCATTTAAGCATAGTAAAACAACTTTTTTCAAAATGCTTTCCCCTTACAAAAGCTGCAAAATCAAGTTAGCTTTCAACTCCAAAAAATATTTTGCAATTTCAAGTCATTAATCAAAATTTATGGACAAAATTCAATCAAAATTATGGACAAAATTTAGTCAAAATTATGGACAAAATTCAGAGAAGATGTTTAAAATGTCAAAAAAATGTCCGTTCCAAATCCTTTCTAAATTTTGTCCATAAATTTTGATTGAAGCAAAAGACATTTTAGAGGTGAAAGTTAACTTGATTTTGCAACTTTTATAATATTGAAAGAGTTTAAAAAAAAGTTGTTTTACTATGGTTAAATGACCTCTAAAGTCTATTGAGTATACAACTGAATAGAAAAACTAGCTAGCAATAACTAAATAAATAAAATTGAAACCCACATGTTTACATATAAATGAGTGCTTGGTGTGTTGGTTAAAGCCTTGCATTCCAAGCATGAGGTGCAAGGTTCAAACCCAATTGGCACTTCTTGCTAGGGTGGTGGCTTACCTTGGTGGTAGTTCCCCATTGGTTTGAATTGCTTAAGTAGCCATTTTGTGATGATGTGACACTTGCCACATGTCAAAATTTGTATGGTCAAATTTATTTATCATTCTTGACTTGACCAAATTAATTAAAAAAATCAACACTTCCTTGTTCACAATTGCCCAAATCAACATGTCCAAATCATCAAAAAAATCAACACTTTTTTATTGAATTTTTGTTAATTTTTTTATTGAATTTTGTAGTAGTGATAACTTGTTCACACATTGTCCAAATAATACATCCCAAAATACATTGAAATCCCTTCATCTACCTATGAGATCCTATACAAATATTTTTGTTTTAAATTAAAAGCCATTTTCAATTCTTATTAATTAGAAGAAGCACACTTATTGGACAACTTGGGGAGAAGAGACTCATGTATTTTCACTGAAAAATAAAAATAATATAGGTTCAAGATTAAGAATAAAGAGTAAGGAACTATTGTAATTAATTTGTAAAGGACCAAAGAGGACACTTTAGGCTTTTTGAGAACTTGGGTAGACTATTGACTTTACAATTTGGAATTTTTAAATTTTTTTAAAGAATGGATGCTATTCATCATAATGTACATGAGGATTTGTTTCATGCTATTCCAATAAACATTGCAAAAGTTAGAAGTTTTTTTTTAGCATCAATGTCAAATTGGGCAATAAAAATTATATTTAAAAATAATATTGATTATTTTTTAATTTTATATATTAATACCTACTCAAAAACATTTGAACCATTCAATTCCAAATAATAAAGTAAAAATTACAAAGAATTTTATTATGCAAACAATGAAGGTAGAAAAAACATATAAAGTTGTCTTTTGCTCTCATTTCTGAAAATTTTTACATAAAAATAATTGTTCTCACTATTGGGATTGAAATTTTTTAATTTCTTGTAAAAGTTATTAGCATATTAGTTTTTTCTTTCAATCAATCAATACCACCTTCCGCTCTACAATTTTTTAAGGATGAATGTGAAAATATTCTTGATTGAATTTTATGTATATATATTTTTTTCAATCCATTTTCCAACATATTTACTAAAATGCATAAGTTATAAGACATATATTTTTTTCTTCTAAAAACATTGAAAGACAAAACTTCACCTTTCGAAAGGGCTAGTAAAACTTATATTTGAAATTTAGGCACATTGAACTTGCAATTGGTGGGGATATTCATTTTAAAATCTTAAGACAATGTAGCTGACCAAGTTAATAAAGGATCCTGTAGTTGGATTTGTCAAAATCTAAATATTGATGAAGATTTTGATCTTGCTTTGGAGATGAAAATATTGAAGCAGTTTTGAACCTCTAAACATGTTGGTCCTTTAGAAGGTTAAAGTAGGATGATCAATAGTAATCCCATTGGTTGTTATATATATTTAGACTTGTTAGATTTCTATTTTTTCCATCAAGGACAAATAAATCAAATAATAACAAAGTAAGGTATCGGCAAGGATTATTGGAATGTAGATAAGATACAACTAGAGATAATTATAAATAGGATATCAATAAGGATTATAAGAGTGTGAAGATAAGATATAGCTAGAGATGAAATAGAGTAAAATATTGGTAGGACTACTAAAAACAAGGATATAAATGACTTGACCACGATGATTGTAAGCACAACAAGTCGTTTATACCCTTATTTTTTATAGGGTAGGGAGCGTGGAGTGTGAAATTAAGATATAGCTAGAGATGAAATAATGTAAGGTATTGATAGAAGATGTGGAAATATAGAGGTGAAATGTAATTAGAGATGATGTAAACAAGGCATTAATAGATAACTTGGTAGACTCAAGCCAATTGCTTTGATTGACATAGACAAACAAAATATCAATTGAGAAAAATAGCAATGTTTTATAATGCACTTGTATTGTGCAAGAATACCTAACAAGACTTCAATATAGAGTTCTAAGGCTTGTATTGGTAAGATTGAGGTTTCCTCTATCTTGCATTCAATATATACTATCACTATATCCTGAAATTTCTTCAAAGATTCTCTAGGAGGCACTAAGAAATCCTAAGGGTTATTAAGAGGCTTTAAGAAGCCACATATCTAGTCTAAAAGAGTCACTTGAAGGTTTAAAGTAACCATAAAAATATTATAGGAATCTTCCATGATACAAGGTAGATATACCAATCATTAAAAGAAGGTATGATTTTTACAAAGGCTAATAAGAGAGAAGTTATCCAAGTTGATGAAGAATGAATGTCTATTACATTCCTACAATCAAACAACAAATCAAAGGAATTTTCTCATAAATAAGGGAGGAACACCTATAATCGTCAATTTAAGCAATTCAACATAATTCAGTTGAAATGAATTTTTTCTAATTTTTTTTTTAATATTACCAATTGAAATTGATGAATCTAAAAAGAAATTATAACTTTTGGATAAGGCATCTAATTTCTACAAATTTTCAAAGTAGAACTCCATACGGCACCCAAAACTACACTCTACTAAATCTACCTCAATTTTAGAACCAAAATCTAAAGAAATTAGAGCCCAACAACCGCAATTAAGCATGGAGATGATTTGAAGGTACTTTGGACACGGTTTCAAGGTACTCTTGGAAACACTTTAAGGTAACTCTACTCTCAAAGTATGGGTACACTAATGGTTATGGATGTTCCTACCTTATAGGTCAACTTTCTAAGGGAGGAGATACACTATAGGTAGGCAATAACAAATTTATTTCCATTATGGTTCCAAAGGAAAATTATTCACATCCATTTGGATGCTAATGTGGCTATTTTGATTCTTTTAAAAATTATAGAAAATGTTGTGATGGGTAGTTGCAAGAAAGATCAACTTTTTTTTGTAGCATTTTGCTAAAATTGTAGTTTCTTCGATTAGTACCATGAGTATTATGAAATAGAACAATCTTAATCATTGATCTAAAAAATCAACGGCTAGAGGTATAGTTGCAAGTACTAAAATAATATAGTATTCTAAGACAAATAATAGATACAACAAGGAATAAATTAATAATAAATAGAAAATCATTAACAAAAATAAATAAATGTTTGCTAATTTGTAAGGACTTGATGGTAATCAAAATTCACCAAAAAAAATGAAGTCAAAACCATCTTCAATGTTGAGAAGTGTGTATGCAAAGGAGCCCTATATGTACAAATATGGAGGCTATAAAATAATGTGTTCTTAGATTTTTTTTTGGTAGGCACATGTCCCTCTACTCTGGGAGTAGACTATAAAATTTCAGCTCTAAATCCATAATTTTGGATACTCCTTAGTACTAAAATCTCCTAAACCTCAAAGTGTAACAAATTAGCAAAATTGACTTTGAAATACAAATATATATATATATATATATATATATATATATATATATATATATATATATATATATATATATATATAATTTATTTATTTTAATTTCTAAAAAATATGGTATATGATTCTAATCAAGTTATCCATCTTCAAATAAAAAATCAAGTTAATTGGGTTCTACTTTCAAAAATTCTAGCGGAAAACAACTTTATTACTCTAAATGTGACACAAAATAGAACCATTCCTCCTTGCAATCTTCCTGATATAATAAATGAATCTTTTGTCAAATATAGAAGAACAAAATGGCTTTCATTGAATTTCATAAATTCATAATTTTTCAATCCAATTCCATCCTTTCAACACCAATTCCACACATTAATTGTTGTAAAACAAACCCTTTATAAGTTTTATTACATGAAGGATTAATATAGGACAATTGAATCTAAAACTAGGGCTACAATTAGATTGGGACAATTTAGGGTCTACCCATCTTAAATGTTTTGTTGTGGTAAGATAATTGATCATATTTGTGACACAATTTCAAATCACTACTAGAAAACTTTGGAATTTCAACAGATTTCTGTTGATTCAATCGCGTTGTTCCGGTCACTACACAACATAAATCTATTAACTTAACAGATTTTGAATCAACAAAATCAACAAAAATTTGTTGAAATTCCAATTGAATAATAGTGAATGTGTCCTTTTCTAGATAGATACTAATTTATTTTTCATAGATGCAAAAGTGTAAGAGAAAGCAATATCAATGTCAATTTTATTTTCCTATAAAGTATGAAACTCTTTAAATTTTTTGAAGTTTGTTGCCCAAGTAGCCTATAAGTACCACTAGGTCACTCCAAAATAACAAAAAGTACATCCAACCTAGCACCTTACTCACTTCAAATGGCCATAGGTTTATTCTAGAACTACCACAACATTATTCAAGACCTTAATGTAGTCACGTTATTTGATGGTTTAAAAAAATTCAAATGGTATAAGAGTTTATTTTTTGCCTCTTAAGTTATTTCTAAATTTTAGCTCTCTCAGCCTCCTCAATACCACTTCTATACACACCAACAATGTCTATGAGCTCATTTTTTTTTATAAAAGCGGAGCATTTTGACTTCTTGCATGGTTATAATAGGCCCTTCTATAGAATGACACAACCAATCACATGGCATGAATAGGATTGATTACCTTAGTTTTGTAACAATATCTCATGGATACATGAAGCAAATGTTGTATTCAATCTCTCTAGTCCATCATGTTGAATCAAAGTATTACTTTCCCTCATCTCAATTTTGCCCTTACGTAAGGTCCATGGGGCACATTTAATCTCTAAAGGTTTTTGGTGTTTGTAGGCCCAAAATTGCTTCAAAGTACTCAAATCCAAAGCAAAGCTACCATCTTCATTTATATTTATTTGTTAACAAATCCAACCATAGGATCATGTAGTTAATTTGAATGTTAGAGTACACATACCCTCTTAAATTTGAGAATAAAAAACTTTAACAATTGCAAGATCAGATTTCTTTAATTTCAAATACCAATTGCAAGATCAAGTTGCTTAAATTTCAAATAAAAGTATTTTCAATTCTTCCCAAATGGTTAGATTTCATTTTTTAAACTTTTTACACAAAGATGTGCAGATCCTACAACTTGTTACTTTCTATAATATGTTGAAAAACAAAATTGAAAATATTTATGAAAAAATTCAAATAAAAAATAGTAAATAGAAAGAAGTAGAGTATAATTCAATATACTAATGCGTTAAGAATTTATTTATGGAAATGAAAAAATTCCAATCCCAATGGGTGTAATGTTGTATTAAACAATCTACATTCATAATTTTTTTCCCAAAATATTGAAAATTGAATTAAATAAATGACATCAAAATTTTCCTTAGAATAGAGATTTTATAACTATCTACAAACCAAAACTCCTTGTAAATTTCATCTCACTAATCAAATGGATAGATTGAGAACTTTCCACATATATACATATTACCAATTTCAAAATTTTATTTCTAAAAATAGTGATTTTAAAAGAATCTTTTGAAGTTTCCAACACAACCCATTTAGCAATGAGAGTTTCATATTATGCAATAATTTTTTAACCGTGTAATCAACAATTATGAAAATTATTGTGCATTGATGCTATTCTTTAGGCACATATTGTGTGAAAATTCAAAATTTTGTTTGTAGTGAGCTAACCAAAATCACTATGTTGCCCAAAAAACATTGTTTAAAATTTTAGGATTTCATACCAAAAATGTATATGACAAGTACATGACATGTACATGAGAGTAGAATTGAGATTGAGGTGATAATAGGCTAGTTCACTTTATATCTTCACTCTCTTCAACCAAATGTTCCCCTTTGATAAATTCCATGAGTGATTGAACCATGTTCTAATGGTGCATCACATTGTCAACTGAAAGCTACTTTACATACATATGCTAAGGGCCACTTCACATAAGGGCCAAAGGTTGAGAGTCCATCGGCCTCCACCAATCAAATTTTAGAAAACCTCGACTTTGGCCTCTCCACCCTTCACACAAGGCAACACAATCCAAAGTTTGTTGCCTTCCAAATTTCCTACATGGTAGCCCCATCTTGTACGTGGCAATAGCCTCATGATAGACTCTCAACTAAAGTTTGAGTGGCAACCCAAACTCTAGTCAAGAGTTTGTCGAATTACCATTTATTGCCCATTTCTTTGGACTCTCGCCCAAAGTTTGGCCATTAACTCCCATGGCCTCTCAACTTGGTCGGCCCATGTGTGAAGTGCCCCTAACTTATAAGATGAGTAATCCTCAAATTGACACTTTTTGCTCACTAGGCCAAAGTAGGAGGTTCAAAATACATTTAAAAAGTGCCCACCTTCACAAATGTACATTGCATGTTCATGTTGTTTTTTGTAGCCTTCAACAATGTACAAACAATGTACATTTTAGGAAGTGGATGCTTTTAGAGACCTACGCCATATCCACTTCAAAATTTCATAACTAATTCTCTAAAGTTCCAAAAAAATATGAAACGGCTTGGGTTAGATGCCAATTTCACTTGTCTATTGGGGAAAATTTACTGGAAAATATTTCAAGAAGTTACACCTCCCTAAAAATCTGTTTCAGCCCTTAAATGGTCAGTTTATGGACCTACTACCTTCATTACTATAATTAGATTGGTCAAATTTTCATTGATTTTCTTCTTGGCAACTAAAAAGAGGTTCCAGTGCACCAAACTGAAGAGGATGACATTTTGGATAACTCATTGTGTACCAAAATTACAAAGAATCCAATTATTTTTGGGGGTCAATATTGTAAAATCATTTTTTCAACATAAATACACAAATTGCTTTTGGAGATCAATACTGTCAATACAGAGTGACATAATGGTGGCACTGTTGTTGGATGTGGGTGCACTACAGATTTTGGGTGTCAGTACCCGCCTTCCATCATTTTTCCATTCCGTCCACACGTCAGGGTGCCACATGTGCAACATGTTTATGATACTTTGGAAGGAGACGAAAGCTGGCTGGAAAAAGTGCGTTTGATTTGTTTCAAAAAGAAGAAAAAAAACAAAGCTGGCATGAGTATGTTGCAGAAAGAAGAAGAGAATCATATGCACTGCAAAGCTTTCATAACTTAGCTTGTTTCCAACTCTCTGCTCACTATAAGTAAATAAGAATCTACAGTACTTTTTTCCATAATAAATCCCTTAAGAAAAAAACACCCCAAGATCAGCCTGTCCACTAAGATAGATGCCAGACATTCTGGAGCTCGTGTAAAGTTATACCCCCATCAATGTGGCTTGGATGTGTATGATAATTGCTATGATAATCAAGGAGGCCAAAAATCAGGACTTCCAAGCTCAAACTTCTACACACTCACTCATTCAAAGCTTCAGGCTCATCAACCAAAAAAAAAGGAAAAAAAGAAAAAGAAAGCCTTGGTCTTACACTGGAATGTACTGACAGCTGGCTTGATAAATTAACTTGCTAATAATTTAGCAGAGACAACCAGACATGTGCAGTACATTGCACAGGGTGCATTGGAGCTGAGCAGAGCATAACGGAGGTTGTGTCTTCTGTATGTGCAACTGTGTGTCCATGGGCAGTCAGGGAGGATTGACCCCTCTATTGCCCTGGGTTTCACCCTGGTAGAAAACCCTGAAATTTTTTATTTGCCATGTATGATAAAATTTGCAAATTCTGAATTCATATTTGCAATCACACACCATGGTTGTCATACTGGGCAAGTTACTATTCATTTCATGTCCTGTAGGACGAGTTATTATTCATCAAAGAGGTACATTTGATGAATAATAACTCGTCCTATAGGACATGAAATGAATAGTAACTTGTCCAGTATGACAACCATGTCACCCCCCCCCCCCAAATTAGCAAAGATTCGTGATGAAATACAAATTTTGAGAAACACAAAATAGGGGGCAATTTTTGACATTTACCCTCTGGTGGGGCAATAGAAGAGTCAATTCTCTCTAGCTGTCCATGGGCAGGCATGGCCCAGGGAGGATTGACCCCTCTATTTCCCTGTGTTTTATTCTTGTAGAAAACATTGAAATTTTTTATTTGCTACATATGATAAAATTTGCAAATTCTGAATTCATATTTGCAATCACACACCCCAAATTAGCAAAAATTCTTAATGAAATACAAAATTTAAACAACACAAAATAGGGGGCAATTTTTGACATTTACCCTCTAGTGGGGCAATAGAAGAGTCAATTCTCTCTAGTTGTCCATGGGCAGGCATGGCCCAGGGAAGATTGACCCCTCTATTGCCCTATGTTTTATTCTTGTAGAAAACATTGAAACTTTTTATTTGCTGCATATGATAAAATTTGCAAATTTTGAATTCATATTTGCAACCAGAGATCCCAAATTAGTTGAGGAATATGATGAGATACAAAATTAAGCAATGCCAAATAGGGGGCAATTTTGACATTTATCCTCTGGTGGGGCAATAGAGGGGTCAATCCTCCCTGGCCATGGATAACTGTGTATAGATGTGCATGGGTTGTCATTGGTGCCAGAGTTATCCAAGGTCTACGGTAGTTCACTCTAGAAGTGTTCATCAGCTTTGAAAGTGACCATGACAAAGAGGTTAATTTTTACTTTCTTCAATGTATAAGCAATATACATTTTTTAGGAGGTGGGTGCTTTTAGTGACCATAGCGTTTCAACTTTGAAAATTCATAACTAATTCCATGAAGGTCCTAAAACAATGAAACAATTTGGAGTTAGATGTCAATTCTATTATTTTCTCCCTACAAAGAATTCTACTATAAATTGTTTTAAGGAATTTCTTGCTTCCATACAAAAGGCAATCAACTTTTCAACCTCTAAGAGACTATATGACATTTTTTTTGACAATATAGTGATTTGGGGCGCAACTCACTATGAACAAAAAAATTTATTTTATTTTTTTGAAACTTTCACACAGCATGTGCTTGAGGAGTAGCTTGTAGGCATAACAATTTTCATAACTTTTGATTACATAGGTAAAAAGTTATTGTATGATATGTAATTTTCAATGAATTGCTAGTAGTCTAGGCAACTCATAAAACTTCTTTACAAATCACTTTTTGAAGAAATAAAAATTTAAAACTGGTTTTCTAGATTTATGTGTACTTGGAAAGCTTTGAATCATTTTATTTTGAACACTGAGATAATAATTATGAGAAGCTTGAGTTTGCAACAGTTATGGAATCTCTATTATAAAATAAATTTTGAAGTCCTTTATTTAACTCAATTTTCAATATTTTTGAAATAAAATAAAAACATTCGGTGTACATTGTTCATTACAACATTACAACCATTAGAATTGACATTTTTCAATTCCATAACTAAATTCTTAAAAATTGAATATTTTAAATCATTCTCTACATTTTTCTCCTTACTATTTTTTCCTTATATATTATACAATTCCAAATGACCTTGATTTTTTTCAAGCATACAACCAAATTCTCTTGAAGAATGAATCAAAAGAAGTACAACCATTTGGAACATTTTTTCATATAAATGTGATCTTATGAAGTGTAGCTATCCTTTTTTTTGTACAAACCTAAAAAATGGTTTTAGTCAATTCAAATGCAATCGGCACAATGGAAATTTCTAAATTTTTTTTCCACATCTTTTCAAATCAGCATAATATAGATTTTATAATTACATGTGTCTAATTTATTTATTTTATAATTTAGTATTCATACTAGAAATTAGAGTTGCTCAAACGTCCAACATTCGTGTCCATCTATTTTGGAGCATCCAGGGACATAGAGAATTTAGTTTGTGCTCGTCCAATGGTCAGACGGATGTGTAGACAAGCAGGTGGACGGTAGACACCAATCCAAACCAACAAAAACTTCATTTTCCATTTACAACCTTAATTTTTGGAATTTTGAGGTGTGTAACATACCATTGAAAAGGTCTCAAAAATACCTTTCTAATGATATATTACATGTTATCGTGTTGAGAGCGTTTGCCTTGGAAAATCACGAGGATTTTGGCTATGACTTGAAATGGCTTAGGAAACACGTATATGTCGTCGCAAATAAGTCTTCAACCTTAAACGTCGAATTTTCTATTTGATCTTGAAACCTCTTCTCACTGGCCTGTTTTGATGTGGCTTTAAGTGGGTTTAAGGGTAAACGTGGGGATAAAAAAACTATATGATATGAAATAGGTAAAACATGACAATTGGATTATGAGTTGAACCATTCGAAAGATTGGCTTTTAAACTCTTGGTGATTAGCTTTAAGAACCAAGCTCCACCGTAAGAATAAGTAAGTCTCGACCATATGAGCCATTAACTCCATTTCATCACCCAATCTCAATTATGTGGGCAATTAATCCCACTTTGTCACCCACGATACAAAATGAGGCTAGCGTTGGTGTAACCCAAGCCATCCGCAATAATAAATTTTACAAAGTTACAAGCCACATATACACAAGTCTTCAAAACTTTCTTTAATCTCCAATTTCAACCTCCAATTTTCAAGCTGAACTTTTCATGAGTGCCACCATTGTTCCATAACTCCAAATGAGGTGAGTAAGAGCTTTTTGAAAAGCTAACACAAACTTCTATTTTTTCTGTAAATTTCAAGTAATTTAAAAACTCTGTCCAACTTCTATGATCATCTAAAGTTTCGCCTTTGAAAAAAGAAGGGCAGTAGACCCTCTTTCATTTCCACACTTACAATTTATTTATACAAATTTCAAATAGAATGAGTGATATTTTTATAGAAAGCTAACACAATTTTCAACACTTCCTCCAAATTTCATTGCAAACCAAGAACGTTTCCGTCTTTTATGGTCGGTCAAAGTCTTTGCCTTCTAATTTCAAAGGCAACAAACCTCCCTCTACTCAAACTAGCACAACTTTTAATTCACAACTCCAATTCAAGTAGTTTAAATCAATTTATAAACTAGACACCATGACACACAACTTTTTCAAATTTCAAACTTTTTCAAACTCACAATACAATGCTTTTAAACATTTGGAATCTTTCCTAAACTCACAATGGGAGAGAAGATGAATAGAATCTACCTTTTCTCTACTTTATCACCACTTTAACCACACAAATAACTAAGATTAGTCCCTAACTCACTCCCAAAATTACAATATCAATAATTGAGTACTTATTTGGCTGTACAACTATCTCTTTATCTTTATCTTTGAAAGAAGTTCATTTCAAATTTATCTAGAAGACAAACTATTTGAATATTTCCTTCATATTACTTTACAAATACAAAATTATTGTAAAAAATCACTTCAACTATGGAATGAAAAAACAAAACTCAACGTATATCTAGTAGAAATAAAAATAACTAAAGCTTTAATTGAAATATCATTCTATTAGCAAAAATTTGAGAACACGTTTGATGGTAACAACAACATAATCGATGTGATCTACCTTAGTTAAAGGATTGACTGGCCCTTTTAACCATTGTTGGTGACCAAAACTCCCTTTAATAAGCCTTACCATATAATAATATTGCTTGTCGTTTAAACTTTCAAAACATTCTTCAAATGTGATTTTATGACTATTGGGTTCAATACATTCAACTTGCAACAAAATCATCAATGTCTAAGCATCATGTTGAAGATTACCGTGCCATTGTTTCTCCATGTAAGGTTTTTTTGTTGGTTGAGACGGCCCAGCTTCATTTTTTGGTCGCCCATGTAGCATTGAAAGACCCAGTGGCACTTGTGGTTGATTTGGTAGTTCTGATAAAAGAAATTCAAATTCACGTTTCGGTTGAGATTCTTCATCTTGAGAGTCAAAAAATCCCTCTACTTTGACACAATATAATCTAAATAAAAAATAAAGAAAAGAAATATCAAATGATATGAAGCTTTCAAATGAATCCTTCTCTATATAGTTGCCTATAACGACAAAGAGAAGGCGTCACTTTGAAACCACCTCAAATGACGTCATCTTCTTTACAATGTTACAAACATTCAAACCTATCTAAATAATATAAATATACATATTTTACATAATGTCTATATATGCAATACAACAACGCCCTCAAACTCTAAAAGCTCAGATTACAAATGATCAAAAAAGATCACAACAAATGCATTTTTAGCATCACTACAGAAGCCCGTCCACCCACTTGGTAGACATATGGATGAATGGTCAGTTGGGCAGACAAACCTCATAAAGAAAAAAAACTTCATTCGTCATTTGCAACTTCAATTTTTGGAATTTTGAAGCGTGTATTATACCATTGAAAAGATATCAGAAATACCTTTTCAATGGTATATTATACGCCCCCAAATTCCAAAAACTCATATCGCAAATGACCAAAAAAGGTCATAACAAATGCTTAGTGAACTTCTGCCCTATTGTTTGCTTGGTTGTTCCTCGTTTATTAAAACATTGGATTTTAGAATGTACGGGTTCACTTTCTAAATTTTATTTTATGCTAAACATATTCATGTATCATGCATGTATGAATATGTAATTCATGTAAGTTTCTACGTATTAGAAGTTGTAAATCCTATATTCTAAACCTTAATTCTAACTCTAAATTCTAATGCTAAATTTTACATTGCTTGTAAAATTTAAAAAAATATGAATGCAATGTGTGGACTATGGAATATGTTTCCCCTCAATTTTGCTTAGATGAGATTATTAAAAAATACTACATATATAGATCTCAATGATTCATTTTTTGATGTTCTGAACATGATTTTTTTTTTCCATTAGTTCATGTACTATTTTGTTGCAATTGTTCACATGTAGAATATGCAATTATAATTTAAAGTGTTTATTTAAGTTTGTTGAAAAATGTATTGAAAATTTGAAACACCAAGCTATGCATAGTACAAGCAATTGTATTATTTTTTATTCTATTATAGGATGCTATTAAAAACGATTTAACATTGTATGATAACTTTTAACAAAATCATTTATACATGCATAAGTTTTATTGTTACTCTTTGGTATGAAGCTTTTATATTATATGGGCTTGTGTATAATCACTTGAAATGTATTTTAGTCCAGTCTCATAGGATATAGTTGGTTTAAAATTACAAAGAAATTAGAAAAATGTAATTTAATATATGAATTGAATGTTTTGAGAACAATAAGAGCTTAAAAATATTAATTTTGTGAATTCTTTTATAGAAAGGCTTTTGTAAAAATTATATTAGATTAAAAAGACTAGAAAGTTAGCGGAGATAAAATTAAAATGAATTAAGATTAAAAAGACTAGAAAGTTTTGTTAAGTTGCTTCTAGGTTAGTATAATTAATTTTCTGACTAAAGTAAGCTCTAGGAATCTAGGAATCTAGGTTGCATATATATTGTATAAATGCCTATATAAAGTTTTGTTAAATTGCCAAGTTTCCAATACTCTAGACTCTTTTAGATTGTGTCATTGTATAGTCTAAAATATAAATCCATACTAGCCTTCTTAAACTTTAGATTTTTTTGTACATACATATATGTCTCAATTTTTTATGCTAGAATCTTGCCAAATTAAAGGAACTAACCATGATCAATCTTTTTTAAAAGCGAGCATATTAACATCTTTAATTTGTGGAAGGATATCATTCATGTGAGAAAAATTAACTAAGTCAATTGCAACCAGTTTGCATGGCCTGCAATCGACCAAATTATTGGCTCTTTTATGGGAAGCAAACCTCTTAGAAGTGAGTGGAGACACAACAAAAACATGGACTTCAAGATTGGTACTAGTTAGAAAACACCTTGACTATATATATTTGTTTGACTAGTTTTTGAAAAACTAATCAAGGTGTTTCTAACTATTTTTTTGAAAACTAGACATACTTCTTCCTTTTATATGGGCATTTATATAATATATATGCAACCTAGACTACTTTAGTCAATAAATGAATTGTACTAACCTAGAAGCAATAGACTTGGAGCTTTCCCAAGGGTAGCAACCGAGAGGCCAGAGCTCTTTTTTTTTGAGCTCTTCTTTAGCAATAACACTTCTTTCAATGTATAGCATGCTACTATGGAAAATAATTGTGCACAAGTCTTTAGGCATGACCTCTCAATGGTTGATTGTCATTACCGTCTCTGTATTTTTTGTTATAACAAGGGAATTCTTTTCTACCATAGTCTTGAACTTGGTCCCCATAGGGATCTATGTGAGCATTCGTACAAGGAGATTCTTTATGACGATGTGGTAGGATAGCAATTTGATGAGGTTGGTGATATTGAATAATGCTACCACAAGTGCCATAGCAGTGTTTATGGGGATGATTAAAGTGGCGTTTGAAGGTACTAAGAAACTAAGGTTCTAAATGACGTTATGGAGTATGTCGACAAAGGCGGTTAGGCATTGGAAACAAAGAGTAGAGGATGATCTCACGGTTAGTTGGAGGAATAGCTATGGGTGAATTTATGGTGGGCATGATGATCATACCCCCAACCAACAACAATGACAAGAGAGACAACAAATACAATCTAGCTCCCATGGAAACCGTCATCAGGCACTTGCTTCAACTACTTTGGGAATTAGAGGCGATGGCTATAGATAAGCAATAAAAAAAGAACCAAAATTGGTCAAATAAAACAAGTTATACCTATCGGCTTGAATCAAAGGTTAGTGAAAATCAAATGGTTCCCAATCGATCAATTATCAAGATGTGGTAGCTACATAACATAGGACTAGTTGTACACAAGTCTTAGAGTTGCGAGTAGGTGAATGATATGTTGATCTCCACCAAAAGTTGTTGTCAATTGTGTGCATAAAGCTATCTAGCTAGATTGGCTATGCCACAATAAGCGTAAGCACAAGCTCTTTTGGATTATAATTCAATGGTTTTTTTTATATAAATATAATTAATACCGAAGTGGGGAACAATTTCTTTGTGGTGACGGAGTAAGCATCTATACTCTGTGCATTGTCTAAGAATTGTGTTCAAGCAAGTGATATATTTTGCCAATCATTCGGTGTAGTGAAGTGCACATATGAGGGTGAATGCATGGTTGAGTGAATGAAAGCGACAAAATTCCTATACATAGAAGTCCTTCAAAGTCCATCGGCAAGTTTTTAAATAGAAGCCATTCTACATGCTATGGTACCCTATAAAGGTGGGAGAATGTATATATTTGAATTAGATGGATATGGATAAAGTATGCAAGAGTCATAGGTCATAAATCTGAGTTGGAGTTTTAATTTATAATTTCACTAATCTTGAAGGTGGCAGAATTTCATATAACCATATTTTAGAATGATTCCATATTTTTATATAACATTCTATTAAAAAATACTTCTATGTATTAGAAGATCGCATACCAAGGGGATTAGCCAAAAGAAAAATGAAGAAATAATAAAGTAGGGCTTTGAAAGGTACATTTGAAAATATATACCATTTCAAACTATAAAAAAGTTCCTAACTCACAATTTCAATACATTAATGATATTTAAAACATCAATTTGGAACACTTATTATTATATCTATTTAATTTGGAGTCCATTTTTTTTCTTGTAAAGGTTTTTATATATCAAAATTAAGCTTAAATACTTAGTATTGATACTATGACAATCCATAATAATCCATACAAGAGTCCCTCCATGCTTAATGTGAATGATTTTCTAAATGCTAATTATATAATTGCTTAATCAACCAAATATAGAATAAAGTATAATTGTGACTTTTTAATTCAAAAATACATTTTTTACTATTTGCAATAGTACTTGGAATATGAAGAGGTCCTTGAAAACATCTTTGTGATAGTAATTTTGGTTCATTGAACCATGCATTCACCCATGATGCTATCTAGAATGCCACTTTACAACAAGTGCAAACATATGCAGTATGATTTATATTTGTTGACTACAATTAAAAATTTGTACTAACATTGTATACCAATTACATAAATTTGATCAATATTCTCAATTATATAATGACCTTGGAGAACAAATTAACAAAATGAATTCAAAAAGTTTAGATTGGAAATACTTGTGAATATAAATTGTAATACAAAGGCCGTAAAAAGATTCCAAACCAACATTGATGACAGTTCTATAGAAAAAAAACACCATTGAAAGGAATAAAGTGTTAGTTGGAGAAATCAATGAGCCATATGATTTAGATGTCATAGATCTTTATGAAAATATAGAAAAAGAACCACAATATATTTCCAATTTCTCGTGGAGCATCAATCAATATTCATTGCATAATGTTCTTGTTGAACATCAATCAACTTAAAGCTCAAAGAACAAAGATGCCAAACAACATAATGACATTGGTGAGCTAGCCCTTTTTTGGGTTTTAGAAAAAAGCCAGATTGGCTCTACTAGACTAGCTTACTAGGGCCCACATGGTGAGGGCTACGATTTTGTCAATGAATCATATTCGCAATGGACCAACTTGTAGATGTTTTTTTGTAGCACCAATTGTCTTAAGGTGGTGACAAATTTAGGCACTTGGGTTATACTTTTTTAAGCCAAAAAGACGAATATTTTTGGAAGTGTTGATATCATATGACACTTTCTTTATTCAATATGAAGAAAAAAGGCAAATTTTTCTCTACCCCTAGTGCAATTAGGCACCATCTAACATTGTAGAAGTACAATAAATTACATCCAATATATGTGAATGGTAGCTCATAATGAAAAATCAAAACCATTTCAATCATAGGTATTCTTTATGGACACAAATGGTCAAGCTAGGATCCATCAATTGAAGAGGAAGTGGTAAATCAAGCATGGGTCTTTCACTCCATGATTTTCCATATCCTATTCACTTCAAAATTGAACTCAAAGTCCATATTGATGGTCCACTCCTTCAAGCCATTGGTTGTAGGCATCAACATACACGAATGTTTCTAAGGTGAAGATCCTTTGTGAGTACATGCCAACAACACATTCCAAATGGATATCTAGGGCATTCCGTAGTTTATTCTTCAAAAATGCCCAAGAGCTTAAACACCTTTCATCCTCAACAAACTGAAGGACTTAGACAATTGCTATTTCACCCAATTTATAATATTCTAGAAATGCCTCAACTCTAAAAACAATGCAAGAATCTAAATAACACCACAGACAAGTAAAGGGGTTTAGTTCAAAAGGAGGTTCTACGTGTTTTTTGGAATTGGTTACCATGGCTAATTTAAATAAACCCTATTGAGTTTCTAATCTATAATGGTTAAGTACAAGTGGAATGAGCTTCTTTACCTTCTCCACTTCAATTAATTTTGGCTCACAATAATAGGACATGAGAACTAATAGATGTTAGGGGAAACATTCTTTTGCTTCACTTTGAAGTTAGTATTGAGGGTAAACAACACCAAAGGCATCCATGATTGAGTGAGAAGGAAATCTTGTTTCTAGCTTGTTCAACAATTGGTGGATTGCCCCTGTAGAGGCCAAGGATAATGTGATTAGCAATGTATGTAGACAAATAGATTAATGATAAATAGATTAATTTCACAATTGGTCATATTGAAATTATAATAAAGACCTTAACCTAAAAATTCCAAATCAACCTTCACATTAACATCATACCTTCCAAAACCAATGAGAGCATTCTAAAAAGTTGCTAAGCCAAAAAACATGAACAAGATAAAAGTCAAATACTTGTGCACTTTGTTTTCACAACAATTACCAACATGGCAAAAATTTCTCTGTCTACAGCTAATTCTTGATACATTGCCCACACTTTCTCTCCATTTGCAACAAAATCCACTTGGGTAGAGTCATTGTTCAAATTTGACACCTACTTCATGTGGATTTGAGAATGAGAGCATTCAAGAATATTCTTGAATGCCCAAAATTTATCCCCACCATATGCTGTGGTTTTATCAACAAACAAGGTGTACAATTGGCCTTTTGCAGTTTTCAAAGCAGCAACAAAATCACAGATGTAAACATCGCGTTTCTAAATGAAAGTTACCAATAAGTCAATTGTTTCTAAAAGTAGCATGAGTACTATATGCCCAAAAGGGCATATGGATCCAACAACAAGTTGAGACATTTTTGCAAAAGCCAAGAGAAATTTTAGATTAGGTGTTTGCATAATAGAACATTACATTTCTGAAATTTACCAATGAAATCACTAAATTTACAAAATAGCCTACTAAGTAATCACCAATAAAAAGAGCCACTTTAGAAAAGCTACAAACATGAATAACTAGTTGGAAAGCAAAACAACCAACATTTGGCATTTCAGCTTTGATTGATTCAACTTCTATAGAGACAGCATGCATGCATTCAAACTATTAATCTACACATATCAATTCAAAATATACACATAGTGATTCAAAATTTGAAGTACTAATATGATGGGATAGCATGCATGCATTTGAACCATTAATCTATGTGATTATAGTCAAACCATTAATATGCATGATAGCATGTATGAGCTGCCTTGATCACTTACTAATATGCTAAACAAACAGTGATTGATATGAGAAGACAACTCATTGCCTCCAAGTTTGCACAAGGCACTGTCATAAGCAGAATCTAAACCCAACAACAAAATTTTAAGGTTGGTAGACCACAAATCTAAGACTATAAAATTAATCAATTTCAAATGTTGTGAAGGTTTTAGAAAACATGATGTACCACCACAAGAACCAAATGCAACAATGTTGACATTGACAAACAACGATAGTCAACGTTGACATACCCTAAACTTGGCCCTCATTTTCCCAGACTGTCCAATATCAACTTGATCCAGTGACAATATAGACGCTGAAAGAGGAAAATCTCACACCTAGTTCATAATGGTACCCTAGAAGTTTATTTTTTGGAAATAGATATAATGCACGAATACTATTTCAAGTAGGTCATGCACTAATTCAAAGTGGTAATTGGATGCGGGCCATGTCAATGCGGTAATTGAATCAAGCTAAACTAATCAAGCAAGGAAACACTCCTTGCACTATACGTGAGCTGTTAATTCAAGCAAGCCATGGCAATGCGGTAATTGGATCAAGCTAAACTAATCAAGCTAGGAAACACTCCCTACATTGTACATGAGCTATTAATTCTCTTCTTAATCTTCAAATTAAGTAGGCATGAAAATTGAACCATCACAAGCATTCTATGTAACTTACCAATAAGTTTGATCCAAAAACGGTTCCCTTATGACAATAAATAGACACGTACTTCATTGCATATCATTGAACATTATTTGCTTGCATCGTAATCTAAGAATGATATATGATCTACATGGAAATAGCTAAATTTTTTTGAAGGTCTTCTACAATCCCAAAGCTAAATGAATGAATGTATAACATTTAAAAACCCTTCTAATTCGCATACTCTAAAGTGGGTTGATTCCCATTCTATTTTAGCTAACTTAGTATCCAAATTTTGGCAATGCAAATGATGCCGGACTAGTTTAATTTCTGGCAAAATGGAGCAGCACGATGGAAGTATCTGTAACTTGAACTTCAAATTTTGTTAAACTCACAAAACATGGGAATGAGCATGAAGAATTATTATGTGTGAATTCTTAAAATTATTATATTATATATATTATAGATGTTCAAATAGGAAAATCAACAAATTTAGTGATAATCATCAATTACAGCTAGAATAAATGGATTTGTCATAAAAATTCATTGTCATTACCCACAGACTATGCCCTCCTACAATTTCTATGCTTAGGGCTCTAGAAGATCAAATTATGAAGCTAACTTTGGTAGTTATGGCAAGAATAAGGAAATTCACGTAAAATTCAAACTTTAACACCTCAGCATTGTTACAATTCTTGCATGATTTTGATTTGTGACTAAGAATGTGGTCAAAAAATGGAACCATTCAGAGGTGATCAATGTATGCAATGCAACAATTTATGGCTGTTTGATATAAATAAAATGCATGCAATGCAGAATATTTCCTTCAATTGATTGATATAGTATCTATGGTCACTTACACTTGGTCAACCAATAATCAAATACCTTCTTTACGTGAAAATGTCTTAAAAACCTTTTTCTTCCAAAATCAATACCGATACTACTGAGAATTACAATCATGGATCAAGTAGACTTCCAAAACATGCCATTCTCAAGAACAATGAAGTATCTCGACAACTAGCTACCAAATGCTTTGTAGCTCCAAATTCAAAGAAGTTTCAATCAAAAGTATCAAACCACCGCACCATAGGAAGAGAGGGGGGTCTACCTCAACAACATCGTTCTTCCTAGTGTCTTCCTTCATCTTTGCCAGCAAGGTTTGATATTCTGCAAGCAACCTCCTCAACGGCTCAAGCAACGACATCCAACAAGTTGACACTTGTAGGAGAAGCTTTAGGCCTTTGGTTTCTATAACTTCAGCTAGTTTTTTGTATTAGAGAGCCATTTAAGACTTTTGCTGAAATATGAATGGGTTTTCTGAATAACTTAATCAACAATTGCAAATATGGATAAGGCTAATAGTGATTTGGCTACCAAATTGCATTTGTGGGCCATGTAGTGGACCTTGGTGCAAAAAAGAGCAAATTTTGATTTGATTTGTGCTATAACTCCATTTTAAATGCCTTGGAAGGTATTGACATCGTCAACACCAAAACAAATCAACTTCCTTGATATTTCTTCAAAAATGAAGTCACCACCACATTGGAAGGCCTTTATGATGACTAAAGTGAGGTTGTCTACACCAGCTCCTTCCACCAAGTGGTGTAAGGATATTAAAAGTAGAATTCTAACATAATTCTCCACCATAGATGCATGGATGCACAGTCAACTCCCGTTATCCATAGTTGTTACCTCATTACAAGTGACAATTACAAAGTGGGTAGCAAATAATTTCTTCTTAATAACTTGTTTCACTTCATAGTATAAGCAATCAACCATCTGCCATTCAAAAGTATCACTACAATGCATGCATGGTAAGTTAGGGACACTGAAGAAAGCATATAATACTTATCTTTCCTCATACTCCAATATAGGGTGGCTACTTGCTAGAATTTGAAAGATTGTACAAAATTGCACAATTTTTTTAGAGCTTACCATTGACATTGTACTATTAACTTGCTAAAGCATAGAGGTTGGTTGCTCAACAACAAAACGCCTTAAGTTGATTTGATGTTGACTTGTTTTTGAAATGTATCATTCTCCTTTCTTGACCTTGTACTTGGACATATCAAAAGCAATTTTTTTCCTTCCCTCATGTTTTTGTAGAGTGTCCCACTTGAGGCCCCAAATCTTTGGATTTTTATCAAACATAAAAAAAAATTTGCATTTCACAAGGTGAACAAAGATGTCAATCCCTCGGATTGGCTCTACCCAAACTAATTTGGCAGCTTATTCATTCTAGAATCGCCATGTTTGGTCGTAGTTAACCTTCACCTTCTTTGCTAGAGGGGGATCTTTTAAAAATCGTCATTGGATTCATCTCTTCTCCTCTATCAGATATATGCACTAAATCATCTCTAAGTTCACAATGAACTTCATGATGTACTGTTGAATCAAATAGAATACTGCCAGTGCTCTCAATCTATGATTGGATGAGAGGATTGTTCAATAGTTGAGTGTCTACAGACAATGAGTTCAATTAAATGCTTTGTAAAGCACCTACATAATTACTAGCATTGAAATATGATGGGATAGACTCTACTCCAAGATGTAGGGATTGTAGATGGCTAAAGCTTTATGGATTCTAGAAAAACTTAGAAGTCAATTATTTTTCTCAAGCATTGGGACAAGCTATAGTATCTTATTTGCAAACGGATTTTCCTTTCAACTCACGTCAGTCACATCAATGAAGAACAATCTTTTTGGCTAACTTCCACGCAACTGCATTAGCTACCTAAACTGAACCACTTGGCCAAATTTCAATGCCTGCTTGAGTTTGACCTCTTGACCGAACTTCATTGCCTAGTCGAATTGCACTATCTGTACGAGTTGCAGCAAATGCACAAGCTACCAAAACCGGATTCATGTCCTTCAAATTCAGCTCATGTTCTTTCCTTGCATTATTGTCTTTTTCTAAGTTAAGGTCTTGAACTTTAGACCTTTACATTCGTCATCCATTGCAGCCCAACGTACACAAGTCTAGCCTTGCAATAATAAAAAAAAAAAATTCTAAGGTCACTGAAAACTACTACTGCTGCTACCAAAATGTGGAGCTTAAAGCATGAAGACTACAATATTCAACTCCACACTTGGTGACGGTTTGTCAAACCATGATATTGTCAAGAAGATGTACAAGCAAAAACAAAGCTCACACAGCAAACACAATGCAATGCATGAGTATTTCAATCTAAAACTCATTGCAATTGTCAAACTGAGAAGGAGAAGGAGATGGCTAGGAAAAGAACAATTCAATCATACAGTAATATAGGCTTCAAATGGTTGTTGCTTTCCATCTTGAACCTTGTAATGACAAACAAATGGGATTTGGATAAACTAGGAAACATCCCAAATCGAGAAAACTCCATTACAATACTAGTAAAAAAATACAGTAATCAAATCAACAAAACTCAATACAAAAGTGTTAATTTTTTAACAAAAAATTGTTAATTCTTTTGTCGATTTGTTTACATTTTTTTTTAATAAATTAAAATTTTTTTTCCACAATTGAGTTACCAATCCTAAGATGCCACATAGACAATTTAAAACATTCATGTGGCATTGCCAATAGGCATCCACCACGTGAATGGCCCCACATGCCACGTGGCAATGCTAATGTGGCAAATGCCACCACCAAATTTGAACCTTGGACCTCATGAATGAGGTCCAAAGTTCAAACCATTGCATCACTTGTAATTCTGCATGATTACAAGTGGTGCAAAAACTTATTTATGTACATTTTGAAAATTTTCTTATGGTTACTTCAAGTCAGCAAACTTTGAGGGAAATTTTTACCTCATAAACAAACTTTTAAAAAAAAACTTTGAACTAAAAAAAGTTGAAAAATTGAGCTAACTTTCACCTCCAACAATCCATTTGAGATTTCTATCTTTAAATCAAAAGGTATGAAGAAAAATTAAAGGTGTTTAAAAATGTAAAAAAGAATGTCCATTTCCACCCTTCTCTGAATTTTGTTCACAACTTTTGATTGAAAGATCTACATCTCAAAAAAAATTTGGAGGTGAAAGATAGATTAATTTGACAACTTTTACTAGTTCAAAGATTTATGAAAAAAGTTCATTTACAAGACCGAAATCACCCTGAAAATCTGCTGACTTTAACTCTCAAACATGCAAGCATTCCAAAAGTGGATGCGCCTTGATCAACCTCGATTACAACTTTTGAAATAACTATTTTTGGGATTTGATTTCAACTAAGAAAACAAAACTTGACAAGTTTTGTTTCTATTCCATTTTAAAGTTTTGAAAAATGTCAAAAATTGAAAGAGTTATTGCAATAGAAAGCTCTTTGTGTTAAAATCCAAGTAATACAATATGGTGTGCTTTTCATTCATATTTTCTTTTTTTAAGATGTATTTTGAATTTAAATTATAAAATTATGTTTCTCATTCTACCTTTCATTTACTGTAAAAATTATAGATTATTCTGATATATATTGTAATTGATATATTTTTATTTCCACCTTTTTCTTTGAAAAATCACAATGATTTTATTTTTTCTTCAAAATTATTGAAAAAATACAAAATAAATAGAAAATTTATTTTCCTATTAGCAAAAAATATAATTTTTTTTACATCAATTAAATAAAAGGATAAATTTGGTTTGATAGTTGAATTTGACTTCAAGGTATTTGATGTGGCTATTTTGGGTGTAAAAAATAATATAACCAATTGAAAAATTTTCATGCTAATCTTTATTGCTATTTCTACCTTTTGAGAAAATTTCAAATAATTTGGATTGTTTTTGCTATTTTTATTCATTTATATTCATTTTTTGCAACAAAAATGATAACAATTATAAATTTTCACGAAACAAATTGCAATTTCTCTAAGTGATTTAGAATTCAGAGTTTCAAGTAGTAAAAATATCAGATTCTTGTTTGAACACTATTGAAAAGGCTAAAGTTAGCTTAAATCAGAAGTTTGACTATTTCACAATGAATCAAGTCCTTATGGGGTTAATAGACACCAAATTATGTAGTTATTTTATTCTTAAATTTACATTGTATATTAAATATTTAAAAATATTTAAAAAAAATCTTAAAAATTCTTAAAGATTCTAATTTTTTCAAAATATTCTAAAATATTCTAAAAAGAATTAACAATTTTTTGTTGATGTGGTAATTGTACTATCCAAATTAACAAAAATAATGAGACTATTTTGTTAATTTGGGTGCAGTTAACAAAAATTTGTGAAAATGGACGTTACAAAGTCCAAACTTACAAGAAATTGTTGATGTTTTGTTAATTTGGGTACTGTTTTTCTACTAATGCAACTTTGAATTGCTAAGTAGACGGTGCCTCCTTCCAACCAACGACGCCTAAAATTGATTGCACTAAATCTTAATTCAAACCAACTCTAAATTATATTTGCATAGAATTGACACAATGGATGGATTTGATGAACCTGGGATGAATTCAAAGTTTGGACATTGGGAGAGAAGATCTAGCGAGGAGAAATTGGCAAGCAATGTACAAGCTCAACGATGGACATCGAAACTTGAGAGATGTAAGTAGTGACACAGCAGAGTAATCTAAGAAAATGTCAGGCGCTGTGAATAGGAAAGGCGCAGTAATCAGGCGTCAAGTATTCAAATTTGGATGCAGCTTGTTCAAATTTCAAGGCGATTATGGCGAGGAGCATTGGGGCTTAATGGCCACACCTCTCAAACTGCCGGCGGCAATCTAGCCTCAAATTTTATTTATTTATTTAATTCTTTGAAGGCCATTTTGCCAAGATTAGCAATTGGTGCTTCTAGCACCATTTTGCTTAAAAGAAAAGGGTTGTTGGTGAGAGTCTAATGTACAAAGATGATAGAGAACATGATGATGTTGATGAGAATCTACAGAATAAAGATGACAAAGAACATAATGGCATTGATGAGAGTTTAAAGAACAAAGATGACAAAGAACACAATGGCATTGATGAGAGTTTGAAGAATAAAGATGACAAAGAATATAATGACGTTGATAAGAGCCTAAAAAAAAAGATAGTGTGAGTTCCATTTTTGTCACTTGGGACTCATGATTTATTTTTTGGGATTTTTAATAGTTTTGAGTGTGATTTTATGTATAAAAAGATTTAAATAGAGTGTTAGATCAAAATAAGAATTGCACAAACTATTATAGCCTTTGTCCTTTTAAACCTAATTTTTTTCCAATAATACCCAAATCTTGCTTATAAATAGGATAGAAATCCACATATTGTAAATAATGAGCGTGTTAGTAGAAACTGTCCAATTTTTTAAACCTATTGTGTAATGAGATACAAATTGACTGATTTGATTTGAAGGAACTATGCAAAAATCCTAAAAATCCTAAGGTAAATTTCCAAAGATAGGTTTCAATTTCTTCATTCTATTGATGAAATAGTGGGAAACCCAAATATCTATTTGCAGCTGGAAAAACTCAAATGGAGCAATGAAAGGCATCTACAACCTAAGTATGGTGATTTGAAATGCGAGTCATGCTAAAAGTCCAACGGCACAATCACTTTTCCAAGATTTTCTTTTGTATGGAAGATTTCTTCTTTACAAAAAATTAAAGGAGATAGTTGGATTTTATGCTCTTTTCTTACATGTGCAAGGTAAGAATATAGACTTGCACATTTTTTTTAGAATTTTATGAGAGGTTCCTCAAAAAAATTCTGAATTTTTTGATAGTTAGAAGATATTTCTCAAGACAGTCAACTACTAAAATCCAGTATGGGAAATTTGTGGAAATTACTCTAGGTGTAGTAAATCTCACTAAAAAACAAAATAATTTTTTTAATTTTAATTAAGTGTACCAACAAGTTTTGTAACATTTTGGTAGTGGGTAGTGCCAAAATTGGTAACATCTTCTAAAATCGACAAAATTAAAAAACATTCATGAAGTTGACTAGCATATCAAAAGCACACTATGTTGGAATAAAGTAAATATGGGCTCTTTTTTTAATTTCTTAAACATACTTAAGAGCTTAGGCTAGTTAATTTTAATAGAAAAGTTAAATTCCAAAACTTGAATTTTTACCCATTTGGGGGTTGCTAATTGTCTCTGGAATTCTTTTTGATTTTGGAGTAGGAAAAAAGGGTAAGAAGATTTTCTATCTAAAAATGGCCTACTAAAGCCATTAGCGCAATCCATTTATGATTTGAAGTTAATCTCTAAAATTTAAAGTTTAGGATCAACTTAGAAAGTTAACTTATAGACTAGGATGAAAATCTTAGTTGATAAGATTATCATAAGAAAATGAGAGGAGGTAGGTGCCCTTGAAGAGTATAAAAGGATACTCATTATTTTCTCAATTCACCCCTTATAGCCATTTTTTGACACCTGTTTTTCATTTTGGTCCATTAACTTGAATTTTGGCCATTTTTGAGTCAAATTTCTTAAACAATTGCTTTCAGAGCATTTAAAACTAGATTGTTGTTGTTTTTGAAGCTCTCTTTGAAAGACATTGAGGCCATTTAAAGGTTGATTTTGGTTGCATTTGTTTTAAGTTTCATACTAATTTTGGTTGGGTTTTTTTTGTTGAATTTTAAGTTATTGTACTAACCCTAAAGAAAACCCCCACTTTGTACCTTGGCGACATTGTTAAGTAGGGTCTCTAGTGCTTCCTTTTGAGTAAATTGTGTATTAATCCACTTGCACTAATATATTCTTGTATCTCTAGCTATACTAATATATGTTGTAGTTTGGTATTTGTACTAACTACCATTGGTCCTTTATGTGCTTCTATTAAACTGTCAAGTTGTACACTAATTTATAGTTGTCTTTTGTAAATTAACACTCACTTGCTATTTTTAGCCTTGTTGTGTTGTTATTTGGCCTTCATCTTTCCCTAAACAACGAAGCTCTTGCAAAATTTGTTAAGAATTTTCTCTATATTTAAAAACACGATGAAGTTTTGAACTTAGATATTATATAAGATGATAGAATTTAGAAATCATCCATAACCACGATAAAGCTTTGAACCCCCTCTTGTACCATTTTTACATTATTAAGCCATTTGGCTTTGTTAGTAGAAGTTTGGCCAAGTTGACCATTTTTTAGGTAAGTATTTATTCAAAGCTAAGGCCAAGAGTAAAGAGAACATGTGATTGTATATGGTTGAGTCTAGAATCATAAAGTAAAAAGTTAGAGGTTTTCAAAAATATAACATATGAAAGAATTCAAGTTGAAATGAGTGAGTTACGAGCGAATGAAGTTTAGTACTCAAGTTGGATGAAGAAATGTTAATCTCATCCAAATAGAGTAAAAGAGTAGTAAAAAACTAGAGTTTAGATCTCTAATCAAAAGTAGATTTGAAATTATCATCTAAGAATAGTGAGCGGATGAAGTTTTTAAGCATTGATTAATGATTAAAATTCATCCATGAATAACTTTTATTAAAAAGGTTTAATTTAGAAGTGCCTTATTAATTTAGAAAGTTGATTTTAGCCTTTAGAAGAAAAAATTTTAAAAATTTTAAAATAATAATATGTTAAAAGTTAGCTCAAGAGCTAAAATATATAGAAGTAAAATTAGAGAGAAGAAATTTATCAATTAGAAGAAGAAATTAGAAAATAGAAACATCAATTAGCATCAAAGAGTGTAGAAAGTAGCAACTTCTAAACTCACCATTCTTTCTCTCAACTATAATAAGGAAAAAGTAAAGTTCAAGCTCTCAAAGTTTGAATGATAGAATGAAGAAGAAAGTAAAGTTTGGAGTTGTTATACAAAATAGTGAAGTGAAAATTAGAAGTGGATAGAATTAGAAGAAATCTTTGAAACAGACTTAGAGCCTTTAGAATTTGAATAGGATAATAATTGACTCATAAAATATCAAAGGTCAATTATTGTTTGAAGACTTGAATCAATTATTGTATAAATTTTTTAAATTCAACCTTTGAATACAATAATGGAGATAGTATAGTGTAGAAAAAAAAGGAAAAAATGGAGGAATGGAAAAGAAAAGAAAAGAATGGAAAAGTTAGAAGTATTGAAATTCCTTCAATTTGTACTAAACCTTAAGTTTAAGCGGTGAGCATAATTTGTCAAAGATTCTTATGATGGCAAACAAAGATGGAGTTGATAATCTCTACAACAATGTTTAAGAGGAACCAAATCAAGAGGAAAATACTCAATTGCTCTAACTTCTATGGATTCTAAAGTTAGTCATTTAAAACCATTAAACCAAATTGCAAATCGAAGTCAGAGCATTGAAAGGAGTTTTGTTCCAAGTTTTAAATTTAGAAGCTTATAGATCTACTCTAGAGTTTTTCGAAAACATATTACACTTGAAAAATAGACAAAAATTGAGAAGATATCAACAAATGAAGATTGGAGTGAAATTTAGATTAGAGTGATATTTTAGTGATCTAGTTAGGGTAAGAAAGTTGGAACAAGTTTGAATTATTAGATAGAGTACATAAAGAATAGTCTAAAAGGAAAAAGGAAAATAAGTTTTGAATTGTAGACTAGAAGTAAATTGCGGATGAAGTTTGATAAAATGACTAGCGGTCAAACTTCATCAATTAATAATTCTTTGTACCAATTTTCAATTTCTAAATGTGATACCAATCTAGGAAGTTAAAATCAGTATCTAACATATGAAATTGTTAAATATAGATAAATTGACAAAAGTTGTCTCAAGAGCTAAGAAACTAAGAAGTTCTAAATTAAAGCTTGAAAAAAGAATTGAAAATAGGAACTTTGAACCATAGTATTATAATTAGATTAAATTAACTAAAACCCATAGATACCTTCTACTAAAAAATAGACTAAAATACAAAGGAGTCATGGAAGGATGAAGTATTGAACTAAATTTGGATGATATTGTAAGAAAAGTATCCAATTAAATTTAAGCCATAAGGAAAAACAAATTTTCTAACCATTAGTCAAATTTTACACTAAATTGAATTAGGAAACTAAGATAAAAGAGTGAATGAAGTTTTATTGACCTTTCAAGGGTGAAACTTCATCCACCCATAATTTTTGTTAGGAATATCTGATTTAAATGTATTTTATATTTTTGAAAATGGCATAAGTTTTTTTTCATCATAAAGGTCTAAATTTAGATTGTCTTCACTTTTATTTAAAAACCATTGTGGCATAGTTAAGTATAGAGGTTAGGGATAATTAGTGTAGATTGTGGTTAAGTTATTCATTAATTTGCAAAGTAGGTATGTTTAAGAATTAAAAAAAGAACCATTGCTTGAAAGGCATAATGGACCAATGTTAGACACCCTAGTGCAAATTTAACCAAAACTTACAGAATTTGATTATGCTCATTATTTATCAAAAGTGAGTAATTAAACGTTCATGCTTGCCATATGATATATGGCAGCTGCATCAAAGTTTTTACTTTGTAACTAGACTCCCAAGAATAATAGATCCTCGAAGAGCTTGAAAGCTAAGCTTTTCACCATGTCTTCTTGCTTAAATGAGTCTTTTTCATTAGAAATTATTGTAAATATTGGACTAATCATCACATTTGCCAAGCAAAATGTCATAGGCAATGTGGATTGTTTAATTCTATCAAAAGACCTTTGATGGTATATATGAGGTCTATATTGAATGGCTGAGTTTTTTTCCACTACGGATGCAATTGGTAAAAAACTAGTTTATAACCTAGTGACCATTGCTGCAACTACCTCACTAACAGTACCATACTCAAACCTATTTGATCTAGACTTTGAGTTAAAAGATGATGGTTTGATCTTCATTGTTGTGGCAAGAAGCAATATTATAATAGTTTGCAACTCTCCCATACGTACTTGAAGATTGTTGCCTCTAGAATTTAAACCATCTCTTTGAATAGCTTGTGGTGTAAATGATTGAGGCCTCAACTACTCAACACTTGTCCTCTATATGACTAACTTAGCTACAAGGTGCATAAGTGCACTTTAGAGGTGTAGCTTTACTTTGTACCTTCTTCTGTTGTCCTTTATTTGTTGTGATAGCATTATTTTTGTTGATAGCTACTTGTTCACCACTCTTCTCTTTAGATAATGTATGATAAAACAATCTCTTTCTTTCTGTAGACTAACAATTCACAGTTTCAACACTACATATAATAATTGATTGTCTCTTCCATTTTAGCTACCTTTAATAACTTATTTAGAGGCCTTAGGTGTCTTTTGGCTCTTTTTAAATCTATTAATAATAGACTTTAATCAATGAATTTGTTGTGGAAGTTATAATAGATGACAATCTATAAACCTCTTTTATGCATAGCCCTCGATCCAACTATTCCACAGTAGCAAAAGCTTGAATTAAAGTAGCTTGACTTCTATAAGCTAGTAATATGTGAAAATGTGTCATGCTACAAATCTTCTTGTCTTGTTTTTCCATATAAAGGTTTACCAATTGGCGCTTTGTAAAGGCATCTCTACTTTTATGAACAAATTTGTAGAGCCTTGTATACGTTATGTGAGGAGTGTTTCTAGTCTTTTTTTTGATAACTTGAATGTACACATGTGATCTTGGCAAATGCCACCAAACTCCATTTCCAAATGTTCAAAATATAACCAAAGAGGGTCAAATTGAGGAAGAGGGCTCATTGTGGTTATTGCCTTAGTTGATGCTTGAGACAACCGAGAAATGAATTTAGATGCAATACCATCAGTAACATATATTTAACTAATTATGGACAATTGCACAAATTATGGACAAATTCATAGTCCATAGCCACATTAAAAAAGGTAGAGAACATGCTTCAAATGATTAAAAAGTGTCGACAGCCCATCCACACCTTGTTCAGAAGAACTGAGGGTACAAAAAAAAAGTGGATTGTTGTATTTTGGACCGGTTTCTATGCAATAGCAGAACCGGAGCCTATGACCGTGCACCCATCCCGTGCCCATTGACATATAGGCTGGCAGCTGATAAGACAACACAGTAAAGTGCGCAAAACCCAAAAGCAGGACAACGAACAAGAAAGATAGAGAAATGAGCAAATTGCCTGTGCACTGAAGATAAAACAGTTGTAACATGGTTGTCGCAGCACAAGGCAGGTCAATTCCCCATTATACTCACAAAAATCGCTCTAGAGTATAACTAAGTGACTCTAAAGATCGAACCCACGAGATCCTGTGAAGTATCTAGCTCTATTAAGCAGTTAAGCTCAATCAGTATGCCAATCTTACTTTCCGGTCCTAGATCTAGAACCAGAAATACTACCACACCGGATAACTACAGACCGGATTACTCCTTCTTCCGGTCCTACTAACTATCCGGTCCGTACAAATACCCAAATCCCAGGATCTCACAACTTCCGATCCTGGAAATCCGTCCTGACCAATCCGGTCGGAATGGTCATCCTGTACCCGTAATCCTATCCGGTTTGGTTTTGCCTCTGTTTCACCATCAGAGGGGTCGCTGCTTAATTTTGAGAGTGGTAGGCCCACCACTCCTTCCGTGACTTATAGTGGCTGAAGACCCACTGTCCTACCTGCTAGACTCCTAAGCTAATCCGGATCCGGTTTGGTCCTTCACAACAACCCAGATAGCAATCCGGGTCGTAGGTCACACAAAGACCCCACACTCGACCCTCTCGTACTACAACGACCTTGATGCTACTTCCGATCCGTGCGAAGACAGGTGGTTACAAGTGCACCCGTTCGTTCCAACATCAACTAAAGTTCTTCCGTTACCCATACGGGTGGTGAGACCTCACAGGAGATCGGACACTCGACCGGATTTCCCACCCGGGAGTTCTAGCGCAGCTAAGGAATCCCTCCCTACCCGCCTAGCCTAACAACGGCTTTCTCACCCGGAATCTCAAACTCTAGACGTGCTGAGGAACTAAGTTCACTCCCAACTCTTCGGTACCTAATCACATGCACCTAGGATCGGAAAATAAACACCAAGGGGAGAAATCACTTGCCAACCAACTCGTACTATCCTAACTCCACATCATACAATCCTGTCGCGCTGGAGAGAGATACACAACGAAGAGAATAGAAAGGTACAAGAAGTTTGCAAAATGAAAAAACTCCCAATTCCCATCGCAGGAACCGATTTATATACAAAGAGTAAAAACCCTAAAAGCACAAAAAGGAGCGGAAAACCAGTGGGGGGCCGCCGCCACCTAAATCTAACTTCCGGTCTAACCTAATACTGTTGAGCCGGATCCGGATCCGGATCCGCTCCTACTCCTAACTGAAATTAAAATCCTATCTACCCTACAACTCTAGATCCTATCGTCGGGCTTCCGGTCTCCGGGACTAGATCCTCGAAAACTTCACTCAAATTCCGGACCCGTTCCCCCTCCGCAGGATTCGGTCCGGGTGGAGACTCCAGGTCGATGGTGATATCCGGTCTCGTGCCCGGAGTCCCAGTCCGTGCAGACTTCTTGGACTCAGGAGTCCAATCCTTCCTGTCCTTCGCCATAGTTGCATCCGGAAAGAGGTCCGGTAGTGAGATGTCCGAAAGGTGAATACCTTTGTCGCACGTCGCTCCCGTCAGCTTCCGGCTGCTCTCCTCGATCCGGTCCGCTGCCTTCCGCCCCTCCACCATTGCCGTCTCCACCTGCTCGGCGAAGTCCGCGAGAATCCGGACCATCCGGGAACCGGATAGTTTCTTCTCTTCGTGGATCTTCTCGTCGAAGAGCTTCGCCTTGGCCGCTGCCGTTCCGGTCTCTCCCAGGACCGCCTTGATCTGCTCGGCCACCTTCCGAGTCTCCTCCGCCATCTCCCGAGCGGCCGTCACGTCTTCCTGATAGGCAAAAAGTGTTGCCTTCAGTTTATCTACCTCCTCCTGCAACCGGCGGATCTCGGCTTCCTGCTTCCGGGTCTCTTCCGGATTCGTGATGCATTGCGCCACTTGTTCCGCCAAGTTGCTGTCCGGTGCAGCACCCACCAACTTGCCGATTGCCGCAAGCGTCCTGTGCTTGACCTCCCAATCCGCCCTAATGTTGCAGAGGACGTTGATCAGACCGTTGAACGGATCTTGCATATCCGGATCTCCCCCGGAATTGGTCTTCTCGGCTTCCGGTTTCTCCTCCGGGGCCGGTTTGTCTTGACCGGGAGGCGTCCCGCGCTTGTGTGGAGGCGTCAGCTTCTGTCGCTTGATCGGCGGCATCGGCTCCTCCTCTTCCTCGCTGGACTCCCGGTCTGACCCGGAATCGGATTCCGCTTCGTCATCCGTCTCCGACTCCCCATACTTCAGGAGCACTT
Source organism: Pseudoscleropodium purum (assembly GCA_963969395.1). Taxonomy (NCBI): domain Eukaryota; kingdom Viridiplantae; phylum Streptophyta; class Bryopsida; order Hypnales; family Brachytheciaceae; genus Pseudoscleropodium; species Pseudoscleropodium purum. Next base: position 18,133,550 of record OZ017803.1, read on the forward strand.
CTTGCGTCTTCCACGCCCTCTCCTCTATGTCGGTGAGGACTTGGTTCTCCCGATAGAGGTGGAAGAGATAAGGGCACACTGGAGTGGCCCTTTTCTTCCCAACCCTACTAACAAGCTGGGCCACGAGATCGGAAATGATCCGTGCCCAATCCACTTTCCGGGTACCACTGAGGGCACCGAAAATGGTGTTGCCGAGGGTGATCGTCACTCTGGTCGGCTTTTCCGGGTGAAGAACCGGAACCAGGAATTGCAGGAGTCGACGGTGTCGGTCATCCAAGCAATCCTCGACCGCGTATCCGTCCTTCGGGTTGACGGCTCCCTTGAACTTCCCTCGGACAAACTCATCCTTCCGGCTCGCCATTCCCAAACCTCCTGCCCGGAAACCGTAAACCGCTCTCCACATCCCCTCGTTCCAGCTGACGGGAGCTCCCCTCACGGTGTTGTCAAACTGGTTGGACAACTTTCCGAGGAGCTCCTTGACCATTCTCTCCTCCCTAAAACCCCAAGGTTTCTCGGCAAACCCTACGCAACCCATGGATCTGAGATCATCCATGAGTTCAGCCTTTTCCGGCTCTGTGGAGGGAATAACCGGAATGACTTTCCGGAGCTTCACCTCGCCTCCAGAGGGACTCGCTTGTCTCGACCTACGTAGCTGAGGCATTCCCACTCACATCTACCTCACTCTCTCCTAGCCGCACGTCCCGTTCCTCACTTCCTCTCTCCGATCTCAACCGGAATTAAAACGAACAGAACATAAATGCACAGACGCACAAACGACAAAAACTCAATCGTGCGCTCAAGGTCGAGTTTCTAAAAGGGGGTGCAACAGTGAAAGCTCCTCCTTTTATAGTCCCTGGACCCTTTCCGGTTTGTCATCATGAATCCGGTTTACCATCATAATCCGGTTCATCATCATCATCCGGTCCTAGACCTAATCCGTGTTGCATTCCGTTTCCGTCGTTAGTTACTCCTGACCGGATTAGATCCAAGAAGCCCACTACTTCACGTTCCGTGCTAATTCTGAGTTTTCCTTCCCCACCTAATCGGATCCGGTTAGCTAATGACTAGTTTCCGTTCCTATTTGGGTGTATACTAAGAAAATCAAAATTCTAAGCTGCGACAATGATCCCCATAGGAGATTCAAATAAATGTGATTTGTCAACAGCCAACGGATACATATTAAAAATGTCAAAATTGACTAGTCATAAGACTTATAGTCACAAACTATAAGATATGAAGGCACATCCACAAATGAGTAAATATTGTGGATATGCATGTAATCATCTTGAAGTGAAAACATCCTGTTCAAGAACCATGCGATCGACATGCAGCGAAGCCCTTAGTATCGGCTGGCAGCCGACACCTGCAGCAAGGACTCGGATCCGTCTAGCAATGTGATGGTGACACAACTCCAGAGCTAAACTATTGTATTGGCTGGTAGCTGATAGGTCCGAGGCGATATGTCAGTAATCCTCTCCGCCCTTGTCTGCATCTCTGTCCAAAGCTGCCCCTGCGGCCTCCAGATTCGCACTAGCAGCAACAACGGATGCCTCCGGAATGACATGAGATGTAGGAGGTCCTTTCTTTGCGTGCGAGGGCATTCTGTGCGAGTACAAGACAATGTTGACATGGACCATTTGCGGAAGACAGAGTTCCTTGTGCCATCTTCGGGTCCAGTACTCCCTCGCAATGAGCGCTTTTGACTCCCTTTTGGCTTTCATCGGAGTCCACCACTCAATTTTAAAATTACCATACGTGGGCCCCGGAGACATGTTCACACATTGGAGTACCCGTCCCAGCCAGACAAGCAGATGATTGTTGTGACATGGTCGACAAAGAACAAAGTCTCCGAGCAGAATATCCCTGAATGGATTGAATCTCAAGCGCGGCCTGTCCTTCGCAGGTCCGCAGTATGGAGTGGGATCCCCTTCGTCCTCCGGAGTGGTGTCTACTGAATAATTCTCCTCCGCCCCCTTGTCTACAAAAGTCGATGTGTGATCTCTTGTCCAGTCAGAGAGCGGCCATAATCCTTCTTGAAGCAATGCAGGAGTTTGAGGCAGCGCCAAATTGATCTCCGATTGAATTCTTTCCCAGTAAGCCACACACCCTGCCATTTCCTGTGCGTACCGTCTATCTCTGGCCATTCCCGATTTCCAGAACTCAATGAACTTTGCTATTCCGTTTTTGATGAATGTTTGTTTCTCATTGCACTCTGTAGCCCTTGCGACTTCTTTTTCTGCATTTCGCCTTCTGGTATTAATGTCCACATTCCCCCAGAGTGCCTTGAAAGGCACAGGTCGAGGGTCCCCCTGTGGAATATTGGGTTGTCCATTTTCGTCCGTTGTCCACATTTTGACAGGTGCGTTAGGAGGCAGCCACAAAGAATCTGTGGCCCTGAGCTTGTACCTCATGACCGGCCATCCATGATCCACACCATCCTCCACAACGTAGAACTTGAAGAGGTGTTTATCTCTGAGCCCGATGATTTTGTTCACCCCATCATGATGGAAGCCCTTGAAGTATGTTTTGAAGTCTGCCACTTCTTGCACGAACTCCAGAATGAAGGCTACAGTCTTCTGTGAATCCATGAACGCCTTCATGAGATCCGCAAGTACGTATGTGTTCTTCTTTTTGATCAGTTTCGAGAGATAACTGAAGTGCGCATCAATGTCCTCGTACGTATGCCCGACAATAAGGAACCCCACTGAAACTTCCTTGAATATGCGCCTGGCAGTGAGCAATGAGCAGAAAGCCATGAGGAATCAATTTTTGTTGTCCTTTGCTGAATTGTCGAGTTGCAAGAACAGTTTCCTCGGAAGTGGGACCTGAGGTCGTCCTGGTCTCGCTGCGTCGATCACCATGTCTGAGGCCTGCGGGATTGACGAGTTGCATCTCGATTTCCCATGAAGCAGAGCCTCGAAGAAGGTGTTTAGCGGTGGAGTCGAGAAGAGGATCTTGGACTCCCGAACAGGTGGTAGTTCTAGGGCCCTGAGGACCCTGCAAATGGACGAAATTGTGAAATTTGAATCCCCAGGCCAGAGTGATGTGGAGTAATGTGCATACGTGCCATCTCCATGTCCATGTGTGAGCATTCCAGTACACGAGATTGGTATTTGCCCTAGCCCTGCGGTGGCCTTGGTGATGCGCTGCATCCTCGGAATGGCAGTCTTTGTGGTGTCCATTTTGTCATGAATAATGCAGAGGAACTCTGATGGATTTTGCACCGACTGCGCGGTCCATCCACTGTATACATTTCTACAAGCGCACTGGTAATTGAGATGTCTCTCTCTGTCGTCGACCAGGGCCTGCCACTCATCACAACCTCTTGGATACTTTGCAATGAACTCTACCAGGAAGTCATATTCTGTGCATTTTGAGAAATTGCTCCCTACGGCCTTGACCTCTACGTTTTTGAAATGAGCATTCCGAAGGCGGCTGATAGCAGACTGCGAGACCGGCTTCATATTGCATATTCCATTGACCTGAAGAACATGACTTCATGGATGAGTTTCCATGGAAGACTATAGAGTTGTATTGGCTGGCAGCCGACAGAACTGCAAATGACGGCCTATAGAAAGGAAAGATCAATGGCTTCTACATTCAAAGTCCAGACATGATTGTATCGGTTGGCAGCCGATAAAAGGACTATTCTACTGTAGACGAAGAGGCAGATGATGGACTTACATAATTGACTTGTTCGCGCATGTGATCCCAATTCATTGCAGAGGGGAGGACCTTGAGATTGTCGACGCGTTTATTTCCAACCATTCTGAACTCGTTTGGCATTTTGTCGGCATTGTCGTCGATGATCGTTTTGAGGGTTGCTTGAGCTTGGATTGTTTGTGGCCGTGTCCGTCGGGCCCCCGCATTTCCATGTGAGCCGTTAACGGATCCTCCTACGGCCGCAGCCTTGTAAACATGATAGGCCGACCTCGATACCCCGTGAATGATATACCATGCGTTCTCGCAGACGTGTGTATTTGCAAGAGTAATGAATTTTTTTCTTGGAATAACCCCTGCATGAAGCTGACTCTGCACCGCATACGCTACCTCCTTCCTACTCTCGAATGTGCAAGCGAAGAACTTTCGTCGTATAGACCTCGTGTCCTCCCAGGGAAACGTCTGGCAGCATCTGAGCTTACAGCACTTCTATGAGCTGACCTTACGTACCTCCGTCTCCGAGGTCTTCATTTGCAGCCTGGATTGGCTTTTGTGATCCTTGGGAATCACCCTTTTGCGCACAGAGCGGTATGGATTCCTCGGTACCCCCTGCATTCTGTTATCGTTCGACTCATTCAATAGAGTAGCCTCTGAGCAGAGCGTGACAATTTCAGATAGTAGCCTTCCACCCTCCAACCTTGTATGTGTGAGCCTCCAGCGTATGGTTGTCATTTGCAGTTCGTCATTGTCCGATACGAACATGACCCCGACATCCGTGTCGCCCAGGACGCCATCATCGCAGGCCTCATCTAGTAGGCAGACTTGGATCATGGCTCTTCCGAGAACCGAGAAGTCATCATTGAGAAGTTCACAGTATTGATTTCTCCAGAGCGATCTATCTGGGATTGGAAGCCCAGCTTGCATTCCATCCGGATGGCCATTATCTCCACTTTGAGTATCAGCTCTAAACGCGTCCAAATGATCCATGCTGTCAGCAACACTTGTGTCAGACACAGTAGTGCCAGAGGTACTATAACCATGAACATTGCGGTGATCCTCTGCAGACCCGCGGCTGTCATCGTCGGACAAATAGAGCCTATCATCTCGCTTGTCTTCATCTGATGCAGTAGGAAGTACTCGTTGTGTTTCCGGATCACATAATTCTACCTGTACATCGTTCGAACTCCCACCACTCTCGTAGTTACCATCGACTTGAGCCTGCATGAAATGGGTCCCAGGTTTTCCTGTCGGTTGGCAGCCGACAACCTTGGTTATTGGGACGGAGGTCTCGATTGGTCTGACCTTATAACCACTCCAGAGTATTTTGAATCCAACACAGCGTTTGAGTGTCATGAATTTAGGAATCTCGCAATAAGCACTCTGATCCTGGAAATCATCGACGACGTGTAGTAGCTTCACAACGAGGAAAAAGCTGTGTGGAACGTGAAAGCCTTCCCAGTAACCCTTCGGAGAGTATTGTACAATTGTACCTATACCAGCATACAGCAGATCCGTGCCCACAGTCTGCAGTAGTGAGACATCCATATTGACAATGAGTGACAGGAATTGTTGTATGGGTTTTTCATCTATGACCACTTGTATCGGCTGCCGGCCGACACCAGCAGAAGAAGACCTTTCAGACTCTGCATGGGGATAGATGTTCTCTGCCTCCCACACGATTGACCTTCCCGGGCACTGTCACAAGAACACCATGTCTCCCTCAGGAAACGGAAGAGGCATATCGAGGTTATTTGGAACGTCTAGGACATGAACGCGTACGAGGTAGGGATCGCGGCTCACCACCCTTTCTACGACCGCCCTTCCGGAGTAGTATAATCCTTCCAGTGTAAGAGCCACAACAACTCCCTTCTGCATTTTCAATCTTCCCGAGCCTCCATTTTTCGTGAATGCCTCAATAGGACTCGCACCCGATGTCCAGTCATCAGATCCACTCATGATTTGAAATCGGAGTCAGAACCCACAATGTCAGAATCTCTGTTAGACCCGTGATGACCTTATCAGCTGGCAGCTGATACGTCTGTGTACCTGGTGCTTCACGACCTTCCTGGTACAGAAATTGGTATTGGCTGGCAGCCGATACGTTTGTGTACCTGGTGCTTCACGACCTTCCTGGTACAGAAATTGGTATCGGCTGGCAGCTGATACGTCTATGTACCTGGTGCTTTACGACCTTCCTGGTACAGAAATTGGTATCGGCTAGCAGCCGATACCACTGTCCGTACGGCAAAGCACAGAGGCAAGATTGTACAACTAGAACTTTGGGGATCATGCACGAAGCTAGATTTTGCGCTTCCTATGATCTAGGCACTGTCCACAGATGCTCTGACCAGTAAAAATAATGAAATGGAAACACATGTGCAACCGAATAGGAAATCCTGAACCTCTGTCAGGCATCTAATTTCCAAGAATGCTACTGCAATTAGAATCCTACTGCAATTCCATTCGGAGCTTGGAGCAATTCAAATCCCACTGCAAATCCTACGTAAGCCTAAACGCCAAATAACAACTGTCGAAGAGCGCTTCCTGAACCCGGAGACTACTCAATGCTGCACTAAACTGAGGTCTACTGAATTCCCTGTCACGTTGCATCCCTCATAAACATTCCACAACAAGCCACTGCAATTCCCTGATGGTTCTTGGACGCTCTGAGTGCGTGTGTGGGGCAAATGAAAATGAAAATGGAAGTCCTCCAAGATCTGATCCTAGGTGAGCAAGCCTGAAACTGAATTTAGCGCTTGAAATTTGAATCTGGAAGAGGATGAAGTTGTGGTGATTGCAAGAGAGACAAGTCTGTGCATCGGGAGATCGTGTTGGGAAACGTATGCATCTCTGCAATGAGTGTTCGTAACTTCCATGTACTTTGCTGGATGTGGAGTACATGCTAACGGATGAAAACCTGTGATGGATGAAATTTATGGAAGAATGGACTCGGTTTGTCATGATTGCACCTACCGGCTGGCAGCCGAGGGTTTAGGAGGTATACACCCCTGGCCACTTTCATTTTCTCTCATTTGCCATTTGCGTCTCCTGCTCTCTCTCTGTCACTCACTCTCACTCTCACTCTCTGTCACTCACTCTCACTCTCTGTCACTCACTCTCACTCTCACTCTCTGTCACTCACTCTCAGCCTCACTCACTCTCACTCTGCCATTCTCCCTCCTCCAGTCCGGCTTATAGCTGACATCCCCTCGCAAAGCAAAGCAGTAGCCGATACATCCTAGTGCAGTCGATACACATTTCTGGCCAGCCGATAGTGAAGGAGAGCGAGGCAAGTGTTTTTTTTCAGCAGCCGACAAGTCATCTTCAACAACCGATAAGCGACAGAGTCCATTGGTGATGGCGTTCTCTGATTTGGCAACTGAGAGGTACTTTTCACTACATGTATCGGTTGCCAGCCGATACACTGTCATTTGCTATATCATATAGGATAGCCATTGAGATTCTGAGGCACCTATTACTTGCTATATCGGCTGGCAGCCGACATACATTGCAGCACTCACTAGGAGCCTGAGCTTAAGCTATGTCGGCTGGCAACCGATATGATCCCGGGACGGTTGACTTAGGAATTTCTAGAAATGTCTTCCGACGGTAGGGTTTAGGGACTGAGAGGTTGTATCGGCTGGCAGCCGATACAGTGGATGCACAAAGTGAAGGTGCATAGTGTGAGTGTACTGAGAATTCAATTGTATTGTTCTGTAGGAAACCGACTCTTTTGGCCTGCCTTCTGGGTGAACAAATCCCAAACTCTCGAATATTGGGAGACGGGTATCCACCGAAGGCAACATGGCGAGCGATCGAGGCCATCCAAGAATGGGGTCTGTGTTGGAGGCAGTTACCCGACACGACAGTGGAGATCGTATGCTCCTTCAAGCTGAAAGGGAACATGACCCCTAGCAAAGGAAGTGTACTGTCCGTCATGGCTGTTGGCGATTCCGTGCACGTCATGATATGCTTGATGCCACTGGGAAGCACGGATGGAGTTGCCGATTATTTCGCGGTGGAGTTGCCGGTGAACAAGTGCACAGAGGAGGTCTGTGGAGAGAAGTCAATGTTGATGGGCATGACGTTCGAGGGAAACACGCCGTCCAGTGCAGAGGAGCTCATCCAGGGCTGGGAGTGCTTGAAGATAGAGCGCGATGAACACAATGCGTTCATTGCTCGTGAGTTGGAAAAGGGGAAGAAAAAGGTACCCTTGGCGAGGAAGCAAGTGGCGGCGAGAGTGACTGAAGTCGCTGCTACTGATCTGCAGGAGACCGGGTCGCCCAGCAAACCGAAGAGAAAAGCGAAGGCCAGGGACGACCCCAACAAGCCGCTGAAGCTAACACTCGACGAGGCACTCTGGCGTGGAAATCATCTCACAACCAAGACGAAGGAGAACGAGGTGAACGCTATTTACCACGCGTTGGAAACGGGGCTCCTGCACGCGTTTCCTTGCAAAAAGCAGCGTCTTCCGGGGGTCATTCACTCGGACAAATTCCACATTGCACCGGACGAGTTGAAGTACCGGAAGATTGCAAAGGACCGACTTGGCCAGGTAATTCGACGATCACTTCCATCCTTTACTGGTTTTTATCTTTCCATATAATGTATCGGCTGGCAGCCGACATCTGTAGCTGGTCCTTAATATTTTGGCCTTCTCTCAATTCAGGTGAAGACCATGTACAAGGGATACGGGTCCATCAGGAAGAAGCCAGAAATCCATAGGATTCCTCTGAAGCGGGCTCCACTGCCAACGGACAAAGGGCTAGACACCGTGATGGACGAGTGTCCCGGGAAGGAACATACTGTTGTTGTCGACGGCATCTCAATGCCGTGGTGGAAGGCGCCAAATGTCCACTGGTATATCATTAGTGGGCAACACACAGTGACGGCCTGTCGAGAATTGGCCGAGCAATATCCGGACGGCTCTGAAGCCAAAACCGACCTCCTGGAGTTCGAGGTCATTCCGGTACTCAGTAGAGACCCGGACACACTCGTCAGAGTCTCCAATGCCCTCAATCTCAACATCGCGGAGAAAGTGGCAAAGGAGACCTTCGGATCCTGCGCAGAGATGGGAAGAGCGGCGTGGGTGCAAGCGGGGTGCTCAGAGCCGCATCGTGGAGGTGGAAAGCCGTCAGCAGCATTTGAGGTAATTCCCACGCACCTTTATTTTTTTCTCCCTTTTGATTAATATATTATGTATCGGTTGGCAGCCGATACCATTCTCGCATGTTCTAAACATTGCGGTGGAACTCCTCCAGGCTGCAAAGCTGAAGGTGATGGCGCACTTCGTGGATGAGAAGGTGTCCTCCAAGTTGCCCCTCATCTTCATCAAGGAGACCACCTGGGTGCTATGGACGGAGGTCTTCGATGCGTGGGAGAACGGGGAGCTTATTGGAGATGATGGGACTGTGCCGAATCTCCTCGTGAATCAGAAGCCGCTCACTCACATCACCAAAACTGATCTCACGCCAACACTGGGGCTTCAGGATTCGGATCTGTGCGAGCTAGGGCGGGAGATCGTTGCACTTCGCGTGAGCATCAAGAACACTGCGAAGGCCAAGTCCTCGGGGAAGATCACACTCTTCGACTGGTGCAAGGACAAAAAGCTGGACAGAATTGTCATAAACGAGATCATGTGGACCAGGAAGAAGCATCCCCTTCCCTGCAAGGACCAGAATTGGACCCCATACACTGACGAGGATTGGATGGAGCTTGCTAAAAAGGAAGGGTACTTAGCGGCTGTAGTCCGAAACGTCTGGAAGGACATGATGAAGTTCACGGACGCCAACAACTGGTTGAAGGGGCGAGTAAACCCTATGAATCCAACGACGGACAAGTCGAAGGATGGCAAGGCACCAGGGGTCTTCTTCACGACGTTGGCGAACTACGCCAAAGTCAAAATGCCTTTGACGCGTGGGAAGTCCGCCGACCTGAAATACGAATGCTATGTCGGAGAGAGTATTCCTGAGGTGGTCAACTTTGTCCGTCAATCGAAGGGGAATATGGCGCTGGAACTCGAGGACAAAAAATTCATTGTCCTCTTTGGGTATACAGATATGGGGGAACCGGTTCTAGTGAACAAGAACGATCTGCTCGATCTAGCATTGGCCGCTGAAATCCCTGAGGTGGACGGTCCGAATATCGAAGAGAGCGAAGCGTACATCCCCCTGCCAATGCTCCTTATCGGGAACTCGCGTTTCCGAGATTCTGTCGCGACGGCCTCGTACTCATCCTCGTCCTCCTGGTACTACCATTCAGTGTACTATCAACCATCTCCCCGTGGAGGCTTTCAGAAGGCGGAGATTGAATCCATGCCTTTGGTCACTCTGTCCTTGACCTTCCCGAAGCCTGAGGACAGGTCCAATATTTTCCCGGTCTTCAAGCGCTTCACTGGGATCAACAAGGCGCCCGACTGGTTCAATGTCGACGTTGAGGGCGAGGTCGACTGGAATGGCAGGATGTGCGGGGTTGGTCATGGACTTCTAGAGAAACTGATGATGCCGACCCTAAAATCCAAGGATGCCACTGTCATCAACATCTGGGGGGGCGGGAACATCACGGAGATCGCTCTGGTAAGTTTTCTTATCCCTTCCTCACATTTGCATTGTTCAGAGGAAGTGAAATCCTGTCGGCTGGCAGCCGATACAACATGTTACTCACTTGTACTCATGGGTTTGCAGAGGAATGGGCGGGCCGTCATGGAGTTCGTTCGGGAGGAGGACGGATTGCAAAAGGCCACGGAACGTGTGAGGGGAATGAACCTCGTCTCCTCAGCTTCCTTGGGACCTTTTTCGGGGACGCCTGCGTTGACAGACCGGTGGGGCGCAAGCGGATCGGGGCAAGTGTCGCCTGCAGCATCACATCAGCAACCGTGACCGATCTTGACCCTCAATCTGACGGAGACTCCCGGTGGCGCGGCGGCGCGAAGACTGCCGCAGGGTCAGTCTCAGGAGCAACCAGCAATTCAGACGTTTCTGATTGACTCAGACAATGATGGCACCCCGGAAGAGACATTCATTCGAAGGCAGCGGCAACGAAGTCTTTCATCTCCGCAGCGTTCTCTCAATCTCCCCCCGGCTCCAAATTCGGAGCCGCTCGGGATGCTCCAACCGGAAAATTCATCGGTCGCAATGGTCGTGGACTTGCACGTTCAGCCACCGTCAGAGGAGATTCGCAGGATTCCACAGGCTCCAGTGGTCAGTCCTGCGACAGAGCCTCAAGTGGGAGTCACTGCAATGGGCCGCCCGACTACTGCAGTTGACATTAGTATCGGCTGCCAGCCGACACCCATGGTGGTTTCCTTGCCTAAACCATGACGGGGAAGAAGCAAGGGGGCCACGCTCGAAAAGGAGTTGGAGTCGGCGGACTCGCAGAGGTCAACTCGGGTTCAGCAAAAGCGGAAACGACCGAGTGACGAGGAAGACGGTGGCGCGGCGGTGCGGGAACAGGACTTCCCAAATGAAGCGATGTCTCCCGCTCGATCTCAGAGGCGGGCTCAGACTGGAGGTTCGTAGACGATAGACATGCTTCGCGATGTTTGTGGAGTATCTAAAATAGCTCATGTATACGTAGCACTGCCTGGCTTAGACTTGTGCGTAGACTTATCAGTAGGAGCCTTCATCTCGGCAAACTAGAGTACTTATGGACTGTGTCGGCTGCTAGCCGATACGGTGCACGAATGTTTTGTCATGTACCCAAGTTCATTGCTTCTCATGCTCTATGTATTTCGTTTTGCAATGTAGATGATGTGTCGCAGCTTAGAATTTTGATTTTCTTAGTATACATCCAAATAGGAACGGAAACTAGTCATTAGCTAACCGGATCCGATTAGGTGGGGAAGGAAAACTCAGAATTAGCACGGAATGTGAAGTAGTGGGCTTCTTGGATCTAATCCGGTCGGGAGTAACTAACGACGGAAATGGAATGCAACACGGATTAGGTCTAGGACCGGATGATGATGATGAACCGGATTATGATGGTAAACCGGATTCATGATGACAAACCGGAAAGGGTCCAGGGACTATATAAGGAGGAGCTTTCACTGTTGCACCCCCTTTTAGAAACTCGACCTTGAGAGCGCGCGGTTGAGTTTTTGGAGTTTGTGCGTCTGGACGTTTGTGTTTTGTCTGTTTTGCTTCCGGTTGAGATCGGAGAGAGGAAGTGAGGAACGGGACGTGCGGCTAGAAGAGAGTGAGGTAGATGTGAGTGGGAATGCCTCCGCTACGTAGGTCGAGACAAGCGAGTCCCTCTGCAAGTGAGGTGAAGCTCCGGAAAGTCATTCCGGTTATTCCCTCCACAGAGCCGGAAAAGTCTCAACTCATGGATGATCTCAAATCCATGGGTTGCGTAGGGTTTGCCGAGAAACCTTGGGGTTTTAGGGAGGAGAGAATGGTCAAGGAGCTCCTCGGAAAGTTGTCCAACCAGTTTGACAACACCGTGAGGGGAACTCTCGTCAGCTGGAACGAGGGGATGTGGAGAGCGGTTTACGGTTTCCGGGCAGGAGGTTTGGGAATGGCGAGCCGGAAGGATGAGTTTGTCCGAGGGAAGTTCAAGGGAGCCGTCAACCCGAAGGACGGATACGCGGTCGAGGATTGCTTGGATGACCGACATCGTCGGCTCCTGCAATTCCTGGTTCCGGTTCTTCACCCGGAAAAGCCGACCAGGGTGACGATCACCCTCGGCAACACCATTTTCGGTGCCCTCAGTGGTACCCGGAAAGTGGACTGGGCACGGATCATTTCCGATCTCGTGGCCCAACTCGTTAGTAGGGTTGGGAAGAAAAGGGCCACTCCAGTGTGCCCTTATCTCTTCCACCTCTATCGGGAGAACCAAGTCCTCACCGACATGGAGGAGAGGGCGTGGAAGACGCAGGAAGTGCTCCTGAAGTATGGGGAGTCGGAGACGGATGACGAGGCGGAATCCGATTCCGGGTCAGACCGGGAGTCCAGCGAGGAAGAGGAGGAGCCGATGCCGCCGATCAAGCGACAGAAGCTGACACCTCCACACAAGCGCGGGACGCCTCCCAGTCAAGACAAACCGGCCCCGGAGGAGAAACCGGAAGCCGAGAAGACCAATTCCGGGGGAGATCCGGATATGCAAGATCCGTTCAACGGTCTGATCAACGTCCTCTGCAACATCAGGGCGGATTGGGAGGTCAAGCACAGGACGCTTGCGGCAATCGGCAAGTTGGTGGGTGCGGCACCGGACAGCAAATTGGCGGAACAAGTGGCGGAGTGCATCACGAATCCGGAAGAGACCCGGAAGCAGGAAGCAGAGATCCGCCGGTTGCAGGAGGAGGTGGATAAACTGAAGGCAACTCTTTTTGCCTATCAGGAAGACGTGACGGCCGCCCGGGAGATGGCGGAAGAGACTCGGAAGATAGCCGAGCAGATCAAGGCGGTCCTGGGAGAGACCGGAACGGCCGCTGCCAAAGCGAAGCTCTTCGACGAGAAGATCCACGAAGAGAAGAAACTATCCGGTTCCCGGATGGTCCGGATTCTCGCGAACTTCGTTGAGCAGGTGGAGACGACAATGGTGGAGGGGCGGAAGGCAGCGGACCGGATCGAGGAGAGCAGCCGGAAGCTGACGGGAGCGACGTGCGACAAAGGTATTCATCTTTCTGACATCTCGCTACCGGATCTCTTTCCGGACGCGACCATTCAGAAGGATAGGAAGGATTGGACTCCTGAGTCCAAGAAGTCTGCACGGACTGGGACTCCGGGCACGAGACCGGATATCACCATCGACCTGGAGTCTCCACCCGGACCGAATCCTGCGGAGGGGGAACGGGTCCGGAATTTGAGTGAAGTCTTCGAGGAGCTAGTCCCGGAGACCGGAAGCCCGACGATAGGATCTAGAGTTGTAGGGTAGATAGGATTTTAATTTCAGTTAGGAGTAGGAGCGGATCCGGATCCGGATCCGGCTCAACAGTATTAGGTTAGACCGGAAATTAGATTAGGGTGGCGACGGACCCCACGGGTTTTCCGCTCCTTTTTGTGCTTTTAGGGTTTTTACTCTTTGTATATAAATCGGTTCTTGAGATGGGAACTGGGAGTTGTTCATTTTGCAAACTTCTTGTACTTTTCTATTCTCTTCGTTGTGTATCCCTCTCCAGCGCGACAGGATTGTATGATGTGGAGTTAGGATAGTACGAGTTGGTTGGCAAGTGATTTCTCCCCTTGGTGTTTATTTTCCGATCCTAGGTGCATGTGATTAGGTACCGAAGAGTTGGGAGTGAACTTAGTTCCTCAGCACGTCTAGAGTTTGAGATTCCGGGTGAGAAAGCCGTTGTTAGGCTAGGCGGGTAGGGAGGGATTCCTTAGCTGCGCTAGAACTCCCGGGTGGGAAATCCGGTTGAGTGTCCGATCTCCTGTGAGGTCTCACCACCCGTATGGGTAACGGAAGAACTTTAGTTGATGTTGGAACGGACGGGTGCACTTGTAACCACCTGTCTTCGCACGGATCGGAAGTAGCATCAAGGTCGTTGTAGTACGAGAGGGTCGAGTGTGGGGTCTTTGTGTGACCTACAACACGGATTGCTATCTGGGTTGTTGTGAAGGACCAAACCGGATCCGGATTAGCTTAGGAGTTTAGAAGGTAGGACAGTGGGTCTTCAGCCACTATAAGTCACGGAAGGAGTGGTGGGCCTACCACTCTCAAAATTAAGCGGCGACCCCTCTGATGGTGAAACAGAGGCAAAACTAAACCGGATAGGATTACGGGTATAGGATGACCATCCGGACCGGATTGGTCAGGACGGATTTCTAGGATCGGAAATTGTGAGATCCTGGGATTTGGATATTTGTACGGACCGGATAGTTAGTAGGACCGGAAGAAGGAGTAATCCGGTCTGTAGTTATCCGGTGTGTTGGTATTTCTGGTTCTAGATCTAGGACCGGAAAGTAAGATTGGCATACTGACTGAGCTTAACTGCTTAATAGAGCTAGATACTTCACAGGATCTCGTGGGTTCGATCTTTAGAGTCACTTAGTTATACTCTAGAGCGATTTTTGTGAGTATAATGGAGAATTGACCTGCCCTGTGCTGCGACATGATGACTCCAAAACTTCTGAGAAATTCCCCGCCATCGCGTCTGAAGGTTGGCAGGAGTGTGACAAACCAGCTCTAAAAGAAAGGGCAGGGAACACGTCTAGTGCTGGCCCGTCTTAGGTAGCGACTCCGAAGTTGTTTCTTTTCCTTGAGGTTCAGGGAACTCTGCTCTTCTATGAGCCCCTTATTTTTAAAGGGAAAAGTATGCATCAGAGGTCGCAAGTAAGACCTCGACCAGGTCTTCAGGAGTTCATCAGGTTCTGTAAGGGTCAAGACATTCAGATCGTTTATTGGTCGCATTTACCCAAGAAGACTCTTGAGCAGCGTCTTCATAATCTGAAATGGATGGCGCCGGATATCGGAGACGATTACCTAGCTTTTGGACAGGAGTACTGTGATGAAAGTGCTTATCGAGACCCTCAAAATCCCACACGACCAATTTTTTTGAAGCGTCTCGCAAGGATTCTCGGGTCATCCTCCTTGTACAATAATGGGGCCATGATCAACAACTCATTGATCGTGGATCACGAGCCCTATCGGAACGTTTTGAATCAGCCATATAGTGCAATTCATCCACCCCTGGTTACTATGTATTCGGAGGGTTCGCTGAAGGGTGGAAAACTGCCTTATCTCCAGGCGAAGCTCATCCCGTTCATTGAACGGTTTTTGTCTTTGGGACTCACGGTCCCAGAGTTTTGTCAAAAGAATTCTTCAGTTAGGAGTGCACGCTGTATGCCGGGCTCTCCTCTTCATAATCAGTTCGTGAATGTGACACCGCCATATCAAAAGGGATTCGAGGTGCCATATTCACTGGAAGAGTTGTAGGCCATGGGAATTCCTAGCCTATGGGTCCTAATGGAGGAGGCGTAGTGTATCGGCTGCCAGCCGACACATATTTCTATAGATTGTATATATTCTGTGTAGATAAAGGAAGACGTTTAGAGACTACATCTTTTGTGTACATTATTTTCTTTTGTATTGATTAATCAATTTTCTTGTAATGAAGGCATTTCAGTCCGATTTTTCCTAAAGCTTGCGTATGGGACACTCACTCTCAAAGCATTCAAATGTTTCCTTTGAGAGTTTCAGCATTAGGTCTTGGTCATTCTAATCAAGTGATCACAATAATGTAGGTGCAGGCATTCACTCATCTATGCACAATCTATCTGGCACCTTTTGTTTGTTTCTCAATATGAATTATTGGCTGCTGTCATGTGTCAGGCCGTAGTATCGGCTGCCAGCCAATATCAACTGGCTTGCCTTCTTTCAGTGGATGTTGATGTTGTATAATCTTGTAGCTACTAACTCATGTTCTGTTCAGGAGTCCAACGTGGGCCATCCACAGTCGTTCAAGAAATGTGTGGTTCTATGCGTCACGGGACTACTTTGTTATCTCGACCCGAATATCGCGGTAGACAAGTTGGACCCGCACAGAAATGTCATTAAAAGGCCAGGGCTAGTTGCAATGTTCATAACACTGTTTGAAAAGTTCCACGTAGGAATTTGGTCCAGGATGCCAATAGTTGATCTTAGGCCTCTGCTTGCGCACTTGCTTCCAAAACATGTCAGAGACAACCTAGCGTTCGTTTATGGCAGAGAGTACTGTGTAGATAGCCAGAATTTCCCGTGGTGCTACAAAATGCTCTCAATACTTCACACTAAGAGACCATCCATGATGACATGCTTCACGGACCAAGTGCTCATGGTCGATGTGTGCCCACTTTCGCTCAGGAGGACGCCGAATCCGGCGTGCTATATTCCGCTACCATTTACGGGGGATCTCAATTTCCCGAATATTAGTAGAGTTATTCCGAACATTTCAATGGATATTATTCCATTCATTTATCCCATGCACGAGCATGAGTCAGTCTCGGAATACATGAAAGGCGCAATCAGACCGGAACAATTACACTATGAGGTTGCACAGTCAATCAAGTACGGGAAGCCAAACTGGAATGGGATATTCTGGTGATTTGCCCTACATGGTGTCGGCAGCCAGTCGCTACCCTTGCAGAGTGGAATCGGGGGGGGGCTTGAATACCTTCCAATCTCGTCCCCTTTACCTTATTCACAAATTTGAACTGCTTTATTGTCAACGCCAGTATTATCGAATCGACTGCCTCTTCACTTCAAGACCTATTCTCTGGAGTTTTCTGGGGGGGATATCGGCTGCCAGCTGATACGAGCAATTCAGTTCATTGGATCGGATGGACTCAGGGTTTAGGGTTTAAGGAAGAGCATTCATTGCTCTTCATCTTACAGATGGCTGCCATAGTCGATTTTCATAGTTTACGTAGTGCAAACACTTTCATAGATCTAGGTGCTTTAGAGAATGATGTTAGGAATCGGTTGGCAGTATCAGGCGCCAGCCGATACTTTGTTCCAAATTTGAACACAGCATAGGAGCTTATGAAATTATTCATTTAACTACTAATTGTAGGCTCTGAACTCAATAACTTGCCGTGTGTTGTGGTACTTTGGTTTGTTTAGTGGTTGCGTCCATTTCTGTTCATTGCTTATGATACACAAATCTATACATTCGACTATATCGGCTGACGGCCGATATATTTTTGGACTATGGATTTGTCCATAATTAGTTAAATATCAGTTCAGTGCTACTAGTAGTGAATTTGATTTTAGCTTGTACTACATTAGGGTCCGAGGTAGCTTCTTCACACTTCTTCTCATTTCCGTCACTAGTTTTTAAAGCATGAGTTGCTAAAAATGCAACTCCTTTTTCCAATGTAGTGACTAATTCCACCCTTTGAGCCCAATAGACTCAAATTTTTCAAGATTAAATCTATAATTTTCAAACCAAAAATCATAGGTTTGCAACGCCTCAAATTCAAAATAGGAAGGCAATTGCTCAAAAGCCAACCAATCATTAAATAAAACATTGTGTTATTTTTGAGTCTGTTGCTATGA
This sequence comes from Pseudoscleropodium purum, assembly GCA_963969395.1. Lineage (NCBI taxonomy): Eukaryota > Viridiplantae > Streptophyta > Bryopsida > Hypnales > Brachytheciaceae > Pseudoscleropodium > Pseudoscleropodium purum. The sequence continues at coordinate 18,151,187 of OZ017803.1, forward strand.
GCAAAGTTTGGTCTTTCAATCATTAAAGGTTATACTTTCAGCTCTCCTTGAGTAGTGGTCACAAATCATCAATTCATTGCCATGGTCCTCCGTGATGCTAAAGGCACTGATCCACTAGCTTTTGAATGGATTAATGCTCACAAATGCCGAAGTTGACTATTTTTTAATTTTTACACTGGAAATATCAACTTTCTCCAATATGTCATAATTACATATATGTGTTTGTACTATAAATGACATTAGAAGAGATTCAAGAGGACTAGAGGGCCGTTTCAGGCATATTCCCCTAGCATTGTTTTCTTGCCAAATCGAGAATAATTGCTATCAAATTTTGTTTTTTTGAAAAAAAATTTAGAATGAAAAAAATAAAAATAAATTTAATTTTTTTAAAATTCTTTTGGTGACGTGGCAGTTGCTATTAGGTTGTTCTCCTAACATTGACAATCCAAGGAACTCATAGACCTCCAAAGGGGCTGAAAATCTTCTAATAACTTCAAGTGCCAAATCTTCTGCTTTATCATCAAATTGCTCCTTATTGGCCTCTTTTGTTGCAATTCTAAATTGATTTTGAGTCCCTAGATAGGAATAAAAAGTCATGGAATATAAGATGGTTAGAATTGACAATATACTACGAGATATCGTTGCTGAAAATGAATCCTAAATTTCAAACTCGTAGTCTGTTGGTCATACCTTAAGCCTCACTGCAAGAACATAGCAAGTTTCAACCATGTAGATCATTACTTCCATTTTGTAACCACGACAAGAAATGGGATTTAGAAATAGTTTGACCCATGCCGTCCACAACAACAATAATCCATAAAACAGAAAATAAAGCCTTCAAGATAAGCCATGGCATCCTAAGGTCAAGCAATAAGTTTAAAATCAACTAGAATCTTTCAAAACCCTTCTAAATGACTTCTGTCTACACTTTTTATACTAAAATTAGCCCCTCATATAGTAGGACATTATCACAATTTTAAAAAAATTGTGATAGTTTTCAAAAACAATTCAAAAATTACTTGAGTAACTATCTTGGTAACTTTCAAAATTATCTTGATAATTATCCACATAGGTTCTAAAAATCACCTTAATATTTGATCTAATAAATATCTTAGTAACTTTTAAAAGTCAACTAGTCTTTATCTCTTCCATTTTGTCAAGCTTTCAACATTGACAAAACATCAATAACAACCACCAAAAACATCTCTAAAAACAAACCCTAACGCAAAATTTCAAAATGCCACAACTTTCTCAATTTTTGGCAATTTTACAATTTTTGGATAGCTTGAACTATAAATGATCTTCTAACACTAAAAAGTCACCCAAATGGCCCCTACATACCAAATCAAAACTTTTGCATGTTTGAAACAACACATATATGGGTTTTGACTATCTCACTCAAATTCCTAAATCTTTCTCATTTTTCATTGAAATTACACAAAATGAGTTGGACATGGATCTTTACATTCAAGGGCTTCCTCCAAATTCTCTTTAGCAATCTATTATACTCTCTAAGATCCTCCAACTCCAAATCAACACCTTCAACTCCAAAGCTCCAAAATTTAAATTTGTTAGTGCTTTTGTACATCTCTACTAATGTCTTTAATACAAATACAACAAATCAAACCTTTGCAACCACTCTAGTGCTCTAAACTCAACACATACATCATTCTTTTCAAATAATAAGCTTCCTAAATACTCAAGGTTGCTTCTACTTTGTCTCAATTGGATTAGTTTTGTAAAATGACATAAATTGAAGAATAACACTAGTAAAGATTGATATAAAACCAACCATCATTACATTACATACTCTAACACTTTTCAACTCAAAAACTACAATATATACAAGATTTGAAGAAAATGAATGAACAAAAGGGCGGCCTAGAGTTACAACTACCCCAATGGCGCCTCAAAATAACTCCGTTCACACCTCAAGCAATTTCAAAACACTAGTTTGGCCTCCAATGGCTAGTATATGGCTATTTTGACTATATCATGTCTACAATCAACCCTCACAAAGCCTACTAGCTACCCGTCATCAAATAACCTAATACAAGTGATACTTAAGACAACCAAGAAATAAATGTAAATACAGTTCCAATGGCACTAGTATTTAATTTGAATTTTAGCCTTGAAGTTCGTGTAGTATTAAGGCTCAAGATAGCTTCCTTATTCAAAGGCCATATTTGTTATATTTGAACAAAGTGTAGTTTAAATTTTATCTTTGATTTGAAGATAAATTGTTATAACTATTCAATTTTGAGACTAAAAAGTAATTTGAAACTTTAATATATTAATATATATAAGAACCTTTCATTGCCCAAAGGTTGCGTAAATTGTCTATTGTTAACTCGACAATAAAATCACTATAATTGTTTTAAGGTTGAAGTCTCAAAATGTGTAGATTGTTTTATTTTAACAAATAAGGCCTTGACTATTCTTTTCATCTTTGTCAATGCAAGTAGAATGTGTTCAATTCAACAACCAGGAAATAATATTTGAAGGAAATTTCAAAAGTTTAAACAACAATCAATATTAATGTATGGTCAAGCCTATAGAAAGAAGTCGTGGCCACCAATGTTGATTAGAAGGACCAATAAATTCTAAAGTGGATCATGTTGATTATATCACTACAAATCTACAATCATTCGCCATAGCCTCAAGTTCTTGCAAATGGAGTAATATTCTCCTTAAAACTCTATTTTTTTACTTCTAATAGACATATATTTGATCCTAGTTTTGATTGTGTACTTAGAAGTATTTTAAAAAATCATTTGAAGTATTTGAAGTTGAAAAAGAAAGGGTTGATGATAGTTTATTATTTTTTGGACTTAAATGAATTTGGGGGATAAATAGGGATAGATAAGGCTTGAGAATGATTAAAAAGATTATTCAATTAGGTTTATAGTGGCCTTAGTATGAGCCAATGTGGCATTTGAGTTAGATATGGAGTCTGAATCTTCTCCCTCCTCCTTTACAATTTGTTTTGAAAAGTGTCACAAGTTATAAGAGCAAGATCTCACTGTATATTACAAATTTTTCAATGAAATTTAAAGTGAGTGTTTTTCATGTTTATGTATTTTCAAAAGTTATAACTCTTATTTTATGAAATTTGTTTGAAAAAGTTATGGGCGTTGAAATAAAAGAAGGTATGTTACCTATTAAAATTAAAGGTTGAAACTATGTGTACTTGTGGAAGTTTGTTTTGAATGTTTTGAATATCAAGTTTTGAAAGAGATGTATATAAAATTATTAGCTTTTTAAAAAGACATTCACTTGTAATTTGAAGTTGTTATGAGAAAAATATGAGTATACAAGTGAAAGGAATGCTAAGTAGGTACTAAACTTAAAGCTTAAAGATAGTTTCAATTTTGTCAAAATATTGAGAGCAAAGATTTTGTTTTCTAAAGTTGAGATTTTTGAGGAATTTGTACTATAAAATTAACTTTTTGTAAAAACATGACATGAAACATTTGGAATTTTTATAAGACTAAAATATTCTTCAAAATAAAAGGATGTATAGTTGTCTATGAAAGTGTATGTATAATTCTTAATGATCTATAACTATTAAATAATATCTTTTTTACTTTTGAAATTTGCTTCTATATAATTTTTTTAACTTTTTGAAAAATTAAACTACACTTCATCTAAAGTTTTTGTGCAATTTTGGTGCTTATTTGAAGTTTGATTACATTTTCAAAAGGATTTTCATGGGTTTGTGATTTTGTGCATGGCCTATACAATTTTGTATACAATTTTTAATATTTACACTTATTTCATACAAGTATAGATATTCTCAATATATGTGTATTAAATATATGTATAATATATGATATTTATATGATATTTATATGTGATACATACGGGCATACAATATTCTATATGGAGACATATATTTATATATAAAAAATTATTATATATTCTATATTTTATGACATTTTAAACTTCAAAAAACACTTCTATTCAATCTTGAAAAAATATATCCTATTATTTTTTAATTTTACATTCTTTCATAATTCATACTTTAAGATGAATTTGGTTGCAATCAAAAACTTCATGTTTTTTCAAAGCATAGGCTTTTCAATCTAACATTAGGTACTTTCACTAAGACCACTTTGGGGCAATTAGTTTTAGTCAAGTTATTTCGGAGAATATTAGAAAGATTTTAGTTGGAGCCTATTTGAAAATGAAGAACATACTTGAGATAGTAGTCATATTTTCAGAACATTATAGAATATAGTCTAATAGTTAAGGGGTCACTAAAATTTTATAAGGTATTTGTGATAAAATTGGGGGATTTGATGGGAAGAATATCATCAAGTTTTTGAAAGCGTATGCATGTGAAATGGAGGTGCATCAAGTATCCCGAAACCAAATGATACAAAGCTTTAACAATTTAACTTGATTGTTATACCCGAGATTCATGAGAGAATAAAATTCAATTATATTAGTATAACATTTTCATTGCTATTTTTAATCCTAATTTGGTGCTTTTCATGATTCATATCATAAAAATCAATTACAAACAAATCCCATGTGATACTAAATCAATTGAAAAACATCAAAGCACTTGTATCCTAAACTTTGTAAGAAGAAAGATAAAGACAAACTTCAATCTCTCAACTCAAGGTTAAATCTAAAATATTTATAAAAAAAACACAATTTCCATCTACTACACACACCTTGGGCATCTTCAAGCATATTGATCAATCTTCATCAAATCGCACATATTGGTTGCTCCAAAACAACTTAAATAAGCCAAAAAATAAAACAATGAAATTTTTTCTTATAATCGCCATCCAAAGTTGTAAGGCATTTGTTCACTATTCACGAAACTCAATTAAAAAATCTACTCAATATCACATAACAAATAAACACTCAACTTAAAATGAAATTAAAAAAATACAAAAAATTGGCAAAATAAAAAGACTAACCTTTATATTGCAAGACAATATGCTATTGGGAACTAGCTTTCAACATCTCCAAGCATATCAAACAATTCACATCAATTGCACATATTAACTATTGCAAAACAACTTAAATTAGTCAAAATAAAGCTAAAAATACTACAATAGAAGAGGGGTCTTTCAATGCAAATTAAATTCAAAAAATGCATACTAAACGGCAATGTGTTTTCAATAAAAATTACTAACAAGATAATTTGTAATGTGCTTGAATTACAAGTTCAAACCACAAAAATGAATTTGGCATTTAAAAAAAGCCCTTTTAGCAATTTTGTTGCATTAGACCTCCATGGTACATTGGTGTATAAGCAAATTAATTAGAATTGCAAGCCTATTACAATTACATCACTTAATATATGTCACCCTAAATTCATTGAAGTACAATCAATCACAAATATATATCAAAAAGAATAGCTTTTAAAGGATTGTACTTGAATCATTAGAAAGACATGAATTTGTCATTTAAAGGATTGTGCCTAAAAGGCTTTTTTTTAAATGCCAAATTCAAGTTAGAATCATTTGTCTTAGGAAAGAATAACTTTTAAATGACAAATTTTTGTCTTAGGATCATTAGAAAGACCTCAAATTTAAAATTAATGAGGTTGCATCACTAAGCAATGTCAACATAACCACATTGATCTTTACAAAAATTAATTGGAAGACACAAGAAGACAAACAATTGAGTTTTATACAAGGTGATAAATTTTTTTTTATGGTATTAGATGTAAAACTAGATTGTTGATTGTAAATTGCAAGCCCTAAATATTATAAGAACATTCCAAAATAGTGTCCAAATAGTTTTTTCACCATTATGTTTAAAGTAAATAAACATAATCACACTAATTATCTATACAATTCATTATAATTTTCATCTCCATTTATATTAATTTATGAAACAATAATTCTTCAAACTGCTTTGAATCTTAGTTTTTGGTATAGATGGAAATTCATAAATAATCTAAAAAATTAAAAATATTTAACAACCATCAAATCATTTATTCTTTATTCTCCATCTTGTTTTAATATATTCCAACATAAATTCATTTTTTTTAAACATATTCCAATATAAATTCATTATTTTTTTTAAGAAAAAAGAAACTTTTTTAAAATATAAGAATTCATTGAGGAAACAATGCTGACGTTTACAATTGCTAGTGTTCTAAATTGCCAACTGCTAGTGAATTTTGACAAAATTATAGAATCAAATAATACTAGTATAGCTATGATATTGTCATTGAAAAATATTGCATTCCAAGTCTAGTGTGATTAAATAAGAACAACACAAATTAAATTACTTATCTATTTACTTCACCAAGTCAGACCTCATGCACCAACAATATTGTAATGAGGTTTTGTAAGCAAAATTTCACAACAATGGCTGTTAGTATTTGAGACAATGACTATCAATACTTGAGATGAAACCATGAGTCAAGAATAATATACTAGCTAGAACAATACACAAGTAAACATATGGGTCCTATTTCGTCACTTTAGGTGAAAAGAAAAAAGATCCACGTGATGCCAATTGTCATTAGAAATGTCAACTACATTTAAAATATGAATATCAACATAAAATTCTCATAGCTAAAAAATTCTTTGCTTTTATTAAAAATATTTTGGAATAACTAATTTTAGTTGAGGTGTTATGAAGAATATTAAAAGGATTTTTGTTTGAGCTTAAGTGAATATGAAGAACATATTTTAGACATTAGTTAAATGTTGTATTGAGAGCGTTTGCCTTGAAATATCACAGAGATTTTGACTATAATTAGAAATGGCTTGGGAATGAAAAAAGTTATAAGATGATTAAAAAAAAATAGAAGTGAACTCATCACTCGCAGATTCATCTTACTTTGAACTTGAACGTTGTATCTTCTAAACTGCTATCGAACTACTACTTGTTGACCTATCTTGTATTGACTGACTCTAAATAGGTGTAAGATTTAAGGTGTGTGATAAGATTCTACGGTTTCAGACGGGTAAAATTGGACGGGTAAAATTAGACGGCTAGACCACGAGCTAAACTGTCCGAAAGATTGGCTCTTAAACTTTCAAATTCCTAGTGACCAACTTTAAGAACCAACCTTCACTGTAAGAACAAGCAAGTCTCCACTATGTAGGCCATTAATCCTACTTCGTTTTCCACGACACAAAATGAGGCTAATATTGATGTAATCTATGCCATCTGCAACAACAAATTTTACAAAGCCATAAGCCATGCACATACATACACAAGTCTTCAAAACTTCCTCCAATCTCCAACCTCAATCTCCAACCTCAATCTCCAATTTCAATCTCCAACTTCAATCTCCAACTTCAACCTCTAATTCTCAGGATTTGTGCTTTGGATGAGTGCCGCCATTGTTTTACAGCTCTAGATGAGATTAGTGATAGCTTTTTGAAAAGTTAATACAAACTTCTACTTTTCCTCCAAATTTCAAACAATTCTAAAACTCTGTTCAACTTCTGTGGTCATTCAAAGTTTTGGCTTTGAGAAAAGAAAGGCAGCAAACCCTCATTTACTTCCACACTCACAACTCACTCATACAAACTTCAAATAAAACAGTTGATATCTTTATGAAAAGCTAACGCAATTTTCTATATTTTTTGCAAATCTCGTTGTAAACCAAGAACCTATTTATTTTTTATGGCCGGTCAAAGTCTCTACTTTCTAATTTCAAAGACAATACACCTCTTTTCACTCAAACAAGCACAACTTTTGATTCACAATTCCAAATCAAGTAAATGAGATCAATTCACAAACTACACACTATGATACACAACTTTTGCAAATTTCATTTCAAACTTCTTTAAACTCACAACACAATAGGCCTCCAAACATTCGGGTCTTTCTTAAACTCACAACAAGAGAGAAGATGAATAGTGTCCACCTTTTTCTCCACCTTATCTCTACATTAAGCATACAAACAAATGAGATTAGCCCTTAACTCACTCTCAAAAGCTACAACATCAATAATTAATCACTTATTTGATCCACAACTATCTCTTTATCTTTATTTTTGAAATAAATTCACTTCAAGTTCACCTAAAAGGCAAACTATTTGAATATTTCCTTTATACTACTTCACAAATACAAATTTATTATAAGAAATCACTTCAATTATGGAATGAAGAACTAAAAACCCAATATATATTTAATAGAGGTAAAAAACTAGAGCTCTAATTGAAATATCACTCCATTTACAAGAATTTGAATATATGTTTGATAGTAACAATCACATAATCAACACGATTCGCTTTAATTAAAGGATTGACTGGCTTTTTTAATCATCGTTGGTGACCACAACTTCTTTCAGTAGGCCTCACTATGCAATAATATTGCTCATCGTTCAAAACATCTTTCAAATGTGACTTCATGGCTACTAAGCTTAACACATTCAATTTGTAATAAAATCACCAATGTCTGAGTGTCATGTTGAAGATGACTGTGCCATTGTTTCTTCATGCGAGGTTTTTTTAGTGGTCGAGATGACCCAGTTTCATCTTCTAATTGCCCATATAGCAATAAAAAACTCAATGGCGGTCGTGACTGATTCGGCAGTTGTGATAAAGAAAATTCAAACTCACGCTTTAGTTGAGATTTTTTATCTTGAGACTCATAAAAATCCCTTCAGTTCAATATAGTATAATCTAAATAAAAAACAAAGAAGAAGTATATCAAATGAAATAAAGTTTTCAAGTGAATCCTTCTCTATATAGTTATTTATAACAACAGAAAGAAGGTGTCACTTTGAAGCCACCTCAAATGATGTCATCTTCTTTATAATGTTACAAATATTCAAACCTATTTAAAAAATGTGAATATACATATTCTACATAATGTCTGCATTTGCAATACAACAACGTTTATAAAACATCATAGAACACACTTTGCTAGTCAAGAAGCCACTAAAATCTTTTAAAATATTTATAATAAAATTGGGAGATTCAATGAAAAGAATATCATCAAATTTTTGAGAGTATATATATGTAAGATGAAGATGTATCAAGTATTTGAAAACCAAATGATATAAAGCTTTAACTTGGTTGTTATATCTATAATTCATGAGAAAATATAATAAATTCGAAAGAATGTCAACGTAACTATATAAATAGCATTTGAAGACAGATTATGTGATGAGTATTTGGAGAGAATGACTAAGAGATCTTTCTTTAATTGAATTGAACGACGTCTTAGGAACAATATGGGTTTAAACGAGTTGCTACAAGATTTAAAAAAAAAATACAATTAGTTATTTTTAGTAAAGAGACATTTTTTTAATACTAAAAAAGATGGAGCTATTTTTGCAAACAACTAATGATACCTTGGCTACTTCTTTTACTTGATTACTTCTTGATGACCGAGCCATTAAAAGAAGTTTCAGTAATGATTGAAGAAGAGTGGAAGACATTTTTATTCTAGTGGCAAAGCAATGAAAGGTGAAATTCAAAAACATATTTGCATGGAGAAATTTATTGTGCGTGTTAAATTAGGTAGTTATTGAAGTCCCTACATCTCCAAGAATCCAATATCATGTCCAAAAAATGTTAAGATAATTAATGAAGGTACTTTTAATGAACTTATCAAAGGTATTTGAGATTTGAAAATGGAAATAAGTGAGTTGAAGATGTTGCAAGGTTGCTCAATTATTGAATAATATAAAATTATTTATAAAGAGATGCATTTAGTGTGATGAAAAAAAGAGTCACAATCTTCGCAACTATAAACATTATAATAAGGCTCTTAACAAAGGCATGATTATCTTCAAATATAATAAGATTCACGATATATCTATAAGTTTATTTTTAAATACTAATTATAAGAAATAAGAAATAAAGAAGATTATTGAAGAGAAGATGAAAAAATCTAGCATTTATCATGCAAAGAGAGTTAAGATATTTTTTTTTATTGAGATACAACATCACACAATTGAAATTTTATTAACATTTGTTAAGGAAATTATAATTAGGGTTGCACAAACCATTAGCAACGTATCTTCTTTAGAAGATTCTATTGATACAATCTATATCAAAGCATTTTTGAGTGAAATGTTAGGTAATAATGAGAAATATAATGCTTTTGTTAAAGTAAAACAAGGTAGAGCTTTTGAAAAAAATATATGGATGAACTTTTACAAAAAAAAAATGGATTTAAGGAGATTGTAAAGGGAAATAGATATAATATTCATACAAACAAGAAATTTGAATAATTATTTTTTATTATTTATCTTGAAGATGCACCATTTCCTAAAAAAATACATGGAAAAACAAACAATAATAAACAAAATAAAGATTAAAAAAAACATCTTCATAGGTTAAAACAAAAAGATCAGCCTACAAATTTTATTCTCATATTAAATTATTTATTGAAATGAAGGGTATTATAAAAGACAGGGTTGACACGGCGTCCGGACGCGGACGCTATGTCCGCAGCGTCCGCCGGGACCGCCCCGTCTGCCTGTCACCTTGTCCACCCCGCCCGTCCGCCCCGCCTGTCTGCCCCGTCCGCTTTAACGGCCCTATTTCCCCTGACCGCCCTACCCAAACTGCCCCGCGGTTACTCCCTTAATCTTTAAACAATTAAATGTTAAATGAAGTGCAATGGTTCGCGATTTGTTGTTAAAACAATGTCTCTTATAAGTTGAAAGATTATAAAGTTTGACTACGAGTCCATGATAGTCTTGAAACTATGAAAAAGTTCCAATTCATTTTCAAAAGGCAAACTAAAAAAGTTTGTGACTTCAAATATATATATATATATATATATACTATTTAAAAAATCAAGATCAACACAAATACAAACATAATCAATATAGGCAAAATGTATTCAATTTAATGTAGAATACCATACATTGTGCACATTTGGCTAATTGCACATATAATTTTTTTCATTCCAACTCTATATTTCTAAACTAATTTTTAATGCCTATATAACCTATTCAACTACTACTTCTGCACTACCAATCTAATATAAATGGCGGAAATGTTCATCTGATATCGGCCAACGATATGTATTAGAAAATCGCGTAATCACATGGGCCAAACTAATATTTTCATCGTCAGTCTTCGAAGAAATGTGCTTCAAGTAAGCATAAAATACTTTTGCAAAGTCATCAAAGGCAAATTGTGTTGCACTAGGTGTTTTTCGTAGCAACTTGAAATACGCCTCTAATATGTTGTTTCCATTTATCCGCCGAGCAATTTTTCGAATGGCATACTCTTCCGACTTACGTGAATACATCGGAATGACTTCCACATCTGCACCTACTTTATGCAAATATGCAATACGTGGATCCACCCACCATCTCCTCTGCAAAGTTTGTTTCATCTCATCTGCTGATGTGAATGTGTACAAAGACTTCATTGACTGAGAAGCTAAGGTGGTCATGCCTCAATCGCAAACTCCAATATACACACGTGACTCATCCTCTGAAAAATGCAACAAGATGTTGTCCGGAGAAAGATCATTGTGCAAATGTCTAGCAAGATGCACTGCATACATTATATGCATAAACGCCCATGTCAACTCCGTGCGCTTCTTCCGATATCGCCTTAAACGGTGAGCTTTTACAACCTCCTCTTCGGTTGGATTTGTATACATCAAACGAATTTGAATGTTGTCTGGATAGTCCTTATCCATATTCAACGTTTGTCGAAGAGTTCCACCGTTCCACCAATACACATAACCTTCACACATCGTTCCGTGCATTGCAGCAAACCGTATCACACCTGCGTGTGGAATTCGAACAACCATTGATTCGTTTTGATGTTCTAACTTTGCAAGATTGGGTCGAGTTTGGTAGTGAATGGATTTCTTTGCTGCAAACTCCCAATAAGGAAGTATTCCTGGACATCTTTCAATACGGACCTTTCGAATCGTTGCATATCCACCTCTCATCGTTCTATCATCAACAGCAATCACACCTGCTGTATCTGGAAGTGCTATGAGGTGCCGTTTGGTCCTTTCTGCTTCAGCAACTCTATCATTGCTTTTCCACCAAGCAATTTAACCAACTCGATTGTGTTTTTTTGGCAAATGGAGTACATCGCCCCCTAAACAAGTCCGCTTTCAGAATCACTTCTTCAAACTGGGCGTCATTGGGTCGATATTCCTTGCCATATTTAACCAAAATGACTTTGGAATACCACAAAGCGTCATGAACCTTGTTCCCCAAACATTTGGTGAAGTGCGTTTTATGCATTTCGTCATGCCACTTTGCCACATTTAATGCATCCAACAACATCTGTGTCATGTCTACCTTGAATTTAGACACGTACTCCTCTTGATATCTAATGTACTTATTGTCTAAAGACAATGTTGTTTCCGATTCATAAAATTGAACGATGCGCTCGATTATGAATATTTGGCATTCTTTCAAAGGACTTTGGCGAGCTACCTCCAAGTTTGATGGTCCCTCTCCATGTTTTAGCTTCGCAACCTTCTTCTTCCTGTTCGGCATCGTGACAAATGAAACTGATATCGATCAAATTTTTTAATTTAAAATTGAATTCACGCGCAAGTGTCCAAAAAATTGGCAACAAGGGGGCCTCAATAAACCACTCTTGTCTTGCCTCGGAAAGGAGCCAATGGAGGATAAACCACCAAGCTCTCCGCTCTACCTTACATTCACAAGGGGCAAAGCAAAAGTGACAATGCGGACAGCCCGTCCGCCCCATCGGACGGCCCCAAACCATCCGCCCGATCGGACGAGCATGGGCGGACAAATCAAGCGTCCGCTCGATCCGATTTATTTTTCATATTTGAAAATAGAATCTAAAGAAGAACCACTAATTGTCTAATTTGGGCATTTCTTCATACGAATAAGAAATCATTTTAGTTTTTAGCAATCGTTGAATGAAAAATAAAAAAATTTCAAATATTCAAATAATTCAATCTTTCATAAATTAATTAGAAATACATTTATACCATTTACGAGTTTCTAAATGTAATAAACACACAACAATAATTTCAAAATACACACCATGCTAGTACATATTTAACCTCGAGTGCTAAATTCAAAAATAGACATAATATGGCTCTTACAAAGTTACATTTCTTCTTCATATTTTTATTATTTATCAAAGTCGCTTATAGCCTTATACATCAACGCTATTATAAAATAATACAATGATGTCTTCAACAATATGCTTGCCTACATACATACTTGGTGTACACTATTACACAACACTTTTTGAAAAAGTGAACAAAATTGTTGTTTAAAATTGTTCTATTCATTTAAAATTTTGTACTACTTCTACCAATCTAGTGCTCTATACTTGTCGTGAGAGTAAAAATGAGAAAATGGAGCAAATACATGCTCACTATATACTTGTATGTTTTTTTATTCGGAATCTGAATCGGACTCAAATTGTTGACCGCTGCCTCTTCTTTGTACTCTAATGAACGGACCACCTCCGTAGTTTCCGTGATATCCACTCGGTGCACCTCTTTGTCCATAGCTTGAACCTCCAAAAGTGGAAGGAGGAATCGGAGTAGTAAGCTCTGATCCTCTTTCATTTGAAGCCCCATAATAAGAGGCCCCATGATGCCCGTATGAATCACTTCTAGTTGATTCCGGATAGTATTGGGCGCTTCTGTGAAGAGAGCAACTATACTGCGGGGTTACATGACTTCCTTCACTACCTTCGGAGCCCACTTGAGTGGACGTCGTATAATATGAACCAGATTCAATAGACCTACCATAGTGTGTGTTGCCATAGCTACCTATTCTACCTTAAGAGCCAATTTCAAGGGGAGTGCCATAATGAGAACCAACTGCACTTGAACCACCATAATGCGTGGATTCATAGCTCCCTCTTCCACCTTCATATCTATTTTGAGGATCGTAACCAGAGTATGAACCACCTCTTCCTTGTTCAGATCCTCGCGTTCTATGTTCACGTCCGTAGGATCCACTATGCCTATCTTGCTGTCCACGATCTTGAAGGCTTCTGCGTGTTGCCTCTTGCATTTGTTGTTCGAATTCAATTCGTTCTCGTTCTTCTACCTGCTCGTGCCTAACTCCAAATGTGACAGGCGCTTGCATATCATCGTCATCATCGTCATCTGTCCACGCATCTTCAGCATCTCGTAGAACAACTAAAGGTTGTTGTAGATAACCTCGATTGGACCACTCTGGCATGCAATCGCTTGCACCCCTCCACTGTGTATCTATAACGGCATCCGTGCGCGTATAGTTCTCCACATTGCGACCTGTAGCGGTACGCCAATCCACGTCCTTGTGAAGTACAATCTCTGCCCAAACCATTGCCATAACATTACAATTCATTATATTTGGTTTGGCACTTTTAATGCCAAGAACTCGATGCACTTATGTGTATCGTTGTTTGAAGTGCTCACTTTGGCATGTAGACATTTGTCCTTCCCAACGTGGTACTTGGTACTCGACACGTTCACGTGACCAAAGTTTTTGAATGTGAGTCATTTTTACATACTTCTTGCACATTGAGCACTCCCACACTCTTGTTGGTTCCTCTTCCCATCCCGGTTCACCCATGCACAATAGATCGGTCCAAGCATCCCAATCGAACAATTGGAGTCTTCCCTTTCGACTACTTTTTTTGGGTGTTCTATCTTTCGGCATGATGAAGTCAAAGCAAAGAGAATGAAACAATTAGAAAGCTTAAGAACCAAAATTTTGATTTAATTAATTAATTAAAATTTTACAAGCGTGAACTTTGTGAAAATTTGTAACAATGTCACAACAATCGTTCACTCAAAGCGGAAGGGGCACAGAGCTTCCAATGCACTGGTCCGCCCACTCCAAAAGAGAACGATTGTTCGAAATGAGCCGTCCGCCTCCCCATATATATGTGCGGATGCCCCGAGGCGGACGTTCAGATCATGCGGACCACATCAGTCCGCGTGTCAATCACACAGCCGTATCGGGGCGGACGGGTATCGGGGCGGACGGGGCGGACAGGGCAGACGGAGGACGGGGCGGACAAGGCGGACGCCGGATTGGGCGGACCGGGCGGATGGCTGACCTTAAACCCTAAACCCTAAACCCAATGAAGCAAATTGTTCTTTTTTCAAAATCTCACGGTATAGATGTTTAACCCCTAAAGTTCTTTTCACTAAAAGCACTTCAAAACTGCCATTAGTAGTGCAAATACCAAGTCTTAGAAGAAGAATACTTTGGGGCATATGTAACCGTAGGATCTTGTAGTAAATTAGTAGAAAAAGATGTGGAAAAAATTTTAGACAAATCCACCATTTGGATTGTAAGATATTAGATATTGAATGTTTCATTTAAGGGGGCTACTCAATTATGTCTATTAATGAACAATTGGTAGGCTAACAAACCTAACTTAGCATGTATTTTAATATTTGTTGCAATTGTTTTAGGAATATTATAACATAATACTATTATAATATTCTTATAAATGATATAGTACTAAATCATTTCAAAATCAACAACATTTGAATACAATCTATCAATCTTGTCTTCCATACTCCTTTAATGATATATATATATATATATATATATATATATATATATATATACATACATAAAATATATTAGATAAATCAACATGAACAAATCAATGATTATATATTTCATAGATCTATTCTTCATCAATCAAATAAGAGTGCATGTTCAAATATAGACAAAGATGGTTTCTCCATTTGTTCCCAAAAAATAGATAAACAAATAGAGAAAGATATGAAGTGAATGTTACTTGGAGAATTGGAAAGAAAGAAATTGAAGTACTCAATTGCATTTTATTAAATTGGAAAATTGCATGTGGATGGCATGAATTAATCTTCATAGATGCTAAACTCATACGAGTTGCATTTCAACATTTATGATTTATGCAATTGATTGAATTGAAAGCTCTTGTAATTACATTTTCAAATTTTCGATTCAATCATTCAAATTTGCAAGAGTGATTTATGATAGATTTATAACTTTAAATGTGAAAGCATTCAATGACTTTATGCGTTTGTTCATCAATATATTAATTTTAAATAAATAATATATATTTTTTATAACATATGCATAAACCATTACACTAAAAAAACCAAAAAACTAAGAGCCAAGCCCAATAGGCTGGTCAAATGAAGAGAACAAGAGAACAAGAGCCCCATGAGACAGAAAGCAAAGGAAAATAAAGAAAATATCAAAAGGATTCAAAGGAAGGAACAAGATGCATTCTTGCAAGACCGTAGAATACATAATGATTTCAAAATCCAAACACAAATATATTTTCTATTTCAATGAGAGCCAAAAATGAACTACCCTGTTCTCAAAGATTGTACAATGTACACGTTATACAAAATGAACATATAACAGAAAGAGTAGAAGACATCGTTTATCATGATTGAAAACTAAACTGATTTTTTTTTTCTATGTAGAATATTTTATGAAATGTAACAATGTATTTAATTATCATAGTAATTGGTAGAAATCTTTGTACAATACATAGAAACATTTCATTCATGTGGAATTTTTTCATTTATTTAGGATTAAAATTGAAGTATTATACTCTACAAAGTACAAACCAAAAACAATACCATATACCTAAGTTCAAAAGTTTGCAATTGTTTCGTGAATTCATTTTGAAAACTCAAACGAAGAAATATTTTATAATCAATATCTTGTTCATTTGAATCATTTCAAAATTCGAATTCCGAATTCAATTCCTATTTATAATAGAAATTATGTTTGTCAATTTTTTAGATCTTTAAACAATGAACCCTCTTTTTTAAAATTAATATTTAAAAACATTTGAAATAAGAATATTGGAATTACCCTTCAAAATAAATATAGCACATGTATAAGTGTATAATGTATTCTACTCCACCAACTCAAGTAACGAATTTTTCTATGTTTTTAAGGAAAAATATAGCCATACATGATTTGAAAGTTAAAACATTGATTCTTTTTCTTTGTTTTCAAATCTAATCAAAATTTCATTAAAAAATATGAAAGACTTGATGTTCATTTGAAGATCGTGATGCACTTTTAATGAGAAATTACAACCTTTCATTAAATATCATGAGGTTGAAATCCATTAAACTGTTATTCTAATTATGTATTGGGGCCTTTTTTTAAAATTTCATTTGCTTACAATGAAAATGGAATTGATTATTTCTGCAAAACATTTGATTTCCTAATGAACTTTAAAAAAATCCCCACCATCTTCAGATCTTCTCAAAACCTATTTAGAGGGATAATATTAGTAAATAATCCAAACATATTCAACTTAACCACATTCCCCTCATTCATAAAACAATTTATGGGAGAAAAGAAAAGGTTTAGGGTAATTAGGGTATAGGGTTTAGTGTTTACATTTAAAAAATAAATAAAATGATAAATCAATTACATTGATCTTCATTTAGCAGTGATTATTAGGCTGTTTTATTTTTGAAATGTTACCGCTCTTTTTGAATAATAATGGCCTTATAGGGTGCACCAATGGACAGCTAGGCGGACGCCGTCGGCGGTCAGTGTTTAAGTGGGGCGGTCGGTGTGTCCAAAGCACGGACGGCGTCGGAAGGCGGACAGTGCGGACAGTCCGGGCGGACGTGGCGGACGGCTATAAGGGTGGAGTGACTTTCATTTCTTCTTGTCGCAGCTTAGAATTTTGATTTTCTTAGTATACACCAAAATAGGAACGGAAACTAGTCATTAGCTAACCGGATCCGATTAGGTGGGAAAGGAAAACTCAGAATTAGCACGGAACGTGAAGTAGTGGGCTTCTTAGATCCAATCCGGTCAGGAGTAACTAACGACGGAAACGGAATGCAACACGGATTAGGTCTAGGACCGGATGATGATGATGAACCGGATTATGATGGTAACCCGGATTCATGATGACAAACCAGAAAGGGTCCAGGGACTATAAAAGGAGGAGCTTTCACTGTTGCACCCCCTTTTAGAAACTCGACCTTGAGCGTGCGCGGTTGAGTTTTTGTCGTTTGTGCGTCTGAGAGTTTGTGTTTTGTCTGTTCTGCTTCCGGTTGAGATCGGAGAGAGGAAGTGAGGAACGGGACGTGCGGTTAGGAGAGAGTGAGGTAGATGTGAGTGGGAATGCCTCAGCTACGTAGGTCGAGGCAAGCGAGTCCCTCTGGAGGCGAGGTGAAGCTCCGGAAAGTCATTCCGGTTATTCCCTCCACAGAGCCGGAAAAGGCTGAACTCATGGATGATCTCAGATCCATGGGTTGCGTAGGGTTTGCCGAGAAACCTTGGGGTTTTAGGGAGGAGAGAATGGTCAAGGAGCTCCTCGGAAAGCTGTCCAACCAGTTTGACAACACCGTGAGGGGAGCTCCCGTCAGCTGGAACGAGGGGATGTGGAGAGCGGTTTACGGTTTCCGGGCAGGAGGTTTGGGAATGGCGAGCCGGAAAGATGAGTTTGTCCGAGGGAAGTTCAAGGGAGCCGTCAACCCGAAGGACGGATACGCGGTCGAGGATTGCTTGGATGACCGACACCGTCGGCTCCTGCAATTCCTGGTTCCGGTTCTTCACCCGGAGAAGCCGACCAGGGTGACGATCACCCTCGGCAACACCATTTTTGGTGCCCTCAGTGGTACCCGGAAAGTGGACTGGGCACGGATCATTTCCGATCTCGTGGCCCAGCTTGTTAGTAGGGTTGGGAAGAAAAGGGCCACTCCAGTGTGCCCTTACCTCTTCCACCTCTATCGGGAGAACCAAGTCCTCACCAACATAGAGGAGAAGGCGTGGAAGACGCAGGAAGTGCTGCTGAAGTATGGGGAGTCGGAGACGGATGACGAAGCGGAATCCGATTCCGAGTCAGACCGGGAGTCCAGCGAGGAAGAGGAGGAGTTGATGCCGCCGATCAAGCGACAGAAGCTGACGCCTCCACACAAGCGCGGGACGCCTCCCGGTCAAGACAAACCGGCCCCGGAGGAGAAACCGGAAGCCGAGAAGACCAATTCCGGGGGAGATCCGGATATGCAAGATCCATTCAACGGTCTGATCAACGTCCTCTGCAACATCAGGGCGGATTGGGAGGTGAAGCACAGGACGCTTGCGGCAATCGGCAAGTTGGTGGGTGCTGCACCGGACAGCAACTTGGCGGAACAAGTGGCGCAATGCATCACGAATCCGGAAGAGACCCGGAAGCAGGAAGCCGAGATCCGCCGGTTGCAGGAGGAGGTAGATAAACTGAAGGCAACACTTTTCGCCTATCAGGAAGACGTGACTGCCGCTCGGGAGATGGCGGAGGAGACTCGGAAGGTGGCCGAGCAGATCAAGGCGGTCCTGGGAGAGACCGGAACGGCAGCGGCCAAGGCGAAGCTCTTCGACGAGAAGATCCACGAAGAGAAGAAACTATCCGGTTCCCGGATGGTCCGGATTCTCGCGGACTTCGCCGAGCAGGTGGAGACGGCAATGGTGGAGGGGCGAAAGGCTGCGGACCGGATCGAGGAGAGCAGCCGGAAGCTGACGGGAGCGACGTGCGACAAAGGTATTCACTTTTCGGACATCTCTCTACCGGACCTCTTTCCGGATGCAACTATGGCAAAGGACAGGAAGGATTGGACTCCTGAGTCCAAGAAGTCTGCACGGACTGGGACTCCGGGCTCGAGACCGGATATTACCATCGACTTGGAGTCTCCACCCGGACCGAATCCTGAGGAGGGGGAACGGGTCCGGAACTTGAGCGAAGTCTTCGAGGAGCTAACCCCGGAGGTCGGAAGCCCGACGATAGGATCTAGAGTTGTAGGGTAGGTAGGATTTTAATTTCAGTTAGGAGTAGGAGCGGATCCGGATCCGGATCCGGCTCAATAGTATTAGGTTAGACCGGAAGTTAGATTTAGGTGGCGGCGGACCCCCACGGGTTTTCCGCTCCTTTTTGTGCTTTTAGGGTTTTGACCCTTTGTATATAAATCGGTTCCTGCGAAGGGAATTGGGAGTTGTTCATTTTGCAAACTTCTTGTACCTTTCCATTCTTTTCGTTGTGTATCTCTCTCCAGCGCGACAGGATTGTATAATGTGGAGTTAGGATAGTACGAGTGAGTTTGTAAGTGATTTCTCCCCTTGGTGTTTATTTTCCGATCCAAGGTGCATGTGAGTAGGTACCGAAGAGTTGGGAGTGAACTTAGCTCCTCAGCACATCTAGAGTTTGAGATTCCGGGTGAGAAAGCCGTTGTTAGGCTAGGCGGGTAGGGAGGGATTCCTTAGCTGCGCTAGAACTCCCGGGTGGGAAATCCGGTCGAGTGTCCGATCTCCTGTGAGGTCTCACCACTTGTATGGGTAACGGAAGAACTTTAGTTGATGTTGGAACGGACGGGTGCACTTGTAACCACCTGTCTTCGCACGGATCGGAAGTAGCATCAAGGTCGTTGTAGTACGAGAGGGTCGAGTGTGGGGTCTTTGTGTGACCTACGACCCGGATTGCTATCTGGGTTGTTGTGAAGGACCAAACCGGATCCGGATTAGCTTAGGAGTCTAGAAGGTAGGACAGTGGGTCTTCAGCCACTATAAGTCACGGAAGGAGTGGTGGGCCTACCACTCTCAAAATTAAGCGGCGACCCCTCTGATGGTGAAACAGAGGCAAAACCAAACCGGATAGGATTACGGGTACAGGATGACCATCCCGACCGGATTGGTCAGGACGGATTTTCAGGATCGGAAGTTGTGAGATCCTGGGATTTCGGTATTTGTACGAACCGGATAGTTAGTAGGACCGGAAGCACGGAGAAATCCGGTCTATAGTTATCCGGTGTGGTGGTATTTCTGGTTCTAGATCTAGGACCGGAAAGTAAGATTGGCATACTGACTGAGCTTAACTGCTTAATAGAGCTAGATACTTCACAGGATCTCGTGGGTTCGATCTTTAGAGTCACTTAGTTATACTCTAGAGCGATTTTTGTGAGTATAATGGGGAATTGACCTGCCCTGTGCTGCGACATGACAAAAATCTGGCGCCGCTGCCGGGGATTCTAAAGCTATCGGCTTTATTGCGGTACAGAAGAAGCTGAGTCAGTAGTTCGTCTTTTCCGTGTTTTCATTTCTCGGATTGGGTTTTGTTTTCCGGCTGAATCTGGAAACTAACTCATGAGAAGCGGAATAAGGAATACGAGAACGTCCGAGCGATTGAGAAGAAGAGAACGATCGGAAGAATCGCCTGAACCGGATCAGAGTGAACCGGATCTGCAAGATCCGGTTAACCGTCCGATTTTCGTGTCTGCATCCGCAGGAGAAAGCGAGAATCCGAGATCTGGTCATACGCCTTCAGTTTCCGATCTAGATCCGGAACCGGACAGAGAAGATCCGTTCCTCGAGGACGAAGACGTCATGACTCGATTGAGATACAAGCGTTTTAAGGGTGATGGAAGCCAAGATGCGGATGACTGGCTGTGCGAGTTTGAATCTACTGCACTCGCCAACCAGGAAAATGAGGCGGCCCAACGAAGAATTTTCCAAGGATTGCTCAAGGGAGAAGCTCTTAAATGGTATCAGGATATTTCCGATCCGATCCGGAATAACTGGGATCAGTTGAGAACGGATTTCCTGCAAGCTTTCCGGGAGGTAGGAGGAGAAGCCAGAGCCTTGGGACGGCTCAGTACACTAACGATGAAATCATCCGAATCCGTGCGGAAGTATGGCCAGAGGGTGAAGGCGCTGATCCAGAAGCTGACCACGGAGATCGCTCCTAGTCTGCAGGTGGAGTGGTATGTTGCCGGATTACCCGAGTCGATGGGATTTCTGATTCGTCAGACGCGACCTAGGACACTTAGAGATGCCATGGATGCTGCGGCTAATTACGAGAATTCCGCTCAGTCACTCCGGAAGTCCTTGAGAAGGAGCGAGAAGCAAGAAAAGGGGAAGAACAAGAAAGGCGACCGGAAGTTGAAGCATCGTAAGAAGGTTTCCGATTCGGACAGCAGTTCCGAGAGTTCTGGAAAGGAAGTTTCCGATCCGGATTCATCGAGCTCGGATGAGGAACAGAGTGTTTCACCTCCCCGACGTTCGCACAAGTCGAAGGGTCAGAGAGAGAAACGGGTTGTGAAAGTGAAGATGGAAGATACGGATTCCAAGAAGATGATGAAGAGCATCCAAGAGTCTTTGGAGGCTATCAAGGTCAACATGGCAGAGAACCGGAGACCAAGACGGATCGTTCCGACTTCTCGATCCAATGTCTGGTGCGGAAGATGTGGAGAACCGGGTCACTATCCAAGTGAATGCCAGCGAGCTGCCCAGAAGCAAGTTCACTATGTGTATCCGGAAGAAGAGATCTACTACACCGTAGCAAACGAGGAAGAGGAGGAGATCTACCAAGTGCAGCCGACCTATGGTAGAGGAAAAGGGATCACGATTCCTTCCCGGTCCAACATGTTGAACCGGAACTTTTTACCGGGACCGAGTCAGGGGTTGGTAATGCAGCAGCCCGTGCGAGCCCTTGGTTACCCGGATAGACAAGTGGTGATTTGTTATGGCTGTGGAGAACCGGGACATTATGCCAACTCGTGTCCTAACAGGGGACCAAGGCAGGGTGCTCCTCGTACTCTTCCGTGCCAGAATTGCCAAGAGTACGGGCATCAGGAGGAGCAGTGTTCGAAGCCCATACAGCCAAGACCGGTTTACAAACAAGTTCAAATTCTTCCAAGGGAGCAGACCGCGCTCAACTATGGCCACTCAGCCGGAACGGAGAATCCGGACACGTGACGATGCGAGGTGGAACTGCCGGCGGAGACGGAGAGCTTGGTAAACCGGGTATCGACCCGCAGTTCCACCAGGAATCAACCCGAACGAGCTGTAAGGGGAAAGAAGAAAAAGCAGAGGAGGAGGCAGAAATCGAGTAGTGATTCTGATCCTGTTTTTCAGAGACGGAGTCCAGAACCGGAAGAAGTTCACTTTGAGGAAGGGGTGGACTGGAACCGGATTCCGATCGACATCAGTTCAGAGATTCGGACGGAAATCTCTGGACCGGATGTGGTGACGAGTAAGAAGCAGGTTCGTTTCAGTAACACCCCAGTGGTTATCAATCCGGATATCCGTACTCATGAGTATGACATCATCCAGGACATCCGAGATCAACGGGCGAATGTTACGATTGGACAGCTCCTGCACGACAACGTGATGTACCAGAAGTTGATCCGAGATAGCTGGACACGGAAACGGAAGAAGAGGGTGAAACTCCCAGCGGTGGCAGTTAACTTCTCCCAACCGGAAGATTCCGGGGCTCCAGAGATCGGTGTGGAGATAGAAGGATGCCTGATTCCAAAGGTTCCCATCGATGGCGGATCTGGAGTCAACTTGATGTTGGAAGACACGGCATTTGAGTTAGGATTCACCACGATCGAAGCGACGGATCAAGTCCTTCGTATGGCGGATCAATCCCGAGTACATCCGGTTGGCAAACTTTCGCAAATTCCAACCCGGATTGGAGGAACGGATTATCTGCTCAACTATGTCATCATCCGTGTGCACAAAGGAAGACCTTTTCCTATGTTACTGGGTAGACCTTGGTTATACTCTGCCCAAGTACTGGTGGATTGGGGAAACAAGGAACTGGTGGTCGGGAAACCTTCCATCCGGATACCTTGGTCCACGGAAAAGCATTTAGGAGAAACCAGCGACTCGGATGGTTACACATCGGATTGGACGGATTCGGAAGAGTCGATTCCAAGCTATTATGTGGATCCATTCGAACACAAAACTGAGAAAAGTTTTGGGTTCTCTAATGCTGTGTTGGAGCATGATCCGGAAAAGCCTAGCAGTACCATGGTGGAAGATCGATCCTTAGGAGAGTCAAGCGTTCCGCTCACAGCCGAGTGGATCACTCGACAGATCCAGGATGGAAACCTTCTCGCGGGTGTAAGTGAGGAAACGATGAGACCAGAATGGGGAAATTTAGTTTCCGTTCCGGAAGAGGTTCACGAAGAGAAGATCAAACCGATCGTCTCGCCCATCGATTATGAACAGGAGGAGGTTGAACCAGGCAAGTGCTTTTACTTGAGCAAGCTCATGCAAAGCACGGAGAAATCCGGTTACGTTCAACTTCTCCAGGAGTACCTCGATATTTTTGCATGGGAGCCGTCTGATCTGAAGGGAATCCCCCCTCACTTAGGAGAGCATCACATTGACTTGACGGAAGGATCTATTCCGGTCCGTCAGCGACAGTACCGACTCAACCCGAAGTACTCGTTAATGGTCAAGGAAGAAATCGACCGGTTATTGGAAACTGGATTCATCTATCCGGTGAACAATTCCGAGTGGGTTTCCCCTATTGTGGTGGTTGCCAAGAAGTTGGGAACGGATGGGAAAGTTAAGATCCGGGTGTGTCAAGATTTCCGGAAATTGAACACAGCCACAAAGAAGGATTACTTTCCCCTTCCATTTACTGACATCATTTTGGACCACGTGGCCGGACACGAATGTTACAGCTTTTTGGACGGATTTTCCGGTTACAACCAAGTGTTCATCCGACGGAGGGATCAGCTGAAGACCACGTTCACGACAGAATGGGGAACTTTCGCATTTACCCGGATGCCGTTTGGCCTGTGCAACGCACCCGGAACTTTCCAACGGCTGATGATGGACATTTTCAAGGATTTTCTCCGCCATTTCATTGAGGTCTTCATTGATGACTTTGCAGTTTTTAGCGACCGGAAACTTCATCTCGAATGTTTGCGGAAAACGTTTCAAAGGTGCCGAGAAACCAATTTGAGATTACACCCCGGAAAGTGTTTTTTCGGAATGAGTTCCGGAATTTTACTGGGGCACGTGGTGAGCCAAGCCGGATTACAAGCGGACTTGGAGAAGGTGAGGGCGGTTCTATCCTTGCTACCTCCGACGAGCGTAAGGGAGATCCGTGGGTTTCTAGGGTGTGTGGGCTACTACCGTCGATTCATTGACGGATACGCCAAGAGGGCCATCCCTCTCACGGAACTACTCAAACAGGATACGGAATTTGTGTGGACCGGAAAGCGACAGCAGGCCTTCGATGATCTGAAGACTCAGCTTGCTAGAGCTCCGATCCTTTCCGTTCCGGATTGGACAAAAGAGTTCCATGTCACCATCGACGCATCCGGTTGGTGTCTAGGATCCATTCTTTGGCAGTTCGACACGGAGAAGCGTGAGAATCCGATTTACTATGCGAGCAGGCAAATGAGTTTGGCGGAACGAAATTACACCACCACAGAACGAGAAGCTCTGGCGGTCGTGTATTCTTGCAAGAAGTTCCGACATTATTTGCTAGGGTACAAGGTAATTTTTCACACAGATCATGATTCCTTGAAATACCTCGTGAACAAACCGGATTTGTCAGGTCGGATTGCTAGATGGATTTTGCTTTTACAAGAGTTTAATTACGAGGTCGTAGTGAAACCCGGAAAAGCAAACTCGAACGCGGATTACCTCTCGAGACAAAGAGGACAGGAATCCGTGGCGGATATTTCCGCTGAGTTTCCGGATGAGTTTCCGGATTCTCTGGAGATTCCGGTTGAAATGGAGAAACCGGATTTTCCCTTGATAGAAGTTTTTCACCTAAGCAACGAGTCTGTTTCGGAGTTCCGGGATATCATTAGCTATTTAGTGAATTCCAAATATCCGGAACAGATGAGTCTAGAGGAGAAAGAAATCTTTCAGAGAAAAGCAGCTCCTTATACCATGATTAGGGGAGTCCTTTTCAAGTTAGGGGCGGACGACGTCCTTAGGCGTTGTTTGGAACCTTCGGACCGGAAGAAAGTCATCCGGGCACTCCATTGCGGGAGTTCCGGAGGACATTTTGCCTTTGTTACTACGGTGAACCGGATCCGATCCGCCGGATACTGGTGGCCGTATATACACAGGGATGTGAGGAATTTTGTTCGGAGTTGCGATCAGTGTCAGCGGACAGGAGCACCATCTTTTCGGAACCATTGGCCGCTCACTCCCATAATTCCCTTAGCACCGTTTGAGAAATGGGGGATCGACTTTATTGGACCCATTTTTCCGGTCAGTGCTAGGAAGAAGAGGTACATAATCCTAGCCACAGATTACGCGACCAAGTGGGTGGAGGCCAGAGCAACCCGGAAAAACGATGCCGAGACTTCCGCGTCCTTTTTGTTTGAAGAAATCCTCATGCGATTTGGCCACCCACTGGAGTTGGTCAGTGATAGAGGAACCCATTTCCTCAATGACGTCATCTCCGACCTAACTACCAAATATCTTATCAAGCACTGGAAGACGACTCCTTATAATCCAAAGGCGAATGGATTAACCGAGCGGGCGAACGGAATTATTGGGAAGATCTTGAACAAGATGGTTTCCGCTCACAAGACGGATTGGGACCGGAAACTACCTTCGGCCGTGCATGCGTACAATACGGCGGAGAAGAGCACAACCGGAAAAACGCCCTACTTTTTGGTCTTTGGCCAAAACACAGTTCATGGGGTGGAGTTAGAAGTGGAGACTTTCCGTGTCATGGCAGCCCGGAATGCGGAGACCAGAATGGATATACTTCCGCGACTCCTCGCGATTGAAGAACTGGAAGAAACCCGGATTGCAGCTCTTGAGAGAACCATGGAAGTGCAATTCAAACGCAAGAAAGATTATGACCGGAAACTTCCAGTTGATCATGGAATCCAGGAAGGCGGTCTGGTGCTAGTTTATGACAACCGTCACAAAGAGTTTCCAGGAAAATTGCATACCCGATGGATGGGACCTTTCCGAGTCATTCAAATTTTTCAAAATGGGTCTTTGCAACTTGCGAATTTGCAGGGCCAGTGGCTTGACACTCGTGTGAACGGATCAAGGGTGAAAAAGTATTCGGTGGCTACTTCTTCGACTGAAGGTCAATGATGTTCGCGGGGACGCTCACAGATGAGGAAGGGGTAATGTCGCAGCTTAGAATTTTGATTTTCTTAGTATACACCAAAATAGGAACGGAAACTAGTCATTAGCTAACCGGATCCGATTAGGTGGGAAAGGAAAACTCAGAATTAGCACGGAACGTGAAGTAGTGGGCTTCTTAGATCCAATCCGGTCAGGAGTAACTAACGACGGAAACGGAATGCAACACGGATTAGGTCTAGGACCGGATGATGATGATGAACCGGATTATGATGGTAACCCGGATTCATGATGACAAACCAGAAAGGGTCCAGGGACTATAAAAGGAGGAGCTTTCACTGTTGCACCCCCTTTTAGAAACTCGACCTTGAGCGTGCGCGGTTGAGTTTTTGTCGTTTGTGCGTCTGAGAGTTTGTGTTTTGTCTGTTCTGCTTCCGGTTGAGATCGGAGAGAGGAAGTGAGGAACGGGACGTGCGGTTAGGAGAGAGTGAGGTAGATGTGAGTGGGAATGCCTCAGCTACGTAGGTCGAGGCAAGCGAGTCCCTCTGGAGGCGAGGTGAAGCTCCGGAAAGTCATTCCGGTTATTCCCTCCACAGAGCCGGAAAAGGCTGAACTCATGGATGATCTCAGATCCATGGGTTGCGTAGGGTTTGCCGAGAAACCTTGGGGTTTTAGGGAGGAGAGAATGGTCAAGGAGCTCCTCGGAAAGCTGTCCAACCAGTTTGACAACACCGTGAGGGGAGCTCCCGTCAGCTGGAACGAGGGGATGTGGAGAGCGGTTTACGGTTTCCGGGCAGGAGGTTTGGGAATGGCGAGCCGGAAAGATGAGTTTGTCCGAGGGAAGTTCAAGGGAGCCGTCAACCCGAAGGACGGATACGCGGTCGAGGATTGCTTGGATGACCGACACCGTCGGCTCCTGCAATTCCTGGTTCCGGTTCTTCACCCGGAGAAGCCGACCAGGGTGACGATCACCCTCGGCAACACCATTTTTGGTGCCCTCAGTGGTACCCGGAAAGTGGACTGGGCACGGATCATTTCCGATCTCGTGGCCCAGCTTGTTAGTAGGGTTGGGAAGAAAAGGGCCACTCCAGTGTGCCCTTACCTCTTCCACCTCTATCGGGAGAACCAAGTCCTCACCAACATAGAGGAGAAGGCGTGGAAGACGCAGGAAGTGCTGCTGAAGTATGGGGAGTCGGAGACGGATGACGAAGCGGAATCCGATTCCGAGTCAGACCGGGAGTCCAGCGAGGAAGAGGAGGAGTTGATGCCGCCGATCAAGCGACAGAAGCTGACGCCTCCACACAAGCGCGGGACGCCTCCCGGTCAAGACAAACCGGCCCCGGAGGAGAAACCGGAAGCCGAGAAGACCAATTCCAGGGGAGATCCGGATATGCAAGATCCATTCAACGGTCTGATCAACGTCCTCTGCAACATCAGGGCGGATTGGGAGGTGAAGCACAGGACGCTTGCGGCAATCGGCAAGTTGGTGGGTGCTGCACCGGACAGCAACTTGGCGGAACAAGTGGCGCAATGCATCACGAATCCGGAAGAGACCCGGAAGCAGGAAGCCGAGATCCGCCGGTTGCAGGAGGAGGTAGATAAACTGAAGGCAACACTTTTCGCCTATCAGGAAGACGTGACTGCCGCTCGGGAGATGGCGGAGGAGACTCGGAAGGTGGCCGAGCAGATCAAGGCGGTCCTGGGAGAGACCGGAACGGCAGCGGCCAAGGCGAAGCTCTTCGACGAGAAGATCCACGAAGAGAAGAAACTATCCGGTTCCCGGATGGTCCGGATTCTCGCGGACTTCGCCGAGCAGGTGGAGACGGCAATGGTGGAGGGGCGAAAGGCTGCGGACCGGATCGAGGAGAGCAGCCGGAAGCTGACGGGAGCGACGTGCGACAAAGGTATTCACTTTTCGGACATCTCTCTACCGGACCTCTTTCCGGATGCAACTATGGCAAAGGACAGGAAGGATTGGACTCCTGAGTCCAAGAAGTCTGCACGGACTGGGACTCCGGGCACGAGACCGGATATCACCATCGACCTGGAGTCTCCACCCGGACCGAATCCTGCGGAGGGGGAACGGGTCCGGAATTTGAGTGAAGTTTTCGAGGAGCTAGTCCCGGAGACCGGAAGCCCGACAATAGGATCTAGAGTTGTAGGGTAGATAGGATTTTAATTTCAGTTAGGAGTAGGAGCGGATCCGGATCCGGATCCGGTTCAACAGTATTAGGTTAGACCGGAAAATTAGATTAGGGTGGCGGCGGACCCCCACGGGTTTTCCGCTCCTTTTTGTGCTTTTAGGGTTTTGACCCTTTGTATATAAATCGGTTCCTGCGAAGGGAATTGGGAGTTGTTCATTTTGCAAACTTCTTGTACCTTTCCATTCTTTTCGTTGTGTATCTCTCTCCAGCGCGACAGGATTGTATAATGTGGAGTTAGGATAGTACGAGTGAGTTTGTAAGTGATTTCTCCCCTTGGTGTTTATTTTCCGATCCTAGGTGCATGTGAGTAGGTATCGAAGAGTTGGGAGTGAACTTAGTTCCTCAGCACGTCTAGAGTTTGAGATTCCGGGTGAGAAAGCCGTTGTTAGGCTAGGCGGGTAGGGAGGGATTCCTTAGCTGCGCTAGAACTCCCGGGTGGGAAATCCGGTCGAGTGTCCGATCTCCTGTGAGGTCTCACCACTTGTATGGGTAACGGAAGAACTTTAGTTGATGTTGGAACGGACGGGTGCACTTGTAACCACCTGTCTTCGCACGGATCGGAAGTAGCATCAAGGTCGTTGTAGTACGAGAGGGTCGAGTGTGGGGTCTTTGTGTGACCTACGACCCGGATTGCTATCTGGGTTGTTGTGAAGGACCAAACCGGATCCGGATTAGCTTAGGAGTCTAGAAGGTAGGACAGTGGGTCTTCAGCCACTATAAGTCACGGAAGGAGTGGTGGGCCTACCACTCTCAAAATTAAGCGGCGACCCCTCTGATGGTGAAACAGAGGCAAAACCAAACCGGATAGGATTACGGGTACAGGATGACCATCCCGACCGGATTGGTCAGGACGGATTTTCAGGATCGGAAGTTGTGAGATCCTGGGATTTCGGTATTTGTACGAACCGGATAGTTAGTAGGACCGGAAGCACGGAGAAATCCGGTCTATAGTTATCCGGTGTGGTGGTATTTCTGGTTCTAGATCTAGGACCGGAAAGTAAGATTGGGATACTGACTGAGCTTAACTGCTTAATAGAGCTAGATACTTCACAGGATCTCGTGGGTTCGATCTTTAGAGTCACTTAGTTATACTCTAGAGCGATTTTTGTGAGTATAATGGGGAATTGACCTGCCCTGTGCTGCGACACTTCTCACTTCAATTCTCCTTCGGTGCCAAGTTGGATGTGCTACTATTGTTTTATGTGCTAGTTGCTCCTACAAGGTGGAGAGTTGGGGTCTTCTATCTTTTGTTACTGTGTTACAGTTGATGCCATCACTTTTGACTATCACGTGAGATTTTTTTATTCACTTCAATTGGTTATTGAATCCAATTGACAATCATGAACGGCAAAGGTGATCAAAATATGGATGGGGTGACTCCGGGAAGCGAAGCCAAGAAAAAGAGCAAAGTGAAGGGGGCTACACATGACCTTCGGTTTGACATTTTAAATGATCCTACAATTAAAGCAGAGAGCGGGTGGGAAGATGAAGATGCGGAGTATTGGACATAAAAAATGTGCAGGACCTATGTTAAAATGTACCACATTGACAAGTTGTGGCCTCAGGAGTCGCACAAGAGTCATACACGGGATTTTTGTTGTAAACCATGGACTTGCAATAACAAACATTTTGTCCATCGATTTGAAGAGGTGTGGCGTGTTCTATTCGGAAACAAGCGCAGAAGTAAAGGCTATATTAATTATAGCATGGCGTGTATGGTTTACGCGGAACTTATATTAGAGCGCAAGATCGATTGGAGCACGTTTCCAACGACAACAGCTTGCCCACTTCTACTTGAAGCCAATCAAAAGGACATTCCCGACTTGTACAATTCAGAGGGAGAAACAGAAAAAGTATTAAAAAATACTATTGAGGTGAAAACGGATGGTGTGGAGAAAGCCTCAAATGTTGAAGAATTACGGTCTGTACAATCTCCAACAAAAGCAATCAATGAAAGCTCTTCGAAAAATGTGGAGAAAGATGTCGAGAAAGATGTAGAGGCGCGGGAGGGTGAAGTCTTTTCCACAGCTCCAACGCGTTTGACCTTTACACCAAATGTTGCGGCACAAACGCAAACGGAGTTTGTAAACAAAGGCAAGGTTTGCACGGAACGCGGAGAAACTTCAAAAAGTAAAGTAGACGAAGTCTTGGCGGAAAAAGTGGCAAAGGCTAATGCTACAATTGATAATCTGATAGCCAACAATTGTTTTGATAGTTTGGTCTACAAATCTCTGCCTATGCATCAAGGCGTTGAATCTAGTCCAGCGTTAAGTTTAGAAGACAAAGTACATACGCCTCGTGGACAAGGCGTGACGATTGATAATATATCCTCATTATGGAGTTCCAAGCGTAAAAGGCGGGGGGAGGAGTTTCCGTTTACAGTAGCATTGCCAAGTCCTCTACATCGAACCTTGCAAGACTTATCCAATCCAAAACAATTGGAAAATCTTTTGAAGCTCTCGGTTCAGTTTGCTAACCTTCATGAAGAAATAGGTGGATCGTCTAACCCCAATGATGGTGCTACTACTGTTCCAATGAGTCCACTTGCAAATCCAAAGAATGTTGCACATATACTTGATATAGCTTTCAAGATGACGATGTCAACTGAATTTTTAGCGCAAGTTACTCCGACTTTTATGAATTTGGCCAAGGAGTTTTCTTTAAT
The DNA here is from genome assembly GCA_963969395.1 of Pseudoscleropodium purum. Classification (NCBI taxonomy): domain Eukaryota; kingdom Viridiplantae; phylum Streptophyta; class Bryopsida; order Hypnales; family Brachytheciaceae; genus Pseudoscleropodium; species Pseudoscleropodium purum. The sequence continues at coordinate 18,182,787 of OZ017803.1, forward strand.
GGCACCAGAGATGTTGAAAGGTGCTATAGCATTTCAGAATCTCACAAAGACTTTCAGACCACTTTTCGAAGAAAGAGATGTTCACATACTACAATTGGTGGAATATGAGAAGAAAATTGCTGACCTTAGAGGAATAGAAGCAAGGTGCAAAGTGTTGGAGTTGAAATTAAAGACTTCGGAGAGTGAAGTTGAACATTTAAATCAACAATCATCGAGGCAAATGGAAGAGTTGATGAAGATGCGTAAACGGATTGCAGAATTGCAAGGGACCTCCAAAAATTCAAGTGAGGTTGCAATCTCACCAGTGATTGTACTCGGAGACAGTCAAGAGACTCAAAAGAGTGAAGATAAGCTCTCTCTTCCTTTTAATAAGGCCGAAGCAAGCGACAACCCTGCCATTGTGAATGTACAAGAAAGTCACGATATGAGCATGTTAAAAGCGACACAACAACCATCAATGGAAAAGCTTTCATCTGTTTACGTGAATGCGGAGACGCAAACGGAGAGTTGTGACTTTGAAGAGTTGAAGCATAAATTGGAGGAGGCAATTGAAGCAAAAGGAATTGTTGAATCCAAGTTGAATCGATTGCAATTATGTTTGGATTTGAAGAAGTTTATGCCATCTAGCGGCTTAGAGTCTCAATGGTTAGCATGGGTACAAAGACTCCAAGACAGACCCTCTGTAGTATCTCGAGCAATGGCAGGTCTTCAAACATTGACAATGGAGTCGAATGAAAATTGCGATGCCATTCAAAGCTCTTTGAGTTGGTTCAAGACTATGTTTGACCAACATCCTTCAAAGGGATATACGGAGATCACATGTTGGGGAGACATGGATGCCATGTTTGAGCGGTTAAACCACACAAAGAAGGACCAAGCTCCACCCATCGATTGGGCCTTGGAAGTAGAGGAAGGATGGGTCCCTTACAACACACTTTCAGCACACATCAATGTGAAAGACAAGCGAGTGGTGCATGCTTGTGATCCAGCCTCTCCAATTTTGGATGGTTGTTGTAGCCTTTGCCAAGGCCTCTTCGGACCGGAAGGTGTGGTAACCATGGGCCAATGTCGCCACACTTTCCATGTCACTTGCATTGTGAAAGCATCACTCATTCATTCGGTGTGTGCTGAGTGTCGTAGTCCATTGAGTGCTAGGTTTTACAAAATGTTTGGTATCTTGGAAGCTATGCCTCCAAGCCACAAGTACAATCGTTGGAATCTTCCTCTTGATCAAGCGCCATACAAATTCCAAAATTATCAACATTGGGGGAAGCCAATCCGGTGGAATGCAAATGAACAGAGGCATGATTTGTACGAGGAATCTCAGCAACCATTGGATTTGGATGTGTGGATGATTCACAATAGAGAGGTGGAATTGCGGGCTCGAGGAATCATAGATGACGCGACCCGTGAAATGTTTTGTCGCAACATGGGGGGACATTGGAGCTTACAACACGAAAAGTTCTTTTGTTTTCCAGATAAAAAAGTGGAGAGAGGACCAGAAGACAATTGGGTGGAGGTGAACCATGGAAAAGAGTTCGATGAGCAGTATAAGGCATACAACCACACCCTCGTAGGTAGGGCCCTTCTATTGTCGAAGTTGGAAGAGGCTGCAAAAGTTCGTGTTGTCTATGATACAAATGGACAAACAAGCATAGAACATTCATCTGTAGATGTGGCAGTAGCATTTGATAGGCGCATTGGCGATATTATAGGGCATTGGAAGGCTTTCCTATTGGATGGAGACTACCTCATAGTATGGCAAAGGAAAGGAGGTGATGAAGTTGTTCAAGCAATAGTAGATCGTGTGGAGAGCAACTTGAGAACCTTGAAGGCAGACGAAGTCGATTTATCACCGAAAAGAAAACAAAAAAGAAAGCATGAAGAAGACGATGACTTCTCTCCGGAAACCAAGAAACAATTTCATAAGGTAGACATCGAAGTTCAATCTGAAGGGCAAATAGTCCGTCCAAATCAACAACGGTCAACTCGTCAATTATCTGCTAAACTCCTCGATACAAAAGATTTTCCTTTTGTTTTGGGAGAAGATAATGGTCCATCCGATGGAAAGTAGGATTTGAAGAGAATTTTGTTTTTTAAAAACAATGGTCCTTTCATTGTTTAAAAACAAAAAAGAATGTAAAAGATTTAGATCTTAAAAAGATCGTATAGGATTCAATAGTGATATTGGAACTATATTTTCATGTATTTTGTTTATACATATATATTTATATATAAAGATGCTATATTTTCATTTGCGTATAAAAATATTTTTATATGTACATCTTATTTTACGTGGATGCATTCATTTTTGATTGTGTAACATTCAAATTACATAACAATATAAAATTTTCTAATGACTAATGGCAATGCAAAGTCCACCTCGTCCGCCCTGCCCGTCCGCCCCGCCCCGCGCGTCCGCCTTCTGACGGCGGGAGGGACGCTGCGTCCACTAATGTCCGGGCGTCCGGATGTCCAGAAAACGGACGCTATTTTGGGGCGGACGTTGAGATTCGTCAATCCTGATAAGAGAAAGAATCGTAAATGCTAAGATTGAGTTTTTTATAAAGGAAGATTTTCATATTGCTAAGAAAGTTTTTCATTAACTCATCATTGATATTATTAAGAATAATCCTTTTCACTTCATCAAGTATAATTTTCTCATAAAAATTCAAATAGAGCAAGTCATATTTATTTGAAAATTACAATAAGAAGAAGAATATACTTACAAATTTTCATTTTAAAATTCCCAATATACAATATGGCTTTGTAAACACATAGCAAACCTAAGAAAATTATAAAAAAAAAAAACTTTCATCTTTATCCTTCACTATATATTCAATCCCAATCACACAAATCAAATAAACTTTATTTCATACTTGACCATATAGCTAACACCTATTGGCCATCATTATTGATTATACAATAAAATTTTATTTAAAAATTGAAGATAAATCATTTCAAAAGTAAATTAAAAGATAAATTATCATTATTTTTTCTTCTTTAATTTTTAATACACAAAAAAAATAATTTCAAATTACTTCAAGTACAAAGATAAGAAATTAATATTTAATGGTAATTTACTTGAATTTAAAAAATTCAAGTTCCAATGAAAGTACTACTTCATTTGCAAAAATTTAAGGATGCATTTGAAAATATTTGTATCATATTTTGCACAATTTCATACAAGTGATATTTCTTACAAATTGAGAAATGAATTGACCACTTCTTTTATCAACAAATGATCTTAGTTGGTTGTGAAGTAAAACAAATCTAAATTATAAAAAATTTCAATTCAATAAACAACTTAGGAATTTACAATCACCAAGTATAATATGAATTGTTAAAATAATATATAATAATATAATGCATCATAATCATTGTAGTTAAGAGTTGTTCAATTTCTACGTATTTTGCAATTTTATAGAAAGTTTACTATCAAAAAATCAATGATTAGGTCAATAAAAATTCAACCAAAAAGCATTGATTTTGTATATTGATTTTGTTGTGTTCACATAAAAGATATTTAAAAAAAATTATTTCATTTATTGCAAATTTAGTCTAATTTGAAGGAAAAAAATTTATTTGAAGTGCTTCAAATTTTAAATCAATAAAATAATATAATGCTTCTAACACAAGAAGTTTAGGATTTAGGATTTGAGATTTTTACATTCCACATAATTTGAATTTAAAAGGAATTAATAGCCATCTATTGTCATAATGCTTCATTTGTGTATACTTTAATCCCTAAAGGACCAAACTGCATTTTTTGGCAACATAGAAATTTTGGGCAGGTGCGCGTGACTAGAGATTTCTATATTTTTGGCCCAAATTTTGATAGAAGGTGTAAAAGAGGAATATATTTGGTGTTCATTAAATTTCAGGACATTTGGAAATATAAGTCAAAAGTTATAGCCTAATATGTAGTTTGTTTCTCAACTCGAATAATCCGGGAAAATCTAAAAAATCATTTTTTTCAAAAACCCAAATTTGAAATTGGTTTTTAGATTCATATATACATTAAAAGCTTGGAATCATTCCATTTTGATCAATGAGTCAAAGGTTATGAGGTATTTTAGTTTGTGGCCAGTTATGGATTCTCTATCCCAAAATAAACTTTGAAGTCCTTTATTGAACTCAATTTTCAATATATTTTGAAAAAAATAAAAACAGTTGGTGAAGATTGTTTACTCCAACATTACAACCATTGGAATTGGCATTTTTCAATTCCATAAGTAAATTGTTAATAATTTAGTATTTTAAACCATTCTCTACATCTTTCTACTTACTATTTTTTTCCTATATGTTGTACAATTTCAAATGATCTAAACATTTTCAAGCCTATAGCCAACATGTTCTGAAGAATGAATCCAAAGAGTTACAATCATTTTGAACATTTTTTCATACAAATGTGACCTTGTGAAGTTCAGCTGCCCGGTTTTTTGCAGGGACAAAAAAAATGATTTTTGTCACTTCAAATGCTAATATCTTGCAATCTACACGGTGGAAATTTTTGAAACTTTTACCACATCTTTTCAAACTATTCTACTACAAGATCCTGTGGTTACATGTGTCTTAAAATGTTTTTTTTTCTAAATTTTGAAACTTATACAAGAAATGGCAGTTTTGGAGCGTTTTTGGCAAAAATATTGTCAAGGAACTTTAGGGGTTAACTTAATCTAAATTTTGCAAACATTTTTTGGTCTTGTGAGGTGAATGTTGTGGTCTCGGCAAATAAATCTTGTGGTTCTTGTCATGGTTGTCATAGTGGACGGACGTCTGGTTCGCTCGTCCATTAGAGGTCCCACTCGTCCGATACAGTCAACACATAATTGACTTTCTAATAACGGAAAAATAGGCCACATGGATGCCATGTGGATTAAGGAACATGCTGGGTGCGGACGAGATCGTTAGGGCGCAAAATTAAAGCCGTCCGAACCGTCCGTCCGTCCGTCCGGTCCGGTTTGCCTGTCCGTCCGGTCCGGTTTGCCTGTCCGTCCGTCCCATCCGATGACCCTAACTCGCCCATTATCAGGGTTGTCAAACTGGACGGATAGACTGTCCGTCCGTCCGTCCGTCCGGGACGTCCGATTGAAGTTGTGTCCGTCCGAAATGGTCAACGGGCAGCTGACTTTTAGCGGATGAAAAATCACCCAATGGAAACGAAAATCGTCAACACGTGGCATTAGGGCAGGGACGTACTCCTGGGCGGGGACTTGTTCCAGGGCGGGGACGTATTTCGGGGCGGGGACGTATTTCAAATCTAATCCAACAAATTTGACTGAAAAATTGATAATATTTTGCTTGTAATTGAATTTAGAAGGAATTTTGGATTTCCCCTTTCAAAATTTGTAAAAAAATAATGGAGATAACATTGATGAATCTAACCGTATGGATGGAATCTAAAACTCTAAATCTATAACTTTCCTTTGTATGTGACTTTCGAAATATTATTTGAAACCACACATTATAACGGTTTTTTCCAAAATTCTCAATTCTAGAGATGACTCTGGACGTTCATGGGATAATGTTGGATCTTCATTTAGCCATTTTTCACCTAGTTCATATACTTAGAAATGGTGAAACATCTTGTCTAATTGAATATAGTCTTCTTACTTTTATATCTTACATTTTAACTCCTAAAGGACCAAGATCATTTGTTTGTCCAAAACCACTCAAAATTGCCCCTTCTGTTGCATTCATCTAACAAAACAAACAAACAAATAAAAAATAGAATCTAATTGTAGGATCTTATACTTTACTTGACTGAAATCATATGGTAAAAATTTATGAAGTCTTTAGTAAACCTAAACCGTAATCCCCCCCCCTAAAAAATTATTACTCCACGCCCTTCTAAACCTAAACTAACACATTCCCAAATATTTTTTTAATCCATCAATTTTAGCCAAATGCAAAAACAAACCCTCCCTATCTTTTTCCATTGCATCAAGTCCCTCTAACAATAAATCCACAGTCCCACACACTCCGAAATTTTTGAATCTTCCACCAACTTCCACCAAATCTAAACCCACGTACTCCCCCCAAAAAATTCAATCCAACAAATCCCTAAAAAATTAAAATCTTAAATTTAAACCCTCTTTTTTCTGTTTTGCATTCCACAAAGACTCAACAAACCTAAACCCCAAGTCCGGAAGTCCCCAACATTTCCATTTTTTTCTTTCCATAAAGACTCTCCAAACTGAAATCCACATGCTTTGAAATTTTTCTTAATTCTCCAATTCACTCCCTCCCTCCAAGACTAGAACTTTTGACTATAATACTCCCAATTTTTTGTATTCTACAAATTTTTTCCAAAACAAAGCTCACACTTTTTTAAAGGAAGCCCACACTTGTTTAATTCTTTGCAGGAATAAGTATTGTTTTAGTTTTAGCCAACATTATACCCTCCAATGAAATAAAGTAATCCTATTTGTTTCAACTTTCAAACTGTCCATATCTCCCAATCTTCCAAGCAAAAATATTGGGAATTCATTTCACATCTTTTTAAATTAGCATATTGCAAAATCCTACCGTTATATGTGTTTAATTTTTTTATTTTATTACATTTTGGTCCTCGCAGTAAAAATGGCAATTTTGGAATGTTTATAGTAAAAAAATACTCCAAACATTAAGTAATTAAGGTAAACGCAAGTGTCAGAAAATTTTTACTTTTTTACAATAATATAATTCTTGGATAATTCCGAGTACATAAAGCATGTTCAAAGAACTCACACTACGTCCTTCATAACCTCTTCTTCTTCTACCACCTCTTCTAGAATATATACGATCTCTAAACTCCTATCTACGATAACAACATTCTGGCATTAGCCAACCGTACGGTGGTTTTCTCAATGTCTCTAGAACATCTCCTATAGTTGCCCGATCATTCACATCTTCCTTCTGCAAGCTTTGAAGATGTGTTTTAAGTAATGCATAATTCATGCATTTTTCTTTAACGAAGTACTGGGAATCCCACTCCTCATTCCAAATCTTTTGTGCTATCCATCCTGCGGAATATGTATCAGCTGCTACACTATACAGATGCCTTCGTTGCATCACTTCCAGCGAGTTCTCTGAACCTATACTTCCGTATACATAGAACAATTCTGGAGCAACAAATTTTTTCACCTACTTCACTTTCGCTAGCTTTTCCATGTTGTCATAGCCATATTTTGATGGCTCCTTCTCCACAACTCGGCTTGATATTCCCCAATCACATATACCAATGTATATTCTATTCTTCTTCCAAGGGTCAAAATGTAGCAACACATTGGATGGAGATAAATCGTTGTGCATGTAGTTCTCATTGTGACATTTCCAGACTGTCACAAGCAAAGACAACGCCAATGCAACGCGATTTTTCCTATACGTTGCAACCCATTCCAGTTGCGCTTTGCTCAGCTCTGAGTCGTGTTGCTTAACAATGTCTTCGATTTCCAGCACCTCAGAAACCTTGTTGTCCATATTCTTCCAAAAACTTGCCAAAGATCCACCATTCTACCACAACGAATAACCGGCCATTGTTTTGGGATTCAAATACGAAAGTCTGATGATGCCCGGATGCTTCACGGGACATCCTCCAGCCTCATTTATGATTTCCAAACATTTTTTCTTCTGATTCTTTTCTTTGAGACGTTTCTCGGCAAAATCCATCCACATTGGCATGTTGTTCAGTCTTGTGATGTGTACCTTCATCACAGTCCCATACCCTCCTTCCGCTGTAAATCCCGGCATCTGTACAACTTTTATTGAGCTGTCAAGCCACTGAAACGTTTCACTAACGCAGTGCGTCAATATAGCATTCTCCATCGATTCCTTCCATGGTAATTTTCCTCGTGCCCGTGATTTTGAAAAACCTTGGCAAAATGTCTCGATCATCGATAGTTTTGCAAAAAGTTCCTCGTCTGCAACATCCCAGTCAGTTCTATTCTCCTTTTTATTAGCATCGTAACGCCATTGCGTCACGATATTTGTTGCCAAAGCCTTCACAGTTTTTTCAAGCCACTCCGAAGCTAACCAATAATCTTGGTAATTGTTGAAGTCTTCAGATGATTCCATAGTCACTTCAATCTCGTAACGTAGCTTCTCCAAGAGTTCATGGTAACCATTTTCGTTCTTGCTGACGTACTCCCTCTCCAACATTGCTAAACTCCGTCGTCGATAAAAATCCACACCTATTGATCGTGCCTTTTGTGTGTACTCTATCGGAGGCCAATCGGGTCGCGCCGGTTTTACTTTCTTATGACTTGATGATGTCGGATTCGAAGATGATGACGGTTGAGTGCTCTGCTCGGCAACAACTATTTCTTCGATGGGCACATCCAAGTCCCAGGCCATTGGGCGTTTCCCCGTCGAACCACTTCCTGATGCAGCCATAGTATTCGAAAAAAATTCGAAAATCTCCTGTACAAATAAAGCGCCACACCTGTGCACCCTCCGACTCACTGTATAGGCCGCAAATCGCGAACTAACACGTGAGGCTAAAAGTGAAGGCCTAGCAATGTCAAAATGAGCAAAAAAAAAATATATAGGGAAGGCAAAAACCACTTCCCCGCCCACCCCGCGAGTACGTCCCCGCCCTACCCCCAATTCGTCCCCGCCCTGTCGCGAGTACGTCCCCGCCTGTACCCAGTACGTCCCCGCCCTGGATGCGAGTACGTCCCCGCCCCTGCCTTGACGTCCGCGCTCCTCGGTATAAAAGGCCGTGCCCGCCTCCTCACTTTCTGCCCTCTGAACTCCCTCGTGTGCCACCTCTGAGCTGGTTGTCTGGGAGTCTCAGTGGGCCCTACATCACATTCCACGTCATTTTTGTTGCACAAACATCGTGCGATGGACACATCACCACGGATGACGAAAAACGAGCGAGACAAAACAAGAAAGAGAAGTGGACAGGTACAAAAGAAGCGGATGCATGTTTTACGAAATCCGTTAAAAATTGCTTTCAAGGGGTGGGAGGAAGTACAGGACCCGTGGAGCATGGACACGTGTGCGGATTACATTGAGTGGTGTCACATCGACAAGGCCTTTCCTGAAGAACGACACCACTACCACCGATACTTCCACAAAGCAAATTTGCGATATTGCATGAATGATGCATTCAAAAATCGGTGCATTGAAGTCTACCAAGTCCTTTACAATAGAGCGAAGGTGGAGCGCAATGAAGTTCACTTTTTCATTGCAAGAGGAGTACACGCAGAGGTCACGCTAGGGAAGAGGGTGGATTGGTCAACCATCAAGGAGAGAGGTTCCAAAATAAAAGTTCCTCATCCAAGCAATGGACTGATTCCAATGGGTGTTCTAACGTTTCCCGAAGGTGGGTTGGGGCACTTGAAGACAATCGTAAATCCCCCTACAGCTCATGATGACACCGAGGATTCTACGACGGATGACGATTCAGATGGAGCACGTACTCCATCGTGTCCTCTGACGGCCAAAGGGGAACAACGTGGTAGGCGGAGGAGGGCCCTACAATATGCTCGAGATCCTCAACCTCAACATGAAATCCAAAATGAAGTGCACGAGGAAGTTTACGCACAACCCACTGAAAATAGAAGAAATGTATATGATACAATCTCGGCCTTGAGGAACGAACTTGCTGAAAAACACGAAGAAATTAATCGTCTGCACGATTACAGGCACACGTCGAGGGCGGCGTTGGAAGAAAAGAACCAAGTCATCAGCAATCTCAGACAAGAAATTGCACGATTGGAACATGCTTTAGAGCTTGCTACATCAAGGAATTAGTTAGCAATATCCAATTACATAGCTATCTCGAGGTTTTTAAATTTTCATGTTCTTTTTTAGTTCAGTACAGTTGTGCTCATATAATGAGACAATTTTTATCAATATATTCATATTCTACGATATTACCCATCCAAAATACAAAAATTATTTTTGGCTAAAGACGTGTCACTTGCAAAATTGGATTGCTTCATTTCATATACATTTATTGTGTTGGTTTAGGGTTCATACTTATTTTTACTTAAACATCTCATATCTTGACCATACTTTTGTAAAGTACTGAACTTCAAGGATGTTTGGTTGAATTTTTTATGAAACAATTCTTTTTGAATTTTTGAATTTTTAATAACATACCCAAAAATTGACTTTTTGCACAATGTCTTTTTAAAAAATAACCCTGGTCCATTAGGTGTTAATGCAATAAATAAAAAATTTAGAAAAAAAATTAAATTACATAATTCATATAAATATTAATTAGGGCGTGAATTCTAATCCAGCAATGTGTACATTGAAATGTGTCTTTCAATATAATTTTTACTTTTTTTACTTTTTTAATTCTATTTTGTGATCTAATTGTCAAACTTTTGCATTCACAAGAAATTCATTTTGCTCTTTTGCAAACTTTTAGACATTTCATATGTATACAGTGCCATTTTAATATTTTAGGTGTGTATTTGTATTGTATGCACATTCCTTATGAATTGAATAGCTCCCGTTTTTTGTGAGTTAAAGTGTAATCCCTAAAGGGCCAAGGCCTTATCTAGCCCAAAAACACTCAAAACTGCCATTTCTATAGCAAAGACTAAGAAAATATTGAAATTCATTTATTTTCACATCTAACCGTAGGATATTACACCTGACTAGTATAAACTAGTGTGGGAAAAAAACCAAAAATTGTGATTGAATAAATTGCAAGATATTTGCGTTTAAAGTAGAAAAAGCAAGCTTTTCCACACATTGAGCAACTGGATTTTTTCACTTTGAACATTTTCAACTTAAAATTTTTGCACTACAAAGCTCTGAGCTTTAAATCTTCATAGTGGAGATTAGAGTTCAGAGTCCAAAGAAAAAAAAAAAAAAATGAAAACTTAATTTTCATTCTTAAAACAATTGGTAACTAGAAATATGTACTAGACAAAATGAAAACCTAAAATATCAATATGGGGTAGATGGAATTAAAATGCACTAATCCAATAGGAAGATTGTTCTACAAAGTAAATCAAACCACGCAAATTTATTTTTTTTGGAAAAAATGCAAAGCATGCATTGACAAATGAATCGTGCAAGTCGTTTTTTCCAAGACCATGCTGTAATTGCCAGAAAAACTAGAATGTCCATAACTTCTTCATAACAAATCCAAATGAAATTAATCAAAGCTTTCCAGATAGACAAAAATTTAATCTATGAGAAAAAAAATTCCGCAGAAAAAATTCAAAGTATGCCGAAAATTTTTTGGCTGACCGAACTGCCTCTTGTCCACTATTTTGAGCTTATTTGGGCATAATTTTTGTTCCCATACACCTATTGAAAAAAAATTATATTTCCATGAAGCTTATCAATTTTTTTCTCTGAAAAAAGGCATTGTGAAAAATCTGGACGAAAATTCAGCCCGTACATACTTGCCCAAAAATGCATTTGTCTCCCTTAGGAACAATGGGACTTTTGGAATTCATAACTCCCAAACCCCCAAACTCCTTCAAAGGTGTCATGATTCGACTTTGGACACTTGGACGGGGACGTTGGGCTGGGACTCAGGGATTCAAGAAACCAAAAACATTCTAAAGTTGCATTACCAAGAAATCATTTCCAGTTGTATGCACCTTAAACTTTAAAAATGAAAGTAATACGTAGGTCATAAAAAGAGCATTTTTATTTCATATGTGTCGCACAATATGGTATTGAAAAATTGGACAAAGTCAACAATGTAATCAAACAAAGTTCCACACATATAATAGTAGCTAAAAAGATAAAAACTAGCAGCCTTTACATAGCTATATATTTACATTTTTCCAAATGCTTGAAGTACGCAAAAGTGCACTTAGTCCAAATGAACTAGGCTATTTGCGGTACCACTTGTACCGGCCTCGGTGTCATGCGTCCCGGACATTGGAATATCATCTTCATTGGAGTCCAAACGAAGTCGCCGCATTGCACCGCGTGTTCGTCTTACTGGTCCATCCTCCTCCAGTAGGCCCCTCAGAATTTGAGATTGTTGAAGTTCTTGAAGAGCTATACGAGTTCCCGGACTGTGTTCTTCTAGCAAGAAGTCTACATCATCATTTTTGAATTGCTCTCTCCATTCAGATTCAGACATCATCACTCTTTCTCGTGCGGTAGGAGGTACATATTCACCAGGATCCACAAGTTGAACTCCGTTGTCATCGGTGATACGTTGTCCGTCATTGCCCCAAATCCAACCCTTTGGATGTGGTCCAAATCGAAATTGATGCTCATTTCCATCCCAATAGCCATTGAAGCATTGGTAGAAGAAATTTCTTCTTCCTTCACTAATAGCGTCCGTGCCTTTAATCAAATTGTGGCACACACGAACAACTTCAGTTGGGTTTGATTCCCATCCCCAGTTGTTGGAAAGCCCAGAGACCTCTAAAGAGTGATACTTATAACGCCAATTCCAAATGAGGTCTTCTCCCCATTTCTGTAGATGATCTGGAGCATTCATTACATCAAATTCCCAGCTTGGCGGCATATGCTCGTACAAGCCAAATAGCTTGTACAAACGCTCATGGAAAGGAGCCTTGCAAAGTACGCAACGCCTTCGATTGACCATTAATGCAATCAAACAAATTGGATGATACAAATGCTCACATGTGCCCAATTGGAATCCACCTTCGGGGCCAAAGGCATTCAAACACATTGGACATTGTGTACCATCGAACACAAAGCTCGGTGGTTTTGGCCACAACAATGTACTCGGTTTAGTCACATGGGCAGACCTTTCATTTTCAAAATCCCACCCATTTCGAGGCCAATCAATGATGGTCTGATTTCCAACTCCAACTTTGGTCTCCATTTTGTCTGAGAATAACTCATCCATTAGTTCCCATGATGTTAAGCCAAAAACACGTTCTTGATTGTGCACTGCATAATGATTGGCAATTTTCTTCAATTCTGCTCCCATTTGTCGGTTCTTGTCCATAGTAAATACACACGCCAACTTCCACTCATAATACTGTGACACCAATGCATCCAAATGTTTCTGGAGCTTGACATTTTTTCCACGAAGCACTTCTAGCTCTTCGGCACCTACAGTAAAGTGAGACGGGTGACCAGCTTTGTGCAGACCTTCACCAACGTGGCCTTCGCTGAATACATTACCAGCTTGTAGAGCTCTTGTAAGGCGGGCAATTTCTTGGGACTGTCGGTCAATGACGTCGTTCTTTTGTTGGATCTCGACCTTCAACTTGTGAGTGTCTTCTAACAAGTTTTGAATTTCCTTTCTTTTTTCGTTGAGGTTACTCTTCAAGGCTGGGATTGTATCTTCTTCACTTTCGACAGCTTCATTTGGTAGCCGAAGATCTTCTACTTCCATTGAATCTTGTAGTCGGTCATTTAAAACTGCTTCCGAGACAACTTCTTTTGTGCTCATTTCCTTCTCCCTTCTTCTTTTCACCCGATGTTCCACTCTATTATCTAGAGCACGCGGTGGAGTGCGCGTCCCGTCGGAGTCATCATCAGGAGAAGAGTCACTGGTTACATATGTGTTAGGGGGCAACTCAGTCAGTGGCCTCACGAACCCCAATCCGCCGTTAGGGTACCTTCGTACACCCATTGGAATCAATCCATTGGTGGGATGAGGAACTTTTATTTTGGAACCTCTCTCCTTGATGGTTGACCAATCCACCCTCTTCCCTAGCTTGACCTCTGCATGTACCCCTCTTGCAATGAAAAGGTTAATTTCATTCCGTTCCACCGTTGGTCTATCGTATAACACTTGATAGACTTCAATGCAACGATTCTTAAATGCATCGTCGGTATAGAACCTCAAATTGGCCTTGTGGAAGCGACGGTGATAGTTGTGCCGGGCTATGGGAAAAGACTTGCCAATGTGGCACCATTCAATGTAATTGGCACAAGTGTCCATATTCCATGGATCAGGTTCATCTTCCCATCCCCTGAATGCCAACTTCAACGGATTGTTTAAAACGTTCATCCGTTTCCGTTGCTTCTGTCCAGTCCTCTTTCTTGTTCTGTCTCGTTCGGCCTTCGTCATCTTCACTATAGGGTCCATCACACGGCGGTTTGGGTTGAAGTAAAGAGCGTAATATAAAAAGGACCTCACAAGGACGCCTAGGCAACCAGCTTAGAGGTGGAGCACACGGGAGTTTGTGAGGCAGTTGCTAAAAGGGCGGGGACGCGCATATGTCGCAGCTTAGAATTTTGATTTTCTTAGTATACACCCAAATAGGAACGGAAACTAGTCATTAGCTAACCGGATCCGATTAGGTGGGGAAGGAAAACTCAGAATTAGCACGGAACGTGAAGTAGTGGGCTTCTTGGATCTAATCCGGTCAGGAATAACTAACGACGGAAACGGAATGTAACACGGATTAGGCTGCGGACCGGATCGAGGAGAGCAGCCGGAAGCTGACCGGAGCGACGTGCGACAAAGGTATTCACCTTTCAGATATCTCACTACCGGACCTCTTTCCGGATGCAACTATGGCGAAGGACAGGAAGGATTGGACTCCTGAGTCCAAGAAGTCTGCACGGACTGGGACTCCGGGCACGAGACCGGATATCACCATCGACCTGGAGTCTCCACCCGGACCGAATCCTGCGGAGGGGGAACGGGTCCGGAATTTGAGTGAAGTTTTCGAGGAGCTAGTCCCGGAGACCGGAAGCCCGACAATAGGATCTAGAGTTGTAGGGTAGATAGGATTTTAATTTCAGTTAGGAGTAGGAGCGGATCCGGATCCGGATCCGGTTCAACAGTATTAGGTTAGACCGGAAAATTAGATTAGGGTGGCGGCGGACCCCCACTGGTTTTCCGCTCCTTTTTGTGCTTTTAGGGTTTTTACCCTTTGTATATAAATCGGTTCCTGCGATGGGAATTGGGAGTTGTTCATTTTGCAAACTTCTTGTACTTTTCTATTCTCTTCGTTGTGTATCCCTCTCCAGCGCGACAGGATTGTATGATGTGGAGTTAGGATAGTACGAGTTGGTTTGTAAGTGATTTCTCCCCTTGGTGTTTATTTTCCGATCCTAGGTGCATGTGAGTAGGTATCGAAGAGTTGGGAGTGAACTTAGTTCCTCAGCACGTCTAGAGTTTGAGATTCCGGGTGAGAAAGCCGTTGTTAGGCTAGGCGGGTAGGGAGGGATTCCTTAGCTGCGCTAGAACTCCCGGGTGGGAAATCCGGTCGAGTGTCCGATCTCCTGTGAGGTCTCACCACCCGTATGGGTAACGGAAGAACTTTAGTTGATGTTGGAACGGACGGGTGCACTTGTAACCACCTGTCTTCGCACGGATCGGAAGTAGCATCAAGGTCGTTGTAGTACGAGAGGGTCGAGTGTGGGGTCTTTGTGTGACCTACGACCCGGATTGCTATCTGGGTTGTTGTGAAGGACCAAACCGGATCCGGATTAGCTTAGGAGTCTAGAAGGTAGGACAGTGGGTCTTCAGCCACTATAAGTCACGGAAGGAGTGGTGGCCTACCACTCTCAAAATTAAGCGGCGACCCCTCTGATGGTGAAACAGAGGCAAAACTAAACCGGATAGGATTACGGGTACAGGATGACCATCCGGACCGGATTGGTCAGGACGGATTTTCAGGATCGGAAGTTGTGAGATCTTGGGATTTGGGTATTTGTACGGACCGGATAGTTAGTAGGACCGGAAGAAGGAGTAATCCGGTCTGTAGTTATCCGGTGTGGTGGTATTTCTGGTTCTAGATCTAGGACCGGAAAGTAAGATTGGCATACTGACTGAGCTTAACTGCTTAATAGAGCTAGATACTTCACAGGATCTCGTGGGTTCGATCTTTAGAGTCACTTAGTTATACTCTAGAGCGATTTTTGTGAGTATAATGGGGAATTGACCTACCCTGTGCTGCGACAGCATATATACTACTAGTCCGCGCTGTCAGGGCGGGGACGTACTCGATGTCAGGGCGGGGACGTACTCGTCGCTGGCGGTAGGTGGAGAAAATTAGAATAAAAAAAAAAGATTTTGGAAGATTTACCTTGTACCTTGCATTTAATGTCACTCATCTTTTATTTCATGTGAGTTGTCAAAGACCCGTGAAGCTCCCATCATCCAAGAGAAAAATAAATTAACATTACTAATAGTTAAAAGGATAAATAAAAAAAATTGTTAAACCCTAAACCCTAAACCCTTAGCCTAAATCCTAAACCATTTCACAGCACAATAAAAAATGCTCACATTTCATTCAATTTCAACCCTTGTATGATGAGTCCAACAAATTTTCATTTGATTCTCAAACATTTTTATATCCCCATATATGGTAATTCCGTTATTTTCTTCATTTGTTTCTATAGCTTATATCCCGTCGTTAAATTATTCCAATTTTTTATTTATTTGAGTCTCTCTTTTGTTTATAACCCCACATATGGTTAATCCAATTTTTTATTTATTCAAGTCTCTCTTTTGTTTATGTCCCCCTGTATGGTTAATTCAAATTTTTATTTATTTGAGTCTCTCGTTTGTTTATGTCCCCCCATATGGTTAATCCAATTTTTTATTTATTCAAGTCTCTCGTTTGTTTATGTCCCCTCATATGGTTAATTCAATTTTTTATTTATTTGAGTCTCTCGTTTGTTTATGTCCCCTCATATGGTTAATCCAATTTTTTATTTATTTGAGTCTCACTTTTGTTTATAACCCCTCATATGGTTAATCCAAATTTTTATTTATTTGAGTCTCTCTTTTGTTTATGTCCCCTTTCTTGGTTAGTCCAATTTGTTATTTATTTGAGTCTCTCTTTTGTTTATCTCCCCCCCCCCTATACGGTTATTCCAATTTTTTGCCCATTTGTTTGTCTAACTTATTTATCTACCCTCATATGATTATTTCAGTATTTTTTTATTTGGTTCTCTGAATTATTTATCTCCCCTTACATGATTATTCGATTATTTTTTTCATTTCATTCTCTAAATCATCTGTCTCACCTCACATTTTTATCCCGAAATTTCTTTCATTTGATTCTGTAACTTATATGTCTTCCTCCATGTGATGCATCTCGTAGTTATTTTTTTTGGTTCTCTAACTTCTTCATGTACCTTCATTTCGATAAACCGTTCATTTCTTACACCCATATATTCTACCATTTTTTTATTCTCTCATTTCTTCCTTCCATTTTTGTGCCACTTTTTAAATGTATAGCCTTCCTTTTAAAAAACCGGTTGCAATGTCTCTCTATGGATTCTACATATTTCTGTCCAATCCTTAATGTTGTTGCAATTCTCTTTGTCATTTTTTTCCAATTCACGCGTAATTTATTTGATGTTTCCCGTTTTTGACGAATTCAACGTTTCTTCAATTGATTTGTTATACATAATTTCTTAAATACTAAAACCGCATTTTTTGTAGCATCTATCTTTGATATTTAGAATGATGTAGTGAATGAGTAATTAATGCTTGAATACTTCATATCTTAGGAAATCTACAAAAATGGGGGGCAGCTGTAGAGTGCAAGTACAAGTATTTGAAATGTCTTCCCTCGAAGGTTTTGAGGAGGGAAACCCAAAACTGATTTGAATCTCTCCCCCGCCTAGCTTCCCCGCGACTACGTCTTCGCCCATACAAAAATACGTCCCCGCCCCAACGTCCCCGCCCTGAAGTCCCTGCCCGAACGCCTTGACGCGTGGAATCGGGAGTGCGGGAGTCGGGAGTCCCTGAGTCCCCGCCTTAGCGTCCCCGCCCTGACAAGTACGTCCCCGCCCTGACGTCTTCGCCCGAACGCCTTCTAGGGCGGGAGTGCGGGAGGCGGGAGTGCGGGAGTCGGGAGTCCCTGAGTCCCCGCCCTAGCGTCCCCACCCGGACAAGTACGTCCCTGCCCCTACAAGTACGTCCCCGCCCCTACAAGTACGTCCCCGCCCTGACGTCTTCGCCCGAACGCCTTCTGGGGCGGGAGTGCGGGAGTCGGGAGTCCCTGGGTCCCCGCCCTAGCGTCCCCGCCCCGACAAGTACGTCCCCGCCTTGACGTCTTCGCCCGAACGCCTTCTGGGGCGGGAGTCGGGAGTGCGGGAGTCGGGAGTCCCTGAGTCCCCGCCCTATCAAGTACGTCCCCGCCTTGACGTCTTCGCCCGAACGCCTTCTGGGGCGGGAGTCGGGAGTCGGGAGTGCGGGAGTCGGGAGTCCCTGAGTCCCCGCCTTGACAAGTACGTCCCCGCCTCTCTCTAGTACGTCCCCGCCCCTCTCTAGTACGTCCCCGCCCTTGTATAGTACGTCCGCGCCCTTACGTGGAGTTCTACCAGCCACCAGGAGGGAGTATATAAGGACGAGTAGGCAGAACTAAAGGCACGTTTTCCCCTGGACCTCATCATTCTCGGACCTCTCAGAGCTCCTTGATAGAGTTTATTGGGTGGAAAGCGGCCTTGGTTCTCGGCTGAGGTGATGTAAAAATCAGTTCAAGTAGGGAACCGACGCTAACTACTTTTACAGGTACAAAGTTGTAGAAGACAATACAAGCACAAGTGAGGAGTTCCAACTTGTAAGTTGTGATGGCGACAAATCGAAAAACCACAAGAGAGTGGGAACCGTGGTATGATTTCTCTATTGATGGATCTAAAGTCACATGTGTCTTTTGTGGCGGGACAATGGCTTACAAACGGGAGCGTGCTTTTGCACACTACGGTTATAAAGCAAAAAGTGAGCGAGCAGTGTGTTCCAAAATACCTCGAGCGGTGAGACATAAATTTGCCAACTGCACTGGATTTGTTCCACAACGCACAAATTTGGAGGACCCACACGACGGTGAATCAATTCCGAGCGATCCATCCGTAGCAGCTCCAAATGTTGCCACGGAAAATATAAACGAACATGCTCGGAATGAAGGAGAAAGAGGGGGAAGAAGGCGTTTGGAGGTTCTAAATGAAAATGAAGACCAACTACCAACATCAAATAGTGAAGCAGCATCGAATTTCACAAGATCAAGATCATTACATCAACAACAAATGGTAGATGCCTTCAACATTGCAAAGAGGAAAGAGTTGGATGAAAAGTGGGCAAGCTTTTTTTATGAGGCAAATGTACCCTTCAACATTACAAGAAATCCTGCTTTCATTGAGGCAGTCAAGGCAACTTCTTTGGCACGATTTGAATATTCTCCACCTTCGTACCACCAATTGAGAACAAACTTGATTGAACCGAAGAAGCTACAGATTGAGAATGAGATATCTGCAAAAACAAGTTTTGCAGTAAAAAATTATGGGGTAACGATTTGCACGGATGGTTGGGACGATGTAAATCGACGGCCTCTCATGAATGTCATGATATCATGTCCCGCAGGTGATGTGTTTATGGGGTCCATCGACACTACAGGGCAGAACAAGACAATGGTCTATATAGCAGACCAATTGAAAACCTTCATCGAGAAAGTGGGTCCCAATAATGTAACTCAAATTTGTACAGACAATGCGAGTAACATGCTCAGTGCAATGGATGACGTAGTTCGCACATATCCGCACATCTTTAAGCAAGGGTGCGCGGCACATGCACTAGATTTGTTGCTTGAAGATTGGGCCAAGTTGCCGGATTTCAAAGATTTAATAGCAAGGGCAAAGATAGTGTGCAATTATATCAGAAATCACCATGCAACAATGTCAACTTTCCGGGAGTTGAGTCCAAACTTGTAGCTTGTAGTACCGGCTGAAACTCGTTTTGCTTCGCACTTTCTCATGTTGCAACGACTGGTGACACTAAAACCTGTCTTGGAGCAGTTGGGAGGACAACCACGAGTCCAAAATTATGTTGCAGCACTTCGGAATAGGCAAAACGGACCGTAGAACCGGAGGGACGCAATGTGCGTACTGAATACCATTGATGATTTAACATTTTGGCAGAGGTGTAAAAATTACGTGTTCATTGTGGAAGACGTTTTGAAGGCCTTGCGTGTGTTTGATGGACGGGAACCAGCTATGGGCAAGGCATGGATCACAATGCACAGGTTGCGACGACATGTTTTTCAGCTCAGAGAGGGTCCTTTCTTCCTTCCGGATCACCTAGCTACGGTCATGGAAGAGACATTTGAGGAGAGGTGGAACATGTTTTTTACCGACGTGCACTATGCTGGGGCATTGTTGAATCCTTATATCAAGGACAACCCAGCTCTAAGGGAAGATGGAACGGCCCTTCGTGCACTACATCGGGTTGTTCAAAAAATGAAGGATGTGGTGGGTGTGCGTTTTGATGACGTCATACAAGAATATGTGCAATACGTGGAGGGTGAAGGACCCTATAGTCCTGACGCATCACTGGACATTCGGGAAGCAAAGTTACTTCCACATCGATGGTGGAAAGCAATTGGAGATTGCTTCTTGTCCAAAATTGCGAAGCGTGTTTTAGCCCTTACATGTTCAGCATCATCTTGTGAACGAAATTTCAGTATGTATTCCTTCGTCTACAACAGGAACAGAAATCGTCTAGCAGTGGAGAAGGCTGAGACTTTGGTGTACATTTATACCAACAGTCGCGTCCTTCGTCAAAAACCTGGAGCAGATCCAGTTCGTTGGTATGATTTGAACAACGTATCAGAGGATTCGGATCCGGATGAACTTGGACCCATTCCAGTCGATGAACCTAACCGCCATCGAGAATTTGATGCTATGCTAGCGGCAGAAGAAGAAGAAGACGACATGGAAGCGAATTGGCCACCACCTGCACCCCAAGCAAACCCACATGGTTGGGGGCGAGACATGGACCACCGCGAAGAAGCAAGAAACTATTACGGGGAAGAAGATGATATGGAAGACAACATTCGTCATGAAGCTTGGGGACCTTGGGCTCCCAATCCTCGTCTTAGTCCATCTCCTATACATCAGGAAGAACAAGAAGATGAAATTGGTAATGAAGTAGATCCTTTTGTTTTTCCTGTAGAAGAGGATGAAGCCATAGTTGGAGATGACAATGTTCAAAATGACGACAACGACAACGATGAAGACAATGATGATGACATTCCTCCACCTCAAAACAATCGTGAAAATAGAGATGATGAAAATGGTGGAAATGGTGGAAATGGAGGAAATGGCACAAACCCTACAGTTCTAGACCATGAAGGGCCTATTGAGGATGCTCCAATGATTGTAAGCGACAACAGGCTGGGCGGACCTAACAACGTCAACGCAGATGTACATAGACATTTGAGAGCGAGCCTCGAAAATACAAGGACAAGCGAGACCATCGACATAATCAAACCAACTGGTAATATTCCGAGGCTATTTGATGTCCAACGTGTACGGAACAGAGGAGGCGCTCGAGGAGTCAATCGTATCCATCCACCCTCTTCTGTAGCAATTCCTAGTACAATGCAAGAGCATCGTACGTTTGTGCCCCCTCGGCAACATTCTTCTCCGAATATATCTGGAAATTCCAATCCCAAATCTTTTCAAGAAGGGTTACGCTCAGTGGGAGATGGAAATGTCGTAGTGGATAATGCTCCCAATATCGGAGCAGATGGTAGACCCTCTGAAAGCACTGTAGTCCATGCGGTGGGTCAATATACTACTCGCGGTTCTGGTGGTCGTGGTGGTCGTAGTAGTCGTGGAGGAAGAAACAATGATGGAGACCACGGAGACACAGTGTCAATAGCTTGCAAACGTCCGCATCGTGGAGTCGGAGTCAGGTTAGCTGAGCAACAAGTATTGCCATTTTTGCAGACTTATACTCCGGGACCTACATCCTCAACCCCAGCATTTGTGATTCTTGGAGGCCCAATTATAAATTCTGATGCGGAGGACCCAGATGCTAGAAGACACAAAATGTTGCGGTTGAACCGTAGTGGTGGAAATAGAATCACGGAGGTCCGCAATGAGAACTCAGAGTTTGAAGGTCAACAAACAGACGGAGATGAACATGTTGGAAGTGAAGATTATGCAGACGGGGATGATGAGTACAACGAGGACTGTGACGAAGCCCCGGATGACGACGATTTGCTCATTCGCCATGTTAAGCGAGCAGGCCCTTCTACTCAAGCAATTCGCCGATCAAGTCGTTTCAAAGATGTAGGCGAACCATGAGCACACGTAGGACATGTAGGCAATTCTTAAAATGACCTATGTGTAAAGAATGAGTAGTAAGTTGTGAGGTAACAATATGACAGGAGCACAAGTTGACAAAGTCTGGAAGTCTCATTTTCATAGTCATGTTATCGGATTATGTATGGACGAAATCCCAGATTATTTGTGTTTTTCGCAAAGAAACATGCATATATATTGCTTGTAGCTTGATGTTGTGTGATGCATTTGAATTATCTTGTCCATAGCCATGACTTTGTAAGAGGAAACTCAGGAAAGTGAAATGTATTAATTTCTCATGAAATGAATAATTTAATGAATTCATAGAATTGTAGATAATTGGAATATAAAAGCAGTGGTGTATGTAAGCATTGACTACTTCTTTTTTTTTTCTATCAAAAGCAGGAGTTAAGGTAACCAAAGCCCAAGGGGCCATAAAAGCAATTACTTTCTATTTTTTTTTAAAACAAGAAATAAAATTGTGTGGTCCTTTGGAGAAAAAAGAGATCATCCATAAATAGTGACTAACAATGGTTTGGTAATTAAAGTATTTTACTTTAGAGGATAACAAATGGGGCACCAAAACATTCACTCAGATATCTTTTTTGATCAAAGTAGGTAGAGTAATTAAAAGGTCAGCAAAGCATTGTCTTTTCGGAAATAATATAGAAGACTTTAGAATAACCCCAAACACGCCTAGACACGAATACGTCCCCGCCCATACCGAAGTACGTCCCCGTCCAGACAAAAGTACGTCCTCGCCTCATCATGACGTCCCCGCCCAGACAAAAGTAAGTCCCCGCCTCACCATGACGTCCCCGCCCAAACCTAAGTACGTCCCCGCCTCTACGTCAGCGCGCTGATTGCAACGTGGTTGGCCACGTCAAAAAGGCGCGTGCCGATTGCAACGTGGCTGGCCACGTCAAACACTTCTGGTCAGGAGTAGGGAAAATTTTGATTAGGGGCAGAATTTCCTGCCCGAAGTGTCCGCTTAGGGTTGGACAAGTCCGTCCGTCCGTCCGTTTTGTCTGTCCGTCCGGGACGTCCGGTGACCCTGAAGCATCCGATTTGACAACCCTGCCCATTATGACAACCATGGGTCTTGTGGTATACAACTTGTGAAGACAACTTTACAAAATTTCTTAAAAATATTATTTAATGCTCTCCAAATATTTTAGATGAATAGTCAATAAAAGATTATTTGAGAATCTTTTAGATGAACATCAAAGGAGGATTTTCTACCTTTCTTTCTTTGAATATGTCTCAAATGCTTTTTATAAAAGCACTTCAGAGTTGTGTGTTTTGAATTTTACTTTTATTTTACTTTCATTTTAGAAAATCTATGATTTATTTTTTGATCGCAATACATTATCAACAAATTTATTTGTATTTTTGTCTTATATTTTGAACTTTTGATTTAAATAAATTTAAAAAGAAGACTTTATCAACAAATACGACCTTTGTCTTCTACACTATAGCCCTTCTTCATTTGTCTTCTTCTCCTTTCCTCTCCTTTGCCATTGTTCCCTATCAATTTTGTGCTATACTCTCTCCTTTTAATGTTTGGCATATGTTTTTCTTCATCGTTTATCAATTCTTCTTTCTTCATGTTACTACACTCACTATAAATTCTTCTTCATGAACTGTTTTACATTGTTATTTGTCTTGCATTATATCTTTAACCTACTTGCCTCTCTTTCCTATTCTTATCTTTCCAACCCCCTATCCTTACTATTTCTTTTCTATGAACTAACTATCTACAATTCTTTAACTATTTATTTTACTTTAAATATAAATTTTAAAATTTTATCTTAATTTTAATTTTAAATACTAATTAAATCTTTTTATCTATAAGTTATATATTTTTAATTAAATTAAATTTTTTTAATGAAATATTTGGAGGGGTTTTCAATTATTTTTTTGGAATTACTTCAGATTTTATTTTATTTTTATGTTATTCTGAGATGGAGGATGAGAGTGGAAGACTCTGGTAGACAGAAGCACCTTGGACATGCAGCTACCCTAGGTGTCGGTATCCTTGGATGGATTTTGTCACCATCCACATGGGGAGTGGGAAAGGGTGCAAAGTTTTTTCGGAACTAGGGGGGTGGCACTCCCATAGCATTTGTAGAGCATTCGCACATGAGGCTCCTACACAAATTAATGACATACTTTCAATCATGGTTCTTTTTAGTTAAGACTAAGGTGTTAGAAAACAAACCCTTATATATTTTAGGTGAACATTAATGTAATGGCAAGCAATAATTTCAAGCTTTTCAAATAATGTAGGTATTTAGGTATGTCTTGAAATGCGATTGTTCAATAATTTTTGGGTTTTAGTAAGACTTTATTGTAGTTCTTAATCATTTCAGCAATTGTCAAATAATGCATGCGGTTTAAGTGAGCCTTAATGGCATCACTCAATAATTATTCTCCTTTTCAATAATACATATATCATAAACCTTAAACCATCCATAATTGTTACATATAATAATGACTTTTCATAAAATTAATCTTATGAACAAATACTAAAGAAATGCAATGATGGTTGTTTTCACACTAACAAAGAAGCTTTTTGAGTCTCTCCCCAAAAGGATAAATATTTAGGAAATTTTTATGTATTCCAAGTCTTTTTCAAAGTTTGTTGGTACCCCTCAATAGTTATGGCATTGGATGAAGATGAAGCAAATTTTTTTTGACTTTCTTTTTTATTTTATTGGCGGTTTTTCCTCGGCAAAGGTACCTTTCAGCATTAGTAAATCTCTTGGAATTGTCTATAAGTGTTGTTGCGTTGCCATTTGTAGCGGTTAGTATATGGCTGTAACGATTTGATGGACGTTTCTGGTGGGTAGAGCCTCACTAGTATGTGTACCACAATGTTGTAAAAAATGATGTTTGGCATATGTTGTATGATATGCTTAACAAAAAATATTTGGATACTTTTCAGATGTCATTTTTCGTGTTTGAGCAGTTAGTACTAGAGTTGATTTCATTTCTACAATCTCCTACATCTTATTTTGTTTGGGCCCTTATTTCAATTTGCAAACAAGTGAAATTGGTAATTTACCGATTGGCTTCCAATCATTCATGTGAAAAAATGAATGACTTGTATAGATATGGGGCATCTACAATCCATAAATATATAGATATAGTTTGTGAAATCCTAAGTAGTCGGGACCAAGGTATTTTTACTACTTTCATTCATACACCAATTGGAGATAGGCTATATGACATTATGGAGAGATTTAGGAATTTCATGGGACTTCCGAACATTTGTAGAGCCATAAATGGGACCCACATTTCACTTTCTCGACGCTATAGTAGTCATCTCACTCCCATTGTGGCAGACTTCTTTGATAGAAAGAAGTTCCAGAATATTATATTACAAGAGGTTTGTGACATAGATAGAATCTTCTAGAATGTTTGTGCAGGGCAATTTGGTAGAGTCCACGATGTAGGGCAATTTTGATGGTCTTTTTTGCACCAGGATTTGCATTAGATGCGGATTTTATCTAATCCTACAATTACGGTTAGAGGTGTATAAGTGCAATCATACTTGATTGGAGATTCAGCATATTCAAACCGCCTATATCTATTGAAGAATTACAAACCAACAAATTCTACATTTCTTGATAAAAAGCAATTTGATTATTCTATCAATTCCAATAGATGGAGGATTTTAAAGAGTTTTGGTGGCAATGTTGACAAGTGTGCAACCATCACTATTGCATATTGTGTACTAAATAACTATTGCAAGTTGCATGAAGAAAAACTTCTTGCATCAGAGATCCTAAGACAAGATGAAGATCCATTTGCTAATAGACATCGTAGAGCACAGTGTTTGTCAAATGATGGTGATGGAACAAAACTTGCTAGAGAGCGTATGCACAGGGCCTTGTATGGAGCTTAGCTAACAAGCAACCATAGTATGTAGCTCCTTAGTTATATGTTTTTATAGTATCGCATTAGTTTTGCATTTGATTTTTATATACGTACTATTCTTTATTATTGTATAGTTTTTCCATGTTATGGAATATATATATATTTCTATTTATACTATGAAATGATCTTCTTTGATTTCAAAAAAATTTAATTATAATTGGAATAAGAAAATGAATTTTATTATCTCCTATAGGACTATGACTAGTTTTTGTTAAAAAATACTCAAAACTACCAATTTTGTTGTGTTTACTCAAGAATTTTAGTTTTTTCCTTATGAATCAAACCATGAGATGTTTTATTGTACTTCTCTAGGATTATGTGGTAAAAGTTTCATGAAGTTTGATAGTACAAATTGGAAAATATGAGCATTCAAAGTTAGAAAAAAATGAGTTTTTGAACATTGGATTGCAATTTCAAATGACTTTCATTGCCAATTGTGGGAACTTTTTGTACTATACACTTTGAATTAAAAAAATATGTAGTAAAGAGTTCAATTAAAAGTTTAGGAAAAATATTCTGAAAAAGAAATTAGTTGATTTTTATTTATTTTCAAATAGATAAGTGAAGAAAGTCCAGTATTTACGATGAAAACCAAATTGTAAATACTTCTAAGGGATTGGAACACAAAAATTCCAATGGTAAGATTTTTCCATGATGCAAAGTTAAACTTCTCAAGCAATTTTTTTTTTTTTAATTGTGAAAATTTCATTCAAAAATGGATAGGATAAATTACTTTTTGAAGAAGATGCTTAGATTGCCAAAAAAACAAGATTGTTCAAAATTTTCACATCACTAATTCAAATAGAATGAATCAAAGCTTCAAATATAGGCACACACATTTATTTAGGAAATTTAAAAAATATATATAATGTTCAATTTATGTGGATTTCTTTATCTACTTGGTGACATAAAAATTACTTTTAGGATGGCATAAGTTTGGTTCTTGGGCATCGATTTAGATTAAAAATAATATTCCCACAAAGCTAAGAAGTGTTTCTATCTTGTAAGAAAGTTTCAAAAAATTTCACTAGAAATTGAGGTTATAAGAACTTGCTAAAAATCCAAAGTGTCCATGAAGGGGACAATATATGGTCCTTTAGGGGTTAAAAATATATAACATTTTTAGCACTAAGAAAACCTATAGTAAGGTAAATTGAAGACCTTTTTGTATGAATTAATAAAAATATATTTTTTTATTAATTCATTACAAATATTATTATTTATAGCTATGTTTGAAACTTATTTAATACTTATTGGAAAAATGGAAAATAAGTTAATGGCACTCATTCTAAATTTTTTGTGAAATTTTTGTAGTAATTTATTTATTTGGTAATGGTGGTTCAAATCTCCCTTCTTCCATAATGTTGATTGAATTAATGAAAAAAATTATAAAAACAAAGATTTAAAAAAAATTAAAATATTTATTTACAACATATACAATTTACTTTTTGTAAATGATTCCACATATTACAATTGAATGTGAAGCTATAAAAAATTAAAGATAAAAAAATCAACCAATAGGAATTTAATAGGCACCTACAAATGTATGTTCAAATTGAAGAAAAAAATTTGGGTGACAAATTTATATATATAATAGGGAAAAAAACGAAATACTAAGAATTGCAATAAAAAAAAATATTTTTTATTGCATATTTAGAAATGCATACAATGTTTTCACTTAGAAACATGGTCCTTTCCAGCTTGCTAACTACAAATTACATCAACAAATAAAGTTGCTACATACTCTTGAAAAGCTTGTATTGCCTACAGAACATCTAATTCAAACTTTTTATTGTCTCTCTGAAGTTGAATTACAGTCTCCATCTTCATTTGTTCGATATAAGCAAATGAGGTGAAGCAATTGAACATACTGGTCATGTCGTTGTTGAGCTTTCAATGTTTTACAATAGCTCCACAAACTCCAAGTAAATTGTTAGCATGAATAGATGCATCATTTCCCTTAACTTCTTTTAGGTCGGCCTTGGTGCCAATAATAGGTGC
The DNA here is from genome assembly GCA_963969395.1 of Pseudoscleropodium purum. Taxonomy (NCBI): domain Eukaryota; kingdom Viridiplantae; phylum Streptophyta; class Bryopsida; order Hypnales; family Brachytheciaceae; genus Pseudoscleropodium; species Pseudoscleropodium purum. Next base: position 18,210,681 of record OZ017803.1, read on the forward strand.
CCCTTGATCGTTTCCACCGGAAACATCATTGGCTTTTGCCGTCTCACTCAACTTGGCATCCATGGCATTATACCAAGTCCACCTTATAAGTATTGAGTTGTCTCCAGAAAGGTTGTAAATCTTCTTTTAATGAAAATATTGTTGTTGTATTTTGGCCACTTGTCCTTGAGATGCATCCCTTGACGATTTGCTTCCACTGAAAAAATGAGCAACCAGAAGATCATGCATTGTAGTCTAATTTTTCACTTGGAAAGATTGATATCTGCATTTCACAATGCAGTCACGCATCATGTCCAATAAATAATGCATCTCAGCATTGCCCCACTCACGACGTGTGGAAACTAGAATAGGAGGAGTCAATGCCAAGGAAGGAATGGAGGTAGTACTTGGTAGCACCTCCACTGGAAGGGGTATGATTTCTTCAAAACTATCCCTCTCATACTCCTTTGACAAACTATCCTCACCATAGTCACTCTCAAACATTATACTTACCAAGTATCCTAGATTAGCCATAGATCCAAATCCTCAAAAGAAAGTGCACCAAAAAATTTCAAATCAACACTACACCTCACTCACTAGTTGACTTTAACCTTATAGCACTACAATGGTTTGCTCTAATTCTGACCTCTTCTTCAAACCATCCCATAGGTGGCTTCAAAAACAATAATCATTGGATGTGAGTTAGAATGTTCATAATGTTAGAGCATTAATGAGATTTGTTCATACTTCTTTAATGGATAGAATAAGAACCAAGAAAGGTCCATTTCAAAGCCAAAGAGTGTTCACCTAATTTAAAAAAATGAGAATTGATTGTTCTACTACCTTTTTACACATGTTAAAAGAATGTAAGGTTCATTTAAATTTAATAAGGGTTGCATTTAGAAACCTTGTATATTACTTTTTGAATGCCTCACTTCTTGTTTTTGGTCTAGCCATATCTTTTTTCAAACTACGCATGTGTAGGTTTTGCAAGGCCTAGAATCACAAATAGGTGCTTATTACAAAAAAAATTGGAAACTCATGAGTAATTCATAAATGCTTCAAAAAATATGAAACCACTTGTGTTAGATTCCTCATCAATTTTTCTTTGAGTGAAAAATAAAATAAAATAATTTCAAGCATCTTAAATCCATCTTGAAGGCCGACCAGCCCTTAAAAGGACGGTTTGTGAGTACACTACCTTATAAAAGAACCTCCCTCTCCCTCCAAAACCTTAGTCCTTCAAATGAAGCTCGCACCATGCTACCCTAGAGTGGTCCCTAGAGTCCCTCGAGTTCGTCTTTTGTAGCCTAGAAATTACAAGGGTAAACTTTGCGATGAATAATACAGTGAACATTTCTACCTCTCTTGCTTGGCACTTGCATAGTTGAAGCTGGCTCCTTATTTCTAGCAGCTTTCTTTTACGGGCCCCTACAAAAGACGGTTACACTCTCCTCATTGGGAATGTCGACGTTCTCCTGGAGATCCTAAGGGGAATGTGAGGTCTTTTCCTCGACGAAGAACTTGATTTTGGCAAAGAGGGCCGAGGCGATGGAGCTCTGAACGATGGGTGTGGCTTGGTGTTGGGTGCAGCTTCTTTGTATGCTACTTTCAAGCTTGAAATTTTTTGTCCTAAGGGTTACGTTGCCTGGAGCTCAAATCATAAAGGTTCATTGTAGCGTTGAAAATTCACTTTGCAACATTGTTGAATGCAAGCTTTAGATCACATTTCAAGGTAACACTATAGCTGACCATAAAATGATTATGATTTAATGACTTCCTTGTACACTGCTTTCAAGCCTAAAATTCCAATTTTTGAAGGTTGCGTCACTTGGAGCTTAAAACTTCTAAGAGGTAGAATCCTCTAGATTATTATTGGCATATACTATGAAGTCATCAAGTTCATCAGTACAATCAAATTCTAAAGCTTTACTATTATCAAGTGCAATTCCTGCTTCGGGGTCCAATTTGTGATCCACATATTCATTCTCAATCCAACTTCCCCTTATATTTGCAGCGACTCATTCTTGTTAGTGAAGCCAAGCATTTCGTTGATCAAAATTTGATGCTCCACTAGGCCACCATACTCCAAGCACTTCTCGACCACATTCAACGCACTTATATTGACTCATTTGTACAACCCGCTTCATTATGATCTCAGTTCTCTCATTATTGTATCTATGCTTGAGTACATGTTGAAACAATAAAACAAGTCAGCAGATCATGCCATACCACACTTGAACTTGTCAAAGTCACAATTCCAAACTATAATGTAGTTACAACTATTGCTGAAACTTACAATAGGAACACCATGACATTGACATGCACCAAATAGTTGCCATACTAATCTTGAGCAAGAGCACATGTGGCATGTAAAATTTCTTTCACGATTCCCTTTTGCTTCTACTTGTCATTGCAATGTTCCAGAACCCTCTAAATCAATAGACAACACATTCCAAAATGAACAGTCCGCACCATATTAAGACTTCAAGCGGGGTGCCACTAGAAATACAATGGAAAAGGAATGGTGCTTTGCTAGGAATAACACTTTACTTAGATCACCTAGCACCATATGGATGCATGGAAAGCATCACCACTTGATTGCAAAACGCACAAATTATAAAATAGATTTTGTCCGCGGGCATGCACTCAATGCACTTCTCGATCATATGGTTTTTGTTCTAGTCTCGCATACATTGCATCACGTGCCCATCCAACTTTGACACCAACTAAGTTTGTTGGTCTACATCCACCACCTCTAGCGCCTAGTCATACATCCAAAACACACATCAATGATGTTCGTCCAAGACCCAAAACAATCCACCTCTCTTTTCTAAATATCAAGAAAGCTTAAGATACTGCACTTGGCACATTATACAATGCCGAGGTTTGTTATGGCATTGAGTTTCCATTATAAAATCCACTCAATTAAATCCTAATATTGAGGAATGAATCAAAAGAAAGGTTACAATCTTCAAACCCTCATTTGAAAAAAATAGGAGAGGACATAGAATTTGAATTTCTTTCATTTGACAACCAACTATGATGTGAAGTAAACCCTAGTTTTCTATTTATGATCCTTTCTTTTCTTGTATTGTGAAAGAGTTGGGAATCTTTGTTATGAACATCAAACCTCAATTTTCAATCCCTAGATCTTCTTCATCGAGATTGCATATAGTTCAAAGTCCATTTGAGGGTTTTCGTACTAAGCCCTTAGACTAAATGAGTAATTAAGGAGTTGTATGCAATTTGATACTTGAGCACGTCCAATCTTCTTTGCATTGAGAAGCAAACAATGTGGATTAGAGATCTTTCTTACTTAAAATTGTTGTAACTAAGATTGATTGGATTATCTAAAACAGGGATGGAAGAGGGGATCACCCTTGAAATGTGGAGGAAAGCTTATTGAGTCGTTTTAAATACAAAGAGAAACATTGTGGAAGCACTCTAATGTGCATCTTAAGCTCCCTAATTGCCTGTAGCTTATGACTCAAAGCAGTGCTCTTGGACTAGGTTCAAATGCTCTTTGCTGAAGGTTGCTCTTGGCCCTAGACAACTTAGACCTCAATCTCTACAATATTCCCAAGTTGAAACTCATCTCATCCTTATTCCAAATCAACAAACCTCTTCATTAGACAACAAAAAATCAAAAACTTTAGATGAACTAAGAGTAATTCTACATATTTACAATAGACAAGAGATTCTAACAAACGTATGGAAAATTCCAGAAGTTGTAAGGATAAAGAAATTAGAAAATCAAACTTAATTATAAATTTTTGAATTAAAAACCCTAATTATTTATCAACAAGACAATAATGTCCTGCTCTCTTCCTTCCAATAGGAAAGAAACTACTCCGTGGTTCACTAAACCTTATCAAACCTAATTGCAGATCATCGCCATCGAAAAGAACAGATTCCAAAAATAAAAATTTCCAAATGAACTCAAACTCAGAGATGAAATCAATGTACCTAGCAGGGTTGACAAGACGGTCGGACGTCCGGATGCGGACGTTGTGTCCGCAGCGTCCGCTAACATTCGCGGACGTTGCCCGTCCGTCCGTCCCCGTCCGCCCCGCCCTGTCCGCCCGTCCGCCCCGTCCGCCCCACCTGTCCGCCTTCCGACGGCGGGAAGGACGTTGCGTCCGTTGGCGTCCGTGCGTCCGGACGTCCGGGTTACGGACGCTATTTTGGAGCGGACGTAGAGATTTGTCAACCCTGGTATCTAGTAACACTTGGTCTCACCTTCTTCAAGCTCCACAGGCCTATAGGCATCAGTCACACATGATCTTGACAACATTTTACCCCCTCGTGTCTCCAAAATCTGAAATTATCTTTAAAAAAAACAAGAACAAGCCTCTAATCTCTACTCACTACATCCCAAAACTATAAAACATTACAATCCCCTACATTCACATCATCTAATCAAAACCTAGCATCACTCATGCTCAAATTTTCACACCTCCAATTCAAAAAATCTCACCTCCAACAACCTCAACTGAAATTAGGTTCTTCCAATTCCGCAAAACACCTACAAATCAAAGTCTAGAGCACCATTGTAGAAACTATGAAGCATTGTCATTCTGTCGATACAATCCTAAGAAAGCAGCCAAATCGCATACATCAAGCACAAGAATAGCCCGAGCACCATTTGACAATCCAAAGTAGACCATAATCATGACAATTGAAGCAATGTAGAGGTTTGAAAAAAATTTAAACCTTTATCCTAAAATATGGTTCTCCATACTCATCCATTTAATAAGACCTTGAGAACATTGTAGTCTTTAGAGATAAAGATTACAAATTAGAAAACATTAATCTTTATAATAGATCCAACCTTCTTCAAGATATGATTTTGTTGATGATTTTCTAGGGCCCGCACGTCTGTTTTTTTTTTTTAAACAAATGTGTTGAGGAAACACACTGCAAGGGATCCGTCAAGAAGAGAGGCTGATTTCACGCCACATAGAGAACCTGCTGCCACCAGGTACCGAACCCGCAACCACACCATTCGGTTTGGGTACCCCGTGACCATCATCCGATAGTTTAGGGTCATCGCAGACCAAAATTTCTGGTAGCTTTGAGCCAAGCCGGCTACAGCGGCACCTGCGGACGATTATCATCCAGCGGAGCGGCTTCAGACGGCACCGAAGCCGCGTGTGCGAGAGACTAGAATTGGAGGAATTGCGTTTGGGCTCGAAATTAGGTCAATTTTGGCAGAATATGAGTGCGAGCTTTCAGAATTGTGTTTGTAGGTGAGATTTCAGAATTGCGTTTGTAGATGAACTATTAGCGATTCGACGATTCTTTACTGGATCTAATTTTCGCCATTGCAAACGGCTGTCAGTCTTGTGCGGTGCATCGCTTGGATCTTATCAGACATGGTTTGTTGAGAGAATCCCAAGAAATTCGACCAATTTGAGCAGTTGGAGTACAATCAGAGTCGGGTGAGGAGTTTTGGTAGATAGAACAATCGAAATTGGTTATTAGGGTTTGAACCTGCAGCAAGAATTTCTTCAAATTGAGACCGGGCTTGGGCGATGCGACCAATTTGAGCAGTTAGAGTACAATTAAGTTATCCACGAGTGAGAACTTTCGACGGATATCACAATTGGAATTCGTTCTTAGGTTTGAACCCCCGCAAGCATTTCTTCAACTTGAGATCTCGCTTGTGGCGATGGATCTCCCTCCCGGTAAGCTCCCCGACATTCGTCACCGCACAGTGAAAACAAACGGCATCAATCTCCACATCGTAGAGCAAGGCACAGGCCCCATGGTCCTTCTCCTCCACGGCTTCCCTGAGTTTTGGTACTCCTGGCGCTTCCAGATCCCCGCCCTAGCAGAAGCGGGCTACCACGTCGTGGCCCCCGACATGCGAGGCTACGGGCAATCGGATGCGCCCAAAAGCTCCTCGTTATACTCTTCCCAGCACCTCGTGGGTGATTTGGTGGGGTTGTTGGACGCGCTCGAGGAGAAGCGAGTGTTCGTGGTGGGACACGACTGGGGGGCTGTGGTGGCATGGGACTTGTGTCTGTTGCGGCCGGAGTGTGTGAAGGGCGTGGTGTGCTTGAGTGTGCCTTTTTTTCCGAGGATGTCCAAGGGGAGCGACATAAGGGGTTACTATGAGAACGTCGGCGAAGGGTTTTACATGTGCAGGTCCGAAATTCCCGTCGTGTCATGTTTTCATGCTTTCTTGAGAGTTCATCTCGTTGCTAGATTACAGTAGAATGGCGGGTATGAGCGGGTATGGCAATCAGAGATGGTGCGTGGAATTAAATGGTTTTCAAACTGGGATGTCGTGCTCAATTCGCAACGAATGTGTGTTGAGTGATATTTGCTAAGAAAGCTTCTGAACATGCGGTTCTAGTGAGCTATATTACACCTTTTGAGTCATAGCATTGAGATCAAACAGGAATGGTATGTATAAACGGGTCTGGTAAGCAGAGATTGTGTTCGCAATTAAATGATTTCAAACTGGAGTTTCTTACTCAATTCTCAACCAATTTGTTTTGAGTTATATCTTGTTAGAAAGCTGCTGAACATGCGTTTTAGTGAGCATCTCTGAAGTCATAGTATTGAGATAAAAGCATGCGATTGAAATATGACAGCAGAATATAGAGAACCAGCAAGCGTGTTTTTTTCTTAAAGATTTCTTACTCATTTCTGGGTCAAAACATGCGAGTGCCAGCTTTAAGGGTCTTCCCTGTGTGATTTCCTTGTGAGTCTCACAATTCCCATCGTACCTCGAAATTGAAGAATTGCCCAAATGCACGTCTTTGAGGGCAATTCCCCTCACTAGGAAAAGAAAATTTGACAATTGTCAATGTTTTGAGCTACAGTGGGAAATTTGACTCACAGGAAAATGCAGTCGTTTTCTCCGCAGGGTATGAGACCCCCGTGCCATGTTGGAAAGCCATGAACGATACGCTTCCAAGCCATATGTTATTCGTGTTCCGATTCTCAGTATTCCTAACCCAGGGATCGATTAAAGTTTTTTGAATAGGGTTTAAAATGTAAAGTTTTCTGACTAGGGTCTTAAATGATATTAGCAAAGCTTTCATATTTCATACCCGTCGTTCCGGTTGAATGTGCAGGTTTCAGAAGCCGGGTCGAGCTGAGCGAGACTTCGCACGAATAGGGACGACAGCCACACTGTCCAAGCTGCTGTTTCCACCACGAAACAGCGTCATTGCTCCACGAGATAAGGAGCTGATGGACTTCATTCCCATGCCGAAGAAGCTACCTCCGTGGATATCCGATGCAGATCTTCGGTATTACGCGCAGACATACGAGAAATCGGGCTGGACTGGTGCCTTGAACATCTATCGCGCAATGGAGAAGAGCTGGGAATTGAAAGCTCCGTGGACGAATGTCGGAGTGAAAACGACCGCGTTGTTCATCGCAGGCGACAAGGACCTTGTGATGGGGTTCCCTGGAGTGAAGGCCTATGTGAGTCGGAATTTCAAGTCGTTTGTGCCGAATTTGAAAGAAATTGTGATGCTCAAGGGCGGTCACTTTATACAGCAAGAGCAGCCTGAAAGGGTGAATGAGCTAATTATTACCTTTCTTCACGAGCAAACCCTCACTTCCAGCTCCAAATTGTAGAAATTCTCGGTCTAGGAGACTTTGTATGCTTGTAGATTTCCCTCATCATTAGGTTGGCACATATTTAAAATTGCAGTGAGCCGATGCTTGTTGTTTGCACTTTCATACCTGATGGAGTCCCAGTTTCTGTTTGGAAGCCTGCAAGGCTCTTGTGATGGGACCCCAGTAGTGAGGGCCTATGTGAGCAGAAATTTTTAAGCCATCTGTCCCCTACTTGAAGGAAATTGTGGCCCTCAGGGGTGGTGAGTCTGTACAACAAGAGAAGCCTGCAGGGTGACGGAGGCGATCATTGCCTTCACGAGCAAACCCTCGCCACAAGATTCAAATTGTAGACATTTTTGTCAGATTCACTCTCATGTGCTTACCGGTATACATTTTTCTCAGCAATAAGTGCAGTTTCTAAATTTTAGTGGATTGATGTTTTTTGTGTGCCCTTTGGAATTTCAGTTCTGATTGGTGTCATGCCGTTTTCACCTCACTCGAGACTAAATGATGTGACCTGTTTTGCTACAACTTCAATTAGTAGAGGCTTAAGTTTACTGCATTGATGAACACATACTAAATGAGAATTAATGCGTTACATGCGTTCTAAGTCACCCATCACACTGGTGAGCCTGCATTTGTTGTTCCAAGCAGTCTGAAATGAGCACAGCGCGAGCAGAGAGGAAAGGAACTCTGCCTATTTCTGGGCTGGGGTGAACTAGGAGCCCATCAATAGTACTCCATATTCAAATCTCCGGAGAGAGTTTAGGAAGGACGACATTCCTCTCTTCTAAAGTATGAACTCTTGATTACGGTTACAACATGTGTAAAACACTAGTCTTACTAATTGTAACCAGTATACATTCATGATCATATTCAAGATTGGGTTTTTGAAAATATGTAAGAGGTACAACTGCATATGAAGCCCTAGAAGGATTGGAATCAGAAAGGGCTGCAAGCATAGGGTCTGGTCCATACTAGTCTAAAGTTTGGATCTTCTCTATGAGACTTAGAGCATCCCCACTCGGGGGCTGCTGTATCCCTATCCGGATGTATTTCATCCGGATAGGGAAGGGACCCCCCCACTGGAGTGCTGTATCCGTAAAATTTTGGGGAGAGGGGGTCCCAATCCTGTAAACTGGCTCGCGTTTGGGGAAGAGGGTACTGGTAACCTGTATTCTGAAAATAGAAAAAATTGGCGTCCTTTTAGTAACTTCGAGGTTAATATTATACAGAAAGTGGGAATTTTAGGGAATGCCCAATGCAAGTGGGGTTCCCTACTGCAAGCAACACAGATGGAAAAAGATGTATAGGGATACAGATAGGGAAGCTGGAGTGGGGATGCTCTTAGTGCACAAGAAATCTATCACTTCTCATGCACACCTGACAAAGGTAACTCATGTGAAGGTTTATTTATGCATGTTCATAACAATGTAGTCTTCATGATATACAAAAGGCATTATGTGGTGAATGCGCATTATAAGTTACAAGGACTGGGATTAACACTTGCAATAGTTGAAAAGACCAATGCTTGTAGACTGATGCATGCTGGTGCAGGATTTAAATCCACCTTATGTGACCTAGAGCGAGAGTTACAGGGAGTGTATTGAGAAGGAAAACTGCCACATTGCCCATCTCTGACAAACATTTCATGCGCGCGTTGTGTTCATGCCATCCTTAGTGAGGCTCCGCATATGACTAATTGCGTTATGCAAGAACAGAAGTAAAACTCATACAAAGGTATGCCCCCCCAAACCGATTACGTCGAAACGTAGAAAGCATGTCCATTATCAGAAATGTTGCATTCATCTTGGATAAACCTCAACCACCAACATAATCACCACATTACTGGAGCAGCGCAATTTGAGCCATGGACTGCACCACATCAAGATAAAAATATTCGAGGGGTAATTGCACACTTATGGGCGGCCATGACAGCACAGACTCTTGCAACTTCCGACACATCGAGTTGCGCAAAACTGTGAAGATTTTTACGTGTAGAAAACTGAACGTCATCTCCCTACATAAATCTTCCCGAGCTAAATTGAAGTCCTTAGTTCAATACAATGCAACTTCCAGCCCAATACATCTCGCATACCTCACGACTTGATACCAGGCCACCGAAGTGGCAATTGCCAGCGTTTAAATACGACCAGCAGACGTTAAAGGCATCATCATCCAGTATAATCTACATATTCCAGGTTATATTCCTTCAAATTCTTCGTTCCAACGCAGGTAGTGGGAGTTTATGAGTTGAAGATGCTGAATTCTGGGAACAGAAAATTACATAATGTCAAAAAAAAAGTATTTCATAAATTTCAGCACTCTTAACTTAGAGTCTCACTTACCAGAGTAAGGAAGAGGACACTAAAACCGTTAGGGACCTAATCCCGCCTCCTGTGCTGACCCCTGTTAGCATTACACTTGGTTGGACTTATTAGCAAGGGGTGCAAGCATGAATTCGTTAAATGGCTCTATCTTTGAATGGAAATGGGGTTGTCCACTGTCACTCGGAGCGGTCCACAACCTCCATCCACAGCACTTTGATCTCAAAAATTTGGTTCTTGTACCCAGAGTCTAGAGTCTCTCTACACCTCTCTACATGTCTACAAAAGCACACTCTTACACATGTAAAAATGCGTACCAGTGACGCAAAGAGAGTCCTCTGCCATAAAACCCTAAAAAAGAACATCAAGTAGGTTGAGAGGAATACACTTGCCGATTGGTACAGGCTCCTAAACCAGAACCCCTTGAGCAGCTCTCTCTTTCGCAGCCTTCTCCGGCACACCAACGTCGTCCCCTTTCCCCCGCACCTTGATCTTATATTTGGCCTCAAACGCGGCAAACTCCTTGCTTTTCTTGTCCAGCGCTTCCATGAGCCGAGTAATCACTTCTTGCAGACCCTCCTTGTTTCGATTGACAGCGGGCAGGACCTCTCCTACGGTGCGCTCCACTAAAACACCCCCGATCATGCGAAAACACTTTCGCCCAGGGTCCAGAGGTTGAATCGCATTAATCACCAGCTGGTGCTCGTTCAGCTCCTGCTCTAGCTCGTTGATCTTACTGTACAACTGATTAAGCTCGGAACGCATGAAGTTCCACTTCCCCGCTACCGCTTGCTCACTCATCATCTCCCCCACCTTCTCACCATCCCCACTCTCCGCCATCGCTCCGAAAATTCTCTCTTTCAAAACAATAAAAAACACTTTGAAATCCAATACCTTCTCAAAAGCACAGACACGAAACCCTTCTCAATTTTCCTCCGAAAGTATACAGAGAAACCGCATTTAATCGATTTTTTTCCGCTGGCTCCGTGAATTTCCTCCCCGCAAACAAGAATGTACTTGTTGAACGCAAGGGGGGGTTTAGGGTTGCATGCAATCCAAACATGAAGACGATGTGCGGATGGATGAAGGGAGTGTGCGGATGGATGAAGGGAGTGTGCGGATGGATGAAGGGAGTGTGCGGATGGATGAAGGGAGTGGGATGAATGATCCTGGATGATACTTACGCTGACGAACTGAAATGAACTGATTGAACTTACTAGTGGTAAGGATGACGGAGTCAGGGGTGCACAGGATGAGGACATTCATATTTGAGGTCCGATTATAAATTATAAACTAATTTTCGAATCTAGTGTGGACAAGCCCATAATATTCCATACTCTTATAGTTTGTAGATTTAAGAATATTGAGAATATTTTGGGTGTTGCTTGTATTCTTAGTGAAAATATTCAAGACCAAAGATACCATTTTCAAAGGTTTTAATGATGTTCTTTGAATGCATAAGTGCTTGAAGTAAAATAGCAAAATTAATTTAAAAGAATTATTGTAAATAATGATAACTACTTCCAAAACATCTATATCAGGTATTCATGTTGAGCATCATTTTTTGTCTTTTCATTGATTTATTATTCAATATTCTTTTAATGTTCTTTGATAAATATTGATAGGTTGAAATGTGCTTTTCAAAACTTTGGCTTTCTAATGAGTGAATATTGATTGAGTATTTTGGAATTGACCTCTTAGTATTTGAACTACAAATTAAAAAATATGCTTTATACTTCTATATTTAATGATAGGAATTTTGAACACATGTAAATTATTTGGTAAAATAAACTTTCTTAAGTACTTTAGAGGTCCTCCTATTGATATGAAAATGAACACTTTTGCTAAACATTTACTTAGGGGTTGGTGTAATTCAACAATTATGACTTGTTTAGTGAAGAACTATTTGGTTGTAGATTTAGTAGCTACAAGAATAAATTTTAGGAATTTGAATAGGCTATAAAAAGGATCAATTGCAAAAAAAAAATGGTAGCTTGTTAAACATTTTTTGGACAAACTTTAGGTCAAATTGTGAAGTATGAAACATTTTTGGTTCACAATGACAATGAATTCAAAAGAGTCATCTGCAACCTGGCCAATTAATTAACTAACCCCCATCTATCCAAAAAAAACAGCCATTGATTTTTTTTTAAAACTGTTGATCTCCAAAAAATCCGGATATGGTACATTAATACAGATACTTCTATATGGATACAAAAATGTGTACAATATGGCTATGTACTAGGATACATACTTAGATACATATTTAGATACATACTAGAGGAACATATATCCCATATTCATTGTTGGTAAATCTGACTTTCAAATTTACAAAGAGGGGGAGGGGTATTGGAAACAATTTAAATTAAATTATTTATGAATTGGGGAGAAGGGAAGGAGGGTGCATTGAAAACAATTTAAATTTAATTACTTTTGAATTGGAGGGAGGGGATACTGAAATTTTTTTAATTGAAATTGTTTCTCAATTGATTGGTGGGGGGTGGCATATAGAAGGAAGTATATGAAACAAAATGAATTAAGCAAATTTTGAGCTTATTGTGACAGTTTGTTACACAATAACAATGAGCTCAAACAAGATGCTTGTGTCTCATCAACAATATGCGTTACACTTTAGTCACAAAAATGCTATTCTAAATAAATTTAGTGAAATTTTATATTTGGCCATTTTAATTTGTAATCATAGTGAAGTTTACATATTAATGGAGATTACTACATAATATAAAATATATAGATGAAGAGATATTCTATTGCTTTTAGTGTAAAATAAAATATAGCCCCTAAATGGTTAAAATTTTCTATCTCTTTGAATATTATTAAACAAAACTACAATATAAAGATAATATGTGTTTATTAAAATTAGCACTATTAAATTGTTGAAGTAGTCTATATTTCAAAAAATATAAAGATATATTATAAAATTGAAGTTAAATAGAAGACCTTTAGATATATATTTATATGCACAATGTATATACTTAAATTATTATGAATTTTTATATATAGCATCCATCCAAATATTATAAATTTGAAACTACATAAAATTTGATTTATTAATTTTTAGTAGGAATTAAAAAAAAATTTAATTATAAGATCAATAATTGGTAATTGGAAATTTGGAAAATTAAACCTTTTAACTTGTAAGCATGTAAAATCAACGTGCATTACTTTATCACAAGAAAAAAATATTAATACTATATATTTTTGGATGTTACTAAAGATATTTATATTTATTGGTGATTATTAAAAATTACTTAGGTCTATGTAATGAAACTATGAAATAAGATCATATTTCGTAGAAATTGAATTGTAATTTATTCAAACCATTTTTTTACTATTGATAATTAATATTTTGATAAAAATAAAGAACTATTGATGAAAAAAATTGAAATATTACATATATGTATATGATTATAATGTCTTTAACAAAACTTTATTACTAATTATCACAAATTCAATTATTGTAGACATCACTTATTTGATTTGATACCTTTGTAGTTGTAAGAAGTGAGGCTTAAGTCAAAATTTCAATCAATTAGATATAAACCAAAGCATGTGTACTAACTTTCTCTTAAAACCACTTACTTGAATCATGAACAATAATAATTGTACATAATTGTACATAAACAAAGTAATAACTGTCAACCACCTTCTAAGATGTCACCAAGTAGTGTACTATCAACCATCTAGAGAAATGTATTCAATATTCAAAAATACTCAAACATCCCTAGATTTATATTTAAACAAAAGTCAATTTGACTTTGGACTACTATATTTGCAATTAACTAGATGTTGAAAAAAATGTCCTTAACCTTTGAATGCCCTAGTGCCCCAAATTTGGCCTCCCCCCTAATTTCCATGTGTCCATTATAATCTCATAAGCCAATTGGTGAAATCTTCCGCAATTTCAATAGCTACTTTTCGTAATTCTTATTTTTTAAGTAGCAGGGCCAACTTAAATGGCACCCATGTTCTAATTTGGGGTTTTACATTAGGGGGGCTCAGGGGTTAAATGGTACTTTGAGTTAATGGAAATTGAAATTTTGTAAATGACAATGTTAGTTGCTTGTGTTGGTACATCAAATGTGCTGGTCTAAAATATGTATTTTTGCATTCCTATCTAGTAGTCATTAATTCAATGTCAAAACATGCTACTATTTTGTAATTTTAGATGACATTGTATACATTAAATAATTGAAGTAGTTAAAACAAATTCTTATCCTTACAGGATCAATTTATTTCATTTTTTTGATAGATTCCCTAGGTATCTATACATCATATCAACTTAAGGGTTAAATAGCACTTTGTATTAATGAAAATTGAAATCTGTCAAATGGCAGTGACAATTGCACGTGTTGGGAAATGTGTCATTGTAGAATATACCTCTTGCATTCATGTTCACTAGTTGTCACTTCAATGTTCACTTGTACTACTATTTTGTACCTTTGGATAACATCGTACGTGATAAATAATTGAACGGTGATAGTTGCATGTGTTAGTAAATCAAATGTGTCACTATAGAGTATATCCTCTTGCGCCCGTGTTCAGTAGTTGTCACTTCAATGTTCACTCGTGCTACTATTTTGTACGTTTGGATAACATCGTATGTGTTAAATAATTGAACGGTAACAGTTGCACGTGTTGGTAAATCAAATGTGTCATTGTAGAATATATCCTCTTGCATCCGTGTTCAATAATTGTCACTTCAATGTCAAAACATGCTACTATTTTGTACGTTTGGATGACATCGTACGTGCTAAATAATTGAAACAATCAGACTTTTCTTCACACTAAATTGTAGCTACAATTGGTACAAATTCTTATCCTCCTAGGATCAACTTGATTCATCATTTTTGTGATAAATTCCCCAAGTATCTATTAAAATAAGAACATCAAAATCCTTGAATTTTATTTTGTAGAATAATCACACCAAGCATCCTTTAAACTAACAACTTTAGATTACAAATATGAACTCAAAATTTGCAAAGTTTATCAAGTGTTGTAAATAAAAAGTTTCCATGTTCTCTCCAGGGTAAAAAGGGTCCCCGCATTGGGCTCGTTGCACAACTATAAGCGCGACCAGGAGTAGCCTGGCTATGAAACAAATCAATTACCAAAATCCAACATCTCTCAAAAGCCCACGGATTCCCTCATGAACACACTCATCCTCGAAACTTGGAGCCATTCGAGAACTCCACAGGGAACTACGGGGAACTACGGGGAACTCGTTCGGGGCTGACAAAAGGCACGGGGGAACGCGCGGGGAGCGACCGCGGTTACGGCACGACCTTCGGGGCGCGTGCGCGGGAACAGGTGCCCGCGGCCCCGGAATACAAGAGAAGGCGGGGAAGCTCGGTGCCCATTTTTGGTGCGTTTTGAAGCGAGTCGTAGTGTTTGGGGTGGTGGCCATGGCTTCGTCTCTGCCGCTAGCTAGCGCTCGTCGACTTCCCGCTTGCCGAACTTCGCGCGCTTGATCGCTAGACCCCGCTGCATTCCTGTTTTTGCCGCTTCTATTTTGGTACAGAACCAAGGTTTTTCTGGCCAGTTCGACGGGGGGTTTTGGCGACATAACTGAGAACTCTTTGTATTTAATTTTCGAGTGTTTCAGTCTGGGTTTCGAAAGAGAGAGAGGTATCAGCACTGCACTGCACTGCCGGTGAATGCAGTAAGAGAATCACGTGGAGGTCGTTTCGGTCGTGAAGCACTGTATTGGAGACAGCAGTAGCGATGTGCTGGGAATCAGGGTTTGAGGAGCGAGGATTTTAGGACGGGGGGAAGGAATTTTAGTATTTATCGAATTGGCGGGGAAATCAGGGCGGAAAAGAGAGAAGCTTTTTGTCTCTTTTTTTTCTCTCCCTTCTTTTTTTGCCTCAGAGGTGCAGGCAGGTGTATGGGCCGGAGCGTCTTGCCGGCCTCGGAAAGGACACCGTGAGATAAGGTTAGTGGGATTATTAGTGCAGCAATCATGTCGAAGCTCAAAGCGAAGGAGACAGAGCTGATCGACATTGGCAAGAAGCTGGGGAAGTCGCAGACGAAGGATGCACTCGTCAGGTTGCTGGTGGTACGTATTTTTCAGAAAATCGCATATTGCATGATTTTTTTTATGGGAAATGTGTTCTCAGCTCCGCTTCTCGCTTACTTGAGGTTTGGCGCGCATTTCAGTCGTTTTTTACGGCGATAAGAGTTTGCCGGCAGTTTTAAGATGGGTTCGAGTATTCTCGAAATGGTCCCATTTTTATCAGTAGGGAAGAAGTTTGAAAAATGGACACCAGGTAATTTTACGGGTCGGCAGAAGTTTGGGGGTAAAGGAATCAGGTTAGCATTGAGTTATGCATTGGAAAGTTGGTTAAAGTGGCCATGGATGGTTCTCAACTTTTGGCGCAATGGTTCTTCTGTAGAACTGTAAAATGGCGTTTTGAGGATTTGTTTTGTTAATTCAAACTGTGCGTCGAGATGAAGAGGACAGCAATTTAGGAATCCAGTTTTGTGGAACCCGTGATGCCAAAGTTGGGAGACTCGGAAACGACCGACGTCGGTATTTACAAACATATGTAATCGGTCTTGTTAGTAGTACCAATGTGGGATTTTGAATAAATTAAGAATACTGGAGTAATTTTTTATCACCCCCCACCCCCCACCCCCTGCACTAGGGCATATATGTCGAGATTAGCAACCGTAGGCTGCATACCGTATTTGGCGCTTAAGTAACTGTGCTAGCAGTGCCGGCCTCTAGAGTATTGTTTTAGCCGTTGCTTGCATTTCAGACTTTGTCACTGGAATAGTTCCTCTTCTGATTCATCATCAGAACCTGGATGTTTACACGTAGTCTAATTTATCCTTATCGACTTAGTGCCGAAAGTACTTAGTGCCAGTGCAAGAACTTTATTGGAGAAGGATTATGGGAACGTCTCCCGAGTCCGTTTGAGTGGAAATACTCGCTGTGGGTGGCCTTAATATGAATATGCCATTTGCATGCAGAGACCATTCATCAGCCCTTTCTTTCCGTCTTCTCAAGTTCGTCTTCCAGTCGTACTGTCCATGTTCTGTGTCTTGTTTTCATGTATAATTTTTTCAGTCTTTCGAATTTTGGATAAATGTTTTTCAATTCTATGTCTATTGTCCCCATCCTCACTTAACGAAATATTGTGACAAATATGGAGAATTTTTTTAGGGTTACGATTTTGTGGAGGTTATCCTTCACTGTTTCATCGTGTATCGTTGACTATCCCTCTGAATATTGTTATGCTAATGGATAGATCTCGCCTGGTGGTCTGTTTTCTTCTTCGGTTTTCTTATTCAGTCGTGATTTTTTCTTGTTCCTGTTTTCATGTCTTCTCTGGGCAATGTCTCCTTCTTAAAAGAGGTCGCAGACTGCTTGTCAAAACTGCCGGTATAGATTTTCACATAGGGAATGCATGTTTGGTTTGCTTCCGGAAGCTCTGGGTCGTCAATCTGCTGTCTTTTCTTTACTAGTCATGCACGTAAATTATCGCGCTGGTGCTGACATTGTTATGAAACTTTCTCGCTGATCTCTTCTTAATATTAACTATGGCCTCCGTGCCAACAGGTTCAGATGGATCTTAGTGTATTTCTAGTTCCTTGTCAGGATTGTTCGCTGAATCGTGTTTTGCATGCGCAGCAAGCGTCAGCTTTGCTCGCAGAGTTGGATCAGTCGCCTCCACAGAGCACTCACAATGCCATGAAAGGGTGTTCCGAGGCTTTAGTGTCGACATCTCTCTTGAAACACAAGGACAAGGAAATGGGGTTGCTCGTTGCTATTTGCATCAGTGAAATTATGAGAATCGTGGCTCCTGACGCCCCCTACAGTGATAACACTTTGAAGGTAGTTTCTTTTTTTTCACCTCGTCTACTTTACATTATTACTATTGCGTGAAAAGTTCGAGTAAATGCAAAAGTGGCTGTAATTTAGGAAATCGGGAGGGAATTCTTTCCTTCTTGACAATACCGTGCATTTTATGCTGTCGTTGTTTTGGAGCTTAGTAGCGTTGCTCTTTTGGTTGATCGTTTTACAGGAGATATTCAAGCTTATTGTTACCAGTTTCAAAGGACTTGGTGATGTTCATAGTCCTACATATTCAAGGAGAGTGAATATTTTGGAGACAGTTGCTAAGGTTAGATCATGTGTGGTGATGCTGGATCTGGAATGCGATGATCTCATTTTGGAGATGTTTGAGACCTTCTTTGATACTGCAAGGTATGCATCAATGGCCCACCGATGAGATTTTGAACACATCTACATACTGATAGGTTTCTGCCTCCCAAAATCGTTTTCTTACAGTAGTAGGTCCTCACAAATAGCTTGCTGTTATGAGAGTGACGAAATATCTGTAAATGAAACGAATTCGTTTGTTCCGTGGGGTTTGGCAGTGATGAGCAACCTCAAAATGTTTTTTTGGCCATGAGAAATATCATGACTCTTGTATTGGAGGAGAGCGAAAAGATTTCCACTGAAATGGTGGAGGTTATCCTCAAGAACTTGTTGAAGAGAAGCAAGGTAGGTTTTCCGTTAAATTATATTATCTGGGTTGCTTATTACGTCACCTGATAGCATACGAGTAACTCACATGGGTCCACGACGGGAAGTTAATCAGACAATCGTCGCGCAGATCATTTGTATTGTGGCAATCATGTAGTGCATAAATCCCAGAAACGATTTTTTTCCTGTTTCTCTCACTGTCTGAGATGGCTGTCTCTGTACTTGGCTAAAGGTCATGTTTTCCCAGGAACCCTATTTTTTTTCCTTGGAGAATGTAAAGCTTCCTCATGCTTGACGTTTATTG
Source organism: Pseudoscleropodium purum (assembly GCA_963969395.1). Lineage (NCBI taxonomy): Eukaryota > Viridiplantae > Streptophyta > Bryopsida > Hypnales > Brachytheciaceae > Pseudoscleropodium > Pseudoscleropodium purum. The sequence goes on from OZ017803.1 coordinate 18,229,387, forward strand.
GGTTTTTGCATTCGCAGGAGGGGTCAGCTGCACGCAAGTTGGCCACCGCTGTTGTAGATAAGTGTGCCGAGAGACTGGAACCTTATGTGCGAAATTATCTGACGTCCGTCATGGTGGAGGGGAAGAGCTTAAGTAGTGGACTTCCAAAGGATCAACATGAAGTCGTAATTGAGCTTTATGGCTGTGCTCCTCTGTTGCTTTCCGGCTTTTTACCCAACATCAAATCCGAGCTTGTGGTACAGTCCTGGTCTCCTATTCTACTTCTTGATTACACGCTTTTGTCATTATTTATCTATTTATTTCTTATTTATTGTTATTGTTATGATTCATTTTAACGTTATGATTTTTCTTTTGGGATTATTGTAAGACGTCTGGGAACTTAGCACATTTATTCTACATGGTCTAAACGCTTGCTTGTGTTCAATCGCAGAAAGAAGTAAATGTGCGTTTAAAGGCGGTTCAATTGTTAGGGCGACTGTTTACTCTTTCGGGCGGACAAATTGCACAAGATTATTCATCCTTGTTTTCTGAGTTCTTGAAAAAGTTCAACGATAAAGACGTTGAGGTTCGAGTTGCAGTGATCAAGTCAGCTGAAGCTTTCTTGGAGGCAGGTTCTGCTGATGAGCAAGCCACCCAGATTTTTGGTAAGTTTCAAACATCTTCCCGAGTTAGAATTTGATTTGTCAGGATGAAACTAGCTGAGATACGGTGCAGAATTTTGTTATCCAGAGTGCGAATTAGGCAATGCAAGTAGAGATAAATGAATCTCTTTAACTATGTATCTTGTAAGTCCAGCAGTACCTCCTTGACCATTAGTTACTGACTGAGAACAAGGTGTAGACTTCAATTAGTTCTAGTGTAATGATGCCGGTATGTTGTACAAGTTAGTTTGTACGTTTTTCAACACCTTATCTATGGACACCTTATCTAGTAATTCTCAGTTTCAGTCTTGCACTCATGGAGCTGTAGCGTACAGTTGCTGGTAGGTGCCTGATGTGGTCCCCGACATCACTATGGGCGATCCCTTAACCTGTTTGTGAAATGTCTTGGTCGGGGTTTGTAGCTGCATTGAAAGATCGGCTTGAGGATCATGATGATAAAGTACGGATAGCTGTGGTCAAGGCTTTCTGTGACCTGGCTATATCTGATCTGGAATCGGTTCCGACTGATTTGTTGCACCGGGTCGCCGAGCACCTCCGAGACAAGAGGGTACATGCTCAGGATTTTTGTGTTTTCTTTTTATGTTAGCTGTCGCCTTGAGAACTCTTGCTCTGTAGTCAATATCTGATGCTCTGTAGCCCTGTAGCTTTTGTGATATTGCAGCTATTTGCTTGATAATTCTTCAACATGCTTGGATTAAGTATTTTTCACAACTCACTATTGACTATATGGACAAATCTTACGAACATTTTACTGAAGCCATTTTCTATTAAACAAATCTGGTACAGGTTTTATTACTGATAGTAGGATGGGTTGTTGGTAAATTCAGTAATGTGAATCGCACCTTTTGGGTACTCATTCTACAGGTCGCTGTTCGAAAGGCTGCCTTGTCGAAGCTGCTGGAATTGTATCAATCCTACTGTACCAAGTGCTCCGAAGGTTCTGTTGCTCTGGACAAGGAGTATGAATGGATCCCTGGCAAGATTGCACGATGCTGCTATGACAAGGAGTATGTTGCTCACTTTATCTTTCTGTGCACCGGTTTAGATTTCGATGGTGCACTAGAATGTTCTATGCCGGAGTTCAAGCTAGATAGTTCGTTCATTTCTTTCTATTTGAGGACTCCGAAATTTTAAGATGTTTGAGCTAATAACCTGGAACGTAATCTTTAAACTTGCAGCTAGACTAATATGAGAACTCTACGACAACCTTGTTGACAGTGGTTTGTTTGGACAGAATGCATGGCTTGGAGATTTTGCTCACGGAGCAACTTCTCCCAGTTGCAATTCCTGTGGAGCAGCAATCACAGCACTGGGCATTTGCTTTTTCCACTTTCGATGAGAACGAGAAGAAATCCCTTCAGTACATACTTCTACAGAAACGAATGTAATTGCTCTGATCTTCATATATGAAAGATTATATATATAAGGGTCGATCTATGATAATGTGCAGTTTGTTTAAGGAACTGTGGGCTAGTCTATCAATTTGTTTTTCCATCTTTTTAATATTCGTAATGGATATAAAAAAGAGTTGATGAGCTTTTTCCGTAGTTATAGATTGGTGAGACATCATCATTTGCCATGGGGTGAGCACGTTTGAGCTGGCATGCCAAAAATTAGGTCACATTTACTTTTTTGAGGTCTCGTCATGAGTTTAATAGTGCAGTGTATATTGGCTCTCAATGAATCACTGGTGATGAAACCAATCTGCAGCATGTTAGAACTTTGCAGAATGCTTGCGAGTAATCCGATGGAGGAGACAATGAGTTAGGCGTCGCATATAAAGCGCATGATGAATTTTTTTTGGTAATGTTCCTCTGCAGGCTGCAACAAGAGATGCAGATCTACTTGGCCACTCGGCAGAAAGCTAAGGTAGGTTGCAGATCTCGGCTTATCACAGTGCTGCGCTAAACAAAATTCTTGCCTTGTTCTTGATTAATTTTCGGCCGCGTCCAAGGGCTCATTCGGCTTATTATGCTTAGTCAATATTATTTTACAATTTTCTCCCTCATTATCCAAACGACAATCTAATTCATATTGCAGGAGGAAGAGACTCCGGAGGTTGAAAAAAAACTACAGAGCTGCTTCAAGATCATCAGTAACCATTTCGTTGACCCTCAAAAGGCTGAGGAAAATCTTCAGAATATTCACGTGATGAAGGATGAAAATGTTTTTATTGCGTTGTCCACATTGCTTGATCCATCTACCTCCATTGATCAGGCTACCACGGTTCGGGTACGTGTGATTGTGACTTATTAAATGTCACACTGACTTGCTTACATGTGTTATATTTGAGTGTCATGTTTCTTTTGGTTTCAAGTATGAGAAGCGTACGCTACTCTTCGATTTTGGGACGGGGATAGGTCTCTGCTCATGTTATATGCTATCCTTCTTTATCTCGTAACATATATGTTCAGTCTACTACAATGTGCGTCCACTGGATTTTAAGAATCGAAGGTGGCAGTGTAGAACTTTGATCTTGTGCTTAGTAATTTCTCGAAGTTAGAGAATTATGGCTTGTTTGGAATGACAGTCCGACGATTCCGCGTGCTTTCTGGAACAAAGTAGTTAATGTTCCCGAAGTCACAAAACTTGGTGGTAATAATGAAGCTTGTAAAGCTGAACTCATGAACTAGGGTCGAATTATTTATTATAGATGCTGAATGCAAATTTTGGCTTGAAATTTTTTCTCCAATTCTGGATGGTGTGTAGGAGGATTTATTGAAGATACTTGGGGAGGAGCATGTACAGTACGACTTCATGAAGAGTCTTTCTTCCAAGTGTGGCTATTTTTTCTTCAGCAAAGAGCATGTTCGTGCTATTATGAAAGAAGTTCTTGTTTATAAAGATTCTGAAGAAAACAGGCATCTTGTTGTATCGAGCCTTTCCCTTCTATTGGTTAGTGGAGTATTCCTTGTGCCTTCATGTTGGATGGTCTTGACTAAACATTTGGGGCGTGAAAAGGCTATTTCTTGGGTTCTATATTGTACATAGACGCAGTTTCTCAATACATTTAGCTACTTCTGTTTAGAGAGTGCAGCTGCTAGTATTTTTTGTCAATGTCAAATCGAATCTTTAAATCAGCCGGAGTTCATACAGCGATTTGCCTCGAATATGTTAAATCATTACGTGGGGTGGATGAAGTTCCTTGTGAGATGACTGTGCTTTTAGTTCGTTAACAAATTCGCTGTTATTCCATTTTTATGGAAAGCTTACAATTTGAACCTTTGATTTTTTGCAGGAGATTGTGATTTATTGTCCAGAGTTGTTGGCTGATGCTGAAGAAGACTTGCTGACATTATTGAAGGAACCTGATGAGGCTATTAAAGAAGGTGTTGTACACCTTATGTCCAAAGCTGGTGCATCCTTCCGGAACAAAGGGTCATCAACTGAGGGAAGGAGGTATTAAACCAGCGAGCTGTTATTCTTTCAGATGATCTCCATAAAACTGGTGCCAATCGAGTATGCTTGACATTAGCTAGTTGTAACTGGTGTACAAGTGAACGCTGCTCAAGGTTGTGATCGCCATCGTGTTGTTTTTGCAGCAATGTTAACTTGATACTCGAGCAACTATGTTTAGAAGGGAACCGCAAGCAAGCCAAATATGCAGTCTCTGCAATTGCAGCTATGAGTGGTGACTCTGGGCTAATGGCACTCTCGGTGCTCTATGGGGTATGTTATTATCTTTGTTGCACAATTCGGTGCTTGTTTGTTATTAGCAGATAAATAGCTGGTAGCTGTTGCGGTAACTTGTGTCACTATCTTCTTTGACTGATCATGGCTTTGATGGATGTGGCAGAGGTTGGTAGATAAATTGGAAGACAACACGCATCTTCCCACAGTTTTGCAGTCTTTGGGCTGCATTGCACAAAATGCAATGCCCATCTTTGAAACGAGAGAGGACGACATCATCAAGTTTGTGGTTCGGAATGTCCTTAGGCGGACAAGTCCGCAGGTGAGAATTATTTTAGACTGGCTTGTTAATTTAAGGATTTTAGACCTGTAGACTATCTCAGATCTGGACGTTGTTACCCCCGAAGCGCTCGAACTACAGACAATTTGATCGATTTTAAAATACTACAACAAAAAATAGTAGCTTCTTCAAAATATGTATGCCATTCATTCTTGTAGACCATTGTTACCTCCTTTTCCATTCAACGTGCACATCAAACTTCTTCTATGAATATATATTAATCCTTCAAGCTTATTTGATGAATACAAATTGGATGAAGTGACCTTTAACATAATTTATAATTCCACCTGCTGGATGGTTGAGCATTTAAGCATTAGTACGGTCAATTATGATTCGGCTCTGTTATATTGTTGGCAGGAAGTGGTCGATTATGTCCCCGACGGTGATGTCCCAAGCGACAATGTGCTTCTGAAGGTTAGCATCAATTTTGTGAACCGGCTACGTTTGAGATATCTTAGAATCTAGCTTAAGCGTTTTCGAGCAAAGTTTGACGACTTACTTCGAACATCAATTTGATTTTGTTGGTTGTTAATGTCTTGTTGAATCTGATTACTTGCAGATTTATGCTCTTAAAGCTTTGGTAAAGAGCTTTCTTCCAAAAATGAATGCACATCAAAGAACACGGCTTCCAGGTCTTCTCAAAGTACTTGTGAAGATTCTTGCCTGTGGAGAGATAGCAGATGACATGAAAACAAGGTCAGCTACTACTTCCCATCGCTGGTGCCTCTTAGATTGTGTTTCTCTTGCCAATTTTGGGGAACCACTGACTTTCTGTACATTGAATATGGTACTTGAAGTACAGAGATATGCTAACATAATTAGGTATGTGCAATTTTTCCTTTTCTTATTTCACAGTGACACGGATAAAGCTCATCTACGTTTGGCAGCTGCAAAAGGTGTATTGAGATTGGCAAGGCGTTGGGATAGTCAGATTCCCATTGACGTCTTTCATATGGTGGTCATGACAGTGCAGGTTTGTTTCACTCAGTATTTCTATTTTTGATATGGGGTCAGGTAATATATGTGAACAATCGTTTTGGCTGTAAAAGAAATCTAGCGTCGTGGGAATGCACCGCGCGAACCCGGTGCTACTCATTTCAGAACATATTTTTTGAGTGTCGCAATCTTCATTATGTTTCATTCACTTCATTTACAAGAATGGCATCTCATAATTATCACTGATTCAGAGAATTTGCTAAATGTCAGCGGAATATTAAGGTGAGGGGAACAGTTATTTCTGTCTCTGATGTGTCGATTTCGGTCTCTGCAGGATCAAGCAATGCACGTCCGGCTTGCTCTTTTAAGAAAAATTCACCATTATCTTAAGGATCGGTCACTGAATCTGAAGTATGCTTCTGCTTACGCACTTTGTGCAGTGGACACTGTGAAAGAGATTGCACTGGAGGTAAACACACTGCCATTCTTTATTATGGCCAATCGGGTTGTGGTTTAGTCTATAGCTTTTTGCGGTTTTGTGCTTACTCTAGCAGAGGAAAGTGTGATTACTCATGAGTGTTCAGTTTATTCAAGTTGCACGGTAATACGCACCTCATGTGTCTTAACCCTGAACTCGTGACGAATCCAGGCCCGGCGCTTTTTGACCGACTTTGTGGATGACTATCGTAAAGAAGCTTACGACGCAGTCAATGGGCAATCTGAGAAGACTGCTCTTACGTTGCATCCAGAATATGCTCTTGTGTACCTTGTTCATGTTTTGGCTCACCATCCTAACTATCCTGTAGTTTCTGGAGACGTTCAGCCAGACCCAGCTGCATATGAACCATTCTACAGGTACGTGTTACATGGTTTATGTCGCTTATAAGAGTAAGGAATAATTACAAAGGCTGAATGTGCTGTTGGATCTGAATTAGATGTGCAACTGCATATCGCTTACTGTGTCGTGGCGGTCATTCATTGAAATGTGTGCTGGTCAGGGTAACTGTCATTGAATTTTCTTGAACGTGTGTGCTTTTATTCTTCAGTCGTTGGTACCACTTGTGTCGTGTTAATTAGAATGTCTTCGTGAAATTCAGATCCTAAAAAATTGATTTTTCTATTAGTGCATGGTTTACAATCCATGTAAAGGAGTCTATGTGAGAGAGAACCTATTTATAGCACCTAACCTCGCTTTGTGGCAATGAACATCAGAGAATTGGTGTTTTTTCTATGGGCTCTCATTCACCGAGAACCAGCTGGAATAAACGAGACTGGAAAGAAAGATCATGGAGACACTGTGCCTTTGATTCTCGCTATTCTACGTACTATCAAAGGATATGAAAACGCCGTGGATAAAACTAAGACTGAGGTCTGTTCGAATTCTTGTCATCCATTATACTCAAGTTTCGCTATTTCCAGTTTGTTTAGTTTAAATGTGTTGATTAATATGGGTGTTTCCTGCATTACTTAGTATGTCAAAGATATCTTCGAGCTATCAGAGGAAATGGGCAAGTATGGCCAAAATTTCAGAGCAGAAGCTGACTACTGTACAGGCTACTTGAAGGCTTACTGTTGTGTCGATGCAGTGCTGGCAGATGGGTTCTTGCGACCCTAATTGTGTCTGTTTGTCTTCCAGATTTTGTACGAAATATGCGACGTTGCTATCTTGATTACTAAGGACATAGCGCAAAAGAAGAAGCTTGTGGAGGCTTACCCAGGTGTCATTCCACTTCCAGCTTCTGTATACAAGGTACTTGGACCTAAGACTCCTGAACCAGTGGTACCTGTAGCAAAGGGTGCTGAACCAGAGGCAGTTGAGGCGAAGGCTCCTGAAGCGAAGGCAGCTGAAGCAAGGGCTCCTGAACTAGAGGCAGTTGAGGAGAAGGCTTCTGAGCCAAATGCGTTTGAGATGAAGACTTCTGAATCAAAGGCAGCTGATGCAAAGACTCCTGAACCAGAGGCAGTGGAGGAGAAGGCTGCTAAGTCAATTGCAGTTGAGGAGAAACCTTCTGAGCCAAATGTGGTTGAGACGAAGGGTTCTGAATCAAAGGCAGCTGAGGCTGAAGCGATTATATTGAAGGCTGCTGAGACAATTGAAGCTCAAGCGAACGTTTCTGAGCCAAATGTTTCAGAGTCTTCTGAAAATAAGGTAGCAGAATCGAAGTCCTCTGAATCCAAGGTACCTGAATTAGACGAGCCCATGGTGGAGGCAAACGAAACGAAGGTACCTGAATCAGATGAAATCATGCTCGAGGCAATCGAAGTCAAAGCACCTGAGTCTGTCGAACCCATGGCTGAAGCAAACGAAACCAAAGCACCGGAGTCCGAGGAAGCAATGGAACCTGAACTACTCGAACCCCAGGGAGCTGAACCGAATGGAATCAAGGTAATTGAACCTGCCGAAACCAAGGCAGCTGAACCCATTGAATCCACGCTACCTGAACCTAGTGTATTGAAGGTACCTGATACAAATGGGACCAAGGTACTTGGGCCGAATAATTCTGCATCCAAAGCTCCCGAATCAAGCGCAATGACTCCTCCAGTCACCGGGGACGAGAAGACTGTAGTGATTGAAGATAAGGAACCAGTGGAGGAATCTTCGAAGGTGATATTATTACCTGTATATTGCAGCTGTTCTCCATTTAAAATTGCATGGCATTGTAATCCCTATTCTTATCAGCGCTCTTAAGTGGGTGATTTTGCTAATTTCGTCTTTCATGGGTTTTATTTAGATTTGTAAGCAGTATCTTTAAATCTCGAAATGAATTTTTTGCAGGTGGATGGTAGCCATCTGCCACCTTGTTTTACAGACAAGGATGTTTTAGCAAGATTTAAGCTCGGAACTTCCTTAAAACCCGACAAGGTACTTACTGCTCTTATACTGGGAGAGTTTCTCTTGTGATGTATATCTAGGGTGTCTGAGCAAAAACGGGTGCTTTTTTGCTGTCACAGAATCAGTTCAATGTGGATGTATTGAAAGCCCAGACTTTTTTCGCAGTACAAACTGATTGTTTGGGATCTTTACCAAGAGATTCTTCAAGTCAAACATTCTGGAGCGGTTTGTCATGTTTTATCCAATCATTCGCAAACAAATAAGAGCGACTTACCTGTTATTTTTATCCATCTCGTGTCTGTTTGATTATAGCCTTCCAGCCCGAGGGGTCGTAAACGAGGAAAACGAGTGTCCAACGGAGATACTGTTTCAGATGCAGCAGTGGAGTTAGAGCAAGGCGAACCCACCCCTAAAAAGGGAAAATTCAACCATAATAAACCAGCAAGAGCTGCTACATCTACTGGAACAGGTGTTATAATAAAAGGGCCTTCACGAGGTGGTAGAAAGTCGGTAGACAAAAATGAATCTGGAAAGAAAGCAGGAAAGAAGCCTGAATTGGACAAAGAGCCTGAGGAGGAGGTGGACGAGATGACTCCTGCGAAGCGCAAGCGTGGTCGGCCCAAGGCTTCTGGAAAGAAGGATGATGGAATGAGTGAGGATGAAATGGTAGGGCCGTCGTCAGACACGACTCCTACTACTTCAGCCAAGAAAGGAAAGCCAGTTACCAGTGACCAACGCACCTTAACTGATTCTGGCAAGAGAAAGTCTGGGCGAACCAAATCGAAATCCGAGGAAGATGTACGGGAGAAAAGTGCACAAAAGAAAGAGAAGGTATGTGGTATTTTGAATTTCTTTTCTTTTGAGAAGCTTGGTAACGTTGCCAAAATCTCAGAGAATCCGATCCTGGTGAGATGTTTAGGATGAGATCCTTGTGTCTATTTCTCTGGAAGGAATGACACAAGTGTCAGTAGGTTGTGGCTTAATGTTGGATTAAGCGAATTTTGAACGACTTTTTTGGCTTGTTTGTTCCTGGCTGGCAGGCGGCAACTGTTTCTACTCCTGACAAATCTGCCAAAAAAGCAAGCGTTGTTGAAAAAAGCCCAGCCTGGAAGAATGAAGGCGAAAGAGGTGGAGATGAAGCCCTTGTGGGCTGTGGTATCAAAGTATGGTGGCCGTTGGATAAGAAGTGAGTACCTAGATTTGATTTGACGGATAAGTCTTGAAATCATTACAAAGAAGCATTGCACTTGAGCTTGGCTAATTTTTCTTTCCAGCTGCAAAATGATTAGGTGTGGCAAATTCGATGTTAACTTAATTTGCAGCAACTTGATGCCTCATTCTCTCGCTGTGAGGATCTTACGCACAACTTTCTTTTAGTTTTTCAGTTCATGTTAATCTTGAATCTTTGTTATTCTGTAGCGTAGAATGACCAATTTTTTACCTACGACTGAGCTGATATTGGTATGTGAGCAGGTTCTACAAAGGGGAGGTTGTGGAATATGATTCCAAGAAGAAGAAGCACAAGGTATTACATGCGCAGACATAGGTTTTACCCGTTTGGGCGTCTTATTATATGAGCCCTCGAGCTTACAAGACCTGTCAATTATTGGATTTGTATCTCTGATTTTCTGTATTTGAAAGTTTGATTCTGGAGTCTTCTCTTACGAGTCTGACTTTGATGCACATTCTGATAGATCTTGTATGAAGACGGAGAACAAGAAGTTCTCAATTTAGTAAAGGAACGTTGGGAGCTAACTAGCAAACCGGGCAAGACATCTGCAAAAAAGGAGAAGGTATCAAAACTATTTATTTCAATATCCCATTAAATGATTGCTGAATGCACAACTTTCATGTCATATGTATCTTGCGATCTGTCTCAGGGAAGCCTTCCATTTTAACACCCACTCTGGATATTGCAGACACCAACTGCTGCTACTACAACACTCTCAGGAACAAAATAGTATGCCTCTTGCCTCTCATCCCTGTTTGATGTTGTATTCATAAAGCATTCATAATTGCCTTATACTACAGTAGTATGTGGAGTGCACATGCTCGGGTGGGTGATCCGCAGTCATGTCCATCTGGTGATTCTTCCGCCAGATTCGTGAGTTATAACAGACTGCAAAACTTGGATGCTAGTTTTAAGTTCTTCAGAAGTCGCATTTCAGTAATTTAACTTCCGACCATTTCGGGTAGAAGCCCTCGGACTCGGTCACTAAGAATGTATAATTTTCTTGCCAGCCCGGAGCCAAAGAGGTTAAAGGTGACCAGCAGGACGCCGCCATCACAGAAGGATGAGTCAGGAAAACCATCTGACACATCGTAATTATTCTTTCCACTCCTGCTTAATTGTTGTCGCGTTATTTTATTAGAGCGCGCACTCTGCATTGTGTCCACGGTACAATTTAATTACCCTTTCTATTCGGATTCACGTCTGTCGGATAAGCCTCAGATGATATGTCCGCCTACTATGCCTAGGGTATTCTCGTTTGAGTTCATGTTTAGTGTTTTAATACTGTTCTTGGTGACGGACTCATTCCAAGCAGCTGTCATTTTTCAGAAAAGAAGTTGCATCATCCAAGTCAGCAAAGCCAGCAAGTACACCGAAGGCAGTGAAAACTCCAAAAGCGTCAAAATCTATTTCAGCCAAAGAACAGGCAGCCAGTGCATATGAGTTCGATGAAGTGGATGAACCTGCAGCTAAGAAGCAGAGAACATCCTCAGCAGGGAAAGGTATTCATTAGAACTTTTGATATGCATTTATACCATTCCACTGGTCTCTGTTTTGCCTTTAGTCGAAATCTTTATGTTATCTCGTTTTTTATTGATGGGCGAAAGTCCAGCAGACGTGAAGAGATTGTGAATAATTGGAGTATGTACAGCTTATAATTTTTTTAGATAAAGAAATGGTGATGATAGTCTTACTCTCATGTGCTACTTGGAAGCAGCTTCAGGTGGGAAGCAAAGGAAGGCTGAGAAAGCTATGAGCACATCCAAAGATTCAGGAACTGAAAGTGCCAAAGAGATGTCAGAAAACCAACCTACTAAGGAAAAAGTTGCTGGAAATGCGGAAGATGACGAGCCCTTGGTAAGTCGGTTATTCTGTCCACGTCGAATGAAGATAATTGGTTCAACAGAACTGTTAATTCGTATGTTTGTTCTTCGTTCTCATATTCTGGGTACTTATGAGAGGATGTGATATCCTGATTTGGCTAAGTGAGTTCTTGCTTCTTCAAGTCACGGGGTCTTGCTTGAAACTTGCAGGATAATTGGAGGACCCGGAAGTTAAGTCGGAGCGTGCCAGTGAGTAAATGATCTGGCCTCGGTGATGGACAGGACCTTCCGCTTGGACATAGTATGTGTCCTCATCAAGCGTTTAGTGTAGAGATTATGTGCCTTGGTTTCAAGAGTAGCAGGTTTGTAAATTCAACTTTGTATTGAAACTGGAAGGTTACGGAGGTTTGTCAATAGGAAGTAGTTCATTTGAGGGCTTTGCCAACAGTCAGTGCTTTTAATTGGGGGGAAGGAGTGAGGGGATTTCATCATGCTTACACTTGTACTCGTAACTTTAGTCCGTATAGACATTGAGACTGCTATCAGGCCTCAGCTATTCCCTCAGTCTTCTGGTCTGTTTCGGAGAGGTTTTGGAGGGGCGCTTGGCGGAACTCACCTTCTTTACTTGTGAGCTACAACAGCTTCCATGTTCAGATATTTTCGTGGCAGTAGATTTGGTTGAGGTGCAGCTTGCATGCGTCTTGTCTTGTACGCCCTTTTTGTGCTTTATTTAAAGAGGAATCTTTCAGAGTGTGGATAGAACTTGCTTCTAGCAAGCACCCGTTCACCAGCATGATGCTAGTTAATTGGTGAGATACTCGATTTTGTTAAATTTTGTACTTTTCAGCCCAACTGGAGTTTTGGCACTGTGAATAACACCTTCGTGTTGCTCTTGAGATGTTAGCTATGTTGTTATGGCTTCTAGGTTTGTGGTTACATTGACGTGATGTGCAATCTCACACCATCCGGATGAATCTCTAGCACTCTGCTCATAGGTTAGCTGTGCTTGATATATGACTAAAGAGTTATTGAGAAGTGTGGTCATTCCTGTGACTAAGTAACTGTTGAGGAAAAGCAAGTCATGATTGTGCTGAACTTTTCTGTCCTCTATGAGTCCATCACCTTGCAGTGAAGTTTGATGTAAAATAACAGGTCCTTATAGTGTAGTATGGTTAATGCAGTACTGAAGAATTGATATGCAGAAGTTCAATACTTGTGTCCACAAGGTGTCCAAATAGAATAGAATGGGAAGCTGGAGTTGTCAAAACTCAATCCTGAGGTGGATGAAAAGAGAAAGGACAATGTAGGCACACAAGAAAAATTATAACCAAATAAGAAGTCATAAATTTTTGTTTCCAAATGGTAGAAATATAGTAATGTTTTATTTTCAATATATCATTTTCAATTAGTGCAAGACACTTTCCAAATCCATGCAATGTGCCATATAAATACATAAGGATTCATCATGGCCCATTCATAGAACTATGGCATGAGATTACTATACCACCTGTGAACTAAAATAGTGACTTATTAGCTTTTGCTTTCATAAATTACAACTAAATGTCCAACATTCCAAAAACTATGCAACTTTCTGTGTTCATTGTCAATAGATTTCATTTTCCTTTCACTGGAGATTCACTATGAAAAATTTATCACTCGCATCAACTGAACACAATCTTAATTCACTTAGTAAAGGACCCCAACCCACCCCAATTTCAATTCACCTGGATCGCTTCTTGGACTGTTATTGTATGCTTCTTACTATTGGTCAACAAGTATATTTGTTTCAGAGCTTGGATTACAGATGCATGTCTTTTATTGGTTGTATGTCCTCGAAAATGGAAGCAATGTTGGGAGTACATAAGCTTATATTTGCTTAATCCCTTCTCTAGCCAATATATTTTCTACTTGTGATTTCAAGCTAACTTATGTTTGATAGGGTGCAACTTTCTATTCTACAGTGATTGTTAGGCACTTTTCCAATGAATTTATTGGAACAGTACTTAGGTTTGAAAGAACTAAAGGACCTCCCTAGCATTGTTTAATTCGTAAACATTGAGGATGTTTTCCAACTAATGAATGACAAAGAATTTCTCCATGTAGGATAGAAGTGCAACTATTCATCTTCCAAAATGTGTGAAAAGAAGAGGTCGTCTACAATAGTTTGACTTCCAATGAGTGCTTTTGCATTTTTTTTAAGTCAACGATTCACATGGTACCAAAACAAGATGATTTTCATTTTAAGGGTTAATAATGTTATGTACAAATCACTTTACACTAAGAGAATTAAAAAGATTATGTCCCTCTTCATAAGAAGTATTTTAGAATCCCAAGGCAAATCCCAATTCTTACATTAGTAGTATCAATTGGATTTTGGAATTGTATTAAATACTAGTATTTTTATTAATTAGTGTAGCTAAGATTACATAGTGAAAGTGCTATTGCATAAATTTACTAAGGAATCCTCACCCTTTTGCAACACAAGCATATTGCCACCAATTATAATAGAATTTACTAAAATATGACAAAACTTTTGGTCACTCAATACTAGTTTTAAAAAATAACCAATAGAAATTGAAGAGTCATTTGAAGCAACCAATGAGAGTTGAAGCATTATGCTAATTCAAGGATATCACATTAAAGGTGGTCTAGTGTCAATAATAGGTGTTTTTATGACCTCAACTTTGAAAATTCATAGTACATACACTCTAAAAATTCTCAAACCAATTTCATTTATTTTTGTTTTCATTAGCCAACATCGTGATATGATTTTATTCCCAAATTGTATTTAGAATTGTTGGTTTGAAAAAAGTGTTTGTTTTTTATGAAGATGCCTTAGGCATGTGGGATTTTGAAAACAACTAAGGCATACTTTAAAAGTTACATAAATCTTAGGGCCACTTTAGATTCTGGCGGAGAAGTGTACCAATCAAGAATTGTAGGAAAATGGAAGAATATGATTAGAGCAAATCTAGTTCTTCACTAGATTGGATTTAGACTATGGCCAAAACTTGTCTAGTGGAGAATTTTAAGCATGGATGAAAAAATGACATGGACGCCTACGTGGCAACACTTTTTGTAAGAAGTCTTCTTTGGAGATATGGTTTCTTGGCCGGCCTCAACCCCGCAGACAAGAAACTAGCCTCCAGAGAACACCTACTTTGATTAAAATAATATTTCTACCTATGCAAATCACAGTACCATTACAATGAACTTTGGTGTCTTGTTTCTTCTTCCTCAAGTGTCCATTTTCAATAAATTTGTTGGAAAAGTTGCGCATACTTGTATAGTTTCTATGGTTCAAATTTTGCATCAATCCAATAAGATTTGAGTAACTAATTGGCATTTAAGTGCAATGAGGTTTACCCTTCCATGGGTTTTTGCAACATTTCTTGCTATTGCATTTTCATTCTAATTGTGCTTTTCAGATTGTATGTCATTTTTATGTTCCAAAAGTTTTTTTAATTTTCCATGGAGACCATTAGGGGTTATGGTTGCTATTGGCCGGCCAAAACTCTCTTGGTGGTGAAGTTCACCGGTGGACTTCAATTTGTGAAGTTGGCCGGAAGATTTCTCAGTTGGTGTTTACACTACAAACCAATCAAGACTTCTTCAAGCATTATTTTATTGTCTATCTGTCTTGTCCAACATCTCACCAATTACCTCAAACGGTGTCTTGGCCAAAACTTCTTGACCAATCGGTGCACTTCTCCACCAGAGTCTAAAGCAGCCCTTATAACCCCTCAAGGCCTAGCAATTTTTTGACAATGGAGGTTTTCATGAATCGTCCTACTTTGATATTTTGGGCAAGTGGTCATGCTTGAAATTTTTAATTTTAACTATACAAAAGTAAAGACTACTTTGTGTACTAGTAATATGCATGGAATTATTTGTGGAAAATTTTGATTATTGAATTTTTATATTATAAACATTTTGAATGATTGGCAACTTTATTGGCAAAACAAGTAGCTTTGGGGGGAAAAAAATTGAATCCCCCCCCCCAAAAAAAGAAATTTGTATTGTAATCTAAAGCAAACATTGTATTTTTTTTATTTAACAAATTGAGAAATAAAAAAATTCTCTCAAATTTGTACTTATTTTCAAATAGGAGTAAAAAGCCAAAACTAATCAAATTGAATCCTACAAAAATTTCAAAAATTAATGTATGCATCAATTTTTGAAATTTAACAATTGATATGACTAACATATTTTAAAAAAACATCTTCAAAGAATTTTGAATCATTCTAATTATTTTGTATTCTTAATCACATAAGATTCAACCTTGTGATTTTTAAAATTGGTGAAAATGAAAATTTGAACTTTTCTTTCTCTAAATCCAATTTGTTTGTGTAGAGTAGTGACTAGAAATGTTGACATTCCCATGGTTTGATGAATTGGTAAGAGACTTCCATATCAAATAATATTGATATGAAATCTCTAAATGCAAATAGCAAGAACAATTTTTCCCTAAATCCAACATGTATTACCATACTTTGCTAGCCAAGGTAAGCAAAAAATAATTGTAAAAATGATGCTAGGAATTTTGGAAAATTATTTTTTCAAATTTAAAAAAGTTGTATAGAAAATAAGGACTTCAAAAGAATATTTGACAAATTTGATTTTCTAACTTTAATTAAATATTTGGCATGAAATGATGACTATGATAGAAGGTCTTGAAAATGCACTTCTTATGGTATTGGTCTCCTAAAACACACTTCCTAATTCCAAATCTTAAGAAAATACAAAGCCTCCAAATACTATTGCTACGGTTTTGGAATGGTGGGAACAATGTGAACGTGAGATCAAATGTTCCCTATGAAGAAAATTGTATTTGGATACTAAAGTTAAGCATAATGAAAACAAATTAAAGTGGAACGTAATAGGACCCATCATCCAATATCTTTGGCACTTAGATGTTTGCATCAACCTTCTAATTAGAGGATTGGATTTCAAGTATTTTATTTTTTGTGTTTGAAAAGAATGATTAAATTTTTCATTCTTTGTTGGAATTCTTGTTTTTTGAAAATATATAATGAGAAACATATTTGCAAAAAAAGACTAGTATGTTGTCAATTCTTTGCACACCTTTACACTACAAGAATTTTGGGGATGTGTTTCACATATTTGATACCACTGAAAATTTGTGAAAATATGCCTAGCATAATTTTGAGTATAGAGGATTTTTAAATTCAAAACCTATAATGCAAAAAAAGTCATATGAAATTCTCACCTAGGATCCCAAAAGACTTTTTTCTTACTTTACATGCTAATATCTTGCAATATTTATGGCCAAAATTTAGGAATTTTTTATCACATTATTTTCTACAAGTGAAGTACAAGATCCTATAGCTCAATTTCCAAAAAAACTTTTTTTTAATTTTCTTGCCTCTATGCATTAGAAATGACAATCTTTAGTGATTTTCTACAAAATTGAGGTTTTACAACATGTCTTTAAGGATTAATGAAAATTTCAAAAAAGTTGAGGAAGTCATATATTCTATGAGATCTAAATTTTTTCCAAAACCTCAAGTATAAAAGATAGAAGTTGGCATGTTTCTAAACCCACCCACCCACCCAAAGTGGATTTCAAATTCTAAATTTTGGTGCATTGGTTTTCTATGATAAGAATGTGAATTATACAAGAATATTAAAATATGAATTCCACATCTTCTAAATTGAGTTCCATTGTCATTTTGTTGACAAATAATACTTTCCATTTCAAGTGTTGTGATCCAACAAAAACTAAGTTTGAAAATTATTTTTGTAAATTTTACATAAAAGAAGATTTGAAATTCTATGGTTTAAAATATTAGTCTAATTTCTTTTCCATCAAGAAATCTTGACTCAAATATGACAATCTTATACAATTTTTGAATTCAAAATGCAAAGAAATTTTATGAGTTAAAAGTGGATTTTATCATCAGTAACCATATATTTAGATGTTTTCTTCTTGCGAACTTGAACAAAGAATATAGTATATTATATTTTCATTTTGGATTTTCATTTTGCACTAGAGAAAAATTCCTCTTAGAAATTAAACTTCTATTGCATGTCATTGAATTTGTCATGTGAGGATTAAGCTTCGACTTTTGGAAGAAGACTTCATATTTCTCTCAGAGAACACAAAAGCTAAACAAAAGATATGGCAATTTAGAGACCAAGCATGAAAGGCAGATGATAAAAGTAGTTATTCTAAGTTTGATTAAGTGAATTTGTCCCATATATTGACCATTTTATGGATTAATGGTTTATAATTTACTCCAATTAAATGTCAACTAAATAACTATCTATTGTAATGATGAATCAAATTCATTTGTTCCCCCACCTCCAAAAATCAAGAGCCGTTGATTTATATTTTTTAAATTTCCCCAACCTCTAATGCCGTTGATCTCAAAAAATAACTTGGGATATGGATATGAAATATTGTATTGATATTAAATATGGAATATGGGATATTGTACTTATTTGGGATATGAATATGGAATATTGTACTCAAGGATATGGATACATGATACATGATATGGTAGACAAGGATAAATCCTATATGAAATGCCAAACCTAATGACTTTTCAAAATTACAAGTAGGAAGTGGAGAGGTAAAGAAACAAACTAATTTTTAATTCATTTAATTTTTAATTCGTTTAATTTTGTATTCATTTAATTTTTAATTTTTAATTCAGAGTGGCTTAAATGAAATGAATTAAAATTAATGTAAATTTTGAGAGTTTGTCAATATCCACTCACTTACAAAACAATTACAAATAATAACAATACTTACAAAATGACTCTAAATAGGTTTCAATGTCATTTCCTTTTATGAATCTATTGAAAAAATTGGCTTATTCTAAAGCCTACAAAACAAAGTAAGAGCCCTTATAAACAATCATCCAATTTGTTCTTCTACATATAATTGGTAAAAAAATTTGTTATTCATATACGTTCAAACAAATGTAAGTATTTCCATAATAATGCAAGTTTTTCCTAACAAATAATAAATCTCTCTAAGATTCATAGAAAAATTTGTCTAATTTCATGATGATAGTATTATATGATTTCCATGATTTCAAACATTTTGTGAATGCAGATATGTAAGATTTTAATCAATGTTTGAAAATATTAAAAGAAAATATTCTTTAAAATACATTTGATATAAATATAAAATGTTAAAAAAATATCTATCGTGGATTATAAAGTTTACCTTTAATTTAGTCCTTTGGAGTGGGAATAAGATTCACCAAAACAATAAGTACACTAAAAATTTAGATTACTCGACAAAACAAAACACATTGTTTTTATAATTCTTTGAAATTAGAAACCTATGGCATATAATTTGAATAATTTTCAAATAATATAGCAAAATTGTATGCAACAATATGGTTATATTTATGAATTCGTTGATGAATTCTAACATCTTCTCAAATTTTAATATTCTAAAATCTTAAGAGATGAATTGAATTGATTGATTAAGCCATTAAGAAAATATATACAACCAAAAATTTAATCTTATTTCAACTTTGATTATATCATCTATCCCAAAAAAACTTCAATGTTTTTGCAAATATGAATGTAGGTATTATCCAAATGGTTTATACATTGGTATATCAGAGTCCATCTTGGAATGGAGATGTATATAAAAAAATGTATATAAAGATGTATATAGATTTGCAAATTTTGCAATTGGCCTCAAAATTCTAAATAATTGCAATGGATACTTTTCTTACAAGTAGTGATGTCTAAAATCATCAAAGTGCCACTTGACCAAAAATTCAATTGTAATATCACTAATTTGACTAAATATTCAATTGCTATTCAATTCAATGGTTGTAATTTCCTTCACTAACTAAAATATAATGAAATTCAATCAAAATGATTTTAAAATATCTACAATACAAATTTTGAACTTCTATAGCTTCTATATATTATTTGATGCAAAATTCGAATTTGCACATTCTTTGGTGCATTGGAATTTTTTTTCATCTACCGATAAGAAGATATAAGAATTTGGCTAGTAAATAATAGTAATTACTAACAATCAACAACAAAATTAAAAAATTTATTTTTTCCTACCTTACATATATTGGTTGCTTCCATGAATCCCATGTTGTAATTTGAAATGAACTTCGATATTCATTCGCCGAATCAAACATTTTCTTCAAGAAATGCACTTTGACACTTTGAAAATAAGTTTACAACAATTGACACTCTTGAAAACTATCTCTATGTGTTTATAAAAAGGGGCGAAGTCTCAAAAGACTTGAATTTATTTCCTTGGTGCCATTTGAGACTTTGAGTCAACTCCATCCATGGTATTCAATGTAACTTATTGAGACTTTAGCTTAACCTTTAAAAGACATTGCAAGCCTCATGGGCATTTTAAGAGCTTGATCTTGAATTTTTACATACTTAGTTCTTCATTTTGATTTTAAATGTTGTTAAACTTAACTACAATAATTTATTTCCAATAATCTACTTTTCATTCCGTCTTAATTTTTTTCAAAATGATAAAAATTGCAGTTTTTGTGGCATTTAAAAAAATAGCATCTTGAAAGCTCAAAATACACTACTTTGAACTTTTTCTATCAAATTTCTCTTGTTATGAGCTCAAAGAGTTCATGGAAATTTATGATTTTTTTCACTATTATATCCATTTTTTCTTAAAATTTTCATAGTATTTTAAGCATTTTTGTAATTACTATGATATTTACAAAGAAATTTATTTTTTTAATTATATAAAATTCCATTTGATGTTTTAATTATGAAAAAAGAAGATCAAATGTCCTTAAGGCCTAAAAGAATTAGTTAGACTTATATTGTAAATGGAGGCGAATTTGGAAAATAATCCATATTATGACAAGAACATACTACTTATTAATTGCTACATAATCAATATTAACCAACACTAGAGGTTCCCTTTTGCTCCCTCCAAAGTTGGAGCCCCAAGCCAAAGACACTAGTGTTACAACTTCCCAACTAACCAACAACTCTCTTCACATTGAACTGAATTCATTCCCATGTGGATTCTCCCAATGTACAAGGAAAATGGTTTAGGCTAGTTAACAATATTATGTAAGTTGTCCCCCTTCCAAAAAAAAAGTGCA
This sequence comes from Pseudoscleropodium purum, assembly GCA_963969395.1. Classification (NCBI taxonomy): domain Eukaryota; kingdom Viridiplantae; phylum Streptophyta; class Bryopsida; order Hypnales; family Brachytheciaceae; genus Pseudoscleropodium; species Pseudoscleropodium purum. The sequence continues at coordinate 18,249,940 of OZ017803.1, forward strand.
CCACTAACCCTATCACTTTGTGTACATCTCCAAAATCAATTATTGGCACCTCATGTGGAAGAAACCATTTTAGAACCAAACTTTGTTTCTTCCTAACTTTTGCATATGGTATCCAAATGTCACATTCTTTGGTGCATTGGAACCTCCTTTCAAGTGCCAACAACAAAGTATAAAAATCTGACCATTTTAATAATAGTAACTAGTCACAGAAGCAAAAAGGGTGGTGGTTTGAGGGGTACCCACCGGCCAGCCAGTGAGTGGGATTTCTTATATTGGCAATTCCCCCTTTTCTCCACTACGAAAATTTCCAACAACTAATTCAGTATTGGAAGACTAGGTCTGCCCCCCATCAGCTCCCTCGCTCCCATAGTTGGGCAGTACGATCTTCCAGTTGCAGCCGTGATTTTCGTTGGAGTTTTAAATCGATTGCAGCAGCCAGGTCCTCAGTCACCTTATTATTCCTTTCCCAAGTTGCTCTAAATAATTAACAGTGCCCTGCCCAGCCCCGCCCAGCCCAGCCTGCGTGCAGGGCCGACAACCAAAAATTCCACCCCACAAGGGGATCAGTCTGGGCGCTGGTGCGAATGTAAGATAAGTTCCGTTCCATGTTTACGTACGCTCTCGGTTTGTATAAACTTAACAGAGTCCAAGTTAAGTCTAGATTGCTCGATGGCGGGGGTGGGGGGTTGCGACTGGCTCCCCGCCCTGCTGGTAACCACTTTGTCAGCCCCAGCCGCTGAAGGCTGAAGACCGCTGCAGACCCCCATCAGGTATGGGACGGAGGCCAGGGGCAAAATTACCGCACCACACCACGAGTCAGATGCGCCTGCCGCAGCTGCCTGCCTGCCTGCACCAGCAGCAGCAGCAGCAGCCCCAGCAGCAGCCCATATCTGAATCTCCAGCCTGCCAGGGACAGGACAGGAGCGGAGGCAGGCAAAGTAGTACACCCACTGGAACATGGCCATGGCCGTGGCTGGATCGGACAACGAGGACGACGGGGACAACCGGAGGTGGGGGGTGGGTGTTCCGACACCAACACCAGGGCTCCACACTTATCATCATCATCATGTGCAAGGAGGAGAAGAGTTACTCATACCCGAAAAAGAGAAAAAAAAAAGGGCAGGGGGGAGAAGGGAGGCAGGTGCACGCACAAGTGGTGATCGTTTACCGGTAATTTCATTCCATTTGGTTCATTACAGATCTCATCCCATTCCAATCCATTTCATTTGGAGCATCACTGGTTACAAAGGCGAACTACCCCCATAATGGGCAGAATTATGGGAGCTTGCAAGTCCAATGTGGGAGAAATTGTAATGGTGGTGTACGTTTTAGAACTTGGATGTATCCTACCATTACAATTTTGCACACAATGGGATTGCAAGCTCCCATTCTGGACATAATGGGGGGAGTTTACATTATATGGCACTACGAACATTGGGATCATTGGGTCAAGTTCATTGACAAGTACTCCATAATTTCACATAGGCGGCACTTTAAGAATGAGAGCCAACTCCAACTTCTTCTTGGCTTGTCTCCCACCTTTGTTGGGGCACAAATGGGGATCAAATTGAGAGGCTTACTTGTTGATGGACTAGGTAAGTGTGAAGTAGGCCAAGTTATAAAAAAAACAATCACCAGATAGTTAGGACCTACTAAGTTGTCGGTGGTGAGGTTGGTATTAACTAATGATTATTTTTTATGACTCGGTTTGCTTTGTAGTTACTAGACATAATCTCAATGTAGGAGAATTGAGCTATTTGACTCCTTTGATTGCTTAACCAATCAAAACATGCCACTATGGTAAAGTTCTTCTACATTTAATTTATATTAGGTAGATTTGTGCTCACTAAGTTAATATTGATGGGTAATACTAAAAATTTATTTTAGACTTCTCTCACTACCAAATCAATGAAATTTCTACTTTGTATCCACCGTCTTGAAAATTTGCATAAGGCAAGTAGTGAGCATTATTAGTCTTAATTTGCTCCTCCTCAACTAATCAAAACATGTTACACCGACAAAATTCTCATGTGTTGAGATTATGGTAAGGTATACTACCTCATTCTAGGCTAAAATGGGAGTAAGCCCATTGTGAACAAAACTATATAAATGGTGTACATTCAAGTTCTAAAATGTACAACACTAATATAATTTTGCCCACAATAGGCTTGCTTCCATTTGGCCTAAAATGGGATAGTTTACCTTAATTTTATTTCATTGTAATGTATTTTTATTCCATTCAAAACATCCAAGTCATATCTTGGGACAATCAAATAGATAAATTTATAGAATCTGAAGATATGGCTTTGCAAATATTCGATAATTTCAAAAAAGTTACTACTTGGTAGGTTTAGGGTCTCAAAAAATAACCTTGAGTTCAAAACATGACCCTTCAAAAGCAACTCGATTAAAAAAAAGGTGAAAGTAAATTCTTCAAAAATCATTGTGATTAGAACTTAATATTTTGAATTTATAAGAAAAAAATTATTATAAAAATAAAAAATATTCAATTTTGGGTTGCAAATTTTCATTGAAAAATATAGATTTGTGTAATAGTTAATTGAACCATATGGATATGATCTAAGATTCATATTTTACAACTATTATTTTAAAGTCATCATTAAATTCTTCTTCTAAGTTACATTTTACAATACATCTTCACAATTTTAGAAATCTAGACTACCCTCGATCCTCAAGGGATTTAGAGAAGCTAATTCCTTCATCTTCCAAGATTATCATATTAATAGCTCACAAAGTCACAATTGACATTATTTAAAACTATGGACTCAAGACATCGATAATTAACTTTTGAACCTGGCCTGGTCTGAATTTTAACTTCTACAATTCTAGCTACTTCATTTAAGTACACAAACAAGAACACTTAATATTTCCAAAGAATTCATCGATTATTGTAAATACTCAACGTCATTGTTTTTTTTCAAAGATGTTTGATGCAATTTTCATTTTTATTTTGTATTCAATTGTGGACAATCTTGCATTAGACTTGCATAAGAATGTGAAGAAAATTTCAAACACTTTGAGCTTATAAATTGAAAGAAAATAGTGTTTAAAGTAACAAGGGGAGATTTTCATTTCACCTTGTTTGACTAGGTTTTTAGACTTTGCGTCCTTTTAACTAAAAATTTTGGCACTATAAAATTTATATGGTGGATAATTGAGTTGAAAATCTAGGCACAATAATTTAATTTCTGTAAAAATTATTTCCATTCTTAAATTTTTTTTTTTGTTAAGTAGAAGTAGGTACAAAATAGAAGGGGAAATTAAATTATTAATGGTTATAAAATTAATTAAAATATGTCAATCCTAATGATGAGATTGTTGTAGTAATTAATATATATGTCACTGTGTTGAGATTTTTGTTTTGAAAAAAAATTAAAAATGAGTTTAGAAATTAATTCAAAACAAAAATGAAATGAATTTTTTCAAAAATGCTTTGATTGACCAATTTACAAGACTCTTCATAACTACTTAGATCACTAATCCAGATGGAATGAATCAAAGATTTCCATATAGACATAAATATACTCTACAATATGAGAAAAAAAATTGAGCTTTTGCATTTATTTCAACATTTGTCAAAGGCTCAAGTATTTTTTGCTTAGAAGGGCATCTTTTTCTCCCAAGCACCAATTGAAATCAAAATTATTCTCATCCCAAGCTAGTACATTCCTATAAGTTTTATACCTTTTAAATCATTTTCAAAAAAATACAAGTAAAATTTGACATTGTACAACCTTGACCAAAATCCTAAAAACCCATTCTAAGAACTTGAACCTTCAAGGTTAACAAATCTAGTAGGACAGATTTGTTTTTTGCATCACAAATATTTTATTAGCTCACAAGGTATAAAACTTATAGCATTGGAATCCTCTTCTAATTGCAAATTTAGGAATCACTCCAAAAATTGAAAATTTCTTCAAAAACCAATTGTTTTATTGAATATTTGTGATTTTTACAAGAATTTTTTCCCATGTCCACCGATTTCAATTCTGCCAAGCAAGCAAACGTCTCAATTCTGTGTGTGTGCATGGGAGCAAACAAACAAATTCCCTGCACTTTTGAAAACTCCTGACAACTGCTATCCATGTGGTTGTTGGTACTGAGCTAACGTTCCTTTGGTCGCGCACATTCTTCGTAAATTAAGGTAGGAGGCTCAGAAATGGTGCATCTAAGGACTGGTTTGCCTTTTTCATGTATTTCTTTGGATGAGATAATTTTTAGCTCATTTTTCAGATAAAGAGAAATTGATGAGGAATCTAACCCAAGTGGCTTCATATTTTTCCAAAGATTTTTGCATTACTTATGAATTTTTAAACAAGTTGGGTCATAGGTCTGTATTTGTGACCCTAGGTCTTTCATAAACTGTTCACTTGCAATTCTAAATAAAAATGGCGAAATCAAAGAGAGTGATTGGCTCTTGCAATTAAAAATGTTTTTTTTCCTTGCTTCGTTCAATGACTACACTAGTCAATTTTAGAACCAACTCATGTCCATTTCACAGCCATTTATACGGTCCATTCTCAATGCCCACACCGTTTTATAGCCTCCTACCTTAATAGGCATCATGCATGGGTTGGATGTGATGACTTTTGTCCATTTGAATGACTCTTAGTTAATTTAATTTTTTTTCCTATATCATTCAATGGCATTCATCATCAACACACCACTCATTAAAAAAAATTTGCAGCATCTGGGGTTCACTTAAAAGATATTTTTTTTCAAGAAAATGCTTTTGATAGACCAATTTATAAGAGCATTCATAACTTTTAAAACACTTGTCTTAATGGAATGAAACAAAGCTTTCCATATAGGCATAAATATTTTCTATGAGAAAAAAAATCCAATTTTCTGCATTTATTCCAATGTTGTTGAGGGCTCAAGTATTTTGTGTTTAGATGGGCACAATTTTTTCTTCAAAGCTCCAAATGAAATAAAAATTATTCTTTCTTAAAGTTAGTGCATTTTTTTACCTTTCAAATCATTTGAAAAAATATTGTAAAATTTGACATCATGCGACCTTGACTAAAACCCTAAAAGTGTATTCTAGGAATTTGAAGCTTTAAGATTAACAAATTAAGTAGGATGAACTTTATTTATTTATTTGCATCATAGAGATTATACATTTTAATAGTGTACAAGGTATAAAACTTACAATATTGGAATCCTCTTCCAAATGAAAATTTAGAAATTGTTGCAAGATATATTCTCCTATAATCATAAATGTCAAAATGGAACATTAGCATTTGAACCCAAAGCAATATGAAAAGGCTATATGTCAGTCAAACAAGATGTTCACAATCATGAAATATCATCTTCAAGACTTTCCACAAGTGCAATGAAACTTGCCAAATACTAGGGCAATGGTGCTAGTGTATTAGCATGTGAGCTTTGAGCATATATATAAGTAGATATATTACAACCATTGAAGGTGTTCATATTATATAAACAACTATAATATAGGTATCTATATCATAGTTATACTATAATTATGGAAGGTTTCTATGATAAAGACACCTATAATATAGGTGTATAATCTTTTAGGCTCATGTGTTCGTGATTCTAAACTCACGTAATAGCAATCCTCAAGACTAGGGTATAATTCAAATTTCCAAAGTTTTGAAGACGTATTTATAAAATATAACTTAGAATAATAATTTTATGATGACTTTCAAACAATAGTTGTATAATTAGATCTATAGATCATATATATTTGGTTATATCAATAGGAATATAAATCAATATTTTTCAATAAAATTTAAAGCCAGGAATTTGAAATTCTTTCTAAATTTGTATATGTTATTGAATATTGATGATTTTTATAAGAATTTTTTTTAAGTTCAAAATATTATTTTCTTATCATAGTGTTTTTTTTTTATTCATTTTTTTTATTCAAGTCATTTTTGCCAAGGTCCATTTTAAAAATTGAAATAGTTCTTTTGGGGGGCTAGACCTACTATTATACTTTGAACTATAGATTATTTTCAAAAAAAATTCTTTAAATCTATACTCTACAAATGTTAAAGAACTTACACAAAAGTCTTCAAAAAAATTATGGATGAAAAAAAACATTTTTGTGTATTCAAGATGTGTTTTCAATAGTGACAACTTATACACTACCAATTGGAACATATTCCTTTAGTTTCTAAAAATGAGTTCACACTCTATAGTGAGATCCAAATTGATATTCAATATTTTACTTCCATTTAATACATAGGGACACTTTTCAAATGAAAAATGGATGTTACACAATTGAAACATAGGAGACTACAAGAGCCTAGTGTCAATTTTTGGTTTACCTGGAGACAAGGCTTTGAAAATTCATAAATCAATCATTCATATGGTGTTTAAATAATGTATACTAAAGGAAGATAGAATATTCTTTTATTTGCCAATGATATCAATAAAAAATAGTGTATCTTACCCCCTAAACAATCAAGTGTCTATTCAAGGTATATAAGAAATCTTGGGTAAGTTCTTATCAAATCAAGTTTGGTTAGATGTTCATGAAATTTTGACACAAGATGGGAAAATTCACCCCCTTGATAAGGAATTTAAAAAATTCCAATTAGATTTCTAGATCAAATTTATACTACATAGAAAAATTTGGGCCAATTGGGTTATCTTTGAGGCATCTTTTGCTAAAACCCTTCTTGACCTATATGTAACTAATAAAATATGGCATAAAATTATTATAATTTTAAAATTTTAAGGAATCCTCATATCACATTCTTAGACGAGTCAAACTTTGTTAGTTATGTCAAGGCAAGTTTTGAGAAAAAACATTTTCTTCTTACTTTAAGCCCTATCATCCTGCAACTCATGAAGTCAAAGTTCTTCAAATTCTTCCCTCATATTTGAAATATTTGTCTCTAATTCTTTCATTGTTTGTATTTCAAATAAAAAATTTCCTCACTATATAAGAAATCATCTAAAAATGACTAGTAAGTGCATTGCCAACTCATTTAACCTTCTTACATTATAGGGAGGTTTAGAGTAAATTAGACTCCATATTTACTTCCCAAATTTTGCAAGAGTGTACCTAATAAGATTTACAATACAATTATAGTAGAGAGATTCGAATTCATCAAGACCAAAACATTTATTCCAAGTAGGCCCAAAGTCTGTTGACCTCGTTTTTTTTCTCTTCTCACTTCAATCATTATATATTTTTTAATCCATGCATTCAAACAGATTGAAATTTTACCAACATATTTCCATATTTGATAATGGACTAAACTTTTGTACACTGGAAGTTTAAAAAAATTAATTAATTAATTTTTAATTTTGGATAATGCACTAAAAACAATCATTTTTGACAATTTCTCTTGGAAAAACACACCCATTCCTTCAAGGGTTAAATAACAACTTGTGATACATTAGTGACAACTATGGGTGCACTTACCTTAATTACCTTAATTACCAACTCCAAAGCATATATACTATGGAGAATCCCATAAGTCATGCCATCACAAGTCTGAATTTTTTTTTCCTAGGCTGAAGCAATGCTAGTCTACTAAACTTTGCTACAGTTAAAGTTTTATAAAATAAATGAATAAATAATTCTTTATCAATTTTGGGCAATGCACTAGTAAAAAAATGGTTGTTTTTGGCAATTTCTCTTAGAAAAAAAACCCAGTCCCCAGTCCTCATTCACTATTAAATAAAACAGCAACTATGCTATGCTATTAATGATGATGATTATGGGTGCACTGACCTTAATTAATGAACAGCTCTAAAGCATATATGGTTTAGAGAATCCCACAGGCTGTGCCATGCCATGCCAAAGTCTGAGATTTTTTCTTTTTTTTTCCTTTCCGTATAGGGTGAAGCTGTGATCAGAATGTGTCCGTTTGGCATTTCACGGTGCCCAACGCTTTGTTGCAATTTGCTTGTGGTGTTAATTTCGGGGGGCCTTGAGACTCCCCCCCAGTTGCTTGCAGCTTTCACAGCATAGAGTGAAGCGATTGGCTAGCCTACCATAACAAACCCACAGAATCAGAAACATGCAGCCTCCCAATTGAACTCCCATTTCAAAATCAAAACGGAGTTGGTCGGTCAGTCTGTTGAACCGGCCAGAGTGCCCCCTTCTGAGCTGCAGTGCACCTGCTGCTGCAACAACTCCCCCAGGGAGCTTCAGACCTGGAGTACAAAAAATCAAAAGCGTATTGCCAAGAAAATTCTCAAACTCCTGGGAGGCCAAGCCAAGCCAACGCCAAGCCAAGGCATTTTCATTTCATTCCATTCCATTCCATTCCACACGCTAGCTTAGGCCCTTCACAGACATGCAGCCAAGAGATGTGTGCCTTGGAAAGCGCGAAAATTCGAGATCTGCAAATCTGCAAAAAAAATCAACCTGGCCTCGTAGCCCCTTTTCTGTGGCACAAAATCATGCTTGGGGGGAGGGAAGAGAAGGGAGAGGGGACGAGAGAGGGAGTAGTCCATCCGCAATCCGACAAGGGAGGGGAGCTCCAACCAACAAGCCCCACCAAATTTCGATTTCGATGAGCACGGGAGTGAGGGAGCAGCCTCGCAACTCTGCGGGTGCGCGCATGGCCAATATGGTTGTGGGAGTGAGCGAGAGCGAACAAATTCGGATCCATGCGCTTTTGAAAACCTCCTGACAACTACTGCTATCCATGTGGTGGTTGGCGCTGAGCCACCGTTGTTCCTTTGGTCGCGCAACATTCTTCGTGTATATTAATCAGAGTCATGCATGGTTTGGTTTGGTTTGGGTGTGACGACTTTTGTCCACTTCCATGGCTCACGGTTGATTGATTTTTTTTTCCTTCTTTGTCAATGGCATTCATCTTCAACTCACGAATTAAGGTAGGAGGTCTATAAAGCACTTATTTAAGAGCTGAAACTGAACTTCATGGGGAGGTGAAACTTTTTGAAATTGATTTTTTCAGTAAATTTTTCTTAAAAGACAAGTAGAATTGGCATCTAATCCAAGTCGTTTCATATTTTTCAGAGTTTTGTGGAATTAGTAATGAATTTTTAAATTTGAAATGGCATAGGGCTCTAAAATCATTCACCTTTTCAAAATGTACACTATTTGTACATAGATGGTATATACAAATAGGAAAAAAGTAACATGTACAAATAGTGTGCAATTTGAGGAGGTGGGTGATTTTAAAGCTTGAGCACTTTAAGAACCTCTTATTTTAAGTCTCTTTCTTGGGAATTGTAGCATTTGGATTGTAGTTAAATCCTAAAGTTCTATACCTAATTTTTCATTGGAATTGCTAAAAAATTGCCATTTTTAGTACAAATATCAAATTTTTGGAATTCTTTTTTGACATATGTTATTGTAGGATCTTGTATTATATTGAATTGAAAACATGTGGTAAAAATTTCAGACATTTCCACAATGTGGATTGCAAGAAAAAACATTCAAATGTACTAAAATTATTATTTCTGACTTGCAGTCAGTAGAGCAACTGCACTTCACAAGCTCACTTATCTATGAAAAAAAGGTTCAAAATGGTGGTGCTTCTTTGGATTATTTTTTCTAGACAAGTTGGCCACATGCTTGAAAAATTTCAGATCATTTGGAATTGTACAACATATAGGAAAAAAAATGGTAAGTAGATAGTAGTAGAGAATGATTCAAAATTGTTAAAAATTTAATTATGGAATAAAAAATGCCAATCCCAATGGTTGCAATGTTGTAATAAACAATCTACATCATATGTTTTTATTTTTTTTCAAAAATATTGAATAAAATAAAGAACTTCAAAGTTTATTTTAGAATAGAGATTCCATAAATGACCACAAACAAAAAATCTTGATAACTTTTGACTCATTGATCAAAATGGAATTAATCAAAGCTTTATACACACACACACACACACACACACACACACACATATATATATATAACCAATTTCAAATTTTTGTTTTTGAAAAAAGTGATTTTTTTAATGCTTAGACTGCCCATTTACAAAAAAAAGTAACATATTAGGCTATAACTTTCGACTCATATTTCCAAATGTCACAAAATTAGTGCATATGAAAGATATTCCTTGTCTACACCTTTTGTTGAAATTTCAGCTCAAAATATACAAATCCTCATTTATAGCATGCTACTCAAAATTTCTATATAGCAAAAAAACGAATGTTGGTGTTTTTAGGGGTTAAAACATACTTTATGTAACTTTTTGGTAATGCAATTAAACTTACAATAAGAAAAGAAATTAGTATTTTTTTTTTCTTAAGAAGGTTCCTAATTGCTCTCACATTGGAATCTTGATGAATTTTGATTGATTTTCAAACATTAAAATAAAAAATAAAGTGAAGTTGACATGCCTTAACTAAACCTGGAATAGAGGGGTGACTTTAGGTGGTAACGAGTCTTCTTACATTTGTTTTCTATGATCTACTATAAACTACAATATTAGGAAGGGCTCAAAATATGAGGTCAAAAGTAAATTCAGCATAAGATCATTTCTTTTAATAATCCATTAGAGTAAATTTTATGAATTTTTTTCTTTTGAGGTTGATCACAATATCTTTTTGTAAGAAAAAAATTTGAAAATCATTGAGGTTGTTTTTCAAAAACAACTTTTGAAAAAAATTTAAAATTCTTATATAGATGAAATAATATGAAAATTAGGATTTATACTAAGAAATATGCCAAAAAGTTAACAATGAATCTAAAACAATATAACTCCTCTTCCAAGTAATTTGGGGCATCAAGGACCTTAAATGGCCAATCTCTCACCATCTTAAACTACCTCCTAAAATTCTATCATGGTGAGAGGTCTAAAATCTCCTTCAAAATACTCATCTCCTAAGCAAGGTCAAAATGTTTATTAATATTTATTCTTTGACAAATCCAACTATATGATCTTTTCATTAACTTGTTCAAGTATATTGCCCAAAAATTTTAGAGTGAATATTTCCATCAATTGCAAGTTCAATGTATTTCAACTTCAAAATGTAGACTTTTCAAGCTCTTCGAAAAGGTGAAGTTTTGTCTCTCAGCATTTTTAGGAAAAAATATGTTTGTTGTATAATTTGCATATTTTTTTCAAAATGTTGGAAAATAAGTCAAAAAAATATATATAAATTTTTAACCAAAATATTCAAAATTGAGAGCAAAAGACAATTTTATATGTTTTCTCTACCCTCATTGCTTGCAAAATAAAACTCCTCATAACTTGTACCTCATTATTTGGAATTGAATGGTTCAAATGTTTTTAAGTAGATATCAGTCTATATAATCTCCAAAAAATAATTAAAATAATTTTAAAATATGTTTTTTGTTGCCTAGTTTAACATTGAAATTAAAAATTAAATGAAAACTTCTAATTTTTGCAAAATTTATTAGAATGACATGAAAAAAGTTTCACACATAGATTATAATTATTACCATCCATCTTGAAAAATTTATGCAAAAATTCCAAATTATAAAGTCAGCAGAGCTTGATCAAATTTTCAAAAAGCCCAAAGTAGGCTCTTTGGTCCTTTAGTGAATATGTTGTAGATGATGTGAATCAAATTTGGAGTCATTTGACCTTATAGATTGAAAGATTATAATGTTTTAGTGTTGAAAAAGGATGATGAAATTTTCCTAGCAACACACTTGGAGGTGCAATTGGATTTCTAAACTTACTCAAATGAAAAAATTTAAAACTATAAATTTATTCAAAACCAACATACAAACACATTAGTAAAAATATATCAATAAATTGACTCAATGTGTTTGCAAAATGGCTTGCAAATGTCAAAAAATAGGTAAGAAAAGTTGCAAAAAAAACATATGAGGTTGAACCTCCTTCTACTAAAATGCTTCTTGGATTGATATGAAATTTTAGCCACACAAACTAGACTAGTATGCTCAATGTTTCCAAGAAAATTTATTGGAAACAAACATTGTATGAAGAAGAAACCAACCATTAAGTTCATTGTAATCCAAAAATGTCGGGATTTTGAACTTCGAATTGCTCTCAAACATTCAAAGAAACTTGGGTTGACATGAAAATTTTACCACAATAACTAGACTAAAAGGGAAACATAACACAACAAATTTTATTGAAAACAAACATTAGATGAAGGAGATACAACCCCCTAAAGTTGCAACCATCAAATGTAATTTGGTGGACTCCAATTGAACCTGTGAACTTTGATTGGCTTCCAATTACTTTGTACATCTTGAATTAATTTGAAAATCCTACCACAAAAACTAGAAAAGAGAACCCAAATTTTTCAATAAATTTTATTGAATTTGGACATTGGATGCAAAAATTATATGACTTTGAAAATTGTATGAGGACACTCTTGGTTCCCTGCAGCGATGAGGGATTAAGTTCATTTAGGTTGAATAAAAGTATACATACTCTTTAGATAGAGACCAAGGAATAAGACTCAAAAGTTTGACATAATTTATTATTTGAACCACAATATAAATAGCCCATGTGACCACTACATACGAAGACATAACCATAGTTTTGTTCATAGTGAAGATAATACAAGACTATATATGATATATACAAATGCAATGTCCTAGGCCATCTAGGAGATAAAGGCATCTATTTAAGAATGTAATGCTTGCACCTAATTGTTACCCATTTCTAAAACCAAGCCCTTTGTACTCTTGTCTAAAATGTGCAATCTCTCTGAATCATGAGAGCTTAGAGTTAAGTTTAGATATATATAATCTCAATACTTTAGAATTCTATACTTAATTCATTCAATGTCCAAAAAATGCATCCTAAAAAAATATATAATCTATATTCGAATATAAAAAAAGATTCAACAAATGCATAAGATAATTTAATAATAGGGACTATGCTCAAATACTTCTTTAGACAATGTCTAATTATATATAATCTATCCTTTCAAAATTTGCTTCACTGAACCCTAAAAAGAGACATATTAAAACCTTATCAATTAAATAAAATATCCAACAAATAACAAATAAATAAAACACTTGATTTGTCCACACACATCCAAAACCCAAACCAAAAAAACTTGGATACAATATGATATATAGAATATACTCATGTATGATAAATAGAATGTATGGGTGTATGAAATATTGGTACAATATAACATATGGGTACAAATACAGAACATGTAATCCAATTGTTAATTCTATATTTATAATAATTGAGTATGTTCAAAAAAATATATAGATTGAAGGTCTTGAAAAAGTAGTAGTAACTCACTCATTTATTAAGTGAGTGGGTAGTGATCCTTCTCTACTATTCCCTCAAAAAGGATGTACAAACCCACAATACAACATGTACTCATAACATTACATAACCAAACAATGGTCCTTCCTATGTTAAGAAGTTATATTATGCTATACTAGATATGTGGGAGGGACTTATCAATTAATTCAAGGATTGGAGTTGATTGATGAGCCATTAGTAAGGCACTTTTATTCAATGAAGGGTTCCCTTTTCAAGAATGCAAAAGAACCCCAACCTCGTTGATAAAACATATTAATTGAAAGATTGGGTTTGTATGAGGAGCCATCGATAAGGGCTGCTTTACACATGGGCCGAAGGTTGAGAGTCTGTTGGCGTCCACCGATCAGATTTCAAAAAACATCGACTTTGGCCTCTTGACCCTTCACACAAGGTGGCACAATCCAAAGTCCATCACCCTCCAAACTATTTATGTGGCAGCCCAGCTCCTACGTGGTGATGGCCTCGTGACGGACTCTCGACTAGAATTTGGGTCACCACTTTGTAGTGACCCAAATCTGGTCAAGATCTTGTCAAATTTATAAAAAATTTAAAAATTTAAAATTTAAAAAAATTTTAGCCATTGGATCAAAAGGATTGTTTTTCTCAAGGCAAAAAGGAGGATGCGCCTTCTTCTTTCTCCCTCTCTCTCGTGTGTCTTGGTAAGAGTCTTTTTTTTTTACAGTTCTTTGTTGTGTGTTGTCTATCAATTTTTTTTGCAAGTAAAAAAGATGGACCATTTTTTCAAAAACCCTTTTTTTTGTAGCCAAATACCTTTGATGGGGTCAGAATTTTTTTTGAATTCAAGAAAAAAAAACTTCCAAAAAGAAGGCATCAGTGAAAATTGAAGGAGAAGCCCAAGGAGAAGAGGCAAATTGAATGTAGGAGGACTTAGAGGTGCTTCAATTGATTGCATTAAGGAGGAGATGGAGCTTGAATTTGTTCAAGACGGCAGAAAACAAGGTATGTCTGAATTTTCTGCCCTAATTTACAATTTCTTGTAAAAGATTGAGGATTAGGGACCTTATTGGGGCCTAAAGGTCTTTGCCTTTGCCACCGCTCGCCCATGCCCAACCACCATGGCCCCCCCTTTCCTCCCATTGAACATCAAAATATGATGTCGCTAGTGGGGTTTGAGACCTACTCTCCACCACAATAGAGAGACATTTTGTTACATAGACTATTCCCTTTACCTACTTTCTTCAATGTTCAATGCCAACAAACTTTCTCATTTGTACCTTACATTAGTTACATAGTCTACTTTCACAGTGAGAGCATGTGCTATCATTGTTATTTCTATGCCATTTTTGACTCCTTTACCATGTGTTTTTTACTCCTTTGCCATGTTTTTTTTTACTATTTTGTTTGTAGAAATTGACACTTGGGTGAGGCTTCATGTTAAAATGGTTGTTATGGTACCAAAATTCAACCGCACTATTGTGGCATGTTGTAAGAAATTCAAGTCCATTTTCGATGCTTACAAGGAGGACAAAATGGCCAATGGTATTTTGGGCAATAATCGACAAGAGAGCAAATTCTATGATGCTTTAGATGAATGGTATCACCAAGCCAAGCAAATCATGAAACATGTCTCCGCTACAACAACAGATCATGTACAAACCCAAAACAATTCAGCCTCAAATGGAGATGCAAGGAGTACACCAACATCAACAACAAATTCTACACCAATGGCAACAACAATTATGTCTACACTAACATCAAAAGGTAAACAAAATTTTCATGATAGAGCCATTCAAATTTTTGAGCAAATGGCAAAAACTAGTATAGGTTTGATGAAAAACTTTGGGAGAACCAATGAGTTGCTAGAAAGAGTAGACCAACAATTTGATCATTTGATCAAAAGCTATAGGGAACTATGTGCTACTCTTCATCTAAGCTATAGTCATCATCATTGTAGCTACAATTTTTCCACTACAAATCTGATTTTTTGGCCAAATGACCTCTATAAAATGTTTCGGCTAGTAATAGATGAACTCGAGTTGAATCAACCAACATTTTCTTCATTTTCTCTTGTCACTTTGCCTTTGTTTCTTCACTTGTAGGATTTTCTTCATTTTCTATTTCATCTTCTTCTCATGGTTCTATGAATGGTGTCTCTTCACCTTGTGGATTCTTTTTCTGTAATTCCCTCATTTCCCTCAATGATGACTCTAGAGAATGAAACATGTCTGTCTCCTGCAATTTTCCTAGTGCCGTATTTGCTTTAGCTTGTAGTTCTTTTTTTGCTTTTTTTGCCCATTCTATACAAAAGTCATCATTCTCCAGAATACACAGATTATAGAGGCACAAATAGGTCGTAACTATGTCAGGCACATTTCAGAGTGGCAAGTTAAGCCTTTTCAATAGTATGCACCATCTTCCTTGTAGAATGCTAAATGCTTTTTCCACAACCATACGAGTGTTTGATTGGATTAAATTCCAATGTGCTTTTTTCTTTGGCAGTCCTTTCTTTTCACCCTTGAATGGTGAGTAAAACCAAGGCCTCATAGGATATGCAACATTAACAATAAATTTGTAAGGTAAAAATGCTTCTTTCATAGTCCTCTTTCTAATTTTTGATTTCTAAAATAAGGCCCAATCATGAATCCGACCGGCCCATCTAAAATCATAATCCCAAAATTTGCAATCAACATCTACTACCGCTTGTAGTAAATATGAATAATATCCCTTTGTACAATAATATGCTATGGGATCATGGGATGGTGCTAAAATAGAAATGTAGCTACCATCAATTGCTCCTAGAATAAGCAGAATGCCATGTAGTACTTCAAAACTATTTGCTATTTTCTTCATCAAATCAAGAGTGGGTTTAGGGAAAACTAATGGTCTCAATTGAATCCTAATTGCTTCACAATATTGCCTCACAATGATGGAAGTTGTACTCAACCCTACACCAAATAAATCACCAACCATTTGCAATAAATTACCCGTTGCTAATCGAGAAAGAGTAATTGCAATCCTTTTCTCCAAACTTATACTTTCTTTGATATGTATATCCTTCTTCTTCAAAACAGGCCTCAAAAGAGTACATAAACATTGAAATGTAGATGTACTCACCCTCATTTGCTTTTGAAACTTACGATCTAAAAATGACCCCATCAATGTATCTTGAAGAAAACCTCCATATCTCTAAAATTGCCAACATTTTCTTTGAGAATTCACCCTCCATCCTTGGGCAATAAAAACTGCCATCATCATCATTTGGACATGGACTATTTATGCAAAGAGAGATGGATACACGCCAAACAAATGGTATGGTTTGGACTTTGGGCTTGGCCTTTGGAGGCTTTACACTTGGGCCATCCAAGTTGAGAGGTCGTGGGAGTTCATTGCCTAGGCTTTGGACTTTGGGCTTGGCCTTTGGAGGCTTCATACTATGGCTAGTCAAAGGCTCCATTTCTTTTATATTTTTTTATTACCATTTATTGCCCATTTCTTTGAACTCTTGCCCAAAGTTTGGCCATGAACTCCCACGGCCTCTTGACTTGGTCAACCCATGTGTGAAGCACCCCTAAGACATTCTTGTTCACTATAGGGTCCCCTTGTCAAGGATGTAAAAGGGCCCAACCTCATTAATAAAACATATTCATTCAAGGATCGGGGTTGGTAAAAGAGCCATCACTAAGACACTATACTTCACTACAGGGTCCCCTTTTTCAAGGATTAAAAAAGCCCCCCCCCCCCCCCCCCCTCCCCTCGTTGATAAAACAATGTCATATTTGTACGTAACAAATTTTTGCCCATTAAGAAATTTGAGCTAGTTTGCAGCTAGTAAATGGGTTCGGTTTGCCAAAACCAGCAAAATGCACCCAGGAGGCCAATTCCACACGGTCTCACCTGCCCACAAGCCCACCGCAGGGCCAAGGCCGCACCTTTCCTTAGTCTGTACGAAAATGCCTTTTTGCTGTTCTACTAAAATCATGTACGAGCACTAGCAGCAGACTGAGCTTGCCTATGATGGGAGCGTGTTTAGGTGAACGGGGAGGGCGAGGATGACGGGACGGGGGGGCAAGTGGGCAGAGGCAAGCATGTGCAAAGGCTGGCAAGACATGTGCTCGCACACTTTGTGAGCCCGAACTAATGTGAAGAAACTGAAGGGGGGGGGGGGACGAGGCCACGCCCGACAGACAGACGGTGGTGGTCAAGCCCAGCCGCACCCAGAGCCCACCTCGGTCGCAGCTCAAGTGAGAACGAAGGAAGGGAAAGGGAAAGGGAAAGGGAAAGGGAAGGAGCAGCGGCTCGCGCGCGCGCGCTGCAGCACAGACTGACTTCCCAGTGTACATGTACAGTTCACATACCAAATGGCAACTGTCTGGGGCCTCGGCAATGCAGCCCTGCTGCAGCAGCTGGGACTGGCTGCATGCCCCCTCTCAGGCTCAGGCTCAGGCTCATCACCCTTCCCCGCAGCTTTGCATCACATCGAAGGAGCAGGCAGGGATTTGATTTGGTGGTGAATCGAATTGTGGACAGGGAGGGATCACGTTGGGAACCAGGGGGAAAAAAACCAAAAAACACACACAGATTTAGTGATGGAAATAGTTTGTGAAATTGGTTAATTTTTCTCCATTCAGTGGGACTGAAAAACTGAACATCTGACAATTTGCTCCTCCTACCAGGAAAAAAACACAAATCGCATCTGTAAAAAAATAAAAAAATAAAAAATAAAAAATTTAAAAATTTAAAAAAATTTAAAAAAAATTTTAAAAATAAAAAATAAAAAATAAAATAAAAAATAAAAAATAAAAAATAAAAAATATATATATAATACTGTAACATTTGGGTCCTTAATTCACAGATGGTTTGTTTTTTTCTATTCGTAATGGATATACTTATGGATGTCCATTTTTTTTTTTTAAACACCTTTTGTGATCACACTTCTATAGGGCAAGGATCAATCTTCAAGTAAGTTGGGCAATTCCACTTTGTTGCTAGTTTGCTACCCCTCCCAGCAGTACGTTATTGGTAGGATCATTTTTGAGGATCCTCCTCATTGCTTCTTATATTTAATGTTTATTGTCTTCTAATTGTACATTTTGCTGCATTTTCATGTGCATTTGTGTGTGTTTTGTGTGTGTGTGGTGTGTGTGTGTTAAAGGGGGGAGAAACATCCCAAGGATCCCCAATACCTGTGAGTGGCATGTTCTGTACAGAACTACAAGGAGGTGACTCCCCCCCGGAACCTCTCTCTATAAATACATACATATGTACGTACCTACATATCTACATACATGATGATTTGCGGGGGTGTCCCCAGCAATGTTGATGGTGGAACTTACTGTGTGGTAGAGAGCATTGAATCATTCCCGCACTCATGGCTTGATGAAGAGGACATCGCAAAAGTATGGCACTGCTTAATGATGCAGTGGACACTGATGGCAGGCCAAGCCCACTCAGTCTGACAGTGTGTCATCTGCAAGCCCCTGCCTGGGGGGAAGTGGGGATAAAAAAGTAAAGCTTTTAAGCCATTTCACTTTCACTGCTCAGTGCAACGCAGAAAGAAAAAAAATGGGAACTGGGCAGTGGGCACCTCCAGCACAGACCTTGCGGAGATGGAAACAACAGGAACTTACTGGAAAAGAAGAAAGAAAGAAAGAAAAAGAAGAAAATGATGGGGAAAGAAAGCCTTAGATGAACTAGGAAGCATTCCAACGTCCATATTCAATCTAGATGACGAACGAAGGACTTCAGTTGTAGGCACTGAGTGTGTAGTAGTCCAACCAACTTTGCATTCTTCCAATGTAATACTTGAATCTTGAAAAGAATGTCTTCCTTAATGACCAATTTTTTGAAATTGCAGTAAATGATATTTCTATTAAAAAGATACAAGCAGAAATGTGCAAAAAAACAGAAAAAGGATTGGAGGCATTAAGGGGTTAAAGATGCCGATCATGGACACAGCAACTTACACGCGAAAGAAAAAATTAATTGTGGATAAGGAAGCCTTAAAAGATGCCGATCATGGACACAGCAACTTACGCTGGAAAGAAAAAATAATTAACTATGGGTAAGGAAGCCTTAAAAGATACAACCTGTGAATGTGGTGCATTGCAACGCTGTCAAAGATAATTTGATGCCAACGTTGATACTGAATTGGTTCAGAGGTTAGCACTGAAATGAAATGGTCTTTACTGTCAAAAAGGCATCAAAATAATCTTGCTCACCTTTGACAAAGGGCGGATCCCCACCAAATGGTACGAAAAAAACTAAATTAGGCAAGTTAGGGGCAAGTATGTTTTGTTTTTAGTTTTTGTTCTTTTGTTTTTTTTCGATACATGGGCAAGTTCTGTCTGGCGGGGGCAACTGAAGGGGTTTGCTGCAGAATTCCAGATGCTTTGATGGTTTAGAAGTGAAGATTATTATAAGTTAGGAATGACAGATAATCACGACTGGCTTTTTTGAAGGGAGGGTCTGAAGAATTTGTCAGTGAAAAATAATAAAAAGAGAGAACTCTGGCTCCCCTTCAGTCTCTCTGAAGCCAGAGTATCATAAGGTAAGGTTGATGTGCTCTACGAGTGACCGTGCTCTAAGAGCATGGATCATGACATGGAGGTACATTTCGCTTTCTTCAATGTACTAACAATGCACGTTTCGGGAGGTGGTCGCTTTTTTAATGACCACTGCAATTCAACTTTAAAAATTAGTAACTAATTCCCACATGTTCAGCCATGTTATTGTTGTAAGTGTAGTATGTATAGGTTGTGACAATTGTGAGTAAAAAATTAAAGTGATTGTAAGTTATGAAATGGGAGTTTATAACAAGATATGCAAATGGTGTTGTGTTTGTAATTGTAATTGTAGTTATAGAAGTACGGCTTCTTTATACTACATCCCAAATCCCAACTTTCTAAATTCCAACTGAAGACCAAATCCCAATTGCCACAATCCTTAAAACACAAATTTAAAAAAATATTAAATGTGTGGCTTTGGATTCACAATGTGAAGGCCCAAGTCTCAACTCTAAATCCCAATTTTTTTTCTTGTATAATGATGTATAGTAATTAAGTGCCTCCAAAGTAGGCCCAAAAGTCAAAAATCTCATTTTGGGGGCACTTTTAGCATCAAATCTGCATTGGATAGATTTGGAGAAAATTTCAGCCTAATAGAATGCCTTATATGTTTTTTTCTATTCATTTTTCTATTCAAAAAATTATTAGAACTTGGAGGCTACGTTGAACCTTTCTATATTAGCTAGACCCAATTTGGCTTTGAAGTCCCATTGTCTTGATGCCCAAACTCCTCCCAAGACTTGTAGGCTAAGTTTGTCTTGTTGCCTTGTAGGCATTTTGGAGTGATGGAGAAAAACTTGGGACTCGGGATTTAGTGTGAATCCCCAAGTTCCAATTTAATTTCATCTCTCTACCAATTAGATTTTGAGGATTCAAAGGCATTTAGATTGCAATGTGAAGTGGCTGTTACATGTCAAATCTAATAAGCTTGTTTGTTGAAGGTGACATTTATGCACTAGACTCCCCTTCACTATATCAAAAATCCACAAAAGATTATAAATCATAGAGCATATATTTTTGGGCTACTTTCATTCATTTTCCTTGTTTGTGATGTGCAATAAAATTTCATGGAAGTACTATTTCTTCATATCAAACAATACATGGATTGGGGGAAAATAAATATTTTATGTTATTTATTATATTAGTATCTAGAATCATATATTAAATTGATTTAATATTAACTTTAATTGTTGTATAATTACCTAAGGAAAAAATATACTTTTAGGTTTTGACTATCATACTTTTGAATACCCATGAATGTGCTTCCACACATACAAAGTTAGTAAATGTGTGCCTTCTTGCAATGTTCTCTAAGATCAATTATTCCTGAATTACACTAACTTGGAACACATTTTTAATTATAGGTGTAATTGAAAGAATGTTACTCCTCAAAGAACCAAGTGACATTTCAATTTACACAAGAAAATCTTGCATAGATTCAATATCATCACTCCTTCATGTTCCAATCATATTATGACGGAAGTGTTGGTTTGTGTTTTGGAAGAGTAGAAGCTAGCTTCTATATAGAGTCGGAGGCCAATGAAAATCACCGATCACCAGTAGAATTTGAGTTTTAGAAAAATTGGACTCCCATTCTACTGCTAATTGATGGGCTTTACCATCCTTCCACTCTACATGAAAGCCAATCCTGAAGGGGTGATGAACAAGCTTAGTAAGTGAGCTCTCAACTGGGTCACTCTCTTTTTGATATTGAAGGTGACTTTAGTAAGGTAGATAGTCACTCCAGAATGCACTATCACCCTTGAACCACCATCTTTATTCTACGTACATCTCCAAAATCAATCATGTACCTATGTGGAAGAAACTATTTGAAAACCAAACTTTTGTTCCTTTATAACTTTTGCATCCGGTATCTAAATGTCGTATTCTTTGGTGCATTGGAACCTCTTTTGCATTTCCCAACAAGAACATTTTGACCTGTCTAACAATACTAAGTAGGTACAATTGCAAAAAAAGTGGCGCTTTTGATATTGTGGTCTAAGTTCCGATTGAATTTTTCCCTGCCATCTGCAGGTTCATGCTTTTTGCAATCTCCGCTTGGAGATCATACTTGGTCTTCACATTCTCTTCCAAATTGAAAACCCAATATTCATCCGTGGTCCTACAGATGGGTATCTTGTTTTAAGAAAAAGGGTCCATTCAAGGTTGTTCATGCTTTGGGGATGGACAGGTTCAATTCAACTCAACTTGATTCGATCTCCCAACAAACAAACCTCGAGAAAGAACCAAAAGGGGAGATCAAGACATGACCTTGATGCCCATGGGACAACATGGCCAAGGCAACCCAAAATGATTGGTTAAGTGGCCTATTGGGTCTTGTGGACCATTGAGGTAGGCTTACCTAGGGATTACCAAGTCAAGGAGACAAGATCACTTGGCGAAGAAATTCTTCCTCCAATGTCCCTTGTCATTTTTCATTTGTTGGTGAACCCCTTGTCCTACATCCACCACTACTAAAGTAGCAGTATTTTTAAAAAAAAATGGAATTAAGGAAGCTGCCGAAAGGTGTCCAAGTTTGCTTCCACAATAGAGAGAAAAAACAAAAAAATCTTATAAAAAAATTTCAATACTTTTGGTACTAATCATACTACAATATTAGATAGAAAAGCTTCCAGTGAAGACTACAAATTCAAAATCAAATGCTGCAATACTAGAATACCAATGAATATAAATCAGTAATCTTACGAAGCCTTTCTACAGCTTGCCCAATTTTTGTGGGGGAAAAATAAGAATGGGTTTGGCTAAGATTGTCAGGGAATGCTTCACTGCTATCTGAAGCTTCAACCAAGAACTCCAACCTCTGCAAAAAATTGCAAAAATTCGGCAAACTGCTTACAAGCACTCCAAGTATTTTTTTTTTTTACATTTACAAGCTACTTTCCTTCAATTCTCGTATTGAACCATTCTTAAAAGTGCCAGGTCCAATTGTTTTTTCTCTATGTTTTTTTACCTCCTCCAAATCCAAGTTTCATAGATTTTTTTTCACCAATTCTTTCCCAATCAATGTTTTCAAGTTGCAAACCATTTTTTCTTTCCCAATTCCACTAGCTAACTTAACAATGAAGTTACAGTGCTGGGCTGCTGGCTGCTTACTTTTTCTTTTTTTCTTTTTTTCGCCCCCCCATTTTCCATACCATGAGAGCTTGGGTGGGCCGACTGAACCTTTCCGCTTTCCCCACCCCCTGCTGCTCAGCCATCTCCATCTTCAGCTGACAACTTGTTCCTCTGGACTGCGACTCCTCCAACATATCACACCATGAGGCAGATGTTGCACTGCAACTTGTCATAATTTCCTTTAAATTTGGACGCAGAAATCACAACAGTGGGGTCTGGACACACACACATACACAGGTACATTACTTTACTTACTTATTCTAAGTTAGTGCATTGTCCCATCTCCAATTCTCCATGGCGTACACTGATTTGAATATTTGAATTGTAAAAAAGCAACAGTTACTGTACTTTACTTGGATAGCAGGTGCAGCACTTTGGTGTCGAACCATTAATTAAAGTCCAAAAATAAGGTTTGGCACTTTAAAATTTAGTTTTCAGGAACTCGACATTGAAGTCAAAACTATAACTTTACAAGGTAATCTGCTCAAAAAGTGACCATTGAAAGCTAATTGCCTTCGGGGGGAAAGCTAAATTCCTTGAAACAATTTTCAGCAAATTTTCAGAGGAAGAAAAATGGAAATGGCATCTAATCCAAGTTGTTTCATATTTTTTGGACCTCTGTGGAATTAGTTACAAATTTTTTTAAGTTGAAATGCAGTGGTCATTAGAAGCGACCACCTCCTCAAGCGTACATTGCTGATACTTTGAAGAAAGCAAAATGTACATATGTGTCATGATCACTTTTAGAGCATGGGCACATTTTAGAGCAGACTAACTAATATTATCTCCAATTTAGAAAAATGCATATTTTGCAATCCATGTTATTAAGACTAGATTTTACCTTGAGCATATCTAGTTTGAAGCCATTGTAGCCCCATAACATTCATAACGTGGGAGAAGAAAGGATACTTATAAAAGCGGGGTGGTGGGAGGCAAAGCAACCCATGTGGGATATGTAGGATTAGTAAGAGCTTAACTTATGTTTTAACAATGAGCAATCAAACTCTCACCTTCAAACTATCCCAAACCTTTTGAAGATTCAAAGTAGACAATGAATTTCATTATAAAAAGATCTCTCTATTCCCTAATCTTACTTTGTATCTGTGACTTAGTTTCTTGAATTTGTGGTCAAAAATTGTCTTGAATGGAGGTGTTCATATGATGTGTTGGTACTTTGTTTAATAGATTTTTAACGAAATTTATGGATTTTCGGCAAATCATCTTCATATTTATTTGTAAATTCAGTTATTAAGTCTCAAAATTAGTAAAAAATTTGGCAATTTCATTTTTTTAAATTAATGTAAGCTAAACCTACTATCCAAGTATGGTAATACCGGGAATGATTTTTAAAACTTTGAAACCCAATGTTTAAGTAGCAAGGTTGTAGCGTCGGTGGAAAATAATTCTAAAAATAGTTTCCAAAGTTTCAAGGAAATAAAATATTGGTAATGGTAGAAAAACATATGTTGGCAAAGAAATTATATTTTCAACATTTGTTAAACCATATCTTTTAGAGAAAAAAAATATTTTGTAGAAAGGTGATGACCCCTTGTTGTCTCAGTGCACTTGAAGTAAGATAGTTTCAAATATTGTATAGGTATGAGATACTCATTCACAAGAATTGTAGATTGTAGTTCATTTATGACATTCTATTCTTGAAAATTATCCCTCATTATTAATCTTATTTGGAGATGTTGGTGTGGGCTCCCAGACTTGTTCTTAAACTTACAATATTGGTAGTGTCTACACAAGCATGACTTTTGGTTGTGTATTATTATTATTAGAATTACAAAAAAAATTAATGGGTTTTGTCTTTATTTTCAAGAACATTTAAGATACTAAAACTTATTCTTTGAATATCATCAATATGGACAAGTTATGAATAAATGAATCTCTATTTATAGTTTTCCCATAATATTTGTAGGTTTTAACTCTTTCAATGTTGTTGTTGATTGATTCAACTTTGTCCCTAAAAGTTTTCAAGCCTATAAAAGCTTTTAGAATAATTTACACTCATGGGGGGGATTTTCTTAGTCTTATAAGTGCTTTGTGGTGAAATAAGAAAATCCATAAAATTCTGGTTGAATTTTGCAATATTTTTCAAATTTTCCTGTAGTTTATTGTTATAACTTCTTAGTTGTTTAACCCTAAAGGACTAGCCTACTATATTTTAGCAACATAGCAATTTTAGGCTGGAATTTTGATAGAAGGTGTAGATGAAGAATATCTTTCATGTGCACTAAATTTCATGACATTTGGAAATAAGAGTCAAAAGTTAATGCTTAACATGTTGTTCTTTTCCTTGGGCAGACAGTTTGGGCAAATCAAAAATAATAATTTTTTTCAAGAACAAAAATTTGAAATTCGTTTTGTAGATTCATATGTAAGTGGAAAGCTTTGAATCATTCCATTTCAATCAATAAGTCAAAAGTTATGAGGAGTTTTAGTTTGCAGATAGTTATGGATTCTCTACTCTAAAATAAACTTTGAAGTCATTTATTTAACTCAATTTTTAATATTTAAAAAAAAAATTATGAGATATAGATTGTTTATTAAAATAGTATGTACAACCATTGGGATTGACACTTTTCAATTCTATAATTAAATTCTTAACAATTTAGTATTTTAACAACTTTTTTTTTCCTATATATTATACAATTTCAAATGATTCGAAATTTTTTAGCATATAGCCAACTTGTCTAGGAAAATGAATCCAAGGAAGCATCCCCATTTTGGACATTTTTTCATAGAAAAGAGAGCTTGTGAAGTGCAATTGCTTTGCTTTTCAAAAGACCAAAAAAATGATTTTAGTGAGTTTGAATGCTTATATCTTGTAATCCACATGGTGGAAATTTATGAAATTTTTACCGTATGTTCTCAAGTCACCATACTACAAGATCCTACAATCACATATGTCAAAAAAGTTTTTTTTTCAAAAATTTGATACTTGTACTAGAAATGGCAGTTTTTGAGCATTTTAGAAGAAAACATAGTCAAGGAACTTAAGGGGTTAATCCAAAAATTTAATATCTTAACGCCTAAAGTTTGAAAATAGTGTTTCATCAAAAACTACTTTTGAACTACTATTTCTACTACAAAGTGGTGAGATGACAAACAAAGCTATTTTTTCTTTATAAATAGGTGAAATGTAGGATCTTGCATTAGACTTGTATGAGAATTTGAGGAAAGCTTTTAGAAACTTTGACCAAGTCAATTGTAAGTCATTAAAGTTCAAAATGATATGAAATTATTCTTTTGCACCTTGCCATAATAGTTTTTATACTTTGATTTCTTTCAAATTAAATTATTAAGCTATAGAATTTTGAAGTTCAAATTTTTATAGTCAAGAATTGGATTGAAAATCTAGGAAAGAAAATATTTTTCATTCTTTAAAATAATTATACTCATTCTTTAAAAAATATTAAATAGAAGTACTGTAGGTACAAGATAGGAATAAAAAATTGTTAATAGTTCTATAATAGAATGTAATTGTCATTATAAGGGGGAGATAGTTGCAACAAATAATCAACATCTTATGAACCATTTTTTTTCCAAAAAATTATAAAAATTAAATTAAACATCCATCCTATATATTATTGTTTTAAAAATATGCCTTGATCACAAGCAATATAAGATTCTCTTTAATCTTTACATCACTAATCCCAATGCAATGAATAAATACATTACATATAGACATAAATTTATATATATGGGTACTATATTAGGTGTAAAAAAATACTTTTGATTTATGCCTTCATTTGTTGCTAGTACCCTTTATTACATCAATTTGCCATAATTTTATGATATAATTATTGGAGTCATTTGATGGATTTTGATGCAAGTCTTTTAAAAAAACACATCAACATCAATTTTCTTATGTAAAATTGAATGAAATTGTAGACTCTATGAGAGGCTCTTCAAGTGCTTATAGATTAATGAATAGGAAGCTAGGTGGATTTAATAAATACAGATTATAATTGTTTATTTTTACTAAAGAAAATTTTAATTATTTTTATGAAGAAATTAAATGATTTAAAGCCACCACCACCACCACCCCCAAAAGAGAAAATCATAAACTTGTCATAATACATAGGAGAAATGATAATCCTTCGATTTTTGTATATGAACCAGTGCTCTTCTATATTATGATGCATCTATACAATGAGCTCAAATGCATGCATATACTAAACTTCAACACAAACTTCAATTATGCTCTTATGAAATTTGTTCAAGTCCTCCCTTCTACATACTTTGAAAGCACCAACTTCCTTCATATAAAATTAAATCAAACTATTGGCAATTTTGTAAATACCAATATCTTTTATTTGCAAAGCATTCATAACAATAATGGTCAAATTGTCTTCATATACCAATAATCTACAATATGCCAAAAAGATGTATACGGGATATGCTATAGACTATGGATAATGTATTAGTATAGATACAAAGTAAGGATACTATAGTAGTACAGATATAGATATGGATATAAACTACAAATACAAACTTGGGATATGGATATAGAATTGAGATACAAGTATAGATACATCATATATATCCTATACCAAATGTTACACCAAATGCCACACCAAAATTACAAAGAGGGTTGGAATGGGGGGTGATGAAATGAACTCAATTCAATTTAAGCTAATTTTTTTGAAGGGGTGGGTGAAGGTAAGTTGAATTAAAAAAATTGAGCATATTGTGCCACTTTGTTACACAATGTGTTCAAAAGAGGCAATAATTTCCTTGATTATTACATATGGATTATTGGTTATATCCAACATCGAGTGAAATCACAACAACTTCAAAAATATATAAATATAGGGTGCGTGGCATGGTAGGTGGAAAATGCATTTCACAAGTCCAATGAATTTATTCATTCATTTCACAAGTGAATTAATTAATTGGCAAAAGAAATATAATCTTCATTTGAGAAATCAATTTCATCTTTTATAAGCACATGATGTACAAAGTCAATATATTATATATGTAGGAAGCCAAATTCTTGTTGCAACAAAATTTAGAGAAAAAGTTCAAAATTATGAAACACAATGGACAAGAATTATTTATTATGGATATGACTTTAAGTATTCAAAATTGTGTCTCAATATCATTAAATTTATGCCACAAATATTGAACGACAACATATTCTAATTTTCTTGATAAAAGGAAAAAATTCCTAAGCTTTCAGCTTAATTTTTATAATAAGTAGAAGACATGAGTCTACTACACTGAAGTAAAGCAACCCATGATAGGCAAACTCCCTAATACAAACATCTATTAAACAACCCATTATAATTTTCCATCAATCTATGTCAAGTTTTTTCTAATTAATGTAAAGAAGACTTCATTAAGTAGCTTTCTCATTGAAATCAATGTTTTGCGTGATGGTGATGGAGATGTTAGAGATTGTTTTAGGAACTTGCACCTTTCTAGTGTAATTCATCATAGAAACTACCTTTTTTTTTATTCCTATATGTCATGTCCATGTTAAAAAATATTTCAACCATGTTAGGAAATATTATAATTGCGTTAGGTGGTTTGATGACCACCATGGGTATAATTATTGATGGTTTTGGAGGTAGTCTAAGGATTGTTTTGGGCCATTTGGCTAATTCACTTCAAAAATTTGTAACAAATTCATACTTTGTCCAAAAAATTAAATTTCAGTTGCTCTCTCCATTTCTCATGTTTGCCTCTATATGGAAAGAAAATTAAAAGTTTTCAAATATGTTAACAAGGCAAACCAATCAATTTGCCTATCGTAGGCTGGTTTACCTCACCAACAATTAGCAATTTCAGCATTGGTTATCAAATTTATAATTTATTATCTAATCATAATTTTGCAAATGTTTAGTTTTTAATAAAACTATGTTACTTTTTATAATTATTAGGTACTTTTTCCATAGAAATTGTCTAAATAAATTATAATAATAATAGTCAACATTCCAAAAAAAGTTGTAAGGTAATCTTGATTCATACAAGCATAAATTTCTAAAAATATTAAAAGAAACAATTCTATAGAAGTTAGTACATGAAAACTAACTTTCATCTAATTCTATTTAATTTTTTTTTATCAAACCATACAATGCTATTCACTTGTCTAGCAATGTAAAGTTTATCTCTGTTTTTTAGTTCTATTTTTCACAATAGTCCATTGAATTGTTCATTTCCAAACCATCAAATCTTTGGGATTTAAAATGAGGCCTATTTTTTTCCATCTTCATGTGAAGATCTATGGTACTTTAGTTTTCATTACATGACTAATTGCAATGTTTCATTTTTTGATAAAGTAACTACACCTAAAATCACACAAATAAACTTTTAGTGAATGGTTCCCATTACTTTGTTGAAAAACTTTTAGTGGTGTCTTGTTGGTGAAAAGGAGACTCTACATTCTCTTAGAATCAATGCATTTTTAGGACACCATATGAATAAACTACAAGTTTTCAAAGTGTTGAAAAAGCATGTGTTTATAAAATCGATCCTAGACTCTCGTGATTTGTGGAAGGAGTAAACTTTAGGCAAGACTAATTTGTAGTGGTCAATTTTAGAAAGTGGTCAAAATCAAGTGTAGTTACCTTTATAATGACTAGCTAGTGTGCCTTGTGCCATTGCCACAATCAAAATAGAAGTTAAAAAAAGTGATTTTTTAAACTTTTTAATTCATAAAACTTCAAAATTCAATAACTTTTGCAACATAAGTTTGAACACCACGAAACGAAGCCATGCACCCCTTCTTGCAAAGACGTTCCCAACAGTACTAAGAACGTGAAACCCAGGAGATTGATCTCACCATAACAAACAAATAAAACAAACAGCCTCACTTAAGTTATAGATTTCACATTCATTTGTTGATTGAAAGATGTAAATAAACAAACAGGGCTCTTACCCCAAATATTGTGGGTCTGAGAAAATTGTACAAACCAATGTGTAGATAACATCCCATCAGGGTATCAGTAGAGGACATCCCATCAGGATATAAATAGATAACATCTTGTCAGGGTATCAACATTCAATATAACATTGGTATACATTGCTATGATCACCAGTGCTCCCAGTGCAGCGCAGTCCTCGGCTCCAAGACAACAGAAGAAGGGGTTGCTTTGGGGGTGAGTCCAGATGTAGAGATCGTCGCCGAGTTCATAATAACTGATTCAGACCATTGAACCTTCAATCCTACCCCTCCATAAAATTATTGCTATGGTGAGGACAAGGCTGATCATGCCCCCGGGGGAGGGGGAGGGGGCGGCCGGGGGGTGCAGGTGCGTAAACTTAATACACATTGACGTTGAGGTAAATTCAGCGCAATAATAACTGCAAAAACTCCAACTGAAAATCCAGACATCCAGACATCCAGACTCAAAATAAAAATGGCATCATACCATTACGTGCAACTGAGCATACCACTCATAGTTTGCTTTTCACCGAGATGGAAACTCAGATATACTGTGACCGTACAGGTCCCCATGAAACCAAAATAATTACCAAGTTCACAGCATCATTGTTCCCCCAAATTGGTAAAGAAAATCAACACCATTTGCTACTCAAGCTATCTCAACTAAGGTAGTCTGCTCTTAAAGTGACCATTTAGGAGCTAATTGCTGCTTGGTAGGGGAGCTAAAACTCCTTGAAACAATTTTCAGGAATTTTTTGTAGGAAGAAAACAATGGAATTGGCATTGAACCCACGAGTCATTTCATTGATTTTTTTTTACCTTTGTAGAATTTGTTATGAATTTTTGAAGTTGAAATGTAGTTGGCACTTGAAGCAACTATCTCTTGAAATGTTCCCTGTTGGTACACTGAAGGTGCAAAATGTACCTCTTGTATTATGATTGCTTTTCAAGAACAATCACTTTAGAGCAAATTACCTTAGTGTAAAACTTTGAGTTTGAATAAGGCAAGTCTTTTTAAAGTGAGGTGGGTGTACCCTAAATTGCACCCCACCTAAAATTACCATGATCATTGTGTGTACATCTCCAAAGTCAATATATATGTGTGTTGAAAAAATGATTAAAGAACATCGACCAAAAAAACACTTGCACCCTTCATAACTAACTTTTGCATACA
The DNA here is from genome assembly GCA_963969395.1 of Pseudoscleropodium purum. NCBI lineage: Eukaryota > Viridiplantae > Streptophyta > Bryopsida > Hypnales > Brachytheciaceae > Pseudoscleropodium > Pseudoscleropodium purum. The sequence goes on from OZ017803.1 coordinate 18,280,891, forward strand.
TTATCCAAATGTCGCATGTTCTTGGGTGCATTGAAACTAGTATTGGAATGGGTACCTAGACATATGAAATTATTGTGAACGTTATGCTATAATGGTGGTTTTGGATATGTCCATGTTAGATACATTCAAGTCAACACTTGCTTGACATTCATTGTAACCTCCTTTCATTTGCCAACAAGAAAAATATGAAAATTTGAATAGTCTAATAATAATAATAATAACTATGCACAATAGCAAGAAGTGGTAGTTTGGAGGGTACCCACCTTAACCCCTAAATGCCCAAGCCTTTTCAAGTGTGTTTTGACTATGAAAAAAGAACATGGACTTCTAATTTTCTTGAATGAAGCAAATTTTTTTTTTTTCAAAATCTAATTGTACAAATGTTTAAAAAGATTACTTATTAGTATAGTCACCAATTTTGAGTGCAAAATTGTATAGGAGTTGTGAGATTATAACAAGAAAAATGTACATTTTTTATTTTTTATATGTTGCCCTTTTCCACAATGTTTCAGAAATTTGCATATAAAAGTTTTTTGGGATTGGAGGTGACATGACCAACTACAAATAGTGTTAGCATACTAATTTTCAATTTCAAAATACTTATTTTTACATGAAAAGCTATCAAATTCATTATACAATCCACCTTGCAATTGTTGAAATGTAATTTTTTTTATAAGTATAAATTGCAAATAACTCCAAATTAAAACTTGCATGCTTATATTTTTAATGGTGAAAATCATGAAAACACTTTGTTCTTTATATTGGAACCATTTTCAAAGCAAATGGATAAGTTAAAGCTTTAAAATCTTAAAGCAAGTGAAATTGACAAACTTTGTTAAAAGTTGGGAAATGAAGTAAAATTAGCAAGCTTTACTCTTCCACTAATGGACATATATGACTTTGAAGACCTCTCAAAAATCAAATGTTTACCTTTTTCAAATGAAAAATAAAAGTTTTTAATAGTCAACCTTCAAAACTACTGGGATTTTTTTTAATAGTTAAAGGAATTTCAAATCAATCATATATGGTTAGTTGGACATTTAGGTGTTAAGAGTCACTAATTGAATACATTTGGATGAATATGCTCTAATATTCCAATTAGTACAAAAATCGGATGAAATTTAGACAAACATCAATGAAAGCGGATGAATGTTGGATGAACTTACATTAGTTTCAAATGAAATTAGATGAATATTGGATGAAATTAGATGACAACCATGCTATTAGATGCTAATTTTGAGATAGTATTACTAATACAAAAGACATCCAAAACTATATAGCACTTCCTTGCTAGTTGAATAGTTTTGGGCCTCTTTGTATTAGTATATGAATACAATGTTGATTACATTATATTGATTTTATAAAAAGATTGTGAACTTTCATATTAGTACACTTTGCAGATTTGGATAATTTATATTTTTGTATAAGTTAGTGCTATTTTTATATTACAGAGAATTTGAATACACTCAACCTTTTGAAATTCCATGCTTTGCAATCAAATATTGTATATATCCTAATACTTTATCTCTTGTGTTTGCTACTAATTGAAAATATTTCACATATGATATTAAAAAATTTGCATTAAAAAATAAGTTTCTTTGTAACAAGTGGTGTTCACAATTTAATTTCATGTTTTAGGATTATGCTACCATCTTAAGTTCAACATTTTTCTTATTGAAATGATATTTTGTACCTTCTAAGATTTCCTACAAGTTTTAGCTAATAACTAGTCTATAAGTTCTTCATTATGTTCAAAATCATTCATGGTTAATGTCTCGCTAAAATAGTATGCCATCAACTAGAAGATTGTTATTTCATAGTGTATCTTGAGAGTTGAATCCTTCTTCAAGAAACTTATGAGTGAATAGTTAGTTAGTCATAAAATCAACAAGTAGCATGTGGGAGATTACTAAATGATTGCTTTGATCTTATATAACACTAGGTCTACTAAAGTAAGTATATTCAAAACCAATAGTGCATCCCAAACCAACACGATGTATTAGTGTTGCACATTTGACATCCTTAATTGTAGGTTTGTAGTACCTAGTATTGATATTTCTTAGTTTGTTGTTTTCAATTGGATGTATTTTACCTTAATATATGGTATCCTAATCAAAATGAAGACTGTAAAATAATATACAATATACCAATGTTTATATAGCATGAATAATAGAATTTGCCACTAATAGGTTCTTTATTTTTGTAGACTATAATTATTTTGCTAAGAGTAATATAATCTAAAGAATTGATTTAAAGAGTTTTTTGTACATTAGTAGCTCACGGAAGTATCTAGAGTTGATTGTGCATTGTCGCATTGTAATTGGAAGAGAAGAATGGGTTGGTTCAAGTTTTGTCACTTTGTACTAGGTTTTAGAAGTGAAGAATGACTAAGGAAATGACCAAGGTTCAAAATGGATGAAAAAAAAGACATATCCTAAAGTGAACAAGGATTCATGGTTACATGGATTCTATGACTAGAGAACCTCTCAATTCTTGAGGTTGTCTTGCCAAGTGTCTCTTGAGATTGTAAAAAGGACCATGTCATCCCAACAAGTTGATTGTTCTTTTCTTCTCATTTAGTAATGTTGCTAATTTATAGCAAAAAACAAATTTTTATTAAAAACTAAGGTAGCATACAAATTTATTGTAGCATGTAAAATTTTCTATTTCATAATTCATTTTTTCTAGTGATTACATCACAAAAACAAACTAAAATAATACTATAATCATTTTCATGTTTCATAATTTATTTCATATTGTAAATTAAATTGTCAAAATACACCAAAATAATACCATAGTCATTATCATGGCCCTTACGTGTACTTTACACTATTGACAATGCCCAAAAAGTTTAAAATATGTTTTAAATTTTTCTTTGCTAATGAATTTTTGTTTTCTCTTCTTTTGAATGAAAAATTATTAAAAATTATATTTGGAGTAGAGAAGAGAAATGAGATAAGTGAAAGAGTGAAATGAAGATAATAGAGACCAAATGAGAATAGTGAATAAGAAGATAATTTATTAGATGTTCCTCTTCTATCTTAGATCTAAGTTCACTTTATATTATAATTGGAGATTTAGAGGTAAACTTATGGTGAAAAATTCAACTTTTGTTTGTGTCTACTTGTCGTTGCTCTTAACTAAAAAGTAGTGACCAAAAGGGTTCTAATTCCATCTTCACTCTTATTTACCATTGTAAAGGTTGAAGATTTCTTGTTGATTAAGTAAGTCTTTTTGTGGTCAATCTCTTGGATTGAGCGAAATCATCTTCCTACTAGTACCTTCATAATCCTATGTTACAATATTCTTTTCTTGGTCACTATTGTAAAGAGCCCTAATCAATAATGTAGCCTTCTAGAAGGTCATTTACTTGGTCTAACTTATCTAAATCATATTTCCACTAGTATGTAATCCTTTTCTTCTTATCATACACTATTCAACATTAAATAAAAATTTTAGGGACATGGAGCATCTTCCATGAAAAAAAAAAATGTAGTTACTTATTAAATAAGGACCTTCCCCTTGATCCCGTACCATAACCCTTTTCCAATAAATTACTCATTTCAGGAATCACCAACTGATTCTGATCGACAAGATATTTTATTTTACCCCAGAAATGCTTGCCAGCAGCAGCTGACAACGAAAGCCACCCGGTCGGCCGTCCTCCCCCTCGCCCTCCCTACGAGCGACCTTCGGACGGCGTCCAGGCCATTGTCGCCAGTACGAACCCAAGCCCATCTTCCTCTTCGCCAAGGCATCAAAGCCTTGGCCGCATACCTCCCCCCCTCCATCATCCCTCCTCGCCTTCACCCCCCATGCATTCCGTAGCAAACTCCTTCAATCACACTCGTCAGGGAGCCCCGCCTTTCCAACTTTGGTGCAGAAATGGCGAAGTTCGGATCCCATGGATGCCAAAAGCTGTAGCTAGCTAGCTTGGAAGCGTATACTCTTGGAGAATGTTTCTCGGGGTTGCTGCAAACTTACTCTGGAACTCGCTTCGTAGGTGCGAGATGGTGCCTGGATTGCCAAACACTGGATTCTGAACATTGAGAAACCTCGGTGGTGTACATAGCCACGGGGCTGCACGTTTTGGAGGGAGACAGATTGAGTGATCGGCGTCGATTGATTGTGTTTCGCGCTTTTGGGGGGGTGAGAGAGAGAGAGAGGGAGGTTAGCGTTTGAGGTTTGAACTTTACAATATTGGTTTGGAGAACGGCCGGGCACTTAGCCAGGGTTGTATTTGGGTTAACCTTTTTTTTTTTTTTTTGGTAATTTTTTTTTGGAAGTTTTGGGCTGGGCGATTTAGGCTTGGATTCTTTAATGTACTTTGAGCGCGAGTTGCGCATTGAGCTTGGAAAGTCTTGGCGAGAATCCGCAGGTATTCCGCTGTATGTGCATGGGAGTAGTAGCAGTAGTAGTTGCACTGGGAACCACTACTGTCGTCCACTGCGCCGTCTTTATATATATATTCCGATCAAGAGCCCTGGCGGAGCGGTCTCGACCATCACGTGTGGTTTCTTTATTTGCAGTGACGGGTAGTAGAGCAACTCCAGACTTCCACTGAAGAGCATGGAAAGGCCTTCGTTGACTGCTCCTGGAATTTATCAATTGTTTTCTTTCCAAACCGCCTTTGAATAGGAATTTCGTCTTTAAGTACAGCCGATATTGCGGATTCGGCTCGTCGGCTCGTGAGCGACACCTTCAGTGAGTCAGTTGTGTTCCTCTTTCCCAGGGCACTTCCACTTCCACTTAGTTTTGTCGAAGGCGTACGTGATGCTGTTGTTGAAAGCTCCGTACTGACACTGGAGCGAAGTTCAGGATTCATTGTGAATGAATCCTCATCTTCTTCTCCGATCCCGTAGTTCGAAAGTGGAGCTAGAACACACGATCTAAGGAGACATTGAGACTCATTTTTGACTTGGAAGCCTTGAATCCACCCTTCGGCCGGCAAGATGATTACTGGCAATGACTTCTACAACGTCCTCAGCGCGATGGTTCCCCTGTACGTGGCGATGATTCTCGCCTACGGCTCCGTGAAGTGGTGGGGCATCCTCACCCCGATGCAATGCGGTGGAATCAACCGATTTGTCTCAATCTTCGCAGTGCCTCTTCTCTCTTTCCAGTTCATCTCCGGCAACAACCCTTACGAGATGAATTTCCGCTTCATCGCCGCGGACGCCTTGTCCAAGGTCGCTGTCCTCTTTTGCTTAGCTATCTGGGTTCGCTACTCCAAGAGTGGGAGTTTAGAGTGGATGATCACGCTCTTCGTCCTCATCACCATCCCCAACACGCTCGTCATGGGGACGCCCCTTCTGGCTGCCATGTATGGCGCTGGACCGGGTGCGCTCACCATCCAAGCGGTTGTCCTCCAGTGCATCATCTGGTACACGCTTCTCCTTATCATGTACGAATATCGCGCGGCTAAGATTCTCATCACACAGCAGTTCCCAGAGAACGCAGCTTCGATTGTTTCCTTCAAAGTCGACTCCGACGTGATGTCGCTTGATGGTCGAGAGCCTGTGTTGACAGAAGCCGAGATCGGCGACGACGGGAAGCTCCATGTGAAGGTGCGAAGGTCGGTGTCGTCGCGTTCCCAAGGGATGCACTCTGCGCATCATTCCATGCCGAGTTCCAAAGCTTTGACACCACGGCCTTCGAATCTCACAGGCGCGGAGATTTACTCCATGCACAGCTCGGTGAACCTCACCCCCAGGGACTCAAGCTTCAACCAAGGGGAGTTTTACTCTATGATGTCGCAACGCTCCCCACACCGACAATCGAATTTCGACACGAGTGATGTGTACTCGCTGCAGTCGTCACGAGGACCCACGCCGAGAACTTCAAACTTCAATGAGGAAAATTCCAAGGACATGCACATGAATATGCGAGGGTTGAATGTGAATGCTTCACCGAGGTTTGTGCCGCCATTGTATAGGAACGGCGCTGGAGGGAGATTGTTCATGCCAAGATCTGGACTTGGAGGAGCTGTTGGGGCTGAGCATGGGACGACCTTGGGTGGTTTGGGAGCCCCGGGGATGGGGCCTGATGGTCGCACGATCTATCCAGGAAGCAACACGACCGCCATAGCCACGGGAAACAACAACAACAGCAACAGCAACAACAACGGGGTGGTGAATCCTCCTGCGAGTGCTACGCAGACTAGTACTGTGGCAGTGAATCCTGTGTTTTCGCCACGAGCTTCTCAGATTGCGAAGAAAGTGAGGGATCCGAGAGCTTCACCGAAGACGGATGATGATGCGAAGGAACTGCATATGTTCGTGTGGAGTGCGAATGCTTCCCCGGTCTCGGAAGGGGGGTTGCATGTGTTTGGAGGAAATGATCATGTGGGGGGGAATGTGCAGCAGAGTTTTGATCCGAAGGAAGTGAGGATGCTGGTGCATCCACATGCCGATCATGGTCTCTCAGCAGGTAATGAATCTGATTTGATGTTAAGGCAGAGGAGACCAGTTGCGTCACATTTGTAGGAATGTGATTTTGGGGTAAACTGCGTGGAGATCATTTTATCACTTCGTATGAATTTTTTTGCAACCCTTAAAAGTTGAGAGTTGGAGACGGTAGTCACTAGCAGCAGGGATAGTAGAAAACTCATTTTCATGCCAAGATCAGTGTCCATAGACATTTAGCCAGCTCATTATTACACCCACACCCACCTTGCTGCTGTTAGGAACAGAGGTCAGTGTAGGAAATGGCACGAGACCCCTGACGGTTTAATTTAGTAACCCTACCTTGTATCTTTGTTGAAGTGCATGATTTGACGTTTGACGAAGTAATTTGAGGTTGATTTCAACTCTGTTTCTTAGTTTTTACTGTTGTTTGATATGTGGTGCAGGGAACCCTAGAACGTATGATGAGTATACGCGAGAGGATTTCAGCTTCGGAAACAGGAACGATTTGAAACTGGAGGATATTGAGAAGGACGGACCGAGGCTGGACAACAAGTTTGGATCCACGTCAACTGCTGAATTGACACCGAAGCTTCCAGAGGACGAAATTTCGAAAGGCATGCCACCTTCGACAGTGATGATTAAGCTGATTGCGGTCATGACCTTCAGGAAACTCATATGGAATCCGAATACGTATTCCAGTTTACTTGGAGTGATCTGGTCACTAATAGCATTCAGGTAGGGATTCTCCTTCTCATGTCTTGGTGCCCTCTGAGCCCAATTATTTGTTGTGTATATATATTACTTGGGCCTTAATAATAGAATGTCTTGTCCTAGAGGCCTGAGCTGAGACGACCAAGGACCGAATCGCTGGAACGAATACTGACAGATTGGAGGAGAGCCTTTGTCGGAGATTTGAAATCCTGAAATCTGTATCTGCCCTTATTCTCAGCTTTTGGCACCTGAGAATCGCGATTGTGGTCCTCTGGTAGCTTCCGAGGACGTCGTCGTGACTTGTATGCAGCTAAATTCCAGAGTTAGTCCCTCTGACATCTGTTTGGGTAATTAACTGGGAATCTGGAATGTGGCATGCACTCCAGGTGGCACTTCGACATGCCGACTATTCTTTACAAGTCCGTGCATATTCTTTCAGATGCAGGTCTTGGGATGGCTATGTTCAGTCTTGGTAAGTCTCGATTACTGAGCCTGTTGCGCTAAATTGCTCCTACAGACATATTTCAGTCAGTTACCACCAAGTTCCCGTGATTCTGATCTGGTCAAACTTTTGGGCTTATGTTTCTGAGACGAGAATCCCGTTTTTTAATGTCAATGCAGGCCTTTTTATGGGATTGGGAGACCGGATTATTGTTTGTGGGACCAAAAATGCAGCCTATGGGATGGTCCTTCGATTCCTTGTCGGACCAGCCGTGTTTGCTGCAGCAGCATATGTTGTGGGCCTTCGTGGTGTGAGCCTCAACGTGTCCATAGTTCAGGTAACGTTTTCATGGTTTCACCTTGATGAGTTTCTAACTGCTTCCAGAGTTCTATTTGACTCGTTACGTTCTTCAAGCATTGGAATAAATGAATATCTGAAAACTTTATCACCTTGCGTGCAGGCTGCATTACCGCAAGGAATCGTGCCATTTGTATTTGCAAAGGAGTATAATGTGCATCCAGAAATACTCAGCACTATGTAAGCGTCTTCCTTGCATTCGCCTCACGATGAATCTCAATTGATTAGCGAACTAATGTTTGACAAAAGTCGAACCGACAGTAACTTCACTTTCTACAACGTGTAAACCTACGCCAGCTGCAGAGTTTTCTTGTGTTTTTTCAAATGAATTTCTAATCTGGTATTGATAAGTCTGGCGACCAATTGTAATGTATGACAGGGTGATATTTGGAATGCTAGTGGCACTGCCAATTACGCTGGTGTACTACATACTACTTGGTCTGTGATGGGCTTGCAAGGCCGAGATTCTTGGTTGGGCTCCAGGAGACATAATTGAAGCCTCTGTTTTCTTCTTCTTCAATCGACCCTTTTTGAGTACTAATTGTACAAGAGCACTTGCAAGCAAGCCTTTGAACCCCCTAAAAGGCGGTTCGCATTATTTCCTGTTTTGAGAGGCCATTAATGTGCCAAGGTAGGCTCTGGAGGTAAGTATAGCAACAGTCAACATGTTCTTGTATAATTTATAGTGACCCCTTGCAACTCCCGAGGACAAGGAGCGGAGCTGCTTTAATTATGGAGGTCTAACACTCACTTTGGAGGAGGTGGAGCTTCCGTAATGCTTAATGCTTGAAGTCCTTGAGCTGGTGCTCTTTTTAGTTCTGGTGAGTCCTGGTTCCTTGGCCACGTACAATATTGGCCCCGTGATTTACTGCAACTGAAGGTGTGGAGAAAATGATGAGGTCTTAATAGAATTAACTGGCCATAGACCAATTCTGATTCAAATTTGATGAATTGATCTTTTTAGAAAGCTACGAACGAAAGATAGAAGATATACTTGGGGTTTAGATTTATAAATAGTTCAAAAACTACTTCTTTTTGCAATTGACTGGGACTATATTTACACTGAATATATAAGCATCATTCGAACTGCAGGGAGAACATGATTACGATATTACCTGGAGTAAAATGAATGCCTCGATCTGCTACTCACAGGAGATATTAATATATGTGTGATGGTGGTGGGGGTGTGCTTGCAGGGAACATGTAACAACTGATTAGGGAAGGAGGCATAGAGAATACTTGTACTAGAAGGTGGCCATGTTACCTGCACCTTAGGATTCCTGTTTTTTCGGGTGTGGCCGCTTGTTTCTCTCCACTACCCATTGTTCTGGGTTTTATACAAAATAAAATTTTGAACTTCACAGCTTCTGGCTCGTCAATTCGTATCTTATGCTTGATAGCTAGAACTATTCTTTCATTGTTAGTACCTGTTGGGTACCTATTTGATGAGATGCGGCCTGACATGCCTTTAACCCTTGAACGCCGGCGCGGCCAAAAACCGTCCTTTGAACGAATAAAGAATGTGCTTGCAGATGTTAAATAAGTAGAACTCGTCCATTTCCGACACACAATTACAGACCGTGTTGTCAACATTGACACGGGAGTCGAGAGGCAACTTGTGGAGGTCATAGATCGTCCTCTAAAGGGTGCAAAAGGATGCAAAATCTGTAACCACACGCTTACGGATCGATATAGTGAAGAAGCGGTATTAGAAGGCCTGAAATTTTCAGATCTATCGTAACTATGCAACAACTCATCCTTTAATTTGCGTTCTCTCCATTAATTTAGAATTATGGAAGTGGGCAGCCTTGTGTTCATGATCCTTACAGTGTAAGTTGAACAATCAAAACACCGGTCTACGATGCTGCTACCCGAAGTGCAAACTGCTGCACTTGAGAAATTAAAGCGTGGCGATTTCAGAAAATTTGAATCCCTTTTCATCAGTCCATGCCAGGACTCCAGGGCGTCAAAGCTCTTTGTTGTCACGTTGCCTTATGATCTCATACATTGTGAGATTTGTTGTTTTGTAGTTTCAGCACCTGCCCAGGCCGGATATCTGCGTGAAAAATCGACAATCCGGTGCCCAATCTGCCTTGAGCTCCGTCACAGTGATCTCACATGTTGCTGCCAACTGAGCCACCTTTCACGTGAACTGCAGAGCACAGCAGTTCAAAGGGATACTGCTTGTGATTGATACTGCAGGAGGTCTTCTGCCACGGCCATGGGGCTAGGTTACAAACTTTCTCACGGGCATTGGGCATGCTCTTCTAGTCTAAGGTTAAGTGTAAAGCAATATTCCCTATCAAAGAGGGATTTTTTTGGGGAAAAAAAAATGGTACAAAATTTTTCTCAAACACAAGCATAGGCATGCTCTTCTAGGGTTAAGTGTAAAGCAATACTCCCCATTGAAGAAGGATTTATGAAGAAAAAAAAAAGTTTAAAATAAAAAATGGTCCAACAAAGATGGTGAATTTTAGCCATGAATCCTGGTGAGAGAGGATTTTTAGCCAAAAAAAAATGGTCCAACAAGGAGGGTGATTTTTAGCCACGATTCCTACTGAGAAGGGGATTTATGGCAAAAGAAATGGTCTAATAAGGAGGGTGAGTTTTAGCCAAAAATCCCAATGAGAAGGGGATTGTGTAACATAAACTATCGATCAAAAATGAAAAAAAAAACAGATGACAATTGAGTAAGTATTGTGTACATCATCTATTAGGGTAGATGAGAAATTCATATTTAATCCTTGGTTATAATGATTTTCATTGATGGTAGGGGATTATGGAAAATATTTCACCAAAGAAATGAACAACACGTTTTTTGGTGGTGGTTTATAGTTGGGTACAACCCTTACATTGTCTCTTATCATCTTTGTAACATATTCATTGTAAGGTAGAACTACCTCATTCCATTCACCCCAGTTTTGTCAAATATGAAGTGTCTAATAAAGTGCCACCAATATGAACTTAAACCATTTGCTTTAAATGGCTCCTACTTTACAAATGGCATTGAATAATTGTAAAGTAACAAGCTTTGAGTGAATGGTTTTGGGTCCTTCTTGAGAAGCTTCAAATGTTCACCTATTGAATATTTTGAGGTTTCTTCAAGTCTAAACTTTAAAAATTTGCAAAAAAAAATATAAAATCTTCCAAATTGGTTTATTTATTTATTAATATTATTGGTATCCATTTCTTTAGAGGGCAAAAATTAACACTTGATTGTGATTCCATCTATATACATCAACTTAAATTAATAGTATTAGATATTTCTATCTTAAGGTATAGATATCCATTATGGACCTTCAAGGGCTCAAATCAATTGCTTCATTTGTCCAACACTTCAAAGGAGTGAAATGGTAGACAAATGTAGATATAACAAATTTTTAAAAAGGTCTTAATGAGTACAAGAGTAAATACATTTGATTACTACTTTTGACACTTTCTTGTAGAGATGTATGCCATTTTAACTTCAAAAAATCTCTAAGTTGTTAAATTTGTTTGTCTAGTCTACAAATAATTTGTATAATTTGGTGAATGAAGATCCAAGTTTGAAGAATACCCTATTTTTCTATATCAAGCAATACATGTATTTTGTTGGCCAATAATGTTTCTTTTGGAAAAAAAATTACCAAAATTTTGGTAATTTTTTAGAATTAATTTTTATTGATCCCTAATAGCTAGGTCTAGTAATAACATTATTTGACTCATACCATATTTTTGAAGACTTGTAAGAGAAGGTTTTAAGGAAAGAGGATTAGCTAGAGAAAATCAACTTCTATGCTTTATCCATGGTAAAAATGCTAAAATTTATATTTTATTACAAATGAAGGTGTTGAGTTCATATGTAGAATCTTGGCCTTTCTGTTAGCTAGGAGATGTTACAAATTACAAAATACTCTCTCTATCCTATAATACTAGTCCCTTTTGTTTTTTTCATTTGTTTTAGATTACTTGTATCTTTTAACAAAAGTACATCAAACTAGATTTTAGAGTTGAAGATGATTTTTTTTGTTTTTGACTTTAACTAATGAAATGAAGCACAACATTCTAATTTATTATCTACATTATAAATTTCAAAAATTCTAAAAATTCAATATTTTATAGAAATTTGAAGTCAATTGGGTCAAAGACCAAAAGACATTGAACTTTTCATTGAATCTATAAAATTTGAAAGACATGCATTCTTGTGTAAATCTAAACACATATGGAGGGCATGGTCATTGCACAAGAAATCATCATTCTCTATCTTTAAATAAAGACGGGCCTGTCTTTATTTATGTATAGCTGACTTTGCATCTATTGCAATCTCTCACTTTTAACTCTTTCTTAGATCACAATTAATAACAATGTCCACTTGCTTTGCACTTGAGAGGATTCATTGCATATTCACTATAGAATCATCTAATTGTAATATACATTGGAACTATATCGTTGCCAAATCCTTGATACTTTCATCATTACTACTAAAAATAAAGGACTAGCACCATGGGATAAAGGAAAAAAAAGCTTATTGTACTCTAAAACAATGTTCGAAATATTATTTGAGTTTCACCAACTATTTTTTAATTTTAAAATTCTAATCACAATCAGAGATTTTTATAGATTTTTTTTCACCACTTAATTTTTTTCTTTTGATGTTTTCATTTTGCAACTGCTATTTTTTTCCAATTCCACCTGCTAACCATAAACCATTTAATGGTTCTCCCCTAAACCCAAAACCTTGACATTGCTCTTAAACCTGAGCCAAGTTTTTGTACTTGTAAGAGCAACCTGGGCTGGTTTTCCAAAACCTTATCTAGGGCATAGGATGGTTCACCCCAAACCCAAAGAAAAACTTGCCCTTTGATTGCCCCCCACAATCACAGTAAAGGTACCCTTTTTCTGCCAAGCCCCCCCTTTTGCCAACATTCTCATGGGTCCAAATATAATACCATAAACTGAAAGTCCGTATCCCACCCACGATGCTAAAAAGAAAAGTTAAGTTTGTCCTTCTGTCCGTCCCATCCGTTGGTTGGGTTCATGGCATGCCATTGCACCACAACTACATTACATTTTTTAAATTTATTTGATGCAAGGAATTTTGGAATGGTGCAACAGACCGATGAAGGTAAAGGCTGCTCCTGCAGCAAGCTTGATATAATGGAATGGTGGTAATGTAATGTGGCCAACAAGAGGGGAGTCAGGAGCACTGAGGACGCAGGAGAACGTGGGCGGACTAGGTCAACTACTACTACAAAAACCGGGCCGTGACTTATTGATAGGCAGGGGCATCTCTTGTTCAACTGCTACTACTACCTCTGAGCTTCAGCCCCAGCATAGACCAAAGCAGGATGTACCCTTTTTTTTGTAAAACTTAAAAAAAATAAAAATAAAAAGCAGGGCATACCCTTTTTTTGTGTGTGTAAATTAAAAAACAAAAACAAAAACAGGGCATACGTGTGCAATCATACCTCTGGGGAAAAACACTGAAATTTTTTATTTGGGATTTTTTTGATTTGCAAATAGCCCATGATAAAATTTGGAAATTTGGAATTCAAATTGGCAATCGGAGGTCCCAAATTAGCTGAGGTTGGAGGTGCATAAAGTGGCCCTTTATTTAAGAGTTTGGAGAACTGAATTTGGAGAACTAGGGAGCACTTTCCTTAAAAGCAAAGTGGAATTGGCATCTAACTTATCCCAAGTCTTTTCATATTTTTTGAAGGTTTGTGGAATTAGTTATGAATTTTTGAAGTTGAGATGGCGTTATAAGGGCTCTAAAATTGTTGAGTTCTTGAAAGGAAATCAATTTATACATTGCTCGTACAACAAAAAAGCAACATTTACAAATAGTGTAAATTTGAGGAGGCATGTGATTTTAGAGCCTTAGCACTTAAAAAATGCTCTACTACTTAGGGGAGATAAAGAATGTGACAAACTAAACAACCACAATTTGGTGCCCTGTGCCATTGCTACAACTAGGTAAAAGTTATTTTATATTATTTTATAATTCAATAAAAACTTTGAAATTTAATAACTTTCATGCATACTATAGGTCCAAATGCCATGAAACAAAGCATGTGCACCTCTCTTCAGTGAAGACTTTCTAATGGTACCAAGAATGCCATCGGGGGATGCACAATCCATGAAATCTTACCATAACAAACAAAACAAAACAACATAACTTAAGGTATGAATTTTTAACATTTATCCTTGGTTGGAAGACAACAAACACATGATGTAGACTTTGAATGACCACTTTAATGTCCTCTTAGACCAACACATCCGGACTTTGTTTGGATTAACCCTATGAAGATGCCATTGATGACTTGAACCCTTGGAATGATTTCAAGAGGGGTTGTTGGATGGCAAAAAAACAATTTTCCATCCAATTTTGGGGGGGATTTTGTTAGAATGAGTTTTAAAGTGAATAGTATTGAATTTTCCCTCATTGTTATATGATTGATTTTTCAAAAGGAAGAAGGGGCTTAATCCATGAATAAATGCCCTTGTAGAGTGTATTTTGGCTAGTTCTTGCTCTAATTCTTGATGTGAATTTTAGCTATGAAAATGACATTTTTTGGATTTTTGCCCAGTATTGAAATAAAGTCTATTAAGGCTAGTTTCTACTCTAATTGAAAAATTCTAAAAACTCAATGTTTTATTGCAATTTGAACTTTGGATCTATAGCCAATGGTTTGTTGAATTTATCATTTTATAATGATATAGTAACTCATTGCCATAGAAATTAGAAGAATTTCTTTTTGGAAAGATAGAGAGAGATTTCAATCCACCATTGCGATTCTACTTTTGTGAAATTATGTGATTGCAAAAGTGTTTACAAAAAAGTGTATTGTATTGTGAATTGTAAGCACATTTTGACATTGCAAGATTCTATTGAAGGTGTCCCATATCATTGTTACATCTTAAAATTTCTATCTATTTTTTTTAATAGAAATTTAACATAAAATCCTATGGTTAAATTTTGGAATTTGTTATTTTGTTTTCAACACTCAATGCACTAGAAATGATAGTTTTTAGTGGTTAGAGAGGTAAAAATGACCTTGGGATTTTATAGTTTAGGATAAATGTTTCTAAGAGAATCAACCAAATAAGCGTTTGAATGTATTTGCTATTTGCATACTTTCTTAATTCTTGTTGGATCTTGTTGGTAGTGCAATGACAAGTGATTGCATTTTAGCATGTATTTTTAGCACTACATGAATAACTTTTGATTTTTGAAGAGATGATTGTACATATATATCTAAAATGAACCTTTAATTTTTATCTTTAAATCATATATATTTGAAGCAATTATATTAAAAGTTAGTTTTGGGTAAGGGTCACAAAACTTTAAGTGTATGTAGTTATCTTATTGCAATATTTATTTATAACAATATGCCATTGGAAATTGTTGTCAATAATCAAAATTTAACTTGGTTGGTATTCAAGAAACTTTTGTTTAAGAAAAAGTACTTGTAGAGTTGTTATTTTGTTACTCAAAATGCATTTGAATATCATTTTTAAAGATACTTAACTAGAGTTTTCATTCTTTAGGTATTTTGACTCTTCACTAGGTGTTAAAAGAGTTTGTGAGTGTCTTAATTCCTTAAAGACTAGATTTCTAAGAATCTAATAGAATGTATGTATGTAACAAATTATAAATATCAACTTTGAATTATAAAATGATGATGACATTTACACAAAAAAATTTATTTGTGAACTACAAATCATGTTCATGTAATACTATAGATCAACCATTTTATTCACCAATATTTATCAAATAAATAAATAAATTTAGTATGACAGTTCTTTCTAAAATTGATGATGGATTGAATATCAATGATTTTTAGAATATAATTTTGGATTAGTTTAGAATGTGAAGCTCCAATTTTGATGATTTTCTGAAGATTTTTATTGTAGATACTTTTTTAAAGTCATTTTTGTAGGTTTGTATACAAAAGTACCAATCTTGAATTAGAAAAATTAGTTTCAGAGATGAAATATAATTTAATTCTTTGAATTATAGGATATTTATATATAATTTTTTTGAAAATCTATACAACACAAATATGAGAGAATTCACATAGGATTCAACAACCATTTGGGTGGATGAAAAAACTATGTTTCCATGTACATGAGACATGTTTGCATCCATCCATTATTCAAATTTTGACTCCTTTATACTTAAGGGGTTAGTTATGAATTCAAGTTTACCTTTATAATTGATTCAATTTGCAAACACCACTTTTAATACCACACTGTTAAATAATGCCAAGTGCAAACATACCTTCAAGATAGTTTTTTAAAAACTAGATATAATTCATAGGAGTCAATTTGTTTTGATTATCATATTAAATTATAAGGATTGGCATTCCATGCCAAATATTTAATTAAAGTTGGGAAAATGAATTTGACAAGTCTTTTAAAGTACAAATATCCTTTTAAGATTCTTCTTTTCTATCCAATTTTTTCTTTCTTTTCTTGAAATTAAAATTTTCCAAGAAATTTTAGCATTCATTTTCAAAATTATTTCTGCAAATCCTTGACCACCAAGGATGGTATACTCCTTCTCAGCAATTGAAGAATATTATTAAAGAGTTGAAGTGATCAAGATCAATATGTATGTATGTATGTAGAAGGAACGATTCTAGAACATCTAACATATTTTTTTCTGACCTTTATAACTTTTGCATACAATACCCAAATGCAGCATTCTTTGGTGCATTAGAATCTCCTTTCACTTGTTAACAATAAAATATGAAAATTTGAATAGCTAAAAGTGATGATTTGGGGGTATGCACCTTAAAGCCAGGTCATACATTAGGCTATGCTGTACAAAGTTGCACAGAAAAACAGATGACATATTTAGCTTATTAGCAAGGCTGTACTGTACTCAAGCTTTGGATTGCTACAAAACTTTACGTGTTGTTTTACTCATGTGCACGATGAGCATTAGAGTGTTACAAGTGACTCAATTTTACGTACTTCAAGACCTTCATCTTCATAAGAACATGAACAAGTCTTTGAAGACCTATTCGCGAGCTGACCAGATTCCATAAAAAACTGTCCCTATCTAGAAATATGAAACATTTAAAAAATTCTTATTGACCAAGATAAGGTTTTAAAAATCATTTAACCCTTAAAGGACCAACATTTTTAGAGGCCCCAAATTACTTCAAACTACTTGTCCCCAAGGCAAGGTTGAAATCTTCATCACTATTTGTTTCTTTAATTAACAAATCTTATTGTAGGATCCTTTGGTTAACTTTTTCAAGTACACTGTCCCAAAATTTTAGAATGAATATCCCAACTAATTGCAAGTACAATATGCTGGAACTTCAAAATGAAGACTTTTCTAGCCCTTCCAAAAGATTAAGTTCTGTCTTTCAACATTTTAAGGAACAAGCACATATATCCTATAACTTGTGCATTTAGTCAATGTGTTGAAAAATGGGTTGAATTTTTCTTTAAAATTTAACCAAAGAAAAATTCATATTTGTTTTACAAATATATATAAAAAGTGGAAAGTGATATTGAATAAAAGAAAAAAAAACTAAATTGCTAATTGTTTTTATAAAAAATTAAAAATAATCAATTCCAGTGGTAAGAATATCCTAGAGAAAAATGAATGTCTATAATTTTAATTTTTCAAAATTGAGGGCAAAGATGACTTTATATGGGTTTTTTTACGTTTATTTCTTGCAAAATAAAAATCCTCATAACTTTTACCTCATTATTCAAAATTGAATGGTTCAAATGTTTTTGAATAGATAGCAATTTATAAAATTCCAAAAAAATGAATAATTTTTTCAGTCTATCATTGAAATTTGAAAAAAATTTATAACTCAATTTGCAATATTTATTGGAATGACATGAAGCAAAGCTTCACATGTAGATTATAATGATTAGCATCCATTCTAAAAATTTCATGAAAAAATTTCAAATTATGAAGTCAACAAAGGTGGCATGAGTTCTCAAAAAGCCCCAAATGGGCTCTTTGGTCCTTTAGAGGTTAAATTGTGACCCTATTTGCAAAATTGAATTATATATATTTTTTGTCTAAAATATACATATCCTAAATTAAAAACATGGGTTTGGTTTTGGATAAACCTATACTTTGCATTTTGAAAATCTATAGTTCATTGATATGCCATGTGTTGTATTACAACCACTTCATGTAGTATGTCATTTGTAATTGCCACAAAAAGTGATGACTAATTGTGTCTTAAATCTCCTATGGTATCCATTTTGTAATTCTTTAGAGCAAATAATCCAAAACATTGACATTTGATATCATGTGTACCATCAATTTCTCCATAATGTTTTGCGAAATAGTTCTATATAATAGGCACATGGCACTTATATTACTTGATAGCTTCCTATGGTACCAAGGGCACTTCTAATAGCCCCACGATTGCAAAGATCTCTAATTTCTAATTTCTTCTATCAATTAAAATTCCAAACTTCTATATCATTTGGCTTTGTCACTTGAAATGCTGCAAAAAATGTTTTGAAGATATACAGTCATTGAAGGCTTTCCAATAGTACCAAGAGTCCCTCCATTGATATGGTAGTTGCAAAATCTTGATTTCCTAATTTGTGTTGCCAAAAAAAACTTTGAAATTCAATATTACTCACTTTGTCTATTAGAACACCATAGGGCTTCTATTGTACACACATACCTTTTGAAAGACTTTTTTGACAATATCTATGGCACCCTATTAGCCCAATAGTTGTAAAGATCCAAACAAAGTTGAGTATATAGATACATGTGTTGTTCACAAAATACATAATAGAAGGACTTTGACAATTAGTACAAAATATTAAAATGTTTAAAACATAGGGACTATATCCATATGTTTATTTAGATGTAGTTACCTTAAGAAGGTGATTCAATTATTTAGTGAAATAAAACTTTTCAAACCATTTATCAATAAATTTTTCATGAAAAACAAATGGAAAAATATCTAATTCATTTCAATCATATTTTTGAACTTCTTATAAATCTAGTTGTAAATTTTTGAAGTTAGAATGGCATAATATTTTCAAAACACCTTTGCCCAAAATATTCACTATTTGGTACATTGAAGAATCTAATATTACATCATATATTAAATTCAACTAGGAGATGCATTTAGAGGAGGATAAGTTATGCACCTTTGCCTTTTATTATTACTCAATCAATTTATAGACCTATTGAATCAAAGTCACTTTATTCACCAAATTTTCACATATAACTAAAATAGATGAAGATATTCATGGGCTCTTACTACAAAACATCTTGCACAGCTTGAATTCTATTATATTATGCAAAGACCCACTTCATTTAGTTGAATTCTTGCAAAAGATGTTGGATGTAGTGAAAACTTATTCTACATTCTATTTGTAATTGGTTCCTTTCATGCTTACAAGTGGATATATTTGGTTTATGTGAAGTAAGAGAATATAAAATCCAAGTATTTAGATTGCAAAAACATATCAAATTCAATTGTTCAATTATTCAATTATAATATGGTCAAATTAAAGTTGATATTAGCGTGACTCAACTTGTAGGTTATACTATAGGTGTGTGGGTTATTAAAAATAAATTAATAAATGAGAATTTTGAATGAAAAGGATTTTTCATTATTGCTTGCATTTCAAGAGGGAGTTTTGAATTAAATAGATTCTTTTTGGTTATATTTTATAATTTATAGAGTTCATTTATAAAAATGAGAAGATTTCATGAAATTACTTGAAAATTTTCAAATCCATAGACATCATATAGTAAAATATTAAATATACCTTAAAAAAACAACTTGAAGTTGAAAATGATGTTTGTCTATCTTATGTGGTTGTGGAATTGATCCTTAAAAAATTAATTATTTCTACTATCCTAGAGATATTAATTTTTGATATTGAGGTTTTGATAGTAAGAACAAGTTTGCATTTCTACCATTTTGTCATCAAAATTGTCATTCCTCACCCATTCTTTTCATTTGCCAAAGTATCCAATTTAGGTTCCTTGTATAATGGTGTTAGTGCGACCTTTTCTACAATGGTATAAATAATCATGAAAATAGATTGTGCTACCTTAGGGCTTCTTGCCATGTGAGACTGGAAGGCAAAATTTGCATGAGAGCTACAGTGTCCAAATGAACAATTGCTTAGCCATGTAGACCTAGTGGATGGGGGGAGAGATTGAATAAGAATTTCACATATATTGATTGATTCCCTTGAGATTGGCCAGTCTTGACCAATGGGGTTGTCCACCGATTTCGATGAAATATGAAATCCTCTTTTTTCTACTCATTGAGGCCGGCAAGACAATTGTGTCCACTAATCTCACATGGTGGGAGGGTAACCAATTCTAGACATGTCGGGCAGACTCCCTCGTTGAAGAAGACATAGTTTCCTTCATTAATTAAGTCACAAAATATGTTTTATATGCATAATATAACAGAAAATTGCACATTTTTTAAATTAAAGATAATTCAGGTTAAGTTCAATTTATTGAAGTTTCATTACTACTGTAAATTTCGAGAGCAGACTGCTAATAATATTCCTATTCTACCTAATGCTTGCCTTTAATTTCAGGTTAATTTCCATTGTACCCCAATCCAGGCTGCGGTGCCTCTGCAAGGTCATCATGTGTTCCATAGCTAGCACATGCTTTTGCTTCTCATGCTCTCCCAAGTCCCAACCACTTGCAGAAGACAGCAGCATGGGTGAACTCCAACTAAGCTTAATGAGAAGTGTGCCGCAACTTTCCGTCAATTCGATTACAACTTTACTTTTATTTATTTATTTTTTGAAACAAATGAAATTGACAAGAACTTTAGAAGTTAAGCAAAAACAATGCTGATTGCCAGGCAGCAAAAGGCTGGGTACTTAAGGTACATTTCCAACTTCATTTTTAAAATTGTTTTTGAAGCAAATGAAACGGAAACTTTTCGTGTGTACGTTTTCCAAATTCCAAGCCAGCTAGCCCAGGGCTCTCATGCAATTCATGTGTACGAAAAAGCTCGTGGCGCATGAACGTACACACAGACAGAGAATCAGTAAGTGTCGGCTAAATGCTCCATCACTTGCCTTGAAATGCACAACATATACTCTTCTTTTTCTTTTGATTTCTTTTTTGACACAAACCAAAAACAGAATTTTAATGGCACAACATACTCTGACTGAGGCTCCTGTCTGGTAGCCTTTGTCCTCACCCCACGAATGTTCGGAAAGGTCACTCAAAACCCATTGCTGCTTCCTTCCTTCCTTTAAAATAAACAGGAGCAATTCAGTTTTAAAAATAAAATAAAAATAATAAACTGGAGGAACTGACCTCTATTGGGAAATTCACACAAATGCTCCAAGGACTAGAAGTTAATAGAACTCCTGACTATGCACACTGAATGCTACGTTCAAAGGCAAAAGTCTTACACCATGGAATCAACATAACATAGTTCTGTGTTGGCTACTTTAAAATAAACAGGAGCACTTCTCTCAGGAAATTCCCACAAATGCTCCAAGGACTAACTTATTAGATAAGTTAATAAAACTCCTGACTGTGCACACTGAATGCTAAAAGGTGAAAGTCTTACATAACATTGTTAAGCATTCCTGCTTCTGTCCTTCAAATTAAAACAGGTGCAATTCTCTCAGGAAATTCACACAAATGTTCCAAGGACTATAAGTTAATAATTTAACTCCTGACCGTACACTGAATGCTGAAAGGCGAAAGCCTTACACCGTGGAATTGACGTAAACATTGTGTTGACCGCACGTTCCGAGATGCCGAATTTATTTCACAGTATGGAAGATCTCATTGAATGTCCAGTTTTGGTTTCCTGCAACATCACGTAAACGCAAAAGCACCTGCATCGAATCGTCACCAACCTGGACAAATGCTGAAAGCCAAATGTTTGGGAATGGCTGCCCATGTTTTCCAGTTTTGTTTTTTTTGTTTTTTTTCCCATGTGGCGATTGCAAGATGAGGTACGTTGTGATGAATACTCCCGACAAAGCCAAGTTGATTCTGTTGAGATTGTGTGCATGTGTATCTTTTTTTTCAGAGAATGAACGGTGGTTGAAGGAACGTACATGGAGCATAACTTAGTGGCGAATTACTACGTTTGCTTCATTGCTGAGACTGATGGCTTTCATCAAGACCAGTTGTTTTGCAGTCGTAGCATGACCGACATGATAGCAGGTGTGATAACAGTCACCGACCTGCGAAGCTTCTTCCTGCCATTGTCGTTTAGTGCACCAAATTGTGACATGTTTTGACAACTGATGAATCTAACTCTTGGCCTAAAATGTATAGCCTCTGTGCACGAGAGCCTTGTACAGTCGATTTTGGGTAACTTCATGCTTAAATTTTTTTATAGTTTATTCACACATATATTTATTGCCCCAAAAACACATTCTAAGGGGATCAAAACCCTCTTTAATTTGATTACCAACAAGATCCAACTATACATTTACAATTTGATAATAGGAACCCTACTCAATCCTCATTTGGGCAATTTTAGGAGTTGTTACCTTGCATCAGAAGGCTCACCTATCCTGCATTTGGTATTAGTGGTAAGCTTTACTCCAGTGGAGTATTATTTTTGTGGCAAAACTAAGGCCTCTAACTACACCTAGCCAGCAGCAACTCTTACAATATTGGTCAAATTTTTCTATATTGTTGCTTGCAAATCAATGAGGATTCCAGTGAACCAAAGAATGCATTATAATTTGTATATTGGAAACAAACTTACTCCAGTTTACTCTATTTCTCATCTGTTTTTTGTCTTATGTTTTGTGCTAGTGAACACTGAATCCTTTGCATGGGAGGCAGAACAAGGCATTGAATTCATGAGCGCCAATATCAACTTACTTTGGTTCTTTGTATTTGGTGTCCTCAGATTCAAAGTGGCTTAAGTTACAGGCTACCTCATCAAACAGAAACTATCTCAGCAAATGCCATAACCACGTTGATCTGCTGAAAGAGAAACAAATTTTCTGAGGAAGGAAGGAAGCATAACGTACTGAAGTGGATGACTTAAGGTGGAAGATTTTTGCACCAAATACTCCAACCCACTGGACCACTACCATTGCCAACAAATCACATTCCCAAGCTCCAAAAGCAAACCCTAATTCTCAACAGAAACGTCTGCATGCCAACTCACACTTGCTCCCATGTAATTAAACGGCAATTTCGCATTCATAATGCCAGTTAAGACGTAAGATTTAAGAATGATCTCAATACATTTACGTAGTTGAGAGAAGCACTGCAGATTGGATACCTAATAATCTAATCAAGGTCAGAAATTCAGTACATGCTCAAAACCAACAGAGCACCCAATAAGTTACTACGTTTTGTTGTTGTACATTTGAGGTATCTAAAAACATGTAAAACATGCTGTTTGTTTTTCTTATTTTTGTCTATTTTAGGTATATTGATTGACATCATGTTAACCCAAAAATGTCAAGTTGCTCTTCAATTTCTAAGTTACATCCGAGACCACACCGTAGCTTTTGGACTACTGTGATCACAAAAGAAAATAGAAGTATGTATTTCCAATTTGGTGTGACTCTTTTGACCACTTTGGAACCTGCAAAGAATTGAAGGTTACTGTACTGCATGCCCAATTGTTGTTGTAGGTGACATTAATTTTTCACCCACTGCAATTGAATACCAGTAGACTTATATGGTGAATTTAGTGTTGTGAGTAAGTACATAACCTGGTGCACTACAATTTTTTCGCTTCAATCATCATTGTAGCAAATGATTTGAGGAGCAATTCAGGCTCCAGCAGTGGCCACAATACACAAACCCTGTTTCCGTCTTCGAGCTGGGTCGATTTGTTTTGTTGTGTTTTGTTTTGTTTGGCTTGGTTGCCCTCCTGCCATGCCACTTGTGGCTGGGGAGCTTGTATTTCGCCTCTTGCATTGAAATTCTGTTTCATTTGTTTAAAAAAATATAAAGAAATATAAAAATTCTGCATCAGATCGAAATGCACAGATCTTCCTGCGTGCATGGCAACAAACTCTTCGCTTGTAGTTCTTGGACTAGCATGTGTGTCGGAATGTTTACCGGTTACGAGTACGTGTCGTAGAGTCTACCTCCGAAATGAAGCACCAAAAGGAGTAGCACTTGATATCTGTGCCTTGATGACATAGCTACAGTAGTCAAACTCGACCAAACCTCCAACAGACTCTTCAAGTTATTCGCTCTGCTCAAAAACGACAAAGATTTCTTCTTCTCTTGCTTCAGAAACTCAGAATGCAGCTTAGACTGTTCTCACTACATGAATCAATCAATGTGCATATTTTGTGATTGCACTGAATGATGAAACAGGGGCAGCAGCTAAGGCCGGAGAAAATGAACTTGGAATTCTTTTTATAGACCTGGCTCGAGCAAATCAGGCGTCACTGATTTCATTTCGTAGCTTGCAAGAGCTTATCCATTGCACTAAAATCACTGCAGAAATTCCAGTGCATCATGCTTATTCTTTAGCTATTAGTGACAAGCTTCTAACCAACCATTCGTTTCTTCAGAATTTTGGTGTAATTGAAAGTTGGTATCAATACACTATTCTGGCATCACTGATTTTCATTTAATTTGTAACTTGCAAGAGCTTGTCCATTGCACTAAAATCACTGCAAAAATCCCAGTGCATCACTCACTCACGATGATTCTTTTAGAATTGGTCACAAGCTTCTCAGTCTCATCACCAACCATTCGTTTCGTTTCTTCCGAATTTTGGTGTAATTGAAAGTGGGTATCCACCATTCCGGTACTAGTCTTCAAGATCTATGTTCTCCTGGAAGCCTGCAAACTATGGAAGTGTGACCTTAAATTCAAGTTAAAGTGACCCAACTCTTCAGATCGCCCAAGCGTCAAGTAGAGTTAATGCAGAACTGAAGAATTCATAATATGCTGAAGGTCAATATTAAAGGTGGTACTAGGTTCATTTCAGAGCTGAAAATTAATTTGGGGGGATGGTTAGACTTCTTGAAATACTTTTTTTTGGTAAATGGAATTTTTCCTGGAAAGACAAATGGAATTGGCATCTAAACAACCCAAGTCATTTCATGTTTTTTGGAGCTTCTTGGGATAAGTGTTGGATTTTTGAAGTTGAAACGCAATGGTCACTAAAAAGCATCCAACGCAATGCTTCATGGACATCCCGCCTTACTTGTCTCCACAACCACACCAAGTCCAAACAAAATGCGAAGTTGTTGGTGACGAAATTCACCCCTACGATGGATAAAAAGAGAGAGGGCAATGTAGCACACCAGGAAAAAATTATGGATAAATGAAAAGCCATAAATATTCCATTTTCAATTTGTAAAAAATATGGCAATGAATGTTCCATTTTCAATTCGTGAGGGACAAATTTCTAAACCCTTGCTGCTTGCCATTTAAATACAAGAACCATGATCACTTACTTTGAATTGGGGACACATCATGGTCCATTTACAAAACCATGCCATGTGATTACAACACCACATGTATATGAACTAAAATAACAGCCCTTACTAAGCTTACATCCTAGCTTTCAGATTCAGATATTGTAACTAAAATGTCCAGCATTCCAAAAATAATGCATTTTGTTGCATTCACTGCAGATTTCCATCATTCTCCTTTCACTGAAAACTCATTAAAAGAATTCTTCTACTGCACCAACCGACCACAATTTCAATTCCCCTGGACAATCGCTTCCTCGCTCAGGTATTCCAAAATTGGTTGAAATTTCATGTGCCTTTGATGGCTGTGCCATGTTCCTCCACATGAGGATTCCACAAGCACGTGCAGCCGGGTGGCCTTCAAATGGTTTGTTGTGTCCGTTTTGCTTCCAAAAAATAAAATAAATAAACAGAAAATTGTTTGCTGCATGTACATCAACATTGACTGCGGCATGCTGACAGCTTTGCACTAACTTAGAAAAGAAAAGAGACCGCAGTATTTGGGGGGCAGTAAAGGAAACACAGATGAATATTAACCCTGTAAGGACGGGCTGGTCTCCAAAGAAATCATCAGTTTGTAATACAGTGGGAATCAATTTGCTTATAAAAATGGAAAAGTATTCATTGAAAGTCAACCTACTGAAGATGATATTCCCTTTTCACAACAAAATTTTGAGGATAAATAGTTGCACGTTTGTCATATATAGAAGAATTTTTTATCATCCATCGAATATTTAGTATTCGCAACAATGTTACAAGGGTAAATGGCCTTTCAATATTGAATTCAGGTGAATGGAAGCCATCAACATGGAGTTCTCCAAATATGTCAAATGCAAAAAATGGGATTTTGACTTTTTTTACCATTTTTGGGATACTTAATTTGCAATATAATATTATACAAGAGACAAGTTGGGACTTTTGCCTTCACATTGTGAATCCCAAAGTCTCACATATACTATTTTATATTCACCTAAAATGGAACCTCTCTAAAATATTAGGGTTGGGACTAGATTGACTATGTTACATTGGAAAAGTTATTACATTAGGGAGGGTCTTTACATTAATGACATTTGTATGTAGTCTACAATGGGACCGGGCAATCAATATTACTTTACAGAAGTTATTACTTTTAGAAAGTATTACTTTAGAGAAGTTCTATTGTACAACCCAAGAATGTTGGGATTTGGTTTTAACTCCTAATGACCCAAGCAACCATTTTTTGACTATTGCCCTTCTTTTTTAAGTTGTTCATTCTCAAATTTTGAATTTAAAAAAATTAATAATCCTCTATAAAAATAGATTGCATTCTAAAGCTAATGGCAATAGTTTCATCAAATTCCAAGTGAAACTCCACCTTGTGAAAATTTTCAAAGTTAAGTAGTGTAATGTAGTTTACAGTTCATTTTGAGGGTTTTGGTTTGGACATAGACTAAAAAGTCAACCATCCAATATGATCCTTAACCACCTAACAAAAAGGATAGATTTATTTCAAAAAGGACAAATCCAAAGAGCTTAAGGAGAAGACAAGTGTCCCATTCTTTTTTTCCTACAATATTACTCTCATTTCAATGACTATTATGCATTGCAAGCTCTACCATGAATTGAAAAATGTTTGGAATGTTGTGAAATTTTACTTATACATTCTCAACTCTCTTATCTTTCACTGAACACAAAAGGGATTATTTTGAAATATTCTCACAAAGATATGTTCCTTCAAAAAGCTTTGCCTTGTATAGTTCCACTGAACCAAATGAAATTTCAAACTTAAATAACTCCTAAATTGTTCAATGAAATAATCTCAATTTTTTTGAAGTGTTCACTCTCCATGTAAACTTTAAGATCCTATGCTTTCATTTTATCCAATTTTAAGAAAAAATGAGCCAAGAAATTGTTTAAGTTCTTGACAATTTTGACCCATTTTGAAAGTACACTTTTCTTGGGTCATTAGAAGTTAAACTAGGATTTAGAAAGTTAGGACTTGGTATGTAGTGTGAAACCCCCTTGAAACTTCATGGTTCTCCATTGTAGATGACAACCAAAGAAGACGCAAAATTATTACATTCACTAAAGAGAGCAAGTTCATTTTAGAAAACAAGGGAATCATGATCAAATATTCTATAATTCAACTCCAAAAATTGTCAATTTTGTCTAATTGGCATGATTGTAGTGCCATAAATTGTGCTATACATCTACACAAAGCCTTACAAATTAGGAAAGATATAGAATTATATTTGGAGTCACATGTCTCAAAAAGTAACAAATGGTAGTATACCATTAAGTGAACAAAATTGAAGTAAAAAACTATTATGATAAACAACACTTCAAACATATTTAGGTATATCCTAAGTTTTTATAAATCAAGTATGAGATTGAGGGTTTTGATGCATTATATATTATAAGTACAATATAAGGAAGTACAAGCATTTGTGTAGATGCACCCAATATATGATGATCTATCTTTACCCACAAGGTTCTTCAACTTATGATAGGCTTTAATTTAGAATTCTTTGAACAAAAGTGTTCAAGCTAACTACACCTAAAATTGCAAAAATAAGAAATTCAATATGATTCCCATTATCATATCAAAAAACTTCATGTGGATTCTTGTTGGTAGTCAAAAGGGATTTTAAAATGCATTTTTTGGACACTATTTGAATAAACTGCAAATTTTCAAAGTGCTGAAAATAAATGTTTCTAAACATGATTATACTCTCATGAATAGTGGGAGTACATTTTAGGCAAGAATCTAGAATGATAGATTTTAAAAGGCAGTTTAAATAAGTTTTACGGTGGAGGCACACCCGCCCAACACTCAACCAATAGGGTGTGCTATTTCCAGCTTTTCAGGGTTGAAATTTGATTTTTTTTGTCATTTCTAAGGTTGGAAATAATATGGTCATGCCACATTACCTACAGTAGTGATCAAGAAAGTATTGTCTTGTATGATCAGAATTGGAAGACTCTAGACATTGCTTATGGGTCAAGAGTTCTTTTGCCTCCCGAAATGCATTGTAATTTCAAATTTCGGAATGTAAATCTGAAAATTTAGCCATCCTCATATTTCTTATCTTCTTACATGGGAAAAATATCCACCACTTCATACTACGCAAAATCTGATCCCAAATTGCTTAAATGATCAGTTAATGGTGCTCAACATTAGATCTTGATTCAAAGCTGAATTTGCTCATACACATGTGATGAGCAACATTTTCACAAAATAGCACATTGAAATAAAAAATAACAACAAGACAGTACACGCTACAAAACCCTGATTGCATGAGCATGAAAATGAAATGGATCAGCTTTAATTTGCCAACTGACTTGAAAGTTTGTATTCGAACTTACCACCGAGGCTTGAATGGATAACTGTCCAATTCAAATTACAGAAAATTCATGCCTAGACTCAATGTTGAAAAAACTTGCAGCACCAACAGGCTTCGAGTATTTGTCAAATGATCCATAGTGAGTGTGATTGAGCATGTACCTTCAACCAAGGCAATATACCAAGCTTAGTATAAATGAGTATGAGTAACATCCCAAAGACACAATTCACATGCTTTGATCGACCCACTACCGAGAATTCAAGGCGATTTCAAATTAATTTTTGTCACTTTTTTTAAAACATTCACAATAATTTCAAATTTTTAAGAATGAATTTGAATTCTTTTCAGAACTTGTTGAAGAGTAGTTATTTCTATAAAATCATTCTGTACAGTGTTAAAAGCAAAGCATATAGGTTGAAAGATATTGAAATTTGATTACACGTCATTGACTTTGTGATTTCAGGGTTAAACCTGAGACTGTTATAGTAACCAAGAAAATAAATTTTGACCACAATGTAATAGTGAAAGGGTGCCCACTCATCATGAGTCTATAAAGCCTTTCATTATTAGTTTTACATTTTTCGAGGGAGGGCTAAAAAAATAGGTTGAAGTTATCAAATAGTTTGGTGATTCTGATAAAAAAATAATTTAGCTTTTTGGTAGCAATTTTTGGCAATTTACAACAAATTTTTAACAGATTTTCTAGAAAATCAAGCAAAATAGTTCCATAGTTCTAGCATAGTGATAGAGTTTCTCTTTTAAACGCATTGTGATAAACTGTCTCCTCTTTCTTCGTCCCCTTCTAATTCCTGAAATTGTCCGCAGCGCAGATGAAGAGAAAAGCATTCAAAAATACAGAAACAGGTGAATCAGGAAGCATTAATGACAACAATAACGAAGACCACCACAAATTCAAACCCAAGTCTCAGATGCGTGTTATAAAATATGTGGTATATATTGAACTCATGAATTATTGAAACTGATAATAAAATTGAAAGAAAAGGTTACCTTGATGAGGTGTTGCGTCACATGCTTGCAAGATTGGCATTGCAGCCTCAACACAATCTTCTTCGTGGTCTTAGCCTGCTTGCGTTTCAATCATCAATTCTACCATCAAAAGATCCAATTCACTTCTAAGACAAGATACATGTGCAACAGATCTCGCTCAGAAGTAGAACAAAAGAAGACTCAGCTAACCTTCTTGTGAAAGACGAGCTTGGTCTCACCACCATAACCTGATTACTTCCTGTCATAACGCCTCTTTCCTGCAACGTTTGAAAAATGATAATTATACAACTATCATAAAACTTTAGCATTCAGAATTTCAAACACACTCTACTACTGAACTCCCCACTCAAAATTCAAGAGCATTCACGAGCATCCCATTCCACCGCAATCCAAACCACCAGCACCCTCACAAATCGAGATACAAAT
Source organism: Pseudoscleropodium purum (assembly GCA_963969395.1). Taxonomy (NCBI): domain Eukaryota; kingdom Viridiplantae; phylum Streptophyta; class Bryopsida; order Hypnales; family Brachytheciaceae; genus Pseudoscleropodium; species Pseudoscleropodium purum. The sequence continues at coordinate 18,310,971 of OZ017803.1, forward strand.
TCCCAAACCCTAACTCTCCCAATTCACCTCCAAACACTACATACAGTGGAACGAATTGACTAATCATAATGTTTTGAGGTAATTGGTAAAAGACATTGCATCGCAGAATCCTCCTCTACATGCATCAAGCCGGTTGACTATCTTTCAATATAGTATCAAAATGACTGAATTTCAAGCGGAATACAAAACAGCAGGCAATTGGCTCCTACTGAAGCAAATAACAGTTGGAAGACTTACAAGAATCCTTCAGGCGCTCTGTTTCATCTTTGGCCCACTTTCTGTATTTTGCTTTGTCTCCTTCCATAGAATGCTGAATGTGCACCAGTAATTTCTCGGCAAGCTCGGTCTCTCTTTTGCTTTTGAACGTCCTGTTCACATGTGAAACTCGGAAGATTAAAAGAATGCTCTGAGTATTGGAACGCAAGATAACCTAATCGGCTTGCACTACAGATTTGTGAAAACCAGGAGAGAGAAGTCCAAACCTGTTTAAAATTCGGCGCCGTTCCTCATCGTCAGCTTCATTTCCATACCCTCTCACACTGCTGCCGAAGAATCGTGTAATCTTGGGATAGCCGGCTGCACTACCTACCTGGAAGCTCGAACCTTTTCTGGAATTAGACGTACTTCCAACAAGTGTAAAGTGCCATCTTCCTGTAGCGTGTACACAATGAAGAGTCTGTCTGCAAAATAGGGTTTGGAAATTTGCGAGTGCATCGACAAACACCTCGAACGGCCCCGATCGTCCTTCGGAGCGGCTGCATCAACGGCTCCGAATTTTCTAGAGCGAGGATTAGGATTTTAGGTTGAAGCAAGCGGGAGATATCACAGAATAGTGCATTTCGGGTTTGCGCGATTTTTGTTTTGTTTTGTTTCTCAGGATGAAGGCATCCGACGTTGTCCGTTGCCAGATTCAGGAATGGTATCCCAAGTTTCGAGCTCGTTCCATTCGGACGCAGATCGTGCCTTTACCGGAGGACTTCGTGAGCTATCTTCTGGAGGATGGGTTGTTTCTTCCGGAGGAGAGCGATGCAATGCCGAGGAGGACGCAGGTGCGGGTGCCGCAACTGGAAGCGGAGGGATATTCTGAATGGGAGGAGGACGACGAAGATGAGATGAATCCTAAACCGCCCTTGCCGACGTTTCCGGAGTTAGCTGCGGAGGTGGAGACAGCGATCGAGAAATTGGGAGGGGACGCGATGCCCAAGCTCAATTGGAGTGCGCCCAAGGACACGGCCTGGATTGCTACCACAGGTGGTTTTGTAACCCTAAACCCTACAAGATTCATACTCCTATCCGGAAGGAGTGTCTCCAGTTTAGGGTTTAGATCTTTTGACAGCAATTACATTGATCATTAGGTGAACAGCGTAATTTAGATGGGTTCAAATCTTACATCTCTTGAATCAGTGAAGCACTCTGCCATTGAGCATACTGTTTTTTCTATGTTTTATTTTTTCAAATTATATGTTTACCGACGAGTTCATGATATTTGGTTTTCATTGAAAGTACTTTTGATTTGTGTCGATCAAAAAATTTGTGTTACTTCACCCTGACTTGCGAATTTGCGATCACAGGAAGCATGAAGTGCCAGAACTTTGGAGAGGTTGCGCTGTTGCTCAAGGCGTCCGACAACGTCGTCCATGATCTTTGTCACGCATTCGATTCATGTGAGGATAAGAGCATGGAACGACCTCCACAAGTGGTGCTCGCGTTGCGGAAGTGGTACGATGTGAGGCCTGAGATGGAGTTTCGTGGCTTCGTGCGCGGGAACGTTCTTCTCGGGGTTTGCCAGAGGGAAGTGACAGGGTTTTACGAAACGCTGCTAGGGCGAGAGGAGGAGCTCGCTGACCTAATTTTGGATTTCTTCTTGGAGAATCTCAAGGATGAGTTTGGGGGTGGGGACTACACATTCGACGTGTATGTCACGAAAGATAACAAGGTGAAGTTGATCGATTTCAATACGTGGGGAGGCTCAACACTTCCACTCTTGTTCTCATGGGAGGAATTGGAAGATAAATTTTTGGAGGCGCAGGGTACGACTTTGAACCCTCATGTTGAGTGCCGAATCGTGACGAATGAAGGATTGGTGCAATTGGGATTACGAGTAGGCACTGGAGTGCCTATCGATTTTGTGAATCAGGGAGCGTGGGAGGATATCATCAGGCGAGAGTCAGAACGCGAGACTCGTGATCTCGAGAGGGGAAGGGCTGGAGCATGAATTTGAATGAGTTTTAAGCAATTTACACACACCATAAATCTTGCACATGCCTAACAATTCTTCTTTTTACAAGGTCTTGATCTCCTTGCTTTGAGGTCGTTCCGTATGATAAGACTACACCAATGAGGACTATGTTTCTGGTCATTCTTGCTGGTCACTTATTCTACCTTGTAATTTGGGAATTGGCATGATCTGGCTGTAAGCCCTTAGCTCGATACGTTAAAGCTTGCATCCCTGCCTGCTCTCTCGACTTGCAAGGTGGGGTGTCAAGAATTCTGCATATGATTGAGATTATAGGACATGAGAATTCAGCGTAGTTTTCCAGGTTTTGCGTAGCTCTAGGTTGAGCCAGTTGATGATTTCTTCTGAGACTGCAGTGCCAAGAAGTTCAAGAGCAAAGACTAAGAGAGGGAAAGACTTGCTCGTCTATGTTGCTAAAACTGGAAGGACTGAAGAAGCATGCTCAGTTGCCTTTGTTCAATGGCCTGAAAGCAGCACGTTGTAAGAAGCGGCTGGACCCAAGTAGGTGGTTGCAGATGAAGAAGTGCATGTCTGAGATCAACATCTCTTGATTGAAGCTGCGAATGGAATTTCCAGTCAAATGGGATGCTCATCCGCGTCCTATGTGGTGGTGAAACTGGACCAGCGAGGGAATCAGCCTCGCACATTCTTTTCTTCTCTCGCCGACCCGGCTAAAGCAGCGGAGTACGACACTGGATTTTTCAGAGATGGCACTGGAGGGAGTGGTTTAGGGTTGCGTGCTGTTCTTATTGACACGGATCCATTGGTGCTTGGATTTTCGTTGCTGTGCTAATAGTCCTGAAAATCTGGGGTGACTTAAGGGAGAGGATACTATTTGCGTCACTTTACAAATGTAGGAGTTTGATTTGGTGGAGATGTACAGAGTTGTGGAGAGATCTTTAGGTACAATAGCCAAATTGGTTGAAGTCAAGTTTTGATCACTATGCATGGATGTCTTATGCAAGTCAAACGTGGGAGGTTGTAGAGCAGTGTGAGTAATATTTGACAACCATTTTTCCATTCAAAGATCAGTGACACAGACTTTTAGCTTACACCACTTGCTAGCAATTACAACCAAGTGTATGAATAGATGGTTGACGTTGGTATCAGGGGGTAGTATTAGAGACTGAATCAGGCACTTAACAGTTTAACTCTGGAACGCTGGGCTGGTCACACCGTGATCACTCATTGGAGGTCAAGCTACTGTGCAAGATCTCCCCTTTTCTCACAGAATTCCAAGGATGAACACTTACACTTCTTACATAGAAGGTTTCTCTGTCATCCATAACACACTTACTGTTTGCAATGACATTACAGGGTTTAAGTTTTCTCTACCTTAAGAGAGTTGTTTGCACACACTCTGTGTCTGTGGCGACATTACAGGGTTTGAGCATGCTTTACCTGAAGTGAGTTGTTCGCATGCATGGTTGGTTTGAAGGTGGAATGGTTTCATGTTGCGTTTGCCACTGGAAGATGTCGGTGACACTGATTTCGTCTACTTCATGTCTAAGTTTTGTATTGCTGAAGATTTGTTGGGAACCAAAGGATTTGGTCATTTTGAAGAATGGCGTGCAGAACGAGATTGTGGAATATGGTATCTTTTGTTAATTGCTTCTGTGCAGGTGGAATCGTAGTACCCTCCAGACTGGGATTTAGAGGTCTACTTCGTGATGACGGCGGCTGGACTACTTGCGTGACTGGTACTTTGTTCGGAACCCTTGACTGTCAAGTAAACTCCTGAAGCATGACCTCTGGAATTTGGACTTAGCAGAACTTTTCATCTGCAGCATGTCAACAACTTTTGGCTAACTAAAGCGTAGTTGAGTTTCAATGCTTAGAACAGTGAGTGGGTTCAGGAGGTTGAATCATCCTAAAGGCTACTCCGTAGTCTAATTGTAATTTCTTTCACCGTATTTTCACAATACAATATGATCAAATGTGTGGGCACTTTCATATAGATCGAGGGAGTAAGGTAGGTACTCCTCAACGTGCCACTTTTTGCTAGTGAGCCTACTTGCTATTATTAGACTGGGCAGATTTTCATATGATCCTGTTGGCAAGTGAAAGGAGGTTCCAATACACCAGAGAATGTGGCATGTGGATATTGTATGCAAAAGTTATTAAGGAATAAAGTTTGGTTCTAAAAGCATTTCTTTCACATAGGTACAGAATTGACTTTGGAGATGTACACATAGTATAGATGGCACTTTAAGGTCAATGGCACATTGGGGTGTTCCTACCTTAGTATCCATTTGGAGGATGAATGTACGATTAGAGATAAGAGGAGAGTAGTTTAGGTAGAAGTCCACTTTCCTTGTTGTATATTACATATAATAGATGGCAATATAGCAATTGACATATCTCAAAAAATTTAGCATCCTTTTCTAGAGATTGGAGAGTTAGAGATATTTTGTAAGTGGAGATCGTGTTTAGTAATAGAAGTATGAAATTGTCTGTTGATAACAAGTCGTTTAGTTGTGGTATAAATTATACATTGATGATGGCACCTTGAATCTTAGTCACAAGGTTGACTATAATTGTGAATTTTGTAATTGGATGAGCATCATCTATTTTTTGTGTAGCACTTGCAAAATGAAATGTACTTTTTGCATTGGTGTTGGTAGTTGCTCCATATCTTATTCAACGGAAAGGAAAGAGGAAATAAGAGAATGTCTATGCAATTTCATTGGTTTAATGGTCTGTTGGTAGTGTAGATTTGAACCGGACTAAAAGGTGGTTGTCCAAAGTAGTTATGAGGTTTAGGTGTCATGAGTTAGTCCTTTGTCATCCTTTAGTGGGAATATGCATTGTAGCTAGCTAGCTAGTTGTATCATTAATATTGTCCTAATGGGGGGTTTGACTGCATCACATATAGAATATGCATAGTAGAAAGTATATTTTTAAGATATGGTGAATCCTTTCATCTCCTAATATTTTGTGAAGTTGATGCAAACTTTACAAGCATATGAAGTAAGAAGACATCTTTTGTATGCATCAATGTAAAATATTTGGAAGTCAATTGGATACATCTATCATAAGAGGTATGTTGTTGAAGCCAAAGCATGACTACATGACTTTTACTTTTTTTTCTTTTTTTCTTTTTTTTTGTGTGTGTGTGTGATTCATAAAAGGCCAATTTATTACATGTCTTTTGTTATCAACCTTGAAAAGAATAAGCATTTTTTGCTTGTGACAATTGGAGTGCAAACTTTCCATGCTAACATAGTTTGTTCTAAAAGTGACCATTAAAGGGTTGGTTTGCCTTTATGATAGGTTCTATCAACAAAAAGGTATTTTTAGCTTATATTTAAGAGAAAGAAAAATAGAAGTGGTTTTATAGTTTTCTAAGTACTATTGAATTAGTGATGACTTTTCCAAGATGTTGCCATCCGAGGCACCTATCTTTGGCAAAATGCATATATGTAGCTTGCAAAAGAAGGATGGAGAAACCATAAAGAAGCATTAGGACTTGCAACAAATAACAAGCAAAGGTCCTAATGTATCCTTTTCTTTTTTGAATTTGGCCCATATTTGTGTCAATTTAATTCCTTAGATTCTTCATTCGCCATGAAAAGGTAGTTGGTTGGCCAACTTGATTTCAAAACTTTACAACACCTCTACTTTATCTTCAACCCATTCAATGTCCATTTCAAGACCACTTCATGTTCCTTTAATACCTAATTATAGGGGTGATTTCAAAAAGACTAGCACTTTTACAACAATCAAGCACATTCAAATGACTCCACTTGCCTCTTTACTTGCTACTACCTCTTAGACACACATTCTCATAATTTCACTTTGATTTACAAGTGATCACAATTTTTTTTGACACACATGAAAGGTTACCTTTACTACAAAAATAATGAGTAAGATAGGAGGTCCATACACGGATCATTTAAGAGCAAGAACTGATTTTTTGGGGAGGTGAAACTTCTTGAAGTTGATTTTTCAATAAATTTTCCTTAGAAGACAAGTGGAATTGGCATCTAATTCAAGTCATTTCATATTTTTTGGAGCTTTCGTGGAATTAGTTATGAAACTTTGAAGTTGAAATGGCAAAGGGCTCTACAAGTGTCCAAGCACTTCCTAAAATGTACATTATTTGTACATTGTTAAAGTCTACCAAAAAAAAAGCAACGTATATATACAATGTACATTTGAGGACATGGATGCTTCTAGAGCATGTGCGCTTTCAGAACCTCGTACCTTACATGATCCCAGCTGCAAGCAGTCTTGGACAAGTGTGTGATCCCAATTTGACAAGTGGAAGTTGTCCAACCATATGTCTGCACTCTGCACCATATCCTTATGATAAACATGCAACACACAAATTGCAGCGAGAGTGTACCTTACAACTAGAGACAGTTGATTGTACAACTGAAAGCTTCGTTATTACTCCTCATTTGGAATCTTCCGTAAGCTTCCTCCGATCCACTTTATACAATGGCAGTTGTTTCAATCTCATTTGTACCGCAAAACAAAACAACAATCTGTCGGCACTATCCGAAGCTTTGCATAGAAACAAAAGTAATCAAAGACGGAGAGAACTTCGCAACACCTCACCACTTGATTTCTCAAGTCAACCCAATTCTCTCTTGTATCCATCGATCACAGAAGGTCACTCTCTCGATCGATTCATACATTGTGCGAAGTGAACCAACTTCGAGGTTTCTCGGGATCCAATTCAAGCTGCTGGAGTGGCAGTGAGCCTTCATTAGAATGTTCGTTTCAGCTTTCCTGCTGAGGCGGATCGGATTATACAATTGCAATTGCCCCTACTTCGTACACATTCCGCCCCTCGATCTATGCTTTAGAACAACTGTATTGATATTATTCTAGATTCAACCGAGATATAGAGTTCAACATGCATGATTATGCAAGGAACTTAATTACAAGCTGACAGAGCGGAGTACGTGCAAGCTGACAGTGATGCTGCACCCACAAACTGAAGAATTGTTCTAGAAAAGTGCCAAGGGTAACATGCGGAAGTCCGCAAGTTACGGTAGCTGTGAGAAATAGTACAGACAGACTACCAGATTGAGAATTCGATGAATCCGGCAGCCCTACCTGCAGTACAAGCAATAAGGTCTACAGGTACCCCCTCTCCAAAACTGCCACTAATAGCTACTGTCCCTAATTAATGTTATAATACTGTTTGAATGTTTATATTTTCTTATTGGCAAGTGAAAGTAGGTTCTGACGCACCAAAGAATGCAATATTTGGATACTACATGTAGAAGTTATGAAGGAACAAAGTTTGATTCTAAAAGTGTTTCTTCCACATAGGTGCATAATTGAATTTGGAGAAACACACAAAGGAAAGAGGATGGCATTTTAGTGCCACTGGCACATTTTTGGGTGCCAACCACAAACAAACTTTCATATTCAAACAAGTACATTAATGTTGAAAATGTTCAAAACTTTTATTCTATGTTTAGTTGTTTGTAAAATTATTCAACAATGCATAGGCATGGGTGTCTTTGCAAGTCATTACAATAAGCAATTAATCCTTAAACATCACAATTTTTGAAAACATGTTGAAAAGCTAGCCAAACTATTCATTTAAAAATAAATACATTCTATATGGACAAAAAAATAAAATAAAAAGAAATTTTGAGTTCTTGGGGGAGTTGATGTTGGATGGACTTGAGTATTTTGTGTTTAGGAAAATATGATTGTTTCTCTTGAATACAAAATGAAATAAGATAAAAAAAAATCATATTTCAAGAAAGATGGTACATTTCTTTACCTTCAAAAATAGTTTCAAAACATCAAAACTGAAATTTGATATCATAAAAACATGCCTAAAATTTGTACAAGGATGTTGAGGTCAAAAAATGTCTTTTTCAATCATTATAGAAATGAAGAATATACCTATTGGTGCATCATTTTTGAGTGACTACCTTTGTCCTACACCAACTACCTTCCAAGAATTAAAAAAAATAAAACATTCAAAACTTCAAACCTTGAAAGGTTTAAATAATAATCCAACAACTGACACTTAATGATGGAGAGAAATCAACCCATAAACAATGCTAAGGACATTTTCCAATCAATGAACGATAAAGAATCTCTCCTAGGAAGACAAAAGTGCAAATATTACATCCTCCAAATTTTGTGTGAAAAGGGAAGGTCATCCATCTATAGTAGTGTGACTTTCAATGAATGCTTTTGCATTTTTTTTAAGCCAACAATTCACACAGTGTCAAAACAAATGATTGATTTCCTTCCCTTAGCACACAAAATTTGGAGGATGAATAGTTGCACTTATGTGTTGCATGTTACAAAAGATTCTTTGTCATTCATCGGCCAAAAAACATCCGCCGCATTGTTAATGAGTTAAAGATTAGAGATCAGCCGTTTCTACAATGCTAGCCGCATTATTTACCTACTCAACATGCATTAGAAGTTCACCCTTTCACGGAATGACGAATCACTCCCACAGCTGCCGGATTTACTTACTTGAGTATCCTCTACGGATTCTTCAGCCAGTTCCTTCCGCCCAAGGCGCGCCACTCGCGGCCGCCGCCCACGCACCTCGCAACTAAGTCTTAAGAATGAGTATAAATTACCAAAAGCAGTGACGGAGAATTTCAGCAGCCAGTGACGGAGTGAGTAAGCCAGTGCACCTGGCTGCTGCTAAAGTTGTTAACACAGTCACAGTAGCTAGATCAGAGGGAGAACGTGCCGCGCAATTCTTCCACTTTGCAATTCTTCCACTTCGGAAAGACAAGGTGAAAGTCTGTCGATGGTACTCCGCAAGACCGCAAGAGCTCAGAAGATCTGATCGAGAAGAGCAGAGCAGAGCAGAGCGGAGCACGTAATAACGTATTTTCTTCCACAGTTTCCAACCATTGAATGAGCTTGAGCTTGAGCTCCACATGTGTTGACTTCCTCTGACAGAATCTTTGCTGTTGTAAGGTAGTGGCTCTATGTTATGCTTGAAGGAATCGGAAGGCGTGGAAAATGAATGTACCTTACCTACACAACTAGTATTTTATAGTATAGATTTAGCAAAGACATGCAAGAGATCAAGGCATCGTTGATATCTGGCTCTGGTTCTACACTTGGTGAGTGGTGACTGGTTGTCGAATATTTAGTTTTATATTATAGGAAGATTTCGACATTTACAGTGGTGCAAAACTGGGGATGTGGCCACTTGGAGGTGGTGGCTTTGAGTTTTGCCTCGTGCAATGAAACTCCCTCTCATTTGTTGCAAAAAGAAAGAAAAAGGGAGGTGATTTGCACTATTGAACTCTCTTGTAGAGTAGAGTAGGGTACAGTGATCACACAACATGATAAGATAACATTCAGTAGCTTTCATGCGCAACATCTTTCCTTCATGCACCTTCTGCATCTCATTGAGCCTCCACATGTCTACTTAGCTAAAGGAGTCGACCCATTTCCGATCACTTAAGCAATTACGCATATTTGGAGCACAAGTTTCTTGAGTGGAGAAATTTTCCCATGTATGGAAATAGAGTTTAGATGGATTCCATATTTTTTTCAGAATTTTAGGTCTCAAAACATAATTTATTACTATGAATTATTTAGTTGAAGATTCTATTCAATCTATTCTTGTTATATAGATTTTGCTATTTCCAACCACGGGTTGGTTGCAAAATTAACCAAGACTACAACTAATCATAATGTGCCACAACTATATTGGGAATTGTGCCATAATTAATCTCCTGCTCTCAAAATACAAGCAATTCCATAAATTTTGAATGCATTGAGAATTAGTTACAAATTTTCAAAGATGCAAGGTATAGGGTGTTGAAAGTATCATGTTGGTGATGCCAAAATGCATTTGATGCACATGAAAAAATGACACTATTAGTATCAAAACACATCACAAAGAAGAAGTTAAAATAAGAAAAAGTGTACCTAAAATTGATCACCTATAAGATTGCCAACTCCACAATATTATAAATAGAATTGCACACTATTCAAAATGGCCCCTATACTTGTTCTTGAAATGCACACCATTTGGGATATCCTCCCTATTCATTTTTCCTTTGAAAATAGGAGTCTATTTTGAGAAGTGGTCCATTTTAGGTGTAGTTATCATACTATAGAGCTAAGGCAGTAACAATGCCATAAAGTTTAGTAGCATACAATGTCACTATTTTGGTTCTATAGTATACGGTGTAGAATATTCCACATCCAAGAGTAGTTCATAAGTAGCAAAGTGGACAAGGGGAGGTTCTATGTGATGAGTAGGGTATATAAAAAAATTGCAATGGGCATGAGGCTACCAAATGTTATAGCATGCAAGTAAATGTTATGATTGCACCATTCAAAGAATTTTGCATAAAATAGAATACAATTGAAAGTTTTTATTTTTGTATAATTAACATCTAATTTTTACACAATTCCAATCAAGCATACCAAATTTAAATTTCAAAAAAATGAAAATCCCACTTTTAATTAATTGTTTCATTTAATATCCATGATTTTACATAGCAATTGATTGGTGGTGAATTTGTTTTAATTCAACCATGTAGATATGTAGGAAACATCTAAATGCACATCTTTCATGTTAAAAACACCCCATTAAGTAACAAAGATACGATCTATGAAGAGTTCAATGTGAGGTGTCATACGACCAAATTTTGTAAAATAAATATTTCTATATTTTAACTATATTTTGGCAAAATAATTGTACCATAATTTTTGAAAGTATAAAATTAGTCGTATTTCAAAGGTCATAAATAAAAATCAAATTACACTTGTATTCTAAACCATTCAAGATTATTAGACAAGCACAATAGGATGTCTATAATATAGTTGCAAGGTATTATTACTTGAGTATGTCCCTTTGTAATTTAACTGCCCTAAATGCCTTAGGATTTTTTTGAGCTTCTTGGAGTTTGCTCAAAACTATTTACAAAAATTCCAAGATTTGATAAGTTTTATCAATTTAAATAAAATTGTAACCGTATGAATTTAAATTAGACATGTTATAGATTACATAGGATAGAAAAAGCACAACAATATTACTTATGGATTAAAAGATTATAATAATGTTTGATCATGAAGGTGTTAAAATTGTGAAAGTTATTTGAAGTCTTTGATTCTTTTTTTTTACAAGTCAATTTTTGAGATCACGAAAAATTAATGAGGTTAAAAGACATAACATACATAACTACAATAAATTAATGACTTCCAAACAGGGTTGACGAATCTCTACGTCCGCCTGAAAAAGGCGTTCGTAACCCAAATGTTCGGACGGTCGAACATCTGTCCGCACGGACGCCAGCGGACGCAGCGTCCCTCCCGCCGTCGGAAGGCGGACAGGCAGGGCGGGGCAAACGGACGGGGCGGATAGGGCGGGACGGGGCGGATGCTGTGGACATAGCGTCCGCGTCCGGACGTCCTGTCAACCCTGCTTCCATTCCTTCCAAAATCTATTGTATGATTTTTTAAATGAAATTTCCTACATATTATTTTCTACAAGATCCAATTTACTATTTTAGGCTCACTTCTAAAAGTCCTAATATTAAAATACCTAGATTTGCAATGGACACCCTTGCACAAAATCTTTCATAAAAAAATCATAAACCAATTTTTTAAAATTAGATTTTTGATATTAAAAAAAAACTTTAAAATAAATTCAATTAAAAAAACTACTAAAATAGTATCTTAGTAAGAATTTATTTATTTTCAGAAGTATTTGAAACCAAAATAGGTGCCTTGGACATTTAGGGGTTAAAAATGGAGGAACCCTCCAATGACTATACATCAAAATTAAACTTCAAAATTTGTACATTTTCATTTTATAACTATTTATTCTTGAATTTCTTTATTTTTGTTTGTGAAAGGTGAAATCACATGTCTTTTATAAGTCATAAAATTTTAGATTTTGGCATGAAAATTTGAAATTATTGTAATTTTTTAAGAAGAAAGTGAAGAAAATTCATATCAAAGAAAAAAATAATTAATATTATATCTGAAATTTTCTTCATAGTTGTATGTAATATTGCAAGATATCATGTTATAAAATAATTGGTTGAGTCTTTCTATAATAAAAAAAAGTTTATGGATTGTCGTTATAATTTCAAATTTCAAATTTCAATATATTTTTCAATTTTATAAAACTTTCAAGTTTTCAAGATGGAAGAGAAACTAGACTTCATTAACTTCAATTTCAATAGTTGATTTTAAATTCTTAAAATAATCATTTTTATAGCTGAAATTCATGTAAAGAGCTAGGAGCTTGAGGTCACCAAAATACACAATATGATGATCCGTGTACAAAGCATCTTCCTCTATAGAAAAGTCAACAATACAACAAAGAGAGAATTTCCAACACCACCTTTTGCAAAAGCACTCAACCAAGTCCTCTAAAAAAATTAGATGAAAAAAATGTTTTTCTTTGTTTCTTTGGAAGTGATGAATGTCAATCCATAGGCCATTTTTGTGAACTTTGAGGTGTTTTAGGCTAAGTGGCTTACATAACTATGTCTAAAGTAGGCAAACCACTATAGATTGTTTTTGTCATTGCACATAGTTGTACTTGTAGTTGGATTCACAAATTGTATTTAACAAAATAACAGCATACCATAGAAAATTAGATGTGTATTTTGATCAACTCATTTTTGATAAAAAAAGAAACATACACTATATGGGCAATCAAAGGAAAATCACAAAGCTTCCCATTATAGATCATAGGGCGGGGGGGGGGGGGGGGGGGGGGGGATAATTCTTGTCTTTTGGGATGCTAATATGTCTCTTTTGATTCTCTAAATATATGATTCTAATGATAATCCACAAGTACTTTCTATAATGTGGAATAAAGAACAAGCCTTTTCCATGTATTGAAGACACATATTTGTGTCCATTCATTTTATAAAAGGGTGAATTATCAACCCAATTTCAACTCTTTGAAAACCCCAATTCTACACTCTATATTTTTACTACAAGGTAGAAGCATGCTATAGGTGTATTAATGTTGGCAAATCCAAAAGTACTTAAAAGTTCTCATAATACACTCTCCCCATCTCATAAAGCATACATGCTCTCATGCATGGTCCATCCTTGTTATCTTAAAATTATCACTACTATAGAGTCTCCTACTCTAATTAGGTATGTAGGCTTGGCATAGCTCAAATTATTCCTAGGAGTACTGTATGAATAAACTTTCAATTTATGCCAATCTCAATAAGACATTATAGTCTTTATCTCTTTCTCTATTTTGAATACAATTTTATTGAAATGATAATCATTTTGTCTCTCTTTTCTTTGCCACTCTAAATTGAATTAGGCTTGAAGAAATGCTTCAACTTCAAGTATGTAGATGGTTCTAGATTTTTATTGGAAAAATTAGGTTTTGCAGAAAGTTCATGTTGATTTACAATAATATCTTAAGTAGGTCACAAATATAGTTTTAGCTCTATATTGAAATTTTTGAATCTCATCCTTACAATTGTAGAATGGCAAAACCAATTTTTATCCCTTATTTAGCCTTAATAATATTATACATTCAAATTTTTTGAGATGTTAAATTTCATCAAAAACATAATTAAGTAACAATTATCAAATACAAGGAGATCTAAACAAAGAATACATCTTGTAGTTTTTGTCAAGAAGGTAAGAAATCATTAAAGTATTATTCCATGCCCGTATACCATTTAATATACAAAATTTCACTGCAAACTACCTCTTCAAACTAATAAATCTAAGTAGTTCTTTTGTTTTTTGTGAGCTTTATTGTACAACATTTTAACATTAAAGTACACATTTGATAGAAATTTAGGAATTGGTTTGCAAGTTTTAGGGTGAACTATTATTAGAAGATATACAAATTTTGCAATTCCATCATCTAAAATTTGGTAAAATATTGATATTAAGTGTCCAAAATCATCTTCAAATTGATAATTTCCTTAAAATTTTATAATGTACAATTTGAGTACTTGAAGTATGTTTCTACTCTACATTAGAATGCAAGATAGCCAAATTGGGTCCATCATTAGGGATTCCACTTAGATTGGATCCATAATAGGTTTGCCTACCTTATATGTGCAAGATGAACCTTATGTTGAAGCAACCCAAAAGGACACTTTTGCCTGTCTTACAATATCCTTCAATCAAATTTCTATTTAAAAATCAAATTATCAATGATTTCAAGAGGATTCCAATCAAAATTGTTTCATAGTTTTGACGACACTTAGATTTTGTTTTGTAAATTTACAACTTACAGGGTGCACTCCTTCATATATTTTGCATACACTTGAATTGATGACTTATTTAATGGGGGGCTATTTACCTTGAAAAATAGAATATAAGACATGGTATTTTTTTTAATAAATGTAAATCTTTGTATTTTAGAGTGCCCTATTGGTATTTTTAATTTGTTGAGGGAGTCATTTTAAAGTACCCTATATTACTTGCACCTCATTTTTTTCATTATCGTTGATTTTTTTTCTTTATACTTCATTTTTTCCCTTGTATCATACAATTGTGAATGTGTGCAATATTGTGAGACATACTACAAGAACATGAAAAATAAAAGAGTAAACCATACGCAAATAAAGGGCACCAAAAATCAAACACAATAATGTAACACCAAAGTAAATGAATGTTGCGATGGACCATTCCAAAGCAACAAGAATCCTAAACCAATTTTGAACAAGCCAACAAGCTTATTGCATTTTCCCTCCAGCATGTTGTTAATGGAAATTCAAATCCATTCATTCAATAATGCATTTGGAAAACCTTATTTTGGATATTACATTGGATATGTACCATCACTACCATGTGTTGAAATTTAGGCCATTTGGTAATGTACTAGGTCCAGAATACATCCATAACTTGATAGAAAGTAGGTTTCTCATCCCCAATCACAATTTTAGAGCTTGTATAATCTACTATCTACTATCTCATTTTGTATATACTATTGTACATGTATTGTTTAGATAATTTTATGGTATTATATCCAACCCTATATTACATATAATCATGTTTCACACTTTTAAAGCCCCCTATAATACATGTAATTTGTTTACAAATTTTACCTATAATGAATATATTAGACCCTATATTTTATGACACATAGTTCCTATGTTTATTTGGAAGAATATTTTGGAATTAATATACAAATATGAGTTGTAGATTTTGAGTCATAGATTTTATCCATATGATTAGATTCATTGGTGCTATCACCAATATTTTTTTATAAATTTTGAAAGGAAAAATTCTAAATTCCTTCTAAATTCCTTTACAAGCAAAATATTATCATTTTTTGAGTAAAACTTGTTGGAATGGATTTGAAACAAGGTTCTCTTGATATGATGATTTTTTGAAATTTTTGTATTCTTTTAATCTATGACCTCATTTTTGCCAATCCACTTTTGAATTAAAATCAATGCAATTTTTGGTTTGACACACTTCCATTTTTGTAATTTTAGAAAAATATGAACTCTAACAACACCAAATCCAACCACTAGATAGGGCAACAACTTGATAAAATATCTAGACAAATTAGATAACTTTCATCCAAGTAGTAATGAAAAAGAAAATTGAATGTCAATTTGTTTATCGTCCAAATTTTGGACGTCTAAGTGCTCTAGGATCAAATGCCAATTCCATCTGTCTTTCAAGGAAAATTTACTGAACAATCAATTTCAAAAAGTTTCACCTCCCCAAATTTAGTTTCAACTCTTAAATGGATGCTTTATGGACCTCCTACCTTAACCCTTGAGCGTCGTAGTGCCTCAAATATGGCCTCTCAAAACTAAAAGATTTTCTTATTTGACTATTATAATCTTTTCAACGATATGGTCAAAGTATGTGTAGTTCTTTTCCTACAGCTCCAGACATGTCTCCAATACCAATTGGTATGGTCAATATGTGTGAATCTCTTTTTAGGTGATAGTTTGATTGGAATGAATTCAGAAGAGTTTGGATTTTAGTAAACATGTTCTAAGCGCTCAAGGATAAACCAAATCAAGTCACAACATCAATTTTTTTCATAAACCAAATCAAGCCACGAGGATGGTGGGCGGCCAGGCCTGTTTTTTTGCCTGGCCAGGGCTAAACAGGGCGTATAAATTGTGAATGTAGTTATTAGGCACTCAAGGTGTATAGTGACACTTTGTGTCACTATGCACTCCCCCCCTCAATTTTTATTTAAATTTTTTTATTTTACCACCTCCACTCACCCCCACCTATCATTTAGAATTTGATTTAAATTTTTTTTATCTTACCCCCCCTCACCCCCACCCCCTCTTGTAATCTTCAGAATCAAAGTTTTTGACAAACAATATGGGACAATTGATCCTGTATCCAATATTGTATCCGTATTCAGTACCCGTATTCAATACCCGTATTCAATATCCATATTCAATATCCGTATTCAGTACATGTATTTAGTACGCATATCTAGTACCCATATTCAATATCCGTATTCAGTACACATATTTAGTATGCATATCTAGTACCCGTATTCAATATCCGTATTCAATACATGTATTTAGTACGCATATCTAGTACCCATATTTAGTACCTGTATTCAATATCCGTATTCAGTACACGTATTTAGTATGCATATCTAGTACTCATATTTAATACCCATATTCAATATCCGTATTCAATACACATATTCAGTACACGTATTTTGTACTCATATCCAATACACGCATTTAGTACTCATATCCAGTACCTGTACCCGTATTCATATTCGTATTCAATATTTGTATTTTATATTTGAACGGCTCAGATTAAATTTCACAAGATCAACATCTTGTGATTTTTTGAGAAATCAACATCAATTTTGAAGGTAAGCATTTTTTTTCAAAAAAATCAACGGCTCACAAATTTTTTGAGAGAGGAGGGGGGGAACTAATGAGAAACTAGGGTGGCAGGCAAGTTTCAGTGTATAGTTATCCGTAGAGGCCAAGTTAAAGCCTGTCCCGGGCGAGGCCTGTTTCCAGTGAAACAGTGGAGATGCTCTGACTCCGTACACTCCGTCCCTGCCTTAAATACTAGGGGAGTTGCCACCAGGGGGTGGCAGTCAATAAAGCAAAATCAACACCCCGCCACCCCGGTACGCTTTCTCATCGCGAGGACTTTCCCACTGCCTGCCCGGAACTCGCGAAGTCGCTTCCAGCCCCCTTGACCACGTCCTTGAGAGGCCTGCAGTCGTCCGACACGAAGAGCCTTCTCGCGACCTCTACCAGTCCGGGCAGCAGTCTGCGCACGCCAATCACGCTCCCAATTACTAACGACAGGCGTAGGCAGTCATCGACTTCCCTAGTAAACAACAGCCGCGTTCATTTGTAGCCAGTCTCGCCTGCCCCACGTCGACTGCAGCCTTGAAGTCTCCCCAGCCTGTCGGTACAGCAGGGCGTCTGTTGCTCTATTCACACACCCAAATCTCGGGACCAGCGTCACCAGCGTCATCAAAGCGACCAAACGTGGGACTTAACCTCGGCGATCAAGGTCACTAAGCTCTGTCACAGATCACAACTGAGAAAAGAGGAAAAAAACGTCCGTTTCGCTGAACTTACGATACCTGGGCACTTTTTAGTCACCTTCCTGAAACAGAAACTCATACCTGTCCTGGATTTTGGACTTACATGTACATTTATGCGACAATTTAAGGGTCACTGTAACGAAATTAACCGTAAGCTAATCACAGTCCCTCCACGGGAAGTCGGGAACTCCGGCCAACGTGGTACATTAGGGGTGCATCTTGCTGATTGGGCGGAGTCTCATAGTCACTCGTTTTCTTCACTCACCACCTTTAACTTTTTTTAAAGTTCCTCACGCAGTCCCGCCACCTTCGAGTCGTCGTCGTCGAAAGTTGCCATGTCCTTTCGCTGCGATTGCACGTTTGGTACGGAATGTCATAGGCTGGTATACTTCCGTTTGCATTGCTAGCTGGGTGGAGCCATAAAGCCTTCGCGTGGACCTGTGTGTATTATCAACTAACGTCGTCGCTTGGTCGAACTTAAACTGGCGAAAACAAGTCGATTACTGACATTCAGGAGATCAGAGCTAGTAACGTGGTGTGTACAGGGTCCAGCGTGTACAGTGGTGCAGTGGAAAGTAGTCAGCAGTTTGATTCGTCTCTTTACGTGTATAATGTCGTTGCTAATAAACTAAAACGAGTGAGAGGCGTTCACTGGTCGTCCGGCGTCGAGGTTGTTATCAGAGCTCTGGCAGTTGAATATATCACGAGAGAGGGTTCAGTTCGTTGATGCGAGTTCGTGGACGACTAGCTTCATGAAGAGGACTGCATCTTCGCTTAGTTAGCTATTGGAGAATTGAAGGAGCGCACTTGATCCTTCTGTGTCTGTAAGTGTGCGGGTGGGGCGTTTGGTCTGTGCTGCTACTTGCAGCTTGCTAGTACGTGGAGGGAGGAAGAGCAGAGGCATGGATTCCAGAGTATAGGACTTGATTTCGGACGTGCGCTGCATGTTCGAATTTAAGTGGGTGCTAGAATTTAACGGTTTTGGTGTACTGGAATAGAGACGGAGCGTGACCAAGCTCCGCAGCACGAATTAGGCCGGGTGTATACCTAGGGGCCGGGAGACACACTGAAGCCACAGTTTAACTGCTTCGGAACGACCTAACTCAAATTCATTCGACAAGCAGACGGGTGAATGAAATTCGCAATTGATGAGCTTCTGCAAGACTATTTCAGGACGGTCCAACATAAATTGCAGAAGGTGTTACAGCGCTTAAACTAGATAGAGTCACATATATATTTAGACTCCGCAGTAAGTCTATAAACAGACAAAGCTTGAAGTCAATTTTTCACATTATATACATCGATCACGGACTTCTACAAGCGACGAGGAAGAGAATCCGAAGTTGCAGCTACAGATTGATTGCACCTAAGACACAATCAAGATTATGGAGCGAAGCAAATCCACCGGATTCGCGAAGCTGACGGGCAGGCAGCCCTCGACGAAGCGGACGCAGCTTCGGTCGGATGAAGTGATGGTGGACGTGGTGAGCTTGTCGGAGCCTGAAAGCTACTCAAATTGGGCAGATCCCCATGCTGAAGAGGGGCACGGAATGCTGGAACTCAGCTTTGACGTGCACGGCGACCAGGTAACCCTGCGAAGCGTGAATTCGGACGCAATCGCGGAGGTTCCCGGCGAGGAGCAGATGTGGGAACGCACTAGCTCCTCCGACCGGCGTCGCCACAATCGAATTTCCTCCGCCACGGGTTCGCATGCGAATTCGCGCTCCAAGTCGTTTCGGGAGAGTATAAAGGCTGTGGGGAATATGGTGCAGCATTTCAGCGGTACCCTCACCCGAAATTCACGGAACGAACGGGGCACACGACTGCAGGATGTCCCCATGTTCCAGTCTGAGGCGCTCGGCATGGACCCCGAGCTTGGACTAGACGGTCGAAACATGCAGAAGAGCGCTTCACGCGCGGAGTACGCCATCCAGGGTCTGCGAATGATCAGCAAGGCCACCGCCACCGCGGACCAGACGAAATCGTGGGCGCAAGTCCAGGCACGGTTTCACAAACTCGCCTCGGCCGAGGGCTTGTTGGATCGATCCAACTTCGCTGAATGCATTGGTGCGTGATCACGGTCCATCACCCCTCCACTAGTACTACAGTAGTGCAATTTTTCCCCGGGAATTTTTCTGCTTCATTAAACTTAATTAGCAGAAGTTTGGATGTTGTTTAACCAATTGAAACAACTTCCAAATGTAGTTTAATGCTTGATGTTTTGCATATGCTGTTATAATTTGCACCAGTTAGTGGATTTATACAGAAGCTAGTCAGACTATTCATTCACTCTTCATTCACGCGGGGCTTGGAACCAGAGTAATTGTTCTTCTAGCTATACGTACAGATGATCCCGATGCGAGGTAGCTGGAGAATAATCGATTGAGTGACTGACAAGGCGATTGATATGTGCACAGGGATGAAGGATTCGAAGGAGTTTGCGGTGGAACTTTACGACGCTGCGATGAGGCGGAAACAACAGGCGAATGCCGATAGTATCAGCCAGAAGGAGTTATACGAGTACTGGCTTCTGATCACAGACAAGGGCTTCGACTCGAGGATGCAGGTGTTTTTCGACTTGTGCGACAAGGATTTGGACGGCCGCATCACAGGGGAGGAAGTGAAGCAATTGATCATGCTGAGCGCGAGCGCGAACAAGTTGTCGAAGCTCAAGGAGCAGGCGTCCGAGTACGCGGCGCTCATCATGGAGGAGCTCGACGTGGACAGGACCGGGTACATCGAGCTCAGCCAGTTGGAGACTCTCATGCGCGCGACGCAGAAGGCCGAAGCAGCTTTGCAGTACACGCAAATGTTGACGCCGCCGAGCAAGCGCCCCAAGGTTCAGCGGTGGGCGGAGAAATTCGGCTACTTCTTTCTAGATAACTGGAAACGGCTGTGGATCATCGCGCTATGGCTGTTAGCCATGGCAGTGCTTTTCACGTGGAAATTCTTCCAGTACAAAGAGCGTGAGGCGTTTCTAGTTATGGGATACTGTCTCTGCGTGGCGAAAGGGGCGGCGGAAACGCTGAAGCTGAACATGGCGCTCATTCTCTTACCCGTTTGTCGAAACACGCTCACGCGCCTGCGATCGACCAGACTCGCCAAGATCATTCCTTTCGACAACAATCTCGATTTTCACAAGGTATATATGTCGATCGATCATCTTCCTCACCCTTAATTACCCTCGTTATATGACCTAGATAATGGATGTGAAGAGGAGCAATCCGACCCATTGATGTCTGAAATCACCAGAACAAAACATGCATCTTGAAAGAAAAACCCATCACACCTTGGGGCTCAAATGCTAGTTTAAGGATGAATCGGGGCACTCCTATCAACTGGCTCGGATGTATCTTCCTGCTTTGATACATCCAAGTCGAGTGCAAGAATTTTGAGAAGAAAATTCCTAAATTGAGAAAGTGCCCTTATGGCTCCCTACCTGGTCAGACAGAAGTAGCAGTGAGATGGATGCGAAGTTGGATCGAGCCAACACTTATGCACTTATAGAATGTTATGGAATCCCACCTCTATTTTCCCCCTTACGCTGAACACTTGGGCTGTGCAGATTATAGCTGGCGCAATAGCAATTGGAGTCGCCATTCACGGCCTATGTCACATAACCTGCGACATTCCGAAATTCGTGAACGCTCCGCACGAGAAATTCGAAGAGGTTTTCGGGCATGAGTTTGAGCACCAACCCACATACGCCGACGTGGTCAAAATGCCGGTCGGTCTCACCGGCATTTTCATGGTGGTTCTCATGATCGTCGCCTACCTGTTCGCCACGCACTGGTTCCGTCGCAGTCTCGTGAAGCTCCCCTGGCCTTTCCACCGTCTGCACGGGTTCAACGTCTTCTGGTACTTCCACCATCTCTTCATCATCGTGTACGCGCTTCTTATGGTTCACACCACCCTCCTGCTGTTGCGCAACCCCTGGTGGGAGCGCTCAACGTGGATGTACATCGCTATTCCGTTGCTGCTCTACGCTGGGGAGCGCTTCTTGCGATTGTACCGCACGAATTCGATCCAAGTGGACGTGGCGAAGGTGGGGGTGTACACCGGGAATGTGCTTGCGATTCACATCACGAAGCCGGCAGGGTTTAAGTACAAGAGCGGGATGTACCTCTTTTTGCAATGTCCGCAAATCTCCTCCTTCGAATGGCACCCGTTTTCGATCACCTCGGCGCCGAATGATCCGTTCTTGAGTGTGCATATTCGGACTCTGGGAGACTGGACGACGGAGCTTCGGAGAATCTTCTCCGAAGCGAATGGGGGTCGGGAGCGTCTGCAAACTGTCAACAATTACAACCTCAGTGGGGAATTGACGCTGGCTACAAGGTAATGGTCCCAAGCCCTAATTCCTCGAAACCCTAAACCCTAATATCCTCTAGCTAACGTATCGATTGATGAGAGAGATTAGGGTTTGTTTTTCAAGGGTGCCGACACCATCTCATGAACCCCGTCTGTTGCCCTCAGGTACCCGAAATTGTACATTGATGGTCCTTACGGTGCTCCAGCGCAAGACTACCTCAAGTACGACGTTCTCCTTTTGGTGGGACTTGGAATTGGGGCGACGCCATTCGTCAGTATTCTGAAGGACATGCTTCAGCATTCACGGAACGACTCCGTGACGGATCCGTCGGCGCTTTACCCTGACGAGAGTCCGTCGAGGACGAAGAAGAAAGCCAAGAGGGCACCCAAGGCCCACTTCTACTGGGTGACTCGGGAGCAAGGCAGCTTTGATTGGTTCCGGGGCATCATGCGCGAGGTGGAAGAGCTTGATAACAATGAGCGCATTGAGATGCATAACTATTTGACGAGTGTGTACGAGGAAGGGGATGCCCGGTCCACGTTGGTGATGATGTTGCAGGCGTTGCAACAAGCCAAGAATGGGGTGGATATCGTTTCCGGCACAAGGGTATGTTGTCCTCCTCTCCACTTCATGGCCTTGATTTTATCTGCTCTTCCCTTATCTGTCTTTGTGTCATCAAGCTTTCCAAGCCCTGGTGCGTGTCATTGTGCCCATCGAAGACATTTCATAGTCATTGGCCACCACGACTATTAGTTCTCCTGGAGAATTTTGGTTGTGCATGATTCGAAATGTACTATGTGACCAATAATACCTTGTTGGCACATACTCTGAAATCTTGATGAGCACATATATTTTGGACGCATCGATGGATACTTTAGGGCCCAATCTGCAAAGTTTGCTTTTGATAAATTTGTTTGAAACGAATGGGAACGGTATTCCATTGCAGTATTATATTGTTTCATTAAGACTAACCTTGCTTGTGATCAACTTTGCAGGCACGTACACACTTTGCAAGGCCGAATTGGAAAAAAGTGTTCTCACATCTAGCAGCTACGCACCAGGACAAGCGTATTGGTACGAATCCCATCCCTCTGATCAGACCTGTATTTCCTTGATTTGCTAGTTTTTGCATAATTCATGTTTTGCAATGGTGTATATGGATTGGTGGCTCGAGAAGGTTATCAGACAAACTGCCAAGTCGTTTCACAAGCGGAAATCATGTTTTGTCCTAGCCAGGAGTCCAATCATTATTGACCAATTCTAGCCATTTTGGGTGGACTCCTTGATAGAAACAGGACATGATTTCCACTATTTCCTCTACAATAGTGATCTCTTTAATCTTGAATGTCTAGATATATATGTTCTGCTGATCAAAAGGTTCACACTAAGCAAAAGGGTCATTTGGTATATAACCTTCTTTTGACTAGCCAACGAGAGAGTGACACGGTTGCCTCAAAACTTGATTGGCATTATGAATCTGAATATCGTCTTGGTTTCATGTTTTGCAGGAGTGTTTTACTGCGGTCCTGTTGCGCTTGCAAAGGAGCTGGAGACTCTCTCTAGAACCTACACAATGAAGTCGACCACCAAATTTTCCTTCCACAAAGAGAATTTCTAAACTGGCAAGGCCACATTTACAGCAAGGTAAAATTAGATATGCATGTTCAGTCAATGCAATTGTAACATATGTACACGTCGACACATGGTGGCACTAATTAGTTTGCCACTTCCCATTTATTTGCAAAACGCCTTCTAAAGAAAGAAGGTAGAGGCAGCATAGCTCTGATTCCTGAGTGTGGATTAGATGACATTCGTGGATAATTCTAATGTAGCAGAGTACAGCATAGAATTAGGCGTGGCATTGCTCTTAAGCTTATGTCATTTATTTTGGGAATTCCCTCCGAGCTACTACGTGAATGCCAATTGGTGCCACTGATCTTTTTCCTCAACCAGAAGTTACCTATCTTCTTGTGCACCACAATATCTGCCTGCAAATATCTGTGGACCCGACCTCTTTAAAGACACCCGAAGCACTCACAATACGTGATGCACCTCACAAATCCTATCCTGCTCTAAGTTTGTTACCAGATTGGGCAAAATATAATACTCTTGAACTGCAGAGGACCGCTTGCTTCCCATAAATCAAGGCTCCTTTCACTGTCAAAAAAGCCTTGACTGCAAGCTCGCCTTTGAATTGTGGGCCACTATCCCACGAATGTTTTTTTTTTTTTACGATATTTGTGAAAGGAACCCCCGACTTTCTATGCAAGAATGTTACGAGTGCCATTCCATTCCACTACCGAAAGTGCTACCACGTGAATACAGAGTTTGGGATGTGATTCTAAAATCACTTCCTTCGCAGAAATCACCAGCTTTTACATACACGAAAAATTGTTTCTCCTGGAGACTTAGTAACAGAGACTGATTATGCAGCGAAGTTGACATACTTATTAGCAGATAATTAGACACACAAAATTAGACATCCTTATTACCGCAAACGGATAATGCAGAAAACAAGGGTGTTCTGATTTGATCGATATGCAGTCATCCTCTTTCCTTTCATCTCTTCCCAATCAACCCTAGTCTTCCAGTTTGACAGCCAATAGACCACCCGTGAGGAATTTGCCTGATAATTAGGGATTTCGGGAAGTCAAAAAGTTATGGTATGGTCTCAAACTTTGGTTCCCAGTCTCCATTTCAAATTCTAATTCTCCTCGTTACTGAAACGCTGACCCCTTGCAGAACCCGCGGAATCAGCGTTCTACTTCTCAGTCCTCTTGACCGTAGAAGAACGCTGGCTCCTTTTTGAAATCGGCGTGACCGACCGACCGACCTCTTCCCATTTCAGTCAATTTCTCCAACATTCGGTTGCGTCAAAGGTTGACATTTAGTTCTACCTTTTGAAAGTCTGATCTGTACTACTGTACTGACAGTGATTATGTTGCTGGCACATGGAGTGTATCACTGTTGAATTGAAAATTGATAGAATTGAATGGACTGATAACAAACTAAGTTAACTGTCAAGTGAGACAGGTGCTGCGGTGCGGAAGATAGCAGAGTTGAATTCGTTGGACTGGCAGGCAGTAGGCTTACTAGTACTACTAAGATTTGTGGATCCATGCATAATATGCTGATATCATATATAACTTGTACTCGACGTGTGTTACTAAAGATTTTTGATAACTCTAGATCAAAATGTATGCTAGATATTTAATACTTTGATAGGATAGTCACTGATATATACTTGCCCAAAACCCTACCATTGACGAATACACTGGTATGTGGGTTAACCAGCTTAGTAGAGTTGCAGAGATCAGTAATTGGGTTTAAGGCACCTTATAATGCATCCTAGAACTAGTGCTGGCTATCTGTCAAGCACGTAATTACAACAAGGGTGTGAGCTTCAATCACACGGTGTGAACTTTACAGAGTTCCTATCACTTGTTTCAATTTTTAATTCTAGTGCACAATCTTTGTTTAGTAATAAGTTATCCGCTGACAGAGGAGTACAGTGAGGACTATGTTAAGCTAAGTAAGCTTGACTTCAGTTATTAGTGTTTAAAACACACAAAAGTCCACGGTATCAATGTTGATCCAGATTCCAGAGGCCGGTTAAATTGTGAAAAGAAAGTCCACAGATACCAAATTAGGAGACTTGTGTTTCTAATAAAGGTCTGGGAGTGGTAGGACAAACAGTGACTTGTGAGCTTGCCTTTTTGGAATAGGTTCAGTTGAGATATTACAATACTTCTGAAGGGCAGAGCCAAATAATGACCATTTTGTCAAACACAGGAAAAATGAATCCTCCACTCTGTATGTTCCATTTTTGCCAATATCAGGGTTGACGAATCTCTACGTCTGCCTAAAAAAGGCGTTCGTAACCCGAACGTCCGTCCGCACAGACGCCAGCGAACACAGCATCCCTCCCCCCGTCGGAAGGCAGACGGGCGGGGCGGACGGGGCGGGGTGGACAGGGCGGGGCTAACAGGGCAGGTGGGGCGGACAGCGTCTGCGAATGTCAGCGAACGCTGCGGACACAACGTCCACGTCCGGACGTCCCGAACGTCCGACTATCCTGTCAACCCTGGCCAATATGCACTCTAACCTTGAAATCCAGGAGCCTATGACAGTGTGGTCAAACTTCAAACCCCTCTACCTTGGATGATCCATTTTGCCATTGAATAATGTATGAATTTTCTCATTTTTATTTTTTTTTATATTTTTTTTTTCAAAAAATGACCATTCGAATGGCTTAGATTCCGATCAAAAAGAGCATGAGTTTTATTGGGTGGGTGCTATTTTTATTTAGTTATTGGGTCTTACAATAGGGTCTACAACACACTCGTTGGATGCTCTTGTGGGTGAGCGCATAGTTATTGCTTTATGTCATGAAGTGGACGGCATCATGAATGAAGGTATCAATTTTACATTTCAAGTAGCATAGTATTTATTTAAACTTTGGTCTTGGATTTTTATACTGACTATTTGAAGGGGGCCATTTCATATTATTAGTAGAAAACTTTCACACTTGTAAGGATTGTTAAGTTGCCTTCAAAAATAAAATAGCCCTTGATCAAATACTTGTATTTTTTAAGAGGTATTCCATTCCTTTATTAAGTGATCCCTCTAAGTGATATGGTTGTAAGAGGCAGAAATTGCCAAATATTGACACTAGAAAGACATCTTAGTTTTGTGATCTATGGACTAGGCATTTTTTTCTTTAGAAAATTTTGTAGTTCTTCATTGAGGGTCTCCCCCCTAATGGTGCGTATGTACACATTTTAGAGGGAAACCTTCCTTTTTATTTATAAGAACAAGTTGCATTTGATGATCCAAGATCAACACTTCTTGGCTTCCTAGGCATTTCAGCACATTGTTGGTGTCCTCAAACAAATGAATGTAATATTCTCAAAATGTGACAAACTTGACAGTATCCTCACATTAGCATCCTATAAAATGGCATATTAGATCATTGGGTAGTTGCAAGAAAAAGTGTCCGTTTCTTGTAGTGTTTGGCTAAAAATAGACTTTATACGGCACAGTACTATGAGTACTACAAAATAGAATAATCTCAATCATTGATAAAAAAAAATTGATGACTGAAAGTACTGTTTTGAGTACTGTGAGTGCTTATAAGTACTGAGATATTACTATTTGAAAAAAAAAACAGATTGTTATAGAAAATGTATACAATAAGGTATAAATTAATAATAAATAAAAGATCATGAACAAAAAAAATCTAAAATTTGTCCGTTTGCAAGGACTTGATGGTGATTAGATTTCATCAAAAAAATGAAGCCAAAAACAACTTCATTGTTCAATAGTACGCACACAAGGCTCCTTGTTCGCATGCATGTGGACGCCATAAAATAATATTTGTTTTTTGTTTTTTTTGGTGGGCACATAAATCTCTAGTATGTAAATATTTTACACAAATTTTAGCTCTACATCATTAATTATGGGTACTCCACAGTACTAAAAACCCCTAAACCGCAAAGTGTGACAAATTAGCTAAATTGGAATTTAATTTTTTTTGGAAAATTTCTAAAAAATAAGAATTTTCTTCATAAAAAATTTGGTCATCTTCAATAAAAAAATTCAAGTACATTGGATTTATTCTCTAAAAATTATGGCCAAACTAAACTACGCAACTCGAAGTGTGACAGAAAATAGTACCACCCTTTCTTGCAACTAACCCACTATACTATACACCCAAGAAGAGTGATTTGGAATTATCCTACATTTTTTAATAAAAAATGATGGAAATTCATACAAAATATAAAATAATGCTTGACTACTAAAAGACCACATGTCCATTCAAAGCACATTGAAAATTTGGGTAGGTGATTATGAAAAAAAATGACTAGATGTTTCTAAAATTTTCTCATACAATATGGATACATTCACTTTTTTTGTGGGAATGTGAAAAAATTATCCTTGAATCCTTTGGATGCCCAGATCAAAAGTTACACTTTGTAAAGAATTTTCAACAGTTTATGTAGATTTGGCATCTTTAGCTAAATTCATCATCACCTATTTTTGAAATTTGGTATATAAGTAATTAACATGATAGAATAAGAAATTGTCAAAATAACATACAATTTAAGTACAAAATCTCATTGCAAGAGGAGTCATAACTCTTTTAACCTTATTGGGCAAGTTTGAAAAAAAAACATTTTTGTCTCACTACAAACATTACTATCTTGCAAACTATGCTCTCAAAAATTCTTGGAATTTTTTCCACACTTAAAATAATTGTCTCTAAGTTTTCACCGGTTGAATTTCAAACAAAAAATTCCCTTGATTTACAAAAAATCATCAAAAATTGACTAGTGTATTGCCAATTTACTTGACCTCCTTGTAGTGCAAGGTGATTTAGAGTAAGGCAACCCCCTTATTTGCTTTTGAAACTTTGCATGAGTGTACTAGTATTCAACAAGATGCGGTACTTTATGATACGACAATGTTAGTATGTGAGCCTAAGAATGTGAGTTTGTGAGCATTGAGCCTATAATATAGGTACCTATAATATAGATACCACACTCTATAGAAGGTATATGTATCAAAAACACCTATAATATGGGTATTTGTAATATGTATATCCTATAATCATAGATAGTTTCTATAGTATGTACACCTATAACATAAGTGTATAGTATTCTAGGCTCCTGGGCTTACACTCATATACTTACAAAATAGCAACCTTCTTTTACGATATAGGTTCAAATTTGTGTAGAGCAAAAAATTTATTCTAAAAGGATTCCAAGTCAAATTGTTGATTCCGTTACAGAAGAATAAAAAAAAGTTTTTTTCTTCACTTCAAACATTATAATGGAACAAAATACCTTTTTCTAGCATAAATGGATTTGAATCTAAGCATATGCAAATGTAATTTTGGCAATTTATGTGATAAATGGCTCAAATTGAAATCCAAAGAAAGGAATTTCAATCTATTTTGAGTACAAATGAGAGAGTTTTTTTGACTAGATTGTTAGAAACTTCAAGAGGAATCCAATCCAGTTTGTTTCATATATTTTTGATGATTGGTTTAAAACCCTTAAAGAACCAAGGAACTACAAAGTGGCACTTGGATGATTTCATATGAACAAAACATGACAAAGAACTAAGTTTTTTCATCCAATTTCTTTTAGAATACCTTGAATGTCTTTGCATCAAAAGATGGTGGCAATTCCTTATTAAGGTGTTATTGACATATAGTTTAAGAGAGAAGATACTAAAAAATGGATCACAAAAGATGCTTCTTAAATATATTTTAGCAACTTGTACCTCCTTGTTCTAAATGTGAAATTTAGACATTAAAAGAATCTTATTAAAATATGAGCTCAACTTATCAAATGAATTTTACCAAGTCTAATTTCTATTCCAACTTGAAATTTTAAAAAGATTATAGAATGAAATTATTCATAGCTATGTAAACTTTGGGCCAATAATCGAGATTTAGTAAGTTTTAACTATAGAATGACACAAACTTTTAGATTACATACTATAATGCTATTCTATGATGTTCCATGCTATAGTATACTTATATGGTGCAAATTTTCAAGCATATATTGTGTTTTAAATGAACTTTCTTCACTCTTATTTGAAAAAATCACAATAATTTCAAATATTCATTAAAAAGTTTGAAAATTCTATGACTTAAAGAAGATATGCGATTGTATCTTTGAAAAATAAAATAATTTCCACTTATACTGAATGGAAAAAATAGCATATAAATTAAAGAATATTGAGGTTGTTTTCATAGTTATAGGCTTTATTCTTTAAGGGTCAAAATAATACAAATTATTGATTGAAGTTGAAAACATGGATTACCTACATATGCTACTTGACTCCCTTTAAAACACCCCCTTAAAGCACAAAATGCTTCAACTTCTCTTGGTTACCTCAAGAAACTCATCAACTTCCATTTGTTGCTCTTGAAGACTCAAGGCATAATTAGAGAATATAGGATACTTTTTCTATCCTTTTTTTAATTCTTCTACATCCTATCATAGGTGGTGTCAAGTCAAATGTGGCATATTTGGTGCTTCTACATAGTTACAAAATGAAAGGATATAGATAGAGTAACTTTAAGATTCGAAAAAGTAGTCATATACATGTCCTTTAAGGGTTAATCCATAATTTACTATGGTATTTGATGTCCAAAACTAGTTCAAAATACTTATACATAGAGCAAGGTTAAAATCTTCATTGGAATTTATTCTTTAATATATCCAACCTTGGAATTCTTTTGTTAATCTATTCTAATACAACTTTTCCAAACTTTAGATTGAAAATCTCCATCTACTATAAGTTTGATGTCAATTGAAACTTCTAAAAGTAGTTTTCTTTAGCCCTTCTCAAAGGTGAAGTTTTTGTCAATCTACACTTTTAGAAAAAAGAATATATGTCCCATAACTTGTGAATTTAGTTTATATTTTAAAAAATAGGTTAAGAATTAATACTTGAAAAAAATTTACTCAAAAAACATTTGTATTCATTTAAAAATAAATAAAATAGAAAGTTGTACTGGTTGAAAGAAAAACCTAAATCACAACATTTTCAAGAATTTGAGAATTGTCAATCTGAGTGGTAAGAATGTTTTGGTTAACAATGAATATCCCTTCTTTCAATTTCTATTTTGAAAATCTGAAAATTGACTCCGGGTAGATTGAAAAAAACACTTACTGATATTGTTGTGTTTCACAATATTCATGCTTTTTTTTGGAGTATGTAAAATTTTAAAAACAAATTTTAAAAAGATGGCCTAAGTATACACCTTAAAGATGAAGGTAACCACCAAAGGAATAGCATAGAAAAATTCTCTAAGTAGGAGATTTAGAAAAGTGCCTAATGTTAAGAAAAGAGATGTTTTGATGTTTTAATTTGTAAAAAAAATAGAATTAAAAATTAGAAATTTGTATAAACTCTATGGAGACGGTCATTCACTAAAAAACCCACCAAAATAATATTTTATAAGTTTTGAAATACAAGCAAAGAGAGGTTTGTTTTGTGGATTTCTATACAATATAAAATTAACTATTTTTAGAATTCCATTGAATAATAGTTACAAATTTACTAAAAAATCATTCTACTACAAGAAAAAGGGATTTTTTAAGTGAATTTTAAAGTATAAGTCTTAAATATAAGATTATAAGTAATGACCTTTAAGGAAATTTTTAGTAAAAATTTACTAGAAATACATGTATTTCTAGTATAATTTTACAAAAAAAATTCTAAAATTTGATTATTGATAATCTTATGTCTAAGATTATACTTCAAAAAATTCCCTTAGAAAAACCTCTTTTTGAATGTTCTTTCTAAATTTCATTTCCAAATTTGTTTGGGGGGATACCAAATAGTTAAAAGAAAATTGGTAAGTATGATAAAAATTGGGTTTTATTTTTGGATGATAAAATATTTCTGAAAAACCCAAAAAAATTTAGCTAAGGTATATAATAGTCATTAGAAGATTTCTGGGGGATTAGGAGGGCCATTTCAAGCTGGTGCTTCTTATAGTTCCTCCCTACAATTTCACTGAATGGTTGTTTCCAAGAAAAAATTCGAAAAAAATTTCATTCTTGAAATGAAGAAAAAAGTTGAAAAAAATTTCATTTTTTTTGAAAAAAAAATTATTATTTTAAGACGTAGCAATCACCATACCACATTAGTGAGCTATTGCAAGGCAATTCTTGCACTTTGGAAACTATCGAGAACTCATAGCCTTCTAAAGAGGTGAAAACTCTTCTAATGCATGAGTATCTATAAGTCTTGAATATTTAGAGCCAAAACACATAAGTTATGGTAGAAAAATAAATGAAGTAGGGGTTGAAAAAAACTAATACAAATGTTTTTTGCTATCACCTTCGAAAAGTAAATGTTTTTTCAACCTTCATTGCCCGAAAATAAAACTTCTCATAATTTTCATCTTGTTATTTGGATTTGAATAGTTCAAATGTTTTTGAATAGATATTAGTCTATATAATCAAACAAAATTAATGAATACATTCTTACAATATAATTTTAGCTACCTAGTTTGACATTGAAATTAAAAAAAGCTAATTAAATATTGCAATATTTATTGAAATGATGTGAAACAAACTGTACATGTAGATTAGTATGATTTGCATCCATCCAAAAATTCTAAATGTAGTCTCATGCAAAAATTCTAAATTATTAAGTGAATAGAAGTTGCCCATATTTTCAAAAAATCCAAAGTGGACTATTTGGTCAATTAGAGATTAAGGTGATGCAAATAGTTTATTTTCCTCCCTAAGCATGAATTCAATCTTCTTGTTCTTTGAAAAAGTGCATTGAACAATACCGAAGCTTGTTGAAGTGAGATGCAAATAATAATTTGTGACATGTATTATACTACATCCTTCCTATTAACCTTAGAAAGGTGCAAACCTATCATTAAGGTAGTTGACCAAAATACTAGATTTGTAAATTATAAATAGGTACATTATTCATTTTTACAGTTTCTTCAAAAATCATTTACTGGTCACTATTATTTAGTCATCAACACCTTTATTAGGCTAAGCAATCTATATCCAAGCATGAGTGCCTAACTTGTCCAAATTGCACTTTAATTTC
This sequence comes from Pseudoscleropodium purum, assembly GCA_963969395.1. Lineage (NCBI taxonomy): Eukaryota > Viridiplantae > Streptophyta > Bryopsida > Hypnales > Brachytheciaceae > Pseudoscleropodium > Pseudoscleropodium purum. The sequence continues at coordinate 18,343,590 of OZ017803.1, forward strand.
TTATCATTGATTGATTGTGACTAATCTTCCCCATTGTTTAGCCTATTGAGGAAGGCTCAACACTTCCTATCGATCTACTACAAAATTTGCAATTCAAAGAAATTGCTAGCTCTAACGAATCACACAAAAATACTTGCATTGTTATTGCAAGTTGCTGAAATACATGAGGCAATACTTAGTGCATCTCAATGATTGCAAGAAATTCACTCACTTTGAAAATTTTCCTCCAAGCTAGCTTGAAGCAAATTCTATACTACATAAGTTGAATCAATTCAACTAGTTTGAGATCAAGGGTGGATGGAAATCACTGATTTTCTTAGTGGTGAGTTTTCACCAAAATCTTACTTGATTTTGGAATGGGCTCCCCCTTTTTACACTAAAAAACAAAAGAAAAAAACAGTGAATAAAATAGATAAAAAAAAAAACATCCCAAATTAATTCAAGGTTTAACAAACTTTGGATGAGGTTTAACAAATCAAGATAATTTTATAAAATGAAAGCATATCATTGATTGATGGACGAATGAGCCAAAATTAGATGATTTCACTGACTCGCCAACATTCCAAGGTGCGTGTCGCGCTACCAAGGATTGGCGTGCATTGGAAAGGGGGTCGATCTCATCGCATTTGAAATTTCTACTGACAAGGAATTCTGCGAGGCTCGATTTGGGTTCCCCAAGCCGTTCAAGATCGAGAGATTCGGAGCTAGTGATATTAATCGGCCGTTTTCTATGGAAATCGTCACAACCCAACTTGCGTTTGCCCTCCAACGCCAGTTTCTCTGTTCCACAGATGCGTCGGAGTCTCTTAGCTTCGCCATTTTGTCTCTGTGATCGACGCCATTTCCGATGCCCGCCCGTTTGCATCAATTGTGAGTCCACACGCCAGCCATATATGATCACGCAGTTAGTCTCTGGATTGATTGATTAATTACTCGTTTGCCTACTTAATTGGTTTCAGATTAAGAGCATTGCTTGCAGGAGATTGCTTGAGATGTAATTAGCTAGAGGCCTGGACATGCATTGCAAATTTGCAACTGTGAGAAGCATGTGAGCGCACTAGGTAGAATTCAATACATGTATTGATCAATTGCTTATTACAGCATCATTCTCTTCTGGATTGCATCTTACTACTGTAGTTTGTAGGTAGCCGCTGATTGTTGAATTCTCATCACGCTCATTTTCTTCAGTTGCAAATGCGTGCCACGTTACATTGGTAGCCTACTTAATTACTCGTTTGCGTACTTGGCTTCAGATTATGAGCATTGGTTGTGCAGGACATTGCTTGAGATGTAATCAGGCCTGAGTGGACACGCATTGCAACTGTGAGAAGCATGTGATCGCACTTGGTAGAATTCAATACATGTATCAATTGCTTATTGTAGCATCTCTTCTGGATTGCAGCTTACTTTTGGAGTTTGTAGACAGCCGCTGATTAATTGTTGAATTCCCCATCACGTTCATTTTCTTCAATTGCAAATGCGTGCTACGTACATTGCTTAATTACCGGACCCAGGAAGACGTTAATTAACTGGATCACATCATTTGCTGAGATCAATCAATCTTAATAGACCATAACTGACAGACAGGGTATGTATGTAAACATGATTAATTGTTCTACTGTATTGATTTTCATACCAGTTGAATTCTCCGGGAATCGAATGCGTGTTTTGATAACGTGGAAGATACCTATCGGCCCAAGAAGTACGTACATACTTTGGTGGAGGGAGATTGAGAGCGTGGACTGGGATTCCGGGGAGTGATATGTGATGTAACTGGGCCGGCAAGGGAATTGAATTCACTGTAGCTCGATCGATCGCCAGCGGTTTATATATCCAATTTTACTGAATCGTACGTACGAGGTATCCAATTGAAAATCAGGCATATATTTATCGATCGAAATCATGGCAGCCAAGAACCCTAGTTGTCGTCGTCGTCGCCTTCGCCGCCGCTGTCGTCGTCGTCGTCGAATCTCCGAGAGCCCGGCCGAGAGGTTCGTCCGCCTGTGCCAGAACCAGTTGGCGAGGTTCACGATGCAACCCGCCGATTTCGCCTCGTACGCCAGGCTGAATAGCGAATTCAAATCGGGCTATCTGTCCTACAAACGTTTTCGAAAGACCATGCAACTGCTGCTGCGGAATCCGAAGTACGCCCATCTCCGATTCTATTGGCATGTTTACCATGCTCAAACCATTGGAGAGAAGCGGATGGCGGACCACCCTCTGGTACTCTATCCTGTCATGATTTTATGGTACAGGATGGCTCGATCAGGCACGCTAAGGAATCCGCGACGGCAATTCCGGGCCCGAAAATGCCGGGCCCGAATATGTCGCCTGAACCGCAGCCGGTGACGGTGCGTAATTGATTGATGTTAGTCAATTTCTAGCATACATTCCTCTGGAAATCAATGGCCAGAGCTCCTATTCAGTGGATCGATCGAATGGCATATATATGTGGCTTACAGTGAGGTCGTCAATTCATTGTATGAATATCTGGATTCATTTGAGTCCGGCAGATTGGATATAAAGGATATATGATCATCTTTTGATCGATTTACTAAACTCCGTTGCATGAGTCATGAATCACGTATCAGTCGATGAATCACGTATCGTATGATATGTTATACTCTGAACATTTGTCGGTGTACTTGGCCCTGCCAGCACAAATGATACGCAGTTATACTGGATAGTGATTTTCATGATCTTGTTGAGTCCCAAGTCTCAACAAGACTCAACAAAAACTGACAGCTCAATAATAGTAACCTTGCTTATTTTCTTATTCAGACAATTAGAGGTGTAGTGACCATACAAAGAGTGAGCAGTTTTCATCACAAACGAGCATGAGGATTGATACCAAGAGAAAAAACTATATAACCAAATGTATTATTGAGTACTCATATTATAAGAAACAGTACGTAAACTGTAGCAATAGTGAGCATGTGCAAAAACCTCTGCACATCAATTGCAGAGATCTCGGGGTAAGTGCCATAGGAAGCAGAGGAGCTTGTGCCCCTTCTCACCACTACAAGAGCCACCATCGATGCATTAAGAGCTCCCTCCTGTCCAAGATGCCGATCCTTAACCCAATATTTCTGCTTCAGATTTGGATTGCGAATGCAAATTCAAGTAAATCTCTTGAGGAAGACACTGAAGAAGAGCGATAACGAGTTGCTTGAATAGCCCAAGCATCGAGCACTTGGGTCGGTAGAGGTGGATCCTTAAGGAATTGTAGAGTTTAGAAGAAGTGGATGCAAGTATATGCAATTTCGACCCTCATGATCCCAATATAGTCGCGCCACAAACCGAATGCTCCTAGGAAATTCTGCTGAAGAGGGACTTTAGAATTCAATTGCGGCGTTAAAGTGGGGCGCTCCTGCACGGCGGTTATGCAACACGATTCTTCATCCCAACTTCAGGCCACTGCGGTATCCGCAATTTGGGTCATGTGCACCAACATTAGCGGAATCGAAAGTCGGTAATCGCCTTAATTACCCTCACAAACGCCATTTCTTTTGCTATAATGTACGCATGAGTGACCTCGATTCCACCATGAATCGGAAGTGGAAGCAAAACGCGTGAGCGGCAATGTTGTGGTTCGATAACGCCCCCAGTGTCAATGACCCTCCAGGCTCCAGTTCGTGACACCGCTATGTTGTGATTTGAATTCTACATTTCTTGTAATATTCAATACTTCAGGGTGTGGAGGGACTGTGCACATGGATTCGGAGCTTCTGCCGATTCTGCAACCAGTCAACCCATCCGGGAGTCTTGCCCGGTGCAAAGGCATCGTCGGCCCAGGCATTGTTCCAGGACATGATATCTTTGGCCAGAAATTTGTGGCAAGGTCCGATACTGAAGTGGCCATTCCCTCGATCACGCAGCGTCACGAGGAGATCCACTAGCAGGTTGTAGACGTCTTCGGGACCTCTGTTTTTCCACCCTTCTCTGCGGATTTTGCTGAATCGCAAATTCTCGAAGCGGCCATCGCCGAACACCAGCACGTATTCCTCCATCAAGGTGCACACCTCGTCAATCAAGCCTTCAAGCTTTGTGGTGGACGACTGCGATTGCTTGTAGGCAGGTGGAGGACGGATGGCGACGAGAGCTCGCTCATCCGTGGCGTGACGAGCAAGCTCTTCCTCAAAGGAGGTGACAATGTCTGGTCGATTCTGCAGCACTCCGCTTCCTTGACCTTTCTCTAGAAACTGCGTCCACCCAACGTCAGACACCACCTTCAACTGCAATCGCCTCTGCACTGCCATGAAGCTGAAAGCCAGAGCCGCAGGATCTTCCGTCTTCTGGAGGGAGTCAAGCTCGAAATCTCCAAAGTGAATCTCCTTCTCTAATTTCCGAACTTCACGGATAAATACCGCCTTGTCACTCATGTCTCCGTCGAGTCTCAACAACCAGCGTTGCAAACGAGCGAAGAGCCTTTTGGTCACCCTGATCACGCTCCCAGACTCGACATTCACCTCACTCTGCAATCCACAAGAGTAGGATTCGGTCCACACACCCCTCTCGTCCTCAGGCAGGAGTGCAAGGAGATACTTCGGGAAGCACAATCGTTGCGCGCAAGACAAGGCCGATCGCTCTCTTCGCACGCGCATCAAGACACGAATCAAAAGCATGTGATCTTCCATCGATTCCGCCTCCGTCACAGTTACCACCGCAGCTCTCAATCGCGTCATCTTCCTCTCTCGTGCAGCATCCAACGAATTGCTACCCCCAAATTCAAAATCGACCAGCGTCCTCCACATGTTGCAGGACACGAACATGTCTGAGACATGGGGCGAGAGCCTCGATCCAACCTCAGCAGGAACGAAGGCCAACACCATCGCCACTGCTTGCTCCACATCCACCCGCTTCCTCCGCCTGATATACTCCATCAGCATGCTCCTCGTAACGCTGGATTGCGCAGTGCACGCCCACAGGTTCTGCACAAGAATCTTTCGTTGAAGCAGGCCAAGTTCGGAGCAAGTGCAGGGCAGCTGTCGGAGCAAATGCGCCGCATTCGCCAAAATCTCTCCCTCCCTGTCCTTGAAGAACGAGCCCTCCTTCGCTGGGGCTCGTTGTTCAGCTTTACCGCAGTTCAGCACCATCCCGGCCCATGTCTGCAACGTTGGCAGAAGCTGGCAGCCATGCTTGAGGACACCGTGACGATGCGCCATCTCCTCGACGAACTCCCCCCTGTCTCAAAAACCCCAAAACCTCCCCCGTCTCAAACCCACACCCAATTCCAACCGGAGATGCAAACTCCCCTCTACAACGGACATAAGCAATCAGAGATTTACGATCTCACAAGAACCTACAGCAATGTCAATTGCTTCTGCAACCCGAATCCATCGACGAGGCTTATAACCTGACATGGAGAAGAGAGAATTTTCAATTTGCGTGACAGGGAAGTCAGATTCTAATTTTGCCATGTCCACTTTTGTCAACAACAGCTTTCAATCGCTTGCTTCTTAAGTTTCGTTGTAATCCATCACAAATGTAGCTAGACCATGGATTGCCGTTGTCGGCGGTAAGCGCTCCTTGATGGGCAAGCCAAACATTCTTTCCAATAAAGGTCGGCACTGCAGTTGTTAGAGTATCACCACCCGACTGCCAAAACTAGTGGCACTCCTGCCTTTAGTGCCTCATCCCTGTCGGATGATTCTCATCCAACGTAGCTTAGGATACTGGTGATCCTATTAATGGGAGATTAGGGCATCACTTGTGTATATAATCAGGTTTAACCCCTAAATGCCCAAGCCTTTTCAAATGTGTTTTGATTATGAAAAAAGAGCATCAGCTTCTAGTTAACCCCAATGAAGCAAATTGTATTTTTTTCAAAATCTAACTGTATAGATGTTTAAAGAGCTTGCATATTAGTATGTTCACCAATTTTGAGTTCAAAATTGCATAAGAGTTGTGAGATTATAACAAGAGAAATGTACATTTTCTTTTTTTAGTATGTTGCCCCTTCCCACAATGTTTTAGAAATTTGCATATAAATTTTTTTTGGAATTGGAGGTGACATGAACAACTACAAATTGTATTAGCACTCTAAAATGCACTTTCAAAAAACTTTATTTCACATGAAAAGCTATCAAATTCATTATACAATCCACCTTGCAATTGTTGAAATGCAATTTTTTGTCATAAGTATAAATTGAAAATAACTCCAAATCAATACTTGGATGTTTAAATTTTCAATGGTGAAAATCATGACAACACTTTACTCTTTTGATTGGGACCATTTTCAAAGCAAATGGACAAGTAGAAGTTTTTAGATCTCAAATCAAGTGAAATTGGCAAAGTTGGGAAAATGAAGTAAAATTAGCAAGTTTTACTCTATCACTAATGAATATACATGGCTTTGAAGACCTCTTGAAAATTACATGTTCACTTTTTTCAATGAAAAATGAAAGTTTTCAATAGTTAACTCTAAAACTGCCCAAATTTTTTTTAAACAGTCAAACGAATTTAACTACCCATCCCAAAATGAGCCTGAAATTTTAGATCAACTATATATAGTTGATCAGGCAATTAGGGTTAACCTCAATGCTTAAGCATCTTTGTTAATAAAGTTGATCTTAGTTGCTAGAGTGTAACATATTCCAACATGATTATTATTAAAGCGTCCCATTTAGAATATTCCAAGAGTCATAGCACATGTGAGAAAGTAAGAGAGTTGGTCACCACGAGATAAATAGACAAGCTAAGAGTGAGATAGAGTAGCACCTTAGGTAGCACTGCCACAAAAAGATCAAGAACTACAAAGCTCAGACGAGCAATGGACCCAAGTGTTAGAGATGTATTCAAAACTATGAAGTTAGCAGGACCTTTGAACTATACTATGTAGAACTACAAAGTCAAGATGATCCTAATGCAAGAGGGACTATGGCAATTCATCAAACTTGCAGAGGGTGATTGGTTCTTCATTGATACAAAATCTCATTGACAAAACCAAACCAGTCTTCCAACGTTCCGACAATTCAACCAACACATCCAATACCTACTACAAATGTGGAAAACCAAGCTATTTTGCCCAGGATTGTGCATGAGTTATAGTTGAGGAACGAATTAAGGCCATACAAGCTCAACTGCAAAATGTACAACATACAAGACTTCAACAACAAGTTCACCTTATCGAGATCAACAACAAAGGACAACTTCAAACTTGATCCAGATCCATTAGATATACAAGACTGCATCAAAGCCTTCAACAAAGATCCCAATGACTACTGAAAACATCAACATTTGCCTAATAGCTAGTTTAGCCCTTGTCTTAGTTGTACTCTTGAATGAACAATCTGGTCTTTTGGCATGTGGTGATGAAGAAGGAGAAGTACCATCTTCTAAGCATACTTGAGAGTTCCCTAGAGAAATAAACAACAACAATGTTTATATTTTATAATAATTTAGTATAAACTTTACATAATTTATCAATTCTATAGGTGTACGTATTTAAACTCAATTCAATTTGAAGCGCAAGAGGTGTTGTACAAGATCATATATGATTCTTCTATTAGCTTTGATCACTGCTCTCTAATCTGTTTACAATTTAAGGTTTAGAGTGTTAAGTGAAGATTTGCTTTCATGTGCTTGTAGGTTTGGATTGTTGTTATTTAGATCTTAACTTTCATAGTATAGTAGCTTCCATTCATCTAGAAGAATGCAATTCTCAGTTAGCACTATGTAATGTAAGTAACATCAAATATTAACAAGGAAAAATAGGATAGGCTCTAGAAATTGATTACATTTCTTAACATCAAAGAACCACAATCATCGATAGTAATTTCAATATATATAGGTTTATGGAACATTCACCTGAGCATTTACATTGTACAACAACTAAAGTGAAGGAGCAGAAGCATTCCAACACGCTTGAGCCTTGTCACAAGGACATTTCTAAAAGAAGTGAGCACAACAAGCCTTCTCAACCTTTTTCTTTGCAACCTGTGCAATTGATGTTGCACACATAGTCTTCATGACAACATTGTCCCCCAAATCCTTGCCACAAGGCTCCATTTTCCACAGAGGTTACTACAATAAAGGAAATATAGAGAAGTGATAGAGAAAATCCAATGACAGGCTTGGCAAAACCTATAGGCAAAATTACACCTTCTATTGGTGAACTCTAGTTGCATTCTAAAAGGTACATGGCAAAATCAAGAACAAAATCAAAGCACGTAGTGGCAAAGCACAAATCAAGCACAGAAGAAACAATGGCGAAAAGATGTGTAAGTACAGAGCTAGTGAAAGAATTTAAGGAATAGGAGTGGCAATAATGGGATAAGGAGGTGGCGATGAAACCCTTGTCCTAAAGTGGCACTTTTGCCACTTTGGTGCCTATCAACCACCCTGGGATGTAGACATGGCAAAAATGCCCCTTGTTTTCATTAGAAGAGATTCAAAGGGGCTAAAGGGTTGTTTTAGGCCTATTCCCCTAATGTTGCTCTCTTGGCAGATTGTGAACAGTCCTTGTCAAATTTTGTTTTTTTGAAAATAAAAAAAAATGCAAAATGCAAAATGCAAAAAAAAAAAAAAAAAGTTTTGAATTTTTTCTTGAGTTTTTTTTGGTGACATGGCAATTGCCATGCCACATCATGCAGTAGCTGCAAGGCTGTTCCCTTGACGTTGGCAATCCAGGGAACTCATACCGTCCAAGAGGGCTGAAAATCTTCTAATGTTTTCTTAAAAATCTATATTAATTTTGTTAGGCCAAAAAAGGAGTGCACAATGGCACCATAGCACAAAAAAGACTTGAATACAACATGTGGACAACAACAAAACCACATTCCACCTAGCTCCTTGAATTTCATGTTTGATAAGCTTCACTTCCTTGGAGAAGTGTAATTCTAGGGGTCTATGTCAAGTTTGGTTAGTGCTTTGTAAGAAAACAAATAAATTCACCTAGCAAAGAAATAGGTGTCCCTTCCCAATGTTTGGCAAAAAAAAAAAGATTTGGAAAACATGGGAAGGTATAGTAGGGGTTGGAAGAGCTATATTCTGAGCTAATAGGATCATTTTTTTAGACCAAGAATTGTTCCATACCATTTCCACAAGTTTGGACCACATTTAGTAGGGATTTTATTGCAACATGAACTTTAGTTGGATCAATAACCATGGAGTGCTCATTTCTAAATTTAGAATGACATTGTAAATTGATTTGCACCAAGATGTTTTGTACTATAATACACACCTAATGAAAATTCTTCACGTTTTTAACCCCTAAATGTCCAAGGCCTATTTTGAGCTTCTTGGAATTTATTCTAAATTGAACAAAATGCCAACATTTTAATTAGTTGTATCAATTTTTTTTTTTAACTATAACCTTACAAATTCAATCTAAACATATTAGAGATTTCATAGGAAAAAAAAACACAATAATATCACTTATGAAGTGAAAGATTATAATGTTTGACCATGAAGGTGTTTCATGTGCAAAAGTGATGTGAAGTCTTTCAATCCTCTTTTCACAATTCAAATCTAAAAAGTTGGTGACTAAAGAAATATGAGTATAAAGTGCCTGACCTATATAACCCCAATCAATTTATAACTTCTTAAAATCTATTCTAAAAAAATCACTATCATTTATTTTCAAGATCAAATTTTCAATGTTAAAAGTAGACTTCAAGAACAACTTTCCAAAAATAGCAACTACTAAAAAAAGGTTTGATTAAACTTCAAAGTTTTGCAAACACCAAATTTGGGTGCCTCGGGCATTTAGGGATTAAAGCATATTGTGTAGTTGGAACTAAATATTGTTTACTTTTTTTCCAAAGATTCACAATAATTACAATTTTCACAAAAACAACTGAAAATTTTAGGACTCATAGAAGATATGTTGTTACTCTTTGAAAAATAAATATAATAAAAATTCCATTCTTATATAATTGAAAAATGGGAGCATACAGAGTGAAGGACTTGGAAGTTTCAAGAATTGGTCATACGCCCAAACATATCACTAACATATAACAAATTGACTAATCTAATAAGAAGAGCTGCAAACTCAGCTCAGGTGCCCCTACCAGAGCAGCTGCGAAAGGGAAGAGTAGCTCCTAAGCATCTGTTGAAGTGTCGATTCCAGATAGAAAATAATAATAAAACTTTGAATCTCTCAAACATTTGCATACAGTATCCAAATAAAGCATTTTCCAGTGCGATGGAATCCTCCTTTCAGTCACTAACAAGAACATATAAAAATGTGACCAATCTAACACGGAGTACCAGGGACGACGCTCTGGTGTTCCTATCTTAGGAGCTGCAAGCGGGAAGGGGAGCTCCACACAGCCCTTCGTTGCCAGAGGGACCAGTGGACGAGTCATTGAACGAGGAAGCCGGGAAGCGGCTCAAGCAGCTGGGGATTTGGCCCGTGAAGCTGTTGCCGCTCACCTTCAACGTGCGCAGAGTGGACTTGCAGAGCTCCACGGGAAGGGTGCCGTTGAGGTCATTGTTGGTGAGCACCAGGTACTGGAGAGGCCATGCCTTCACCACCGGCCTTGGCAACGGGCCTGCCACCAGCACGTCCAAGGTGACATTGCTCAAACGCGTCAAGGCGGCCCAGCCGGAGGGGATGATGGCGCCCCCAGAGTAAATCGTCTGCAGGTCCAGCTTCTCAAGGAACGTGAGCGCGCTGAGGGAGGGCCCATACTCCCCGCCGCTCACCTTGAAGTACACGGGCCCCGGCTTGTACTCCAGAGCTGAGCCCATCGTCAGCGACGTGACACGCCCGGCGCTGTTGCATGTCGTCATTCGGTATTGCCTGGTTTGTAACCATGTGCAGCAGTTCGGGTTCGTGTCCCAGTCCGACAACACGCCATAAGGATCTGCCAATCCTGCTCACGACGTTCGCCATGCATAGAATATAAGCTCACTTGTGGTTCACAAGCACTCGGATTGAATGCCCGTACACGTGCGAGGATACTAAAACAGGTAGGGACCTCTCTACTATACTGACCCCTTAGACATCTATTTGTACAAGTGGTGTAGGCGCAACTTGGCTAAATGTTTATGACCACTTGTCTATCACCTATAGTGGCCTACAACCTCCCACTTTGAATAATTGCAGAAAAAAATTCATACATAGTGATAGAAATTTGATGTCAAGGGAGTTTGGCTCTAGTACCCAAATTGGTTAACATGCTTAGTGACGCTAAATAGTACGGAGAACGGAGTATCTTCTACCTTAGTTGATTGCCTCATGGGGAGGAATTTGATTACCTGATTTGAACTGCAGGAGAGCATTCCTATCTCCAACGGAGCAATTCGCACTCTCGACCGTGAAATGCCCCAGTAATGAAGTCACTAGGATAAGATTCAGGAGCTTGACTCCTGTCATTGCCAGTACCATCTTCATGCCTGCACATATGTCAATGCGTGAATCGATCAGAGTATTTCACGATAATTTGAGTGATAGCTTAACAGAAGTTTACGATACTAGCAAGAAATGATCGTAGAGGAGAGAGTACCACAGCCATGCAAAATTCTTACTCAAAATTGACCCAAGTGTGGGTCTCAATCTCAATTGCAAGAGCTCAGGAGTATATGTTCGATGCAATGCGGAGGTCAAAGGATACACATTGAGAGCAATCAAGCTCGACATTTATATATTGTATACAACGACCTCGAAGTGAAATTAGTCAACAAATTTTTGGTCAAAGAAACGTAGCCTAGCAGTCAGAGCCTTTAATATTCATTTTCAAAGTACTAATAATCGACACGTATCAAAGTGAGGGCGAGTAAGAGGGGGCCACCGATTACTTACAGAATAATCTGCTTGCTTGGACAACTGCTTAGCGATCACTCATGGTAGATAAGAGCTGACCAGTCGTTGTACGTTCATGCGCTGGAGAGACAGGACGCACTGTAGGTGGAGAGATCCTGATAAGGAAAATTTCATAAAAGGCAAGTCCACAGCTGACTTTGTGTAGCAGGAAGCGGCTTCAGAGGAAAGGCGCCTACAATAACCTAATCCAGCTTTCCTTGAGGTGCAGAAAGTCCACATGTAAATCGATATCTTAGACTTTGCGGAACTTATTGAACCTCGAGCTGCCACAAGACTGACCTCATCGGAGTTGACGTAAGATATATTCCTGAGCAATAACTCCTGCAATTGATCCAGCTTCGTGGTAAATGTTCAGTACTACCTTCCGAAACAATTTTTGATTAGAAATCCCTGCTCGGCGAGATGGGATGAATCAACAGTTGAAGATGATTCGAAAATAGTCCTCAACAGTCAAGTATAAAATCAAGACTCAATCAAGATTCAATCTTCACCTCTTCAACAAAGTTTCCTCCATGACACCTTTAGGAGTTTCGCACAATGCTTAGTAGCATACTCCGTGGAATAGAGAGTGGTCCACAAAACTGCAACCACAGTTCTTCCTTATCAAGGATGCGTGAAACCCGCTCAATTCCAGCCTCTTCCATTTCAGTAAATCCTAATCCAAACCCAAAACCACCACCTCTCCCATTTCGATTCAATTTCATATGTGCAGTATTGGATTTTGCAATGCGCGCACTGAGAAACATTTAGTGGTCCTAAAATTCTGTAGGAACAGATTGTGATAGACGCGCTCGTGACCTCCTCAGCTCTCTGCCCAATCTCCAGTACGCGTCAATGGAGCCAATCGCCCAGACGTAAGGTTGCCCTAATGTGCGTGGAAAAGCCTGACAAGGCAGAGATGTCTAGGTCGAATTTGGCTAAATGCTGGGAACTCTGCAACGTCAATCAGCAGGGAACGAACCATGATGGTTTGCCCTTAGGAGACTATACACCAAACATCTCAGGCCAAACCTACTTTTGCCATCAAGGCAAACAAAAGCTTGATGCCTATTTGGCCATCTTTTCAAGGAATGAATTTCCTTCAATATTTGTTATTCCGGCTTCACAGACTTAGATCGAAACCGATTAACCACGGCGAACGAGCCTACCACCATCCAGGAGACAACAGTGCAACCCCAAAGAACGTAGACCACGATCACAGTCGATTCACGAGCCAGCAAACACCTTTGCAGTGCAAAGGCGGAAGCGTTTTTCTCCAACGTGAGAAACCCAAACCCAGGATCATCCCGGTTGCGCCAGCTCAAAGACGGCACAGTCACCTCTGGCGTACCATCCCCGTGCACGCGGTCGCACCAGCGATGCGTGTGCCCACTCAACACCAATCGCGGTCGAAACGACTCCAGAACGCGCGCGGAGTTACTCGCGGATACCACGTCCTGGCCAACTCGATACGGCTCCTCTCGCGCCGATGGAACCCCGGAGCCCAGTCGCAAACAAGGCCCTTCAAGATCATGCCACGGTGCACAGCGCGGGACATCGATGACGTTACATGCGCTCTCGTCTACACGGTACAACGGCAAATGCAACAGCAGCACAGGAAACCCTAATTCGACCTGCTCCGAACATCTTGAGCAGCCCTCGTTCTGAAGCGCCATTGCATTGAGAGAGACGAACTGTATCCCATTCCACGTGAAGCGGCTGCCGCAGGTTTCATCCAAGCCGGGGAAAGACGCCACGAATCGAGGCAAGCGAGTGGAGAATCCGGGGTCGTGATGGTCACCCACATCGTGATTTCCGACTACGATTTGAATGGGGATGGATGCTTGCGAGAACGGGCGCACAAGGTCCCGGAATCGAGTCACTACAGCGTTCCACTGCGCGTCGCTCGACTTGCGGCCCGCATCGGAGACGTCGCCAAGCACGATGAGTGCGTCGGGGCCCAATTGGCGGAATGCAGTGCGGAATACGGAGCGCATGAAGGATTCGCGACGCACGCGGTCCACCCAGGCTGTGTGAGGCCCTGCCAAGTGAAGATCAGCCACCACCATCACGCGCAGGGATGTGGGAGAAGCAGAGGGGAAAGCACCGCAGGAGGGCTGCATCACAATATGGTGCCCGAGTAGAAGGGCTGCCGTGAAACACAGGAGGAGCGGGAGCAGAGATCGGAGAAATGACGCCATGGCCACCAGCGAGCTCACATTGCAGCAACAATCTGCGGCAACAAACTCCCGCAAAACTTCGTTCGACGTCTCGCAACAATGTAAAACAGTGGTGCTTGAACACAAACTAAATTACGCCAAACCCTAATCCGTTCAGAAATATCGGTAAGTGTTCAGGAGTAGGGCCTCTCCATCTCGAGCGCTTCCAAGTCCCAATATCCTGGTGCTCGCCATGGCCACCAGCAAGCTCACATTGCAGCAACAATCTGCGGCAACAATAACCCGCCCAACTTCGTTCGACGTCTCGCACAATCAATAAAGAAGTGATTGAACAGAAAATGAACTGCACCAAACCCTAATTCGCTTCGAATTCCGGTAAGTGTTTGGGAGGAGGGCTTCCCCAACTCTATCAGCTACTCAAAATTGGGAGACCTTCCAAGTCCCATTCTCCTGGTGCTCCATGGCCACTCCCAGTGCAACCCAATGATCCGTTTCAACAAACAGCTTGATTTAAAGTCTCACACAGCAACGAAAAAAACTACTACTGCAGCAACCATATTCAAACCCACATTAAACCATATTCAAACCCATATTAAACCATATTCAAACCCATATTAAACCATATTCAAACCCATATTAAATCATATTCAAACCCATATTAAACCACATTCATACCCATATTTAAACCATATTCAAACCCATATTAAACCATATTCAAATCCATCTTAAACCACATTCATACCCATATTCAAACCATATTCAAACCCATATTGAACCAACCCTGACTTCACAAATATAACCTTTGCTTGAGACGTGATTACTGAGCGTTGAAACTCCCTAACTCAAGTAGCATAGAGCTTCTCCACCCTTGTGCTCCAAATGGAAAACTCCAATGCATTCTTCATGAGCGCTTCAAATTCAAAATTCCCAACTTCATGTAGCATTACATCCAACAGCAAGAATTTACTCAAAGAGAAAGATATGAGCACTTATTATCCACTCTTTATCGACTTTGCTTGTATGATCAACACTTTGAAACACTTGGAATAAGATCATGAATAGTGAAGAAATGCATGATAATCTATCAATAGAAGAAGTCATTGAACCAATGTGTCATTCTTTGAATTCACTATAATGATTGCAACCAATACTATAAACTTTTATTTTTTTGATGGAGTATCATTATGTGAATCTATTGTAATGATTGTAACTAAGATAGACATTTTCATTGTCTAGCAACCATTCAACTACCTAAAAGCAATTGGGATATGGTTTTAAAAGTCTACTAAGGTAGACCTTGCTTTTAGATGGTTGGATGGTTCCTAATTGATTCAAATGATATTCAAAAAGTGTACAACAAAGTATTCTTGAATTTGTTTTGAATTGCAAATAAGATCCCAAAGCATTTGTGATAACTTAATAAAGAAAACTAGTCTAAATAGCTTAAGTATTCAATTGTAGGCCCTTCTATTTAGGATATTCATTTCAATATTATGTAAATCCACTATTGAACATGAAGAATAATTCATTTGACTTGTGTTATCTTCATCTAATTTTGAGTCATCGTAGCATCTTGGAATGCCAAAATAAATCAATACTTGTCTCTCTTTTTCCACATTCATTGAGGTCCTTTTGGCCATGTACTCAAAATCTTTGTGCTACAAATCAAAAACTAGGTATTCAACTTGTTTACAAACCTTGCAATTTTGGGGATGCAATGGGCATTGGAGATAGAAATCTAAGTGGTTGCCTCCTTGTGCCATTGGTAGATTACACCTTTTCTCTTAGACAATGTTTGGTAGAACCATTGTCTTTGATCCAACCTCCTTCCATCTTGTTCCTCTCTTTTTATAGCCTCGTGCTTATAGTTTGCCAAAAATGATTAATTATCAAAATTAGAATATAACATTCTAAACCATCATAAATCAACATAAGTAGAAGTCTCAAAATATAGGTTCAAAACAAGGAGTCATTCTTTGCATATGTGTGAGAAGTTAGGCCACTTCATTTTTTGAAAGAACATGCTTTCGTCAATACCTAAACTTCTTTGAATTAAAATGGGATCCATAATACAATGATTACTTTAAAAAATGGATTAAAAAAATTAGACTTATTCAATAATTTCTCTTAATTATTTCTTTTTAAATTAAGGTATTGTGCCTTCTTTTTCCATTCAAACTCATATTATAGGTATTGATGATTATATAGAGTTGGTAATGAATGCTTCTATCCACCTAATAGGTAGTGTTAGATGTGTTTTGGGGGGTCTAGAGCTTTGTTCCCCTAGCAATTCAAGAATGGTTGTTCTAAAAGAAAAATTAATTTAAAAAAAATAGAAAAATAGAAAAAAAAAGTTAAATTCTTTTATAATTTTTTTGGAAAAAAAGAAAAAGAGACATGGCAATTGCTATGGTATGTTATGCAACTACTGTGGGGGAGTGCACTAAGTTTGGGAGCATAGATATATGCAGGGGAACTTACAATCCTCTCGGGGTTGAATCTCATCTAATGTATTTTGCAGATAGTTTGATGTGCCATTAGAGGATTTTTTGTGGTCTAGGACGGCAATTTCAAGTAGCTGCCTTTGCAGTTCCCCCATAGTGAAGAGAACGCCATGTTGTCAAAAAAAAAATTTTGAAAAGAAAATTTAATTTCTTAAAATGAAAAACAAAGTTGAATTTTTTTTTAAAAACAATGTGCTAGTTGCTTTGCCATGTTAGGTAGCAGGTTTTGACAAATTTGTAGAATCAAGGAGCGACACGGAACTCGCAACCCTCTTGGACCCCATAAAATCCTCTAATGATTGAAAATTTTTAAAACAAATCTTCTATTAATATGAGAACATCAACTTGCTTAACCCATCCATTTATTTAAGAGAGATATTGAGAGATATGTTCAAATTTGTCTCTTTCATTTATCACAAGTTAATAATATACTAACTTATATAGGTGGCTTTCTATATACCATAGGAGAAACTATTAAGCTTGTAATGTACAATCATGTATTTATGGTATAATCTTTTGGCCTTACACCTATTTAGTCTACCAACTGATACCTTCATTTCAAAGATTGTTGGTTGAAATCCCATGGTGTTTTGGCTATCGTAGCTACACCATTTTATCCCATGATAGAATCATAGCCATTTCCTAGGACTTGTAATATTGTTTACCAATGAGGCACAAGTCCCTTCTGCAACCTTAAAAAGGTGTTCCTTTCGGTGGATAAAATTGTCTTCTATTGCTCCTCAGCCAACCCTAAGATTTTCCTTTTCCAATTCCAGTCCCCACATGCCAGACACGAAGGCACCCGGACACAAAACGAACAGACACTTATTAGCGACAAAGATTTCGAACTGTAGCAGTAGCTTTCGGCGGAGAATTGGATCGATCTGACAGTGAGTGCCTGTTGAGATTTCCTGTTGAAATTTCCTGTGCGAGGATCGATCGTGTCCTGTTTTATCAAGTGGGTCGGAGCTAATTTTGCTCTGTAGGGGAGTGAGAGATCGAGTGAGGTTGTCCTTTGAGGTTGAGCTCGGAAGCGAGTGGAATTTCTTGGGTTTTGTGGAGATGGCAGGTGACGGATACAAACCCTGGTGGGCGATAGACAAGGCCGCATGGCGAGAGGCTTTAACGCCCTTCTACAAATTCGCCAGCATCTCCGAGCGACGGGACGCGCCGTTGCCGCCCTGGAGCGAGGCGGATGTGCAGGAGTTCATCAAGTCTGACCCTGTCTACGGACCACAGCTCCAACTGGTATGTCTCTTTTGAATCGTTAGATTGGCGTTTAGTATTTCTGATCATGCTTAGAAGTTTCCCCACGGTGAGCGCCAGCTCGTTGAGTTTCACTTCCACAATGGGCATCAAAAGCTCTAGGGTTTTTTTGTTGTCGCCCTCTCACAAAACGGTCGTGAGAGTGGGTGCCACATTTTTCTAGGGCTCTTAATCTCTTGCTTTCTCTCGATTGTGCGAAGGTGCAACTCCTTCCACTCTCTTCACGTGTTGAAGGAGCTCGAGTGTGCCATTCCTTGCCCGTGTGGAATTCACCGTATATTTTTGAATTCTATTCTGATACTTATGCTGCTGCGCCTTGAGCCGATTCTCATTGCCATATCTCATTTCCTCAATTTAGATTTATTCTTTACCTTGCAGTTCGAGTGATGTGTTCACGGCCGCTTTTGTCTGTAAAGCGACCCTTGAATCGCCGAGTATACTTACTATTGGTAGACTGACTAATTTTATATCGATTCTCGTCAGCAAATGCCAGGGGATTGCAAGGCACCAAAGTATGCCGTATGTGGATCAGCGTATGCAACATTGTTAAGTTATAAGAGTCAAATTTGTTTGTAAATGACCTAAAACTGAGGTTCCGATATTAAGGTGGTGTATTTACTCAAAATCAATATGCACTCATCTGGCAAGGTTTTAGGGCGTCGCAAATTTGGTGTTTCTACCTTAGCATTGAAGCAATGCGTATCCGAATGCAGGTGAGACAGGGAGCGACCATCGCAAATGTTGGCGGCCTTATTGGAGGTCTTGCAACAGCAGGGATAGCATTCCGGTACTCCAAGAATCTTCCAGGAGCGTTGGGCGCCTTTATCGGCGGTGCCGCCATGAGCTGGGCTGTGGCCGAAGAAGGTGCGAATTTGGGATTAGGTCTCTACAAGTTCAATTGCATGGACGTCAATCTCAAGTTTCTGGACTGGTGGGAGCGGCAGCAAAAATGAAAGCCCTTGACGATACGGGAGTCTGAAACCATTTGGGAGCCTTAGTATTATGCAACTTTCAATCAGGTATTATAGAGTGTGGGGATTGGGTTTCTCCCCACAAGCATGTTGTGAAAGTAGTGCAATAGTAGGTAACCGGAAGGAGTAGCAGCTGGAAAATAAGGACACGTGCGTGTTTCTCTAATCGGTTTTCGGATTCGAGGAGCTTGTAAACGTTTGTATAGGCTGTTGTGCAGTTCACTCACATGAGCTGGTGTTGAAGAGTACAATTTCACTGCATGCATTGTCTGCGTTCCATCTGTTTGTTGTCTCCAAGAGGTGAATTGTAGATGGATTGAGGATATAGAAATGGTTTGAACGTTTAACATGTTGAAAGTTATGGTTTAGAAATTTACTGTCCAATTAGACTTCGACAAGTTTTAATAGCAACAGGAGTTGGAGTCTATTGTTCCAAGTGAACGAATGAATTTCTTATGTCAAGTTTAGTGGCAGCATACATTGTGCGCTTAGTGGCATTCTCGGATTTGATTTCTAAAAATTTTAATCAGTGAGGATCATGTTCAATATTGTTCTAAGATTTATATGGAAAGATAGTTATGGTTTAGAAAGTTACTGTCCAATCAGACTTTGACAAGTTTCAAAAGCAACAGGAGTTGGGGTCCATTGTTTCAAGGAATGAATTCCTGATGTCCAATATAGTGGCAACGTCCGCTACAGTAGGCCTAGTGACATTCTAAGATCGTCAAATTTGATTTCTAAAGTTTTCAGTCAGTGAAGATCTTGTGCAAGATACTGAGATTTATATCGAAAGACTCTGAAGAAAATTACGCATTTGTATTTGGCCTACAGACACTTGTGATTAGCCACTTGTTTGTCCTGGAATCATTCTGGTAGGAGGACAGGAATTGAAACCATTCGATGCTGGAATTGTAGCCATGTTGACTTAATTTCGATTTTGGCTTCTGAGTTGGCAAGAGATGAGTAGGAGTCCAATTCGATTATGCTGGTGAACTTGCTGGTGGAAGAGTTGGATCGGACTGGGTTTGATCTTTGCATCATAAGCCTTGTGAGGTGTAAATAGGGTACGTAGATTGAGTAAGTTATATATTGTTGCTGAGATCCACCATCGCGAGCTGTGTTCTTCTCAGTATAATAGAGATAATATCTCATCGATTTTCCACCGTCTCGTTCAAGCCTTCTGCTTTGTCGAGACTCCAGAGCCAGTGCAACTCGGATGGGCATATACTGCAGCTGACTGCAGCTGACTCCAGAAGAAAACCAGTGTAATCAGCCGTGAGATGCAGAAGAAGCTATCCATAAGTAAAAGATGGTAACTGTGGTGAGAAATTAAACAGAAAGGAGGAAGCAAGTACCTAAGTAGTTGATCCCGTGAAATATCGAGAGGATTCTTGAAGAGGATTCTTGAAGAGGCTAATATCTCTCAAGACACCAGTTGAAACCGAAGGTGCTGCCATTTCAGGACCAGTCATGGGGTTAAGCGCACGTGGATATGAAGCAATTGGGACATATAAGGTAAACGTGCCTATGACAGGCAAATCCCCCATGACAGGCACCTAGGGAACTCCCCCATTACAGTCTTCCATCAACCCATGAGAAACTTTTTCTTAAAAATAGAATTAAGATTACATTAGGTTGATTTTTAGTTGTCATCAAAGCCTTGGAATATGGTTATGAAGTTATTAATAACTGTGATAGAACATTGACACCTTTCTAGTGTAAACTGTTAGTAAAAAGTTATTTTTTAATTTCTTTATGTCATATCCATGTTAGGAAATCTTGTAACCATGTTAAAGAATGTTATGACTGCTTTGGGTGGTAAGATGACCATCATGGAAACACTTTTCTGCTGATTTGGGGTAGTCTACAGACTTTTTAGGGCAAACTGGACAGCAAACTTCGAAAATTCACAAAAAATTCATATTTTGTCGAAAAAATAAAATTCTAGTTGCTTCCTTCATTTCTCACATTTGTCTTTGTACAAAAAAAAATCAGATTTTTTTTGTCAATGGCAATAGGACAGATCAGCCTTTCTGCCTGTCATAGGCAAGTTTACCTTAGTTGGGGAGCAAGGGCAGGGGTTTAGGACCAGTAGGAAGAAGCTCCCAGTCTGTCATGCGAGCACTAACTTGTTCAACATGACCTATTCCGCGTTGATGTATGATAGGAGTTGCTGTAGATGTAAAACCCTGGGGGCACCTCTGCACTTGGCGGAGTGGGTTGCGGAAGGTTCCTGACCAGAGGCCGAGAAACATTGCCTGCATTTACTGCTTGTTGTCCAGCCTGTTACAAATCAACAAAAACCACAGTCGAACTACAATATAGAGATCGTCAAAGATGATTGAGAAAGATAATTAAATGTCCAATCCATTAAATAAAAAAAACACGGACATCTCCAATCATAACAGTGAGTATCATTAGAGTGCCAATATCATCACCACCAAGAGTAGGTCCTCATCCTCTAATTGACTGTTTGACGGAAAATTATAGCTCAAACAAGGTACAGTTTTCTTAATAGTGTTGCTTGCTTTAGATTAAAAAGCCGTTGGTCCATGCATCTACGCAGCGATAGCAATGTAAAAATAAGATTACTCACTGGATAGTTGCTAGGGGGAAGAAAAGGAGTAACATTGCTTCCAACTCGATTGAGTCTCAAATACCTGCGGTTCAAGAAACAATCCATTATTGAAAGCTCAGATCTATTACACGGATTTGCAGATTCAAAGCCACCATGCAAGCAGAGGCCTTGCCCAAAAATCAATGACTTACCCGAAGGGGTCACCGTAGTTATGATTTATGCCTTTACGGTACCGGAGAAATACTTGCCAGCAAGCCCCAGCATTGGCTTTCATGAGGAACCCCATGATTGGATTGGATTGGATTCAATCTGCGAAAAAATTAAGTACATTCACCAGGCCTGAGAACAAAGACTCGAGAGCAAACCTGAAAAGATACAATACTGTATATGGTTATGCGCATGGTAGAAGAAAATGGAAACACTCGACGTCCGTTATGAAAAAGTAGAAGCGGACCTCATATTTGTCGAAAATAAAGTTGGAGGGTATATGAAGATCAGCATCAACCGGCTTGTAAACAATCAGAGGATGAGGATCTCGTGGTAAGATACCCGATGCGTGGGATCTGAACCCGTAACATTTTTCGTTGGCAAGCTTGTTGTACCCGATGCGTTGGGAGAACGTTACTACCAACTAAGAGATCAAAGACACTACATCTACTACATTTGCCTTCCCAACCTCCAGGATTAATAGTTCCGACTCGAACAACACCACAATAGTATCGCTCACCAATAAATTAAAAGAAGAACAGCTCTAGTCAAAATGATAGCTGATGCTTGAGTATGATTCCTGAAGTTGAAGAATAGCAGAGTTATTTTGTAACGGTTCAGTCAAACACGTGATGCAAGCATAAGCAGACATGGCTTTCAGTTCCGCATCAACAATTCAAGAGGCAAACTTCTGTCCTCAGTGACTACAAGCTATAAAAACCAAGTTCCAGTTCAGTCACTAACCCGCCCCGTGTACTCACAAACTTGTGAAAAATTTGCAACACAAGTTCATCCCACCGAAGTGGCTGTTGTGCCAACCCGCTCCCTTCGGCGAGGGGTCCGGAAGGCGAAAATGACGCGGCCAATGAAATAAATTGCAGAAAAGGAGCGGCCAATAAAAAACATTAAAAATGGCGGCGGCAAGTGACTTCCAATCATCGCCTCGCACCCCAGGTATAAAAGATCAGGGGCTCCCATCCTATTTAATTTCCACAAGTTTCGCTCTCATCAACAGCGCTTCTACCGTTTTGCTGGCTAGCTTTCTGTTCCTTGATTATGCCCTGGCAACTTGCTTCGCAACTCAATTAACTTTGCAGCTCACTTTGCAGTTTACTTCATAACGATCATGGCATTCGCACAGGAAATCTGTGTGGCGGAGGTGTATCGGTGCTATCATTGCGGGTCCGAATCTATCGACAGCTCCTTCAAATACTTTGACAATAAGAAGGAGGACCAACCGCGTTACCAATGCCATCATTGCCACAAATTCTTCACGTTGGGGTCGCACGGACGCTCGCAGGGCAAAACCTACGCCAAGAAGCGTAACGAGGACCCTGCGGAGCTAAAGAGCCTGTCGCGCCAATGTTGCCATTGTGGAATGGCCGACCATGCACTCTTCAAGTACTATAACAATAAAAACCTCTCACAGCCGCGCTTCAAATGCCTAAGTTGTGGAAAACAATTCCAAATGCGATTGATGGTGAGTGGCGAAGGAAGGCGCTTGGTGCACACCTCGTCCCAACAAACAAGAGCCCCTCGCTGCCGGAAACAAGGCGTGCCCGAGCCATTCCCAAGTGCTTCTAGCAGCTCGGAGAACGGATTCTACCAACCGTTCGATGGATCATTCATGCCAGGGCCCTATGATCCATTAATGCCCGTTGAACACGGTGCCAGATTGCTCCCGGAGATGAGTGGTGAGGATTTAGAGTATTCCAATTTCCTTGAGACCCAATTAGATGAGGAGGAGAATATTGAGGTTGATCCCGCCTATTGGACTACCAATGGGGAAAATGGGAACTTACCTCCACCTTTGAGTGATGAGTTCTGTGAGTATTTGCGTTTCGTTGAGGCCGAGTTATTGACAGAGGAGAATAATGAGGCTCCAAATGTGGATGCCTTCTCTTCTACGGCCAATGTGGATGGTGAGTGGCCTCCGACCTGGAGCAACGACGATGCAGAGTCGATGAATTTCATGAAAGTTCCTGAAGTTGATATGGGCTCCAATTACATGGCCGAGATGGACTCCGAATCCACCTCCAATAATGAGGAGGTCATGTACGGGACTCTGGTGGTGGACGAACCTGCTTCATCTGATTCTGACTCCTGGAGGCAGAATGACACGTTGGTGGATCCTTCCAACATGAGCTATATGGACGCTGCTGTAGCCTGCTGCCACCAAATGGATATGGATCTGGCCCGCGAGAAATCCATGCTAGCTGAAGCGGAAGCCTCGGTGCAGTCCGCTGGTTCAGAGTGTTCTTCGTCCAGCGTCGGCTCGACCATGGTGTTTGCCGATCCATTCCTTGTGATCCCTGAGTCCCTTTTGGTCCAACAAGCCTTGACAGAGGATGAGCAATGTTCCGATTTTCATTGGAGCGGGGATGATGAGGCCGAAGATGACACGGAGATGAGTTATTATGGGGCTTACTAGATAGAATTACGAGACTGAGAATATATTCTAGCTAGTGAATTGCTTCCCATTGTATATCAAAATATAGAGCGAGCTAAGAGCTACTCCGTACTAAACAAGAATATTCATAGTGAGCAATCTATGCTTCTGTCATTGTCTCTGAATAAGAAACAAGTGTTCAGTGACAATCTTTAATTTCACTTAAATGGCCTCTTGAATGAGTCACTGGCGTGCATGTTCATGTTGTTGGAGTGTTGCTAAACTTGAAGCATGCTTGTGTTGCTCGACTTGTGGAGTTAGTCGAATGTATGTGATGTCTTGGTGCTTCCTTATTTCATCTTGAATTTCTTGCGTACCTCTGGATGCATCACTTGCTCCATCAATTTGGTCTGTCTAGCAACTCCTGAATATGTAGCTATTAATTATGTCAATTCGAACCACACGTCGTGCTGTAGTTTGTAGAAAGCTATGGAAACTCTCGCGTCTAGAGCACTGCCTCAAATATGAGGAGCATGGTTGTAGACGCTCTGATGATGCTACAAGAACTGTGAATCTAGTTCTCATTGCAAGGATCTAAAGTAGTTGCAGACTGAGTTGGTTTGGAGTTTCTTATCGACAACAGTTTCAGTTGACAATGACAATATTACAGGTTCCTGTTGAAGGTTCCTGGGGAGTTAGTTGTCATCTTTGACCATTTTCTTTGCAGCTGCCTGTTCACGGGAGTAATCCGTGTTTACTATGACCTCCAGGTGTTCAAGCCTACAGAACATCATCGGAAATGTGGATTTGAAATCCCTTACGCTTTGTCCTTGAAATTCTCTGTTTTGGAGGAAACGTATCGTTAACATACATACATATATATATATATATATATATATATATATGCTTACCTTTATTATTGTCAAAATTGACATGTATTAGCATTGAATGTGGCTGTTGCAGCGGCTCTAGCTTCATGTCAGTGGATCGCTCAATTACTTGACCCTCGTGAATGTAATCCACGTACTATGCTCTGGTTTTACTCCTTCATACTGAGAATAGTCTTCTCTTTGAACAGCACTACAAAATATTGGAACTGAAGCCAGGCAATGCGTGCTCGCGCTTCATTCTTCCGTTACATACAACACTTAGACTTCAGATTTTCATCGTCTTGTTAATTTGTTTTGCAACACTGTGGAACCATCTGAAGGTTGCATCAAATCCTGCTGAAATTCTTGACAACAAGAATTCGAGTTCGAAATTTCTTACAAGATCTGAAAAGCAAGAATCGGCGGATTCATTTGGTGAAGAGCCGAAGTAGCAGGAATATCAAAAGCCCTCTGGAAACTCGTCAAAGAAAAGGCTCAATGTGGGATGGGCGGAAGTTGTATAATAATCCAATCAATCTAAATCATCTATGAAACATGCAAACGGAAGACAATGGACCATCCTATCTTTATCACCTTGTTTGTGTCATTAACCCCTTTACGTCTGAATCCTTCTTTTATTTTTTTTCACATTTTTATTTGTATCTTTTTACAGAAATATCATTTACTGCAATTTCATAGAAGTGGTCATTAAAGAAGGTTGTCTTTTCAAGATTCAAGTACTACATTGAGTGAATGAAAAGTTTGTTTGACTACACAACAGTACAACACTTGGAAGTACTCTATTCATCATCCCAAATATGGACATTGGAGCACTTAGGGGTTAACCTTGAAAGGAACCAAAGCCATTTGGAGGGATATAAACATTCAAATCTACCATTTTCATTCTAATTAAAGAGAATTTTTTTTTAAATTTGAGTTTTATATATCTAAATATAGAAGGTTGCACTTAACTAGTATGAAATTGTGTGAAATAAAATTTCAAAAATTTAAACCACATAGATTGCAAGTTTTTTAAGTTTAAAGTTAAAAAATTATTTTTCCTTGCACCTTGCTTGGCTTTTTTTTTTTTTTTTGGGTGTATGTGTTAGAATCATCATAACTTCAAAAATTTGCCCTATCAATTTTTGAAATTAAAATTTTCTATGTTGAAAAATTGAGTTGAGAATTTGGAAATAAAATGAAAAAAACAATTGGATTTTCATTATTATTAGAATTTTTAAGCAGGAACAACTATGAGATAGAAGGAAAACCTTAATCATCAATAGTTCAAAGCTAGATGGGATTGAACACACTAATCGCAATAGTGAGATTTTTCCAGCAAACAAACTAAACCATGTACAATTTTTTCTTTTGAAAAATCATTGAATCACGTAAGTCATTTTTAAAATAAGATGCTCTAATTGCCTAAAAATCAATACTCCACAACTTTCTCATCACACACCCAAATAGAATGAATCAAATCTTTCTATCGATAAACAAAATCACTTTTTATGAGAAAATAAATTTAAGTCCTTGTGATTTTTGTGATGCCAAAGAACCTCCATTTTGAGCTTTGAGTGGTATAATTTTAGCTCCCAAGCACCAAATTGAGGTTAAATTTATAATCCTTTCTTCAAAAATATTCAAAAAACCATACCAAAAATTGAGAGTATAGAAACCTATTTAAACCTTTAAGGGTCTCCTTAGGAAACCTTTGATGCTCTAGAGATTAATATTGGATCATATAAATACAAACATGTTCCAAAAATCAAGCCTTAGATAAACCTAAGAAAAAACAAATGTTTGTTATACTACCTTCAATATGTGAATAATAAATAAATAGAAGTCAACCTAGTTTTAGAAAATCTACCAATTCTAATTTGACCTCTTTTAACTTTTGAATAGTATAATTAATTATTATTTTGGAATTTCATCTAATTTTAATTGCAATCAATTATCTTTATGTGATTAAAAATAAATACTTTCCAACATTTAGTGATGCTCTTTACAAAATTTGTTCAATTTAAGGCAATCCTACCTTATACAACAATAATGAGGTCACCATGCAATAGGCATAAATGTTCTATTTTGAAAGGGGTAAGGGTAGTGTCTAAAATATTTTGTACATTGTAATTGAATGCAAAGAACATCCCAAAATGAAGCTAATGCAAGTTCACTATTTACTAGGTCTCATGAATGATTGCTCAAAATAGATAAAAAAAAAGAAATTATCAATTACATGTTATCCTAAATATTTTAAAATGAAAAATTGTTCATCATCCCTCAGATTTTGTGGTGTTCAAAAATTTATTTCATAAATTTTTATAGTACCTAAGTCATTATTAACAACAAAGGCAATTATGTTTTTTGTCCTTCAATATTCCATATTTTTTATTGATGGAAATGTAATTTGACTATTGTGAATAAGAAAAGTTTTTACTAATGAAAAATATTATTTTATTACTTTTTATTTCTATAGATAATTGTTTTACTCATAGAACTCCTACTAATTCTATTTTAGATATTTCACATGAATTAGGTTGTTTTACCTCCTACCACTTCATTATTATGAAGAGTTGTTCTTCATTCATTCACAATAAGTGACTTTTAAAGTTTTGAAGTTCATTTTTGAACTAAAATAATTGCTACTTAAAATTGCACAAATAAGCAATTCATCATGATTCCTACTATTATATTAAATTTCTTCTCTTTTCTTTTTTTGAATTTTCTTTTGCAAAATCCTTCTAACAAGACAAAAGTTCAACTATTCATCCTTGAAATTTTTGTGTGAAAAAGGAGGTCTTCTACAATAGTTTGACTTCCAATGATTACTTCTACAATTTGTTAAGCCAATGGCTCACACAATAATGAAAGGGATGATTTCTAAGGTCACCCCTTTGTCCTTTAAGGGTTAAAAGGTGAATTTCCAACTCAATTCCAACCCTTTCATCCCCAATTCCAAAACTGAGTCCCAATTGCACACTCAATGCAATACAAACTACATTAAATGCAACAGAACTGAATTGGAAATTGGATTCTACAGTAGAGCTCCGAATTGGGCTGCAGTCCATAATGGGTCTGCTTACCTTAGTCACCTTAGGGATCCAGCATTTTCAGTCCAACTTAGTTGCCAGGGCTCGAGCAATCACCAAAATGTTCTTTGTTGTTTCAAGTCATTTGAGAGGAGCAGGACATGACGTCAAGGTGGTGTACAGTACATTCTCATTCCAGAAAAATGTACCAATTACCACGTGCTGAGTACATATGTTCAACAACATTCGTCCTTGGAAGATCAGGGTCACAAGATGCACCATCCAGCTACCCCTCAATCACCAAACATCTTGGAATAGGAGAACACGCGGTAAATGTTACCTGGCTCAAATCCCAAGCATCTGCCTCTCTGCAACCACGATCACCCCACCCCTTTTGAGGGTAACACATTTAGGAGAATCCAGTTGCAAAGCCATTTCTTTCCTGGCAGCTCATTTGGATCAAATGTTTGGGGCCAAGCTATGTCGAATCGTCAAGACCCGACTCAGCTCAATCTAATTAGTATCTAATACCGGCACCGAATCTAGATGAGCTCACTTGATTATTCCCTGTTGCCTGTGGTTCTATCAAATGAATTGAAAGCGACATTAATTAATCATTCTGTAGCAATGCCTCAGTTCTGGCAGTCTGAACCTCCGCCTTCGCAATCTCCAAAAGCATCGTTGGCCAAAGTGCCAGCTTACCACGGGAAGAGCATGTCTGGGCCTCTGAAATGGAGAAACTCCGAGCACGGCATTTAATGGCACGAGAAAAAAAAATTGGAAATCAGGACCCAGAATTATCAGGATGAGTTGTCACAAGATGATTTCGGTACTCGACCAGCTTCTTCGCCACAGCTAGTTTGTTGTACCGATGAGCCTGCAAACAAACGTCTACTTGGTAAAGCTTAAAGAAACGCTTCCATTTTCTTTTCCACAAAATGACTAAAAAGGCAGACTTCCCATGTGTAATGAAACTCATGAGTCGAATACACTTCTCGAGATGGGAAGAAACAAGCATATACACTGGTTCACTTCCGCAAGTATTCAGGGAAAATAACTCGAACTAAGGATAAATAGGTACAAAGTTCAGAACATACCTGAAGAATGAGCTGCTCAAGAAAATTGCCTTTGTCCACCGGAAAGTCTGGTACTGACAGAAGTTCGAACAACTGCACATACAAGTGTTGTATGTGAGGCGTAATATCACTGACAATAGCCAACCGGACAGTGCTGTCCTAAAAGAATGGTAGGAAACACAGCAAGAAGTAAAATGACTCTGAACACTGTTGAGGATGACAGCAAAGAAGCCATAAGACCACAAAACGTTCAAGTGAAAGATATCTGTTGGTGACATTGACCTCTTTCGTATTGGAAGACTTCGTTTTCCGAAGAGCCCTAATAACAGAAAGAAGGAACGCGACTACATGTGACTGCTCTTGATGCATTCCCAACGGTGCCATATGCCTCTTTCGCCTTCCCTGATCCAGTGCCCGGCTCCCTATGTCGTTTGCTAGCTCTAAATCGATTTCGCTGTCTGCCTTTTCCACAGCTCTCATTTTATCCCCATATTCATTCAACTTCTCAGGGATAGAAACTGATGATTTGTGATTAGATCGCAGCATATTCCCCTTTTCTGTGTTCTCGGTACCTGCCGCTAGGCTTCTGTGATCAATATCTTTCCTTTCCTGTGTACCTGAGCCTGGTTCCACAGTTTTCCCATCTGCGGTGCCTGTATTCACACTATCAACGGTTGGTTGTTGGCCCCTCTGCGGTGATGTCACCTCTGCGTTGGGTGATGATGTCTCTGAAGAAGAATCAGCAAGGCTGGAAAGATTGGAAGAGGAAGGAGATGAAGAGAGCGATGGAGAAGAAGGGGAATCGCCCTGCAGCTGAATACGCCGGCGTCGCTTCCGATTTCTTTGCAGAAGACCCCCAGTACCTTCACTCCACCCTTCATCCGCTCCACCATCGTTCTTCTCCTGCCGATATGGATTACCAAACATCAAGCGCTGCTGCTTTGTCCTGTCGGGTTCTTCAGCCTGTGGATGAATTAAATCATGAAAGACACCACGTAAGAACTAGTATGGCATAGGAAATCACCATTCTGTACAGGATGTAGACCGCCTGATTTATAAAACACATAGTATAAACTGGCACTAGTCAGGTTAATCATGGTATATGGATAAAAGTTTCAAATATCTTATGCTGTAAGCATTGCCTAAAGAAAGAACCTTTTGAATATTCCGTTCCAAGAAGCTTACATATGGGTTACGGGGTGGCTGCTGCTTGAGAAGCGCATCATTGAAATCTCCCATCTGGTCAAATTGGAAACAAATTAGACGGTAAGATGTATTGCTCTAACTAGGTGACACAACATTGCATCAAGAAAAGAATGCCCAATAATTGGGTTCATTACTATCATTGTAACATACCACTTTACTATCATGGTAACTATCACTTTAATCTACACTCCAATCTCTGTGTTCAAAGCTCATATAGACGATTAATATCTGCTCCTAGTGCAATGCAGTCAATAATACTCTCAATGAGAAAAAACAAACTAAGACCCTCAAGTCATCAATATACAAACCTTTTCAATTGGGAGAGAGTGTCGGGCATCATCCTCTTCCTTCGCCGCCAATAGGGTAGCTAAGTTGCTGAGACTGGACTTAATGGATGGTTTTCCACCGTCTCGTTCAAGCCTTCTGCTTTGTCGAGACTCCAGAGCCAGTGCAACTCGGATGGGCAAATACTGCAGCTGACTGCATCCAGAAGAAAACCAGTTCGAAATGTTCAGTCACGAAATGCCGAAGAAGCTATCCATAAATAAAAGATGGTAACTGTGGTGAGAAATTGAACAGAGAGGAAGCAGAAAGTACCTAAGTAGTTGATCCCGTGGAATATCAAAAGGATTCTTGAAGAGGCTAATATCTTTCAAGACACCAGTTGGAACCGAAGGGGCTGCCATTTCAGGACCAGTCATGTTCAGCGCAGGCGGATATGAAGTAGTTGGGACATATGGTTGGGGAGCAAGGGCAGGGGTAGGACCAGTAGGAAGAAGAAGCTCCCAGCCTGTTTTGCGAGCACTAACTTGTTCGCCATGACCTATTCCGCGTTGATGTATGATAGGAGTTGCCGTAGATGTAAACCCTGGGGGCACCTCTGCACTTGGCGGGGTGGATTGCGGAAGATTCCTGACCAGAGGCCGAGTAACATTGCCTGCATTTACTACTTGTTGTCCAGCCTGTTACAAATCAACAAAAATTCAGTCAAACTACAATACGGAGATCGTCAAAGATGATTGAGAAAGATAATTAAATGTCCAATCCATTAAATTAAAAAAACACGGACATCTCCAATCATAACAGTGAGTATCATTAGAGTGCCAATATCATCACCACCAAGAGTAGGTCCTCATCCTCTAATTGACTGTCTGACGGAAAATTATAGCTCAAACAAAGTACAGTTTTCTTAATAGTGTTGCTTGCTTTAGATTTTGTAGAGGTTTATCAAAAATGATCTTTCAGTTGAAAGACAAACCATGATGCGGCTCATGTCGACATCAAAGATCTCCTTGGCTTGGGATTTAAACCGTTTCAGCTGGGTGCCTACAAATCCTGCAAACAGGTTACTCTCCATCGATTCCGGGACTACATGAGCGTTGATGCCCCAACGCTTCAAGGCATTTCGAAGAGGAGGTCCATAATATGCAGGAATACTGCAACAATATCTCTCCATATCTTGCCGCCATTGAGGTAATGGAGACATTTTGGATTGGCCAGGCATCTTGCCAAGTTGATCTAGCAGCTGCCATAGGACCTGAATTCCAACCACTCAGATAAGTTTTACAAAAAAAGAGTGAGCGGTCGAAGACAACTGGTTCAAAGATTCTGAGATGCTTGAGATAATACCACTTTCAAGCTGGTGACAACAATCGACAGAACAAGGTAATAGCCCTTAGTGGAGATTAAAAAGCCGTTAGTCCATGCATCTACGCAGCGATAGCAATGTAAGAAAAGATTACTCACTGGATAGTTGTAAGGGAGAACAAAAAGAGTAAGATTGCTTCCAACTCGATTGAGTCTCAAATACCTGCGGTTCAAGAAAACAATCCATTATTGAAAGCTCAGATCTATTACACGGATTTGCAGATTCACAACCACAATGCAAGCAGAAGCCTTGACCAAAAATCAATAACTTACCCAAAGGGGTCACCGTAGTTATGATTTGTGCCTTTACTGTATCGGACAAATACTTGCCAACAAGCCCCAGCATTGGCTTTCATGAGGAACCCCATGATTGGATTGGATTCTATCTGCAAAAAAAATTAAGGACATTCACCCGAGCCTGAGAACAAAGACTAGAGAGCAGACCTGAAAGATACAACACTGTACATGGTTGGCTTACGCTATGTGCATGGTAGAAAAAAATAGAAACACTCGACGTCCGTTATAAAAGCAGAAGCTGACCTCATATTTGTCGAAAATAAAGTTGGTAGGTATATGAGGATCAGCATCAACTGGCTTGTAAGCAATCATAGGATGAGGTTCTCGAGGGGAGATACCCTGATGCGTGGGATCTGGCCAGTAGGCTTCAGGAATTGGCCAGTGCCCTTGCCCCTGTGCTTGACCGCCTCGGACCAGTAACATTTTCCGCTGGCAAGCCTGTTGTACCTGGCTCAAGAGGGAGAACGTTACTACCAACGAAGAGATCAAAGTCACTACATCTACTGCATTTGCCTTCACAACCTACAGGATTAAAAGTACCGGCTCACACAACACCTCTTAGTTCCTTCACAACATTATCGCGCACCAACAAAAGCAGACCAGTTCTAGTCAATATATAGGATAGCTGACGCTTGAGTATGATACCTGAGGTGGGAGAGTAGCAGAGTTGGGCATGGGCTCAAAAGAGACGATGACGCAAGGAGGCAAGCGTGAGGCTGTAACTTCGGTGTGCTGCATCAGTACCTTCCAGCTAGTTGCAACGAAGCACTTTCCCCTATTCACAGAAGTCACTCTTCAATATACAGAGTTTCACTTCAAAAAAATATTCTGCACATGCATTAAGAAAATTGAAGAACTCTAAGGCTGCTAAATTTATCTTGTAAAGGTTCAGTCAAACACGTGATGTATGCATTCACTGACCAGACGTGGCTTTCAATTCCACATCAAAAATTCAAGAGGCAAACTTCTATCCTCAGTGACCACAGGCTATAAAAATCAAGTTCCAGTTCAGTCACTAACCCCGTGAACTCACAAAACTGTGAAATATTGGTATCCATAACCATAGCAGACGGTGCTCCAGAGATTGGCGCATTTTGAGGAATAGGTCCACTTCTCTCCAAGACAGCAGCACTTACAGATGGTATCCTGCGCAATTACATAAGGAAATTCTTTCTGTAAGTATTTTCTTCGAGTAGACAAGATATAATGGGAAATCTCGAAAGATGAACAGCTAGCAGTCAATATTTCGATTCAAACATTCCAATGCCAGAATTGTAAACTCATCTAAAGTTAAATCTCTTTCATTGTCCATCATTCTTAATCTGCTAAACAAAGGAGTAAACTATGCCTTGATATGACCAGAAATTATGAGAAGTTACTCATTTACCAGAGGATTACACTACGAAGGTGAGCGAAAAGACAATTAAAGGTACCCCGAGACGACAGACTTGAAAGAGTAAAATTTAGAATAGGTGAAAAACATAAATTATCACCTCAAGACAGTTGCGAACACGCGTTGATCCCACCGAAATGGCTGTTGTGCCAACTCGCTTCCTACAGCAGGGGGGCCGGTAGGTTGAAGGTTGATACTCACTCCATTCTGAGCAGGCACAAGGAGAACTTGTGAAGCGAAAAATCCGAGGCAGCATACTAGGTAATCTTCAGCAACTGACAATTAATCAATGAAGAGCAAGAAGCATACCAGAGAGGTGAGTTCTGTCCCATCAGTAAGTAACAAAATGGTGGTCAAGTCAATGACACAGGGGTTGCGCCCTTGCCCTACATGCAGACCGCATAACTTAGAATCATAATTTCTAGCTCATTGCACGCCTAAAATCCTTCATGGGAATTTAAAGGGTATCAAAAATGTCGGCACGTGAAGAAGGCAGATGAACTGTACCGTATCGATCAATGTCAAGTGCAAGACGTTGTACATGCAGAAAGCTAAAAATTCTGTGCAAAGCTGCTCCAAGATTGGTCAAGTCCCGCGCTTGTACGCTCTTCAAAGCACGCATAAAATGTGTGAAGGGGTACTTATCAACCACCTGATCATAGTAGTAGGCAATCAACGAGTCAGATTACTGAAAGCAAACACTCCAAACTCCAATGCACTCAACACACGATTCATAAGAAGAACCCCTCCATTACCATTCAATTGAACATAGGAAAACCGCATGTAGTACCTTGATGTAATCCGCTGCTTCGTCGCAAGTGACCAGCATGTACCTGCACCATATTTCCGCCATTAGCCCTTTGTATATCCTCTCACTAGCGAACTCATGAAAGATATCATTCCACATTCACTAATAAGTTTTCCTGCTACAAACACCGAGGTAAGAAGAAGAATCATCAAGAGTAGAACTCGCCAACCTGTCCAAACGACATGACGCATCTCGTGATCGTACCTGTAAACAACAGAGGACAAGACATTTAGTGCGGAAACTGCAAAGCTTCCTTTCTCACCTAACAATTAGGTCAGTCAAAAAAGCAAGAGACGATTGGTACAAGAACACCACGAATTACGATTTTAAACTCAATTTTAAGCAGACTGGAAGCCACAGACCTTGTGGAAGTGCTCCACGGCGCTCTTCGCACAATCCAGCAACGACAGTCCATTGTTGCAGCGCTGGTTCATGGACGCGCTGGTATCCAGCAAGAAAACGATCAACATCTTGACGACAGCCCCCCGAGACTGCACTTCTACTCAACCCTGCAGCTTCACGCATCTCCCTTCACCGATTGCCGCGACAAGAACTCGAACGAAAATCCCCCAAAATTGTCGAAAATCCGGGGAAAGGTCGGAAGACAAATCAAAAAAATTGACGGACGCACTAATACTCAGCGTCCGTTGTCAAGCCCTAGTCTAGCTCAAAAACAACAAAGAGCCGCTCTCCTCCTCTCATTCCTCGTGCGAAGTTCTTCTTCGCCCGGCCTCTCCCGAACTTTTAACAAAAACGAAAAAAAACCTCTAAACCGCCATAGCTGCTCCACCGAATTGCGACACCGACACAGCATCCGCGAGCTCAAATTGCTTAAGAAATCGAGTGAAACTCCTCGCCGACTTAGCTACTAAGCAGCCACATTGCAGTCGTAACAGACGAAATGCAGCGCGCTATGGTGCATAGGCAGGGCGAGGGAGCTCGCATGGTGGATGCATTTGCGATTAAGGCGTCGAATTGGGAGCTGGCCGGGCTATGGTGATAGAGCTTAATTAGCTTTGCAGGCCATGATTCCGTTCTGGCGATGGCGATGGTGATGTGACGAGTCGTGTTGAGGAAGAACCCTAAAATGTAAATGGGGTCTTCTAAACTCTTGCAATTAGAGAGGATTTTTCATGAAAAAAATTCAATACTTCCCAAAGTATAACGCTCCTGGTGGCCCGGACGGCCAAACCTATTTCTAAAACTTTTGGAATTTTTTTTATTATTTTGAAATTGTATAGACCACCAATCACTAAATGAAGTACACAAGTTAATCCACTTTGTACGCTCAAACCTATTCAAGTTTATTCAAATAGTGTAGGAATTTGATTAGTGTTGAATTTGCTCACATTGATTGACTAAATTTTAGATGAATTTGGTCAAATTGAATGTGAACAATTGGATGATTTTTAGATGAAAGGTGGATGACTATTGCACTATTTGAGGTAGTACGAAAATAGTATAAACCACACTAAATTGATTTTATTAAAAACACCACAAATTTTCTATATCATTGAGGCTTGTAAATTTGTATGGTTTTCTAACTAGTACAGGTTAGAATTAATACTAGAAGGGCTACTAATTGATTTAACCCTTAGAAAATTGGCATTTAATTACTAACTAGATAATGAATATTTTCAAAAACTGATTGTTAAAGCTACAAGACAAAGATGAAGTACATCCAAGTATTTTGAAAAATTAATTTTTCTCTATTTATCAACAATGCCATTAGCTTGGTCACTTGATGCTTCATGGTTGTTGTACAAGGTTGTAAATGAAATCACATAGGGATGGAAGGAAAAGAAAAGTTGCACAAAAGAAGATCTTGATGTTTAAATCCTAGTACTCATATCAAAATATATTTTGCCAAAATAAATGAAAATTTGCATCCCTCTTGAACTTTTAAACTAACTTGAGTAGTAAGAAAAATTGCACTAATTTTGAAATTAAGTGAATTTGTAAGTCACATTGTTATGGAAATTGATGATATTCAAGGTAAATTTACAATATCAAACAACATATTAAATTCACTTGAATTAAAATTACTATAAAAAAATACAAAAAATCACTTCACATTATTTTTTAAACTATTTTTAAAATTTAGTTTTATCCTCTTTTTTTTTAATTCTATTTTTTTCCTTAGTAAATATTTTTCCATTAACCCCAAGGCCTAAGAGGATAGAATGTGTCATCTTCAAATTTTCAATGGCAAATTCTCAATAGGGTAAAACAAATCTGAATATTATGTAAAATAGGGTCTTGAAGAGTAAAAAATGAACACACTTTTTGCATTTGGGGATTTTCAAAATTTCCATTTGAGAAGTATTCAAAATTTTATTTAGGAAATTTAAAAATATAGTCTTGTAGAATAGAGGAGTGGGCATAAATTTTTGATAGGGTTTGAATAAAATAAATGTTTGAATTTTTTTTTTATGTTCCAAAAGATATGTTGATAATATCAACCACTGAATTTCAAATATTCATACATATATTTATTTATGTATATTTATATTTAGGATCCAATTTGGTCAATTTTAGCTTTTTTACTAAGTAAACTTTGATTTGAAAATTTGTGCAAATTTGAAAGCTTTTTTTAATTTTTTCAATTTAAAATTACTAGATTTGCCTTAAATTCCTCTACAAGTTTTTGGAAGAGAATAAAAACATTATTCATCTTCTTATAATTTTTCTTTCTCAAAAGCTGCATTTCAGGCCTAAAATTCATCATTTAAAGTTGTTATAATCAAAAAATCCAACAATTGATATTTTAGACAATTAATTTTATGCAAACAAGAAAAAGAAGTCTTTACTTTTGTACAATTAAAATTAAAAACTTCAACATCCATGTGCAAAAAAATATCAAAGTGGGACAATTCATTAAAAGCCTTTATTGTCAAGCCTTGAAGGTTTAAAGCATTAGAAGATTTTTGAAGACTCTAAGAGCCCATTTCAGGCATGTTCCCTTACAGCCGTTTCCTGCAACAAAGTGAACAGCTAGTTGTTAGAATTTATTTTTTAATTTAATTAATTAATTAATTAAATTCTTCAAATGCAAAACAAAGTTGAAAAAAATGGAAAAATGATGTGGCAAAGTCTCCACCACATCAGATTGTTGTGCAGTCACTACAACAATACAATTCTTGGAGTTCACAGAGCTTAATAACCTAAGGGCTTTTAGAGTCCTCAAAAATCTTCTAATGAAAGGACTCATATTGAGTGACTTCAAATATAAAAGTGATAAAGAAATAAGATTTAGATCAAATGTAAAATAAAATTGTATTGCAAAGATGTTCACATTTGACATTTAAAAATTATATTTGTAGTTTGTCCAATCAAACATTGTTAATTCTTAATGTTTTAAGGAGATCTGTTTGACTTTTTGCAAATTTAGGCAAGCTTTAGTGACTTAGTATAATTGAATTTTTACTTGTAATTTTCTTTTCCAAAATCAACATGTTTTATTGTACATGTGAAATTTTGTTTTATAAGTTGATTGCAAGAGTTGGTTGCTAATTTTGTAGTATTTTGGTAGTTTTTATGCTTTGGGAGGAGAATTGTAAAATTAGAAAAATAATTTTTAAGAATGTGTATAAACAAATTATTGCCAATGTATATACCTTTAAAAAAGAGGTATCTTAGGAAAGAGAAGTTTAGAAAAATTCTTTAGAAAAAAGAATTAGAAAAGTACAAAACCTCAAGAAAATAGTTACTTTGATGATTTAATTTGTAAATAATAGGGGAAATCATTTACAAAAGAAACTAAAAAATTGACTATTTAGGAGGACTTCATGGTGAAATAATTTTACTAAAAGAATAATCTTAAAACCCTCTTCATTGTTCAGAAGTGTGACCACAAAGGAGTCATATTTGCACAAACATGGAGGACATAAAATAATATATCTTTAGATGCCCTTTGGTTGGAATATGCCCACCTACTTTAGAAATAAACTAGTTCTAAATCATTAATTTTGGGGACTCACCTTGTCCTAAAAAACCCTAAACTCAAACCAAAAACTAAAAATTTATCCAAGCATTAGTTATTCATTTGCAATTGTAGGCTCCAATTTAAATAGTTTATTATGAAAGAGAAATGTAAAAAATTTCTCCTATTCTGTGGTTGGGTGATTTTGCATCATGCAAAGTTTTCAAGCTATTTTTGAATCTCTAATACCAAGTATAAATTCAAATTTGCCAAATTTCATTATAATGTAACTATGCAAGAAAATTTCCTATATACGAAAGTTCAGAGTTTGATTCACCCTTGAAGCCTATGCTAAGGAGCATATAGAGCTTGAGTCCTCATAATAATAAGAGAGAGAAACTCCGATTATTTACATATGTACTCTTGATCAATTTTGTTTCATTATAGAATTTTTTAGGCCTTAAGAAAGACCATTTAAAATTTGTTCATGAAGCTAGGAACAATATATAGCTGGTCAAAATATAAATTATTTCAATATTTTAAAAATATTACTTTAAAAAAATTATTCATTAATTAATTAATACTAATTGATATGAGAGGGTCTTGGCCACACCAAATTGGTAATGTGTTGATGTTTTTACAACATTTTTGAATTCCCAATAGTTTGGGAATTCACAGTCTTGTTGAAGTTTCAATAAACATCTAATGATTGAAGATCCCAAAACAAAGTTCACAACACTATATATGTGATATAAGATCTACATAGTTATCCACTTATTCCTATCATAATAATACCAAATAATACTAATAATATTAATTCAAAGATATTTGAGGATGAAAGGTCTGTTGGACAACGTTTAACTAAAGTAGAATCACTTTAAATTAAGCAAATTTCTTAAACAAGCATTATTGAATGTTGCAAAGCTCACACAAAGACAATTTTGCAATAAAGATGGTAGAAATTCAAGAACAATATTTGATTATATGATATGCAAAAATTATAAGAGATCAAAATTGAATTGGTAAATTTTTTTAAACCTTATCCTATTTTCAATGTTCACACTTTGAAGAAAGTACAACAAGTATTTGCTTTTCTGTGAGGCTTGATTCTAAAAACATGATTGGAACTAGATGATCCTATCTTAGTTATACACCAAGGGCATGGATAACAAGGACTACCTTTGCAACCTCCTCAACATTCCTCACATTCATTGTAGTTTTTGTCATGCATCTTTTGTCACCTTAGTTTAGCACTAATGAAAAACCATGCTTCCGTGATCTCTAGATACTCTATAGTGCAAATTGTTGTACAACCCTAAGCTAATAACAATATTTAACCCTTAAAGTTCCATGACTATATTTTTACTAGAAATGCTCAAAAACTGCCATTTTTAATACAAGTATTAAATTTTTGAAAAAAAAACTTTTTTTGACATATATAATTGTAGGATCTTGAAGTATGTAGTATCTAAAACATGTGGTATACATTTCAAAAAATTCCACCATGTGGATCATAAGATATAAGCATTCAAATTCACCAAAACCATTTTTTCAACCTTGTTAAAAACCAAGCAGCTACACTTCACAAGCTCACTTTTCTATGAAAATATGACGAAAATGGTGGTGCTCCTTTGGTTTATTTTTTCTAGACAAGTTGGCCACGTGCTTGAAAATTTTCAGATTGTTTGGAATTGTACAACATACAAGAAAAAAATAATAAGTAGGTAGTAGTAGAGAATGATTCTAAATACTAAATTATTAAGAATTTAAATATGGATTTGAAAAATGTCAATCCCTATGGTTGAAATGTTGTAAAAAAATTTACACCCTAAGATTTCATTTTTTTTCAAAAATATTGAAAATTGGATAAGATAAAGGATTTCAAAGTTTATTTTAGAGTAGGGAGTCCATAACTACCGACAAACAAAAAATCCTCATAACTTTTGACTCGTTGATCAAAATGGAATGATTCAAAGCTTTCCTTGTATATATAAGTCTAGAGAACCAATTTCAAATTTTTGTTTTTGAAAAAAGTGATTTTTTCTAATTTGTCCAAATTGCCTAGTTATAAAAAAAAATAACATATTAGGCTATAATTTTTTATTCCTATTTCCAAATGTCATGAAACTTGTTGCATGTGAAAGATATTCTTTGTCGACACCTTTTGTTAAAATTTCAGCCTAAAATATGCAAATTTCTGATCACAATGGCCTGCCCAAAATTTCTATACAACTAAAAAACGCAGTTCAGTCCTTTAGGGATTAAGTTAAAGTGTAATCACATATAGTACTCGACTCCTCATCCATGTCATTTTCTTTGTAGCTTCCCATCTTCATCCCTTTTCAAAATTATGAAAAAAATAAGACAGGCCATTCATTAAAGAAATTTGGGGCCTATAGAGGATTATTTGACTTTTGGCAAAAATGTAAATACAAGGAAAGAAAAAAATAAATTTGAAAAAATGTATTGAAAAATATATATATCATTTTGCCTCTTCACTTGAAATGCCATAGAAAATCATTAAAAAAATTTATTCTTGCATTTGCTACATTTATGTGATTGCCTAAAGTCAAACAACCCTTTGTGTAAGGCCTCTATGGGCCCCAAATTTCCTCTAATGCATATGTACTCACCCAACAAGACTAAATAAAATTAGAAGCTCTTTAAGATTTTTTAAGTTTCAAAAGTGACAAAGAAGAAGCTTAAAAATGAGAAACAAGCACTATTGACCTCCTATCTTAGTTTATCTACTAAAGGACATACAAAGTCTTGTTTTTAATAAAAAAAAATCAAAATTGCCATTTCTATTGCAAAGGAACAAAATTAATTAATTTTTTAATATCTAACTATATTATCTTGCACTAGGTGAGTAACTATAAGAAAGTGTGAAAGAAATTTCAAAAACTTTGACAAAATAGATTGCAAGATATCTACATTTAAAGTCAAGAATACAATTTTTTTGGCACCTTCTATAACTAAAATTTTTAACTTTGAATCTTTTTACACTAAAAATTTTGCACTATAGATATTGAGTTGAATTTTTTTTTTGTTGAAGAATTGAGTTGAGAATTTTCAAAAATGATTAACATAATCTTACTTAATTTTTTTTTTTTTAAATTTTATTATATAAAAGTAGGTACATGGTACAAGATAGAAGCAAAAATTAAACCTTTGATAATTCCAAGATGGAATTGAAACACACTAATCACAACAATGAAATTGATCTAGTAAGAAAACTAAACCATACATGTGGAACTTCTTTAATTGAAAAATTTATAAAAGTTGAATTCAAAAATGAATCCTACAAGCTCATTTTGGGAGAAGATGCTTGGATTGCCCAAAAAGCAAGACTCTTTGTAACTTTTCATTACTAATCCAAATATAATGAATCAAATCTTTCCACATAGAATCATAGACTAAACTATTTTCTATAAGAAACAAATTTTTATTTTTTGAGATTTTATGATTTTTTTTTTTGTAGTGCCCCGCAAACTACTTTTTGCACTTAGTATGGTAGAACTTTTGCTCACACGCACTAATTAAAACAAAAATAATATTTTGATAAAGCTAATATATTTTCCTATCTTCAAAAAATCTTTCAGAAATTATATCACATCAAAAATTGAAATCATAGAAGTGTGCATCCTTGAACTTGTCAATGTCTCTCCAAAGGACACTAGATTCTTTAAGGGTTAAAAAAATAAAGATCATAGGAACTTAGTCAAGTTAGAAGACCTTGCCACTCAAGTTAGAAGCTTGCATTTCTTAAGAAAACAAATATTTCATTAAAATCGCGGTATTCCACAAACTTGACACTTTTAGGTTCAAAACATGTGGTCTGAACTGTATACATGTCCTAGATTTCAAGGTTTCAGGGTCTAAAATCTATACCAATCTTAGAAAAATAATAGAAAAATGGCAAAAAAATTGCACCATTTTAGTGAAATATCTTGTAGAAGAACTGTCAACTCCATGGCGGGTTGAAAAATAGGAGTATTAGTGAACATGTGCATCACCCTCTCCCTTCCAAATTTTGGGCTTGGGAGGTGCATGGAAACAGACTCTTACAGCGTTGTGAAGATACCCAAGGGAGGAATCTTGAGCCTTACGGCAACCATAACGAACGGAATCTTGAACCATACGCCTGGGGAGCTGTGCAAGCCGGCGACCAGATGCTAAACCTGGCTGCCAACAATCCAAACTGCATTAAATTGCGTTAAATTAAGTTATCATAAACCCGCACATCCTGCAGACTAGACAGACACATCAATCCTTCTAGCTGGAGTTGCGTGCTGCGAGCTCCAGCCATGATACCCGATCGATCTGTACCGACTTTCGGCGCTACTGCAAATCGTATAAGAGATCGACAACCAGCTTTTGTAATACATAACTAAAGATACTTCAGTGCACAATCATCGAGTAGTTTCTATAACTAAGTTGTCATTAGGTTGGCGTTTGAATTGCGTTGTGGACTGCTCGATCGCGTAAGCCCCGGAAACGCTACCAGCATCATCAAACTTGGCTGAACTAGCCCTATCTAGATCCTGGCGGCTAGCTTTGGTTGTTCGCCCCGGCTCCCTAGGCACGAAAGGTTATATTCATTGATAACAAGTTTGCAAATTGGCCGGCTTTCAAGTTCTGGTTGCTTGGAAAGTGGTGGTGTCCCTGTGCAAGGTACCATTTGCGGCACATCGACGTTGCTCAATCTCGTTATATTAATTTGTACAGGCTCCGTTAACGTCTTCTCATTGTACAGAGTTTGTGTAAGTTATCTAGATTCTTCATCTTCTTGCTGTGATCGATCTCAGGCACACCGGATACCTTGATTTGTATATGTAGACGTTCGGTTCTAGATTTGTACAGACTTACGTTGCCTCGATCGATCTAGTTGGAAGAAGAATTCAAAGCGACTATCATGGTCTATGGGAGTGCAGCCGTGATGCCGTCTGGCAGCGAAATCACAGAGGCCGGCAATACCATTACTCCCAGTGATCGGACGGCGCCTGGTCTGGTGAACGTGCAATCCGATCCGTCTGTCTTGTCCGAACTAAGATCTCACAAACACCGACGCCACAACTCCATGTTCTCCATATTCTCTAGCGACTCGCTCCAGTTGAAACTCGAAAGTGGTGGAGCTTCAGATGGGGCGCCTTCCAAGGTGATTACCCCCACTAGCGTGCGTATTCCGTCAAGTCGACTGAAATGGGACTGGAAGCTCGGCGATTTCTGGCACTCACGGAACCATAAATCACTAGACGAGGCTTCTTCAGTGAAGACGAAGAATGATCTCAACCCCGCCCTCATCGCCGTCTCGATTGAATCGAATTCCTCCGTGAACTCCATAGCCAACAATTCAGTGGGCAACGCTTCTTCAGTACAGACGAAGAATGATCTCAACCCCGTCGACGTCGTCCTCGCCTCGATTGAGTCGAAATCGAATTCGAATTCTTCCGTGGACTCCATAGCCGACATTTCTCCAGTTGCTGCTAGATCCCCATCGCCACCTTCAAGTGATCATCTCGTCACCAGAAACGAATCGCAAGCAAGTCTCCACTACATCAGTTTGGGCATCTTCTCGAGCTCCAAGTACAGCAGCTCGGATTTGGAAGTGAGTGGGTCGTCGTCGTCGTTGTCGACCCTGAGCGGGGGTTTAGTGGACGTCGTCCAAGGCGAAGGTAGGGTTCCGCTGGCGAGGCGCTGGCGGGAGATCCAAGGCGAACATGACTGGGAGAATTTGCTGGAGCCCTTGGATCGTGGTCTTCGGGCAGAAATTCTGAGGTATGGCGACTTGGCGCAGATGGCGTATGACAATTTCCAGGATCAGAACTGGTCCAAGTACGCCGGGAGTGCGAGATTCAACAAGAAGAATGTGTTCGAGAAGCTGCACAAGGAGACGATGGGGTACCAGGCAAGTTTGCACTTCGAACTGAACGTCTTGTTTTTCGATTCAGAAATATATATGACCGATTAAGTTTCTAAAAAGCATCAACATTTTAACTTCGAAATCCAAGTTCAAAATATATGTGATCGATTTTCCTCTGTAGCATGAACGTTTACAGATGTTCAGTTGTCTACAGCCACTTGCTGTGGGGGTATTTTCTTAGTGTCGAAACAATACTGACAGTACACATGGCTCTCATGTTACTCTCCAGTAACAAATTGACGACATTTTTTCAACCAAAGCATAACAGAGCAGTATTGAGCTTCATGTCAAAGCTCGATGGCTAGAGGCACTTGTCTTTAACCTAACCTTAAGCACATACTATACGAGACCAGCCAATCAACACAGTTATACTACTCACCAGAAACACATCCCAACATGGATTCACAATGTCATGAATTTTGCCGAAATCCTTGATGTTGTTCTTTTCCTTAAAAATTGCCACAACACCAGGACATGTAATACAAATTGGTCATCGAAACGTTGATACGAAGGGCGTATGGAAAGCATTGTAAATCCTTCATAAATACTATTGATATAAGAGTCATGTCTAGAGTTATGTCC
Organism: Pseudoscleropodium purum; assembly: GCA_963969395.1. Lineage (NCBI taxonomy): Eukaryota > Viridiplantae > Streptophyta > Bryopsida > Hypnales > Brachytheciaceae > Pseudoscleropodium > Pseudoscleropodium purum. Next base: position 18,388,189 of record OZ017803.1, read on the forward strand.
CAAGTCATGTCAGCAGTATTGGATATGCAATCACGTAACGTGCAGTTTCAAATTTATTGGGCGGTGGATCACGCGACACTACTGCATAAGACTCATGTATAAACACTTTTTTATGACAATTTTCCGCCACTCTTTATTCTGCTATTACATCAACGATTCTGTAATAGTTTTGTGACGCTCTGTTTTGAACATCAGCTTCAATCTTCTTCATACGTACGACTGACATAACAATTCATACCAAAGTTTAACAAACACAAACATGTTGTAAACTCTTTTTCAGGTGACGCGCTACTTGTACGCGACTTGCGAGAATCCTTTGCCGGGAATTTTGCAAAGCTCCATCTCCGCCGAGAAGTGGGACGTGGAGTCGAACTGGATGGGCTTCGTGGCGGTGACGGTGGACGAGCAAGAGATCATTCGCTTGGGGAGGCGGGACATTGTGGTGAGTTGGCGAGGGACGAAGCGCCCCATAGAGTGGTTGGTCGACGCGCAGATCCAACTGGCGCCGATGACGGTGGCGTCCACAGCGGATTGTGCCAACAGTAAGCCTTCGGTGTTGAGACCCAAAGTGGAGAAAGGGTTCTGGAGCTTGTACACTTGCAAACGCTCAGCGTCGCAGTTCAATCAGAAGAGCGCTTCGGAACAGGTCTTTCGATCGATCCTCCTCTCTTTCACACAATCACTATCACTCTTTTAATTGCTTGCATTGAAATTCGATATATAACTCTGCACCCTCGCTCATCGATCACTGTTGGTACTGAACCCTTGTAAAGAATGTAATTAATGAACGAAATGCTCATGTTTTTTACGTTGCAGGTCATGCGGGAGCTGACACGACTCCTGACGCTCTACAAAGGAGAGACTCTGTCCATCACACTCACAGGGCACAGCTTGGGTGGAGCTTTGGCGGTCCTGACCGCCTACGAAATTGCCGAAACGGGTCTCAACTCGCAAACCCCGAACAATATCCCTGTCACCGTGTTCTCCTTCGGCAGCCCTCGCATCGGCGATGCCATCTTCAAACGGAGGTGCGTTCTTCCATTTTTCTGTTTGGTTGGGGATAATAATTTTGACAAATCTTGCATCGTGTTTTTGTGAGTTTGGTTGCAACAACAAATTCTTTCCAAAATTTCAAGAATTTATCCCATTTTTCTCTTCACATTTATGAAAGGTAACTACACCTAATTCGGTCCAAATAAGCAACTGAAGAATGCTCCTTTTTTATGAAATTGCTTGCTTTTTTGTTGGATATCGGTGGAAGTTCAAAGAATATTACAAGATTCTTTTATTATACATTTTTGGGACACAATAAATTTTAAAAGTGTTGAGAATAGGTGAACACAAAAGCAACCTTTGGCTCAGTCTCATGAATAGAGGCAATACAATTTAGGCAATTCAACAATGTTGGAGTTGATTTTAGAAAGGATCACAATTCAGTGTAGTTCCCTTAAAGTTTGTGCACTTATAATCATCAGTGCCCAAAATGCAACACCTACATTTGAACCCAACAGTAAACCTAAAACTTGAGAGTCTCAAAGATCCCAATCAATCGTTTTGTGGTACACCTCCAAACAATCAACTTCGAACTTTCATAACTTATTCATATGGTCGCCAAATAATGCATGCTAAAGTGCATTGGACTCCTCTTTAACTTGCCAATAATAAAGATTCAAGAAAATTTATGTTCAACAATACTAACCAAACTCATTTCGTATTAGTGTTGATGACTATGGATGCACTTACAGTACCTTACATTTTGTTAATCTTGGGAGGTCTCGCTACTAACTAACAAGGCTGACTCGTTGTGCAGGTTCGAGGCCTTGAACTTGAAAGCCCTTCGCGTCGTCAACATTCACGACGTGGTGCCGAAGGCCATTGGAGGCCTCCAACCCCCGTGGAGTGAGACTTACAAGCATGTCGGCGTGGAGCTCCAACTAAATTCCAAGTTGTCGCCCTACTTGAAGCCTGGTCGGGATCCCATCGTGTGCCACAACTTGGAGTGTTACTTGCACCTTGTGGATGGGCACCAAGGGTCAAAATCGAAAGAGTTTCAGTCGGAGATGGCGAGAGATCCTGCGCTTGTGAATAAGCGTTGTGATGGGTTGAAGAGGGAGTTTTGTGTTCCAGGGTATTGGTGGCAAGAGGAGAACAAGGGCTTAGTTATGAATGCGGAGGGAAGGTGGGTGGAACCGGATCGAGAATTGGAGGATGTGCCGTCGATGGAAAATCGAGACAATTTTATTTGATTGCCTGCATCATATTCTTGGGAGGAGATTTGTTTGTAAGTGGGTTTGAGGTTTTGGGGAGCGTCACATTGACGATAATTTGGGTGCAATCGAATCGCAAATGCGCAACATGAAGTGAAATGCGCAAGCAGGGCTAAATGGCTGGAATATTGAGAGGCAGACCAGTTTTGTAAAAAGGAGATGGAGTTTTGATTTAGCCGATTAGTAGAATTGACACTATTGGTATTGCTACGTTGTAATATACTTCAAAACAAAACAAAATTGACACTATTGGTATTGCTACATTGTACATATATCAAAACAAAATAAAAGTTTTTGTAGTGACACTCATTTTGAGTCCTTGTCAGTAGGAAAAATCAGTGCAGCAGTCGGGTTTCTCAACCGTCAGTTACTGTATGTCAATCATGGAAACGTAAGCCATGCCTATCTTTGAAACGCCAGTTAACCCAACGATTCATAACTCGAGCGTTGTGATGGAACGAACTAGCACCTTGGAAACAGTGTTAACACAATGCAAACCTCATAAATGATGTTATTGTCTCTCCAATTGCCAAATCAGATTTTACCCTGAGTAGAAGCCCTGGCATGGGGTTGTTTACAATGGCCAGAATATACTTTCTCAGAAGTCGGTAACCAAAGACCCACTCAACGAGAACTTACGACAAGCAGGTGACAAGCAATTGACAACCACTTGGACAACTGCAGCAACCGGGGAGAACCTGCTCGACACACTCTCAAAGTTGTGGCATAACATAACCATACACAACCTGGGAATGCGCCAGATTGCATATAAACAGAAGTTACGACGATATACATATTTCATTGGGATAAGATGAAGATACTAATAGCTTGACACCCTGAGTGTGCACAAGCGACAGAGACTATGCACCTAGTTCTTGGCTGCACAAGACAAAGGCCTTTACACTAATTCACAGTGTAGCAACGTATGTAATGCTTTACAACGGTAGTTGCTTTTATGAATGACATAAAGCGAAACGTCCACATCTCCAAAAATCCAATTTAGTTGGATACCATAGTTTCAGTCTCTTTCACGAAGCCTTCCCCGGTCCAGTCCTTGTCTGACGCCAACCCCTTCCGCAACTTTTTCTTCTCGTCAGTCGCCGCTTTTTGTCTTTGCACTAAATCGGCATGCGTTGTGAAATAGTCCAAAGAGGCCCTGGAACCATTATATGCGCAAATAAGAAATCGTTGAAGTACATTTACTAACTCGTAAGGTTTTCCAATCGTATTTCTAAAAAACAGGCAAAAAATCTCAAAAAGATCCAAAAACGCTTTCCAACCCCATAGAGATTCAATCAGGGTCAAGAATTGTTGGAAATTTTTTAGATTGACACAAATGAACGATAACTCGAAACTTAAGGAAGTTCATCAACAGATCAAAATCAGGGACGTGAAAACTAAGCTTACCCCCGAAAATCTTCAATTGACGAGAATCCATGTTTATCCATGAACGCTTGCAATTCTGTACACAACGTCTTGACATGGCCGTAGCCATGCAGCATCACACCAGTACATACCTGCTCGCGTCCAATACAAGTGTAAGCGAATCATCAACTAATTGTCTATAACAAGTTATTGTGCTATATTTGAAAAAAGATGAAGGAACAGAGGTTACACACTCGATGCCGACAAAGGATTCCAGTTCTATAAAGTTTGAATGCAAAAGAAGTTGGATACTAACCTGCACAGTGCTAGCCCCAAGGAGTATGAATTCAGCAGCATGATTGCCAGTCTCCACTCCCCCAATGCCAGACAGCGATTTGCCTTGACCCGGAAACTCGGCCTTCATCATTTGAGCAATAGACATAACCTTCGCCAGCGCAATGGGTCGCACCGCTTTGCACGAGTACCCACCAGGTGTTGAGTACCTGCGGAATATTTTCATATAGCGTAATATAGTTAAGAAATCTCCACTGGGCTTAAATGTCAAATATTTTTACAATAAACAAACGTAATAATTTGAGAACTGCTCTTCTCAATTACATCGAGTCAGTGCAGTCCTCTGAAAGAACCCAGCAGTTACTCTTTTTGATAGAGCAAGTGCCAATACCCGCAGCAGACTAAATAGTAGAAATTTACATTCTCCTCTACTGGCCCCCCAAAATATCATATTCAAAATGAAATATTAGTGGCAAAAAACCTTCCCGTTCAAGAAAGCCACAGAAACAAGGGCGCATTGAACACCAGGAAGTCAACCAAAGATACTTACCCTTCAACACAGGGCTCAGGTCTCAAAGTATCAAGGTTAATGCCCATGACACTCGTTATTGTATTGATGGCTGCTACTCCCTCGCAACCGGCACTCAAGGATGTGCGTGCTGGCTGTCCAACCCAGACACACACAATGTCACAAACCTTTCAAAAATCTGAACGACAAAGCGCCATCACATACTGTATTATAGATCCCCACGATTAGATCAGAGAAATGCTCTGAAATTTGATTTGCATAAAATGGTCGCTGTAGGAAAACCCACCTGCGTAATGTCCGTGATATTGGGCGTCATCTTCGCCCAAACAGGGATCGTGGCCTTGGCGTTGATCCAGCCGCAGACCTCTCCCAGAACGGAACAGTCTTGTCCCATGGCCATACCCATCTTTCTCTCCGGCATCCCGTGTGGACATGAAAAGTTGATCTCAAAAGCATCCTGCCAAACAAGGTAATATCATTTCAGGTGTTAGATGATCTAACAGCAAATATTTCCTAGAGTATCAAGGCACTGAACGATCCTCCAGGTTTCTTGTGAAAGCAGGATTATGCAATAGTTGAATTCTATTAAGAATTCGGTGGAAATGTCTACAAACAAGGATAAGTATATAAAAACAACACACATTGATATCCAGTAACCCTTTAGTGTCTAAATGGCTAGCAACAGCTGCGCCAATATCTACAAACGTTGAAATGAACCATTTAGGAAGCTTCAAGGATTGTAAAAAATACGCCAAAAAGAGAAGAAACCATGCCCTACATATTCAAATGGTCATAAATATGTTTTGGACGTTGCTGTGAGCTCTCCAAATTGCGGTAAGGGATTAAGAGTACAAACTCCAGCTTACCACACCCGTTTCTTCAACGCGCTCAATAATCTCCTCCCACGCGTCACGGTTATACTCCTCCATAATAGATGCGATCAAGATCCGATCAGGGTACTCCTCCTTGAGCTGTTTCATCTCAGCAAGCATCGTCTCAAAAGGACGGTCACTGATGAGCTCGATGTTTTGCCAACCGATGACCTCGGCTTTGGTCCCCGAAGGTGCAGCGGCCTTCAACCTTGCGTAACGTGGGGTCACGTTCACAACCTTGGATGAATCTAACGACACCTTCATAGCCAGTCATGAAATTTGTTAGTGAGAATACCATGACGAAGATAGTCATTCTACACGGTCATCACTTTCAACACGTTCAATCCCAAGAAGCGCAAAAGGATAACAGTGAAATTCAAAATGAACTAACAGCATGCTTAAACATCAAAAGTACAGACCCCCTTCCTAACAAAATAGTCTAAGCGCAAAGAAAACCAACACCACCATCGCCATAAGCGTTTCAAAGGAATGACATGTAACCCCTAGAGGACCAAGAGGCCCAGTTTCGAAGAGGCCGCATAGGGACTGTTTGGTTTAGGGTTAAACCCTAAACACAACGTCACTGATTCTAGTCATATAAAGTTTAGCCCTATCTCAAATAAATTTGCACAATATGATTGGTCATCTTAAAACCCAGAATCCTTGGACCTTTAGGGGTGAAGTTGCCAGCTAATCTCACGCACTCCAAATTGTAAAACACTGAATACAGGTCATGCAGATGCTCAAGCATGGCTTAGACAGCAGCAAGGGTGCAGTTATAACTCGAAAACAGAGTGGAGAGGTACGGAATGCATACCGTTTTGGCAATCACACCACCCCATCCTTCATCGAAAGCACGCTTCATGACAGTGTAGTTGGTGCCTGGAGGTCCGGATGCAATTACAAACGGGTTCGGCATCTTCAGACCATTTACAGTGACACTCAAGTCCACACCTTCAGCTGCAGCTCGCACCATCACTCGCTGACTACGGGCTGACCGGAATCTGCACATCAATCGCATCTATTGGATGACGTGCAAAGAATTATTGTTCTCCATGTGAAGTGATCAGTCTACTGAAATACTAGGCCAGTACTTGATCATATACTGGAAATTTCAGATCATAAATCTAGATCGAAGGTACCAAACATTAGCTAGATGAACGAACAATTGGGATCCTAGAGTAGATGCCCCAATTCCACCAAGATCCTTAAACCATAACGCAGAAACCTTAACCAATGAAAACTGCCACAATCTAAGATTCTATTTGTGAAAATTGCCTTAAGCTTAAACTTCTCAGGCCAAGCTTTCAGCAGTTAGGTGAGCATAGTCTAGAGCATGGTTTTGGGAAAGACATCATAGTGAGTTTGAGAATGCATAACTAAATTACAAAAATTACAAAAAGACTTTGCGATGGCTTCTATTTTCTAATCGGAAGAACATCAAAAATTCAAAATGAATCCTCATCATGTGCACATAGGTGGGATCCTTATTCATGGGAGCATCCCTTGAATGATTGAATTGCTTTCTATTGACAGCAGAGACAGCAAGACGATTGAACAAGAACAAAGTCATTACCCGAACACACACTCTTTGTAACCACATGGAGCAATTAGATGATGCAACCACAAACCAAAAATTAGGGCAAACAACGACACAACGAAACTGGGGCCTTACCTCTGTTCATGATGCCGGGAATGTTTGTTAAGCTCCAGGGAAGCTGCAACACCTTGATCCAAAGCGCCCAAGCGCAAAGTATTCGAGAGGCCCGCCATCAATCTTCAACCAAATACTCACAAATCTCAAATTGACAAAACCGAAACAAAGATTCATATTCAAAATAGATCGAATTCCACAAAACCACGCAATTCTAAACTCTTCCCAATCCCTCGAAAGTGAGCACCACAACTTCTAGGTCACCAGCTAACGATCCATTTCAAGCGAAACCCAAAGATCCAACTCACCACAAGGATCCAAACACGGAGAAATCAGCTAACCAAAACACAGAAAACCCCACAAATGCTGGAAAACCCGCGTCTGGAATCACAGCATTCGGGAAATTGTGAGCAAGTGCTGGAAAACCCACGTCTGGAATCACAGCATTCGGGGAATTTAGGAAATGGGTGCATATGAGACATACCTTCCGGTGTCGTGAGCTGTGATTTGAACTGGAGCGTAACAGTAGGCTTGAAGCAAAGATGAGCAAGGGTAGCGTGAGAGTGCGGAATTGGGGATAACTTAATTGCCAAGTGACGAGACGTGAGATGCGTCATGCAGGATCGGAATTCCACGCTTTGCCGACGAGGATGAGGACTGAACAATGCTCATGTCAGTGTTTCTTGGGTTCCCCGCTTGTCATTGTTCGATGAACGAAAAATTGCATACATTTGGATGAATGAAATGTGGAAGATTTGGATGCACGAAATGTTGGACATATTTGGATGAATGAAATGTTGGATAATTTGGATGAACTGAACATCATAACATTCTTGAACTAAGGTATGTTTATCCATAATTACCACTTGTTGCAATAAATTCTTTAACATTGGAAAGATGAGAGCTATCACTAAGATTTACTTGTACAAAAATGATCCAATTTCTAAATGTATAACTGTGCATTTTTTTGTTTCTCCAATTTCCTTGAAAATCATTCATTATACATATCTAGTTTGCAATGCCAATAATAAATTAAGAGGTATGAAATGAGATTTGTTTTTAAAACCCCTGAAGAACCAATATGCATTTTTTGACTACATAGAAATTTTAGGTAGATACATTGTGTCACTAGAAATTTCCATATTTTTGGCCAAAATTATAATAGAGGGTGGGGACAAGGAATATCTTTCATATGCACCCAATTTCATGACATTTGAAAATATGAGTCAAAAGTTATTGCATAATATTTTACTTTTTTTTCATAAATAGGTAGTCCAAGTAAATCTAGAGAAAATCACTATTTTCCCTTCTTTTTTGGAAATTTTTTTTACATGGATTTCTAGAGTTATATATATATATGGAAAGCTTTGAATCATTCCATTTTAATCAATGAGTCAAAAGTTATGAGGAGTTTTTGTTTGCATGCAGTTATGGATTCTCTACTCTAAAATAAACTTTGAAGACCTTTATCTTACTCAATTTTCAATATTTTTGGAAAAATAAATAAAACTATAGGATGTAGATTGTTTAATACAACATTTCTACCATTGGAATTGACATTTTTCAATTCCATAATTAAATTTTTAACAATTTACTATTTTGAATCATTCTTTACTATTGTCTACTTGATATTTTTTTCTATATTTTGTACAATTCCAAATGATCTAAAAAATTTCCAGCATATGGCCAACTTATTAAGGAAAAATAATTCAAAGACGTACTACCATTTTGGAGATTTATTCATAGAAAAGTGAGCTTGTGAAGTGCAGCTTCCCTCTTTTTCACAAGGCTAAAAAAATGATTTCAGTGAATTTGAATGCTTCTACCTTGCAATTCACACACTGGAAATTTCTGAAATTTTTACCAAATGTTCTAAAATCAACCTACTACAAGATCCTATGGCTACTTGTGTCAAAATATGTTTTTTTTTCAAAAATTTGGTACTTGTATGAAAAAAATGGCAGTTTTTTGAGTGTTCGATGAAAACATAGTCATGGAACTTTAGGGGTTAAGAAATGTCACATTGTAAAACGTAATTTGTAAGAGTGTTTGTTGAGAAGGGAAATGCAAATTTGGAGCTTACTAGACAAAATAGATTTTGGCCTAAGAAGAATCTAGACATAAAAGCTTCATTTTTCTAAGTTTCCTTTATTCAAAACCTTATACAAAAAAATTGATGTTCAAGTATGAATGATTGACTATGCTAATCACATTGTTGTAAATAAACAAAAATCATTCTTTCAAGGAAGAATGAACTTCATCCGTTTAGCAAAGCTCTCTAATAAGTTCAAGAATCCTAGGGGTTAAAGGATTGCATAAATATTGATTTGAAATCAAAGAAAAAAATAATGTGTATTAGCCTATATTTATTAACCCATAAGAATTACAATTTATTCAAGTAGAAATAAAAATAGATGTGGTATTGACTTTCAGAGTGTGAATAATTGATAGTATGATCATCCATAAGTCATGTATCATAGAAGTTGTAAAGTACACAATGAACATATTAAAGGTAGATTTACATAACAAAACTAATTTAATGGTGTTTTCTATTGTAGCGGTTTATTAGGCAAGCTTTCCCAATTATATTCACATTTTTTGAATCAAAATTTTTGAATTTTTTAAATATTTTATTTATTCATTTATTTATTTATTTTTAAAATTTTTTAAAATTTTTTTTTGGGGGGGTTGTTGTTTCCATATTTGTCCAAAAATAGATATTAAGTGACGTTGATGGCATATCATTTATATAGTCGAATTCTCAATATAAAACCACCATCTTGGGGTATGAATTACTTCAAAAGATTGGTAGATATGCATGTAAGCCAATGATAACCGGACCTAGCCATTCAAATTTAGATACCTTGTACATGCCTCTATATAGGTTGTACAATCGTACCTAAACAGGTAATAGGACTGATTCTATTTAATTACCTAATGGCATTGCAACCTAAAAACGAGGAAGGTAATTCATTAACCACATGCATCTTTTATTATCCTCACAAGTAAATCTAATTGCATAATTTGTCACTACACTCTTAATGGCCACAAGGGTGAAGTAAATTTCCCAAATTGGAAGCTTTCATCTTTTAGTCTTTAATTGTCTTGCACTTCAATCTTTATCCAAATGAGGTACCACAGGTACAACTTGACGGCCTCTTAAACTTCCTACTTGGCTTGGTCACTTGTCACTTTTGCACTTTGTCTTCTTTCAAGGAAACCACCAATGTTTTCTCCACCAATTTGGAATTCGTGTCTTTCACATCACATTCTAGCTTCTCATAACTTTGCTTACTACAATATTTGCAACTCTTACATGCCAACTTGGAATTAACTTTCTTACCCTCCATGATACTCCTTTTTAGACAAGATATTATCCAAAACAATCTTAATAAATATCCTCACAATTCCTAAAGTGATTCTCTCTGATTTGACTATAGAACTTGGAACTCATACTAAACAATTGATTATCACAATCACAACATGCTCAAAAATTCCCATTTGGACTCACAGCATGGTACACTACATAACTCAAACAACAACAAGGCCATGTAGTCTAACATACATCTCAATCAAATAAAACATACATAAGACTTTCAAACACAATCAGGCAACAACCAACTTGGTTTGAATTTTTAACATGTATTAACCAAATTGGCGAATAAAATCACCGTTGCACATTTAATGTTTCCCTAACTCAACTGATACACCTCAGTTTAAAATCTAAATACTTCACTCCATCTTACTTTCCTTCAATTTCCCAATTGAAACATATTCATCATTTTTTTACTTCCTTTGCCTGTTCCTATTCGGATACAGCTTTCACTTCTGATCTAAATCTCCTTCACCACATACAAACATTAACATTTGTAAACTTAAAATCCATCAAACACTTGCATACAACCCCACTAACCAGAATAACTACCACTTGTAGGTCAACTCTTAGATCCATTCCCATTTGGAACATCCCTGGACATTTCCTATTTGGAATTCTACTTGACATATCATACAAGGAATTAAATCCAACATTTAAAATTCACAAATGATCAACCTGACTCCTAATTGGAATGTAAACTGGACCCTATCAAAACTGATACTCAAAATTGTACTCCCAACTTGGTCAAATCACTACAAAAACTACCAAATAAAAAACACAAATCCACAAATAACCGGTAAAACACTCCAATTAGGTACTCATATATACAACAAAAAGAAAGACAAAATTGTAAAGTAAAATAGCCTGTCTACAATAACTACAGGATCAAAAACAAGGATTTTTTGAACAACATAACATCTGTGAAACATCAATTTCAAGCTAGTATTGGGTCATGTCCCATTTTACAATGATGTCTGTTAAAATTCCTTTAAACTCCCGTCGCTGCTTGGACGTTGTATCAGACTGATATAGCAGTTCAAAAGTTGTGACAACACTTAGTATGTTGGACTGCTCTTATATCCTTCTACTTGGAGTTGCTGGCCTCTTGTTCCTTGTCACAGACTGGTATTGATAGCTTCAATTACTGTAAAGTCACATTGAGTAAGGAGGTTATTGAACAAGGTGGATTAAGAGTTACGATAATTGTTCACCGCAAGGATTTTTGCTTGGAATATAGGCCCTATTATCATGGCTACATCTTCACAGCGTTCCAACTGCACTCAGGTTCCTTTTTTTGGTATTGAATCATGTTGTAACATGTATTTGTATGGAAGTATTTGATTTTTATGTGTTCTATTTGTTTTTATGCTCCTTGTGATGGCAATAACAAGCGTATGAGGGTTGTAGACACCTAGTGTATCCTCACTAACAAGTCATGTTTGTCTTGTTTTGGGAATGGGCACAGGTGAAGCCCTCTACCTCTTGGAGCATTTTTGACAAAAAAAAAAAAAAGCGACATATGATGCTTTCTTAACCCAATACTATAATGTGTGGTATTTAGTCTTTAGGAATTCTTTTACATAGAACCAATTGTTTCTCACAAATACTACTATTGGCTTAAGTGTTACATATATGAACACTACTTTGATTTCATTACATATTCACTCTTTTTCCATGAATGGTAGCAAAAGTGATATGTGTATGAATACTTGATTCTATAGGCTGGATATGAAAAAAAATATACTGCAAATATATTTCTTCCATGTTTGATATGATGTTTTTGTATAATGCTAGTCAGACATTGGATCAGTAAGGACTAAGTCACGGCAAGATTGCTATAAGCATGTAGTATCATACAAGTTACGATTAAATAGAAAATAGACAGAATGGTGCTAAAAAAATGAGATGTTCTAGAAAAAACTTTTTTTTTTTTAATCCCTAAAGGACCAAATGTTGTTTTTGGCAACAAATCAATTTTGGGCAGGTGCATATGAGTGGAGATTTCCATATTTTTGGACCAAATTTTAATAGAAAATGTGGACAAGGAATATCTTTCATGTGCACTAAATTTCAAGACATTTGAAAATATGAGTCAAAAGTTATAGCCAAAATATGTAGTTTGTTTCTCAACTTGGGCAATTCGGGCAGATCTGACAAAATCATTTATTTCGAAAATTCAAATTTGAAATTGGTTTTCTAGATTTATATATACATTAAAAACTTTGAATCATTCCATTTTGATTAATAAGTCAAAAGTTATGAGGTATTTTAGTTTGCGGGGAGTTATAGATTCACTTCTCTAAAATAAACTTTGAAGTCCTTTATTGAACTCAATTTTCAATATTTTTGGAAAAAAATAAAACCATTAGGAGAAGATTGCTTATTACAACATTACAACCATTGGGATTGGCATATTTCAATTCCATACACAAATTGTTAATAATTTAGTATTTTGAACCATTCTCTACATCTTTCTAATTACTATTTTTTTCCTATATGTTGTACAATTCCAAATGATCTAAACATTTTCAAGCATGTAGCCATCATGCCTTGAAGAATGAATCCAAAGAGTTGCAATCATTTTGAACATTTTTTCATACAAATGTGACCTTGTGAAGTTCAGCTGCCCGTTTTTTTGTAGGGACAAAAAAATGATTTTTGTCACTTCAAATGCTAATATCTTGCAATCTACACGGTGGAAATTTCTGAAATTTTTACCACATCTTTTAAAACTAGTGTACTACAAGATCCTATGGTTATATGTGTCCAAAAATGTTTTTCTAAAATTTGAAACTTGTATAAGAAATGGCAGTTTTGGAGCATTTTTAACTAAAACATAGTCAAGGAACTTGAGGGGTTAAATTTTATAAATGTCAACTACATTCAAATTTTGTGTACAACAATTTGAAATGGTATATAACAACATGCCAAGGCACAAAAAGTTTTCTGGGAGTTCTTAGGAAAACATAACAAAATATAAACTAATTCCAAATTATGGTATATAAAACTAAGTTTTAGACATAGCTAACTTTAAAATTAGTTTTCTTTCAAATGACAACTAATTTTTTTCTTCAAACTTCTACAATAATGTGTCATGAGGTGAAAACACCCAAAACATCTATGTACTCATTTCTATATGTTGGACTTGCATTCATTGTGTCCCTAGACTTCCAATAACTGAGTGTCCCTCAAAAGTGTCATTGAACTCACACCATATTTAACTACAATTAGTTTACTACTAATTTTTCTCAATTTGAGTTTTAGATCCATCTATTTGACGGTTTCAATGGCCTAGGAAGCTTCTACTTTGAAAATTTGTAAAAATTACATGCCATACTCAAAAATTCTAATTATTTTTTGAAAATTCATGATTTTCAATTGCTAATATAAAAATAATTTTTCTAGAAAAATGATCCTTCAACTATGTTGAATTGCCTATTTTGACAATTTCATATGTTTTCACCTTATAGTGCATACTACAACTTTTGTATATCTACTTTTGAACTTTATTCATTGACACTTACGATGTGGTTATTTGAATGAAGTTTCAAATCCATACTCAATTTAATTTGTCATTGTACCTTGTTCATAGAGAATCATGTCCTTCTAAGGTTAAATTATAACCAAAAATTATAGTGACTTCTTAACCCCTAAATACCCAACGCCTGTTTTGAGCTTTATGGAATGAAAAATTATAATGTTTGACTATGAGGGTGTTAAAATTGCAAAAACGATGTGAAGTCTTTCAATCCTCTTTTCACAAGTAAAACCTAAAAATTTGGTAACCCAAAAAATATGAAGTTAAAGGGCCTAACATGTATGACTCCAATCAATTTATGGCTTCTTAAAATCTACTCTATAATTTTCTTAAATGAATTTTGAATGTGATTTTTTCTCCAAGATCTAGTGTATTTGAGGCTTATTTTCAAGAGCTCTCAACACTAGAGGAGGTCAAAATCGCAATGGGTACCCTTGCATGAATTCTAGAATAGAAAAATCACTATCATTTATTTTCAAAATCGGGTTTTTGATGCTAAAACTAGACTTCAAGAATAACTTTCTAAAAATAAAAACTATCAAAAATAAAAGCTTGGTAAGGTTTTATTTAAATTCAAAGTTTTGCAAACACCAAATTTTGGTGACTCCAACATACAGGGGTTAACTTAGTGTTCTTCCAAAGAATATTCCTTCAATTTTTAGGTAGAGACTTCACCAACAATCTTACGTGGCATGCATTAATAGGGTTTCCTGTCAAAAAAGTCCCCCCTGGCAGGCAGCTTTTCAAGACCAAAGTCAGTATACTTGAGAGGTCTCCACGTGGAATAATGCCGAGTTCTGCCACGTGGATTTGGCTTTACTCTTTACATACTCTGCACTAGTCAATCACTCATTGGTCTGATGGGGTATTGGGTCCAAAAATGACAAAGCTTTGGACATTTGTCTAATTGTTGTCTCTATGTTACACCAGATTTTAAATGATAAACCAACCAGACATTCCTTATGAATCTAAAGTATAATTTATATTTAACTCTTAAACGACAAAGGGGTGACCTTGGAAATCATCCCTTTTCATTCCCTTTTCCCACAAAATTTGGAAGATAAATAGTTAGTTGCACTTCTATCCTACACAACAAGATTCTCCATCATTCAACGACTAGAAATTGGTTATCGCATCATTTCTACATTAAATGTAGTGCACGTTTTTCATAAAATGTTCATTTCGTCATTCAAACATTGGATTTGGGGTACCATTTGAGTCCTCAAAACATAATCTTGATAATTTCCCCCCTAAAGGACTATAGAGGACAATTTGGAGTTTGGGTAGAATCATGTGAGCTAAATTTTTACTTTATTTTTTAAAAACTTTTGGAAGACGTGTAGTTCTATAAGAGTTTTATGAATATATTTAATTTCCATTTCACTTTGATGCTAGATGAAGTAGTATAGACTATTTCAAGCAAAATTTTATTCAAGGGGTAGATTAGACTAGCTACCAATATTTGGTTGATTGAAGCCATAGGTAGATGTACAAGCTACGATGGTCAAAGAGATGAAGGCTAGGGTAGGCAATAGGTGAAGGGTTGGGACCAACAATCTATGCACTCTCAATACAAGGGAACAAATTGGGAATGCTAGTAAATCCATTTCTAATGGTTGCCTAAAGCCTTTTCCTATATATTATTCATGTAATCCTAAATTTTATAAGAAGTAGAGGATTTGTTTTTTTCAAAAGAAAGTTTTGAACCTTATTAAATATTAAGTAGTATATCTTTAAATACCCCAATTGGATTTCCAAGTTTCAAAATTATGTACTGGCAAAAAATTAAGTTGTGCATTGTGAAATTTGGACATTGTTGCATATTAAGATCTTTGGGATTAGAATTTAGGATTTAGTTTTTTCTACCTTGAATTTTTTTGGAGACATGACTAACATCACGTTGCGTATATTATATTTTTAAATTCAAAATCCATAGTGAAAAAATTTGCCACAATCAAAGGCATCTAAAATTGTTGGGCACAATGAGAAGGAATTCCATTCAAATGCTTATATCTTTCAACCCATATGGTCAATTGTCACAAAATTTTACCGCTCCTATTGGTCTACTACAAGATTCTATTGAACATTAGATTTTTCAAAAAGAACATTTTGTTGAAAATTTTGATGAACACAGTAATAGGGTAGTTTTGAGTGTTTTTTCACAAAAAAATCATCCAAGTCCTTAACTTAGGGGTTAATTTAACCTCTAAAGTTTTTTAGGTGTTTTTGAGCAAAATTGACATAAAATAACACTCAAAGAAAACAATGTCCGTGGTTGGATTAGTCAAATTTTGTGATCTCTTTTGCAACTTCTAACCATTGGATCTTGTAACCATTTGAAAAGAAATTGTGGGCCTATGGAAGATAGTTTTACTATTGTTCCTGTTTCTGCGAACAATAATGATGCACTCAGATTATTTAATAATAATAAAATATTTAAAAAATAATAAATATATATTAAAATAATAATAAATAAAATAAAATATTAATATCTAACATGGTAGAATCTTAACCACATCAACAAACAAGTTTTTGATTGTTCACAACGTTCCTATAGTCGAGAACTTGTAGTCTTCCAGAGGCCTCAAATATCATCTAATGTAACGTGGATGCCAAAGTTACTTCTCCACCAATTTGTAGGGATTAGTTCTTTTAGTGTCTCTAGGATCATTATGTACAAAATACTTCGTAGTACAATAAGCTTTCACAATTTTTCCAAAAGTTGGATTTTCAACTTTGAAATTTTTAAAGAAAAATTGATCAGCTTCCATTGTTTAAAGAATTTAATATCATGTTAAAAAAATTTGTGTTGGGAATCTTAAATAAAAAAAGTCAAGAAAAAAATCATCTTTATGCTTTAAATAATCATTACATGGAAGAGTGTTCAAGATAATAGAAAAAACTAATTAAATTCCTAATAAATCTATCATTGAATTGAAACAAGCCAATCCGATGGTGAAAATGTTGTAGGAAACCAACTAAATCCAATATACTTTTTTATTTTTTAAATTTGTGAAAATTAAGTTAAGAAACAAATCTCATTTAGGGAGGGGATATGTCATGATTGCTTACAAAACAAGATTCTTCATGTCTTTTTTCTCACTCATTATAATAGAATAAATGTATGTTTTCCTATTGGATACGGATTTGTTCTACAAGAAAATATTTTTCACTTTTAAAAAAATATTATTGTTAGCAAACTAAAAGTTTTATATTCATAAACTTAAAAACAACATAAATCACTAATTACAAACATGTTTCTTTTGCAAAATTAATTGATAGGAAAGCTAAAAGAAATCCTCACTTTGAATAATAGTTTTAGAAAACATTGTCAATAATTGTATTCATAGGGACCTACTCATAAATGCAAAAATTAGTTTGGTAATTGAAAGATTTTGCAAGTTAAGCAAAGAAAAAGGCCATTGTTATTCTTCTATTTGTGTGGTTGTATGATTCAACTCTTTTTCAAATCTATTGTATGTCTTGCATTAATTTTTCATAGTTTTGTCAAATTGTTACGTACTCTTGGTCTCTCTTAAGGCTAGGCTTATCTTTCTAGATCAATTTTCAAGATTTAATAAGCTAAGATAATATTCTACCACTTAGAGAATGCATAATATTCTATGTCTCAAAGTTGATAGAGTAAGGGACATCTAGAGTTATTATAGTAAATAAGTCATTCTTTAGTCCCCACACCAAATGCTTTAGCTAGTTGAAAGGATTATCTTGGTTTACATAAAGCATATGATTGTATATTATGTATTTCAATTATAAAAATGGTGGAGGTACTAGAAGAGAGATGGTAGAATAAAATAACTAGAATTTTTAATAATAGAAATTTCAAAACATATTTATTTGAGAGAATTTTGAAAGGTTGTTTTTTAATCAAAAAAATTATTTTAGAGATAAAACATATATTTATGCTTTGTATTTAAGAGTATTTGTAAAACAAAATCTTAAAAATCTATATTGCTCAAATGATATAGATCTAATACAAGAATCTATAACAATTAAATGAAAGAAAACAATTAAAGATTTATAGATTTTGGACATGCTTGTGTTCATTTGTTGTTCAAAATTTGAAAGTTTTGTCCTTGTGGGGTTAAAAGATGGATGAATTCAAAAATCCATTGCTTCACCAAATTATTTGTAATCACACCATCAAGGCACTCTTTCAGAAAATGAAAGAGAGAGGGCACATACCATCAAAAGAACTTTTCGATTCATGGTGCCACTTCAATTGGACTTCTAGTCTTCTTCAATTCAAAACTATTGTATGCTCAGATTCAAGCTGACCGTTCAATTGCATATCATTGTACAACCATTTGATGTCCCTTCACATATTGGAAAGGTACCATGTTTTGCTAGGTATCAAGGAGGGACCTATCAATTAATTTGTTCAAAGATTGGCGTTGGTTGAGGGATCATATACAAGACAATTTTGTTCACTTTCAGCATCTCCTTTTTCAACAATGCAAAAAAAAGTGTACCTTGTACCTCATAGATAAACAATGTTACAAAACTCTCGTACATGCCAACCCTTCAATTACATACCATTGTACAACCAAGGCAATGGCCCTTTCCATTCTACAAAGGTATCATGCTGTGCTAGATATCTCAAAGGGACTTACCATTCACTAGTATGGAGTAGTAAGGGGTTGCCTGAGGAGCCATAGAAGACAATTTTGTTCGCTTTAGGGGAGCCCCTTTTCAATGATGCAAAAGGGATCCTTGCCTCATTGGTAAACAATGTTTCGGAACTCTCCTACATGCGAACCTTTCCATTAGACTTCTTCTCCTCCTCCTAAGGAACTATGCTCATATTCTTCTGGGGTCACTTTTTAACCTTGTTCCCAAGATATTTTGCAAAAGGGGACCAATTGAGAATTCTTCATGTCTCCACCATAGTCAACATTTCACCTCCATTATCAGGCCCTGAAACCAGGGATGAAGTTTTGAAGCAAGGGCGACCGTCAGTTACGGTGGTTGTGCCCATGCTGTGAAAAAAATCCCCTTGAGACACGCAACTTTGTTGGGAGATGTGTAAAGGGCTTGGTCTGTCTGAGGGCATCTGCACCGGTGCACGCTGTAATTGAAACCCTTAAATTCAGTCACATCCTTATTGGTTCCTCCAATTTACAGGACCTGCATCCGCACTATTGCACCCTGTAATTGAAACTCTTAAATTCAGTCACATCCTTATTGGTTCCTCCAATTTACAGGACCTGCATCCGCACCAGTGCACGCTGTAATTGAAACTCTTAAATTCAGTCACATCCTTATTGATTCCTCCAGTTTACAGGCCCTGCATCCGCATCAGTGCACGCTGTAATTGAAACCCTTAAATTCAGTCACATCCTTATTGATTCATCCAGTTTACAGGCCCTGCATCCGCATCAGTGCACGCTGTAATTGAAACCCTTAAATTCAGTCACATCCTTATTGATTCATCCAATTTACGGGCCCTGCATCCGCACTGTTGCACCCTGTAATTGAAACCCTCAAATTTAGTCACATCTTATTGGTTCCTCTAATTTACAGGGCTTGCACCCTTGTGCATAGCAAATACCCCTGCATGTACTTAACCCTCAACCCCTAAACGTCCATATCCTTTTCCAAAATTGGCGATTTGGGAAAAATCATCATAAAATGCTACTTGGAAGACTACTTTGGAATTGATATATGAATAAAAGTTATAGATTTTGAGTTTTAGGTTCCATCCATATGGTTAGATTCACTAGTGCTATCACCAATATTTCTTTTTATAAATTTTGAAAGGAAAATTACAAAATTTCTTTTAAATTCAATTACAAATAAAATATTATCATTTCTTGAGTAAAACTTGTTGGAATGGATTTGAAATGAGGTTTTCTTGATATGGTAATTTTTTGAAATTTTTATGTTCTTTAAATTTATAACCTCATTTTTGCAAATCTAGTTTTGAACTAAAATCAATGCAATTTTTGGCTTGATACTCTTCCACATGTGTAATTTAAAAAAAATATGAACTCTAGAAACACCAAATCCAACCATTTGATAGGACAACAATTTGATAAAGTATCTCTACAAATTAGATGACTTTCATCTAAGCAAGAATGAAAAAGAAAATTGATTTTTAATTTGTTCGTCGTTTAAAAACTAGACGTCGAAGCGCTTTAGGATTAAACGACAAGTTGATCACCGTAGAAATCATTTATTTTGGTACAATGTGAATTGTTGGCTTAAAAAATGCAAAAGCATTCATTGGAAGTTAAAGTGCTATAGGTGACCTTCTCTTTTCACTTAAAATTTGGAGGATGAATAGTTGTACTTTTGTCCTACATGAAGAGATTCTTTGTCATTTATTGACCAAAAATGTCATGAGCGTCGTTTATGGGTCAACCCTAGAACACTAAGCTAGTCTCTGTAAAAATTGAGGCTTCTTTTTAGGGCAAATGAATGCTAGATAGCACTAGATAAAAGTAATTTGGCCAAAAAAGGGCAACAAACCGTGAAGTTTTTTGCTAGATTTAGTGAACTTCAAATTTTTTTTTAAAATCTTGGATAAAATCACCAAATTGTGGATGAAAATAGGATTATGGACATGTGATATGATGCGCTAATGTGATATTTTCTATCCAATATGTGGATAAATGTTGAAATTTGAAGCACTACTTTAACAATCTATATTGCCACTTTAGCACTTCATAAAAAAATGAAAAAAAAATCCTAGTGGAAATCATCCTTTGAGATACGATATGAATCATTTGCTTAAGAAATCTCTAAGAGTACTTATTAGAGGTCAAAGTATTGTGTAGGGCCTCCTTTTTTTTACAAAAAACTTCTAAAAATGAACATCTGCACTTTTGTTATGCTTACATAGAAGGATTTCTCTATCATCCATTGGACACTTAGAGTATACAATGAGGTTCTAGGATTAATGAACCGATTATAAGTACAGTGAATGATAAATTTGAAGGGGCATACTCAACGTTTATAATTTGAACATTAGAGCCGTTGTGCCCTCTTAGCACTAGAAAATATCTAGAGGGAATCAAGGGCATAGGCTGAAATGCTCTAACAAAAGTTACTAATAGTAAGTTGGATCATACATTAGAAGATTTTTGAGGCCTCTAGATGCCTACAAGTTATCATAGCTTGGGAACACAAGGAATAGGTTTGACGCAACGATCTAACGTGGCCGAGAATCTGCCACGTCATTGACCAAAAAAAATGAATTAATTCATTTTTATTGCATTTGGAGACTAAATTTTTTTTTTTAATTTTTTTTATGAAAAAGAAAATTCTAACAACGGGCCGTTTTCTGGTTGCGCGGAATAGCTGTGGGGGAACAGGCTCGAAACATACTTCTGGACCCCCCAAAACTCTTCTAATGATACACTTGAAAAATGATTTGTAAACAGACCTTTATGAAGAATTTGACTACTAGTGGGTCATGGTATCTCATATGTTATTTAAAATTTTAAAAATAGTGTCAACCCTAAGAGACCAAATTTCTATTAAATGGACATTTCATATGCATGTGTGACAACACACTACAAATATTTTCATTTGTATACATGGAGGTTTATAAGTCCTACTTACAATAATACCTAATTCAAAAGTGGTGTATTCATATATAATAATAGTAAAGTAATTATACAATTTCAAATGTCAAAAAACTAGTATGCTTAAACCTAATTTCACTATTTTATATACTTATGAAATTAGGAAGTATATAACTTATGTGATGTAGGATGCAATTGTCCAAAACATATATAAGTAGTACAAACATCCCACTCTAAAGGAAGTTGAAGTAGATTGATCCTATTAAGTATAGTTGACTTCAAAATTTTCTTCTAACTTTTGTATTCTTTCAATCTACACTATTAAATTTTTCCAATATCTTTCCAAAATAGATAAGAATAGAAATAATAGAAAAAAAATTGGAAGAATATTTTCTTTGAATTTTCAAACATCCTTTCTCAATTTTGTCTATAAGTTTTAATTAGAGACTCAAAATCTCAAATGGATTTTTAGAGATGACACTGAACTTGATTTCTAACCTTTCTTTGGTTATAGTTTTTTGAATAAAGTTATTCTACTATTCCAAAATATGGTCTAAAATTCTACTTTGAATACAATTCTTATGTTTTAACAATGAGCGGTCAAGCTCTCATCTTCAAATTATCCCATATCCTTTCAAAATTCATAGCGGATAATGATTTACTTTATGAAAACAACCTCTACAGTCTGACCCAACAAATTGTTAATAATGCAACCCCTTCAAATTGCTATTAAAAATATTCATAATGGCAAATGGTCAACTAACATATTGGTATTTGATTCAATGGATTTCTAGCAAACCTTTTTTACATTGTTTTTTTTGTAGATTGGTCTATTTGGTCCTAAAATTAGCAAAAAAATGTAACACACCATAAATATTCTACCACTATACTAGTCTTATAGGTCACTTTAGTTCTCTATGATATGTTATGGATGAACTTTGTGGATGAGGACTTAAGAGATGAAAAGGCCACCTTGAAGCTTCTCCAAAGGCTATTAAACGTTACAACATAATGTCATGAGTGAATAACCATCCGACATTACACTAATAAGATGTTACAGTGGTCATACAAAGTGGGTCATACAAAGCAGGCTGGGTTTACCTCGAAGGGAAATGCAAGAATTTTTTATTTTTCACATAAATTTTCTTTTACAAATTTTGAATTCATATTTGCCTGCAAATTAGTTGGGAGGGGTCTTGAATATACCCTACACACGGCTCAAAATAGGGGGCATATTTTTACTTTTACCCCGGAGAACCCCAAAATTACTCTGCTGGACTCACTTCGTAGACTGAATTTTGTGTCCTGCTACACAAAACGAATTGACTGTACTTTATGACAGGTGTCAATCCTAGAGAAATTAACTAATGACGCTTCGGCAGTTCAAGCCGTTGATAGGAACAAGTACATGGAAGTACAATACATTTAACACGTGTCTGCACTGTGGCCCACGACCTCATCTATCGCTTTATTAGTAAACTTGCAGAGTTCTGGAAGGGAAAAAAGTATATCCGGGCAGCATAAGAACAAGATTACCGCATGTGTATAGGTCAGTTTCGGAAATAAGTAGGGAAATTTTGGATTGTGTCTAAAATTCTAAAAACTGTACAACTATTTCTGAAAATGTGAAAATATTTCATTGATGCTAATTCTGAATATCCAAAACAAAGTCTTGAGAAAATTTAGAAAAAAAAACTCATTCACGTATGAATAGAAAAAAATCAATCTGAAATAAGGAGTGTCGAAAAATAAGAACAAGCAAAGTGCCCCAAACCAAGAAGTTCAAATTAAGTTTCCAAATTGTTGAACGACAAAATCTAGACTATTACGGCAGCAAAGTGCTGAAATTGACCTATGCATATAGTAAGTATGGCATTAAATTCCAAAAGTTATCTTCACTGGTTATTTTTTATCCAGCCCAATCATCCCATTTATTTACCACCCTGCTAGTATATATTGAAGGGGCTATAGGGAACTGACCCCTTGCTTGTTCTCCTGAAGGAGTTCTCAACCGTTTTTTCTGAAGGGTGCATGTTAAATACCAGTCTCCCTATTTTGTGCTTGATTAATTTGTTTTCTACACTGCTCATAGTTAATTGGGGGCTTCTCATTGCAAATATGAATTCAAAATTTTTAAAATTGTATCATGTGTCGTCAATAAAAAGGTTTGGTATTTTTTTTTCCAATGGGATAAACTAGGGGCAAGCAAGGGGGTTGGTCCCCAATTTATACTACAATGGTGCTTGTGTATGATTATGGAAATGCAAGCATGTGAGCATTGAGCATATGTGTAAGTAGATATTCTATAACTATTTGAAGGTGCTTATATTATAAAAACCTATAATATAAGTATCTATAACATAGTTATACTATAATCATGGAAGGTTTCTATAATAAATGCCTATAATGTAAGTGTATAGTTTTCTGGGTTCTTGGGTTCATGATTCTAGTCTCACATAGTAGCAACCCTCGTTTATATTGTTGCAACTTTGTTCATTTTCTAATAATTGAGGCAAGAAAAGTAGTGGTATTGCCAAAATCAATCACACTATAATTTATTTATCTTTCTAATTAGATAAGGTGTAAAAAATCCAAATTTATTCGCTTCAAATGCTAATATTTTGCAATCCATACCGTCAAAGTTATTGAAATTTTTTCCACACATTCCTTATACTAATCTATTGCAAGATCTCACTATTAAATATGAAGGAAAAGAACAATTTCTAAAGTTTTGTGCACTTTGCAATAGAAATGGCAATTTTGAGTAGTTATTGATGAATAAAATACCTAAAAAATTAAGGTGATAAAACTTATGATTATGGAATTTTTACATAAGTCATGGCACAAATTATGGAAATTATCTTAAAGAAAATTCAACACTTATCATGTGGATTTTTTTGTAGGTAATTTGCTTGATCTATATAGACCATGTTCCTACAAATAGCCCTTTAGGCCAAACTAAGAAAATTCAAAAAGCCTTCAACAATCTCGTTGATCAAGAAGTAGAAATGGTCCTAATGAGACAATGCTCAATTATTTTGATTTTCTTAGCTTAATTTCAAGTGATAAAAGCATCCCTTATTACTTCAATCCAAAACTTGAGAAAAAACAATTGAATATCTCTTCTTCATAATCTTTTTTGTAATAACATTTCTTTAACCCTTGAACGCTAGACATGTCTTTGTGGAAATCATTTGTTTTGATACTGTATCCATTTTTAGATTACAAAAATGAAAAAAACATTCATTGGAAATCAAGCTTTTGTAGAAGTCTTTTCCCTTTTCCCACAAAATTTGTAGGATAAATAATTATACTTTTATCCCACACAACAAGATTCTCTATCATTCATTGACCAAAAAAGGTTTGAGGCGTCATTTGTGGGTTAAGAAAAAAAAAGAGTGAACAACATATGCTCAAATAAAAATACCTGAATACCAGTACATTCAGTTTCACTTTACAATGACATCCCAATAACTATCCAAAAGAATATATATCCAATTATACATACAAAAGTATTATTTTTTTTTCCAACGAGGCAGGAGGAATAACTTATAACTTATAACTTGACAAGGAATCCGTCGAGTCTCAATCAAAGGTTGTTTAATTCCTTGTCAAAGTACGGAAAAAAAATCATGATATCAATCCACTCTTGCGGAGAAAAAAAGACGAGGCATCTGTCCTTCCTTTGCATGGTCGCAGAATCTGTTCACAGGATGTACTGACAGAGGCCAGCCAGTTGCAACTTAGAAATTGGTTAGCTTATGTGTGCTTCATTTGTTTAAGAAAAAGAAAAGGAAAAAGGAAATTTGTACAGTGCAATCACATGAAAAATCTTAACATAACTTAACTTATAATAAGTGTTCAACTTGGGCACTCTGCACATAAAAAAGTTTTCAAGTTGAATTTTAAGTTACACTACGGACTATTCATACACAGCAGTCAGTAAAGTACTGCATAACATTGCATACCATATTAACCAGACGATTGGTCCTCTGGAATCCAAATGAGGTTCATGCCCATGCTTTGGTGGATACATGGGAGGTACTTGTGAGTTAACCCCTAAAGGACCATTGTCCCTTCTAGGGACAAATGGGATTTCGGGCAGGTACCTACGGCTGAAATTATTTTCTGATTTTTTGAAGTTTTTTTGAAGATAAAAAAATTTCTTGGGAGTATAATTTTTTTTTCAATCGGTGCCCAAGAACAAAAGTTATGCCTAAATAAGCTCAAAACAGGGGACCGGGGGCAGCAAAAAAAATTTAAAAATTTTAACTAAATTTTTTTTTTCCCTCATAGATTATATTTGTGTGTACATGGAAAGCTTTGATTCATTCCGTTTGGATTTTTATGAGAAAGTTATGGACAATCTTATTTTTCGAGCAATTTAAGCATCTTTTTGAAAAAAATAATTTGTAGGATTCATTTCTAAATGCAATTCTTACAATTTAAAAAAAAAGAAAAAATTCCACATGGTTTATCTTGCTTGCTAAAACAATCTCACAATTGGAATTAGTGCATTTTAATTCCATTTTAGAGATATTAATAATTTAGATTTTCCTTCTATCTCATACCTACTTCTACTTAAAATTTTTTAAAGAATAAAAAGGAAGTTTTTTTGAATTTTTTGTTTCCC
This sequence comes from Pseudoscleropodium purum, assembly GCA_963969395.1. Taxonomy (NCBI): domain Eukaryota; kingdom Viridiplantae; phylum Streptophyta; class Bryopsida; order Hypnales; family Brachytheciaceae; genus Pseudoscleropodium; species Pseudoscleropodium purum. Next base: position 18,414,264 of record OZ017803.1, read on the forward strand.
TAAACTCTCAGCTTAATTCTATACCACAAATGTTTAAAGCTCAAAACTCCATAGTGCAAAAAATTAAATTTAAAAATGTTCAAAGTCGAAAATTCTAGTCCCACAATGTGTTGAAAAACTTGTTTTTTCTACTTTAAACACATATATCTTGCAATCTATGTGGTCAAAGTTCTCAAATTTTTTCCACACATTTTCATACTATAGAAATGATAGTTTTGAGTGTTTTTTGGCAAAAAAAAGGCCTTGGGCCTTTAGGGTTTAATTTCATGGCATTGTATAACCAAACATTGTTGAAAAGGTACAATATTATACTTTATTAGTGATATAAGCTTACAGGAGGGATGGGGTAAACCAACTCTCTTGCTTGTCTTGCAAAAGTCATTCTAGGGATGCATGTAAAAAAAGGTCTCCTTATGTTGTGCTTGATTGATTTATCTTCTACTAACACTTCTTCTAACTGATTGGGGACTTGTGATTGCAAATGTGAATTCAAAATTTGCAGGTTTTATTATGTGTGGCAAGAAAAATTTCATCAATTTTCTTCAATAATGAGAGAGGGGGTCGATTCACTCCGGTCTCGAAGTAGCTAAGAGAGGTGTAGAAGATAAATTAATCAAGCACAAAATGGGGGATTTTTTTTTATTACACGTGCCCTTGGAATGACTTGGACAAGACAAGCAAGGGACTTGGTTCACCCCAGCCTTTGGGAGGGGCTTAATTTACCAATTAGTTCCATAATATTGTGTAACCAAGCAATGGGCTTTTCTATGTCGGGAAGGTGTGGTCTTATACTTTGTTACATGCATTGGAGGGACTTATCAATTATTAATTCAAGGATCAGGGTTAGCTAAGGAGACATGGAAGACAATTTTGTTCACATTGGGGGCTCCTTTTCAAGGATGCAAAAGGGTACTCAGATTCATTGGTAAACAATGTTGTAAACTTAGTACATGATAAATTGACAATTGAAATTTGGCATTGTAAGTTGTAACACAACTCTTAATTTAAGATTATACTCACTCTAAGCCCTTGGGTTGATTTCTAGTATTGGTAAGGTAGACCAAACTAATTCTGTTCATTGCCCAATTCCATCTTTTGGTCCCAATTTCGTCTTAAAAAACATCCAAATGCATTCATTTCTTTGATAAAGTTAGTGCATTAATGCCAATAAGGGGTGATATGTCAATCCTTTATTGGTGAATACTTAAGTGCCATTAGATATATGGAAAGGCGGTTATAGGTTGTTTATGGGATGTTTATAACTTCACTCCATAGGCAGTTTTGTATTTCACAATAGACTTCTTCTAGAATTCATAGAATTCATAATTTTAATCATAAAATTATAATTCCACTTAGATTTGATTCATAAAATAAGTACACCCTTTTAAAAAAATTTATGCCCCTCTAAAAATTGACCCAATATTTCCAAATATAGAATGTATTTTCTATAAATTTTCAAAATGAGAACTCACTAGACCATTGAAATCGTCACATGGGTGGACTTAAAACTGAAATTGAAATCTAACAAAGTCAACAATTAACAAACTACTATCAAGCAAAGGGACAATTTAATGACACTCTTGAAGGAGACTTTAACCCCTAAAGTTTTATAACTATGTTTTCACTGAAAACGTTCAAAAACTGCCATTTTTAGTACAAGTGCTAAATTTTTTGAAATTATTTTTTGACATATGTAACCATAGAATCTTGTAGTATAGGAGCCGATCCATTTTTTTTTATCATTCCCCATTTCCAACCTATAGATTGATCTCTTTCTATAAAGTTGTAGTGTGGTTCCCGAAGTAATTATGGCACATTATCATTGATTGTCAAGCTTTCAACATTGCAACCAACTCTTGATTGATTGTGCAACTAGCCCATGGTTGGAAATGAAAAGTCTATTTGACTAGTATAATTTATACAATACAATTCAACTAAAAAATTTATGATAATTATATTTTAAATTAATTTAAAAAAAAAATTGTATAATCCTTTCAAATTCTATTTTCACATTAAGAAAAATTTCTACACTTAAGAATCTGCACTCCACATGTCTGTAATTGTTTAAGTGGTTGGAAATGGGTTGGCTCCCTTATGTAGTACATGCCCATAATTGTTTAAGTAATTGGAAATGGGTCAGCTCCCTTATGTAGTATCAAAAACATGTTGTAAAAATTTCAAACATTTCCATCGTGCAAATTGCAAGATATAAGCATTCAAATTCACTAATTTTTTTTTGCCTTGCAAAAAGCACAGCAATTGCACTTCACAAGCACACTTTTCTATGAAAAAATGACCAAAATGGTGGTGCTTCTTTGGATTATTTTGTGTAGACAAGTTGGCCACATGCTTGAGAAATTTTAGATCATTTGGAATTATACAACATATAGGAAAAAATAGTAAGTAGGTAGTAGTAGAGAATGATTCAAAATACTAAATTGTTAAGAACTTAAATATAGAATTGGAAAATGCCAATCTCAATGGTTGCAATGTTGTAGTAAACAATCTATATCCTATGATTTTATTTTTTTCCAAAAATATTGAAAATTGGGTATGATAAAGGAATTCAAAGTTTATTTTCGAGTAGAGAATCTATAATTGCTCACAAAAAAACTCCTCATAACTTTTGACTCATTGATCAAAATAGAATGATTCAAAGCTTTTGATGTATATATAACTCTTGGAAACCAATTTCAAATTTTTCTTTCTTTGAAAAAAGTGATTTTTTTAATCTATCCAAATTGCCCTGTTACAAAAAAGTAACATATTAGGCTACAACTTTTAATTACTATTTCTAAATGTCATGAAATTTAGTGTATATGAAAGATATTCCTCATTTCCACCTTTGATTAAAATTTGGGCTAAAAATATGGAAATCTCTAGTCACACCTACTTGCCCCAAATTTTTATGTAGTCAAAAAATGCAACTTGGTCCTTTAGAGGTTAATAGAAGCCTAAAGACACATTTAGTGAAAGTCTAAGGTACATCAATGGGTATGAGGATAGTTATGAGCGTTTCCACCTTATTGTGATTGTAACATGAAAAATCTGATTTCACCCTCTATGGTAAAATTGGCTAAATTTAGGATGATCATGTCATTTCCTCCCCGTTGAATGAAATCTCGATGTGTGTTCAATAGGAACTATCCATGTGTTCCAAAAAAAAATAAAAAAATTCCAAATGTGTGTCACAAGAAAAAACCAAGTAGGTTACATTCTAATTGGTTGTATTATATCCTTGAAAGATTATCGCACTTTTGAATAAGACACCTACTCTATCTTCTTTACATGTAAGCTTAGCTTTTTCACATGCAATCCAAAGCCAATAACTTAAAAACAAGTGACACTCTAATTCGTTGTATTGTATCTTTGAAGGATTGGCACACTTTTGAATAAAGCACCTACTCTGTCTTCTTTAACATGTAAGCTTAGCTTCTTCACATGCAAATCAGAGCCAATAACTTAAAAGCAGCTACACTACGAGAGACTTTGCCTTTCAAATTCTTTATTCTTTGAAGTGGCTCGGTTCTTGTGCAAAGTACAACTCAAACTTACTCACACTAGCTCCAGTTGATGCAAAGCCTCCTCCGCTCTTTTGGTCAGAGCCAAGAAAGGACGTTCCAAAGGCAGTAGCAGGTTCATAACAGTCCAACGTCCACCCATTCACCTACTCCCGCAGCCCCCGCCCCGAGGAACGCTAGCTCGTCACGTTGCCAGGCCATGCAAAACACTGATCACTGTGATAATCAGTTTCGTGGTGATAATAACTTAATAAGAATTATATTACGTAAGACAGGGCACCTAGAACTCCATACGCAATGGGCGTGACGCTGGGGTATAGATCCCACAGAGGCCGGTACAGTTCCGTCAAATTAGGCCCCGCGTCACGTACGTAACGTCGCCAGCGCATGCGGGGGTGCTTCTGCTGCCTTCTGTTCCGTTATTGTTGCCCTCATCTGAAGGTGCAAGGTGCAAGGTCAAACCTCACTCCGTCAGCTATTTAGCGAAGTCCAAGGCGCAAGTGCAAGAACTTTCCTCCCCTTCCAGAGTTTCCGGGCTGCTCCAATCGAGGTGGACGAAAGTTGGGACCTCGAGCGGTGTGCATGAACTGCCGCTGCTTTTTCCTCCGACCGAGACGAAGGACAGCAAAGCGAAGGACAGAGACGAATTGGAAAAGGCCGCAAGTTGTGGCGAACCAGGACGACGCAAGTGGCCTGCATGGCACGAGTCTCCCCCACTTTGACGACTCAGGGCGACTCCTAGGTCGGCCCGTCAATAATCCGTCCTTCTTGGGACGCAGTTATTAAAGTTACTCACTGGGGTTGGTGCGTTCGTTTGCTGGTGAGGATTAAGCTTAAGAAGCAAAGTGAGTTTCAGCATCTGGTAATTGCGTTTTGAATCTGGAGAGCTGGGGTCGTCACCTTTTCGAGTTGGGGATGACTCTACTGGTCGGTGTATAGTCGTCAGGCTCCTCATTCAACCACCTATTATGATGAGTTCCCATCTGCACCCAAGTGGTGGCTTTCTATCTTCAACGAGCGCTAGTGATGAAGTTGGTAGGTGCTGGTAGCTATCGGTATTCTGTAGTTTTATCCTGTTGTTGGCAATAGCCGCATGGATGCTCCTTGGAGATAGCGAGGTTTGAGAGTTCTTGATTGAGGAGGCACCGGATCGAGCATCCGGTACGTACACGGTGGTTGTGATTTTGGTTTCGTAGAGGAATAATTCTGTTGTGTCCACCACGGCAGGAGGAACCTTGGAGAGTTGGAGAGTGGTTGCGGAGGCAGGGGAGAAGCGGAAACAACTTTGGTATTGGTCTTTGAGAGATATTTGAGAGGTGGCACACGATGGCGGCAATGGTGGACTCGAAATACTCGCGCATCAGTAAGAAATGGGTGGGGTTCGTGACCGCGATTTGGGTGCAATCGATCGCCGGGAACAACTACACATTCGCCAACTATTCGCCGGCGCTTAAGGCCGTGATGAACTACAACCAGACGCAGCTCAACAACCTGGGCGTGGCGAAAGACGTGGGTAAGTCGTTCGGCTTGTTCGCCGGGCTGCTCGCGGATTACCTCCCCACTTGGCTCATCTTGCTCATTGGGGCACTCGAGGGCGCTATGGGCTATGGCACGCAGTATCTGGTCGTATCGCAGAAAATCAACCCGCCTTCGTATTGGCAGGTACGTTGCGGGTCTCTTCGCGCGCCTTCTACCTTCAGATTTTCGTGCATTTTGTATGGCTGACGGGTTTTCCGTGCATTAAGGATGGCGATGGTTTTTCCGTGCATTTTAAATTGATTTTCTGACGCATTGTCGGGCATTTTATATGTGCACGTTCTTGCCCTGTCGCCCTTTGCACTTGAGTTTCTTGAGTTAATGAGTCTATGGGGCGGTTTCGGATTGGGATTGGAAGATAGGGTGATCCCGAGGGACCACTTCCGTTGGCGGCGGTTGCCGTTTACTAGTGTACTTGCATTCTTCAATGGTTTTTCCCACGTTGATCGTTCATCGTCATGCTCGTTAGATTATAATTTGCAGATGGGGTTTCAAGTAGCGAGCTCTTTTTGCGCTTCCGATTGGAAACTCTTAACGTCGACCATTACTCTCCGCGGAATTTTCGCTGAGTTCGTTGTTGGAGTTCTGTGCAGATGTGCGTGGTATTGTGCATGGGCGGCAACAGCACGACGTGGATGAACACAGCAGTACTGGTGACTTGTATGCGTAACTTTCCTCGCAGTCGCGGGACCGTCACGGGGACCTTGAAGGGCTACATCGGGTTGAGCACCGCCATCTTCACACAACTCTGCACAGCTCTCTTTACCAGCGAGGCGTCCTCCTTCCTCCTCCTCCTCACGTTCCTCCCCATGATCGTCTGCTTCACCGCCATTGCCTTCCTCACGGAGGTTCCGGCCTCCACGAGCGCGGAAGAAGACACGGAGGAGAACACCGGGTTCACCATTATCAACTGGATCTCCCTCTCGCTCGCCTTCTACCTGCTCGCCTTCACGCTCCTGGAGTTTTTCTTCCCGTTCACGTCGTTCCAGTTCAAGCTCTTCGCGGTCGTGCTCCTCCTCTTCCTCATCGCCCCTCTGGTGGTTCCTCTCAAGCTCATGCTCCGTGTCTACAACAAAACGGACTCGGCGAATGATGGCGTCACGAAGCCACTCCTGGAGGAAGAGAATGCCACCGCCGCGCAATCTCCTGATGACGTGACGAGGATTGAGGGGGGGCCTGAAGAGGAACCAGTGAAGAAGGAAGTGGTGAAGAGGGCTCCTGTGCTTGGGGAAGATCATAACCTGGGCGAAGCGTTGATGACACTCGATTTTTGGTTGCTCTTCCTCACGTTCCTGTGCGGAATTGGCACAGGCATCACGGCGATCAACAACTTGGGACAGATTGGGGAAGCTCAGGGATTTGCTGACGTGTCGATCTTCATCTCGCTCATCAGCATTTGGGGATTCTTTGGACGCATCGGCGCGGGCGCCATCTCGGAGTACTATGTCAAGTACGTCTCTGACAGTTCGTAGTTCATTGCTTGCGAATTAATTTCATGTGCTAATCTCGTGACTACGTTTATGCTTAATTGCCTGCCTTCTGGGATCAAAGTCTCAGTAGTATCGTGGTCCATTGCTTGCTAATTAATTTTATGTGCTAATCTCGTGACTACTTCCATGCCTTATTGCCTGCATTCTTAGGATCAAAGTCTCATTAGAACACACGTCTCGCCATTCTCAGAAGCTATGCTACAGAAGTTCGTTCAGAACCCCCACAGCTAGAGTTCGTTCAATTGTTCGTTGAAATCTACTACCATCACTCCACTTTAGGAGTTCTAGAGCTTCCAATTTCTCCTGAGATTTCAGTTTTTTTTTCTGAAATCAGCCTTCCATGATTGTGAGCCCAAAGTATTTCCTTCAAAATACTTGGAATTCATTTTCCCATTTCAGAACTGAAAGTGTTTCATGACCTGTTTCATGCCAATTGTGTGAATCCTGTGGAAATTTTTGCTAATCATGAGTGTCGTGGGTTGTGTGTTGTACAGGAAAGCAGCCATTCCGCGACCAGTATGGATGGCCATCGCCCAAGTGTTTCTCTTCTTCGGCTACGTCCTGTTCGCCAAAGCGGCCCCCGGATCTCTCTACTTGGGCTCCATCATCGTCGGCGTCTGCTACGGCGTCCACATCTCCATCACCGTCCCTACCGCCTCGGAGCTTTTCGGGTTGAAGCACTTCGGCATGCTCTACAACTTTCTCATCCTCAACATCCCTCTGGGCTCCTTCCTCTTCTCTGGCTTGCTCGCCGGCTGGTTGTATGACCGGGAGGCTTCCAAGCTGCCGCATCTCACGGGCACCATGAACAAGCTGATCCAATTCTCCTCCACATTCTCGAACTCTTCTTCTTCAGCCTCTTCATCAGGGTTTTCAGGGTTTTCAGGGTTTTCAAGTGCAGCAGATTTCTCATCTTTTTCAGCTGTGGGAGGAGACAGCGACCCCCCCAAGTGCTATGGACCGCATTGCTTTCGGTCGGTGTTCACCGTCATGGCGGGGATGTGCGCTTTGGGAATGATGCTCAATGTGATTTTGATCCTGCGCATTCGGCCCGTGTATCAAGATTTGTATGGAGCCAACGGAAGCATTGAGAGGAAGAGGCAGCAGTCGCGGTTGAGATAGTGCTGGAGGAATTGGGCACTTGAGAACCGGAGGAGGTCTGGCTGGATGGTTGAGATAGTGCTGAAGAAATCAGGCACTTGATAACCGGACGATGTCTGGCTGGGAGGCTTGAGTCGGGTATTGGACATAACCCTCTCCTTCAAACCGGTCTCCGTCAGATCTTGTTGATTTAGAACTTTCTGGAGACTTAGAGATCGAGTGGAGAGTGTGGGGGGGGGAGGATTTATGGCCTAAACAGTAGAACTGTCCCCAATAGACTCTTCATTCACATTGCTCATTTGACCAGAGGTACTCCTAGTCTCTGGGAGAGGATGGGATTATGGCTCTACATGTGCTTCATCTCCTCTGCAACTTTTTCCAGTGCATTGCATATTGTGGCAATGAAAAGTGATGGAAGAGGGTTATGAATAAGATTGGAGAGAGTGTGTTGGAAGTTAAGTAGCTTTGGTGGAAGGCTTCACGGATTGGTTTTATATTCCTAGCAAGGTATTTTGTACAATAGTGGGTGTTAAAAGTTCAAGATTTTCCCCTCCAAAAATGGAGGGAAAATTGGAAACGTGATTAGGGGAGGCACTTTGATTTTTGGAATACAAAATGGGGACTCTTCCATTTGGAAACAATTCAATGACAGTATTTGTGACAAACTGTCACAATTGAACTTAGTGAATTAATGAATATGTATATTGTTTGTGACATATTTGAGTACCTTTGTACTATATGTAGTTATGTTTTTTTGTGAAGCTTTAAGATTGCAATTGATATGGAATAACATAGTTTACTTTAGTAAGTGAATCAATGAATATGTATATTGCTTGTGACATATTTGAGTATCCTTGTATTATACACATTTATATTTTTTTGTGAAGCTATGAGATTGTAATTGATATAGAATAACATAGTATGCCATCAATATAATGTGTTTAGTATTTTGTATCAATATTTGTATTCATGTATTATATAATATTTTATACTAGATAATCATATATAATATGTAGTTTGTATCCATATCAAAGTTATTTTTTGGTTTTGGTTTGGAGGGTAGGGTGGATAAATCATTTGTTTCTGTATATTATGCCATTGTTTTTTGTATACTAAATCAACGGTTTGGACATTAGGAGGAAGAGTATTAATTCTTAGTGGGATTGATGGCTAGGTTTTTGAGGTTGAGGGACGCAATGGCAAAACTCCCTACCACTTTTGGTCACATTGTATGGATGAAATTGTGAACTTTGATAACTTATTATTATTAGGCCTCTTGTTAGTGTTGTTGAAAAGAAAATCCAAAATTTTGGAAGACTTTTCAATTTCATAACATTTTAGAAGAGCAATTCTCCTTTTCTAATTTGTATTTGAATTTTTGTAGATATGGAGCACTAAATGCCATTTTTAGATGAAAAAATATAACACAATTTTATTAAATTGATGTCATTAAAAAGAATAACATTTTGAAAAAAATATTTCTATTAAATGTCCTTGTAAGGTTGTGTAGTATGTCTTAATAGATTTAGAAATTCCAATATTGCTTTGAATGAATGGGAAAGTGTTTGGATGAAACATTGGCTTGAAGCACTATGATCACCATCCCAAGTATAAATGTTAGAGTGCTTAGAGGTTAATGGTTTGGTTGTAGGTAATACAAATCATCAATATTCAATTCAAGTTTGAGTTGGTATTTAAAATTTTAAAAATGATTGTTTTTGTTTTAAAGATGTAGTAGAAGTATATAATATGTATGTGCAACAATATTATCAAACACATTTACATTGACTTATACTATTACAATAAATGTTTTTCTTTGCCAAATTTGTGTTACTAAAGACCTTTTTGTGAGATTTAGTACAATGTTGTAAACATGTTTCTAACATGCACTAATTTAAAATAATAGAACTTTGTTAAATTATTGTCACTTGCATTGAAAGTGTAAATCAATGTATAACCATTAAAGAAATTAAGAATTCATGGTTTCAAAATGATTAATTTGAAAATGAAATGAATCCCTGTAGTACATCCTTGAGAATCTATTGAGATTAAATATTGCATTTCAATCATTTGTAATGGTTCCCTCAATGAAATATCATTTTTATATTTGTAAGAGTTTTAAAATATGATGAATATCACATTCCATCATGTACAAAAATCATGAATAAAAAGTAGCTTAAAAAATATTTGGATTTTTGTAATATAAAAGATGGTCTAAAATTGTCTTACACTTGTCAAATTGTCATCATTATAATCATTTGTAGTATAACATAAAGTGCAAGTGAAAAATATCACAAATACATTGATTATAATTTCTACAAGTATCATGAATGCCTCATGAAAATAGAAGCCTAATTCATTCATCAATAAAATGCAACCAAAAGAAAGGTCAACATATGTAAAGGTGCAATTATCTTTATCATTTACCTTTCATGACTGTCATACTATTAATATTTAAAATTGCAACTAATTAAGCTTGAAATTTGTTGTTTTACACCTTTTTTACATAGATGGACAATTCTTTTCCTTACAATATTATTGTAATAGTATAAATTTATTCAATTATTGTAGTAGTATAAACAATTTTTTTTCAATGCAAAGCCTCTTATATATTCCATAGGACAATTGTCAACAATTGGGTGTACTCATCAATGTGAAGCTTTAAATGAATATACATTTTGTCATGTATAATAATCATGTATTTTTTTTGGATTGGATTTGAAATGCTGTAATAATATTATGTGATGAGCATATTTACATGAATGCAATAGTTAGGAGTACTAATGATACACCAAAAAATCTTGAATATTACAATCTCTAATGTCACCTTGTCTTTTTTCTCATTAGCTTTTATATACCTAAAAATTCAATTCCAAAATGGTCACAAATCAAATTCTATTTCATCACAAGAAGTTACATGCAAATATAATATTGAAAATTTAAACAAATGTGCAAAGAGTTCTAACTAGTTCATGCCATTCTTGTGACTCTAAGTGCAATGATTTATCTTATAGCAAGGGCATAAAATTAGTATTACTCCTACAAGCTATTATTGAAAAAAATAAGATTTTAGTATTGGTTGTTCAAAAACTTGCAAAATGAGTACAATATGATAATTATATACACTTTGAATGCCTAACCAATGACATTATTGTACTAAAGTCTATCAACACTACAAAGGTCATAAACAAAAGAAAGTTCATTGAATTCAAAACCATTTGGGACCAAGAATTTTATATTTTTATATTTTTTAGATTGCTTATACAATGATCAATTACAAGATACAAACATTTACTAATTCTATTATAAAAATGATTTAAAACTAATTTTTATCCATTTTGATTATATATATTCTACTATAATAAGTGCCACTTTAAATTAGAATCTTATTGTTGGCTTGCCTTCAAAACCACCAAAATCAACCAATAGGAATGTTAAGATGTTTAAATTGGGTCAACAATTAGGCCTAAAGGTGTAATATTGAATAGCCACCCCAATTTTCTTTTAACCCCTAAAGGACCATTGTTCCTTTCTAGGGACAAATGGGATTTTGGATAGGTACCTACGGGCTGAAATTTTTTCTTGATTTCTTGAAACTTTTTTTGAAAATAGGAAAATTGATTAGCTTTGTGAGAATATAATTTTTTTTCAATCGATACCGAGATTGAAAGTTATGCCCAAATAAGCTCAAAATAGGTGATGGTGGGTAGCCAAAAAAATTCAAAAATTTTAGTTTTAAAAAAAAATTCTCCTCGTAGATTATATTTTTGTCTACATAGAAAGATTTGATTCATTCCATTTGAACTTGTTATGAGAAAGTTACAAACAATCTTGTTTTTCAGGCAATTAGAGCATCTTTTTGAAAAAATAACTTGTAGGATTCATTTTTGAATGCAATTTTTACATTTTTTCAAAAAGAAAAGTTCCATATAGTTTAGTTTTCTTGCTAAAACAATCTCACCTCTAGAATTAGTGCATATTAATTTTATTTTAGAGATATTAATAATTTAGACCTTCTTTCTATCTTGTACCTACTTCTACTTAACAGTTTTAAGAAAAATAAAATAAAGTTTTTTTGGATTTTTTTCCCTGAACTCTTAGTTGAATCCTCTACTATGAAAATTTAAAACTCAAAACTCTATAGTGCAAAAATTATAAGTTAAAAATGTTCAAAGTAAAAAAACCTAGTCCCGCAATGTGTTGAAAAACTTGATTTTTTTCACTTTAAATGCAAGTTTCTTGCAATCTATGCAATCAAAAATTCTGAAATTTTTGACACACATTCTCATACTAGTTAGATGTAAGATCCTACAGTTAGATTTGAGAAAAAACAATTTTCAAATTTTTTTATTTTTTACTATAGAAATGACAATTTTGAGTGATTTTTGGCAAAAAAAAGAACATGGTTCTTTAGGGGTTAATCACATTGTTGCTTATGTGGCAGTATTTTGGCACCAAAAATTGGGCTCAAATGCTAAAAAATTGGGCGTGCATGTATTGAAAAAAATTTCCATTTAGGTCCCATTTGAGTTGGCCCTACATTTGTAAATTGGTCCAACTTGGAAGTGAGCCCAAGTCCTAGTATAAAGTCACCTTAGAAAAATATAACTTTCAAAGCATGCCTTGGATGGAATCAATAATGCATTACCAGTCAAAAATGAAATTTGGGTTCTCTCAAAATCTCTAAAACCTTGTCATCAACATTGTCCAAGATGATTTATGACAAATTCTTCTTCACGATTTTCTAGACCAAGATGAATCAAGAATTTGTTTGTTCAAAACCCCACACCAAAGTCCACCAAAGTCCAATAATGTGAACAGGCTCCAGCGCAAGCTGACTCACTCGCACCTTCGTCTTCTTCGTCGTCGTCGTCGTCGTCGTCTTCACCAAGCTTCCATTCTTCTCACAAGGCTGCTCTGGTCTTGGCTATGGCGAGTGCTGTTGCCGTGGATGCCACGCTTCGCTCGCCCTTTTCTTCCCTTCTCCTTTCTGCTTCCAATTAGGGTTACTCACTGTGCTATACTGAGAGCGAGCGAGGGGAGCTATTTTTTGAGCTCCATATTGTCGAGGCGTTTTCGAGGTTGTGGATTTAGGGTTTCGGGGAGATCACCCGAGTAGCGACAGTGGCGACCGACAACATTCCGCCCCAGATAGGGGCGACGCTGGCAGGATGGAGGACCGCTTTGCAGGGGAAGATGCAAGCGGTGAAGGGGAACATTCAGGAGTTGAATATCCAGGGCAAGATTCAGGACTTGAATTTGCAGGGGAAGGTGCAGGACCTTTTCAATCGGGACCAGGGGGCCAGCGCTGCTGCGGCAGAGCCGCTCAATGTGCAATCCGGCGGGGTTTTGTCTTCTTGGAACTCGTATGCTGCTCGGCCGCAGCCGCAGGTGGCCACGACGCATGGCGCCTCGGGGCGAGATCTGGAGTCCGGGGTGCCGGAGTCGCTCGCGCCGTTGCTGAAGTCCGCGAATTCCAGTCTTTCGAGTGCTTATAATTCGTGAGTGTATTGGTAATTGAATTTTGAAGGAGAATTATTGTTGGTAGGATATTTCGGAGTAGGTGTCGATGAAACGATTTTGGAGGATTTTATCTTCTTTCATTTTATTTTTGTGGTTTCTTGAACTTTGATCTTTTCCAAGTATGATTTCTATTGAGCAACCGGACTTGGAATGATAGTTGCATTTCATTTCATCTTCAGCTGGTTATGTTAAATGTGCTTGTGTTCCCTCTCGGAGACCAATGCTGTGTAGGGGCTGACGGTCCGATTTCTTGGTTATTTGCTTTCATGCGTAGCTGCGACATTTGAGTGTTGTCATTTGTCGAAATTTTTAAAGACATAGCTATTTCTTTAACATTCAGCACATCCTTGTATGGTCTCTGGACTTTCTTGATGGTCCCTGGGTGGTCTCTCTGAGATTGACTGTCATGCAGAATGTTCCGAATAGGCTTTTAAGGGTTCGTTTGCATATGTTCATGACATGGTATAGTCGTAGTGATGAGTGGATATGAGAGATGGATCGCAGCTCAAGGAAAGCAAACTCCTTCCAGGGTTTGTTTGAGCGGAAATGTTTATCATGGGGAAAAGTTGGTTGCAAGAGTGGATCCGGGTCTTTCAGAATGAGGAAGGTTTATTGTGTTGGAAGCGTTTGTTTGTTTAAGGTTGTAGTTCGGTTTGACTGTAGTGATAAAATGCGTCCTCACTGGTTTGGAAATAAACTGACTACTTCCCCCATTCTACTGCAGTGTGACGAAAGGAGTTCAGTCTGCCACAGCAAATGTGCAGTCCGCTGCGCAATTTGTGCCCTCTAGGCAAGCGCTTACAGCATTTGCTATAATGATTGCGGCTGGGTCTTTCTTCATATTTATGGCATTTTTTATGTTCCTACCTGTGATTGTTCTGGTTCCACAAAAGTTTGCTATCTCTTTCACGATCGGCTCCATCTTCATAGTTGGATCGTTCTTTGCGCTCAAAGGACCGAAAGCCCAGTTTTATCACATGATATCTAAAGAGGTAAACACTATTTGCCACTGTGATCATACTTGCTTTCTTTTACGATTTTCAATCTCATGAGGGAGTTGTATGATTTATTTCACGTGAACTTCAGTTAGTATCTACGTTCTCAGTGAATGGTTTAGTAGCCCTTTCGAATCCTGTTGACCTCCCCTGTTTGTGTCTTGATTGTTTAGGGTAGATTCCATGGTACTTTGTTTTTGAATTTCAATTCTTAGATAAATCGCTTTGTTCTCTTTTTATTTAAAGTTTGCAATGACTGGATTTATTTATCTATTTATTCCCATCAAGATTACTTTCTTAAGGAAACATTGGACGAATGCAGAGATTGCCGTTTACAGCTGGGTTTATTGGGAGCATGGCAGCTACAATATATGTGTCTGTGGTCCTCCACAGCTACATACTATCTGTGGTCTTTGCCATTATTCAGGTTTTATTTCCTAACTATTTTTATTTTTCCTTGATGAAGTCATTTGAAAGAATTTATTGTTCGCAGCTGTATTTATATAAATTTTTTCGACGTACTTCTGTTGATGATTGTTTGGATATTTTTTCTTCGGAGGCAGGAACTCCTATTATAGATAACAGTTGTAAGAGTATGTAATATTGTTTTTTTGTGATCCAGGTGCTTGCATTATTATATTACATGCTGTCGTACTTCCCTGGAGGAACTGCTGGCATGCAATTTTTGACTTCGATGATCGTGTCTTCCATCACGAAGTGCTTTGGCAGATTTACGTCATCCTGAAACAGCAGGGTTCTAATATCCATGTCCCATACAGATTCCGAATTTTGGTCCTCCACATTTGAAGTGTAGAGGTCACAATGACAATTCTCAAGTCTTACCTTGGACGTGAAACTGGTGGGCACAAATCCAGTAGGTGTAGGCAGTAGTGCTTTCTCTGCTTGCTTTTTCATCTTTGTATAGTCTCAACAGTATCATAGCATGCCGTGAAATTAGTACTAACTTTAGGGTTTGGGATAGTTGGTGGAACTCTAGAATATTTTTAAAGTGAGAACTTAATAATGGCTCGTCTCCATATCAGATTTAGCTTCATCAAGCATATCTTGTACTGCTATAATTAGTTGTAATAACATGACAGCACCAAGCTTCATTTCAGGTTTTGATACCTCAACTGTTACTGCTATTCTGTGATATTCATTGGCATGAGTCAGACGATCTGTTTGCATTGTACTTAAATCTTTCATTTGTCTTGATTTCTACATATCTTACAGCATTTAGTACAAAAGAGGCAGATTTTGAAAATAGTAAGAGCTAAATACACATGATCGCTTATGTCAAATGTTGTATGACCCATGAGCAAAAGCACCCGTGCAACCTTGCTTAAGTGATCACTCCTCTCTGGTAGTGGTGGACGAGCGCAGAGAAATTTGAAGGAATCCAAATCTGAGATTCCATCATCCAATACAGGCCCCGGTGCCCAGCACTGGTTGATACCCGAGTTTCACCTGCACGGTATGATCAGAATCCATTTTTCCGCTTCCTGCGACTTCATTTTTCCCTTGGCCGAGACTTCCCCTCAATTTCCGCGCTTCGAGTCTTCCCTGCATTACTTGTACAAAATCCGCAGCCTTCTCACAGTTACTGTACGTACTTCAGATCATTTGCTCTGCTTTCTGCTTTCAATTCTACCGTCTTCGTTCTATGTGCGGTGCACTAACTTTGAAATAGTCAGTTTTCTCCTTAGATTTCAGCAAGATGGAAGTAGCGCAGTCCCCAATGAATTGGACACATCCGACGATACCACCATGATGTTCGTCGCGGATTCTAACGTTGCTAATTCGAGTTATCAGCAGCTGTTGTTTGATAAAAACCTGATTCCGCCCCATAGTACCGCTGCTCAGGCCGATCATGACAACGTTCTGCAAATCCTGGGATGATATGGGGCAGCTAAACTGAGAGCCAGCAGAGCAGTTGAATTGTGAGTCTGCAGAGCAGTTTATTTGAGTTCCATTGGGAGCCTGCAGAGGAGGTCTAGGGTCTTCCAACAATTCAGACAATATCAGAATTTCCGCTGTCTGGAAAGATTAAGGAAGCGGGAGAGGATGGTCATTTCTGTAGAGGAGGAATGGGGTGGAGCATTCTCAGATGATCACATCGACGAAGACACTTCCAGTCTCTCCCCGCGACCATCTTTGCCGCCTGGCGAGAGTATGGGGTCACGTATCACAAGAACAACCAGTGGCAGACGTACTTGCGGATAAGGCCCGGCAACTGCGCGGACGCAATAAGGGCGTGCAGATCTTTCTTGGCAACTTTGACACTGTGGACGAGGCGAAAATGGCCCACGATAGAGCTGCCATCAAACTGGGGGTAAGGGGATATATTCATTAAAGTTGCAAAATCTGTGCTGTTGTGCAATTCTCAATCTGTGCTGGTCCTACCAAGTGTTGAAATTACGTTAGCCAAAATTGCTAGGTTTGCATTTTCCAGACGTACTCTAATCTGGAACTGTAGACCCATACCAACACTGTTTTCGAACTTTGTCAACATGCCTGTCGTTACAATTTTCTGAAACATGCCACATTTTAATAATTATATTGATGTGTACAATCGCTAGGGGGAAGCCGTATCCGTTAAACTTTCCGGAGACCGAGCGTGCGGGCTGCATTGCGGAGCATGCAAATTGGCCCCCTGGTGTCTTCCTGTGGAACATCAGGCCCATATAATTTCGTTAAATTTGCAAAATGCGCTCAACAAAAAAATGTGACATATTCCTTTATATAGGTCTAATTTTAGGCCAAATCAGATTGGGGGTTCAAGCCGCACGTCCTGAACCGCGCCAAAGTAATGGAACATCGCCCTATTTAACGAAATTGACAAGTTCAGTAAAGGCAATGCAAGAGCAGCTTGAAAGGGGTGTGCGTGAGGAAACGATCAAATGCGGCAAGGAGTGATCGGTCAGCTAATGAATCGAAGCTCATCTTGACGGTAAAGGAGTCCGGGTATGACATGAAGTGAGCTTTCATGCTGAGGAACTTTGAGCTTTAGGGGAGGCTGGTCAAGCAGACGACCGAGCGCTGTTATTCCTGTGGAGCAGTTGCGTTGCGTCACAAATTATCGGTCCAGCGGTTACTCAGTCGAGGACATCGAGGCCGTCGATCGTCAGAAGCAAGCTGCTTGCATGATTGACTGCAGTCTTGGTTGTCATTCTACGTACCTACATGCATGCACAGTATGTCGAATGAACAATATTGCAACCTAACCGCCGATCGAACTGCGTGCATGCGCGCATCGTTCCTGGCGTTGATTTGACGGACAAGACTTAATTTGTTGACAGGCTTGCATATATTCGACTCCGTTGAATGGTGAGTCCGGTATCAGGGCCGGTCTGCGACGTCGCAGAAGTCCTGCATTGAATCAGAGTCGGCAGCCAATTGCTCAAGCTGGACAAGGGATCTTCATCGACCGGAATGTAGGTCACTGACGTCAATTTCGTTAAATTGGCGACAACATTCCACAAACCAAAATTTTGACATGTATCTTTGCAAAGGTCTAATTTCAGACCTGTAGAGATTTTGGTTTCAAGCCCAGTGACCTAAGTAATGGAATAACTTATCACCAATTTTGACATTTCAATCTAATCAGACACGCAATATCTATGACCTAGATTTAGTTTGAAAAAGATGTGATGTTGTTCCAAAAGAATTTATGTATTGAAAGATATTTTTATGAACAGTATACTCTGGAGTAATTAGCAAGCAGCGTAAGCTTACCATGGGTAGTTGCAAGATACACTGACTCGATAGGTTTGCGCCAAATGAGTTTGAAGAGATCGCTCTCAAAAATTTCAAGAAAATTGAATTCAATTCAATACAGTATGGAAACTTAGAAGAAGAAGCCAAAAAGACTGTATGGAAATGCTAAAAAGGTTTATCTAAAAGCTATTTATTCATTTTATAAAAGTCATAATTCATTCATTATTTTTAGAAAAGTTCTTGTCAATGATGTAGTCTTAGTGTATAATTTGAATCCCAAATGTCAACTCTCATTTTTTGGTGTGTCAAAATTATTTATGTACTTGTCAAGTCCAATTTGTATTGGAGTGTTTAAATTTGTTCATGTAATTATCAATGATGTAAACAATCTCTTAGTATATGTATTTGAATTCCAATTTCAAACTCTAATTTTTTTAGGTGTACCTAAAATTGTATTGAATCATCTAAAATGACATCATTTCTTGCTATCTATTCTCACAACTTGAAGGCCAAGGGCAAAAAACATTCTATTATTATTTTTCTATTTTCCTACCTTGCCTTCTTAGTTGTATAAGACTTGTACAAGCACACATTGTGTAAGATATGTTCCAAAGAGAGATGGAATTCTTTTTTGGAATGATAGAATTTGGTCAAAAGTCACCCCTTTAGTATGAAGGTTCTTAAGGTGTGATGGTGTCCAAGGGATGAAGGTCCAACTGAGCTTTATAAAAATGAAGGCTTGTTTTGCAAATTCACCATCCAATACCAATCAAGTTAGGATGATCCATTGTGATTGGACCTCTTGGTCATGTAAATATTTAGGATTGTCAAATTCACAAATTTTCATTTGTATTATCACCAACTAATTAATGAAAAAAGAAAACATAAATTTTAGGTAGCCAAAATAAAAACATATAACTTTCTATTATTATTTCTAAAGGTGAACTACTCTTATGCACATGGATGCTAATGCAGCTTAAATAATTTCCTACCGATGGTTGCAATGACAATCCAAAAGTAATAGTCCTTAAGGATCGAGAAATAATGAATGAATTTGTTACGGATTGATTCAACAAGGAAGTCAATGCTCTACTTGGATTGCATTCAAAGTAAATCAATACTAAATTACAATTAAATTACAACAATGACAAGAAGAATCAAACTTACACATTGTGGTGAAATCATCTTATTTTCATTAAGCAAAATGTCAAGTGAGGAACAACCCTCCTCTCATGGTTATTAAAAACAAGGGAGAGACCAACTAACCCTAACCGTTACAACTATTCACTTGTTACGAACGGGTTTGTAACATTACCCCTCCTTCTAGGTTGGGGCCCCGGTGCCGTTGGATGAAGTTTATAGAAATCTGCAATAGCCTCTAAGGCGTTTTCAAGATTGTCCGCTGGCTCCCACGAATTCTCTTCCGAGCCATAGCCTTCCCATGACACCAAATAGTGGAGTTTTTTCCAATGGCCAAATAAACATGAATCAATAACCTTGTGCACCTCCCACTCTACATCTCTAATTGGGGTAATAATTGGTGGAGGTGGTATATGGCGACGCCCGAGAATGGTATTTTCACGATATTTTTCAAGTAGAGAAATATGGAAGACATTGTGAATACGTAATGTCTTAGGTAATTTCAACCGGTAAATAAGATCGGAGATTTTATCTATTGGAAACGGCCCAAGAAACTTAGAAGCTAATTTATGAGAGGGCTTTGTAGTTGCAATATTCTCATGGCGCAAGAGGACTTTGTCACTTGGTTGAAAGTTTGGTTGTAGTTGTACCCCTCGATCATAATTTCACTTAGCTTGTTCCCCTGCAATCATAATCATAGTCTTGAATTCCTCATGAACTTGTCGTAGATGTCGAACCTGGTCCTCGACTGCTAGAACAGTAGATGTTGTAGGTATAGAAAACGATAATGCCGGATGGTAACCATAAATGGCATAGAATGGAAAAAATCCTATTGAAGAGTGGCATGCGTTGTTGTAGGCAAACTCTGCTAATGGCAAGAGATTAGCCCAATTGTCTTGACGTTTTATGGTAAACATTCGAAGAAATTGTTCAATTACTTGGTTCACCCTCTCTGTTTGTCCATCCCCTTGGGGATGAAAAGCCGTCATTGGTGAAGGTTGGATCTTGAAAAGTTCACATAGTCTACGCATAAACTTTGATACAAAAATGGAGCCCCTATCTGATATGACCTCATCCGGCATGCTGTGATACTTCTACACATTGTTTAAATATAACGATATAATATCATTAGAGTCAATGGTCTCCTTTGTAGAGACAAAATGAGCTAGTTTAGTATTTTTATCAACAACCACTAGGATAGAATCATACCCTTTGCTTTGGGGTAGTTTAATGATGAAGTCAGTGGAAATGCGTTTCTATGGAGCATGAGCGGCTAGAATTGGTTGCAGTAGGCCATAGCGAGGATGACGTGTTGCTTTTGACCTCTAGTACAAATCGCACCCATCAACATATCGATGAACATAACGACGAATAGTTGGCCAATAAAAAATTCTAGTTACCAATTCTAAAGTTTTAACCCGACCCTGATGTCCCGCGGTAGGAGCATCATGCCTCAATCACAATATTTGTCATTGGAGTTCGTCATCGTTTGGTACATATATCATGTCTTTGAACCGAAGAATTCCATCTATAAGGTTATATTCTTGAAACTAACAGCGGATATCATGCGGACTTTTTTTTAATCCCCCTTTTAAAAATGTCAATATTGGTTGCAATGTGGGGTCTTCGTCAATGCATAGTTTTATTTGTTCTATAATATGGGCATCACTCCAGATAGGTTCACAATCCTCTAATGCTGCCAAATGCAAAAGGAGATGATTTTCCTCATTTTGGCCTTCCATGAGATCAACTCTTCTTGAGAGGGCATCTACATGCCCATTTAATGAACCCAGTCGATGTTGGAAATCAAAATCGAACGTGGATAAAATTCTGACCACTAGGCCTATTGCCTATTTAATTGCTTTGTAGTCAAAAAATACTCCAAATTTTTAGGATCCGAAATTACCCGGATTTGATGAGGTGACCCTTCTAAATACACTCGCTAATCCTGAAAAGCTAGAATAATACTTAGGAGTTTTTTGTCATAAATGTCGTAGTTCTATTCAGCCGGAGACATTTTAGAATTCCTATAAGCACATGGATGTAAATGACCATCATCCCCATGTTGCGACAGAATTGCACTTGTTGCCATGTCCGACACATCCATTTCAACTATAAAAGATTGTGCAAAGTCAGGATGGAGCAGTACCAATGCTTGAAGAAATCTTGATCGGAGATCCATGAATGTTTGACTTGCTTGTAGGTTCCATTCAAATTGTTTATTCTTTTGGGTCAAAATAGTGAGAGGAACGGTGATTTTGGAATAATCACATATGAACCAACGGTAAAAATTTGCAAATCCAAAGAAAGCTTGAATCTCTTTAACAGACTTTGGAATAGGCCAATCCTTAATAGTTTGCACCTTGTTTGGACACATTTCAAGTCCTTTAGCCGAGACAATCATTCCCCAAAATTCAACAGAATGTTGATGGAATTGACATTTGGATTCCTTAGCATATAGCCCATGTTCTTGTAATCTTTGTAACACGTCCCTTACCACTTGTCGATGCTCTTCAAGATTCTTTGAAAAAATTAAGATGTCATTTAAATATATAATGACAGATATGTCAAAAAGGTCCTTAAAAATATCTTGCATTAAAGATTGGAATTGAGGCGGGGCATTAGTCAACCCAAACGGCATAACTAAATATTCAAATAACCCGTACCGCATTTTGAAAGTTGTTTTGAATTCGTGGCCCGCAGCCATACGAACTCGATAATAGGCTTGTCGAATGTCTAATTTGAAGAAAATTGTAGCCCCTACCAACCGGTCAGTGAGCTCGGGGATAAGGGGTAGGGGATAACGGTTCCGCATGGTGACTTTATTAAGATTTCGGTAATCTACACAAACCCAAATTGAACCGTCTTTTTTTTGAGCAAATGCAATAGGTGCCGAAACGGGAGACTTGGATCTTCAAATCCAGCCCTTGCCTAAATTTTCATCTAAATATCTTTGGAGTTCTTCCAATTCCACCAGAGACATCAGTCGCAACCCAATGTTACGAGGCTCTTGTCCTTCTTTAAATTCAATCTTCATATCACAAGCACCATGGGCTGGCAACTCATTTGATGCCACCTCACTAAAAGCTACCTTTAAATCATGATATTCTTCTGGAATGGAGGAAGATAATGGTGTATCAACTTTGGAAAGCTCGAGCGCATAAATTTTTGCTTCCTTTGTCGAAAGACGAAAAGCTGACGTAGACACCAATGCATGCTTTGGAGCAACTAAAAAAAAATTTCTTCCCCTCCTTGACATTCAAATCATATTTTGAGGGGGGGCCCTTTCCCTATGGGCCACCAAGTAGCTCAACTACTGTTGCTTGGCGGGTAGGCCCTGATAGATGCCAGGCTAAGCCTACCAAGCGCAGCCCCTGGTACCGGGCCGGCACCGCTAGGCATTGGTGCCTAGCCCCGCCCAATAGTTTGCGCCTGGGCTGCCTGGGCCTATGTCGTTTGGGCCTGCGGGGCTGGAAATTTTTTTCCCTCCATTTTCTGGGCATTTTCTTCGCATTCAATAGCTTCGTCATTTTCTCTTTCTCCTTGCACCCCATGCATCATGCACAAAGCCTGACAATATGGAGAATCAAATACCACACTTCGTTGAGACCACCGAATAGTCGGATCATGGCGGATCAACCATGGAATGCCTAAGATACATGGATACTTGCCTATATTCGTAACATCCGCTACCAATCTTTCACAATGATTTCCAATTATAATTTCTACCATAGCCTCATGGATTACAAGCCTAGAACTGATCATTTGTCCATCCATTACCCTAACTTCACGCAGCACCGGCTTTAGTTGTAGTAACGCATTACATTGCTCAACAAATTTGGGATGCATAAATATTCCCGTGGCCCCCGAATCCACTAATGTGAGGCCTGGGACAGAATTGAGCTTTGCATTCAACGTCACATGTACACTAGGATCAATAGTGGCATGTAAATATAATGGATCTACTCTGCCTTCTACCTCCTTCGAAATCTCTGCAACATTATTTGACCATATATTACCCCATTGCAAATTCTCCCAAGGAGCCAATTCAAAGTGTTGCTCCCTCATATTGTCCACCTTCCTTGTTGCTTCCAACATGGGTGTCTTATAGATGATGGCAGTGGCAATTTGCACAGTGCCCAGGTACAGAAAATTTTCCTTCAGTCCCAAGCTTTCTCTTTCCCTAAAGAGGTGCCTTCCACTCCAATGATAGCAGAGATAGACAATGGCTTGGAAGGATTCGTGGGGCAATGCCATCAAATATGACCTACTTCACCGCAACTCCAACAACATCCTTGACATTGATATTTCTGCCATTCCACCACCGTCTTTGCCAAGGCTGTAGTAGGAGTATGCACCGCCCTAAGTTCCATTGGCACCGGACCAGAGGCATTTGAGTTAGATTGGAATTTTCCTACAGCATCCCGTGGCAATATTATTGGAGATCGGAAACTTGGAGCCTCAAATTGTGAACGGCGGTTTTGATGCCGACCCCATAATCTCTCATCGATCTGTGACGACATTGACATCCAGTCTTGTAGTTGCCATGGTTGTGTCTTAGCTGTCACTACCGAATCCAAAATCTCGTCCTTAAGTCCACCACGGAATCGAGCTACCAAACTAGATTCATTCCAATCGAGTAGAGCCACATATTCATTAAACATAGAAATATAATTAGAAACTGACCCAATTTGTCGAAGCTTCCCAATGCAATCCTTAGCATTGCTCCTACGATCAATATCCCCATAGACAGCAATCACGGATTTCCAAAAAGCATGATAATTGCCCAACAACTCGTGATCACGTTCCTCGTCCAAAGCTTGGAGAAGAAGCATAGCCCAATTTTGCACCACTCCAGTCATATACAAAAGAGCATAAGCTACTTTATCTGCATCAGAGTTATAAGTTCACGGTTTACCTCGAAATACAAGACGAAGTTGTACAAACCATCAGTAAACTTCATTTCCCTTCTTTCCAAAAAACTTATTCGATTCCGCTACCTTAGATTCCTTAGGTTCAATGTTTGATTCCTCACACCTCCCTCCTAATATCCCTCCACTATTGGATATGGAAGAGACAACCAGTCGTGGTCCCTGCGTTGTTCTACTCGAAATCTCTTGCATCAAATGAGGAATTGCGGCTTGGAAAACACTTTGAATTTGTTGTTGGATGAAGGCCACCCACTCTGACCCCACCCCATCCACCATCAATTCTTCCCCCGGGTTGACCATCCGTAGTTCTTGATCCATCGAAGGATATTAGGTTCACGAATCAAATAATCATACAAAATCCCTCCTTGCAACGGCCGCGAGTCAATGCCATCAATGCACCTTCAACTTAGGAATCCAAATTAGAGCATGGACTTTAAGTGACTTGACATTATGTTATGGATCGATTCCACAAGGAAGTCGATGCTCTACTTGGATTGCATTCAAAGTAAATCAATACTAAATTACAACTAAATTATAACAACGACAAGAAGAATCAAACTTACACATTGTGGTGAAATCATCTTATCTTCATTAAGCAAAATGTCAAGTGAGGAACAACCCTCCTCTCATGGTTATTAAAGACAAGGGAGAGACCAACTAACCCTAACCGTTACAACCATTCTTTTGTTACGAACAGGTTCATAATAGAATCCTATCTAGCCAAGAAACAAGGCCAATTTTTTTACAATATTAAGTTTGCAAGTAATTGAAGAAAATGTCATGAGAATTTGTTGTTATTATTCTAAGTGAAAGTTTTTTATAAACCCCCAATGTTCCAAGGCCATTTTTTTTCAAGGACACTCAAAATTGTCATTTCCACACAAGAGCAAAATCTTCAACATTTGTTTGTTTTTTCATACTAAACCATGGGATCTTTTACTAAGCTAGTATGAAAATACTTGGAAGAAATTTCTTGAAACTTTTATTGTACAAATTATAAGGTATAAGCATTGAGCATGAAGAAAATAAGTTTCTTTTGCACCAATCATGATTAGATTATGAGACTTTGAATCCTCTTAACTTAAAATTATTGTACTAAAATTTTGAA
This sequence comes from Pseudoscleropodium purum, assembly GCA_963969395.1. Lineage (NCBI taxonomy): Eukaryota > Viridiplantae > Streptophyta > Bryopsida > Hypnales > Brachytheciaceae > Pseudoscleropodium > Pseudoscleropodium purum. The sequence goes on from OZ017803.1 coordinate 18,439,326, forward strand.
TATAAAAATATTTTGAATAGTTGAGTTGAAATTTTGGGGAAAAAATTCAACCTCCCTTGTAATAATAATTCTTAAAAAATTTGATAAATTAAAGTAGAAATAAGATAGAAGGGAAAAACTAAATTGTTAATATCTCTAAGATGGAATTGAAATATCCTAAATAAATCCCAATAGTGAGAGTACTCTAGCAAACAAACTAAACTATGTAATTTTTTTTTTTAAATTGAAGAAATTAAATTCAAAAATGAATCTAGTTTGTTAATTTCACAAGAATTTTCTAAAATTGCTTCCAAAACAAAATGTTCTACAATTTTAACATCACTTATCCAAATGTAATGAAAAAAATCTTTAAATGTAGAAAAAAAATATATAATCTATGAAAAATAAATTTATTAAAAAATCATTTAAAGTTTTTCTTGCCCTTGCTTATTTTTGTGGTTTAGATGGCATAACTTTGTTTTACAGGCACCATTTTAATTTAAACTACATTTTTAGAAAGTCAATCAATTTTTTTATCGTGAAAAGAAGTTTCAAAAAATTATTCCAAAAATTGAGATCAAAAGAACATGCTCAAACCTTTAAAATCCCTCTAAGGGACTATTAGAGGACTCTTTGGACTTTAGGGGTTAATCACTACAATTTTACTATCAATTCTATGATAGATTCCATATGGATCATTAGGGTGCTTTACTAGATCACTGCCATCCACGTTAGTAAGATCATCTACTCTACCAAATTATCCAATAAAAAAGGTTGTAAGCTTATTATTACTCGATACTTATTTTCACATCAAATTCTTTTTAAAGGAAATTAATTAGTATGATACAATAAATGTTATAGCCCATACTTATTTAAATACATCAAGAATATTGTCTCTTTTATAAATTAGTGTCATATGCAAAATAGGATGAATTATTGCATTCATAATTTAATTCATTTTGTGTGATAGATAGTAAGAATTTTGTATTGCATTTTTCTAATAGACTAAAATTTGTTTTCAAAAATTTATTGACTTTATAGAAAATAAGATATGGTATTTTCCTCTTAATACTTGCATCTAAGAAAAATAAAATGGTTTCTTCCAAGTAAAGAAATCAATATAAAATAAATAGTATATCTTGCACTAATTGAATTACTTGTATTGTATATTATAAAACTTTAATTTTGAAGGGAATCTCTTTCTAAATGAAAGATCTTGTGTATGTACATTTGTGTTTTTAAAAATAAATTACATTAACTACTACAATCTAAATGATAAATTTGAAGTAAGAAAATGAAAACTTTATTTGTAACTCAACTTTCATAATAAATTTATAAATAGGTGAGTAAATATATAAGATTTGAATTTATAATTAAATACAAATTATTTTACTGAATTTATACTATAGAAGACTTTGTGAGTTGATATTTTTATCCTAAAAATTTGGAAATTAGTACATCAGTTTCTATTTTACAATTTCTACATTTCAAGTATTTGATTTTGATCATTTTTGCTTAATGCCTTGTAATCTAGTTTATTTTATTTTATTTTTTTATTGATAGACTTAATTTTTGAATCCACAGTATATATATATATATATAGCATTCTCACCTAGCTATTTCTCCTCCCTACCAAGATCTAAAGGAAGTAGAAAGATTCTTTTACAACTTGGGTGGTTGGGCATGTAGATCATCTTGAAAATGCTTGACAGGCACATTAGGAGGTTGAAATTGGTCTTTGGATGACATTTAGCACGTCTAAGAGATGGAATTATTTTTTTCATCCAAATTATTTTAGAAACATGGTTGAGTACTTTTGCAAGGTGGAGTGGGAATTTTTTTTCACTATAATGTTTTTCTCTTTCTATCTACGAAGATGCTTAATTTATAGATCACCTTGTTATATATTTTGATAACTTTGAGCTCTTTGCTCTTGAAGCAAATTTGAGCCATAAAAATGGTACTTTTTGAACAATTATGAGACCACCTCATGAAAAGAAACTAATGAAGTTAAGTTTCTATATTGATTTTTAATTATAGAAAGATACAATAAATATTTTTGTACCACGATATCCTACAATACCATATACATCTAGGGAAAAAAATTCAAATATTTTGAGATAATTTTTATTAAAAACAATTGTTTTTACTTTTTACTTAAAAAATCACAGTAATTTGAATTTCTCACAATAAAATCTTGAAAGTTTTATGACTTGAAATGACATGCGATTTCATCTTTGAAAAACAAAAACAAAAAATTTCAAGAATAAATGGTTACAATATGGGAGCATACAAAGTGTAGGGATTTTGCAGTTTATTTCTTTGGTCACAAGTTTGTCTTCTGAGGTAATAGTATATGCAAGTGAGGACTTAACTCTCTACTTTGAATACCATAATCCAATTCCAAAATGTCCAAACTAAAGATAATAAGATCAATTTTAAAGAGAAACATAATAATCGAAAGTGTCTCTTACATAATATCTACATCATTAATTCATCCTCAACATTCTTTTGTCTTTCTATTTGAATAATTGATATGTTACAAAAAAAATTTGAAGCTTCTTCAATAAGTATTAAGAGGTTGAAGTGTAACTACTCTCATATTCATTGAGCACTAATTGGATGGTCGAGAATTTAGAGGCAAATTGGCATTCATTGTTTCCAAGAATGGCAACCACTATAGGTCTCCTGAAGTTGGCAACCATTTCAAAAAAGTTTAGATAACCATTTCAAAGTTTCAACTAAGATAATTACACCTACTTGTTTTTACTTGTATTTAAAATCAATCCCTCTACACTTTCATCAAAAATTGTACTAATTTCCATTTCTAACCATTTAAGCAATTATGTATATCTAAAGTGCATGTTCTTGAGTAAAAAAATTATCCCATGGATAGAAATAGAGTTTGAAAGTATTTCATTTAATTTTTTAGAATTTAACTTTCTAAAACATAATTACTAGGAGTTTTTTAGTTGAAGATTTTGTTTGACCTATACTAATCATACATATAGATCTTCCTATTTCCAACCATGAACTAGTTGCAATATTGAAAGTCTTGCAACCAATCATAATGCGTCACAAGTGCGCCAAGAATTGTGCCATAATTATTCCTACTTATCTCTACATAATCGGAAAGAGAGCATCCTATATAACCAAAATGGAGTCCGGTGATAAAAAAATGTGTCAGCTATTGTATATCTATTCATGAGAGTTTAGGGGCATTTTTGGATTCACAAGAACTATCAAGAAAATTATCTAGAATTTTCTTTTGATTGAATTTATTAAAATCCAATAGAAAAAAATTGATAATATGGTAGAACCACCCATTACCAACAAACCTATATGACTGGAAATAGTTGCAACTATGGCTAGAACAAATTTCCAACCAAAGTGAGAAACATGTTTTTCTTCCTTTTCAAAATTGGGACTATCTTTATCAAATCCTCAAAATTCACAAGTTGCTTTATACTCCTCCACAACATATGTGGAATCTTTAAAGTGGTCAACTATAGGTGGTTCTACCACTACTTTATTTGGATGGTTTTAAGTGTTATTACCTTACTTTACATAACCATTTTCAAAATTTCAACTAAAATAATTTCACCTAGTTGTGACTTGTATCTAAAATCAACCCCTCTACACTCTTGTCAAAAATTGTGCTTAGGTAGCTAACCTATTTCCAATCACTTAACTCCTAAAGTTCTTTGACTATATTTTTACCAAAAATGCTCTAAAATTGCCATTTCTAGGACAAGTATTTTTTTTTTTTTAACATTTGTAGATACATCCAATCATAGGATCTTACAGTATTCTAGTTTGAGAAGATGTGGAAAAACTTTCAAAAACTTTCATTGTGTAGATTGCAAGATATTAGTGTTTGGATTGACAAAAATCTTTTTTTGGGCCCTGTAAAAAATTGGGCAACTACACTTCACAAGGTCACATTTGTATGAAAAAATGTCCCAAATGGTGGTGCTTCTTTGTATTCATTCTTCAAGGGAAGTTAGCTATATGTGTGAAAAAATTCAAATTGTTTGGAATTGTACAACATATAAGAAAAAAATAGTGAGTAGAAAGAAATAGAGAATGATTCAAAATACTAAATTGTTAAGAATTTAGTTATACGGAATTGAAAAATGCCAATCCCAATGGTTGCAATGTTGTAATAAACAATTTACATCCTATTATTTTATTTTATTTCCAAAAATATTGAAAATTGAATAAGATTGAAGATTTCAAAGTTTATTTTAGAATAGGGAATTCATAATTGCCAACAAAAAGAAATCCTCATAATTTTGGCTCATTAATCAAAATGGAATGATTCAAAGCTTTTCACATACATATAAATCTGTAAAACCAATTTCAACTTGTTATTTATGAAGATAGTGATTTTTTTTATTAGATTAGATTGTTCAACTAGGGAAAAAAATCACATATCATATGATAACTTTTAAAGTGTGTAGTCAAATGTTATGAAAATTGTTGCGCCTTAGAGAAAAACCTCATCTCTATATTGTATGAAAATTTTAGCAAAAAAAATAATGATTCTGTTTGTAGTGAACTGCCCAAAATTGCTATGTTGCCAAAAATTGTAGCTTGGTTTGACTTTTAGGGGTTAAGCAATTAATCAAATCTATAAATAGAGGTTTCTTGAGTAAAAAAATATTACTATATACAAAAAGAAATTGAGTTTGGAAGAATCCTATAATCTTTTAGAATTTTATTTTTCAAAACACAATTATTATGAATGTTTTAGTTGAAGATTATGTTTTATCTATACTAGTCATATAAATCTTCCTATTTCCAACCACATGCTCGTTACGAAATTGACCAAGGATTGGGTGCAATATTAAGAGTCTTATAGCCAATTATAATGCATCACAAGTGCATTGAGAACTATGCCATAATTAATCACTATACATTTCCACCTGAACAGGAAAGAGCATCCTGTACAACCAAAATAGGAAGGGGGGAAGTAATTAGAAATGGGTCGGCTATTATACCTCTATTCACAAGAGTCTAAGGGCACTTTTAAGTTCACAAGATGCAATCAGAAGAATCACCTAGAATCTTCTTTTGATTGAATGTGTTGAAGATCCAACATTAAGAAAAACAATAGTATGATACAGCCACCCATTACCAATTATGGGGCAAGAATGCAAACCAAACCTATATGGTTGGAAATATTTGCAACTAAGGCTAAAACAAATTTCCAACTAAAGTGTAGAATGTGTTTTCACTCCTTTTCAAAGTTGTCACTATCTTAATCAAGTCATGGAAATTTATATTGCCTTATACTACTAAAGAACATATGTGGAATCCCTAAAGTGGACGATTAACTATGGGTGGTTCTACTATATTTTATTTGGATGGTTTTAGGTGTTGTTACCTTACTTGAATAGATTCATCATTTCATCCATACTTTATTAGGATGATTTGAAGTGTTATTACCTTACTTGAGTAGATTCTTTTATTTTTGGTAGATTCCTTATTTCGGTAGATTCCTTTTATTTCAGTAGATTCATGCACCGGAGCCCCCGGCCAGTCAGGGCTCCCGAGTTGAAACCTAAATGCATTTGCATGCAGGTGGTAAAGAAAAGGCCTCCGTCCGTCCCCAACAAAGATCAAACCGTATCTCCGTCCGCATCGCCACCGTCGATGAGAAAGCCCATTATCCCTCCCGTCCTTTCGTTCGTCGCCGTCCACCCCCGCCACCGACGAGAAATCCGATCATCCTCTTCTTCATCCTCGGCCGACCAGAGGTCGGTGTCAGGTAAGGCCAGACTGGGTCGCCGGTACCGCTGGAGTACCAGCCACGCGTCCCATTGCCACCTCATTCTCTGGGAGGGATCCACGTGTCCCCATCTGCCTGGCACTCCACCCCCCATGCTCGTTCCTCCTTGCCACTGGGCATCGCCTTATAGTTCTCCCACCCCATTCCAAGAATCCACAGCCGCTCTCCTTTGCAATCTGAGATAGTAGTGTGTCTTCGCATTCGCTTTCCCTTGCATTTCCAATTTTCGCGTACGGGATTTTAGTTGCGCTTTGCTGTATCTGTTGCTGCACCAAACTTTTGTGAAGGACCGCGCTCACTCTGCACCATGTCTGAGCAAGCTTCAGGTCTGCCTCGGTGCTATCACGAGAGCTTCTCTCGTACAGATTTGAATGCTCTGTTTTTTGACAATGGTTTTGGTTTTGGTCTCTTGGCCTTGAGTTTCCGTTGTTGCAAAGAACTTGGTCATGGGTTCCTACAATAGCATTAGATTAGGCTCGGTTCCATCGCGAGTGCAGTAGTCGTGTGCGGAATTTCCTTCTTTTTAGTGCTCTGTTTTGGGTCAATTGAATTGGATCTGCAGTAGTTTGTGTCAACTAGTGGGATCCATTTTGGGAAATGGCTACGTCTATATTCTGGTTTTCTAGACTTGGAGCTTCAAGAGTTTGAATGAAATCTGTCATGTGTTGTTCTCAGATCTGTTGATTTAATTGTTTGTAGTCGTTGTGATAAACTTGGTTACTGAATTGATGGAATTTGTTTCTGTTGCAGGGGATGCGGGTTACATCGTGACTCCCGATGGCAGCACCAAGAAGCCATCCCTATTCGGAAAGTTGAAGGACAGGACGAAAAAGGCTGGATCCAGAATCAAGTCCAAAGTGAAGAAGAACCCCGAAGATGGATCTCCCGTGGACCATGAGGGCGAGGAGGAAGAAGACACTGCTAGCGATGTAAGATACTCTCTCCGAAAACCGCTTCCTTCTCTTCCTTGTGAGCAACCGAAATTGCATCCGCCTCCCTTGATTTTTTGTTCTAACAGAAATTGCAATCTTGTTTTGCAGGAGGCGCAATCACCAACTTCGTCCCCGGTCACATCCACTCCCCGTGACTTCGGGAGCGAGCCCTCTCGATTCTCTGGTACGAAGGATCAGTCAGAAACCCCCGACATCAGTGGGCTCAGCATCAACGAGCCCAAAAGCACATCGCAGGAAAAGTCCTACGAAGAGCCGGAGCACAAGTCCTTCAACGAGCCCAAGTCTGATGAGCCTGCACCACCTCAGGAGTCATTCCAAGACTCGTACAAGGAGCCATCGCAAGAGTCGAGCCAGGAGCCATCGTTCAAATCATCCCAGGAGCCATCGGAAGAGCCATCTGCAACTGAGAAGGCTTCAGGCGCGACTGAGGGAGCCAAAGATGCCCTCTACGGTGGCGCTGCAGCCGGCGCTGGCGCGCTCGGTTACGATGCCTACAAGAAGCACGACCAGGAGAAGCCCGTCTCTGAGAAAGCCTCCGAGGCGACGAGCGATTTCGGTTCCAAGGCGGAAGAGGTTGGCGACAGGGGGTATGGTGCTGCGACCGGTGCGAAGGACTCAGTGGCTGAGCAGACGAAGGACACTTTTGGACTGCCCGGAAGTGAGCCCAGTGCCACTGACAAAGCAGCTGAGACCACCGACGCTGCCCAATCGAAGGCATCTGAGACCACTGACGCTGCTCAATCGAAGGCATCTGAGACCACTGACGCTGCTCAATCGAAGGCATCTGAGACCACGGACGCGGCGGGGTCGAAGGCTTATGAGGCCAAAGACGCTGTTGAATCCAAGGCAGCTGACGTGAACAACGCCACTGATGACTCCGAGACGTACACGCAGAAAGGGACCAACGCTGCCCAGGGAGCGAAGGAATCCGCGGCGGCCGCTCTGGGCATCGGCGCGGCAGCTGAGGGACCATCGCTGTTTGAGAAAGCCAAGCAAACGGCTGGCTTCGACTCCGTCCCCGCGGACACCCCATCGACCGAGCAAGCCGGATCGAAAGCCTCCGAGGCCGCGGACACAACTCAATCCAAGGCGTACGAAACCAAGGACGGTGCTGAATCCAAGGCATACGAGGCCAAGGATGCGTTGGGAGCGAAAGCTGCAGATTTGAACAACGCCACGGACGATTCCCAGACGTACACACAGAAAGCTGCCGGCACTGCCCAAACCGCAAAAGACTCGGCCACACAAGCTCTCGGCTTGGACAAGCCGTCAGAAGGCCCTTCCCTAGTGGAGAAGGCGAAGCAGTCTACAGGCTTTGACAACACCCAGGGGCCTTCAGTTGTGGACACTGCGAAGCAGAATATCGCTTCCACAGTCGACAAAACTAAAGCTTATGCTGCGAACGCGGGGGCGACCGCCCAGGACTATACATCACAGGCGAAAGGTACCGCCGTGGACACTGCGACGCCCAAGCAGGAGGACAAAGCCTTGAGCGAGAAGATTACGGAGTCGCTGGGAGCCTTGCCCGCGTTGGCGCAGGAAACGGCCGCGAACGTCACGCAGTCTGCGAAGTCGACCACGGATCCGCATACGGGTGAGCCGGCGTCGCCTGGTATTTTGGGAAAGCTCGGAGGCTTGTTTGGGTACGGAGCGAAGGCGCCTGAGCATCACGACGCTCCCACCACGCCCACCACCACGCCTCCCACGCAGTGAAGATGAGAATTGTGAACTTTTTATTTTTGCTTCGGAGAATCGGAATGTGAGCTTTATGATGTATAGTATAGTCTGTATTCGTGTTGGTATGATACTTGCCTTACATAGGTTGTTGCAACGTTGAAGGTATGTAGTATATTGAATGTACACGCTTCTCTCAGCCGAATTCGGTGGAGGGCTTGCGACAGAACAATGTGAAAGAACAATTGTTCTCATCACCTGAGCCCAAGTTTCTGACTGTGTGTCCGAATCATTTCGTGTCTTTTGTTATGGGAAACAAATGGATATCATTAAACAAGAAGGGAGTAAGAGTAGCTAACCCCCGAAAACAACTGTTCACCAAAGAGAGTAATTACTGATCCGGGCATTCAAAGACTTAACCCAGACGCTCCTGAAAAATTTGTCACGTCTTCATTCCAATCTTCAAACCTTTTTCCAAGTAAAAAAAAAACTGAATACATGGAATGAGCTTCTTAAACCGTGAATTCATGGATATGGAAGTGGAATGAATTCCTAGAAATCCTTCAAACTTGTTGCAAGTTGATAACCTTGTTTCGAAGTCATGCTGTTGTATGTTATTTTTATTGTTGTTTGAGGATTTGGATTGTTATTACCAAATTGGGTAGAATGTGATATACTTCTCTTCAAACAAATTACAACCAGAGTTTTTTCTTTTAGAAATTGGAATCTATTCCTTTTGAATTGGATCTATTTCTGAAACTGCTTTCAGTTGATGGCCAGCTGTCGAAGACCTCCATGTCTCATCAGCATGTTTCCGTTTGGAGACGATACGTGGGTGTAAAGTCTTTGCTCAAGCGGTGGTCATCGTAGTCAGAAGCTTGTGTTTCGCACTAGAACAGACAAATATAAAACTAATATAACTCTTGAGGAAGCTCTGAATCCCAGGTGATAAGAGTGTGGGTGGGTGACATGTTGACACTCACCGACATGGTACTCAATTACTTGGAAATTATCTGAAATTTTGTGTCTACTTCTGTATCTTGATACTGTATTTTGTAAACGCTCAGGGTGATGGTTGGTGAAGAAAAATTGGCAATTCTAAACATCACACATTGCACTTTTTTAGAAAAAGTGAATCTGATATCCCATAAACGACGTTGATGTTGAGGACGTTTTCTTGCCTGATGAATGACAAAGAATCTTTGCATGCAAGACAGAAGTGCAACTATTCATCTTCCAAATTTTATATGAAAAGGGAGGATCATTTGCAGAAGATTGAATTCCAATGCATGTTTTTGCATTTTTTTAAGCCAACAATATACATGGTACTAAAACAAATGATTTCCACGGTGACTAGTTTGTGCTTTAAGGAATAAGGGAACCAACCCATTTTTGGACCCACTTGAGCAATTTCGTTGTTTTCATGAGTGGAGAAATTTTCCCATCTATAGAAATAGAGTTTAAAAAGATTCCAAATTTTTTCAGAATTTTATTTTTTAGAATTTAATTACTAAAAAACTTTTAGTTGAAGATTTTGTTCAACATATTCTTGTCATATAGGTCTTCCTATTTCCAACCACAAGTTGGTTGCAAAATCAACCAATACTCCAATCAATTGTAATGCATTATGATTGCATTGGAAATCATGCCATCATTAATCTCTTGCTTTCTTTTGTTGATTGGAAAGAGTGTAGTCTATAAGATAGGAGTGGGTCCCTGGTCAGAAATGGGTCAGCTTCCTTACTAACTTGTCTTTTAAGGGTACTACTTTAGTGTACCTTATGTTGTTGCCATAGTCAAAATAATAGTCATAAGAATATTTTAATTTTTTAAATACATATAAATCCATAACTTTCACATTATATAAGCCAAAACAACACAAAACAAAGCCCGTGCACCCTTCCTCACCAAAAACTTTCTAATGTTACCAAGATCATGAGTAGGGGATGTACAATCCAAAAGATCTCATTGTAACCAAAAAAAAAAAGCTATCTTAAAATATGGACTAGTGTGCCTTATGTTGTTACTATGGTCTAAATAAAACCAAAAATGCTTTTTTAATTTTCTAATACTTAAATTCCTCGAAATTCATTAATTTTTACACAAAATAAAACAAAACAAAAAGCCTAACTTAAAGTATCAATGTTGATGTGGTCCCTAAGTTAGTTCATATGAAAGGACGGGCCTTTCAAAACTTTCAAATCTTTCTCTCTGTATTCTCTGAGATGAATTAAATCAGTCTTCCGTATAAATCATGAAAATTATTGAACATGTTGACGATTTGAAACAACCCGGATGGTTTGACTGGGAAGTAAAGAATTTCACATCTAATACAGAATCTGAAACTCTTGGTGTAGGTTCATACTACATTGAAGAATACTTTAGTGTAAACTAAGTTATCCTGTAACTCTGCATTAAGAAATTTGCTTGCATTTTCTCAAACTTCACGGTACAAGTATAATAAACTATTCATTTTTATGAAAATTTTCAAAGTTTTGAAGTGGAATAGAAATTAGACTTTGGAAAGCTTCTTTTCGTTATTCCACTTGAGGATGAGAAGATCCCAATTCTCTTGGAAGGTGTATTATAAAATACAACTTAGAAGAAGAATTTAACCTATAAATGACATTGAGGACATTTTTTAGTTGATGAAGGATAAAGAATCTCTCCATGCATGACAAAAAGTGCAACTATTCATCCTCCAAATTTTGTATGAAAAGGGAAGGTCATCTACAACAGTTTGACTTCCAATGAGTGCTTCTGCATTTTCTTAAGCCAATGATTTACATGGTATCAAAAAAGATGATTTCTTGTAGTTACCAACGTGTCCTTTGAGGGAATGAGGGTTAATAATGATTCTTGAGCAATAGTTGTAAACTATGATCTATAGACTACACCCATCTCATTAGATCAACTAGTTTGGAATTCAAATTTTTTCAGTAAAATTTGAAACCAACAATTAAAAGTTATTTCCTTCTAAAATCAATTTTACAATGGCTATCAAAATGTTTTATATACTTACAAAATTTGCCGTAGCTAATTGAAGATTTTAAGATTTTAAACAAAATTTGGATATGGTGTGGTATAAATAACATTCTTGCATAAAATAAATTTTAAAACACTTTTGGATTTTTCAATAATTTAATCAAACTTATTAGTGAAGTTTCTTTAACCTTTAAATTATTCAGTGACCCTAAATGGGTCAATCCAATTTTAGAACGGCCATTTCTTAAACTTAGGAATGTAAAAAGTCACTTGAACTTGGGCTCATTCTCAAGAAAATCAAGTTAGCTATCTAATGGTGTTTTTAGATTTAAAAGAAGAGTCACAATTGAATTTACAAAAATTCCAAAATATGGGTGGTTTGGGGAATTCTTGTCAATGAGGTGAAGGCATGTGTTCATGGGTGGGTAGGGGCAAAATTGTACCATCCAATAGCAAGGCTACGCCCAACCTTTGGAATGGGAGAGAGGTGGTTGGACAATGATGACCCTTGGAATTCTAATGGGTTCCTAGTGTAGACTAATCATACTCTTTTCCAATGAGTTGCCCAATAGTAGATTAGATCCAAAGCGTCAATACCATCTCCCTTTTTTTTTAACTCTGTCTAGTCTATGGGTATGAACAACCATTGCAATACACATTTTGCACTCAAATTTGAGTCATTTAAAAAAATTTCCCCCCTATTCTGTGTCTTTTTTATGTTCCTTCATTCTATCATGTTTAATCTTGAATTTTGGCTTCATATTTGTGACAAATCTTCTATTTCTCTTATAACTTATAAATTTTACCAAGGAAGTGGTTACTATTGGAAGACCATTTTCTCACTCATTTTTGGTCCTATAAATACAAGACCTATTTCTATGCACATGGAACTTTGTTACCTTGAGAATAAGTATAAGATACTAATTTCTTAAAACATTATTTGTTGAAAAGAGCTAATCAAAGCACAATTTCTATTACTCAAAAACATTGAATTCCATGTAGTACCTTTCACTTTACGTTATAATCTTCCAATTTATGACTTGAATTGAAACCAAATTTTGTAGAGATGATAAAAATTTAGCATTCTACAAGTTCTTATGGTTAATTTTGCCTAAAAATGACTCATCAAACTTTGAGCTTCAACCTTTTGTACCTAACAAAATTGAGATCCAAAACACCTTCAAAATAGCCAAAAAATTTAAGGGTTAATATAAGTAAATTTTTTCAAGATTTTTAAATAAGTAGAATTAGAATTTATTTTAGAATATTTTGATACAAATTTTACAAATTTTAAAATTTTATTGAGTGAAATATTATTGACTAAAATATAACTCTAAATTTTGATGTTTCTTATTATTCACTCTGAAAATCTCCAAAAAATCATAAAAAATCATATATTATTATGTAGAGATCAGAATAGTATTTTTCTTCTTATGAAGCAAATTAAGAATGAGGCATTCAAACCTTTTCAACAACACATCACAAGTATACATACAATTTTTCTTAAATTTCTATTGAATTTCAAAGGTTAAAAACACAATTCATATAATTGTGGCTTATATAATTCTCTACCACTAGTTCAAAAGGTTAGTGCAAATACTAAAAGAAAATTGTGTTGGTTTCAACAAAACCAATCTCATACTTTTTGCAATTTCTTGTTGCCAGTGCAAAATTTTGTGTTAAAGTTATGTTTTTTAAAGTCAATTACTGGATGAAAATTACTTTTGCATACAACATAAAATATTATATATTGTCATATTGTACATATAGGTTAGTTTTGGAAATAATTAGGAAAATTTTGGATTGTCTCTAAAAATCTAAAGAAATTTCATGGTTGTTGATTATAAATCTCCAAAAATTATTCTTGAATTTTTTTAGAAAAAGGAACAGATTTATGCATGAAAAAAAAAATCAATTAAAAATTAAGAGTGTCAAAAAATTAGAAAAAGCAAAGACCCAAAAGCCACAAAATCCAAATCAAGCTACCAAATTGTCAAATTCCCCCAAATAAATTGTTTCGGTAGTATGGTGCCAAACTAATCTATGCATATGATATATAATATATTTATGTGTAATTAGCATATTATTAGTGTATATCTTGATATTTGGAGATCTCCCACAATCTTGAGTGCAACATTTTTGTACCATTCACATTGTACTAGATTTCTATTTGACAAGTGTACATAAGGTTCTAAATGTGGATGGATTTCATATTATTCAAAATTATAAAGGGCTAATGTCATTGACTAAGTGTAGATGGTATTCAAGTATGGAGCTACAAGATGCTTTACCAAATCTCATCCTACTACCTTGTATTACATATATATAGCTATATATGTAAATTCAATACATATCAATAGATAATATATTAAATTAGTTTGAATCTTCATTTAAATTTTGACTAAAACTCATGTATTATTTTTGTTAGCACTAGATGTCAATGTGAAAATAATATATAATTTTCAAACAAATAAAAATATATGTTAAGTACAAAAAACTTATAGCATTTATAAATCAATTAGTGTAAGTAAAAGTAAATATTTTTCTTAATTTTAGTGTAGTAGAAGAAATTAGGTGTGGTTATATTTGTTTACTAGGATTGATGAGTTTATATAAGGTGAAAACACCCAAAACCATTCCTGTACTCATTCTTGACAAGTAGATTTCTATTGAAAGTGTCTCCAAAACTCCTATTAAATTATTCCCTTAGTTAAATTTTGTGATTGGGTGATTGTTGACTATTCAGAATTCAATTTATGACCAAGTTATGTACTCAAAGAATGCAGAGGTACAATATGTTTGATGATCATATGTGTTCAAGCTCCTATTACATGGAGGCTATGTAGGCAGATTTTGTAGATTAATATAGGGCTACTTTTACTTAAATTTCTAAGTTCTTTTTATTTCATGTACTCCATTTTTCACTTAAAATTTTTTCTTGCGCTACTTATATATGCCCTATGTTCATTACAAAAAGAACTTGAGCATGTTTCTTAGAATCTATACACAAATACTTGATGGAAAAATTTCACGTTGAAAATTGTGCATACATGAATTGACATAGATAACAAAAAGAGGAACATTCACAAACCAATTTCAAATTGTTTAAATTTTAGTTCCAAATTAGTTATAGTAACCCTTTATTTTATTCCACAAAAATGGGAGTGCACTAGCCTTGAAGCTACAATGTGACAATTTCAAAGTTCTACAAGCTTTTTACTTTAAAAATTCATAGTAGTTACAGGTCTTATCATGGTTGTCACATTGGACAGATTACTATTCATTTCACGTCCTATAGGTCGTGAAATGAATAGTAATCTGTCCAATGTGACAACCATGGGTCTTATCCAAAAGAAAATTAATTTTGAAAATTCAATTGCTAATACCACAAATTAAAGTGCTTTTTCTTGAAAAGGTGCCTCCAACTCAGTCTGCTGAATTACTTATTTTGACGGATATGGGTGTTTTCACCTTAGTGAGCTAACAGAGGATGTGATATTAGAGAGGGTTGCCAAGGTCAGCCTCTCCCCGTTCACACAACCTCTCTTTCGTAAATCCCATTCACACCTCTGCCATCGCTCCACTCTCATACCAGAAGCTCATCACCACTCTCGCGTTCGTCGCCACGGCCCCCACCAAGCATCATCGTCTCCGTCGTGTTCCTTCCTTGATTCAAATCTCCATTTGCGAATCCTCACATTGCGCAACGTGCAATCTGCGACCACCCCTATTGCAATCCCTGAAAATTTCCTTCCATTCTTGGGTCACTAAAGCGCCATGCATTCCGCGGCGGCCACTTTCGGCCACCGTGTCCACCCTGCGCCGACGCTCGCATCCTCGCGCGACTGCTGCTCCAGCACCAGCAGCCACAGCCGTATTAGTTTCCAAGTGGGAGTTTCTAGTGCTGTGGCGAGGGCGTCGTCGTTGCGAGCTTCAGCCGCGGCGAGACGAGGGCCGCAGGGCGAGCAGCGCTTCCCTGTGGGAGAGTACGGAGAGCGAATTGTGGTGGCGTCGTATGACGACGGGGAGGACGAGCACGGGGGCGACATCAAATTGGAGTGTGATGAGAGTGGGTGTGTGGTGGTGAAGACGACGTCGAAGACGCTGGAGGAAGAGTTCGACAAGACGGGGTTTCTGTGTTGCGACTTGACAGGTTGGGGATCGAATGTAATAGCCTTTTGAATTTGAATGCGAGTGGGGAATTGCAATGCAGTGTTTGGGAAATTGCGCTCATCTCTCGTGCGTTGATGATTCCGAGTCGCGGAACAGAGTATGGCTCCCAATGTTTCGAATATTGAATGTTTGTCAGGGATTTGAGGGCGCTAGGTTGAATAGAATTTAAAGAGTAATGGGATTGCCCTAGGACGCGGGCAATCTTGAGGCATTACGTGGTTCGTGTGGAACCTACAGGGAATTGCAATGAGGGGTTCGGGAGCTTTGGCAGGGTTGCTCTCATTTCTTGTGCTTCGATGATTCCGAGGCGAGAAACAGAGTATGACTCCCGATGTTTCGAATAGTGGATGTTTTTCAAGGGTTGGAGGGAGCTCGGTTGTTTTGAATTCGAAGAGTACCGTAATGAGATAGCCCTAGGATGTGCAGAGTCTTGAGGCATTACATTGTTCCTGTGAAACCTACAGGGAATTGCAATGTGGGGTTTGGGGAGCTTTGGCAGGGTTGCATTGATATCTATTTTGGCCAATATTTGTTCGCTTCGATGATCTCAAGGCAAGGAAGAGAGGATGTCTCTGGATGTTTCAAATAGAGAATGTTGGCAGGAGATGGGTGGGAGCTTAGTTAATCAGATTTTGAAAAATGATGGGATGGGATAGTTCTATAATGCGTTGAAGTTTGAGGCGTGAAGTGGTTTTCGTGTAGGGTGCTTTTATGCAGATGAGCCAGCGGCTGAGAATTCCTTCAAAGTGCTTGAAGGAGAAGGGTGGCGCTTGGGATATGAAACTGCACCGGAATCTGAAGAAAGCTTTTGTGCCATTGTAAGAGCTTCGGACTTAAGTTCTTTGGGGGCATTTAGGATGTCGCTATGTAATAACTTCTGGTGAGTAGTGCATTTGGTAGTGAATTCTTATACAAAAAATTGCGTTTTTCTTTTACTTTTGTGGTGATAGGTTGGAGCTGGTGGATGGAGCCTTGCCCTTACAGCATCGGAATTCAATGACTTCTGCTACCTCATACAGGTGTTGCATTGTCATCTCCTATTTTTTTGCCAGAAAATAGACTGCATTTAACTTAGCAAGGCGGTGTGCTAGATTATCACCATTACTTGATGATAGCTTCATGAAGACTGCATGCCTGGTGGGGTTTTACAGACTTTAAGAAAGGGAATTTCGACCATGGATGAAGACGGCTTCATAGGGAAGGACGAAGTTGTCATGCAGGTTCGTTTGATGTACCAAGTACAGCGTGTTTATCTCATTCCGCTTTGAGTGTGGACTTAGTAACAGGGTTTCAGTAAGATTAGACTGTTCCAAGATCTTTCAGACAAGCGAAAATCATGAATCCATGGTTAGAATCTCCTCCATGGTTCATCGGAGATTCACAATATGTGTTATCGCTGTGACCATTGGAAGATTTTCCGATGAATCGCGAGGATGATCCTTTCTATGATGTCTATTAGTTCCCGAAACAACCTAATTTAACTAAAAAATTTGTCGGTTGTTATCGAGGTCTGCAAGTTGAAAGTTTATTTGAATGCCAAAGTTACGTATGTTTCAAGCTGAACTAATTCAGATCGTTGACTTTTGAAATTTGCAGGTGGAGAGAGGTAACCTTTGGATGGAATGCAGCATTCCTAAGAAGGGAGTTATGATATTTCAACATTTCTGGAAGGTAATATATCGCCCAGTAATTGAATTTGCACATTTGTCTGTGTACAGTTATTTGACAGCAGTAATTTCTTTGGAAGAAATTTCTTGTTGCTGTTTTCTTTGTTTATTCTAGCAACACCTTGTCCAATGATGTGAGTTAGGAGCTGAGAAGAGCGAACATTGGCTGACCCTATTCCGGGTGTGTCGAGCAGCTTGGAAACAGAGCACTTGTTGACAGTCAACAGAAGACTGCTTTCAAGCTGCGGTTTCTTCTGTCAGCTGAATCAGGCAGACGACAGGTACAGCAAGAAACTTTCAACTGGCCCCTTATGCAATCACATATCGTCTATTTCGATGTAGTGTAAATACTGAAACGTAACCAGAGTGTCCTCATAATATTCAATATCAGTTGTGAGAACTCGCCCTTCTCCATTGTAAATGTCATAAAAGAATCTCAGAAGTCTGACATTCACTGTACAGAGCATCAGTCGTTCTTTTTGGGGCCAAACGTCGACAGCTTTCGACAGTTTTTTATGTCTAGATACAAGCCCAAAGGAAATTAAGGAGTAAAATAGGATTGTATAACCAGATCTCCATAAAAATCTGTTGTAAGGTTTCTAAAATTGTATAGTAGCTACCAGGATAACTTAAGTATTATGCAAAGTTTTGCCACAATTGATAACCTTGATCGAATTCTTGGTGCCACTCCCGCAATGAAAAGAAAGAGAAAAAAATTAGAGACAGATGAAGATCATGGTGCTCAATGAGTGGCTAGCCCTTGTCTTCTTCTGGTACCTTTCGTTACCTGCCACCTGAGGAGGTGAACAGAACAAATTCTATCGCCAAGGGTGTTGAGGCAGGCTCCTCCAGAATGACATGTTCACGCTGCTTCGATGGGGGTTTAGTGGCTCCCATTTGTCTCAATTCTCTTTGCTGTGTGTTAACGAATGCGTGTTCTTGTTGTGCAGGCTGAAGGATTCTGGCCACCTGAGGCTGTCATGGATATGCTAAAGAAGATTGATGCAATGAACTTAGAACAGGAAGAACTTACAAATGTACAGAAAGCAGTGAGTGCTTAACGTTGTAGCTGGTCAGAATTCTTGTCTAGGAGTGAAAACAGGTCTGTTTTTTTCTGGCAAAGGATTGCCATGCGTACCATGCTACCTCTCTGCAGGTGCTCGAACGTTATAGTTTTGTGGTGTCAGTGGTTTCGGTAGCAGAGAGGGGTCTGAAATCGTAGTTGGAACAGCAAATTCACAAATAGATTTCACAGAGGTCACAATCAGACTCCGTATTCTGAACAAGTGCTGCATCGAGAATTCACTTACATTCCAGATCCACTTCCTTCCCCAATCTGGAGAACCAGCCTTCGAGTTTCAATGTACTACAGATTGAGTGTCTCATGCAACAGGATGAATCCTGCTCTCTCGTAACAGCATGACAAGGTTTCAGCAAGGGTTATTGCACTAGGCACAGCGAATTTGTAGGGTCCTCATTGTGTCTCTTGAGGAAGCCAAGATGTTTAGAAGCGAATTCTGTACAATGAGGTATGCGACCTGTTTCTGACCAGGCTCCCATTTGCACAAGATAGGGTGACCTATTTTCATGAATGAGGGGATATGATGACTGGCTTAGCAACTTCATTAATTGTGTGATGAATAACACATTGACACCTAATGAAGTTGCTAAGACTAGTTTTTAGTTTTGTGCTTCTTAGAAATAGGTTTGCTTGTACATCGAGAATATGTTGGATTGTAATATGCTCTTCCTTACTTTTTACTAATTTTAAACTTGATGAAAAGTTAGCAAAAAATAATGCAATCTTCATTATTTTGAGTACTTGATTGGAAAAAATTATCCCTACTATCATCAATTGAACACATGCTAAAATGCTTCACATTGTTAGAAATGAGTTGTATACCTTTAAGAGTTGTCCCATATCATATGGATGTAAATTGCTTTGGCTTGTAAATGGTGCAATAAAATAGTTACTATGGGTTGTTATATAATGGTGCCTCCTTCAAGTGAGGGCATATTGGAGTACATTAAGGGGATGGTTTCAGATGATTAGTAGGATAGAAGTATCAAGGATAGTGTTTGATTAATATGCTTCTACTTGCAATTATATCATTGAATTAAGCAATTTGTTTTTTCAACCAAAATTTTGTAACGGTTTAGGAATATGTGACTACAAAATGGGATGCAAACTTCAAAAATAAAGATGCCTATGAAAACAATGTAGATTCACTTTAACTCCTAAAGTCCCAATAGTCCCTTCAAGGGACTCTTGAAGGTCTAGGCAAATGCCTATGATCTCACTTTCTATGATTTCATTTTTTTGCAAAATAGGAAACTTCATAAGTTTTTTGGGAGGAATATCAATTTTATTTCAATTGGTGCCCTACAACATAAGTTATGTGACAATAAGTCCAAAACAAGCAAGCTAGGGTGGGCAACAAAACATCTTATAAAAACTAAAAAATTTAAAATTTATTTCTTATAGATCATACATTTTTTCTATGTAAAAAGATTTGATTCATTTCATTTAGATAAGTGATGTAAAAGTTATCGAGCTTCTTTGCTTGCAAGCAATATTAACAAATTCTTATGAAAATAATTGTTGGGATTAGTGCCAATTCCATTTCAGAGCTATCAACAATTTAGTTTTTCCTTTATTTTATACCTACTTTGACTTAACAATTTTTTTAAGAAAGAAAATTATGGGCAGTTGTTTTGAATTTTTTTTCCAAACTCTCAATTCAATTCTTTGACAGAAAAAAATTTTAATCACAATTTGTAGTACAATTTTTTTCAAATAAGAAGATTCAAAGCCTTATTATCTAGTTAGGTTGTGCATATTGGCACAATACCATATAGTGCTTGGTATCGTGCCACTATGCTATGTGTTTTTGCCACATTGATTAGTATGTCATTTGTCAATGCCACATTTTCAAAAAATATTTTATAAAAAACTTCAATGCAAGGTAGAAAAAACAAACAATTCAAATTTTTATTTCCAAGACTATCATAAACAACAATTTCATTAGAGTCTATTTCAAAAATTGACAATTGAGGAAAAGAAGTATTTGTCGTTCAATAAGATGTGCTAATGCAATATTACATAGATGTAATAGTCAAGACCAAAATTCTTTCCTTTAGAATGTTCTACGATTAGCTATGAGAAAGCATATTATCAATTGTAGTTTGTGCCCTTTATGACATTCATCAACCCTCATTTACATAATTACGCTCTTCATGTCGATTTACAAGCAACAAATAGTTGACACAATGTAATTGGCCAATGTGCACCAATCGGAAATGATAAGTACGCAGTTCAAATTAATTGGCAAATTGCTCTACACCACATGTTAAGAATTCTAGTCATGGCCATTATGAACAAAAATGGCCATGGAGGATGCCAATACAGCCTGAAGGATTGCTCTCATTACTTTGTGATTCTAGTAGGCAATCCTACATACCATATTAGCACCTTCCATGGCCATTATCTAGTTCAAGTAAGAATTAATTTCAAAATATGGAAACTCCACACATATTATTCTATCCACATCAACAAGCATCTCTATTTTATTTATAGCATTGAAGAAAATCAAATAATGCATATGTAGTATGCCATGTTTCTGAAACTCTTTGATAAAAATGTGACCTATAATCTCCCCCAATTGTCTATATCTTATGATATTTTGTGAATATTGCCTATCCTTTAGTTGGATAATCTTAACAACTAAATCATTCATCTAATTTAATATTTACATCTATGATATTAAGTGTGCAATGTTTTGACCCTTGTCATGACTTCTATTACAAAATCTATCATACTTTTATCATGGACAAATGTCATCCAATGATTTCATTTGACATTTACAATGAAAGCCTAAAGTGCAAAAAATATCATCCAATGATTTCATCTAACATTCACAATGAAAGCCTAGAGTACAACGAGCATTCCTATGATTTCTCATGCACACATTTCCCCTATCTCTTGCCCTATCCTTATGTATAGATTTGGCTAGTACATATATATACATGCATACGAAAAATCACCATGTGAAAAGAACCTCATTTCAAATCCATTCCAACAAGTTTTAATCAAAAAATGACAATATTTTGCTTGTAATTGAATTTAGAAGGAATTTAGAAATTTCCCTTTCAAAATTTATAGAAAAATACTGGTGATAGCATTGGTGAATCTAACCATACGGATGGAATCTAACACTCAAAGTCTACAACTTTTGTTTGTATATCGTTTCCCAAATATTCTTCCAAATAGTACTTTATGATGATTTAACTCAAATCGTCAACTCTGAAGAAGACTCTGGACGTTTAGGGGTTAAATGGTCATGTAACTATTGTACAATCAATTTTCCAGTTCTATTTCATCATGGATTGCACAATCTCATTTGGGTTGAGGTTAGATTTTCTGTCCTTCTATGAGAGAGCATCGGATGTTCAATGTAAACTAGACATTGATTTACAGCAAGAGAGAGTCAGCTAGAACATTCAAGTCAGAGAGGGAGCAGCAATCAATCACAAAATTGTTAAGCTGCAACTTGTATATTCATATTCAATTAAGAATGCCCATTTTGAATTCGACATTTCAGTCTTGCACTGGCTCGCAGTAATCAGTATCTTTACCTTTGAGATGAAGCTACCTAGTGATACCTCAATACTATTGCATACAATCTTGAAGAAACGTCGCACAACCCCAATGATTCCAGATTTTGCTACAAACTACAGCTAAGAATTCAAAAAGCGATTGAATTCACTAGAATCATTGATACCAGTATTACAAAACCTTTTCTTCTACTTACCGTGTTCATTATCTACACGTAGATTAATTATGTACAAGTGAACAGCTGCATGAATCTAAGGATCCATTTCTATTGGGAGATGAGGAATGAAAATTAATCACTCTCACAGTAAAACATGCTTTGCCTACTCCCAACTGGATTCACCACGGATACCTTTCTCCTTTGCTGTTCGAGTATTCTGCAAAGAGGGCGAAGCAAAATTTCAGTCCTTCAGTCCAGAAGTAAACTGCTAAATCCCACAATTAAAACCATTCACAGTCAACAAGTGCGTCAACAAGTGCATTCTCTAACTTAACGTAAGATAAAGTTGAGGTAAAGTTGAGGTGAAGTTGCAAATCTAGGCATAAGTGAAGACACAGTTGTCACTCCGACTGATTTAAGTAATGGACAATTAAGCCTCGTAAACAATGATATGAGCGAGATAAAGAAGAGCGGATTTCCATCTCACTTGAGTGGAGAGACTTACAATGATCGGCGAGCTGTCATGTTTCTTAGCGTGACGCTTGGCCCAAGCATCCACAACCACACAAGCATTTGCATCGCCCCAGACGTTGACAGTGGTTCGAACCATGCCCAGGAGCCAATCCACCGAGTACAACACAGCCACGTCGGGAATGTACGCTTGTAACCCCAAAGCCTGTTGTCCAAGAGCCATTGGCTTAAGCTTTAAGACACGGCAGAATGGAACAGCAAAGGGCTGGTGTGGAAATACTAAGATATATGCAAAGGTGGAGGTAGACTGAGAAAGGGAAACAAATAAAAAGGCTCAATAATTCTTAATAGTACAAATAAGAAGAAGTGTCGATGGATGAATGAAGTGGGTCAAGCTGAGGATTGACCTGCAAGATAGTGATCATAGACACCAAGGCGGAGTTGGGAATGGAAGCAGAGCCCATTGCTGCCAGTGTGGCTGTTAAGGCCACCACTACCACGCTGCCAACTGACAATGATAACCCATGCGCCTGCAACCAGCATCAACTTCAATTACTGTTTGCAATACGTTTTCATTTCCTTCTCTTTTTAAGAGATATATACCGAATATCTAAAGGACACCATTGCTGCGTATTTCTACTGTTGGATGTCAAGGGAATTTCCTGAATGAGGTAGAAAATTACAGTTAAAAACCTGATCCTGACTTCTATTGACTGACCTCTGTTTCCAACAGCAACTAATCCATTCATGCACTTTACTTGCCTTCAACTAGTGTAACTATGACTTGGCTAATGGTCTCTGGCCACTAATCTTTGAATGAAACGGGGTTTCCACTGTCACTTCAATAGTGGTCTACAACCTCTGAATGATTGCATATGAATCTCAAACGCAGAGATAATAATTTGATCTCAACAGATATGGCTCTTATACCCAAAGTGACCTCCGCAAGTCAAAACTGATCTCTCAACAAAAGCATATCCCTACATCTATTATATTTAATGCAAACTGTGTCACGGTATCATTTGCACACTTTTTCGTTCATCCGTTTTTGCTAAACACTAAAGACAACTAGACGCCTTCTCAATGAAACCCTGCAGCTCAATGAAATCTTTTTGGTGTCATTGCATTGCAAAGAATTCCATTCTAGTATTGGTTTAAATGCTTGACGTGACACATGTGGTATCCTCTAACTTGGTGGAGTATCACTAGGAGAGAGTCTGAGTTTATGTACCTGACAGATGAACATTACTGACACTGCTTCATAGAGAGCAGCACCATCGCGATTTATGTTGGTGCCCATAGGAATGACGAAGCGAACTATGCTGGTAGCGCATCCATAGTCCTCCCCGCATTTCATGGCCACTGGCATACTCGCAGCACTGGAAGAGGTTCCAAACGCTAGCAGTAATGCTGGAGTGAATTTTCTGTTACAAACATCCTCTGTGTCAAAGACAATAATTATGAATGAAGTGATTCAAAATTCTGAAAAAACAGATTACAAACCATCCAAAACGCACAGGAGGCGATTTCAACAGAATTGTGCACCTGAAAACATTGAGAGGGTTCCGTTGCGAAAGCAGGAACACAACAGTAGGAATCACCACGCAAGAGTGCAGGCCGAACCCTACAAGCACGGTGCTCACGTACAGTGCCAGTGCTTTGATCAGCCCCAGAAGACTACAAGACTTCAATATGGTACTTGCCAGCAGTGAGGCCACTCCAATTGGTGTCATAGCAATCACCATATAAATCTGGAATCAATAAACGTTAGTAGATTCTTACATGAAAGAGTTGAACAGTACCGTCATCTCCATAAGCTTGACGCACAACGATCAAGTGAACGACGTTGGTGTCCGATATCCAATCAAAATATATTCAGATTGATGGTATTTCATAGTAGCACATAAAATCGAGATGCCAAAAATTTAATGGGAGCTCACAATCTTCAGAAAAACGTCGTTGCAAAGCTCAAAGATCTGAATAAGGTGCTCAGCTCTTTCACCTGCCAGTTTCAACAACAATTCGCTTCTTAACCCCTAAAGACGAAGGGTTTTAAAACAATTCCATTGATCCTATATTGAAAAATATTTTTTTGATGG
The DNA here is from genome assembly GCA_963969395.1 of Pseudoscleropodium purum. Classification (NCBI taxonomy): domain Eukaryota; kingdom Viridiplantae; phylum Streptophyta; class Bryopsida; order Hypnales; family Brachytheciaceae; genus Pseudoscleropodium; species Pseudoscleropodium purum. The sequence continues at coordinate 18,463,893 of OZ017803.1, forward strand.
GGCTGAGTTTTATATCACCAGAATCAGTGACGAACATTGCATGCGTTTGGTCAAAAAATCAATAAACTAACAGAAAAGAAAGATCATAAATGGACTACTCAAAACTACAAAGGACATAAGGCCCAAATTAGGGTTTAACGCAATTTGAAAAACATAAACGTTACATCCCTAAACTTCTGAATTCTGGCAAGAGTGAAAAGCAACCAATAGTTTGCTAATATCTCTATCTCTAGAGTTATGGTGCAGCCGCAGAGGTGTTAACAAACCACGTACCGTAGGTGTTGAGTGCACAAGCAAAAACAATAGCAAATGTGATGACGCCCATATAATTCGACTGAGCAGCTGCCGCCACGATATTGGTAGGAATGAGATCTCGCCCAATGTTCAGCAACGAACTCACAGCCGACTTCTCCTCACGCAACAGGCCTTCAGCTCTGTCCACCCAAAAGATTAGGTCAAATTTCATAATCCCCAAAGCCCAAATAGTATCAAGGAATCATGGTTTCAAAACGACCAATTCAATGGATCATATTGTGAAAAATTTAAAACACATGGGCCCAACTTTTATATCACCAGAATCAGCTAAGAGCACTGCATAATCTCGGATAAAAGTAAATATAATCGGACAAAAGAAAGTTTCCATACGCAGGTTGAACATGGACTCAAAGCTGCGAAAATGAACGAGACCCCAACATTAGGGTTTCTTGGTCCTAGCTCCTGGGATTTACATTGATCGCATACCATTGAAAACCTTCCTCAAATTTACGAAAGAGATTGAGAGTACTTACAAAGTGGTGGTAGTATTGGCGTGATCTCCACATGAGTCCCCAACATAAATGTTGTTCGAGAAAGGACTGCTCTGACCTGGCTTAATGATATAAACTAATGTGATACCCAGGGTTACTGCCAATAGCATGGACATCAAGTAGTACAGCAACGACCACCGAATAATCCGCCCAGCACTGCAAACAACAACACGTTCAATCTTTGTTGGAGAATGAGGTTTAGGGTTTGCGTCACGTCAAGTGCTGGCCTGCTGGCTTACCCGCTGGCCGAGTGACGCAGGTTGAACACACCGCTCATTAGGGCAAACACCATCAATGGCAGTACCAGCTCCTGTAATGCCCGAATCAAGAGCTCACCCGGGTACCCTGCCCAATGCCCACATTGAAACCAGCTTGTGAGTGGCAACACGGACATTCTACTTGCAACATTTTTCTCAAGAATGAAGGAGTAAATCATACACGGCTTTGGACTAACCCATTCCACTTTCAACAAGTTCGAAATGAACTTAAGACTCATAGCTTAAAGGGAAAATTACTTTGGACCAAAGAAATTGCACTGAAAAAAGTTTACTGCAAACCTCAAAAATGACATTGGGATGTTTCAAGCAACTGGGAGGTTCAAACAACTGTTGTGCGCATTGTGCCAGGGGGTGGGATTGACAAAACAGGGGCTTGAGGTGCATGGAGCACGAATTCAGTACCCTGCTCCTGGCAACGTCACGTACCGATGAGTTCAATGGCCACTGGTGGCAGATGGGAACGGTAGAGAGACAGACCGCAAACAAGCCCGAACCCTACTCCCAAGAGCGTCCACCATATCAACATCTTCATCTGAAACATGGTGCTCCGAAACTTCTCCCACGACCTCTTCGAATCTCCTGCAACACGAGCTTCAAGTTTTACTCCCTTAATTTGAACACAGAGAATCCAGTGGAAGCAGAAACAGAGGAATCGGGAGAGAAAGCAAGAAAAGGATGCAATAGGAGATGGATTATCGTAGCACCTGTCTGAAGCAGAGTGTAGCCAGCCTCCACTTCGGGCATTGCAACGTGAACCATGGCGATCAATTGATCTTCCCAACTTCGTTCTAATGATCGACCGCCACTCGTGTATACTTCACCACTTCACCAAATTCTCATACCACCAAATTCCAGAAACCTTAGATCTCGGTCCTCTCCAACAAGTCCAGATCACATCACTCACTACCACACTAGTCAATTACTAGTGAGAAAGTACTATCCCAGAAACTCAACCGATCGTCCCACTTTTTTCCCTCCTCGTCTATGTCCACAACTTCCTCATGTGCTAACCGACGTGATTTCAAGCTGCAATCACTGTATTGCTTCTCTACTCTACTCGAACAATTGCACCATTTCTGGAATCTAGACGTCGATTACTGTCGTCGGTCAATCTCCCTGAAACATGAGTACGTACCCGCCGACTCAGAGATTCACAGTTCAGCCGGCATTTATCTACTTCCCGGGAGTGTTGAGAAAAGCCTGTGTTCGGATCTAACCAAGAGTACTTGTGAGGGTTTTGACGCACCAAGCCTCAGTCTCCGAAATCTAGCTAGACGAGTAAGCTTACTGTCGATCAATCTTTCTGAAACCGGGGTACCCGCCAGGCTTAAGTAGAGATTCATATGTAACACGTTACATACGCCTGGGGAGTGTTAAGAAAAGCCCGTGTTCGGATCTAAGCTTAACCAAGAGTGGGAGGGTTTTGACGCAACCAGCCGTGAGATGTGGCGATGGTTCCCGTGTTCCGATCCATCGATCTCGAAGGCGCGGCAATGATTGAAAGCGAGGCTAATTAATTTGTTTCTTACCAGAAGATCGATGAGATTAAATTATTTTTGATGGAAGTTCGTGGTGTTTGAGGTCGCAGTGTGCAACACTCAAGAAATCCGTGGTGCAAAGCCCCGGTCCACACACCATCGGCGGGCGTCGACAGCACGTCTCCGAGCAGCCGCGAGCACGCACACTAAGCTCATGAGAAGAGAAGCAGTCAGTCGTCAGTCGTCCTCCACCAAATACTACTCACTACTGCCACCTTTAATTTATAGACTTTAATTTATATGGACTACCGTACCGTCTGGCTCCCCAAACAACACTTTCTGTTGCAAAGTGAAGTTTCACATTTAGTTACTTTCCTTGAATCCTTCCCAGAATTTCGGATTCGAAGAATTACCAGTCCTGCAGATCCGGGATCCGTGTCGATCGATCATCGTCAGTTGCTAGGTCACCTTCAATATAAAAAAAACATCCACTTTGCTTCGCACTATCATCACCAATTATCTCTATCCTCGGTTTGAGGGGGGTTTTCAAATTTTTGGCAGAAAGGCCGGAAGATAAAATCTTTGCAAGTGCAGTAACAATAAAAAGACTTGGAGGGGTCAGTTAGAGAAGATCTCGATGGATCATGCTAGTCCGTCACTCTGTAAAAACATTCGCTTTGCAGGAACCATCATCATCATCAATTTCTGAGGTTCGAATTTTTTTTTAATCCTTTTGACAGAAAGAAAATAATTCTTTGCAAGTGTGGTAACAATAGTACGGACTGGAGGAGTCCGTCAGTGAGAAAAGTCAGATCGTTAAAAGTAAAAAAGAACTAAATAATGAATTGTGGTTTGAGATCGATTAATTGATCAACTTATTATAACCGAGTTTCCTGTTTTGGTACCAAGCTCTGTGCACTGGACCATTCGGTAACCGGAACTGGAGACAGACGGTTGCGTGAATCGATCAGTCTCCCAAACCACCGGTGCTAAGTTACGTCCATGCCGGCACGGGCAGCTAGCTCAGGAATGCTGTTACGTCAAGACTTCAGCAATCAACATCACATCATTCTGTTCATCTCCGTCCATTTGAAAAGAGCAGAAGCAGGCGTCTTCCAATTCGTCTTGCGCGCGTGCAGTTGATCGTCAAAACGACCCACCTGCAGAACTCCAAAATTCGACACTGTCACTGCTCCAGAACCTCCTCGGCTGCCGAATGAGGGGCGAGGAATTTACAGCAGATCGTTGTCTGCTTGGCTGGCAGTAGCTAGCTAGGTCGTGGGCTAGTGGTATCTAGAGTGGCAGACTACCCAAGAAACCTGAAGATTCCTTCCAAACCATTCTGGTCCTCTGGAATGGCGTGAACGGTTTTTCTTTCCCTTGAAACACATCCAGGACAATTTTCATTGATGGTTTTTCTAATGTTTTAACTACCGGTAATCATTAGACGGGTTTCAACAACTACTAAAAAAAGAAGAAGGGTATTAATGAATTGAAACTCCGAGCGGCGTGTGCCAGCTGTGGGAGCCCCGATTGTCCAATGAGGTCCCTGGCTTCTCAAGCTGGATTCCACGGATTCCTCATTCAGGAGTCGGCTATTGCAGGCAGATAGAATACTGGTGAGCATTATTCGTTGATGCGGGTCCAAGCGTTCGGGGACTGTGGTCCACTCGGTTTGCACCTTTGCATGCCGGCAACATCAGTTGAAGTCCTGCAGTAAGTTGCCTGAGGACTTCAGCCCTAAACCGTTTCTTCACGTTTCCTGATACACCTGCTCAAAGTTAGCCAGTGGAATTGGTAAAAAAAACCGGATGCAATTTGAAAACATGAGCAAAAATCCGGTGAAAGAATGTGTAAAATTTCTATTTAGAGTAAGAAATAGAAAAAATAACTGGACTTACTTCTTCATGAATATGAGAATTGAAGGAAATTAGCTGGTCAAACTCAAAAAATTCCTGAACCCTGACCTGCTCTGCTCTCACCTGGGTCGGCCTTTTACCTTTGGGTGTGGTCTGGGTTGATGAAGGCCAAGCCACGCACAAGAAATGCCAACCAAACTCTGGAGTTCCTGTTGTAAAGAACTGCTCCAAAGAAGTACAGAATTATACTCAGACCCGCACTTGGAATATTACCAGCAGCTCTTCAGTGGACGGAGTGTGCAATTGGGAGTCAAAGTTTTGGAATTGGGGACGGAAGGGCTGCAGAATTTGGTTGGAAAATCACCATCAAAGAGCACCATGTGAAGCCCATAGAACCCGTAGAAATCATCTTTGGGGGTACCATGTGAATCATTTGCTTAAAAAAAATCCAAGAGCACTTATTGGAGATCAAACTGTTATGCAAGACCTCCCTTTTTCACACAAAATTCTAAGGATGACCATTTGCACTTTTATTTTACATAGAAGGATTCTTTGCCATCCATTCAACCTCTAAAGGACCATTGTCCCTTTGGAGGACAAATGGGATTTTGGGCAAGTACCTATGGGCTGAAATTTTCTCCTTATTTTTTGAAACTTTTTTCGAAGATAGAAAAATTGATTAGATTCATGGGAATATATATTTTTTTCAATTGCTACTCGGGAACAAAAGTTATGCCCAAATAAGCTCAAAATAGGAGACAGGGGGCAACCAAAAAAAAATTTTATTAAAAAAGAATTCCTTGTAGATTATATTTTGGTGTATATGTAAAGCTTTGATTCATTCTATTTGGATTTTTATGAGAAAGTTATGGACAATCTTGTTTTTCGGGCAATTAGAGCATCTTCTTGAAAAAATAATTTGTAGGATTAATTTCTGAATGCAATTTTTACAATTATTCAAAAAAATAAGTCTCTCATGGTCTATCTTGCTTGCTAAGACAATCTCACCATTGGAATTAGTACATTTTAATCCATTTTAGAGATATTAATAATTTAAATTTTCCTTCTATCTCGTACCTACTTCTACTTAATAATTTTTTTTAAAATAGAAATTTAGTTTTTTTGGATATTTTGAATTTTTCCTAGACTTTCAATTCAGTTTTATATCTTAAAGATTTAAAGCTCAAAACTCTGTATTGCAAAAAATTAAAGTTAGAAATGTTCAAAGTCAAAAAATCTAGTCCTGCAATGTGTTGAAAAACTTGTTATTTCCACTTTAAACACCAATATCATACAATATGTGTGGTCAAAAATTCTGAAATTTTTTCCACACATTTTTATACTAGTTAGGTGTAAGATCCTATAGTTAGATGTGAAAAAAAACTTTTTAATTTTTTACCTTTTGCTATAGAAATGGCAGTTTTTAGTGTTTATAGACCCAAAAAAAAGGCCTTGGTCATTTGGAGGTTAAATTCCTTTAGGTTGCATTGTGACAAGGTTAATGAATTCAATGGACACACCCATGGGACTTCATACTGTGTTATTCATTACAAAAGGTTTATTTATTCTTTCACTATACAAAGGAGTGATTTTGAATTTCTATTAGAACTATGAAGGCACAAAAGGCAAAGAGCCACATTAGGATCCAAAAGGCCAAGAATATTCCCCCCTTGGGACGACAATGGGAAGCTCTAAGTTTTTGCTTTGACCACCTATAATGAGTATCATTGTTTTTTTGAAAAATGAGTTGACCAAAATAAATGTGAAATAAACCTTGTTTTGTGGTGTCCTTTTGGAATAAATTAAGAATCCACTAATTGTATGAGTAGTGACCAAGCAATCCACAATGAACTTCCTATCTTACACCTAAACCATTTGAAATAAGGTTTGGCATGATGGGTATGCAATAGAAAATTAAAACTAATTTTTGTACACTTGTAATTGAAGCAACCATCCAATATAAGTTGGTATGGGTATGCAATAGAAAATTAGTAATGTTTTATTATACATTTATTTGAATCAAGATGTAAGTAGTTGTGCAATTTTAGGAGCCACTATGAGTTGGTTATAAAATTTTTAAGGTGAAAGTTATATTTCAATTCATATTTATAGCTTATGTTATAAGTGTAGTCTAGGTGAATCCAACATTCAAGATACATTAAAGTTATATTTTACATCTCTTTCAATTAAGATGCCATGCCAACGTGGTTGCAATTTCAAGAGCCACAATGAATTGGTTACAAGCAATGAAAGTTATAAGGGTCCTACATGTAATAGCTTACACTATTTAAGTGTAATTCAAGTGAATCCAATATTCAAGAAATGTTCAATGTACACTAAAATTTATGCTAATTAATGACAAATCATAGTCTACTAGAAAACAAAATTTGCATTTATGGTAGTCACGCACTAATTAACTAGCTATTAAGGTTCACTCCAACAATTTCCTCAATGAGTTTCTTGACCAATTTGTCTTAACACCTCGTTTCCTTCTACACCCTATTCATTAGAAGAGATTTAGCTACTTCGGAGTGTTGTAAGTTCCTTGACATTTTCAGCCTATGAGAACTCACCACAGCAACTATTTGATGTGGCATAGCAACTACTACATTATATAATTTTTTAATTTTTTTAATTTTTTAATTTTAATTTTTATATTTCATTTTTATTTTTATTTTTTTAACATAATTTTTTTTTGACAATGGCTATTCTTAATTGCCCAAGGGAACAACGCTAGGAATGGGCTTGAAATGGCCCTCCTAGCCCCCCCCAAATCTTCTAATGCAATTCCATTGCACCAATCACTTCAACCACCCTTTGAGTCTTTAGAAATTGCCAAAGTATTTGAACCAACTTTTGAGCTATTAATTAGGTGCCCTAAGCAACCGAGACACCAATAGAACTTCAACTAAGGTAAACCTGCCTATGACAGGCATAATGGCTGATCTGTCCTATTGCCATTGACAAAAAAAATCTGATTTTTTTTGGTACAAAGACAAATGTGAGAAATGAAGGAAGCAACTAGAATTTTATTTTTTCGACAAAATATGAATTTTTTGTGAATTTTCGAAGTTTGCTGTCCAGTTTGCCCAAAAAAGTCTGTAGACTACCCCAAATCAGCAAAAAAGTGTTTCCATGATGGTCATCTTACCACCCAAAGCAGTCATAACATTCTTTAACATGGTTACAAGATTTCCTAACATGGATATGACATAAAGAAATTAAAAAATAACTTTTTACTAACAGTTTACACTAGAAAGGTGTCAATGTTCCATCACAGTTATTAATAACTCCATAACCATATTCCAAGGCTTTGATGACAACTAAAAATCAACCTAATGTAGTCTTAATTCTATTTTTAAGAAAAAGTTTCTCATGGGTTGATGGAAGACTGTAATGGGGGAGTTCCCTAGGTGCCTGTCATGGGGGATTTGCCTGTCATAGGCAGGTTTACCTTATGTGAATAGTAGAAGAACTTGATTGACTTGCTCGATCCCAAGCTCTATAAAAATATTTGGTTCAAGCCTCTATAAAATCATTGTAATGCTCATAAGTGTCTAATTCAGGATTACGGGCTTCATAGTACAACAACCATGAGCTTCAAAAGTCATTCATTCCTAAAAATACTTCCCCCTAGGGAACCAAGACACATAATACAATCACATGAATTAATGGATTTGCTATAGGAAGGACCTGAAATGGATCAAAACCTTGGACAAATTCATTGAAAGCTTCACTATCCAATTCGTTTATGCTAGCAGATGTGATGCAAGAATTGCTTGAAAATATGCTTGTGCTCTTGATCTCAAAGAGTCGATGTGTAGATCTCACATTGGAGCTTGTTGGTTCAATTTTGCTTTGAAATATGATGCAAAGGGCATGCCAGTTGGATGAGAGCTTCCATTAGATTGTCCTACTTCCATAGTTGGTGCATTGGGCTGAGGGAGCACAATACCTTCTATCCTAAAATTTGACCTTCTCTAGCACCTATACATGGGAATAATGCCATGGTCTTTCACAATGAGCTTGCACACTGGGCAAGACTTCTCTTAATGTTGTAGCCATCCGTGAAGACATGACCAATAAAAGAAGGGCCCACATGAGGTAACTTGGACTGAATTTCTTAAGTGGCCCATGCAAATGTTGCATTGGAATATGCCTTATTCATCAACTACTTGTAATTCCATGTTGTCTTCTATAAGAGTCAATATATCCTATAGTAGACAGTAGGTAGTAGATGAATTAACACACCCTAACTTGCTTTTGATGCAAATGTAAAAACAATGTATATAACTGAAACAATAATGCACATGATTAGTATCTCTTATTATGCCTCTTGTCTCTCTTACAAAACTTGAAGTCTTCAACACTTGCACGTAATTTAATTCACATTGTAATATTAATCCTTCACACTCATGGATAGTCTCTTTGTTTCACTATGGAAGTTTCAAACTAAAGAAGCAAATAGTTGTGAGTGGAGATGTTACTCATGGTCATATTTATGGCACAATTAGGTGATGCCTCAATGGGATGATGCACGATGCTTGGTCTCAAACTCCACTTAGTATAATCAATATTTTGAGCATCGAACATAAACTTCAAAGCCTCTATGTTATGGAGGTCATGAAATTGAACCCTTTAATTATATCCTTCAACATGCATAGACATAATGCTTTCTTCAAGCATTTGGTTCACATGCTTGATAAATATTGGAAATATGTAAATTCATCACATTTTTTCTACAATTCATAATTACTTTTGTGTGATGGACTTAAATCCTTCAAGGACTTAGAGCACACAATGTGTCCTTTTAAAATTCTCAATGGCAAATTCTCCATAGGATGAAACAAATCTCAATATTTTGTAAAGTAGGATCTTGTAGAGTAATAGGTTAACTTGCTTGTTGCATTTTCCAACTTTCAAAATTTTGTTGTGAGAAGTATTTAAAATTTTATTTAAGAAGTGCAGTCTTGTACAAAAAGGCGCAAACATAATTTTTTTACAATGATAATAATAGTGAGGACGGAAAACATCCATTTTCTTGGACATTTCTAGTCTCTATTCTAAATAAATAAATTGGTTCTAGGGAAAAAATTCAAATTTATATTTTTAGCAATTATAATTTAAAAAATGCAAGGTTCAATCTAGTATGAATGTCTAATCAAGAATGCAAAACAATTAGAATGATTCCAAATTTTTTTTAAATGTTCCCAAAAATATGCTAATAATATCAATTGTTAAATTAAAAATTTAGTGGGTATATATATATTTTTTTAATTTTGTAGGATTCAATTTGGTTAATTGTGGCTTTCTATTCCTTCTATTTGAAAATATGTATGAATTTGAGAGAGTCTTTTTTTCTCATTTTTTAAAATAAAAAAGAACTAGATATGCCTTGTATTCAAGTATAATTTTTTTTGGAGGGGGAGAATCATTATTCATCTTCTTATAATTTTTCTTCCTCCAAGTTGCATTTTTGGCCTATAAGTTGATCATCTAAAATTTTTATATTCTAAAAATCCAATGTTCAATATTTTTGTTAATTAATTTCATGCAGACAAGACAAATTTATCTTTATTTTTGTATAGATAAATTAAAATTTCAAGCACATTCATGTGCAAAAAAATATCAAAGTGGGATGACTCATTGAAAACCTCCATTGTCAAGAAGTTATGAGGGCTTACTTTGAATACAAGAATACAATCAAATTAAAATTAAAAAAATTCTAATTACCTTTTCAAATAAATATTGCATTATTTTGTAACCCCTAAAAAGGTCCAAACTAAACGTTTCTTTGAAACATAGTGAATTTGGGTAGCTCAATACAAAACAATTTTTTTTTTTTTTTTTTTTTTTTTCATAACTTTTGACTACATGGTTAAAGAATTATTGCATGATGTGTAATTTTCATTGCTCGGCAGGCAAACCTGTGTAGTTTAGCAAAGATCACTTTTTAAAAAAATAAAAATTTGAAAAATTGGTTTTCAAGATTTATATGTATGTGGAAAGCTTTGAATCATTACATTTTCATTAATGAAATGAAAATTTTGAGTTTTAGTTTGTGGGTTGTTATGGAATCTCTATTCTAAAATAATCTTTGAAGTCCTTTATTTAATTCAATCTTTGATACTTTTGAAAACAAAATAAAAACATCGAATGTATTTTTTTTTTATTATAACATTACAACCATTGGATTGGCATTTTTCAATTCCATAAATAAATTCTTAACAAATAGGTTTTTAAAATCATATTCTAGTTCATTCTACATACTATTTTCTTAAGTATAAATATAAAATATTTTTTATTTGAACTTGTTTATATGTATATTCAGCTTATTTTTTTCAAAATATTATAGAGGGTATCAAATTTAGGATCAACTCATTTTTGTGTAAAAAATTTGAAAGATGAAATCTAACCATTTGGGAAGAGTTGAAAATACTTCTTTTTAAATTTCAAGCAACTCAACCTTGCAATTAGTAAGGTTTTTTATTCTAAAATTTTAGGAGAGTACACTCTAACAAGTAAATTGAAGGATCCTACAATTGGATTTGTTAATTAATAAATATAAATGAAGATTTTAGCATTACTTTAGGAATTTGAGTTTTTTGAAGGAGTTTTGGGCCTCAAAACGCTAAAAACCTTTTTGGATTACAATTGGGTGAAATCTAAGAAGAATATGTGAATATAATTTGGAATATAATTGTAAAAAGGTCAAATTCAAATTGGTAGATTTTTTAGAACCGTGCCCTATTTTTCAATGTTTACATGTTATAAAGAATTCAACATGCATTTTCTTTTTCTCTATTTTTTCTAGGGTTCATTTTAGAAACATATTTGGATTTATGTGATTCTATGTTAACACCTAAAAAAACAAAAAGTCCCTCAAGGTATTCTTGAAGGTTTGGGCTCACTCTTATGATCTCAATTTCTGGCAAGATTCTTTTAAGAAATTGAAATACAAATTATATTCCTACCAATTTTTTGAAATTTTTTGAAGAAAAAAAAATAAAGCTTCTTAGGAATATAATTTGTATTTCAATTTGGTATCCAAGAGCAAATTATGACACTTGAAGCACAAAATAGAGGTTGTTAGGCATTCCTAAACAATCACAAGACCTCAATTTAAAAAAACCCTGATATAAATTATTTTTGTCTACATGGAAAGATTTGATTCATTATATTTGGACTAGGGACAAGAAAGTTGTGGAGAGTCTTCATTTTGGGTCAATGAAGGCATCTTCTTCAAAAAATTACTTACGTCATTCATTTCTATATACAATTTGTATTTTTATTCAAAAGAAAAAGTTGCATGTGGTTTTAATTGCTTGCTAGAAAATTTTCACTTTTCAAATGAGTGTGTTTTAATTTCATCTTCAAATTGTTAATGGTTTAGATTTTTCTTCTATCTTAAACCTGCTTCTAGTTAACAATTTTGTGAACCCTTCATGCCCTTGCAACTTTTGACAATGGATTTTTTGAGTGAATTTTCTTACTCTGATATTTTTTTTGCACATAGATGTGCTTGGAATTTTTAGTTGTAATTAGACAAAAGTAAAGATTGGTCTAATGGTTGAATTTTTAGATTATAACAATATTAGATGATCAACATTATAGGCAAAAAAACATAGCTTTGGGGGAAGAAAATTTATAAAAAGATGAAAAATAAATTTTAACCCCCTAAAAAGAAATTGTACTGGAATCTAATGCATATCTAGTATTTTTTTAATTTAAAAAATAATAAATAAAAAACTCTCTCAAATTAAACATTTTCAAACAAAAAAGTAGAAAGCCAAAATTGATCAAATTGGATCCTAGAAATTTTTTTAAATAAATAAATAAATAATAATAATAATATATATGCTTCAATATTTAAAATTTAATAATGAATATTCAGGGTTGACGAATCTCTACGTCTGCCCCAAAATAGCGTCCGTAACCCGAACATCCGGACGCACGGACGCAGCATCCCTCCCATCGTCGGAAGGCGGACGGGCAGACGAGAGGACGAATGCGGGTGGACAGGGCGGACAGGATAGGACAGGGCAGACAAGGCGGGGCGGGGCGGACAGGACGGGGTGGATAGGGCGGGGCAGGGCGGACGGGCGGACGCGGGCGGACAAGGCGGGGCGGACAGGACGGGGCGGATAGGGCGGGGTGGGGCGGACGGCGTCCGCTAATGTCAGTGGACGCTGCAGACACAGCGTTCACGTCCGAACGTCATGTCAACCCTGTGAATATTATCATCTTTTTTGGAACATCTTCAAAAAATTTGAAATCATTCTAATTATTTTTTTGTATTCTTAATCACACTAGATTGAACCTTGTGTTTTTAAAATTTCTAAAAATATAAATTATTTCTTTTTTCTCTAGAATCAAGTTTTTTGTGCAAAGTAAAGACTAGAAATGCCCAAGAATTTTTTTTCATCCCTACTATTTATTTCATTGTAAAAGAATTATGTTTGATACTTTTCTCTATATATGAGACTACATTTCCTAAATAAAATCTTAAATACTTCTCACTTTGAAATTTTGGAAATCAAAAAATCCAACAAGTATGTATTATTGTTACCCTACAAGTCCCTAGTTTATAGAATATTGTGATTTATTTCATCCTGACAAGAATTTTCCATTGAAAATTTAAAGAGGACACATTATGTTCTCTAAGTCCTTGAGGGATTAAGAATAGAAATCAATTTTTTGTTTTTGAATTTTTTTTTTTCCAAACTTTCAATCTCAATTCTTCAATATAATTTTTTAAATTTAAATTTTTTTTAAAATTCAAAATCTATATTGCAAAATATTTAAGTCAAGAAGATTCTAAATTAAAAAAATTAAGCCAAGCAAGGTGCAAAAAAATAACATTTTATAAACTTTAAACGCAAATAACTTGCAATCTATGAGGTTAAAATTCTTGAAATTCTTTCCACACAACTTCATACTAATTAAGTGCAAGATCCTGTTGTTAGATATGCAAAAAATTCAAATTTTTTCAAAAAATTTTCACTTTACAATAAAAATGGCAGATTTCAGTGTTTTAAAGCAAAAAAGCTAGAACCGCAGCAAAAGCTACATTCAGTGCTAGTACCTGTCAATTTTGCTAATAGTGAAGATAAGCATATATGAAAGTTACGTTTCCTCCAAAACAAAGAATCTGAAGGACATAGCGCAAGGGATTTCAAATCCAGCCTTGCAATGATATTCTGTAGGCTTGCACACCTCGAGGTCATAGTACACATGGATCACTCCCGTGAACAGGCAGCTCCAAAGAAAATGGTCAAAGACGATAACTGATTCTCCAGGAACCTTCAACAGGAGCTTATTGTCTTTGGCAACTAAACTGGTATCGAGGAGCTTGGAAATGAAGGTGGAGTCGATAAGAAGCTCCAAACCATCTCAGTCTACAACTTTCCAGATCCTTGCAATGAGTAGCTAGTAGATTCAAAGTGCTTGCAACATCAGCAACACGCTCTGACAAGGAGAAGTATTGCTGCATTCGAACAGTGTGACTATACGATGATAACTGGTGATTGAATCTGCATCTGACCATACTCCACATATTTCAAGCAGTGCTCCAGATATAGCTTTCCAGAACTGCAGCACGACGTGTGGTTCGAATTGCCATAATAGCTACATATTCTGAAAGTTGCCAGACAGATCAAATGGAAGGAGCAAGTGGTGCACCCATATCAGAGGTAAAGAGCATCATAAGCAAGAAATTCGAGATGAAATCAGGAAGCACCAAAGCACCACATACATTCGACTAACTCCACAAGTCGAGCAACACAAGCATGCTTCAAGTTTAGCAACACTCCAACAATAGGAACATGCACACCAGTGACTCATTCAAGAGGCCATTGAAGTGAAATTAAAGGTTGTCACTGAACACTTGTTTCTTATTCACAGAGACAATGACAGAAGCATAGATTGCTCACTAGGAATATTCTTGTTTAGTACGGAGTAGCTCTTAGCTCGCTCTATATTTTGATATACAATGGGAAGCAATTCACTAGCTAGAATATATTCTCAGTCTCGTAATTCTATCTAGTAAGCCCCATAATAACTCATCTCCGTGTCATCTTCGGACTCATCATCCCCGCTCCAATGAAAATCGGAACATTGCTCATCCTCTGTCAAGGCTTGTTGGACCAAAAGGGACTCAGGGATGACACGAAATGGATCGGCAAACACCATGGTCGAGCCGACGCTGGACGAAGAACACTCTGAACCAGCGGACTGCACCGAGGCTTCCGCTTCAGCTAGCATGGATTTCTCGCGGGCCAGATCCATATCCATTTGGTGGCAGCAGGCTACAGCAGCGTCCATATAGCTCATGTTGGAAGGATCCACCAACGTGTCATTCTGCCTCCAGGAGTCAGAATCAGATGAAGCAGGTTCGTCCACCACCAGAGTCCCGTACATGACCTCCTCATTATTGGAGGTGGATTCGGAGTCCATCTCGGCCATGTAATTGGAGCCCATATCAACTTCAGGAACTTCCATGAAATTCATCGACTCTGCATCGTCGTTGCTCCAGGTCGGAGGCCACTCACCATCCACATTGGCCGTAGAAGAGGAGGCATCCACATTTGGAGCCTCATTATTCCCCTCTGTCAATAACTCGGCCTCAACGAAACGCAAATACTCACAGAACTCATCACTCAAAGGTGGAGGTAAGTTCCCATTTTCCCCATTGGTAGTCCAATAGGGGGGATCAACCTCAATATTCTCCTCCTCATCTAATTGGGTCTCAAGGAAATTGGAATACTCTAAATCCTCACCACTCATCTCCGGGAGCAATCTGGCACCGTGTTCAACGGGCATTAATGGATCATAGGGCACTGGCATGAATGATCCATCGAACGGTTGGTAGAATCCGTTCTCCGAGCTGCTAGAAGCACTTGGGAATGGCTCGGGCACGCCTTGTTTCCGGCAGCGAGGGGCCCTTGTTTGTTAGGACGAGGTGTGCACCAAGCGCCTTTCTTCGCCACTCCCCATCAATTGCATTTGGAATTGTTTTCCACAACTTAGGCATTTGAAGCGCGGCTGTGAGAGGTTTTTATTGTTATAGTACTTGAAGAGTGCATGGTCGGCCATTCCACAATGGCAACATTGGCGCGACAGGCTCTTTAGCTCCGGAGGGTCCTCGTTACGCTTCTTGGCGTAGGTTTTGCCCTGCGAGCGCCCGTGCGACCCCAGCGTGAAGAATTTGTGGCAATGATGGCATTGGTAGCGCGGTTGGTCCTCCTTCTTATTGTCAAAGTATTTGAAGGAGCTGTCGATAGATTCGGACCCGCAATGATAGCACCGATACACCTCCGCCACACAGATTTCCTGTGCGAATGCCATGATCGTTATGAAGTAAACTGCAAAGTGAGCTGCAAAGCTAATTGAGTTGCGAAGCAAGTTGCCAGGGCATAATCAAGGAACAGAAAGCTAGCCAGCAAAACGGTAGAAGCGCTGTTGATGAGAGCGAAGTGGAGCCCCTGGTCTTTTATACCTGGGGTGCGAGGCAGTGATGGGAAGTCATTGGCCGCCGCCTTTTTTAATGTTTTTTATTGGCCGCTGCTTTTCTGCAATTTATTTCATTGGCCGCGTCATTTTCGCCTTCCGGCCCCCCCGCCGAAGGAAGCGGGTTGGCACAGCAGCCATTTCGGTGGGATGAACGTGTGCTCGCAAATTTTTCACAAGTTTGTGAGTACACGGAGTTAGTGACTGATCTGGAACTTGATTTTTATAGCGTGTAGGCTCTAAGGACAGAAGTTTGCCTCCTGAATTGTTGATGCGGTGTTGAATGCATACATCACCCGTTTGACTGAACCGTTAGAAGATAAATTTAGCAGCCTTAGAGTTCTTCAAGCCGGTTGATGCTGATCCTCATGTACCTATAAACTTTATTTTCAACAAATATGAGGTACGCTTCTGCTTTTATAACAGACGTCGAGTGTTTCCAGTTTTTTCTACCATGCGCATAGCATAAGCCTACCATATACAGTGGTATATCTTTTCAGGCCTGCTCTCGAGTCTTTGTTCTCAGGCTCGGGTGAATGTCCTTAACTTTTTAGCAGGTTGAATCGAATCCAATCATAGGGTTCCTCATGAAAGCCAATGCTGGGGCTTGCTGGCAAGTAATTGTCCGATACAGTAAAGGCACAAATCATAATTACGGTGACCCCTTTGGGTAACTCAGTCATGGATTTTGGGTCAAGGTTCAACTCTCCTTTAGGTTGCAGTTGTCAATATCACACAGAGGAACCTCCTTGTTATTTGATTGATCGATACCCACTTGAATTTCAGCAAGAGTGGCAAGAATAAATGCCATTTGGATGGACGTGCAGACATCAGAAGCTGAAGAAGAGGTGTTTTTCAAAGCCGTGAGCCTTTAGTTATTGAAGGTCTCCATTCACTTGTGGTATTTCAGGTATGAGCTCTATTAGGAACTACGGCTCTTGCATTCATTCTTTCTACCGTGGTTCTAGTCGTGAAAATAGACATTTATACTCATCATGAAGTATTAATGGTTCGAACTTGATTTTTATCTCTACTCTAAGAAAGAGAGAGGCCTAAGCAATGGTTAGAGAATTTAGAAAGTAGTGGTGCCCCCCCCCAAAATTGACATGTATTTTTAGTAGCAATTGTAGGACACTGGGGCACATCATTCCCAGAAATAAAAATTCTTATGTCGACTTATGGTTATGGGCATCGTGTACCCTGCTATACATCCTCAAATTTAATGTCTCCATTCCAGACAAGAATCCAAAAGTGACGGTTCTTGGCTAATGATGATTTTGTACTTACCTTCCAAGTACAAATAGAAAGTTTGTGCTACTGTGAAACCGGATGAAATTTTGCATTGGGCCTAAAGCTAAAGCTAAGGTCGATTTTGGACCTCCACGTAATAACGACCCTTCCCAATAAACAGTGGAACTGTGCATTTGTGGAAAATGTGCAGATGGAGGATATACTTATTCATACAACAAAGCTTCTGGTCAAGGAGGCGGTGTATTTGAAAATCACGTAAGGTCATCAGAAAGGACAAATTGTCTTGCTTTTCCATAAAACTGCAAAAAATTCTCACATTTTCCAGTTGTATCTCAAGCTCTGAAACTGAAAGGTTGGACAAGCCAATGACCCTGACTTTCAGGAATGGATCGTGGTAAAAAACATCACAGCAACCACCAGTGGAACTAATACAAGGTTCACTAAAGCATGAGAACTCAGAAGCAGATTCAATAGTAAGCTTAGATGGCAGTTGCCATGAGGAGTAACTGAGCATCTACCTACGACCGCGTCCTCGTCCTCGTCCTCGTCCACGTCCTCTGCCTCTACTGCTCTCTACACTGCTTGGCTCTGGGACGAAGCTGAACATGCTTTGTCGAAGCTGCTCGGCTGCGGTCATCTGTTTAGGCTGCGCATCCTGCCATCCCACACATCCTCACTCAATAAATAGATCATCCAATCAGAGGAACTAAGGGCCGCTTCAGATTGCACAGGTCAAAGCAACAAACCTAAACATTTGAACCAACATTAATGCAATCAGGGGTGAGTCAACAAGCTTAAGATAATCCATTGCATTTATAACGCAGTTCTGACGAATTTGAGGTAACAGTGTCCAATCCACCTCAAAGACTTAGAATATTTTAGCTTGCCGCATAGGAGCCATGTAAGCGCCACTTCTTCAAGCTCAGTCTCTTTCCGTGGACTAGTGAAAAGACGGCATACAACAAAACAAGATAAAACAAATAAAATTGATCTGTTCCATCAGTCAAGGTGATATCTCAAGCTTGATGCTTAGGCCAGTGCAATCTGAACTGGTCCTAAGAAATCCTTGTTCTCGTTCAGAAGGAGAATGAGTTTGAAATTGTTTTACAGAACTCACATGAGCCGAGTCTTCCAAATTGAACTGTTCTTGGAGCCTCCTTGCAAGCTCCTGGTCAGAAACGGCTGCAGAATGACTAGAGTTGGGTGCTGATGTTGTGTTCTTGGCTTCCCATTCGTCCAATGTCATCACTCGCTCATCATGCTCATCAAAGTCGTCTCTACCTCTACCTCGGCGGAACCCCCTTCCACGCCCACGCCCTCTTTCACTCCCACCTCCTGCATCCGTCCTCCTGTCCAAAAGCTTCTGCGCAGCTTGTCGGTTTTGAACTGGTACAACGTCTGGTGCCTTTTCTCGTACCCTCGCTTCTGCATAAGGTGCACCTAATAGCAAGAAGATGTCAATAAAACATCCCGAGCAACATGAGGAAATCAGCATATAAGGAAGAGGATATTAAAACCATAAGGGACCTCATCCCGTCTTCTATGCTACCCCTGTTACCAACAGCTTGGTTGGAGTTCAATTCGCAAGTTGGGTGTAAGCAAGACTTGACTACATGCCTACAGTCTACTAACCACTGAATGGAAATGAGGTTGTCTACTGTCCTGTCAATAGTAGCCTACAACATGCCACTTTGAATGATTGCATATAAAATCATCATACATGGAGCCAGAAACATTTGAACTCGAGAGAGTTTGGCTCTTGTTCCCAAGGTGAACTCTTCCGAAAATCGAACTCAACATATGTTAAATTGCTTAAGGGTGACGCAAATAGTACTTCAACCTCACCAGTAGTTTGGATCCCTCAAATTTGCAGGCATTAGAACTGAAATCATACCTGCTTTGGGCTCCGGTGCCGAGGATTGCGAACTGGGTCCAGCAGTGGCTGTCAGTGACCGCGTTTGGTCAATAAAGGGCTTTTGAGGTGCAGCCTCTGCAAGAGTGGCATCTGGCACTCCTCTAGCAACATGAGGTGCATCCGATTGTGGTTGTGGAGTTCTCTCGTTCTCTTGTTTACCTCTTGGACGGTACGGTTCTGCTCCAGGGCGGATAGGAGCCCTAACCCTTGAGCTGTCTACGCTTGCACTTGCACCTCCTTCCTCCCTAATATCCTGTACAGGTCTGTTGGGTTTGATACTTGACGGTGCACCTGGTCACGAAATTCACAAGTAAGCAGAAACACTTTCACGTAGGCTTTCAAAATCACGGAAAGTCTTGGGGACACTAGTAGTATCGATGATCCATCGTGCCGTATATAGGGTATCGAAGGCAGAGTATAGACGATCCTAGTGTATATGTAAAAAAACAAAGGTCAATTAAGATCAACTCCTTCGGGACCCCTTTCTCGTCATTATACTCAATTTTTCTAGTGGCCAATCTAGACTTATCGTAAGCCCTACTCGCTCTGATTCATAGGGTTCTACAATTTACGATGATCTTTGAAACTGAAATCAACGGTCTTCATCTGCAGCGGTCTTTAACACATCGGGCCAGGAGGGCCAGCAATCAAGTCCCGGATCCTCCATAGTACAGACAAGCTTGTCTTGGAGAGGTCGCTAGTATTCAAACATAAAAATAACAAAAAGGAAAACCTATATAAACGCCTTGAAATAATGCAATAGGGTAATACAGTCTTTCAAAAATGGGTTTCTGAGGTAAATGACACGAACTAACCACTTGGTTTAGGAGCCTGAGCCTGAACCTGAGCTCCTTTGGTGGTTGAATTCAAGCCACGAAATGGAGGTGGTCCAGGGCCGCCATCTGTCGTTGAACGAGACAATGCTCCAGCGTACTTCCTTTGCATAACCCAGGCTTCATGAAGCGCTGCAACATGGCCCCCCTCAATTCGTATTGCATTTGGCTCCAAGAGGACTATCCCGCTGTGTACTGCCACTGAGCCCAGCAACGTAACCTAAATCAACCAAGAAGCCCATCTCAGCAATTCAAGTGCAAGCAGATTTGGTACAGTGAAAACGAAATCACCCACTAAAAAACCAAGGTTCACGCTTTTTAAATGGCCAAATCAAGTATCCTATTGTTAAAAATACAATTCAGAAGGGATCTAATTAATACCACCAGAATCAGTGCATGAGTAGGTCAAGAACATTTCAAGTATTTGTCAGTAAATAAATAGAAGTAGACAAAGAAAATCCTTATGTTACCAACTCAAAACAGCTAAAAATACACGAGGTCGAATTTTATGGTCCAGAAATGCAGAAAGAATTATAGTCTACCTTGGTGCCGGGCGGGACATCAACAGACAGGGAAGGAACAGATCGGTACTCGATTGCGGTCAGAAAACCGTGTCCGTCAGTAAGGCGAAGATGAAGCAGCCTCCCGGAGGTTGAGCCTGATCCCTGGTTACTCTGACTTGCATCTTTTATTGCTGCAACCTGCAATTCTCCACAAATTTAAGGAAGAGGATTCTGAAACAATTCGCGGCCTGATCCGGTCTCCTATACTAACCCTTGTTACCAACAGCAACTCATAAATTCCAATACAATCTATTGGCCATCAAACTAAACGTCTATGTCTAGTGATCTTTGATGGGGAAGCGAGTCTGTCTACTGTCCCTTCAATTGTGATCTACAGCCTCCCACTTTGAATTAAGGCATACGAAATCATTATGCAGAGTGATAAAATTGATATCAAGAGAGTTCGGCTCTTGTACCCAAAGTGATCTCTCCGGTGCGCTCTATTGCAGATCCTACATATCGGTTCCAATGCTTAAGTAACGGAAGGAGTATCCTCTACCTTACATGAACAAAACCCTAAACCCTGAACTAAACCTCGACGACGCGGCAATGCAGAAGAAACTCGAAAAATTGTAAAGGCGGAAAGGGGCACCTGCAAAACGCACGGGGTTTGGAGAGTACGCAGGCTGAGAAGGGACTGCGCATCCGGCAAGTACCGAGCGCCGATGGAGCTCAAGTCGGTATCCAAAAGCTCAGCTCGCACCCTCCTTTCAATCTCTCGCTCACTCATGCGAGCCGCAGCGTCTTCCTCTTCTTCTTCAATGTCACCAATGACGTTGCTCACAACGGAAGGCTTCAAATGCCATCCCGCCTTCTCCAAACTCTCCAGAATCCGCTTCTCCATAGAATCTCGCAACCCAGAACCCCCAATGCTCACAGAATGGTTGCTAACTCTCAAATTGCCTCTCCATCAATCACGGGAAAATCACTCGTTCTATACGAATCAATTGCATCTCAAAACCCTAAAATCTATGTTCAAACCCTAAATGCTCACGCAATGATTGTTACGTTTCTACTTGCCTCTTCATCAATCGGAAATCGGACCGAAATCTCCATCACACTGTACTCGTTCTACAAGAATCAGCTACATTCCTAAACCCTAAAACCCTGAACACCCGCCATGATGAAATCCGTTCTCAATGAGAGAGGAAACTGTCGCAAACTGGAATCCGTCAACCGTGGAGCCACTCCAAACTAGTGCAGCACACAGAATGCAAAGCGTCCAGTCTGCACTGAAAACTGTATCTAGTGTCACCAACACTAATTGTCAAGTGTCGTAAATGTCAATACAATTGTCGAGTACTGTAATTGATTTTGGTTAATATTTATTACCACTATTAGAAATATCGTCAATAATATAGAAGAGGGTTTGCATGACATCATTTGTAAAGATATTTACAATATGATTCCTTATAAAAATAACTCACCGTAACACTATATATGCTTTGCCAATGAATACAGTTTTTAGTGCAGTTTGATTATTCACGAAACAGATGCTCACGGCACTTTGGGCCGCAAACACCGTCTCCAGCAAGCCACGGTATAGAAGCCTCCAGAGCACGTGCTTCGCACGCGCGCAGTAGTCTTTCGAGTGTGCGAGTGTCGATCACGTCTGCATGCAGGCTTGTTCGATAGTCAGTTAAATTTGCTGAGGAATGTGATCGTTTCAAAACTAATTTTGTGGCAATATAAAACCGATGTTGACAGCAATATTGGTCTCCATATTCTCTGGATTTGACATTGAACCCAATACGTTGGACTTTGCCGACAATTTGTGAGTGCGAGTGTACGTTACCTCAGTCTGCATGTAGGGTTGTTCTGCTCAGTTGCATTTGCTGCTACGTGAAGGAAAGGCAATCTTGAAATCAATTGCGAGGGTCTCGAGTTTTCGAGTTTAGGCTTGAACTAAAGGAATTGAAAAAGAGGGACTGCTACAACTGTTATCTTGCATCACTGTGTGGGGAATACGATCTGATAATTAGTTGACAGGGTTTAGGGTTTTAAGGTTCGATTTTGTTGCGCTTGGAGTTAGAGGTATTGAAAGGGCGGTCAGTTTTGCAACTTGATAGCAATGCCGCAGTGCAGGGCAGACTCGGAGGAAGACGAGTCCCGGCCGTATTCCACTTTGTGGAAAGAGGCTTTCCCTGTAGGCACCGAATGGGACCAGTACGACAAAGTCTACGAGATCGACTGGGACTTCACCAACCTTGAGCAAGAATTTTCGCAAGGTGGCAAACTCCACAACCAGCGTGTTTACCTCTACGGCTGCACGGAGCCTCAGCTTCTCCACTTCGCGCACCACTCCCGAGTGATTCACATTCCAGCTGTGGTGGCCGTCACTTCCCCTTTCCCCCCCTCAGACAAGATCGGCATCAAGTCCGTGCAACGCGAAGAGGAGCTCATCGTCCCCATGAAGGAAATGAAAATGGACTGGATCCCGTTTCTCCCTCCCGACCTTGCCGTGGAACGCGTGAAGACGCCCCAAATCTTCACCCTCAAGTGCACGCAACGACGAGCGGCCTTGAAGCAATTGCATCAAGAGCGGATCAAGAAGTACGAGTATTGTCTCCCTTACATTGACTCTCCTCTTAAGGAAGACCGAACCATCGACGAGACAGTCGTTTCCATCATGTATCCCTTTGAAGACGAGGTCAAGCCGCCTGTGGTGTGTGAATTCGACTGGGATTTCGACGAGTTAGAGGAGTTTGTGAGCAACTTGGTGACTGAGGAGGTCTTGCTGGATTCGGAACGGGAGAAATTCATGGAGTTTCTGAAGGATCGGGTGGGGAATGAGAAGAAGAAAGTGAGGGTGGCGAAGCAAGCGAAGAAGAAGGCGATGGAGGAGATGAACCAAGATTTGAGGCAAGGGTTTCAGAATATGAAATTCTTCAAGTTTTATCCAGTTCGGAGCGAGAAGTATCCTGATATTACGGAAATGAAAAGCTCGTTCATTAATCGGTATTACGGCAGGGCGACGGAGGTCTTGTAAAATGGGAGAACAGTGGCCTGGTGCATGCTTTTCGTAAAGTTCATTCAATCGCTCGGTGGTTAGGGGTTTAGGGTCTGAGATTTTACCAGATAATTCATGGAGATGCTTTCCTGCATCCCTCCACCTTGGAGTTGTAAGCTTAGTGGAAGTGAGTTTTGTCGTTAGACATGAACAATAGTACTTGTAGAGAGAGAATAGTTGCGGCCAATTCATTACAATATGGGCACTGTAGACTTTGATCATCCTGAAAATACTAGAAAAAACACAGTTAATTACTGTAGCCCTCCTCTCCCTTCCAACTGAGAGCGCGCTGTCGTTTGTGGTATCATTATTTCCTGAGCGACGCCTCTTTAGTTCAACTTTCTCATGTAAAGTAAGTCTCTGATGAAAGTGTGTTGTGTGTCAGCATTATTATGTATTACTCCGTATCAATTTGAAACATGCAGCTCGTGGAATTGCAATAGTGACTTATAATGCGCGACTCCACACCGTGATTTTGCTTTTCTTGCCACGCGCGGCCACTGTTTCAAACACCCTTTCTGTGCTTCACGAATTTGTTTAGGAATTGCGTGATGCGGGGAGAGATGTGACTCTCCTACCGCCCTTGTCGACCTGCCCAGAGACCCACACTCAGCGCTCCAGAATCGTTTCCTTTTACTGAGAGACATAATTATACTGCTAAACCACGTTCTGAAAACCGTTTCATTCTTCGCTAAAGAGTTTTGAGGTCCCAAGTTGATGATAAAGGTTATATCCGTATTTCACTTTGATCGACGACACAGATACCAAACAGAAGGAATCCGAATACAGAAGAAGTCGTGTTTCACGGCCACTTTACACACATCTGAGTTCAATTTAAGTCGATTCAATTCCACAAAAATTCTTGCGAAACATTTGCATTCATAACAGTGCTGGAATCCTTACAAAACGAAAGCAAGAGGTTCACGAGTACTGTAAGCAGGGCCCTAGTTTTGCCCCGTTCTATCAATTCTTTTTGTACAGAGAAGGCTGCTTGTCTTCGAAACGGATTACGTCTATATACTTTACACTCAAAGGACCTTTCCAACGAAGGGTTTAGCAACTGTCCGGTTCAATGGAACTTAACAAGCCATTTGTCCTCAGCTGCATGCAATAGTCCTCCGCATCTTCTTGAGGGCACACTATCACAACCGCAAGCCCGTTAATGTGTGCCTCGTTCATGACATTCACAGCGATGTCAACAGTCATTCCGGGGATGGCCTTCATCAGAACTTGGACCACATACTCACGCTTGTTAAAATTGTCGTTGTGGAGCATGACGCGGTATGGAGGTGAGGTTTTCTTCTTCCTCCTACATGAGGAAAATCAATAGTTATAACACAGAATGTAGAGGATACTAAAACCATGAGGAACCTGCTTCCGTCTGGTAAACTGACCCTTGTTACCAACAGCAAAGCATCTCTTCCAATACACTCAGTTGGCCTTCAATTAGCAAGTTGAGAGAAAGCATGACTTGGCTTAAGTCTAAGGCCACTGATCTTTGAATGGAAATGGGACTGTATACTGTCAATTTTAGTAGCCTGAAGCTACCCAGTTTGAAATTGCATAAGAAATTCATACAAAATGATAAAAAAATTGACCTATTGTACTTTGAGTTCAAGATATGGCTCTTGAACCCAAAATGATCCTTCCAAAGCTCTATACTGATCTCCCAAACATCACACTCCTACATATAGTAAAATTCTCAAAATGACAAAAAGTATCCTCTATATTATCTAGAAAGGCCAACATTAAAACAACGCAAGACAATATCACAGGATTCTACAACGCAGAGCGTTTGCAGTTCAACTTACTTCAGATCAAATTCGCTCTCACGACCTGGAGTGGGTTTATCAAGAGTTGGTCTGTCCAATACACCACCTCCTTGGCCAGGAGCTGTAGCGGCACAAATGTTATATAATCCATGCACTCTCTTGTGCACTTTCTGCACTTTTTCAACACCTGCACAGAAGACAAGGAGATCTGTATTGAAGTGGAGAATTTTGCCAAATTGACCCTTAGGTCTCTCTCTATTATGCACTGTCGCTCATTCTTGAAAATTCCTCGTAAAGTCCGACATGTAAGGTAGAGCATACTGCTGCTTGATTTACTTGATCCGTCAGAGACCTCCCATCTCTTATATTGATCCCTGTTACCAAAAGCAACTCATCTAATTGTACACTTGGTTGCAAGGATGACTTGGCTAAATGATCTCTGAATGGAAATGGGATTGTCTACTGCCCTTCAATAGTAGTCTACAACCTCCTTCTTTGACATTGCATAAGAAATTCATACATAGCAAATCGGCTTTTGCACCCATATTGATCTCCACGGTGTTTGTCGTTATCACTCAAAAATCGCACTCCCTACATAATGGTTAAAATGCTCAAAGAGACGCATACAATATCTCTACCTTAAGCCCACATCCAGGTCAAGAAAATGACTGGTGATTCAAGGTAATAGTCAATCAAGTGCTGCAGAGAGCATACCATGGATTCTAGCGTAGGCTGTTGTAGGAGGGACAGTAAGAAACAGGCGAAGGCCCCCCGCCATCCCTGCAAAAGTGCTGCAGAAACAACAACCATTGGCCATTTCAGTATGCGAAGTACAATACTGTAATTCAAAAGCAGATGAGAGGTCAGGATAAATAAGAACGGCGTAGAACAACACCGATATCTGCAAATGAGAGAGTATCTGTCTACCGTATTTGTACAGAATTAAAGAAGTGTTGAGACAATGAGTTTGAATAGCAAAAAATTAAAAAGATTCGCAAGAATCCAAAATACCAAAAGCACTCAAGAGAGATACTGAGAAGGCAAGTTCGAACAAACCTTAAAATCGAATTCGAAGGACCAAAGCCCGAGACTGTTCAACTTCAAATGCGGAACGGCTATAACAACACCGCAAAGACCACAGTTAGGTCGGCGTCTCCCATTCAGAATGCGCACAATTTTATTTCTTTACAAATCACAAACCCTACTGTAAATCAAGTGAAATTGCGAAACCCTATCGGAGAACTCTCCGCTGAATCCTCTCAGCAATCGCTTTCCAAACAATGGAACGAAAACACACCGCAATCCCCAAAATTTCAACCAGTAACCAGGATATTTTTACAAAATTGATCACATAACAATGGCCAATCTTACTTACGCTCAACAACGCACGAACAGAACGAAATTCCACTCGCACGAAGCTCAAATCAGGAGACCCACCCACAAATGCCTTCAGCCCTTGCAATGACGAGGCGACTTCGGCGAACGGCAATTGTGCGCACGATTGCGAGGCGAGCCAAATGTGTAAGAAGCAAATCGTTGTCGCGAAGGGGTTGAAGGAGGAAAATGGCGAATCGAAAGGTGGGGTGGACAGGGAAAGGCAGTCGCATGGTGTGTGTGGTTCCAGAGCGAGCAGCTCCGCATGGATCTCTTTCGTCGACGAACGAACGAACCAACCAAAACAACGAACGTCAATGATCTCTGTCTTTCGTCGAAATGCGGATTTTTTTCGTTTTCTATGAAGTGCCAAAGTGGCGATATAACCGAATATTATATTGGTACTCCAAATTTCAACATTCATCCACATATTGGATAGAAAATATCACATTAGTACATGATATCACATATCCATAATTATATGTTCATTCATCTTGCGATTTTATCCAAGAATTTTTTTAATTTGAAGTTTTTTAATAAAAAACTTTATAATTTATTGTCATTTTTAGTCAAATTACTAATTTTTTGGTGCTATCTACTATCTAATAGCGCTCTTTTGCCTCCAAAAAAGGCCTTGGATGTGATACTACATTGAAATTGAAGGAAGAGATAACATAGTTGGTTATTGCACATGGAATCTTGTGAGAAAAAACATGGAATGCCATCCATCACACAAGAAGTGTAGTCAAGCATGAATGGTAACTACTTAGCCACACTCAAAAAAAATTCTGAAATGCTAGATTTTCATAAAATTTATCCTCTAAAGCAACATTGGCAACTGAAATCTAGAAGTTCTTATCTTTTGGCGACATAGGTGGTTGTCCTTAAAAGTAGGATTTATATTTTAGACCTAAAATTGAACCTCTTTTTTCAACTCCCAATTCTAACACCTCTTAATTTGCCATATACCAAGCCTTTTGGCCACATCAATACCAAACCATATTGCTACATCCAATCAATTTTTTATTTTTTATTTTGTTGATAGAATAACTTACACAATAGAATGCATGCTCATAAGGAAAAAATGGATAGAATCATTCATATTTGAATTTCCATTTATAAAAAAATTTATTACTAGTAACTTTCATCCTAATATTGATAAATCTCATATGGTAGTGCCTTTGTTGTTGTAATATTAAAGAGTGTTCAATTGTATTTTCAAAGGATGTTGTTTTCTACTTGTTTTAGAGTACACCATGTTCCTTTGAAATCAATCTATAGAAAGAAGATATAATATTATGTAGAGTGTTTTCTTTTTGGTTTATTTATATTATGGAAATTTTCAACAAATACATTCCGCATCCTTCCTATATTTGTTGTTGCCTAAGAATATTTAGACATTAGTGAAGTATTTGCCATGTACCTTTTCTTTTCCAAACTAACTAAATTGTTGGAGAAGTAGCTAAATTTTTGTAGGTGGATATTAGTGGACACATGTTAATTTTTGGCATTTTTCTTATATATTGGCATATACTCCTTTATACACAAAAATAATTTGATGTTGAAAAGGGATGTTATTTACATTATCGAAAGTTACCATTAAATACACTTTTTGACCCAAAGGTACCCATTTTTTCTAGTCATATATCTTTTTGATATTTGCAATGAATTGGTCTCATTTATCTTGACATTGTTGTCTTGATTTATGAACCCCCTTCTCCCATACACTTCCTCAATTATTTTGTAGCAATTAGTTTTAAGTCCAATCAACAAATTTCTCATGTAATTGTGCCTTAGGCAAGAAGATCTTTGCAATTGGCATCACAAAGAGTGAACATCTCATGAATAGACCACAATTTTATACTATTAACTCAACCTAACAATAGTCTGAGGTTCACAAAACTCTACATAAACATCTTAAATATCCCAAACTTCCTTTTGAGTGGCCATAATATTGTGGCATATGACCACTTGTGAGGAGGTTTTGGATACTCAAGATATTGACACAGTGAGTTTGGTGAACTTCATAGACTTGTATTAGGCTGAATTTATCGTATTGAATGGTGGTTTGCTCATAATATGCTCATTCATTGTGATGCAGAATAAAAAAGACCTTGTTGTCCAAGGAAAAAATATATGAAGAGAGTGTTGATTAAGCCTAAAATCAATCACTACAAAAAAATTGAGGAATTTGTATTAGAGAAGGGAGTTCATAGATCTTCTCTAGGGCTACAAAAGGTGTTTTTTATCCCTAATGCCTACAAATTTTTTTGAATTGTAAACATACAAATTCAAACTAGACATGTTAGAGATCCCATGCATGGAGAAAGAAAACACAACAATATCTCTTATATGGATTGAAAGAATACTATGTTTAATCAAGCAAAAGTGGTAAAACTATAAAAGTAATTTGGAGTCTTTCAATCTTTTTTTCACATGTCAAATATAAAAAAATCGATCACCAAAAAAATATAAGGTTAAAGCACATAATATAGATATTCCCAATCAATTTACAACTCCTCAAAATCTACTCTACAATTTTTTTAAATGAATTTTTAATGTGATTTTTTCTTCAAAATCTAGTATATTTGAGGCTTATTTCTAAGAGCCTTTAGTCAACACTAAAAATTCAAGTGAGATTTGCATTGGATACCTTTGCACAAAATCTTAAATAGAAAAATTATAATCATTCATTTTCAAAATTGGATTTTTGATGCTAAAACTAGACTTAAAAAAATTGGCAAAAATATAAACTACTGAAAATAATAACTTGATTAGGTTGTATTTAACTTCAAAGTATTGTAGACACTAGAATTTGGTGCCTCAAGCATTATACGTATTAATGAAATTGGAATTTGACACAAATAGGGGCATTCTTTGTCCACTACATAATAGAAAGTTTGAAATGTACACCAAGCATACAAACTTTACATATGGTAGAAATACCTATTTTGAACAGCTTTTTTATAATGGCTTTATCAACTGACCTACTATGGAGAACAATTAGATGTACCAATTCATTGAAAAAGATTCTTTGTTTGTACCTTCTCATCTTCTTATCTCTCTTCCTTCTTGACTTAGGAAGAAATGCCAAAGCCAACCAAAATAGGTGAATTTATGAGACCGGAATGGATCTGGATGAAAAATCCACATTTATATCGATGAAAACATTCATTCTTAGGATTTTTTTTTCATTCTTCTTCATCCTTATATTTGCACACATTGACTCCAATTTCTCAACAAATTTTCCATATCCTTTAGGTTGAAATGCTTAATCCTTAAACAACAAGCTAGTCGTCGTGGAAATCATTTGTTTTGGTATAGTGTGAATTGTTGGCTTAAAAAAATGCAAAAGCACTCATTAGAAGACAAACTATTGTAGATGATCTTCCCTTTTCACACAAAATTTGGAGGATGAATAGTTATACTTTTGTCTTCCAAGGAGAGATGGAGAGGTTATTTGTTATTCATCAGCCAAAAAATGTCTTTGGATTCATTTATAGATTAACCCCTAAATGCCCAAGGCTTTTTTTTTTATTGCTTTTAGGAATTTGCTCTAAATTGAACAAAAAGACAACATTTTGATAAATTGTATTAATTTTTTTGAAATGTAATTGTACTAATTCAAACTAGACTATATACTAGAGATCACATAGGAAAGAAAACACAACAATATCACTTACAAATTGAAAGATTATAATGTTTGATTATGAGGGTGTTAAAGCTATGAAAATGATTTGAAGTGTTTCAATCTTCTTTTCACATGTCAAATCTAAAAAATTGGTCACCAAAAAATATGAGGGTAAAGGACATATCTTGCATAGCCCCGATCAATTTATGGCTTTTCAAAATCTTTCCTACAATTTTTTTAAATGAATTCCTAATGCAAATTTTTCTCCAAGATTTATTGTATTTGAGGATCATTTCCAATAGCTCTTAATACTACAAAAAGTCAAGATTGCAATGGACACCCTTGCACAAAATCCTTAATAGAAAAATTATAATCAATCATTTTCAAAAATTGGATTTTTGATGCTTAAACTAAACTTCAACAAGAATTTTTCTAAAATAGAAACTACTAAAAATAAAAACTTGATTAGATTTTATTTAACTTTAAAGTTTTGCCAACACCAAAATTTGATGCCTGGGACATTTAGGGGTTAAGGTTATCACAAGTAGGTACTTCCATTAGATGAAATTTCAGCCCCCTAAAAGACTACAAATTTCTTTGCATTCCAATGAGTTCCCAAACTTTCTGAACTACCCCACAGTAGGGCGTGACGTGGCAAAGAGACTACCATGTCATTTAAAAAAAATTTAAACTTTTTTTTGCATTTTAATTTTTTTTTAAATTTTAAATTCTGACAATAACCATTCCTGGACTCCTGGGGAACAGCACTGGGAACAAGCCTGAGACGGCCCTCCAGAGTCCAGCCCCCCCAAAACATGTAATGTACCTCAATGGCACAAATATGATAGCTTCTGAATTGCGGCACAAATTGGGTCTCCTACCTTACCAAACATACCACACGGCCCTCACAGTAGTTGCACTATCTGCCGAACTGCATTTACAATGGTCTTGACCACCCAGTTCTGGTCAAGTTTGGTAGGAGACCGGTGATCGCGCTTGCTTGCTTTCTGGGCGATCTCGGATTTTCTGGCACCCGATTTGGGTGTCAATTGCTGAAACAGGGGATGCGAATGAGCTTACCATTTTGAAATTTGTAGTCAAGGTTTCAGTTGCTAGCTAGAGGCGTTTGTGTTCGTGAATTTGCGAATTGAATTTCAGTGCAGAGAGCTTGAGCATTTTCGAAATGGGTGACGAGTCGCCGTTCCGGAACACAGTTCTGAAGGACAAGGTGGCGCTCATCACCGGCGGTGGCTCAGGGATAGGGTTCGAGATCGCCACTCAGTATGGGCTTCATGGCGCCAAGGTGGCTATCATGGGCCGCCGCAGGCATGTTCTCGATTCAGCTGTGGAGACGCTGGAAAGTCTCGGCATCAAGGTGAAGACGCTCTTGCCATGCTGTTTGATAATGATCTTCAAAGGCGATGGTGCATAATTGGAAAGCGTCTCTTTATCCCTGAATTTTTAGGTCTCATGTGTTTTTTCAAGCTCTTTTGAGTAGGTCATATAAGGTAGAGGCTCCATTGAGCAGATGGGTGAGCTTTGAATTGTGCTAATTGTGAAAATACTTGATTTAATTTATTGATATTTGTTTTTTTATGTTGTTTTGTAGCTTATCACAAAATAAATGTGCAAAATTTTAGATGATGCAAGTGTCTAGATTGTTGTGGGGAAAGGTTCAAAGTTTACCCTTTCTCCCTTACTGCATGGTGAACGGACACCTTCCATTAGGGACTTTCTTTATTCCATTTTTCTTTTCTTTTGACCGACACACATGTTCTTCAGTGCTTCTGGCGATGCAAAATTATTTCCATTTGAACTGTTATTTTTCACAATATGGTCAATCAAATTGGTCATTTCGGAATCGTGCATTCTTGGGTCTATTAGAAGTTAAGATCTGTTGTGGTGTGTGGGAGAGCAGGCTATAGGTGTGGAGGGGGATGTGCGCAAGAAGGAAGATGCTGGCCGTGTTGTGGAGACGGTGGTGAAGGAGTTGGGCAGGCTCGATATTCTTATAAATGGTGCTGCAGGCAATTTTCTGGTTGCTGCCGAGGACCTGTCTCCGAATGGCTTCAAGACTGGTAAGATTGCTGGTTGATTTTCGATGTACTGTGAGTGGAAACGATTTGTGGTGTGCAATCCATTTCTGTGACTTTCATTTTCTTAAGTGGTTTTATTATTATAATGAATTTTTCAATATTATCTTCGTTATTAATTTTGTTTGGGTCACGTCCCCAAGTTTGAGAGGATTCTTATGCACTAAAATATGTGTTATTTGGATACCAGATGACCGGATTATCAGTTGCTGAAGTTGGAAGTAGTAGGGTCCCAATCTACGTTGATTATTCTTCAACTATGAGTATTGCATCTGTTATGTATCTCGTGGAATGATCTTTGATTCAGATAGAGCCATGAGTATTGCATCTACAGTGTATCTCATAGAGTCATCTTTGACTGTTCCAGAACCGAAAAGTATCTCATTTTGTACAAGTTTCGCATGTTTGGATGGCACTTGCACTGTAAGTGGGCAATTTTCAACCCATAGGACAGGACCCTACCTTCTTGTGAATTCTTTGAGCTCTCGTTTGATGTTTCCACCTTGGTGAAAATTGTGCAGTGATGGATATCGACGCCGTAGGGACCTTCACGATGTGCCATGCAGCCGTGAACTACCTAAAGAAAGGAGGTAAAGGAAAGGGTCCAACCGAAGGGGGAGTGATCATCAACATCAGTGCCACATTGCATTACAGTGCACATTGGTATCAAATTCACGTTTCCGCTGCTAAGGTGTAGCTCTACTTTTCTTCATTTGATATTTTTCCATTTCAGATGTTGAGAAAGATGCTTTGCGTGTCACCCGGAGAGGATTGGCATTAATAAACTCGTCCTTCCTCTAGCTTCTAGTTTGAAAGAAAACACTTCTATTTGCTTTCTACTCTTGTAGACATCACTAATATAGGCATTGTGCATCATTATGGCTCGATAATCAGCGGCTATTATTGAAGCTTTTGTTTTGAGATGCAGGCAGCAGTTGACAGTCTTACAAGAAGTTTAGCCTTGGAGTTCGGTACAGATTACAGTATCCGCTGCAATGGTATTGCTCCAGGTCCCATTTCTGGTACTCCTGGCATGAGCAAATTGAACCCGGAGGAAGTTGGAAAGTCCACAGATATTGTCCCTCTTGGAAGGATGGGGGAAAAGTGGGACATAGCCATGGCTGCTATATTTCTTGCAGCTGAAACAGGTAAAGTTTTGTTGTGAAGCTCAACAATCACGAGATTCTAGTATACGATTTTTATTTTCTCGGGGATTTATTGATGCTATACAATTGGTTGAGACTTACAAATTGATACTACAAATAGTTCATTTATTAGGAGAGCTAAGGTTGTGAGTCGACCGTGTACGATCCTTTTTTGCAAGGTTGTGAGTGAAGCTGACGGACAACCCCCTAAGTGTCCCTTTGGAAGCTAATACGAAAACTAATAATCAGTTATAGTAACTTCAAACACATTCCTCTGTTTAAGGTTAATTTCTCCTTCCTATTAGTAGATCTTATTATCTTCCTTGAAGCTTGCTGAATGATGTAATGACTGAATTTGACTGTGCATGTGGCAGGTAATTACGTGAATGGTGCAGTCTTACCAGTAGATGGTGGCTCATGGTTGTCAAAACCACGTTTGGTTTCCAAAGAGCAATTACGCGAATTTGGTCGCGCAGTCGAACAGAGGTCGAGGACTGTGAATCTGCCAAAGAGCAGGCTGTAATGTTATTGCAAGTGGCTTAATTGTCTTGAAATGACTGACTTGCACTGGATAATAGAGAACCATTGTTCATTCGACTTCCAGGCATTAGTCTATGACCACATTTGAATTTGTCACGAGGGTTCTGTGTAATCAGAAATGAACCTGAATAGACGGGCTGTTGTTGAACCACGTTCAGTAGGTGTGAGCATTCTGGAGCTAAAGAGCTCATAGACTTTACAAAGATAAAAATTCTTATTTCATTGATGAAAAATATGATGCATTGCTGGGAGTTGTGCAGAGCTAATTTCTGTCCTCGATCGTGCATTCCACAATCGGCTCTTCTTCCTGTGTGATGCCATGAATTGCGCTTACATGTCTATATTTTTTATTGCAAGGTGTCTGAGTACTCTGCATATTAAGTGACTGATAGTGAAAGCGTGCTTTGAACTGGGTACATCAATTTCTTAGGGTTTGGTGAGAGAACACAAGATGTGACACCAAGAAGGTGTGGATGCTCTTGTAAAGAATGTTGCTTCATATTTTATTTGCACACATAGTGATAAATATTAAAAGATGAATTAATACCCAGTAGATGTTTGCATCTT
The DNA here is from genome assembly GCA_963969395.1 of Pseudoscleropodium purum. Lineage (NCBI taxonomy): Eukaryota > Viridiplantae > Streptophyta > Bryopsida > Hypnales > Brachytheciaceae > Pseudoscleropodium > Pseudoscleropodium purum. Next base: position 18,498,516 of record OZ017803.1, read on the forward strand.
TTGGGTACAAAAGAGTACATAGTGACAAAAGAATCAATTTGAGAGAAACCACATATGATTTTCAAAAGGGGTACATGTGGCATTATCCCATTGGTTGTTAAGCTTTTACCAAAAATTAAAAGGAATACACACATAATTTTTCTACTAGTTGTGAAACTTGTGATCAATAATTTGAGCAAACTCCTCATATGAAATGAATTCATGAATTCAACTTGTGAAATCCACTCCAACTACCCATATTTGTATTCATGGAGAACTTGTTGAACTTGCAAACCATATGGGATATATTTATATTTTTTTCCTTGCAAATGCATATGTCTTTTGTATCCATATTCTACAAGTGTATCCATATCTTTATTTTGTAGTCTAAACCTGCATCTATATCTTGTAACCATATCTGCATTTTGTATTTGCATTTTGTACCCAAATTTGGACTGCCAAGATCATTTGTTCTTTATGCATTAATGACTTTGTTTTTTTCAAACAATTGGTGGTATTTAGGGGGGGAATTTTTCCTAAACTCAAATCAACAACTATTGATTTTTTTCAAATAGGGGGGGGGGGGGAATTGAAATATAAACATTATGTTTGCATCTTTTTAGTATATATTGTTGATTGATCCCAATGATTTTTTTTGCAATTTAATTAATGCCCAATTGCCTCAAATGAAATGGGCGGCTTCAAGCCGTTAGGAAAAAAAGAAGTCAAATGTATTTTAAAATGCTAGATTGGAATCATGGCTTTACACACTATTGCCACAATGTTTCCATAACCTCATTTTCTCTATTGTGCAAAGCTAGCACATTAAAAAATACATACTCACAATGGCCTCCTTCAATTCTAGCCCCCCAAAATGAAGGAGCTAGGAAACTAAGAACCTTCTTGAAAGAAAGACTATATAACCATTGATCCAAAAATCCAAAAAAACCCACTAATTGACTCCTTCAATCATTTATCATTGTAGTTGCTCTTGGAACAACTAGCCCCCTTCCTCCTACATCACAAAGTTCTACTCGAATATCATTTGGGGCTAAAAAAAATTAAGGAGAACTAGAAGATCAATTTGAGAGAGGGAATACTACAAAGGCACCATGTGAATTATGATAGGCATAATATTATTTAATAGGGCTATTAGTTCATTATGAAGCTTTCCCACGGTACAATCTAAGAGGCAAACAAAAAATAGGTTGAGAATGAAGAATCCAATGTGTTAATCTATTATGAAAGTTGAGGTCAAAAAGTGTCCAAGAGATGACTTTTAAGAGCATTGTACAAGTGAAAAATGTATATATTGGGCCAAAAATAGATCGTTCTTGAGTAGCTATGTTGGTGATAGGTCTTGTCATTTTAGAGTTATTACACTCAAGAAACAAGAAGCTTAATCATATTTCAATGTGTGTTATATTATTATCCAATTTATTTAATATTTAATTATTTGCATATAAATAAATAATACTTTGGCACCAATATTGAATAATAATATGGAAAGAGCATGATTTTATTACATATAGTTCATTTGTAGTTCATCTACCATATTGCAGATTCCAGCATGTTGAAAACTTTATGGAACTTGATTTTATTACTCTTTCATACACATGAGAAAATAAACAAGTTATATTCAATTTAAGAATCCAGAAATTCACTTTAAGAATCCAAAAATCATCATATATCCTATAGTATTATGTATGTATGAATCAATAAAGTGTATATTTAGTTGATCTTAATTTCAAAGAGTAGTTTTAAATTTGGAGTACATGAATTGTTGAGCCCACATACACATGAAGATAATGGAATTTAACTTCATAATTACTACAATACTTCAAAGTCTTTGCTCAATGCTTGAGACATCATAGCATATGGGCCTAGCCATAATATCCTTTACACAAGACCTCCCAATATGACTATGAACAACATCCCAAGACACAATTTCAAACTCACTTACTTTGACCGTGACTTTAACTTCTTGGACAAGGCAATGAGAGTGTGTGAAAGTACAACAAAAATTAATAAATAAAGAAGCTCAAAAGAGTTGCATTGTATAATTTGTATTCTTTAAATTACCAAATTAATAGACTTCAATTTTTAAATTTAAAGATCCAAAACTAATGGTTTTAGAAATTATAATGTTTTGAGTTTAAAGGTTAACAAAATTTGAAGTTCATAAGGTTGTAATCTTAGAAGTTCACAAACTAGTGGATCAAACCAAGTCTTGAAAATTGCAAATTATAAATTTTTTGAAGCTTTCTAGATTACAAAATTTGAAAGTGTAATATTTTTTTAATAAATTGACATAATTATTTTAATATTATTAAAGTTTTAACATGATAACAAAATTTTAAATTAATTGTAGTTATTTTGAATCTTTCTATTTTCTAACTAGCCTAGACTTTTTATGTTTACAAATTTATAATTTACAAAGTTAAAAAATATATATATGATAAATAAAGTAGTACTTTGTTGTCTAATTCATTTTAATTAGTTTCATTTTAATTCAAGACAATTGAGTTAATGTTTGAATACTAATTTAGGGCAAGTTGAACTATCTCTTATAGCTCAAAATTATATCAAGAGCCCTCTTTTTTCATAAAAATTGAGGAACACTTTTACAAATAGAACATGTAGTGTTTTGAAAGAACCTAATGTATTAAAAGTATATAATATCTATTTTATGGATTTTTTTGTATGATTATACAAGACTAGTATTTTCAAACCATATAAAATTTATTTAATACTAAAACTAATTTTCTATATTTGTTCATGACCTTTTAAAATTTTCAAAAATGACACATCTAATACACCATGACACAAAATGTATATCACCCTATTCTACATTCATCCCTATGCAACTTTCAATTTAAGTCTTTTCTCAAATGAGACATCATAGTGCAATGAGGTGAAAAGACACAAACATTTCTATCCATTGCTATTAGGCCCCTAAATTTAAAAAATGTTAAAAAAAATCCAAGTCTAGTGATCTATTTGATCAGAGAATTATTATGATCATTGATGCTTTGGGATATAGAATATGATCAATATTGAATACAAATATAATACACAATACAAAATACATATAGAATACAAACAAAAACATACAACATATATATATTTGATATATGAGCATATATCCATACACACACATATATACAAATATACATATGGCTATATAATATATATTTTAGATATCCTATATTGTTTGTAAGCAAACTAATATGCCACATTTAACTACTTTTGGACTATTCATTGAATTTTGAACTGAACATTGTGGAATCCCCTAGTTGTAGGATCAAGAGTTCTCTCAATATCTTGCATAGAATTCCCAATGTTTGCATTATCTCGTGATGATAATTTTTTTTTATAATAACCACTATTAATTTTGGACTTTTAAAAGTCTAGAACTAGTTAAATGTTGCATTAATGTCAAAAAAATACAAATATGAGGTGGGCGAGCTGTCACAAGTATACTTGTCTTTTTCTCAACCAATGGAAAAGTGATATACATGTACACCCCATTTAAAGAATTTTTGAAAAGTTTAACCACCAATGGAAAAGTAACAAATGTACTTCATCTATTTTTCATATAATTATGATTTCTTCTAAAGGTCAAAGTTTCTCACATTACAATGTGCAATGTGCTCAAAAGAGGCAATAATTGATGTATATAAATTGGAATGTTTGTAGTGAATCTATTAATTATAATTTTAAACATAATTGTAGATTTATTTATTTTTACTTTGTTTTTTAACTTTGGCTCAATTTTTAAAGAATAGCTTGTTTGACTTGTTTAGACTCCTTGGGGTTGATCTCAAGTACCACAATGTTTAAATTTGTCATAATTTACACCTACTAATTAACCTAAAAATGCTCTCGAGTACAAAAAGTGTTTGATGAATGACTTTAGGGTTTCATATACAAGCAAAGAAAGCTCCTATTTATTTGTGAAAATAGTAAGGATAAATTTTTGGATGACTACACTAACTAATTCTATTAATGAGTATGAGATTAATTTACCAAAGTTACACTATTTGTAAAGTACTTAAATCAATGCAAGTTGAAATATTCCTCTATTAACCAAAAATTAATGAGAAAATAAATATTTTGAATTTTGAATGTACATGATGGCAAATAATCAAAATTCAAAAAATCTTCTAAATAATGCATAAACAAGTAGCTTGACTACAAGAGGCTCTAAGCTTATAGCAATGGCTTATTATTTAAGTAAGATAGCTATTGAAACCTCCTTAGGGTAGCTTTTTGGTGTTACAAAGATTTGCTATTAGATTTGAAATAGTACAATTTTTTTGATGTGGAAATGCTTTGCATGTAATTGTAGATGCCTATAAAAACCCTAAATCATATTAAACCTACCCTCAAACTCCCTATTTGTCCAATCCCTATCTTACAATTCCCATAATACCTTTATAATTGTCATACTTAGCTTTGATTTAGCATGAATTTTGGATAGTAGCTCCAAAAAACTTGAAACTTTGCCACATTATAGATCAGCTAATTAAATACACACATACCAAGTTTTATTGATTTCTAAAATACTGTCCGATTTTCATGAACATTTTCCTATTACTAACTTCCTAACTCTTCTCAAGCTATCTTAGAAGTTGCGATATCTAGCTTTGGTTTAGTATAACCTTTGGACAATAACTCCAAACAACTTGAAACTTTTCGACATTGTAGATCAACTATCCAAGTACACACAAACCAAATTTCATTGCATTTTAAGGTACTATCCGACTCTTATGATCATTTTACCACTATTGACTTCCTAATCCTTCACTACTTCTTCAATCCGGTTGTATTTTAGTGCATAACTTCTAGATTTTAAATTTATTGAACCTAAAATTTTGAGACAAGTTAGGAAATAAGATAAGAAAGATAAATTTAAAGTTTCATTCCATTGCACAAGATCTCAATAAGAATGAAGCTCCTTAAAATGACCTCCTTTACTACCTTTGAATCCAACACCTCCATTTCAAGCCTCATAACTTTCTTTCCATAATATATATAGATTTGAAACTTGGCATCATAATAGATCAAGCATTCAAGAACTAAAATTCAAAATCTTGTATTTATCCAACACTTCTTCAAAATGCAATACAAACACTCTCAAATCAATGTTCCTTTCAATATCAAACTACAACAAGTACACAATTCACATTTCAAAGTGTTGTGAGAGATAGAGACAGAGACAAAGACAGAGAGAGACACAGAGAGAGAGATACAGAGAGAGATGCAAAGAGAGAGACACAGAGAGAGAGATACAAAGAGAGAGACACAAAGAGAGAGACACAAAGAGAGACACAAAGAGAGAGACAAAGAGAGAGACACAGAGAGACCAACCCTTGCCTCAAGTAGACACCCAAATCCCAAAGGTGGCTAGCTGTTGGCTAATCCTAACCATCAAATACTAACCACCTGGTTATCAACTGGTGGCTAGCAAGAACAAGAATTAACAATAAGCCCCTGACACTAACAAGGTTCAATATTAAAACACTTTTTTAACAAATAAAAGTGTCTTATTTAATAAGTAGATGGCCCATATCACAACATTGAGTAGTTTTTGTTGATCCAAAGTCTCCTTCAATCCACAACTTTAATGTAGAGCTAAGAAAGGCAAAAACTAGAGTAGATATTTGAAAAATCAATTGACAATGTGGAATTGAAAATAATAACCAATAAGCTTTTGAAACTTCTTGAATATTAGGTGTTCAATGGTAATAGAGAGGCCACTTCTTAGGCCCCTTGTTTTAAAGCCTATTTCATATGCTTCCATCTAATAAGAACATTCACCCCCTTGCATGTTAAATCTCACATTTGTTTTGGTACCGTATAAATTGTTGGCTTAAAAAAATGCAAAAGCACTCATTAGAAGTCAAACTATTATAGAAGACCTCCTATTTTTATACAAAATTCAGAATATGAATAGTTGCATTTTTGTCATACATGGAGAGATTCTTTGTCATTCATCAATTGCAAAATGGCCATGGCGTTGTTTAAAGGTTTGTGGTAGAACCACCTACTACCAACAACTTTATGAATTCTATGTATGTTCTGGAGTAGTGTAAGACAATGTAAATTTTCATAATTTGACTAAGGTAGATGGTTGTAAAAGCGACCCTTTAAGGGCTGATCCGGCTTTTTCATAGGTTTGTATGAACAAAAATATTTTTAGCTCATTTTTCAGAGAAAGAAAAATGGAAGCCAAACATAACACGAGTGGTTTCATATTTTTTGAATCATTTTTGAATTAGTTATAAATTTTCAAAGATTTCTGCAGTAGGGGACCTATTTGTGACCCATAGGTCTCCCAAAATCTGTCCCTTGCAACTTCTAAAGCGATTTTTGAACCATGGAGGAAATGATTGGCTCTTAGAATAAAATAAGTAAATTTTTCTTGATTCATTCAAGAGCAACAGTGGTCCGTTTAAAAATCAGCTCCCATCCACTTTACAATCAGCTATGGGGTGGTTGCAAGGAGAGGGTCGCAATTACAGCCTCCTACCTTAGTCCCAACTTTGAAAAGAAGGAAAAACACATTCTACACTTTGGTTGCAACTTTTTCCAGCCATATAGGTTGGCTATGGGCCCTGGTTGGTAATCGTTGGTTGTACCGTAAAAGATAAAGTGACTAAATTTAGGAAGGACAATGATTTCAAGGGCCATTCCTTACATTGCTGAGATTCTAGTGACATCCTTAACACACAAGGATGTGAATACGCCAAGGTCGGCATACCCATTATGAACCCTCAACCCACTTGCCTAACATCTCTACCACTCGTACATTTCAGGGACTCACTAGCAGGATCGTTCTCTGAGGAGGAGGCTCACACTTGCCTGCCAGTCCTCTGGTGTCGAGCACGACTGGAACCTGCTCACCTGTAAACTGGGACCGACAGTTTGTAAGCTTATTCACTCGTTGCTCAGCCAGCATCTTTAAGGAGCTTCAGCCCTTCATCTCTACAACCAAATTTTTCTCACATCGGCTCTTCTGTTTTGAAGAATCTGCGCTCGATGCTGTGGAATTCGCGGATCATTGCAACACGAGGAGAACGAATCCTAATGTTGTGCAAGCTGGGAAGTTCACGTGAGACTGAACGGAGTTGTTACAATTGTAGAGATTGTGAAATTTTGTTAACCCTAAAATTTGAGAGTGGTGCTGGCAAATTAGATAGACTGCTGTCAGGCTTAGCTGGGGAAGGGATGAACTGCTCTGGAAAGCAATCAAAGGCGTTTCACATAGGATTCCAGGGATCGTCGTCGCCCTGTGTTGTCTTTATGAAGCTTTAGGTTTTCACCTGCTTTTGGTGAATTTTCCTAGTCTGTGGAAGACGAAGGAGGGGCGGTGGTGTGGATTCGAATACGGCGAAGGAACAATAGCGAAGCACTCATGTCCCGGGTGCAAGAGAAAGCACGATTAAGGGTTCATGGCTATATGAGGGGTAGGAATCGTCCTGCGTTTGAGGCTTTCGGTTTTGAGCGGATTTTTGATTTTTTGAACGGATGAGGGTCGCTTGTGTCTCATCAATGCAGGATCGGATCTTAGCGAGGCAACAGCAGTGAAGCTCGATTAGGGATTCATGACTGTGGTGATGTCGTGCTCAGCGTTACTCAATTAGGTCATGGAGAATGGGGATTTTTTGTAAAGGGGGCGGACGAAATGGCGGGGCATTGGCAATGTCGACTATGGTGGCCGCAACATCTCAGCCGTGCTCACCCGGTCGCTTCCATGGCGCTCGTCGGTTGGGTGACGTTTTCAAAACCCTGCTCTTTGGACCTCGTGATTGCGGCCACCTGCCCAATGCCCGATTCGCAATCTCTCCAGGTTCAGTCTCCACACTTGGCCTCGAATTGCGTGTTGGTGATGTTCTAGAGTTGGGTTTCTGTGTTCTCATTTAGAGAAACTTCCTGTGATTTGAGAACATTAGGTAAGGTAGAGGCTCCATTGACCATATAGGTGAGCTTGGAATTGCGCTAATTGTGAAAATACTTGATCTATTGATATTTGTTTTTTGCAATTATTTTGTAGCTTAACACAAAATAAATGTGCAAAATTTTAGATGATACAAGTGTCTAGATTGTTGTAGGGAAAGGTTCAAAGTTCACCTATGTGGGGAATGGAACCTCTCCCTTTCTCCCTTACTGTATGGTGAATGGAGGCCTTACATTAGAGAATACTAAAACCGTTACGAACCTGATCCCGTCTCCTGTCCTGACCGCCTTGCTAGCAACGTCAACTCATCTATTTATGCGCTTAATTGGATTCATTAGCAAGTTGTGTAAGCGTGGCTCGGCGAAATGTCTATGGCCACTGATTTTTTATGGAAAAGGGGCTGTCCACTGCCACTTAACAGTGCTCTACAACCTCCTGCGTTGAAACTGCATAAGAAATTCATATATAGTGATAAAAGTTTGATCTCAACAGATTAAGCTCTTGCAAGCTCTCCACAGCTCTATAGTGATCTCGTAAAGTGACACTACTAAATATATTAAAATGCTTAAAATTAGTCGAGTTTTTTCGTCATGAGCTCATCTGTAGAGAAATTGCAGTTTAGTTCGAGATCTTTTATCATGAGTACACTCAAGCTCTGTGACTATGGGACTGTTGCTCAGATGTTTCGACACGCGAGTACTCAGGTAGGCATTGATTGTATTGGTAGGATTTAAGCTCTCCAGAGTTTACATGAAGCCCTTGTCCACGTTATCTATAGTACGTTTTTAGCATGTAAGCAGGGTGTTCGTCAGCATTGGATACGTACTGTACATTGCCTGGGTGGGTGCTGCGCAGTAGACATCCAGTGTATGTTCTAGGGAGATAATGTTCCATAGGTGTACATTTCAGGGGTGGTGCGCAATCGTCCCTGGCACCCATAATTTCATTCTCGTATAGGGACCCACATTAATGTTGCTTCCTACACTGTGTGCAGGCATTAGAAAACATTTTGAGTTCTACAAGCAAAATGCTGCGGAGTCAGATTCCTACAGCAACACCCTTGTGCATTGTAGGCCAATACTACCCGTCTTTTTCATGGGACAAGGGGTTTGAGAGCCGGAGCAGCGATGGTTTAAACGGAGTAGGTGACTGTGGAGCTCAAATCTCCTCGACCAAGGAAAATAGCACGAACGCTTGTTGTTACGTGAACGACTTCAAGGATAGTCCTGTCTGGGCAACTGCAGTGTCCTGGAAGGTTGAGGGTGGTGGATTTGTGCCAAGGTTATGCTATCTTAGTGTTGAGGGTACACATTATTATGCTGATAGCCATGTGAGTGACACTACTTTGATTTTTGCATATTTAGCAAAGCAGGTTGCAGAGTCTAGTTAATCTATCGTTTGATTCCACAAGTCCTGAGTTTGTGACTGCATAATAATGTGCCGAATAGAGAGGATCATATTTCAAAGCATATTGTTTGATATTTCCTTAAGTTCGAGCTCTGTGTAGGATCGAGTATTCATTCTATTGAGGTCAACTTCGTTGCTTTGACTGCAATCTGAGGAGGTTGCTTTGTTTTTATATCTAGATTTCAAAAGTGCTAGCATGTTCTGATAATTCAAAGTGTGTTAATGGCAGATAATACTTTATGAACAGCCTCAATATGGTAGGGGTCATTTATCATGCCGCATGTGGTCCTCAGCACATCTCGCAAAGCAAGCTTGCTTGAGGTCAACGATCAAACCCAAATGGGTGATGGATGCTGAAGCCGAGCAGCAGTCGTCATCAGATATTGTGAGCTCATCACCTGGATCTTTGAAATATGATCCTCTCTATTAAGTTACATCGGTTGGGATCATTTGTTTCAGAATCCTCGATAGTGACAGGTAGGAAGTTTGGAATTTGGATGGTTTTTGTCCTCATTAAATAGATCGAGTGTTAAAACACCATCGAATTCTGATTTCCTTTACAATTGTATTATGATTTATTTTTATTTGCATAACAGCCCATTCCCTTCTGTCCCGAAATTTGTCCTAAACGCTTTTATGAAGCTGTAGTTTTGGGGATGCAGGAAAGAGTTATTGAGCAGCTCAACTGCACTTCTTTTATAGAGCAGACACTTGCGCTGTGTTTTGGCGCAGGTCCAGCGAAACCTTGCTTACTCTACAGGTGAGGCGGCTGTTGCTTTGAAAGTTTATCATGATACTATTTGGTATTTTTTTCTTTTGTTGAACAATTGATTCCTTTTAAGGGAGGGTCGATGAGTCGTCTGAGTTTGGAAGACAGTAATTGTTGGTATGAAAATGATTCACATAGTGTGTGCTTGTTGATTACAACGTGTAACATCACTCGCTCTGTGATTGTTTGGCAGTTGGTGGAGGCACACTGCTGCGACTTTCGTTGCATCTTGTGCTACTATTCTCTATATTCTTGCGCGGGCATTTTCCACTCTCTTAGATAGATGGCTATCTTTTGTCCCGTGCATTCGATGTGTCCAACAGATGAGCCACACTTGGCATGCTCTGCATCTCCGATGTCATCAGCTCTTGGCCTGGCCATTCATTCTTCTCTGGGGTGGCGCAGGGTATTTCTCTTTCCAAAACTTACTGCCTTGCAATTTACGTTAAAATTCTAGAAACAACAGCGATTTGAAAGCGATCCGACATTGACCGTAACATTTTCTTTTCTACATGACTATGATATCTCACATAAACGTAGAGATTTGAAACCTTTTCACACAGGTTCCTTCACACTACATTTTGACAGGAGATCATTCATTCTAATTTCAGTTGCCTATTTTGGTGCAGGTCTGAGCAAGCAAATGTAGCTATGGCCCACCGTTGTGCTCATAACAAGCACGCGACTTGGACTGCTATAGTGGTAGACATGGTTTTGGGAGCCATAGCCGGTGTTCTGGTTCTCTACCACGAACTGGCAATCGCCAAGTTCGTACATAAAATGATCCGAATTCTGACTAATGACATCATGCGAACTGGCTGCATATGGTTGATGGGAGTCCCTGCAGGCTTCAAACTAAACGAGGAGCTTGCTACGAGACTTGGAACTCTTGCATTACATGTAATTCAGACTTGGGCAACCTTAGGTGCTCTAGTAAAGCCGGCTCTGCGAGTATTTTTGCCAATTTTAGCTCTCTTTGGGATCTTGCTGGGTCTTACTGTTCCAGTTGCAATGCTTGTGGACACCCTACTATTGGGTTCAATACACATTGCTGCTCTCCATCAGGCTACCGCGTCCTTATACGCCAGCCAGCTCCGTGCGCTAGCTGCTCTCTGGCGCCTTTTCGGGTAAAGTATTTTATTACATTCCTGTTTCCTGCCAGGTAGTATTTTCCTGTTTCTTTTTGTGAAGCCTTCAGTTCGTTGTCAAATTTTCACCATCGTTTGAAGCAAAAGGTATGTGATATGTACGGGGATTACATCACCAATTTGGTTTCCAGATATTTGATATTTTGCTGATGAGAATGTGCAATACTATTTGAAACAGGGCTAGGAAAAGGAATCCTTTACGAGGAAGACAAGATTCTTATGAGTGCACAGTGGAGCAGCTGGTTGTGGGGTCGCTTATGTTTACCCCTCTTCTGCTGCTGCTTCCTACGACTTCTGTTTTCTACACCTTCTTTACGCTCATCTACTCCATTATTTCAATTGTTCGATTGTGCCTTCAGTATCTGATCCTCATTCTACAATGGTTTCCATATGCGGAGGTCGCACTTTGGCTCTTTCAGCCAAGAAGATTTCCGTCTGGTATTTGGTTCAAGACTCTTCATGCTGAGCAAATGAAGTCCTCGTCAAGTGAGTCACTGTCGAAGATATCAAACTGTTCAAGAGGACTTTGGAACTTGGTTCACTCAAATGGGACTGCCTCTGCTGATCACTCTACGGAGGCTGAGAATCAGCAAGAAGGGAAATCCACACTAGTTTCATCAGTAGGCATTGAGACGGCCGGTATAGGTAAATAAGCTTAACCACTCAACGTGAGCCTTACCTGAAGCTTTAAACAAAATGTTAGCTATTAAGACATGTTACTGTGTTGGCTTTTGATTATATAATTTGACTCACATTTATGCTATGATCCAGGAGAATTGCTAGCCCCATTCGCGGAGCAGCTAGGCGGAGTTTGCACTTCAAGATCGGTTGTTGCATTAATGTATAAGTCTGTCAGTGGTGGCAGGTAAATAAGCTGAACTACTCAACCATTTGTTTTAATGTTTTTTTCTCCAATGTTGGTTAATGGAACATGTTTCAACATGTGTCACATCTTTTGTTTTCAATTCCGTGCTGACAGATTACTATTCTAAATTTTCCGCGGGCTGCCTCATTTTTGACCTTCTGTTTTTGGTGTCGCAGGATTCCTTTGTCATTGGAGTTAGAAAAGGGAGCAAAGCTCCCGCACACATTCGTGAGTGTATGTAAATTTTGGAGGTTGTGTTTCGAAGCAGTTTTACCATCTACTGATGTGTAGTGTTTGGGAGCTTTCTGTGGTGGCAGCAACCATCACCCAATTACAATAGTCAATCATTTTCCAGAGCCCTTACTGTATCAGAAACCATGCGATCTGCTTACGGGTGAGAGCCCTTTCATTCCGGTTGATCATTTTGAACTGTGACTGCTGTGTGTTTCATGGTAAAAGGTTATTACGGTTATCTTCATCATGAAAAACTTATACTTCAGAAGTTTCTTTTGTTGTTTCAGGTTTGCAATATTTGTGAAACAGCAATATTCTTAATCAATAGCTGTAATTTATTGGCTTCGCTTCACCACTCAGTTTTGTGCGTGTGCAAATTATTTGTGCAGGGTTGAGTCAGAATGGAGACTCTTACAACGAGTACTTTACATCACACTAAATCGGCCAGTCAGTGAAACTTTGGCTCTGCGATCTGCGACTGCTGGTTCCTGAAGGATCCTGCATCTGATATTTCCAAATCAAATCGCTATGGAATCTTTTCAACTTGGTGAGGACGAGGCAAGATGGTTAATCTAATTCTAGTTTGACTATCATATTTTACTAGTTGCTCAAATATCGTTGGCAGTAACACTACAAGCATTTGATAAAACACTTGAATGCTCCCATCAATGTATCAGCATCCTTGACAGCTTCGTCTGGTCGGTAAATGTCAAACCCCACGCTATTTAATGACGTGTACAACAGGAGATCGAACAGAATTGAAGGTAGGCTACATTGGCCGTTCCAAGACTTGTTCCTGATTACCATATCGATTGATAGCTGCTGCATTTCTAGTGATGTTTGTGCATGGAGTTTTTGCTTTGTCGTAAGATTCTTTGAAAGCTGCTCTTATCTAGAGTGGACACTTGTCTAAGTTGACTATGAGTTCATGTCATTCCAAAAAAGCACAAAGTTGAACAAGAATTTGAATACAGATTGAATACAGTTTAGAAAAGGAGTTGTCATTTGTTAAACGTGAACCCAAAACACATTCTAACTTTTCAAATTGTATTAGCGGGGACGCAAAATTGTGTGCAGGACACTAAACCTTGCCCACGAAGTTAAAATAAGACCCCTATATTGAGCTGTGTCTAGGGTATGTTTAGACCTCTCCTAGATAATTTGGGGTCTCTGATTGGAAATTCGAATTCAAAATTTGCAGAAAGAAAATTTTGTGAAAAAAAAAAATTCCTCCATTTTCCTTAGGGTAATTCTAGTTTGTTGGGCCCATTTTGTGGGTAGGATGTAGCATACCCCAAATTGTATAGTTTCAAATAGTGTAATTGTTTCTAAAAGTCAATTTTAGATACTAGTGGGAAAGAATAATTGGTGCTAGAGGTGGTTCCATCTAGAATCCTTTTGTCCCCATTGTACTAGACTAACTACTTCTTGTAGATATTGATGTTGTTTTGAATTTCAAGGGTTGTATTTATACAAGATGTGGCATGCATTAGAAGAAATTTGAGAACTCTAAAAGCTTGTTTTGGGCTTGTTCCCTCGTAGTTGTTCCTTGTAGCAAAGGGAATGGCCTATTGTTAGAATTTGTTTTTTCAAAAAATAATTAATTAATTAATCTTCAAATGTAAAAAAGAGGTTGAAATAAATAAATAAGTTTTGGGGGGACAATGACATGGTAGGGTCTTGGCCATGTCAATAGTCTAGCCCTTGGAGTTCCCAATGTTGTAGCAATACAATTCCCAACTTGATAATTCATAGGCTTTTCAAGCCCCCAAATTTCTTCTAATGTTAGTTATAAGAAATGACTATGTTTGCGACCACTTGGGCTTGGTAATAAGTCAATAATTCACAATAGTTAATTGATACACATATGAATTCAATTTGTACAAGATAAACTCATTGTTTTATAAAGCTTTTGTTTTAAAAATCATTTAATTTGTATTTGCTTAAGGGCTATTAGGAGAAGGGAGTATCTTCTTTCCCTTTAAATTATGAAAATTTTGTTCTAGTAGAAATGAAATGTAAAACAATTAGTGCTTCTTTGTACTAATTAAATTGATTTATGTATATGATTGAATGTGTGTACTTTGAACTTTTGAATTACTAATACTATGGTTTTATATATGATTGAATGTATGTACTTTTGAACTTTTGAATTACTAATACTATGGTTATATATATGATTGAATGTGTGTACTTTTGGACTTTTGATTGAGTGTTAGTACTAGCATTTTGTTAGTAGTAATTAATGTTGAGCTAGGTGGTAATCCTAATGATAGATGTGGCAAAGGTAGTGATGATTGTTTGTGTTGATGGAATTTAGTGTTTTATTAAGCATGTATCCAAAATATCATCACTAATTACAATTGATCATAGTTATTACTACTAATTATAAAATAGTTTGTTGTATCTTATTATTGATTGAAAGTGGATCCTAAAACACTAACATGAACTATTTGGACACATGTGAGTAAGTTTCAAATTTTCAGTGAAGTACTATCTCATTAATATAATGAAAGTTTGGACTATACATATGCAGAAGGTGGCCTAAGTTAGATATGAGAAAGTAGTCTCTTGTAGATTTTCATCTTTTGTACATCTTGTGTAATCAACACCTAGAAAAAAGTGATGCTTTTGGATCCAAATGGAGGTGTTGCATTTTGGCAGCTATCAATTATGGGTATATATGCCTTACTTCGTGGATGCGTGATATAGATTAGAACTCATTGATGTAAGTCACTTCTTTTTCAAACTGCTTGAATGGAGAGATCAATGTCCCTAGTCCCAACTCTTGCTTCAATTTTTTGTACAGTAGATTCATTGTTGCAATTCAATACTAATGGTTTAAACGTGATCATGACCAATGTTGAATCATCTAGCTTATAGGCATGAATTTTCGGCATGGAAATTGTTGATTGCATGTAAGGTAGGTACACCCAAATCTGCCACTGATCTTAAATTGCCATCTACACTGTGTGTACATCTCCAAAGTTAGTTCTATACCTATGTGGAAGAAATGCTTTTAGAACCAAACTTTGTTCCTTAATAACTTTTGCATACAATATCCAAAATGCCACGTTCTTTGGTGTGTTGGAACCTCCTTTCACTTGCCAACAAGAACATATGAAAATCTGATTAGTCTAAGAATAGAAAATAGGCTTAGTAGCAAAAAGTAGCAGTTTCGGGAGTACCCACCTTACATGTTGTGGCCAGTTCATCCTCAGGACTAAATCCTTTGAATTTGCCTGTTTGTAGGAACATCAAATTTGTTAAATTGGTGATATTCCATTACTTTGGCATTGTTCACGCTGTGCAGTTTGAAACCGAAATCTATACCAGTCCTAGTTTGTGACCTGAAAGATATGTCTCAAAATACTTGGCTTGTGAAATATCGCCAATTTAACAAACTTGTCATTTAGAGCAGACTCAGGTCTTTTCAAATGGAATATGTCAAACTTGTTCACGCAACTAACCAGTGCATGCATTAGGGCCATGCGCAATGAGGCTTTGTGTGTGTTCCAAATTATGATTGAACTGGGTGAGAGGAAAACAATGTAAGAAAATAATGGAGCCTGCCTACCACAATATTTGGAACTTTTGGAATAGCCAGCAATGAATACACGGTGTTTCAAATTGTGATGGAACTGGGTGAAAAGATGAATCTAGCTCGACTGCAGCAACTCGGATCCAGACTGACTTGAAATGGAGACGCACAAGCCGTGTGAATGCGAGGCTAGAAACCAGGGACACATTAGCAATGTGAATCTTGAAACAGGGAACACACTCCATGAGCTGCATGCTAGCCGTGCCTGGGACTGTAGGAGCCAATGTGAAATCGAAAGCAACATTAGTTCTTGAAGGTTCTATTTGTTTCGACACACTCTGGCTGATGGCATGCTTGTGATTTCCGGAGCAGCACTACCGACGTACGCGGGTTCACAATGAAGCTCTCTCGGCTCTCCCTCTTGCTCCTCGTATGGAGTTATTGCTGGGTACAACAAATTCTGGGCGAACCATCTGGATCCATCTGCCAGGACATGGTGGCATCGCCGCAGTTGGAAATGTTCGTCGATGAGTTGCCGAAGCTGCAGGAAATTCACGTCTCGAATGGCTCCCAGATCACACTGGGAGCCTACAAAATTCAACAGGTGAGCAAGAAATCGGCCAGCGATCTTCAAATATTCCAACACTTGCAGCAAAGTCATTGTTACGAAGAAAGATGAGATATTCCAAATTCGAGTCTTTAATTTCGATTAGTATTGCGATTATGTGATTTTTGTCTGCTCTCTTTCAAAATTCTCTGTGATTGGTAAATCGTTCACAGGAGAAATTCAACATGGAAATGGGAAAATGTCCTTTTGTGTCCAAATTAAATTCCATTCCTTTTGTATCCTATTCTTCCCTCTCCAGACATTACCTATGGAATTCTTCAAAACTTCCATAGATGCCTGGATATTTTAATTTGGATGTCTTCTGTGGTTGGAAAGGAGTTCAAATTGACACGGAGCTAGAAAGCCGACCGCGTTCTCGAATGCCTCGCTTCGTAAGTATACTTGCAACAGGCATTGGATTCTGATATGGTGTGGTTGTGTAGAAATTGCACAGGGACTTGCCATCCACGACGCTGTACGCATACGGCACAACAGCGCAGACCGCGACCTACCCCGGTCCAACGCTCGAAGCCATCCAGGACCTCCCCATGCACGTCCGCTGGGAGAATCACATCCCCGACGCGACGCACATGCTCACCGTCGACCCCACCGTGATGTGGGCGAATCCCAAACGCGGCGGAGTGCCCACCGTTACGCACCTTCACGGCGCAGCCGTGGCGAGCGTCTCCGACGGCCACCCGGAAGCTTGGTTCACCGCTTTCGGAGACCACGGATCGGCTTACACAACACAGAACTACACGTACCCAAACGCACAGCAACCCACAATGCTCTGGTACCACGACCACTCAATGGGCATCACAAGGCTAAACATTTTGGCAGGCTTGACTGGCGCCTACATCATCCGGCCGAAGGCGAATCCACCGGCGTGGATGCCGGGAAAGGATGACGAAGTGACGCTGATTCTTCAAGACAAGGCAATTTATGCGAACGGCTCAGTGAATTTCCCCACAGTGGGGCTGTCGGTAGATAATCACCCGCAGTGGTGCCCAGAGTATTTCGGAGACGTGATTCTCGTGAACGGGAAGGCGTGGCCGTACCTGGTGGTGAAGCCAAAGAAGTACCGGCTCCGAATGCTGAACGCCGGAAACGCGCGCGTTTACGAGCTTTCGCTAGGGAACGCAGCTGCTTTCGTGCAAATCGGCAGCGATGGAGGCCTCCTGTTGATTCCACAGCATGTACAGATTCTCACGGTCGCGCCGGCCGAGCGAGTGGATGTCATCATCGACTTCTCATCGATAGCGGGGGAGAATGTCACGCTGCATAACAGTGCGCTTGTGCCGTACCCTGATGGCGATCCCGTGTTTACTCCGAATTCCACCCGCAGCGTCATGCAATTCAAAGTGACACAGGTGGAAGCCCATACACATAATTAGAATGATCTGACGCATGAATTCTCCACCTCCAATGTCGTTCGAGTTGTCCAAATCGTGAGAATGTGACGTTATGGCCGGGAGCATGAAATTTCTCCCAACGAGGTGGTTCCATGTTGGGAAGCAGGTTAACAATGCGGCCAGTAACACAGGTCGAAACCCATATACGCTGCTTAGAATAATGTGACGCATGCACTCACCACCTTCAATTTCATTCAAGTTGTCGAAATCATGGAAATGTGAAGCTACGGGAGCTTGAAATTTCTCACAACGAGGTAGTTCTATGTTGTGTAGGTTAACAATACGGCCAGTAATACAGGTCGAAACCCATATTTGCGGCTTAGTCTGACGCAAGCATTCACCACCTTCAATGTCGTTCGAGTTGTCGAAATCGTGAGAATGTGAAGCTACGGGAGCTTGAAATTAAATATCTCGCAACGAGATAGTTCTATTCTGTGTAGGTCGACAATGCTGCTAGTGACACAGGTGGAAGCCCATACACGCTGCTTCGAACGATCTGACGCATTCACCATCTTCAATGTCGTTCGAGTTGTCGAAATATGCGAATGTGACGCTATGGGAGATTGAAAATTTCATCTAACGACTTAGTTCTGTGTTGTGTAGGTTGATGATGCTGCGGACATTTCCTCCCCACCCATCCCTCCTCTCCTCCGCGCGCCCGACCCAGTCACCAACGTCACGGGCGCCCTAGTCCGCACCCTCACCCTGATCGAGCACACAGACCCGAACGATTTCCCAACAGGCTCCCTCCTGTCCAACCTCACTTGGACGGATCCCGTGACGGAGACGCCTGTTCTGGGCTCGACCGAGGTCTGGGAGTTCATCAATCTCACGCCCGACGCGCATCCCATGCACGTCCATCTCATCAACTTCCTAGTCCTGATTCTGCAAGCGTTCAATCGGACGCTGTATGAGGAAGGCGGATGTCATTTGTTGGAGAGGGATTGTATGAGCGCGGATCCTGTGGCGCCCATGGCGTATCACGTCGGATGGAAAGACACCGCGACGGCGTTGCCGGGGTTCGTCACGCGCTTGCTGGTGCGATGGAGCTCCCTCGGCTATGGCGATGAAGAGGAGTTTCCGTTCGACGCGACTGCGGCGCCGGGGTACTTGTGGCATTGCCATATTCTGGATCACGAGGACAATGCCATGATGCGTCCCATTCAGGTAGTGAGGAGATAGAGGGCGTTGCTTAGTCGTGGAGGCACGCCATAGCTGGTTGCTTGGAAGAGGCCATGCAGAATTTGGACACTTTATGAATAAACTATGAATTTTCAAAGTGTTAAAATAAGGGAGGCAACCCATTCCTGACCATTTAAGCAATTTCTGGTATCTGTAGTGTGTGTTCTTCACATGGTAAATTTTCTCATGTGTAAAAATAGGCAACAAAAGGTTTGCTTAATTTTCCAATTTTTTTTTTTTCAAAATTAAGCAAACCTTTTGTTGAAGATGAACTTTCTCCCATACTGGTGATATAGACTTTTCTCTTTTCCAACAAAGAGTTGATTGAAATATTGAGAGTCTTGTTAGCCAATCATAATGTACCACAATTAGGTCGGGAATTGCGCCATAATTAATCATTGCTCATCTCTTATGTATAGAAAGAAAATAGCCTACATTGTCAAAATGGGGTGTTAGTCAGAGGTGGGTTGCCTTCTAGAGGTGTTTTTATAATTGACCAGACTTTGACAAGTGAGTAGTGGGAGTACATTTTAGGCATAAATCTATAGAGGTTGATTTTAGAAAGGGGTCAAAATTAGATGTTGTTACCTTACACCAATGTTTTCTTGTAAAGGATTTATCACTCAAAAATATGCTATGCAAGTCTTTTTTGAGGGAATGTTTGGTAATAGCCATTCCTTTATTTTCAATGGAGGAAATTACTCAATTGCTTGGTACTTTGCCAAACATTGGGCAAAATAACTTAATCCCAAACTGCCCAATTGAAAATGCATTTCAATACTATGTATGGAGCTTTTAATCGCCCATGTAAAATTAAAGCATATTGCAGCTCCCTATTCTCATGTTGTAAAGTGTTCAAACTGAGACTAGATTTGAGAATTGAAGGCAAAAGCCTGGAAACTATTTGCTTTGTCATGCCATCTACATTCCTATCATGCAAACCTCCAAAATCATCTTAAGCTTGTACTTACAAGGAATTGAAATTAATTGCCATAAAAATTTTCCATAGGTGACATGGCATTTTGAGTGGTGCTCAATTGAGTAATATGGAATTCTAAAGATGAATAAATTAAGCCCTAAAGTTTTGAGACCTTTTTAAAAAAAATTAAATTTTTAAACACTTCATATTTTCATTTTTTTATTGCAATGAGCAAAACCACTTTGCAAATTTTTTTTTTTGCATATTTAATTGTAGAATCTTGCATTGAAACTAGTATAAGAATGTATAGGAGAAATTTTAGAAACTTTTACTAAGTAGATTGCAAGATGTTTGTGTTTATCAATAGTGAAGAAAATGGGTTGTTGTGCACGTTTGGCATGACTACATTATTTGCGACTTTAAATCTTCTTAACTTAAATTTATTGTATAAAGCATTTTGATTTAAAAAGAATTAGTGTTGAAGATTTGAGTTGACACTTTTGAAAAAAATAATTCAAAAGAAAAACTTATTTTCATTCCTCAAAAAATTGTTAAGTAGAGGTTGGTATAGGATTGAAGGAAAAACTAAAGATAAAGTTATTTCTAAAATATATTTTCTTTTTACTCAAATAGAAACTACCCCCTTAATGCCTTCATCCTATTTTTATTTTTTGCACAATTTTGCTTATATTTTTTTACAAAAACATCATTTACCACAATTTCATGAAATTGGCCATTGAGAAAGGTTGTCTTTTCAAGATTCAAATTACATTGGATGAATTAGAAGTTAGTTGGACTACACAATGTTTGCAAGTCTTCTATTTTTCATTTAGAATATGGATGTTAGAGTGCTTTAGGATTAAGCATCATGAAAATCAATGAAAGCAAAATTTACAATTCTAGAAAATTTGAAATTTATTTTCCAATTTTGACTCTACATTAAAGTTTGCCCTATACAACATTCAGTAGCATTCAGAGAGGTTGCCTTTCCCTCTCCAAAGTTCCTATCCACAAAATTCATCTACATGATTAATATACATGTCAATACCAAGACAATTGCAATACATTTATAGTGTGCTCCACTTTTTTTTTTTCTATTTTCAAGGCCAAACATAAGAATCAAAAAAAAAATATGGAGGAAAATGGATTTTAGCAAATCCAAAGAATCCCTAGACTTAAATATCAATGAAATCAACTACTACCAATACCATGTTTGGTGTTGAAAAGTGAGAAGAATTTTTTTTTATACCTACATGAGGTGGTAGGAGGTAGAACAATCCATGTGGAATATGTAATTTAGAATTTGTAGTTTTCCAATCACTTATAGTTAAATGAGTCAAATTAAAGTAGGAATTGTGTTTGAAGAAGAATTTTAGACCTCATTTAGATATAGTATAATAACTTTTAAGAAAAACCTTTGAACTAAAAAAAGTTGGGAAATTAAGTTAAATTTTATCTCCAATTTTTTTGGGGGGATTTTGAGACTCCAATCAAAAGCTATAGATAAATTTTAGAGAGGGTTTAGAAGGGACTTTGTTTTTGGCAATTTCAAACATCCTCACTAAAATTTGTCTATAACTTTTGATTGGAGTCTCAAAATTCCACATAGATGTATGTGGAATTTCTACTTTTCACTTAACTATGAGTGGTTGAGAAACTCATTAGAGAAAATTGTAGCCCTCTAAAGGGCCACTCCATAGCCCTCCAAGGACCCCCCAAACATTGATTGTTTTGCTTAGTAATTTATTTTCTCTAATTCCTACTCACCCTCTGTTCCAACATCAATTACTATGATTATCTCAAAAATTGTCAATTCATTAACTAGGGTAGCACAAGATAGCAGAGACATTGTACAAGGTGCTAGTACATACAATTTTCAATTTGAAAGTTCAACCAATGAAGTGGATTTTGTACCACATACATAATTTTGTATCACAATCAAATTTATGCCACTTAGTGAAGTGTGTGTAAGGGAGAAAAGAAAAGCTATTTATGCAAGTAGAGTAGTAGTAGATAAAACAATTCATGTGGGATATGTGAATTAGGACTAAAAGGAGCTTCATTGCTCATGGTTAAGTGAAAATAACAGATATTCTGTGAAAATGGTGACATTCCCTCAACATTTTTCCATGAATTTTCTAGGACTAGTATAGATTTCAGACCCTAAAACCCTAAAATCTAGGATAGGTATATAGTTTAGAATGCATGTCCCAAACCAAAAAGTGCCAAGTTTGTGGAATACCACCATTTTAATGAAATATCTGTTAAATGTAGAAATTGTGTTAAAAGTCAAATTTCAGACTTCATTTAAGCATAAGAGAATTAAAAAAAAAATTAAACTAGGAAAAGTCGGGAAATAAAGATGACTTTCATCTCCAAAAATCCATTTGAGATTTCAAGACTTTAGCTTAAAGTTATGAACAAATTTCACTATAGGTAGATTTTATTTGCACTACATGAAAATGTTTCCATATATTTGTTGAATATTTCCAAGGTAGGCTTGAATGCTTGATACAATTGGTGAAGTTGCCCATCATTATTGTATTGAACTTTGACCTTATATAAAAAAACTTAAACAATATGAAATTGAATGCAATAAAATAAAATTTCAAAATTATTAAAAGCACCAAAGTAAAATTTCATATCTTCTCATAAGAAGTTCCATTTCTTGTAAGGTAACTTCTTTGTGATAAGAGCTCTAACATGCTTTCACATCCCATTGAACAAAATGGATTATTGTGTATACAATACCATCCTCATACAAACCTAGTATATAAAAAAGAAGTACTTGCATCACAAACCAATGTTCAAACCTAACATAATTAGCTTGAGAGGAAATAGCTTTTTTTTTGCATTCTCTGGTATTTGAAAATTTGGATATTGACAAGTTTCTTTTATTACCATTAAGATATCATCAAATGCTTGCAATAAATGAGGGCTAACCAATTGGCGTAAGATATCCATCAACATTTTGAAAATCCCAATGTTGTTTTGATGTAGAACTTCAATATGGATTGAAAGGTATATATTGCAAAGGGATGTCATTCCCCCTTTAAATCCCCCTAAAGTACTCTAACACAAAATTTGAGAGTAATTTCCGTTTAAAATATCAAACCTTAACAACATCCTTGAATTAACATAGAAACATTTCAACTTGAGAATATTAATGAATTTAAATAGAACAAGCACTTATGCCACATTTAACTACTTCTAGATTTTTGAAAGTCCAAAATTAATAATGGTCACCAAGAGAAAAAAAATGGTCATTAAGAGATAAAACAAAACATTTAGAGATCTATGCTAACCATTGAGAGATCAATACAAAACATCCGGAAACCTATACAAACATTGTGAAATCTCATGATGTTATTATTTAGAGATCTCTTGATGTTTACTCCAAAATTCAATAGTTTAGAGGTAGTTAAATGTGGCATTCTTACAAGCACACAATGAAGTGACCACTTTTTTTATAAATCTTGAGAAACTTTTATAGAAGGTGATTTCAAAAAATTCAACCACAAATAATTGTTGGTTCAATATTCTACACCATCATATTGAAATTGTTGAAACAATAACTTTGAAAAATTGTTGATTCAATATTCCTATACCACCATATTGGAATTATTGAAACGATGCCTTTGATTGACAACATTGAATCACTACAAGTTGTGACATTGTTGAGACAACCTTGTGTGACTTCTTTTTTATTGTCATGTTGTTTCAACAATGGTGAAATATTCATTGAAGAATTCAAGATGTAAATGAAAACTCAAAAATTGTGTTCGAAGTTGAATTTCAAACCTCATTTGGGCACAATCTAGTATCTTTTTTACTCACTACTTTGGGACATGTGTCATGAATCTATTAGTCCCAATTTTGAAAAGGAGAAAAAAAATAAATTCTAGCTATGGTTGGAAATAAGTTAGTCTGTAGATTGGTTATTGGGCCCTGATTAGGAATGGGTCCCTCTACTATGTATGTTTTCATTTACGTTGTAGGCTAATTTCATGTTGTAATGGCTTAGAGTTGTGTTCTAAATATTTCATAGCATGCCTAGTATTTGTACATAGGTGTTTGAGGACAGAATCCTAAATTTCTTAGATCTTGACATTCTAATAATTAATGGTACTCCATAATTAATAGTCCATTTTTTTTAAACAATAAAACGGAATTTTATTGCAAAGAGAGAAACAACAAACACCAGTCACAAGTAGCTTGGCGTGAACAACAAAGAAAAAGAAGATAGACAAAGAGGACAAATGCTAGGGGGCAACTACCCAAGACCCAAGCATAGCAAGAGTCCAAAGATCCCACGCAGGCGGCCAAAGCCGAGAAGAAGCAACCCATAAGTATCAAAGAAGATTAAGGAGGCTGAAAGGCTGCGTAAGGCCTTGAAAGCACCCAACTAGATTGACTCCCTACCATTTTGTAGAAAATGCCAAATTTGCATCCTTTCTTCGTGAAAGTATTGATGAGCATGTGTTTTGTTTCCATTGAGCGGATGCAGGGAGAATTGACGCTTGTCCATTCCATTCGTCTACAGTCGATTAACCCATTCCAAATCTGCCTTGTGAGTTTATTGGGGGGCCCGGGCTTTGCATTGAAGATCATGTTGTTCCGTTGTATCCAGAGTGCCATATAGCTATGGTTTGGACTTCCAACCAAATCTTCTTGATTGAGTTAAACTTGCAAGGAATTGCAACTAAGAAAATACCCTGCTTCCACGTGAAGGGTTGCCAAGGCCCCTTTGCATGAATCCCTTTTAGAAGAGTGTTTAAATTGTGGAAGATCCACTACCATGCTAATTGAACGTGGTGATACTTCTAGAACCTCTGTAGTATTGATTCCATTGAATGCCTTGGACGAACTAGACAATGCATGTCAATATTGTCATTGATGTGCCCTTGCCATTGACTAACAGCTACTACTCTATGCCACACCAACTAAAGTAATCCAACTTCTTTCCTGATTTTTTAGGGAGTCCATATTGTTTTCCATTGGAGCTTGAAGTCCCTTGGCAGGGCTTTTTTCTACTTTCTCTCAATTGGGTTGGGAATCTAGTGGGATTTCTTTAGTATCTTCCTTCCTATGCTTACTGTGAATTCCATGAAGGGAACTTTGGCACCAAGGAAGTTCCATTTGAATCAACTAGGATCCCACATCAATGCATCTACACTCCATAATATAGCTTGATTGGAGTTTTTTTGGGGCCTCTTTGGATGGGGGAGATTCTAACTTAGTGAAATATGCTTGTTAAAATAGATATCCATCTTGTACAAGATTTTGGGGAGTTGGCTTGCATGATGCAAGTTGATTGGAGCACTAAATATCCTTTTGAGTACTAGTTGGAAGGCCATGCAATAGCTAGTGGCCCACAGTGCATGGTTTCATTCTTTAGAATTTGAAGTACAGTATGTGGAAATTTGTCATTGAAGTAGAGAAACCTACCTATCTATTTTCCCTTAGCTACCCTTGCGAGATGATTTGACAAGAGATTGTCCTAGTTGGACTTCAGAGCTTGGATTGTTGCATCCCAAGCACCTGCTTCTCTAAGTCTTAGGCCAAATTTGACTTGTGCTTCCCTAGCAGACAACATCCCTTCCTATGATTTCACATCTTTAACTTGCTTGAGACCCTTTCTATATAGTTGGGAGGCTTGAATTTTCAAAAATCCAAGGCCCACTTGGGGCACAAAGTTGGACCACTAGAATGAGTCGAAGCTCACTTCCTTCAAGGTTTCTTGCCTAATTTGTAAAATCTTTGGAAGAAGTTTTTTCCAGGAAGAACCTTCTTGATTCCATGTGGTTGAGCCCTTTTGTGCTTGGAATTTTGAAAGCATAAAGAATTCCAAGCTTCTCCCCTACTGCCTCTTGCATATAGTTGGCAACAATTGAGCCTATACTTGAAGAATGAGTGAAGATTTGACTCACCGGGCTTATAAACTCTAATAATCCACTTTGTCATCAATACTGTGAGGGCATCTTGTGGATGGACGGTGCTCAATCCACCTACCTCTCTTTCTTGGCAACATTGAAGCCAAGCAACTTTTATTCTTGTCCTATGCAAAGAGCCAGACCACATGAAATTTTGAATGGCAAAGGTTTCTTGTTTGATTCCATTTAGAGTACCCCCTAGATGGAGACAAAGTAAAATAATGATGAATTCAGGGCACAGTAATTAGCATGCTCCTCCTTGTTGAATTTACCTTCACTGTGGACCAATACTGCAAATGCTTAAATGTCCGCTCTTTAAGAATAGGTCCATTGATTGTGGAAATTGGCCCATCATGAATGATGTCCCAAAGCAACCATTGATAGTGCAGGGGGGTGCTCTTCCAAGAGGGTGAGATTTGTATCATCCACAAACTGTGCAATAATCTATTGCTTATAGTAGTTAGGTGGAAAAATTCCTTTGACTACGCTAATTGCCGACTCTACCATCACTAGGGAATTTAAAGTTTGTACCACAATCAAAAAAAGGTAAGGGGAAAGGGGACACCTTTGCCTCACCCCTCTCCCAATTTCAAAGGCTGGGGACTGAGCATTGTTGACTTTAACTGAGGCTTGGGTGTCATGAAATAACATCTCAATCATGTTGATGAAGTTGGCAAGGATTCCAAATGCCACCATGGCATGGGTGAGGAATTTCTAATTCGCCGTGTCAAAAGCTTTGGTGAAATCGAGCTTTAGAAATATAAGATGCTTCAAGTGTTTTGTCCACACAATAGTTTCATGTCTCAACAAAATGTTGTCTAGGATGAATCTTAGTGGGACAAAGGTTGACAAATCAGCATCATTGATTTCCATAAGAATAGGCTGTAGGTGCAACTATAGGACCTTGGCAAAAATTTTGTAAGACAAGTTCAACAAAGTGATAGGATGCCAATTGGAGATTTGGTCCCTATTGTTCCTTTTGCAAAGAAGGGTGATGACTCTTTTTGTCATGCCCTTAGGGAGTCACTTGGCCTCAATTGCCTAATGTAACATCCTAAGATAATCACCTTTGATGAACTCCCAATGAATTTTGAAAAATTCTATGGTGACTCAATCTAACCCTTAAACCCTAAGACCTCTTGAAACCCAAACTTCTGATCGCCAAATTAAGCTCCTCCATTGAGATTGGTTTATCGAGGTTAATCTCCATTTCCTTGCTTAGCCTATTGTTGTTACCCTGTAGCACCTCTCTTTTTGCCGCCTCTTGATTCTCAATGTGAGGAGGGGGAGAGAATAGTTTTTGGAAGTAGGACAAGAAGATGACTTCTAGTTGGCTTTGTTCTAACTAGAAGCGTCTTTGATTGTCAAGAAGTTAAGCTATGTACGAGGCTCTAGAGCATGGGTGCGCTACTTTGAAGAACTCCTTGGTGCATGTATCACCAAATTTTAGCCACTTTATTTTACTGCGGATTCTTTGCCCTTGGTTGGTGTGCTTCTTGTGATCAGAAAGTTAGGTGGAGATGGATGCTAGCATGTCCTACACTTCCTAAGTTAAGGGTCCTTTGTGCAACTCTGCTTGAGTGTCCACTAGCTGCGTCCTTAGGTCGTCTTCTGATTTTCTCCTTCCTCCCAACTTCTTGATATAGAACATTTTGTAGAATTTTGTGGACTTGCATAGTTTGTTGGAGAAGCTTGCTTTTGGGTTTAGAGTCCATATGCATCTTAGAGAAGACTTTATTTCTTCTTCCCTCAAGTGGAAGTTATTCATTTTGTAGGACAATTCTGGTTAATATGGGAACAAGCTGGAGAGTTTGAGTTACGGGAAGATGGTTAGCATGGCAAGAGTCACCCCTAATGGAGTATGCTAAAATCGAAGGGGGGCTAGCTCTGTTTGAGTTGAAGGTGTAGAACCTGTCCAGATGAGCGAGGGAGCAAAGTCCATTACTTTTGCAATTATCCTAGGAAATTTTATCCTAGAATTGGACAAGAATTGATCCGAAACATCAAGGGCATTTACGAGGAGAGAGAAGGATTTGGCTTCCCAACGGAGATACTCCTGCCTTAGAAGTTTGATTTGTCTCTCTAGTGCTCTACAAAGTTCTAGTCTCCTTCTAAAATCCACCTATAATTTTTGGGAAGGTCCTCGAGCAAGGATTCCAACAATGCGCTTCTCTCACCTACGCTATTTGAAGCATACACATTTAATATGGTAAGATCTCCCCCAAGGACATTACCAAGCCTCATCCATTGTGCTCTACCGCACAACAAATTGCCCATATTGAAGACTAGATGGGCAATCCTGGGACTTAGCTACTTGCTGATTCCTCCCGTCCAAGCTGTTGCTTCACTTGCAACATGGCCCGATCCAATCTTCGCTTCAATTCTAAAAAAAGGTTGCTTGAGGCCAAAAGGAATTGCGCAGGGTGTCTAATTTTGAACCTCTAACATTAGAAGATTTTTGGGGCCTTTGGATGCCTACGAGTTATCACAGCCTGCGAATGCAGGAATAGGTTTAGCGCAGCAGTCTGACGTGGCCAAACCCCTGCCATGTCATTGACCCAATTTTTAATTTTTTTAATTTTAATTTTTTGACAGCGGGCCGTTCCCCTCTCTGCGGGGAACAGCTGCAAGGGAACAGGCCTAAAACAGGCTTCTAGACCCCCCAAAACTCTTCTAATGGGCAGTACTCCTATATGTAGAGAATTTCGGTGTTGGAAAAGAGATGCCAAAAGTAGCTTCTCACTATGTTGAATTGGAGGGATCATTCAATCCTTATATATTTTGGGAGATGATTATGATCTTCATTACAAGTTAGATGATAGGGAGAGATTTGGAAATTGCTTTGATATTCTTCTAGCACTACTTGGATGGCTTTTTAGCGGGGATTCTCTCCTTTGGATCAAAATAGAAGAGTGCAGTCTATTGGCTGAGTCGTAGGACTCAATCCTGCAAGCTCTCTAGTTCAGTATCAACCCTTTGGAATGGGGTGTGAATTTGAGGGCTCTTCCTTTGGCTTTGACCCATTCCATAAATTCTACTTAGAGGTGGTCAGGGATTACTATTGTTGTTGGCGCTAGAGTGTGCGGAGTGGGGGATCGTCCGAAAGCAATGGAACCATGGTTGAGTAAGCTTGAGGAGGTTGGGAACAACCTTGGGAGGCTTCTTCCCTGTAGAGACCGACAATGGTCAGATTTGAGGCAGCTGCAATGGCGTTTAGATCTAAAAAACAAGTTGTGATAATAACTTGTAACTCCCTTTCCACTAGAGGTTGAGATTCAAGGAAGGAAGAAGGCTATAGGGCAAGGGAGATGAGCATTCCTAGTCTTGAGAGCCTAATGGCACCTTGATGGCCGAAAAGATGAGCAAGCCTTTTGCCTGATGGGGGGCATCCTATAACTTAGCTTGGCCTGATTTCTTCAATTTCTTATGGTGCCATCTCGGTGACTTCATCTTAGGGTAGCCTTGGAGCTGGAAGATTTGGGGCTCTTTCCTTAGTGGAGCAGGTGGCAATTGGCTTTGCTAAGCCAAGGGGGAAAGTTCACTTAAATCTTGTTGGAGATCAGTCTTGGGGGAGGGAGCTAATGAGGAGCTGTTGAAATCCTGTTGGGTCGGCTAGGCATTAGTAGAGTTGGAGTAGAAGCTCGTTGTGAATTTGGCCTGGCCTAACTATGAATCAAGTCTCCCTACACTCGGGTCTTGGCCATCCATTGGGTTGCTTTAACTAGTCAGTGTATGTGTAGCTCTCTTATTCTTCTTCATTGTTTCCCAACCATTTGTATTATCCTTGGAAATTGCTTGCGCTTTTGAGCTTGCTTCAAGATGGTTGTTCAATTTGGAGATCGCTAAAGATTTGCTAGCTTTTTTATTAAATCGAGGGACACTTGCAAGGGTGGCAAGCGCTGAGCTTGGAGGAATTGGAAGAGGGGGAGGGAGCAATGTGCTTGTTGTTGTGCCTTGCGCTATTGAGGTTTCACCTTCCAAGGAGTGCTCTATTGAGTTGGTCAAGGCTTGAATATTTAATCGACTTTGGTTAGCTCAGGCCATCCTAATTTTTGGATAGCTCTTAGTAAGGTGATCAATTCCTTGATAGACTCTGCACCTAATTGGGAAGTTACAATAATCCATAGCGATGATTGAAGGAACCTTGGTAATGGTGTTTTGGATGGTGATGTCCATATTCCATCCCTTATCAGATTGAATTGCAATGCAGATGCATTGGTTCGTGTTGGAGTCATTCTTTTTGTCCCACCCGAGCACTTCTCCCAAACCTCCAGCAATGTTTTTGGCAACACTAAGGAATTCTGTCAGGATTCCTCTGAGAGAGATCTAAGTAGGGGTTCTCAAGTTTGAGGGATAGTTGATGCTGAAACCTAAAGTTGAAGATTGGAAGATGCAGGTCCCCATTGCAAATGGTATGGTGTGAGCATAAAAAGCTTTTGAGTCGTGGTTTGTTGCTTAGTGTGTATCTAAAAGAAACCCTTCTCCAAATCTCTCCCTATTTCTATTTGGTCTCCTAGAAGTGATTGGATTCCTTCCGCCCATTGCTTGAGGAAGATTGGAGGGTTGTTTGCCTCCAACAAAGTAGGCAATTGTTGTAAATTTCTTAAGTGACTCAAATTCCTTCTATACCTCTTC
Source organism: Pseudoscleropodium purum (assembly GCA_963969395.1). NCBI lineage: Eukaryota > Viridiplantae > Streptophyta > Bryopsida > Hypnales > Brachytheciaceae > Pseudoscleropodium > Pseudoscleropodium purum. The sequence continues at coordinate 18,529,110 of OZ017803.1, forward strand.
CTAGTCTACTTCTACCTCTAGAGTTGTAGTACACAACAAAAAACCAATGGAGCTACAAACAAAGTCGGGTAGGAGAATGTCATCGGGGATTGCTTAAGTTGGATGATGCTTTCATTGCTCCCTAGGTTGGAGACTGCCGCAATCAACTCTCGATCAATGTTGTCCACCTCACTTTGTGTGGATTAATCTTTGTTGGCTTTAGAGGTGAGTGGTGAAGTTGGAGTGTGTTGGAGCTACCTCCTTAACAAATTTGTGTATGAAGACCAATCCATCGTTCTGGTTGGCAAGAAAAATGGATTATCAATGAGTAACCCTAATTTTGCCCTAATTCTAGTTTCCCACCCTAACTAGACCTGATTCTTGCTCCAAGAGAGGTGCAAGGAATGAAGAGATTGTCGGTTTGCTAATCGTCAAGGCTAGATTGGATAATGGGAGATCTAGTTGCTACAAATCAGGTGATTGCTTGAAGAGAGCATGCTTCCATCAGAAGAGTGCTCTTGAGCAACATAGCGCCATAAACATTCAATGACAAAATTTCAATGCAAGACACAAACTGAAACACCAACAATAATCTAATAAGTATTTTCATTACCCAGTAATATGAGCTATGGGAGAATAATAACTCAAGCTCTAAAACCTATTATAGAAAATGGCCATTTGTATAGCGTAAACACTCATTGGCACCATTGCACCACCTCCTGCAGCAAGCCCTAAGGCAATGGCACCTCTGTCATTCTAAGTCTTCGATCATTGTTAATAGCCCATTTTGACATTCCAAGTAATTGATCAATAGGTAATTAATGTCTATATTAATTTTATTAGGTGTCTAGAATTTTGCAGTTCATCTCCATGGTGATGATTTTATATTTATCATTAGTGTCTAAATCTGCCATAACATTCCAAAGCTCTATAGTGATAGTGTGGTATATTCCACACCTCAATAGTGCTATTGGTGAAGCACTGTTGGGGTGTGAAATATACCACACTGTCACTGTAGAACCAAGGCAACATCAAAACATGCTACTGCTACTGAATGTTATGGCTGCTGTCTTAAATTGACAATCAACGTCTTAAAAAGATGAGTAATATTTGAGCATTCTGTCTCAGATCCAGTACTAATACCAAATCTTTAAAAAACTGCAGCTTCTCCTATGGGTTGCACTGCTTAAGTATGGGAATTCTCTTGTTTTATCCTCTTCGTCTTAAGCCTTGTAGTTTCTCACATCAGCAACTTCAGGTGAAGATAAAGAATAAGGAGTATAATGAGACTACAAGTTCTCTGTTGAGATGTACTATGGGTTTTTCCCTTTTAAGTGTTTCCGCGATTGGCCATTTTCTGGTTTTTGAAATTGCAAGTGTACTGCAGATATTACTTTCATTTTATGTCATACTTTGATGTGGTTTGATGTATTACAGAGAGGGAAGTATAGAATAACCTCTTTACCCACACTCTGCATCCTGTATAATCCTTTGAGATTGAGCCATCACTCTTTGGGCAATGTTCAAAACTTACAAAGCCAAACTTATAATGATTTTGCCCAATTTATGGTGAATTTATGGGTGAATTTTAAAGTCAAAATCATGACTTGTACAATATGTCTTTCAACTTATGCCTTTCAAATCTTGTTGAGAATATGTATAAGAAATTGTATTACCTCAAAAAATCATCCTCTTGAGGTGTAACTTTTGTAATGTTTTGAGATGTGGAAAAAATTTCAGAAATTTCCACCATGTAGATTGCAAGTTATTAGCATTTGACTTAACAAAAATCTTTTTTTTGGCCCTGTAAAAAACGGGGCAGCTGCACTTCACAAGCTCATATTTGTATGAAAAAATGTCCAAAATGGTTGGAACTCTTTGGATTCATTTTTCAAAGTAAGTTGGCTACATGCTTGAAAATTTTAAGATCATTTGGAATTGTAGAACATATAGGAAAAAAATTGTAAGTACAAAGAAGTAGAGATTGATTTAGAATACTAAATGTTGAACTATTTATATATGGAATTTCAAAATGTCAATCCCAATGGTTGTAATGTTGTAAAAAATAATCTACACCTAATGCTTTTACATTTTTTCAAAAATATTGAAATTTGAGTAAAATAAAGGATTTCAAAATTTATTTTAAACATAGAGATTCCAGAACTATCCACAAACTAAAACTCCTCATAACTTTTGACTCATTGGTCAAAATGGAATGATTTAAAGCTTCTTACAAATATATAAATCTTAAAAGAACAATATCAAATTTTTATTTCTTAAAAAAGTGAGAATTTTTTATCTGTCTAGGCTTTCCAAAGATTTAAAAACCTACATATCATGTAATAACTATTTAACCATCGGTAGCCAAAAGTTATGAAAGTTGTTGGGCCTTTAAAATACTCCTTGGTCACATGTTGTGTAAGGGTTTCAAAGACAAAAGAACAAAAATTTTGTTTCTAGTGAGCTACCCAAAATCATTGGGATGCCAAAAAAACATAGTTTGGTAGTTTAGGGGTTAATATCTAAATATTTGTAAATTCAATCTGAAAATAGATCATTGACTTCATTTAATAATTGTTTTTTGAATTCATTTGGTGCTAACCTATAACAACCTATGATTAATTTGAAAATTCATTCCCAAAATGGATTATTGATTTCATTGATAATTGTTTTTTGAATTAATACTAAACTAGAATAGCCTATGATCATCTAGATTTGTAGTCCAGGTATCTTGTGTAATGTCATAAGTGTTGCATATGTTTTTCAAAGAAAGAATTAGCTGAATTGACTAAAATACTAGTGGAAGCATATTAATTTGATAAGAGCTTGAATTGATATGAATTAACAAACCACAAATATAAAAGTGTAGTAGGTAGGGTCATGACCATTTTAAAAAAGTTCAAAATCAATGATTTACCATCCTAATTCAGTTTGATGAGTGTTGTAAAAACACAAGTTCAACACTCTAAAAGGACTTCATTTATTGGCCAGAAGTAAAACTAATTCTAACAAGTGCTTATTCACAAATAAGTCCACCTAAACCAACATTTATTAAACCACATCTTAATCAACCTTAAACTAAGCATGATTAGATGTAAACTTGGTGTTATTTTCTGACAATAGCATCCAATCACTTGTCCAAAGTACATGACTTATACACTTTGTAGAATTCGGTGGGAGATTGATGTATTTGGGAGGAAATTGTAGATGATGGAATTAGGTGACTAATGGTAATGGGCTAATTGACTATAAATTAACTACAATTCCATTGAAATATTTAAATACATTGCTCCAAATCCTTCTTTTCTATGTATGATAATTGTTTTAGATAGGAGTAGGCCTCAATAGAAAACTTCACCCCCATGTAATAACTAATGAGTCCAAGGTTTCTTGTCTTGATTCAATCTCATAACCCTTCTTCTACTTTCCAAATGTGCAACATTTAGAGGAAAAATTACAAAGGCTAGGTCAAAAGCTAAAGAAGTAAGAGGATGATCTCAAGATACTTAAGGAATGAAGAGTACAAAAAATCTATGAAAGAATTTCAAGATTAGATCATTGGGTGATTTGCAAAAAGCACCCTTGACCTTTCTGAGTGTCAATTTGACACGTTCTGGCACGTGTTGAAGCATGGTCCGTTAGCTACTAATGGATATGCAATATTTCACACCACTTCATTCGCTGGACGAAATGGTGTGGAATATTCCACACCATTTTGTTGGTGGGAAGGCAGTCGTCTGCGTTGCTAGTGAATGTTATTTAAGCTTAAATGGTTAGGACTGGAGATCTTCTCTCTTCATTTGACAACGTAAATTAGTCTTACCCTAAGAGCATCTCCTATAGTCTTGTAGATATACCCTCTCCTTTAAAATTTGGATGAAAAACAATCAATTCTAGAGTTTGTCAACTGGGGCCTTCTCTTTCCCCTCTTAAATGAAGCCATTCTAGTGGGGTCTCTAACAGGTCCACCTGCTACAAATTCTATTGAGATTAGCAAGTCATCATAATAAATGCAAATTCTGTGACTTGTGATTGGTTGAAAGTATGTTTTATGGAGTTGCACTCTTGGGAATACAAGTGGCCATCCCCTCTCCATTGGACAAATCTTGAATCAAGAAGTCATTCAGCAACAGGGCTGCACGAGATGCTCTTAGTTTTGGCAAGAAATTTCCCTGTTCCCTCGGCTCTGTGCAGACTTTTCTCAGAGCTGACATGCGCAACACATGAAAGCTCTGGAGGAGAAGCGGCGAAACTACTAAGTTAATCAAATTAATCAAAGGACAAGCCAGCTGACGCATGCATCAGTCAGTCGGCAAGGCCAATAAACCACTCCAATAAATAGAACTATTAGTCGGGGAGATTTCGCATCAATTCAACCCTAAGCGAGGACTGCACGTACAGTACATAGATTGCTTCTTTGTCTTATTGGCAGTCCATATCATCAGGGATCCCAAGCTTCATCGATGCCTCCATAGTCCGCACTCTTCCATAGAATTAAAGATGAAGTATTCGATACTCAATAGCATTTCATCGTGACAATACCCCTAGTACCGCTTGCACACACATCAACAATTCTCCAAAATCAGATGCAGGATTCAAAAAGTTAGACGCTTTAATGTCATCGTCCTTGTGTTGGCCTCTCTAGCTCAAGATTGGGAAGTTTCTCGCTTTCTAGGAGATATGCGAGCTGGTTATGTGAGCTTTCAGCAAATCTCTTGCTGGCAGTTCCGGTTGAAATCAAGCTCGGTTGGCAGTCTGCCAGGAGCAGAGCTAGCTTAGATCAAACAGACCCTCATCCAGTCTATTGCTAGCTGGGCTTGATTAGGAAGAATTCTTTTGTTCTTATCTTCAGTACTTGAGTTAGGATGAGTTCTATTGTAAGCTAGAGTTTGAGAGGACAGTTCTATCCGTCTCCGAGTTGAGAATTGTCGGTAACAGTATCACTTAGAGATTGACTTCGGATGAGTTCTTTTGAAAGCTAGAGTTTGAGAGGACAGTTCTGTCCGTCTCTAAGTTAAGAATTGTCGGTAACAGTATCACGGAGAGATTGACGAAGTCATGGAGCTTTGCAAGAAGGTGCAAGCGGAGGAGTACGTTATCCATGTCGAAGAATCCACCAATTTCTACAGCCGTCTTCGATTCTCCCTTCTCGCCAGCACTTGGTTCCCTCGTCCTGGGGGAGTGTGTCTGTGGAGTCTATTGCATATGCCTTTTGTGCTATACGAGGCTCTCATGCTTCTCGTCTTACTCCCCGTCGTCTTCGTGCTTGCAGTTCTAACAGATGCAATCGTTGTGGTGCTGCAAACCCTTTGGTATTTCATGTGCTTAGTCATGGTTGCCCCCATTTTGCTATGCCGGGTGATCACCTGCCAGCGCAGTACCTTGCCTCGACAATGGCAAAACCCACAACCAGCTGCTGACGAACCCCTTTGCTGGGATTCTATCACTCGGAAGTTTGTAGATCATGTAATCCTGGTGTCCTTCCCCTATCGGAGAGAGAAACTGGGGGACTTGTGTTGTGAGATTATGCCCTGGTACGACACCATAGTCATTTGAGTAGGGTTGACGGTGAACAGTTTCCTCGTCTTGCAAGATTTGTCACTGCCATTTGTTCAAAACACACTTGTAAACCAGTATCTAGTATCTGATGGAAATAGGGTCAGCTTTGCATAGGTAGCCCTGCAGGCGTTCTCCACTGTAAGCGACCACTAACAGAGGGTCCAATTGAATCCCTGACACCATAAGTAGTCCTTGGAAGTGGCGTTTAGGTCTAAGAAATTGCAAGAATTTCTGCCGACTATGGATTTGCCCCTGCAGTGGTCTAAAACACACCGCAATGGCAACGGCATCGATCACGGCATCACGAAAACTACCTTTGGAAGTCCAATTGAAGCTTTGGTACGTACATTGATATAGCAAAGGAGGCGAGGGATTCACGAATGGCAATCGAAAATTGTGTTTTGGTTCAAGAGACCCTGGAGGCAATCTTGATTGGATGGGAGAAGCGCAGAGAGGAGCAGGAGCTCAATGTTCGGAAGATTGATTGTTTAAGCTTAGTTGTCCAGAGAAAGAGGAATAGCAGCACAATTTGCAACACCGGAGTACAAGGCATCGAGTTGACTTTCTGAATTGTATATGTTCCTGGAGTTTATTTAATATGCAGTTGTTAGCGACCTATCATAAGCAAAACTTGGTTCTTTTAGTGAAGTTGAAGTCTAATTTCGAGATTATTTAGATGGCACATGTGGTGTGGAGATGAAGCATGGGTAACCTTGTTTCAGTTTGGGAAGTCAGATGTCGATCAGTTGTCCATTGCTCTATCAATTGGCCGATTTGGTTTGCAATTTGGATGTGGAAATAGGAGCTTGGAAATGAGAGGCAGGGTAGATCTATTACTTTGAGATCAGGGTAGTGGAGTGTGCAGTCGTGCACTTGCTGGGTTGTGAGCTTTCTGCAGCTGGTTAGAATTATGATATCGTTTACACATATGGACTGCTGGGCAGTTGGAAACCCTAACTTAACCCTAAATCTGAAACTTGCCCTCAAATTATCCGCAGGGCAGGGAACCAAGCAGCATAAGGTAGTGCCCTCCAAGCACCCGGCTGGTGCGCAGAGACCACGACTCCAGTAGTGTTGTGACAAGATGTGAGATGACAATACCAATAACTAATCGAGCATGATATTGCCGGTGAAAGTCAATTATTGCTGAATGTTCTTCAACAAGAATTATTGCCTCTTGTATTTTTTCATGTTGACTTGCCATGTGCATTGAGAGCAAAGCTTGTTGCCTTTGAATCTAAATTAACCTCGACCTTGAGGGGTTAATTAGTCATGGCATGGAATCTCCATTCACCTCATGGCACAAATGTGGGTTTAGATATTCTATTCGAATTCTTGAGGGACTCACAAGCCAAGGATGCCCAGTGTAGAAACGTAGAAAAATTTCTGGTGTTTCTCTTTGTTCCAAAACGAATACCAGGAATTTTTCTCACTCTGGGAAAAGTAGGACCCACGGGGAAACTACAAGGCATACCAGGAAAAAAATCACCGGGGAGTCATAGGAAAACTTGGTTGTAATGTAATAAAGGAAGAATGAAAATTTACTTTATGAATGAATGAAATTATGATCTTGGATGGATGCACATTGATGAAAAATTGCTTTGGAGATGGATGAAACTATCATCTGAGGATAAAATGAATGAAAAATGCTTTTGGATGGATGAAATTGTCAACTTAAATGAAGGAGCATGGATGAAGAAAATACTTCACAGATGGACGCAATTGCAATATTTGATGGCTAATCGATCATGGATGAAACATTGAAATATTTGAATTCCATCGTTACGTGACTCTTATTACCTAGTTGCGTGAACTTGGATTCCAAATACAAGACAATAGCAGATCTGCAGATTGGGTCGATGTGCGTCTCGAAAGGAATCTATCGAGGTACAACCTCAGAGGGGCTTACAGAGGAAATCCAAAATGTCCAGCCACCGACTACCGAGATCGATCGACATACCCGTCCGGACACTGCCTACCACCACCTAGTCAAAGCTTTAAAGCATGAGTCGTTGCAGATAAATCTTCCTTTCTTCGATCGAGAGAACAGTTCATCCGGCAATGAGTTCGGTTAAGATGGACTTCAATGGGACGTCGATCGGATCATACTAGTCAACCCGCACCACAGAAGGCGGGGTTGATCAGAGGGAGGAAACACTGCTCGCAACATACAGTAGGTCGACATCAGCGAGCTAATCGTCATACTCAAATTAATTGTTATATTTTGGCACGATCCTGAGGCGCTAACATTTTTACATTAACTGCACAAAACTGTTAAGAAAAGTTCTAGAAGTGCCATAATCCGCAACCACGAGCAACGGAAAATGTCAATTTCCTTTCATTACTTTAATTGGCACTTTTCAGGACGCCAGACGTAAATCCCTACCTGCCCACGTTTATAAAGGTTTGGAAAGAGGTATGATACAACTTTTGGGCGCCCGATTATTAAACTTTTGAAAGAAGTTTTCATCAATTTAACGAAATTAATGATGTAGCTAGCTGCATGTGCATTATGCCCAGAGCTAGTACCGATGAACCCGTATGCATGGACTCGGTAGGAGGTTAGGGTTCGATCAAAGGAAACTAACACAGTCTCGAGAAAACTACCGGATGGGCGTTGATCTCGTCAGGAGGGAAACTAGGTTTGTAAGTGAGCCCTCATCGCCCTCATTAGTCCTGTATTGTGTTGACAGTTACTTTGCTCACAGCGTCTTCTCTTCGTTGTTGATGTGCTTGGGCTCTGGCCTCACCTCTGGCGGATCTAGACTCTAGTTCTGCATCGATTTGCTTTTTGTGCTTCGTTTTCTGGGCTATGGTTATGTTTTCAAGAAGCTAGCTCGGAATTCCATCGCCGCTAAATTGGTGCGAGGGAGGATCCGTCGATTTGCTCGCCATACTTCTATTGTTGGATTGCGAAAGTACTTGGCTGCGTGCCTGGCTTGGTGGGTGAGGTAGGTGAACTCAACTCGTTCCTCATTCATTATTCATTGTCAGTGTAGCAAGGAAGAGCTTTGGTGTCGAATCCACGCTACAAGTGCAAATTAAAGTTCACCCTAGACTGTTAAAGCAATTCAAGAGCAGAATTCTGTTGATGTTGATTTAATGACATGTATGTTTCATCTCGGGTTTTCAATTAACTTTCAAGTGTTTCCGTGATTAAGTTTTCACATTTCAGTATCCACCTCAAACCTGTAACCTTAGACCTTAGACCTGGAATTTAAGTCGGAAACAGATCTACTTCAAAGCCAGTGATTTGAAATTCCCCCTTCTCAGAGTCGCCAGCTCATCAGTGTTTACTGTATTTTTTGCAGTTGATTTGTTGCGAGGCATCAGGTACTGCGCGTGCCGCAAGATCATAAAATAGCTTCAGATTCATTGCTAGGATAACTAAAAGTAAAACTTATATATAGGGACCTATCCAATCCCCTGCGAGCAAGACAGTATCGATCGAATACTAATGGCTGCAGCATTGAGGAACTGGAAAAGAGAGAGGGAAGAACATGGAAACGATCCATCAAAACCTTCCCCCAAAAGAGGCCGAAAATTATCGCCAGTGGTACCCTCTGCGGAGAATGACCAGGTGACCGGCGAGAAGTACATGAAAGAAGTGAAGACGACATTCAAGGACGACGTGGAGGGCTACCAGAAGTTCTTGGAGCTCATACAGGACGTGCGACGGAAGCAAGTGGACTATGCCGGCGGCGACATTCGCGTACTAGAGCTCTTCCGGGGCCACACGAGTCTGATCCTGGGCCTCAACATGTTCCTTCCGGAAAAGCACCGGATCACCCTCCCTTCGACGGAACCTCCCGAAGATTGAATTAAGTCGCAACTAGGGATCATGTTCAAGCGCAAGGTAGAAGCTATCAGAAAGATCAAGGAGTTTCGTGAGATTCTAGCCTTGTATAAGAAACAGAGCCATTCTATCGATGAGGTGTACAAGTTGGCCAAGACGCTGTTTGCAGACCGCAACGATATTCTTGCAGACTTCAGAACTTTTTTGCCTTCTTTGGAGGGTTCCAACAGTGAGATTCCCGCTCAGGAACCTGATCAGCAACCAGCTCTGGCCCCTAGGAAAGTGAAATTTGCGCATCTGAGTACAATTGTGAGGGAGAACGAGACGCCTGGCGAGAGCAGTGGTCGTGCAAAAATTTCCAGAAAAGGCAATGAGAAATTGGAGACTACGATCGCAGGGTGAGTGCTCGATCTAACTCCGATCCTTGTCCAGTTACTTGCTCATACTGTATATCATCCGTGACTTGCACATGGATGCGTTTAGACTGCCTAGAACTAGTACGTGAACTTAGACTGGTTTAGACTGACGAAACCTGGTGGACTATGATTGAGCTCAGGAAGCTGAAAGAGAGGACCAGCAACAGGGTGGAAGAAACTCGGACCAAACCCACCCAAGCGCGTCAACCAGCTCGGATGTCCGCCTGCAAAGCCACAAGGAGACAGCAGGTGCAAACGGCGCCCAGGAATGCTGCTGCAGCTGGATCCCCGCTTCCAGCATCTAATCAGAGAGTGTCTGCCCGCACAGCCGCCAGGAGGCAATCGCTGCTACCCAACGAAGATACCAACAGACCGCGAGCTCCTCCACCCCCTTGGCCTTCCACCGCAGAGGTTCAGGAGCGTCTGAAGAATACTGTCACCAAGCTTAAGTGCCGCCCCGATTGTACGGCTTGTGAGTATGTGGAGTACCCGATTTTCGACTGGCAGGCGGAAGATCCTGAGTACTATGCGAAGGGGAAGGCCAACAGGGAGAGGGAACGACAGGCGCTGATTGCTCGCAGCGTCCCGGGGAGCTTCAATGACTCGTACTAATATTAATATGATCAAGCAGCTGAAGTAGAGGCTCCGATAACCACACTCAACTGTGGGGTCCAGGGAAGGAAGAATACTCTTGATTCTTGGTCAGGGCAGGGTTTGACAAATAATGTAATTTCGACTTGGTACTGAGGGATGAAAAATGCATGGATTGGAGGGACGTTTTCGCAAATGAGAGGTGGAAGAGTTAGCTTCAAGCTAGTATAACTGAAATATACTAGGGAGATTTCAATTGGATTTGTCAAGAAAAAGGGAGGTACCTTTTCACAAGTGCTTCAAGTTCCTAAGTATAATGTAAATACTTTTACACATCTAGACACATAGAGGCTCCATTGGCCATGGAGGCCTGTCAACTTTGATTTACAAGTCCGGTAGTGAGAAAACATTTAGTGGACTGAAGTTCAAATTTTTTGTAATTTTCGCTTAATGCAAAAGACATGTGCAAAATTTCAGAGACTCCATTGGCCATGCAAACTCTGAATGCAATCTTGTCCATGAATTGTGAATCGTGGGCCACTGTATTAACACGAATTATTCCTGTCACACTATCATAGAGAGACCCCAACCTCCCTATTCATGAATTAATGTTCTGCTAATTAGAAAAGAAATACAAGCACATTTCAAAACAACAATTACCAAGCACATTTACCAGATAGGTATTTCGAACAAGTATTACCGGTACAGTTGAGAGGTGAGATCGAAGAATAGGTCAGTTTTGCATCGTGTTTTCAACAAGGAACTCTCCAATGGAATGACGAACTATAATTAATTTACATCAAACTTCTTTTGCACGCCATGGCTCAAGGTGCCGTGTTTGCGCAATCCCCATTGTAATGTCACAGGAGTCCAAGGAAGATCAATTTTCTAATACAGTATTTCTCTTCAGTGACTCCTACAAGAAGCCGAGCAATAGCCACAGAAAAATTGGCTCAAGGTGTCTGAGAAATAGTGCCATGAATCACTACAAAGAGTCTCCAAATGTTAAAGTCATAGCAAAGAGTTACTCACTTTCACCGACTTCTAGACAAACAACTTACTAGAGGCTCTACCAAGGCGTGTTGTTGGCTCTTCGGGGGGATCCAGGGTAAACTGGAATGCCGGCATCTGTAATTTTTTTTAATTCTTTCATTTCCTTGCATTTCCTGTGAAAGAGGAAACCAGCAGCAGATAATAGAAGTAGCCCAGCAATGCCAACGCCCACCCCGATGCCTATTGCTTTTCTTAAAGTAGGAGTTTCATCCTTGTTTTTACAGACACCGCAGCAGCTCAGCTGGGAGAGTCTCGTGATGTCATGTTCTGAACTGCTTGAACATACGATATTGGCGTATGATGGAGAAGAGTTGCACATAGATCGAGTCTGCAGGTCAACGTTAAAACAGATTTAAAAATAGCAGACCTTAGAAGTAACATTTGCATAACAATTTTGGCAAACACCTTAGGCCCAACTGCTAGTTCAAGGGAGAATCAGGGTTCCAACTGAAGATGGCTATTCTATGCTTGCTTGGCAGTCACATTCTCTCACAATCGTGAATTTCATTAATTGGCGCGATTCTAGGACAGGTACAGATTGATGTTATGTAAAATTTCAACAATCATACATAAAATGAAATGAACAAACCCAGGAGGCATGATTAGCTTCTGGTTCAAGAAGCAGGTAGAAGTGCTGAGGTCGCTGGACGCATTGAAATTAATCTCAGGATTTGATCTCACGATTTCACAGCACCTTCAATTGCATCCCTATCAATATTGTAAACCTCAAGCAGCTTAGCCTTGAAATGATCACTAAATTGTCACGCCCGTTCATGGGGTTGAGAGCAATACATGAGGAAATTCTTTAAATTTGTCCAAATTTTCTTTCTCTATCAATACATACCTTGTTCTTCTCTGATTCCAGGGATAAAAAATTTATCCCCATCTGAATTATGTTCTCCACAATTTATGATCAATCGAATTGACCAGTCATCTTCAAACCAAACATCCTTTGTTCCATCAAGGGCTAACCCTTGAATTTTTAAAAAGGGTACTAATTAAATAAACAATCATGAAGATGAATAGCATGTCTTAGAAAATGATGTTGCAAACTTTGGATCACATACCAGCCTTGCTCAGAGTGAACGTCTGGTTATCCACCTCGGCATAATCCAAATGCTGAGTGCTATAGTCAATCAATTCCATCACCCATGAAACTAGAATGAATGTTCGCCAGGAATGAATAGAATGCTTGCAAGGCGAGCAACGTACTAGATTACCTGACGAGGGTCGTTGGATCGGAGTCAATAACTAACCTTTTCCTCCAAACTTAATCAAGAAGGTCAAACCTTCGAGATCTACAGCTCTCTTAAAGAGTGGAGGGAATTGCGGTTATATATGACCCTCACTCTTTCCCACAGCACTGTGCCAATCATGGTGCTATATATATGTGGCAATGAAAGTGACAAGAGAGAGTTGTTTCTGATAACTAACTTGGTCTCCTCAGCCCAAACTAGTTAATATGTAGCTCATATAATTGAGATCAAAATAACTGACAATCATTCAAAAATTCGGGAATGGGCTCAGAGGCCTTGATGTCTGTGTTGTATACTTCCTATATTTGCAATCGCTACGTTGATGGCATAATTGGTAACTGAATTAGATGCAGAATCTACAGTGGTGACCGGGTTTTAATTAATTGGTTCAACCCGTCAAGAACTCAAGAATGATCAGCTGTGAAGTTTCAAAACTCAGGGTGAGCGGTTTGGTTTTGCCACTCAATCTTATCTGCAGACACATTGTCAACCTAGTGTCGCTCATGAGCCAAACTCAAATTATATAATACTCAACAAGTAGCTACGTTACGAGAAGCCCTGTCCCGACATTTGTAACCCTGATAAACGACAGTTAAGAGGTATTGTAACTCACTTCTTTTGACATCGTAGAGTCGCAGAGAGATGAATGATCTCCGATCATGTTTGGTGTTTGGTACACGTATGGTTGCACAATTAAGTGATGCAACTTATCTGCAGGTATGGTAGAACCATCCAAGGTACGTCGACCACTTAAAAGCGATTCTGCGCATGTTCTCGAGTAGTATTAGGCAATTTTCTGGCATGTAGGAAGATAGAAATCAAGAGGATTGCAAATTTTCTGGTTATTTTATGTCTTGAATTGAGATTAGTATGAGCTTTGGAAGCCAAAAGTTGATCAGGACTCATACCCAATGTGTAGACATTTCCAATTTTGATCATTCAAGAACTACTTTCCTACTCACTACTTTGGAACATTTGTTATGACCTTATTGGTCCCAACTTTGAAAAGGAGAAAAGAAAACATTTTAAGCTTTGGTTGAAAATTTGTTTCAACCTTAGTTGGAAATGGTTGCATCCTATAGAATGGATATGGCTCTATGGTTAGGAATGGGTGGTTCTTCTATACTTGGAATATTGGAATAAGGTGTAGTTTACAAAACAAATACATAAAACTAATTCAAATTCTTTGAATTCTTTGTAAGGTAAAACAACCCATTGTCATTAGAATTAGTATTTTGCCTTTGCAAAAAAAATTTCTTTTTTTTAACCATGTAAAGGCAAGTATGAGAAATAGTGAGAGCAATTGCAATTACATTTTTTTGGCAAAGTATGAATTTGTTACAAATTTTTGAAGTATTTAACCCATCATCACCCAAAAGAGTCTCTAGACTTTCCTAAAACCAAAAAAAATCTAATATATTTATAATACTCATCTTATATACCTAAAGTAGTCACAATAATTTCTAACGTAGAAGGCTTCACTGTAAAAAATCCGCATTTTTAGAGACAAGTCCTAGTTTTTTTTAATGGATTTTAGATAATGTCGAATGCAACAAACACATGTTTTTATGTCAGTACTGATGTTTTTTGGACTTTTTTGTTGACATAAAAACATGTGTTTGTCACATTGGACATCACCTAAAATCCGTTTAAAGAAATTAGGCTTGTCACCCAAAACATGGGTTTCTTATAGTGCCTAAGAAAGTCACTTTCGATAATGAAATTATAATAAAAAGTTAAAAGTTCCTAATGAGGTCACTAATCACTATATTATTATCAAACAAGACATTGATTTTGGTTCAAGTTTCATTTATTGAAAAAAATCATGATAATTGGGGTCATTCCCTAGGTATCTACTATGGGATCTTCTACCAACAATGAATTGTTCTACCTTACATGAATAGTCCCTATTCAAATGTCACTCACATGTGCTCACTTCATGGTCATATGTTCAATGTTTCTATGGCCAATTTCCATTTATCAAATGACATGTTCAAGTTTTAGAGGTCTTAACTCTCAAGTTGCTACAAGGGACTTTGCTTTGTTTACAAATAAAAAATCTTGGAAAAGTATAGATCTAGTTCTAGATGGCTAACCAAAATTCAATACTCTTGACATTCTAGCTTTTAAATGAACATATAACACTAATTATTTTAATTTGTTCTCAATCTTGTGTTCTTGTAAACAAAATAGCCCACTTGAGTAGACACAAAGGTAAAAGTACAAAACACTTGTATTGATTTGGAATCATATGTTGTATATTCAATACAAATTTGAGCATAACTTTTATGAATTTTTCATATTATTCTTGAAATTTGTATTGAAAATAGCTAGTACATTGCTTAAATGAATCTATATTTTTGTAATTTCTAAAAAATTACTAATTATTACTCAATTTCTCTAATTTGTTTTACTTTAGATATTACATAGGAACAGGTTCAATACTATAATGAATCAAAAACAATAGTTTTCACTTAGTAAGATCACTCTACTAGATTTACATCTATTTGCTGAAGAAATTCTAAAATTTTTTTTTTTTTGTCATGCACATAAATGAAAAAAAGCCAATAAGGCTCTATTGTATGTAACTATGTACATTTTTAGACATCTAAAAATACCATTATATTAGTTTTTTCATTAGTAAAATCTCATCTCTATGAATTTGTTAAAAATGATTATTATTATTTTCAATTTTTTTACTATTATCTAACAATCCATGTGAATAAAAAATTCTTGAAAATATCCATTGATTTTTTTTGCACATAACTTTTTAGGTATATGTTTTCAGGCTTCAATTTTAGAAATGCATTATTGTAGTGTTCTATTATCTATATTTTATTTTTAAATATTTAGTTCTAAATACTCATTATTTATACTAAAAACAAGTTAGATCAATGATGAGGAAGTCTATAGTTCAGATTCACAATCCATTCAACCTTCACCAATGTTTGACCCTTATGAATCATCATTGGAACTATATAGAGGTAGCACTCTAGGTCAAAAGCATCTAAAAAAGGTGTATAAGAAAGTCCTTAGAAATCTTGAACATTAGAACATTTGTATTGTCTTAGCATTTTGCATGACAATCGATGGTTCCATCCAAAGTGCTAGACAATCAAGTGGAGGAAGGCAACACTCTATATCCCAACATTGATGGAACCAATCATTATTGTAGATTGCTAGTACTTTATTCCAATTCCTTCTTCCCATTTCTTCCATCCAATTTCATGAATTTTTTCCTCAAGTTTCAGCCATTTTCTCTCAACTTTCAATCACTTTCTCATCCATTTTTTTCAACATGTTTTTCCTTCCAATATTGCAAGTGCACTCACCAATCCTTGCTTCCTACTCACCACTCACCACTCCATGCTTACATACCAACATTTTTTCTCAAAGCTCAACTTCATTTGATTTGTAGTCTATCCTATGCAAATTCCAAAACTTTGAATGGACAAAAAAAAGACTTGGATTTTCAAAAAACCATATTGATCAAACCTTATTTTTGAAATTCAAACTATAGATCCTTCTAAAAATTGTTGATTTGCACGCATTACTAAATTGATTGCAAATGGAATGGTGAAAATTGTTGTAATTGAGTACCATTGAAGTTATTTCGTCTACTCCAAAAAGTGCAAGAAAGCTACTCACTTTAATTTCTTGTCTGCTCTATAACGCACATGGGTTAAAGGTTAAAGAAAATATAGAAACAACAATTGTGAGCCAATACCAACCTTATAGTGACCTTCTCAAATATCCTAAAGTCATGTTGAGAATTGAAAGCAACTCAAATTCCTTCGCAACCCCAAATTAGGAAATGAGATTGGGATGCAAGGGAATATAGGTCTAATACCTCAACATTTGCTTTATGGTAGTCTAATATAACAATGTGTATATTCTCTTCTTCAACATCCCTATTTCATAATGTCTTCAAGAAAGAATTCTAGAAAGAGGTATAATGGTCTAGACTATTGGCTTATGTATGTAGATGAGCCAAACCATATCAAATATGTAAGTGGTGTATCTAGTGCAAATGGTATTCACTAGATCTTCCTAATTAAAATAACTAATAATGAATAATTTTAAAATATATATTAGAAATTATGTGGTCTTCAATTTTTCATGATATGATTTAGTTGAAGTAAGAGTTACCAAGTAATATTGAAAATTAAGGTTTCATATCATTGATTTGAATATGATGTAGTTTTCATAAATTGTAGTTATTGTACATATTTCTTTGATATTTTAAGAACTTAATATATCCATGGAAAAAGTGATATATACAATTCAAATTCAAATCAAAAATAGTCATTACAAATTCCATGTCAATAATTCCAATAGTAATTTCAATGAATTTTTAGAGTTTCATTGTGCATTATTTTTTTGATCAACTTCTTTTTTTGTTAACATTTGAATCTTTGAACTCCATATATTTTAGATTTCGTACATAGGTCTAGATGCATTATGAGAAATAGGTACATTTACATTAGAAGAGTTTGGAGGGGCAAGAGGGCCATTTTAGGCCTCTATTTGTAGCAATTCCCCCCACAGTAGAAGATTGCCACACTATAAAAAGAGAATTGAATTTTTTTTTTAATTCTTAAAATGAAAAAAAAAATTGAAAAAAAAAATTAATTAAATTTTTTTTGGAAAATAATGTGGCAATTGTTCTGCCATGCCAGACAACAAGTTTAGCAAATTTGCAGAGTTAGAAAACATCAGGGAACTTGCAACCCTCCCAGACCCCCAAAAATCTTCTAATGTCTTGTATAACATTTTCAAGGAGTCTCTAGGAATCATTGTTGAATTAACCCTATAACACCAACTATCCATTCAATGAACAATGGAAATTTGGTTAGGCAATTATGAAGTTAAAAATGACTAGATGTTTCTATATTTTTGACTCAAGATGGAGACATTCACCTCCTTTGTGGGAATATGAAAATATTTTGAAATAGATGCCTAGATCAAAAACTATTGTGCCTAAATTTTTTGGGGTATTTCTGATAATGTGGGCATCTTTTGCAAAATTCTTCATCTACTTTTGAAATTTGGCATGTATATAAACAACATGATATGATATGCATTTGTAAGAAAAAGAATCACTTTTTGTACAAAAATCTCATGGCAATTGGAGTCAAAATCTACCAACCCTATAGGATAAGTTTGACTAACTATAAATGCTATTATCCTAAAAATTTGCACTCTTTAAATTCTTCAAATTTATTCAAATATTTGTCTCTGAGTCTCTACCATTTGGATTTCAAGAAAAAAATTTCCTCACTACATAATAAATCATCAAAAAATGATTAGTATATTGCTTGTTTATCTAACTTTTTTGTATTGCAAGGTGATTTAGATTAAGATATAATCCTTATTTTTCTTTGAAATTTTTAATAAGTGTACTCTATAAGATGCAAAACTTGATGGAACAATGGTTCAATTTTGTGCAAAAATATTTACTCTCATAGTATTCAAAGTTTGCTTGATTCCATTTTGTGGTAGGAATGAAAACTTAAAGAGATTTTTTTTCCACTCCAAACATTATAATCTTTCAATCCTCATGCTCAAATGGTCTAAGAATTTTCCACATTTTTATAATAAGGTAGCTGAGCACACATTTGTATGGTTGAAGTTCAATTCTTTTTTTAATTTTCAATGTTGGCTAATGCACTAAAAATGACAATTTTTGATAATTTTAGAAGAAACCCACGTTTTTGTAGATAGAAGGATTTTAGAGACTTAGGGTAGTGTACAACAAAATTGTTGAAGAAAATGTGTGGATGTCAGTATGAAAACAATGTTATGTTAGGAAAAAGAAGTATGTTCATTGAGACATCCAATAAAATGTCGGCATGTTTTTTGTGCCGTCCAAAAAACATGATAGTGCCACATCACCAAAGGCTTATTGTTTTGATTATAGGTAAATTTGGAGAACTTCTTGGAGCTAATGTAAAACACTAACCAAATTGTAAAAGAACAAGGTAAGGGCAATCACATGGTAGTGTTTTGCAAAAAAAATAAAAATTGACACTTGACATGGCATTCAATGAGGATGAGATCATCACACTTCAACACCATCTAAGAATTTTAAAAATGTTTTTATGGATGTCAACTAAGACATCAATTTAGACATCAAAGTATTTATTGAGACATTAACTAAGACATCAATTAAGACATCCAAATGTTTTTTTAAACATCAACTAAGACAATGTTGTATTTATTAGGATGCTCATGTCTACAATTATATTTTTTATACAATTCGAAAGTCATATTCATGTGGCTTGTCTTCTAACCTATGACCCCACTTATCTAGCACATTATGGGCTTGTAATAAATCCTACAAATTTCTTCTATTGCAATTATACTAAATGTGTATTCAACCCTTTGTGGTCCCTCTCCAACTTCAAGGTCTTTCCACATCTAAATTTAAAATAAAAAAATTTAGTAGCATATAGTAAATGGGCATGGTCAAGTGAAATTTTGTTTTTTCAATGTATCTCACTTGATTGCAAAGCTCTAAAACAATCCTCCATTGCTCCAATCCTCTTAAAAATTGGTATGCATATTTTGAACAATTCATCTTCACATTGTTTTGGTCAAAATGACAAACTTTTTTTTTGTGAAAATTTGAAATATGGGCCTTAAAATCATTCTTCTCAAGGAAAAAAAAATATTGTTTATTTTCTCAAAAATTGAATTTGGATTGAAGATCTTTCAAAATTTGTATGGTCAAAGTCTTTATCATGAGGAAGATCCTATGAATAGATTTTTTTGAATAATGATTCTAAAAAACTATGCTTCTATTTTATAAATGATAGTTTGAAAGTGATTTTTAGACCCCCATTGAGCATTTACAAGGGATACTTCCTAATACTTTAGGGGTTAAGGCCTTATGATTGTGACATTTTTTGAAAAATCAAAGTGATTTCAATTCTTACATTTGAAAAGTAGTTTCTAAATCTTTTGATATGCACATTGGTGTATGTCTATATTCCCCATATAACTAGTTAGAATGAGCTATTTGACTTTGAAAATCAAAATCAAAATAAGTTTGAACCTAAAAATAATAAATTCATACTTCCCTCTTCCAACCTCAAAAGAGATAAATTTTTGCCATGTCTACTAAATTAATTGTAAATTCTAGAGATTAATCATTTGATCATTTTTTTTAGCATTTTACATATATTAATTGAAAAAATTGGATTAATTTCTTAGAATTTTTTGCAGCCTCAACTATCTAAGTACGGTAAATTTCCCATTTGTATCCCCACCAGAAAAAATAAAGAGAAGGAAAAAAAGCATATATAAAAAAAAGAATTAAGGAAAGAGAAAAGGAATGGAGAAAAAGAAAGTAGTGCTCTGCGGCATCAATTTGGGCTCGAAGGAAAGCTTCGACTGACGGCTTGAAGCTCCACTGCCGCCATAGCTATGGCGTCAACGGGTCGAGCCCGTCATTTTGCGTTACAATCCTTTGCACTCTCCCTTCCTAGCTCCGGAATCACAAGCCATGGAATCCTGAATTCGACTCCCCGATGCACTTCCGCATTCCCCCGATCCAGCGAGCACCATGAGTAGCGCAGCCATCTGCTCCATCTGCTACGAGGATGCGCGGCCTATCTGCGAAGATCTGCAGTCCATCTCCGCTTGCGGTCACGTTTCCATGAGCTCTGGTGCGTTTTCGCAAACATCTTTTTGTTTTCGACTCAATTGCGGACTGGTAGCCGTCTATTCTTTTTGCTTTGAAGCCGGACAAGAGTCACTCGTGATTGGGAATTCACGTTAGGACTCAAACGTTTGGAGTTAGCCGTGCCGGTTCCGAGAAATCGCGGGAATGTGAGGAATTTTAGGTTTTGAATTTAGGTTTCACATCTGATGCTGGATGGTATGCAGTGTTTCCGATTCCAAAATGTTTTCGTTTTTAAGAATTCCATCTTTTGGATTACGTTGGACTGTGTTTCTTTTTTCAAATTTATGAATTTAGAGTCTGCATTTCAGCTGTACATGTTTGAACAAATGCTAGAAGAAATGCTCGAATTCTTACTGAACTGGAATGGAAGACAGAGTAAAACGATTTTATTCTGTTTTCCGGTATCCTTTTTGGAATGTTGAGGCCACTAGAAATTTCACTTTATTTTTTTGTCTTCTGCTTGCTGTTTTGTATTTAGCTCAGACAGAGGTTGTAACATAACTTCAATCCTTTCTACTTTAGGATTTGCCTTTTGTTGTTTTAGTAAGTCGGGATTGTTTTTGATGGTGTCAACTGTGCAAATTGTCGTGTTAATATGCTGTTTTTGCTTGGACCAGCTTGCAACAATGGATGGAATATTGTCCATCAGGACGGAAACCTACTTGCCCTTTGTGCAAATAACCATGCACCGCTCATGATGTCCACCACCTCTATTTTCAGTCCGCAGGGAGTGAATCCTCTCGGCCACAAGTCTCACCCTCCTAAAATCTGCAGACAGATGTGGAAGACCCTGAGCAGGTTTGTGAGATCGTTATCAAATTTATGATCTGTAATCAGTGGGAAAATGGTCTGAGAATCCACAGTTGTTCAAGAAGTGAATGTGGAATGAGTCTTTTCTTATTGACGTGTGCTATGTAAAATTTCACCTTCAAAGGGTTCGTATTTCTTGGATTTAGGTGAACAATGCTCCTGCTTTACACAAATTGGAAAACCAGCTTACTGCTGCCAAAACAGCTCTACAAAGCCGCAATGAGCAGCTGAAAGATCTCGATTCTCAGTTTTTTCACACTTTTCATGTCAATCCCTGATCATAGGAACGAATTCGTAATTTTGATCTGCTTTTCATGATCAGATTTCACACACTGGGCATTCATCAGTTTTCTGAGTACTCTTTTGAATTGTAATGTGTGAGAAACTTGCAACGATTGTGCTGTTCTGTTTATCACATCGTATTTACGCTGCAGAAACCTAATGCTAATTAATTATATGATATCTACAGGTCGTAGCGAACTTGCAAAGTGCAGAGAAAGCTGAGGCAGCATCTGCGGTCGCCAAAAGAGAAATATGTCAGTGTAGACAAGGTCTTATGAGGGTCCAGGAGGTACATATTGACCACATCTGGTTATAACGTCAGGGTAAAATTTAGCATTGAAATCATGTGATTTGTAGTTTCTATGTAGTTAATCATCCAGCTATTGGTTGATGCGTCTTCGGAGCACCTTGTCGGAGGAATTTCGGTATGTGTCTGTTGGTCAAACTCCCCTACTCTTAATACTAATTGAGAGGATCACAGTTCAAATATTCTATCAGTTTGTTTTCTCAACAGACTTCAGTAACTCATGGTTGTTTAGTGTCATTCTTCATAGGATCTAAAGTACTGCTGGAATGAGCGGGAATTGCTGCAAGAGAAGAGTCAAGCGATGGCAAAGGACCTGGCTGCCCATGAACTGTGAGTTGCCTTGCGCTTGCAGCTTTCGACTATTCACCTATCCGCAGTTCTTCATGATGCTTGCTGAGGGTACTATATTGGCTTCGATAATAAATGAAGGATTGTCTCGGGGAAATAGATAAAGTTCACACTATGATTCTACTCAGTGCTTTAAAGTTTCTTGGTCCACGTGTCTTTGTCCACTAGGGTGGGGGATGCAAATCTAGACGAGGAGGATATTTTTCAGGCTGGCCAACCTCGGGAATGGATCCAACAAGAACGCAATCATTGAGACCCTTGACAAAATCTCTCATTCTTCGGAACAAGTATATTCTCCTCTGCCAGCCCGTGAACATCAAGTTTTTACACTCCTATATAGGCAAGGCCGTGTGGTTTGAAACCCGTGATCTAAAGTTGGATTTGTTTCATGTGTAGGTCTTACAAGGAGCCGATGGCTCGGTGTTATGAGCTTGGTATGGGTGACAGTTGTGCACTTCGAAAGTCTGAGAAGTCGGTTGAGCTCTTGAAGAAGATGAAGGTATCGCATTGTCGGAAGATTTCATACAGTGGATCTAACCTGCTCATGCTCACTCAAGTGTTCTGAGCTTGATGAGTTGCTGATCCTTTCACACGACATACAACTTTTTGCGATGTCTGAGTTTTGATGTTATTGACTGGTACCATGTGGATAATTTTACTGCTTCTATTGATTCACAACTGTGAAAGCACTCCAGCACGGCTTGCCACTCGTGTTTAAAAAATGATCTTAGACAAGCAATCCAAGGCCCCCTCTAGTAGGTTCTCATTATCTATGACCCTTATTGATTCCAGACATTCTTTCATTGATTAAGTCCTCTTGATGCAGGCTCGTGTTCAAGAGCTGGAGATACTCCTCGAGGAAAAGGACAATGCATGTCTGCGAGGATTGAACAGAGGTTCTTTAAAACCGCAAGGTGAGGATGTTCTCTCAGCTCTAAGACACATGAATCAAGCCGGTGCGAAAGGGATCAATGAGCCAAGGACTCCTCCGTCAGGTCAATCTGGAAGTGCTAGCACTTTGTCACGAGGTCGGAATACCACTTCAAAAGAGGGAAACCTACAGGAGAACACGTTCAAGCTGACCGGGTTTGGGCAGGTTAATCTCAACTGAAATGCTGAATTATATTGCGTCAAAGCATGCTTTTTTATGTGGGAATTCTATAATAGGTTCCGCTCACATTGCACTGATTAATCGAGACGCTTATTTTAGTAAAGGTGAAATTGTCTTTATCCTTTGTCACTACTTTTTGCGTTCACGCCTTGTTGAATACGCGAACGAATATGCTAAAGGGAAAAGTGCATTATCACCAATGTTGAAGACCATGTTCTTCCCTTCTAATACCTTACACTCCGTGGAATCTGGAATGGCAGTGTTGCCAAGGTGCAATCTTGGCGGTTGTTACGCCTTATTTGAGTTCAGAGAGAGACTTTGACGTTGGCATTAGGAAGCACAGTTCTTTGTTTTTGACTGACACTGGATCCTGGGACTGGCAAGATCTTGATGTCATGCCAAGGGCCGAGCTGTCCGATATGCAGCTCCCAAACATTGTGAAGGATCGTGGGCTAATGGGAGTCGAGTGCGTACAACCAGCCTGTCCGAAGAACGTGAACGCATCCGAAGAAAACTATTCTTCTAGGAGAACAGTTCACTCTGACCGTGGCGCTAGTCTTGACTTCAGAGAGGACAACACAAGAAGTACTGGTTTCTCATATTGGGTAATCAAATCCAGGCACCTTCTTCAAAACATAGAATTGCTGAACAAAAGTAAACTACCTTTTGATCGGGAGGAGGCTAGTACGAAGTATCCTAGATTGGCAGCAGGCAGTGTTGCTCAAATGTCCTTCCCCCGACCTGAACTGACAGCACGCTTTATTGAGAATGGGTCATCGTTAGTAGCATCATTATCTACTTGTACGTGGTTTTGCCAACCTTCATGGTCAACCATTTCCAGAAAGCTGTCCTTCATGTTGTTTCCTCTAGTGAAGTTTTTAATGGTATTCCAGATAATCACTCTAGTGTATGCTGTATTAAAATTTTGGGATGATGAAATCATTTGTTTTACTTCTAGCTATACTAATTCGGTTAATTGCACGTCGTGAACGTGAACGTCTGTGTATAGATAAAGATAAACCAACCTTGAATTCAGCAAGAGCGGAGCATGCGTTGGAGATACAGACCGACTCTGATAACCTGGGACTTGTGAACTCATCCGCTAGGCCTACAGTAAATAGATATGGTGCTCTTGCCAAGAGGCCATTGAGCGACAGTCAATCCCCTAGCACCTTCATCGTATCAGGAGCTGATGGTTGGGGTGGGAAAGTGACAGTCTTCAAGCCCCCTTCCCTCTCCCTGGTATGTGCAATGCACAAATACTAACATTCTTGGAATATTCATTTTATTTGTCTTTATTGTAGATGTTACTTTCTAGTTTCTCAAACCTGATTTGGACCTGTTACCAGATAGGACCAAGTTTGTAAATAGTATGCATTCTACAATTACACAATTACTGTACTCTTGAAACATCCTCTCTTCGAATTCTCAGCATTCAGAATTTGTATCATGCAAGGAGGGGTGGCAGTGTCAGCCTCACAGAAAATGAAGAAATCGAAGACATTTGGAGGTGGTTTCAGAGGCAGACAGGGTTCACTTCAGATCGAGCATTTCTTTGGGCGCGCAAAATCATGAGAGCATTGCTTGGTTCCTCTATGAGTGATTCAATCTCTCAATAGCAAGAGCTTCTCCTTAATCAGTACCCTAGTGAGTGAAGCTTGACTCAAGAAGTTTTTCCAAGCATATATTTTTGTTTATTTTACATGACACCCGACTGGCGGAGCCCATGTGCTGACCTTGCGTTGGAAGACTATGCTTCCCTATAGTAGTCTTCATACATGCAACCTCGTCGTCGGCCTTACATGGTTTACTCGAGTTTCAAACCGTGACCTGACAGCTCAACGAGTGCTTTCCGAATATTGAATACTGTTCCACTTCTGAAGATATCAAATTATCCAGTTCGAGCTGGGGACCCGCGGAGTGCGTCCAAGAGTGGTTCGTCGAAGATATGGTTAATATTACTCGTACGTGTCGTCTGACTCATGTTTCACATTTTGCGATCGCCTTTATTTCCCTGTATCTATCTCTTTTACGTCACCGAATCACATGATCTAACTTGCTTGAGGGTTTCTGTTCATGCATCTCTTGTCTACTGTATCTCACGTACATCGAGTCATCGTTTTGCAGGCACCCGATGGTCTCCATGCCTATTGCTTAGATATGGCTATTCAGCAGAGCGAAATGCTTGAAGCAGCGGAGTTAATGACGTTAGTGCTTCGCCACAGTGTCTGGAGAGGGGTACCTGTACGACTGAACTCCTTCGATTCTGTGAAAGGTCTGGTCAAGTGGCCGCGTTGATAGCCGACCTGATCGCATGGAACCCTCAACGTCCCATCTTTCTCCGCAGTGTAGCTGCTTTTCCACTCAGCGGACTGTGATAAGATCCTGGACTGAGCCGTGTATTTCTCACGCGGCCATAATCGACTGGGTTTTTAATTTAATTTTTTATTTCTTCATTGATGTGCCTATGATAATGTGGACATGGGTGCATCTCACGTCTACTAAGCCAACTATAATCAGTTACATTTGTTAAAAATCGGTCCTATCTCAGCCCTTTAGATCTCAGAGGATCCAAAAATGGTCACTCCGAACATGTATTTTGAATAATGTGAAATGGCGTGCATCAAATGGCTCGAGAATTGTTGCATTTTAAATTGTAGAAGGTTTGTAACTATAAGAATATCATAGCCAAATACAGTAGTAAGAGCCTCTTCTGAATAGCCATATGTAAGTAGTAGCCAGGATTGGGTTGACTATATTACATTAGAGCATTTGCAATGTGGTCTCTATAAACAATCCCTCTATTGATAAACACAGGGACATTCCGTGAGGCCTTTAGAGTGTCGGGCTTTTTTAAGAACAAACCAACCCAATTCAAAGTTGGCAATCCAAACGTCAAATGAACTTTTGGTATTATAATAAGAAAGAAAGAAAGAAAAGAATTTTACATAAAAAAAAAGACTTTTCATTGAAATAAGGAAAGGTTGAATTGATTGGCACACTTAACAATGTGATAAAGGGTTGACAATCATAATTATTTTCACAAGGAGCCAACTTGTGGGCCCTTCACATTTTGGAAATTTTCTAGACCTGGGGGGTCGCATACTAAAATTGTGGAAGTGCCGAGATTCATAATGGGTGCATTAGAGCCCAATTTTTAATTCAAACAATATTTTTTCCAAGATAGTGTTGATACAAGCATTGTTCTTGGGCCCATTGCAAATGCCCTTAGGGAGGGTCATTACATTAATGGCATTTATATGTGGCCCATGGTGGGATTGGGCAATCAATAACACCTTCGAGAGGTTATTAGTTTAGAAAGTGAAGTATTGTTTTAGAGAGGTTTTATTGTAGAAGGTTCATCTAGGCTAAGATAAATAATTATTTAAAGTGAAGAAATCTAGTTTACCTACATAATTCAATCCTTTAGAGTTTAAAATCCCTCAAAGAGTTTCAAATTTCAAAAAATTTTATTAGAATTTCAAGAATTATATGTAAATATATGTATTTGGATGATAGCATAAAACACTTGTCAATTTTGCTGCAATTGGGTCATTTTAGAGGGTAATATTAGACTATTGGAACTCCTCGTTTTTGAAAAAAAATTCTAAAAATCAAATCAAATGTAAAAAATGATTAGAAACCTTTGAATATTTTTTTTTCAAAATCTTATTAAGGTGTAAAGAAAGATTTCTTCATAAAGTTATTCAAGAAACAAGTGGATGGAAAATCTTAAGAAAAATAGATGTTAAAATTTTTAAATTGTTAGAAAATAGAGAGAACATTCAAAAACATAAAACAAAATTAAACCAATTTTAACAATTTTTTGGCAATGAAATTCTATAGAATGAAATGATAGAAGAGTATTTTTGAATTTCTAAAAATTCTCAAAAAAATAGTCTTCTTTGTACTATGTAGAAGACGAAGAATTTATTTTTATTAGCACCTAATTATTTTTTACTAGTATATTTTCACCAAAAACACTCTAGAATTGCCAAATTTTAGAAAAAAAAACACTCTAGAACTGCCAAACTTTCAAGTGCAGGTACCAAATTTAGGAAAAAAAAACACTTTTAGACACATGTAACCATATGGTCTTGTAGTAATCTAGTTTAAAAAGATGTGGAAAAAATTTCAAAAATTTCCACCATATAAATTGCAAGATATTAGTGTTTGAAGTGATAATCTTTTTTTTGATTAAGTGGAAAACCAAGCAGTTGCACTTCACTAGGTCACACTTGCATGAAAAAATGTCCAAAATGGTGGTGCTTCTTTAAATTCATCTTTAAGGCTAGTTGGCTACATGCTTGAAAATTTTTAGATCATTTGGAATTGTACAACATATAGGAAAAAAATAGTAAATAGAAAAAAGTAGAGCATGATTCAAAATTGTTAATTGTTGAGAATTTAGCTATGGAATTTGAAAATGTCATTCTTAATGGTTGGAATGTTGTAATAAACAATCTTACTACATCCCATGCTTTTATTTTTCTAAAAAATATTGGAAATTGAATTTATTAAGAGACTTCAAAGTTTATTTTAGATTAGAGAATTCATAACTCCTTGCAAACTAATATTTTCATAATTTTCATCTTATTAATTAAAATGGAATGATTCACAACTTTTCATGTGTATGTAAGTTCAAAAAATCAATTTCAAATTTTTATTTCTTAAAAAAGTATTTTTTAAGAAATTTTTGAACTACCAGCCAAGTATTGAAAATTACATATTATACAATTACTTTTTAAACATGTAGTCAATAGTT
This sequence comes from Pseudoscleropodium purum, assembly GCA_963969395.1. Classification (NCBI taxonomy): domain Eukaryota; kingdom Viridiplantae; phylum Streptophyta; class Bryopsida; order Hypnales; family Brachytheciaceae; genus Pseudoscleropodium; species Pseudoscleropodium purum. The sequence continues at coordinate 18,557,070 of OZ017803.1, forward strand.
ATGAAAATTGTTGGGCTTTAAAACTATTTCTTCTTATGTGAAAGTTTCAAAAAAATAAAATAAAAATTCCATTTGTATATACCTACTCAGAATTGCTATATTGCCAAAAAACACAATTTGGACATTTAAGAGTTATTAATAAAGATTTGTAGTTTGTAGCTTTAATTTGAGAAGAGTAGTAGATGAATGTATTCCTTTGAATATCTAAGTGAGATTTATTATTTGGGGCTTTGGGACACTCAAAAGTACTAAAAATATTTATTCAATGAAAATGACATATTTCTTCCAAACAAAAAATTAAGTTTATATATATGTAATTATTTTTTTAATTTCAAAAATATAGATTGCATAACATTGTCACTTTTTGTGTTGATTTCAAATGTGCTCACTACTGAACTGTATACACCAAATGTTTGCAACACTGTATTTCAGAATTTCATACTTGGTACAAGTTTAAGACTTTGTAAGCTAAAATTTACTTAGTTCAATGTTTTTCTTCTTTAAAGTTGTAAGCTTGAATCTATTGTATAATTTAGGACAAATGCTTTGTCAAAATTCATCATATAATACTATGATCCATAGGACAAAGGAAATATTTATCATACAAGTTACTTCAATTAGTGTGAGTCTCTCTAAATGTTTAGTATTTCAATATCTAATTAAAATTCATTTTCTTCTTCTTATTTGTTTAACAAGTATACAAAAAATAAGAGAATGTTCAGGAAATTGTGTTGAAATAGTGCAATTCTATATGCCATTTTTAGACTATGCAATTTAAATTGTAAAAGTGCCATCTAAAACAAGTATAGGTTTTAAACCACATGGTCTAAACCATAAAAGTGCCAAAATTGCAAAATAACACCATTTTTACAAAATTCCCCATATGTCTATTTTATGACTTTAATGCCTTGAAGCCATTAAAATATTGGCAAGAAATTTTGTCCTAGAAGAGTAATGTAATATAATGCAATTAGTGTGTATTACATTAATTGAATAAACTTGTAAAAAGTTTTAGCTAATAATTTTTTTTTCTATTGATATGTAAAGTGAGATTTTGATATGTTTTATTATAATGTAAGCATTAAAGATGAAAATGAAAATACCAAAAAAATGAGATTCAAACATGTGTCTTATACATGAAAACTTGAATTTACTTAATGATGCAACTTCCTCAATTAGTGACCTTTTTCCAAATGTCTAAATTTTTGAATTATGATGATCTTTATAGATTTTTATTTTAGTTGTTTCTTGAAGTTATTTGTGAGGGTTCTTTTTTGAATTGAAAAATTTACAATCAAGCCTTTCCATGTGATACTTGTATTAAGGTAGGTACTCCCAAAACCGCCACTTTTTGCTACTAAGCCTATCTGCTATTATTAAACTAGTCAGATTTTCATATGTTATTGTTAACAAGTGAAAGGAGGTTCCAAACACACCAAAGAACATGGCATTTCAATATTGTATGCAAAAGCTATTAAGGACCAAAGTTTGGTTTTAAAAACATTTCTTTCACATAATTAGGTACAAAACTGACTTTGGAGATGTACACATAGTACAAAAGGGGTTCAAGGTCAGTGACACATTTGGGTGTACCTACTTTAACTAGAGCCATGTCTAGCTTGAATGGTATCAACGATGCTACTAACAATGTAAGAGATTCAAGGAGTTCTTATACTAGACTGCTTCTTCCTTCGATGAAGAGGCAGCTCTTTGAAGATCATGAGGAATCTTTGAACGGGGAACAACAAAGATTCTCAGAAGGTTCAAACTTTCACAACACGAGCTTAATTTGGATGCTCGATGCATGTCAAGCAGTGCTGTACGTCTACAGGACCAAATAAAGGTCTTAACTTAGATGCTTTAACAAACAAAAAACAGACTTACCTCATTTAATTTTGCGGTAGTCATAGAATCACTGTTACAAACCGTCAGTAATACATATTAATTCTTCGCAAAAGTTATTACGCTGCAGAGCAATGATTCCCAATGGAACTAGTAGGAACTAAGTGAGCATACAAGCAAGCCTAATTCCCTCTTCTAGGGGATTCATAAAAGCTACTAGTATCCTAAGTTCCTAACGCAGTAAGCTTAAACACAATTCCTGAATCATGGTGTTTGAAACTCTGGAGAGCAGAGACGAGTCTGCAAACAAAAGAAGCTCCGCGAAGTTAGCTCAACCTCACCTTCATTAAAACTAGTGTGCCCTGTGCCATTGCTACAGTCAAAACAAAAGAAGAAATAATTTTTTATTTTTTTAAATTTGTAGAAACTTCAAAATTCAATAACTTTCACATTCTAGATTGGAACGCCACAAAACCAAGCCCGTGCACCCCTCTTCGCCAAGGGCTTTCCAATGATACCAAACATGCAAACAGGAGACACATGGTCCAAGAGATCTCAATGTAACAAACAAAACAAAATCAAAACAAACAAAACAAACAAACAACCTAACTTAATAGAATGATGCTAAGACAAAAGGGAGTACTAAACATACTAATACCTGAAAAGTATGTAGTAATATACCATCTAATCATCCAGATAAGTTTGAGTGTCACAGAGAAAACATAACAAGAGAGATGAAGCAAGAAATTGCAGAGTTACGAACAGTTGTGAAGATGAAAGAGAGACGAAGAAGAGATAGTCAGAGACCATTCTTGACATTCAAGCCTCCTGCTGTGCAACAAGTAAAAAATGCAGAAATTAAAGTCCTCCATGCTAAGCTCTTCTAATGTAACTTCTTTGTAGCAAATTGGAATATATTTGCAACTCTTTTGTCAAGTTGTCATGCATTAGGTCAAACAAATCTTGAGCCCTGTTATGAGAAAAAAACATATTGAGCTAATGTGGATGTGACAAGTGATGTTTTCATGATGAGGTTTAATCTACTTTAATTCATATTACAGAACATAAGTTCAGTGATTGGATCTTCCAAGAGCACCATGATGCTAAAGCTACCCCGTGTTATGGGAAAAAATATGCTTCTCCTTATGACCTTATATCAGATGAGCATGAGAAAACAAATTGGTCAAAAGTGACACCTCTACAAGACAGTACATTTTGGGGAATTAATTAGTTATTTAATGACATCTAAATTGTTGTTTAGTTAATAACAAAGAACCTAAAAAAATAGGTAGAGTTATTTATAAAGTTATGAACTAGGTAATGCAAAAATAGAACCCTATTGTAAGAAATAATAATCATGATTAGCCAAATGCATGAATGATAAGGAATGCTATTTCTTACAATAAGGTTAGACTTCATTCCACATTGCTAAGATTAATTTTTGTTAGGTGAAACTTGGTCACTTGTGTTGTATTAAGGTTGCAAATTTAGTAGAGTATGACTTATAGAAGTTGTCTCACAATGAGGCAATGATTGGCTTTTATATAAGAAGCTATTTTGGAATAACAAACCAAACTATTATTAATTATTTTAATTTTTGTTGAATTTTGTTTACAATTCACAAGGGTGTTTTTAGAGTTCACCATGAAAGATATGGAATGGAGTTCACCATCTCAATTGAACCATTACCTCCTCACAAGTGGTAATATCCATTAACGTCAATATTGTTAAATTGACAATAGTCTATTACTTTGGTATAGTTCAAGCTTGAATTCTAAATCTATACATATTCTAATTTATTTGTAAGAATTGTGGCCTAAAATGAGTAAGACCTTTGTAAAGATAAATGTCACAATTTTTTATTTGTGGAATATTACCAATTTAATGAAATTGACTTTCATTTCATATATTATAATAAAATGAACTCCTAAATTTCCCTTGTGGTTGGAGGGTTGGAGCAGGATTTGTAGATGATTCTAGATTTTCTTAGCTCATACTTTGGAGAAGAATTATGAATACTATGAAACTAACCAAAATTTTGTGAAAATGGCGTTATTCCACAAACTTGGTACTTTTACATTTAGATTGCATTCTAAAGTTTTTACTAGTCTTAGACTTTAGAGCTCAAGCCTCAAAGACAAAATGAATGGAAAAATAGTGCATGGAACAAAAATTTCCATAACTACAAAGTATTGATTATAGATACTCCTAGAATTTATCCTAGATTCTCATATTGTAAAATCTTAAGCAAGAATCTAGATGCTATGTGTTGTTTAGCAGTTTTAGTAACAGGGGCGAAATTACGTGTACTTACCTTAACCTTGAAGCGCTCCAACGTCCATATCTTGGATGATGAACAGAGCACTTTCAGGCGTTGTATTGTCTAGCAAACTTTTCATTCATCCAATATAATACTTGAATCTTGAAGAAAAAACCTTCTTTTATGACAAATTTCTTGAAATTGCAGTAAATGATATTTCTGTAAAAAGATATAAGCCAAAATGTGAAAAAAAATCGGAAAAGGATTGAGGCGTTAAGGGGTTAAACGCTTAATCGGGCGCTCCTGACGACAGTTACTAACCAGGCTGATCACCAACAGATTGAACACAATCTGAATTGTGCTGCAGACATTTCGATCAGGCAGCTGCAGAATCGGGAGATGCACAGTTAGAACTCTGGAATCTGTTTTTCACATGAATCCAATCTTAGAAACGTTTCTTCAGTTGCCACAGAAGGTCCATTTTCTTCAGTTCAAGAAAACAGTTACCTAGGACGCTGGAAGTGGCATAGTCTGTATTTGAACGGTTATATATTTTCATTATATAGGTCAAGACTGTTAAGTATATGTCCTCAACAGTTGCAGTGTTTGTCCTGGAAAAAAAGACTTGCATCTAAAATGGTGTAGAGTACGTACTGTGAACCTGTTTAGCACCTAGAGACTAGAGGAGATCGAACACTCAGTACACGTCACCTACTCACCTCTTTTCGAGGGAGTAATTTTGAGGTAAATTAAAAGGAATTTAAGCCATAATTAATACATCATCAAATGAAAAATTGGAATCGTCAAAACGACACTTATTCCATTATTAGGCAGATTTTTAGAATATCGTTTTACATGGATTTCAGGTAGAAAATGGACCTCTACGGCATGCAGGAACTCAAGTCTGATTTTCAAACTGATAGTAACTATATATGGTTTGGCTTCGACGGTCTCCGTCATTCATTCAAAACCTGTCGCACCTTGAAAGTTTCCAAGATTAGAAGTTCAGCAGACAGACGTTATATAGTCACTTCATATACCCAATTCAATGGATACATTGCGCGTAACGTAACTACTAGCCATTGATCAGTCACTACGTACTGTACAGATCAGAAAATCCATGTGAAACGATATTCTAAAAATCTGCCTAGCAATGGAATAAGTTTCGTTCCGACGATTCCAATTTTTCATTTGATGATACAATTATGGCTTAAATTCCTTTTAATTTACCTCAAAATTACTCCCTCGAAAAGAGGTGACGTGTACTGAGTGTTCGATCTCCTCTAGTCTCTAGGTGCAAAACAGGTTCACAGTACGCACTCTGCACCATTTTAGATGCAAGTCTTTTTTTCCAGGACAATTACTGCAACTGTTGAGGACATGCATGTACTTAACAGTCTTGACCCATAAAATGAAAATATATAACCATTCAAATACAGACAATGCCACTTCCAGCGTCCTAGGTAACCGTGTCAAACGTTAACTTTGTTAAAATGGCAATATTCCACAAACCAGAAATTGTGACATAATTCTTCTCAAAGGTGTAATTTCAGGCCAAAAACTAGGATTGGTATAGATTTTGGTTTCAGGCCGCCTGATCAATCGAACCGCGCCGAACCGCGCCAAAGTAACTGGAATGTCGGCAATTTAACGAAATTGACGTTGTCACTTAAATTCGTTGTACTGTCCTAGCTTGAAAGTTAGAACTGATTCTGGCTGCTCCTGGCGACATACTAACCCATTCCCCGACGCAATGTTCAACGCAGACATTTCAGAGCCAGAGGATGCACCGCTTGAACGCTGGAATGTAGGTTTTAAACATGAAATCCAATTACAGAAAATAGCTTACATTTCACGGCGCAAGCAGGCTAGAAAATGGATCGTCTGCAGGAGCTCAAGTAGTCACGTCTGAATCTCAAACTGGTAATTTGGTTTGGCTCCGACGTTCTCCGTTCTCCATTCAATTATTCGTCTAAGCATACCCTGTCGCACCTTGAAAATTTCCGAGAGATGTCAATTTCGTTAAACTGACGATATTCGCAGAGCCAAAAATTGTGACATCTATCTTCACAAAGCTCTAAGTTCAGACCACAATTAAACTAGGACAGGTATAATTTTTGGGTTCTCGCCGCGCATCCTGAACCGCGCCGAAGTAATGGAATATCGCCAATTTAACGTACATGACAACATAACTATAAGATTAGAAGTTCAGGCGTTCAGCAAACAGACGTTATACACTTATATCCAATTCAATGTACACTTACATACATTGCACGAATACATTGCAAACTAGCCACCGTACTGATCAATCTCTACATAGTGAACAATGCCTCTGTAACAGATCTGGACAGAATTCCAAGAGAACCATACTCCAAAAATCTGCCTAGCAATGGAATAAGTTCGGTCAGACGACTCCAATTTTCTCATCTGATGATATATGGCGTGAATGCCCTTTACATCAAGAGAGCTCGGTGACATGTACTGAGTGTTCTCCACTAGCAAGTCTCCAGGTGCAAAAATAGAAATAGTCTCCTGTACACAGTACTCTGCACGTACTATTTTAAATTCAAGTTGTTTTTCCAGAACAAACACTGCAATTGTTGAACATATATGCTTAACCCATTCAAATAAATGTTCAAATACAGACATTCAATGCCACCTCCAGTGTTCAAGGTAACCGTGCCACTAGCTAGCCAGGTGTACGTGCCTTAGAACTTGTTTGGGCGCTATTGCTGGCATACTCACCCATTCACCAAAACAATGCCCCGCAGACATTTTGTGCAGATGCAGAGCCAGAAATCCTCCGCCAGAGCGCTGGAATCTATGTTTTAATAAAAAATCCAATTACAGAAACATTTCTCTGCGCACGCAGGTTAGAAGGTGGATCTTCTGTGGACCTGTAGGCTAGGTACGTCAGAATCTCAAGCTTGTAAAACGTCGGTGATGTTCTCCGCTTGTCTCCAGGGTCAGAGCAGAAATCGTTCAGTGCAGATCAATATTGTAGACAAAATAAGAATTAGTTCTCTACACCATTTTTTCAAAGAACAAACAATGTTCGCTAAATCTGTATAGGCGCAAAAACTTGTGACATCTATCCAAAGCTTTGAAATTTTGGACAAGTAAGGATTTTGGTCACAAACTTTGCGTAAGAAAATAAAGTGGCAGAGTAATAAAATGCCACCAATTTAACGAAATTGACGTTTCAAGAACTACTAGTCTGGACTTTCTTGATGGAGTACATTTATGTCTGATCATTAATGATCTCGAGCCTACTGCCTTTCAATTCAAGTAGTAACTAGTCCATATACATATCCACGACTCCACGGACCACTTTGTTTTCAGTCATCACCTTATGTATCATGTTCGACTTCGACAATATCTTGGTTAATAAAAATTGTGTGATAAAAATTTCAAGTTCTCAACATCCAAAGTCACACAGGCCGTAGGGCAATTGCAAAGGGCTGAACTTGCTGCCAAAACAATCAGGATCTTGCAATTGGAAGTTCTGCTCAATCGAGCTTCTGAAACAGACCTTCCCACCCAGTGTTAGTGTCGATTGCATCTGCAGGGAATATTATACATAATTCTCACTTTATAACAACCTGCCGACAGAGAAAGACTAACCAGCTAGTCGACTTGAATTAAAACTTACACACTAGCAGAAGTGTTGGATCATTCGATATATACCGAATTTATTATATACCCACGGATCTTTTCAACAAAGAGATAACTAACAAGCTAGTTCAATTTCTTTATGTAGAAGTCATCCAGGATTTCAGAGCACCGATCTCTAAGTTTGATTGTGACATTGAACTGCTCAGTGCACTAAATGTCAGTATCGTTGAATTGGCAAATTTGCAGTATGTAGGCACTTTTTAGGATGCACAACCTGAACTGCAAATCTATATCAGTTCAAGTTTTTAAAGCATCGTGCAGATGAATTGAATGTCACAATGATTGGCAACCAAAATTGCACCAATTTAACGAAACGGACGAGAAAAGCTAGAACCAAGGATTGGTGCTCGCCTGTCCAGACTGGCATGCATGGTGTACATTTGAGTTTCCGAACGCTTGCTTAGAAAAGTCTTTACCAGTGTCATAAATTTCTGTCATTTCTGTTATAATTGGTATTTAATTATATTACATTCAAATCAGGATTGGGATTGTAATAGAAATTACCAATCTCTCAAAGATAAATTAGTAAACAGTCATGATCACGATAGCAATCTAGACTCCAAAATTCTGAATCATTTCCAAATTTGATTGTTAACATTATTTCTTTGAAGTTCATGAACAATTGAACTTGTTTACCTGTCAACTTTTGATCACTGTTTGCAAGTGGATAGTTGTAAAGTGTCTTATTTTTCTTGCAAACAAAACTTGTCACAATGCAGGAAAATTACACAAGGTTAGATTTCACAAATGGTAATTCAAAAAACATAAGAGTGTATTTTTCATGAGTTGTCTGACAAAGCAAAATGATCCTACATAATCACTGCCTTCATTCTACTTCATAACGTGTTTAAATTATTAAATATATTTTATTTAAAATATATATAAATAATATATTTTAATGTAAAATTGTCACAAGTGATATTATAAACATGCAAACGACAAAACACAAAAATAAAACTTTAATTTCATATATCCAATCACCTCAATTACAAATACTATAAGACTTGGTGAAATCAATTATAATTCACAATGCATGCATGCATTTCATTATAATACTTTATCTACAAAGTTTTAATGAATTTTCATACAAAGATTCAATAACAAAACACACACTATCAAGTAGAATGAGAAACAGTGATTGTGAAGACAATGCTGATCATTTTGCTTTATCAGACAACTCAAGAGAAATACACACTCATTTTCTCTGAACTTCCTGTCATGAACTCAAACCTTGCTGTAGTTTCCCTTCATTCGCAACAAATTGTGCATGCAAGAATCGACTCCCTGGACTTTAACCGATCTCACAAGAATCGCCGCCTGCACCACACACTGAACATCTCCGATCAATTCAAATGCTTCAATCTTCATTTAGCAAGCGCAATATATCACGATAGTGCAGAAAGAATCTGATCACAAACTGGCAGTAAGTCTGTTGCTAGCTTGAACGTACCTTACGCTGCGCCCTATCTGGCAATAGAATCGATCTTGGAAAAGTTCGGCGCTAGGACCGAATAGATCAGTGCGCCGATCGATCGACCCCTCCGGAACTGCAGTGATCGCCGGCCGACCGGCCACGAATTCGAAAGTTGCTTACTGAAATAGCTAGAACGATACATGCGGTGATCATAAGTTTGTGGAGTAGAACTCACGATCTAACTCTGACTAGCTGTTTCCAGTGATCGACGAGGGTTTCAGACTGAAGCAAATGAATGAGTGAACCGCATGTGTTGCAAGGGACGCGGGTATTTGTATTCGAATTCGATCTCACTGGCTTTCGCAGAGCTTGCTCAAGTGGGTGGACAGTGGTGGCGCTCGCGAAGGAGCGGTGGGGAGGTGGTCAAAGGGCCGGCTCATCTATCTCTGGCCACCTGACCAGGCCGGGAACCTGACCCGAATGTGCTGCCGGTCATTACTTCTTGCTTCTTGGAAGTTAGGCGGAACGTTGTTGGATCTTAGCCGATCGAGGGCTTAACCACGGATTAGAGGACTAGAAAGCTAGTGGTGACGTTCTCAGTTGATATTGAGTTCCCTTTACGGAATCGTGGTCCCAAGGCGACGGCCTCGATCGGAGATTCGACCATGCGACCCTATCCTTACAGGGTGGGTCAAGTAAAGCCTTCCCACGCGGGGAGTGTGTCAGACTTTTTCAGTTCTTCTCACTGGACTATTCGGGAGTACAATTGCTTGTTTTGCATCTACATACTTTACTGTCTTTAATTAATTAATCTTCCTTTTAAGTTTAATTAGGGACGGAGTTTGAGTGGATGACTGAATTAAATTCAATGCGAAGGTTTGAGAAAGTAGAGAATGTTTTGCCTCTTGAAAATAAGTTCCAAGACAAAATACGGAACATGCCTCTAGCTGTGAGCTGTCAAACATTTATCAAATAGTTATCACATGGTGGCGGAGAAACTATATTTTCCCCGGGCCTTGGGCCGGCCTTGGGTGTTGGGAACAAACGAACTTTGTTGAATGCCAGGTTTCTTACGTGTTTGAATTTGATACGCCCGCTGGAGCAGCTCGCGCACCGCTTTTGCAAATTCTGACTTGTTGCAAGCTGTTTCAGTGTTGACATCGTCGGGACATTGGATTGTTTGACACGTGACGCCCCCAAATTCAACGAAATGACGTCTGAAAGTACTTCATCTGCACGAGTATCGCACGGTAACTCTAAGTTAGTTAAATTGATGCTTGCATTCCGCCACGCCACTTGTGAACTGATGGGCTTGTATTCTTCCCTTTGCAATTAATGAAATTCCGTTTCATTTGTTTAAAAAAAATTGATGCTTGCACCTTTCCATCACAAGGGTCTTTTCTGCGTTTCCCTCTCTCACTTTCTCCTGTGTGAGTGGGAACATTATGACTTTCTCCTATGTCACAAGATTGTGACATAGGAGAAAGTCATAATGTTCCCACTCACACAGGAGAAAGTGAGAGAGGGAAGCGCAAAAAAGATCTTTGTGCATCTACCACTAACTCGTTGAAACCTTCTAGAATCTAGCTAATTAACATATATCTAGTCACCGCTGCTCTCGCTAGGAATGGGGAAAATCTTGCAAATTCTGGCCCACCGTCATACTGAGGAGCATGACACACGCGTGCAAACATGTTACCGAATTCTGACTTTCTGATTATTGTATCTAGAAGTGTGAGTGTCAGCTGATCGATATATCGGCAAGGTGGATGCAAGCTAGTTGGTACCGCCTTTCAACCCTTGAATAATTCATGCTTTAGTACGTCCGGAAACTGCTTTTGCTCAATCATAAGTTATACTTGTCAGTTAGAACCGCCCTAGAACATGGCTCCAGCCGCTATTTCTAGTTACGTAAGTGCTCCAAATACGTTACCGACCATGCAAGTTGTCAATTCTACGTGTTTGTGTAGCATGCGGCGGTGGTGAAGCTTGAACGTGAAGCCTTGAATAAATAGTAGGAAGACGTACATGATTAGAGGTGGACACATATATACCAGTGAAACGGATAAATTCAAACTCCAGAATAAATTTGGGTTTGGTCCCCTACTTCGATCGCATACAGGCAGGAATAAGCGGTGCTTAACCGACTCATCATGGCCTTTGCCAGGACCTGCCATATCGAGATTCTTCGAGCTGACCTGCTGACGGATGGAGGCAGGGCCACACAAAGCTGGAAGAGTGGCAGCCAAGGTCATTTCAATCCATAAAAATGCTATTGTAAACGTCAGGATTCAGTTTGATCTTTTTAGTCAAAAAAATTGTTTCAAGTAACTAAGGTGGAAGCACCAATAACCAATCAAATAAGCAATTTGGGAGCAGATTCTGTGCAGTATGAGTTGGTGGATATTTTTCCCATGCAGGAAGATAGGAAATGTGAGGATTGCTAAATTTTCAGATTTTTATTCAGAAAATTGAAATTACAGTGCAATCCAAGAGGCAAAATAACAATTGACTCATAAGCAATGTTTAGAGTCTTTTAATTCCAATCATTCCAAAGAGTACTTTCTTACTCATTACTACACATAATGTGTCATAACCTTATTGGTTGCAAACTTGAAAAGGACAAAAATTACAAATTTCAAGCTTCAAAACAAGCATATCCAACCTAAGGTTGGAATTAACATCCCTTCTACATTGGGTATTGGGCAAGGTTGGTAATTGGTGCCTCCACTTTATAAGATTATTGGAATTACTAACTAGGAAAGGGAACATCTCTGAAATGACATCATTTTTCTGAAGGTGTCAACTATTTTAGTTTACCTCTAAAGGTTTTGGCAAGTGTCATTTCTAGTATAAGTACCAAATTTTAGGGAAAAAAAAAACATTTTTGAACACATTTAACCTTAGGATCTTGTATTACATTAGTTTGAAAATATGTGAAAAAAATTTCAGAATTTTCCATTGTAAGATATTAGCATTTGAATGAACAAAATTCATTTTTTAGACCTTGTAAAAAACAGGGCAACTATCATTTACAAGGTCATATTTGTATGACAAAAGTCCAAAATGGTGGTTACTCTTTGGATTTATTCTTCAATGCAAGTTGGTCACATACTTGAAAATTTTCAGACCATTTGGAATTGTACAATATATAGGAAAAAAATAGTAAATAAGAAAAAGTAGAGAATGATTTAAAATACTAAATTGTTAAGAATTAATTAATCAATTGCAAATGCCAATTCCAATGGTTGTAATGTTGTAATAAACAATGTACTCACAATGTTTTGATTTTTTTTTTTAAATATTGAAAATTGAGTTAAATAAAGGACTTCAAAGTTTATTTTAGAGTAGAAATTTCATAACTACCTACAAACTAAAACTCCTCATCACATTCATCTCATTAATCAAAATGAGATAATTCAAATCTTTTTGCAAAGATATAAATCTAGAAAATCAATTTCAAATTTTTATTTCTTAAAAAAATGAATTTAAGAATTTTTTTTGAATTGCCCACACTTCACTAAAAATGACATATCATACAATAACTTTTTAACCATGTAGTTAAAAGTTATAATAATTATTGTGCCTTATAGCTACTCTTTGGCACATATTGTGTGGAAATTTCAATGAAATAAAATAAAAATTTCATTTGAAGTGAGCTGCACAAAAATGCTATGTTCTCAAAAATTAAAGCATATCCAAAGCTTTATGGATGAACCTTGAAAGAATGGATACACCTACATTAGAAGAGTTTTCTACCCTCAGGAGGGCTATGAGTTTCCAAATTGAAGGAACTACCTTGCAGAGGGCCACGGCAACTCGTTGATGTAGCACAACAACTGCCATGTCCAAAAAAAATGAACATTTTTTTTCAATTTTTTTCTTCATTTCAAGATTTTTTTCATTTTTTTTTCTAGAAACAGCCATTCTTTAGAACTGCAGAGGAGAAGTTTGTAGTACACCAACTTAAAACAGTCCTCTTGAACCCCCTACAAATCTTCTAATGAGTATGACTACTATTTTCAAACTTCAAAGTTCCTGTATTTGAATGCTCCTATTTTGCAATAGCATATGATTGAAATTTTTATTTTTCAATTTTTCAAACTTCAAAGATGTGAGGACATGTCTTTAATATTTCTTAAAATTTTAATTTTTGGGTGAAAATTTGTCACTTTTGAATTAAAAATCAAAAAGTGAAAACAAATTTCATATCAAATATTGTATATGCTCCAAAAATCTGAAAATAGTTCTTACTAAGGTCTATGTAATAGTTTAGAGTTTAGATTAGGGTGATTGCAAAAAATCTTGGGGAAGTCACTTGTCGCAGCTTAAAATTTTGATTTTCTTAGTATACACCAAAATAGGAACGGAAACTAGTCATTAGGGAACCGGATCCGATAAGGTGGAGAAGGTAAACTCAAAATTAGCACGGAATGGGAAGTAATGGGCCTCTTGGATCTAATCCGGTCAGGAGTAACTAACGACGGAAATGGAATGTAACACGGATTAGGTCTAGGACCGGATTATGATGATGAACCGGATTATGATGGTAAACCGGATTTATGATGACAAACCGGAAAGGGTCCAGGGACTATAAAAGGAGGAGCTTTCACTGTTGCACCCCCTTTTAGAAACTCGACCTTGAGCGTGCGCGGTTGAGTTTTTGGCGTTTGTGCGTTTGTGTTCTGTTCGTTTTGATTCCGGTTGAGATCGGAGAGAGAACGTGAGGAACGGGACATGCGGCTAGGAGAGAGTGAGATAGATTGGAGGGGGAATGCCGCCGCTACGTAGGTCTAGACCAGCGAGTCCCTCTGGAGGCGAGGTGAAGCTCCGGAAAGTCATTCCGGTTATTCCCTCCACAGAGCCGGAAAAGTCTCAACTCATGGAGGATCTCAAATCCATGGGTTGCCTCGGGTTTGCCGAGAAACCTTGGGGTTTTAGGGAGGAGAGAATGGTCAAGGAGCTCCTCGGAAAGCTGTCCAATCAGTTTGACAACACCGTGAGAGGAACTCCCGTCAGCTGGAACGAGGGAATGTGGAGAGGGGTTTACGGTTTCCGGGCAGGAGGTTTAGGGATGGCGAACCGGAAGGATGAGTTTGTCCGAGAGAAGTTCCAGGGAGCCGTCAACCCGAAGGACGGATACGCGGTCGAGGATTGCATGGATGACCGACACCGTCGGCTCCTGCAATTCTTGGTTCCGGTTCTTCACCCGGAAAAGCCGACCAGGGTGACGATCACCCTCGGCAACACCATTTTCGGTGCCCTCAGTGGTACCCGGAAAGTGGACTGGGCACGGATCATTTCCGATCTCGTGGCCCAGCTCGTTAGTAGGGTTGGGAAGAAAAGGGCCACTCTAGTGTGCCCTTACCTCTTCCACCTCTATCGGAAACACCAAGTCCTCACCGACACGGAGGAGAAGGTGTGGAAGACTCAGGAAGTCCTCCTGAAGTATGGGGAGTCGGAAACGGATGACGAGGCCGAATCCGATTCCGGGTCAGAACGGGAGTCGAGCGAGGAAGAGGAGGAGCCGATGCCGCCCATCAAGCGACAGAAGTTGACGCCTCCACACAAGCGCGGGACGCCTCCCGGTCAAGACAGACCGGCCCCGGAAGAGAAACCGGAAGCCGAGAAGACCGTTTCCGGGGGAGACCCGGAAATGCAAGATCCGTTCAACGGTCTGATCAACGTCCTCTGCAACATCAGGGCGGATTGGGAGGTCAAGCACAGGACGCTTGCGGCGATCGGAAAGTTGGTGGGTGCGCCACCGGACAGCAAGTTGGCAGAACAGGTGGCGGAGTGCATCACCAATCCGGAAGAGACCCGGAAGCAGGAAGCAGAGATCCGCCGGTTGCAGGAGGAGGTGGATAACCTGAAGGCAACTCTTTTTGCCTATCGGGAAGACGTGACGGCCGCCCGGGAGATGGCGGAGGAGACTCGGAAGATAGCCGAGTAGATCAAGGCGGTCCTGGGAGAGACCAGAACGGCCGCCGCCAAAGCGAAGTTCTTCGACGAGAAGATCCACGAAGAGAAGAAACTATCCGGTTCCCGGATGGTCCGGATTCTCGCCGACTTCGCTGAGCAGGTGGAGACGGCAATGGTGGAAGGGCGGAAGGCTGCGGACCGGATCGAGGAGAGCAGCCGGAAGCTGACTGGAGCGACGTGCGACAAAGGGATTCATCTTTCGGATATCTCGCTACCGGATCTCTTTCCAGACGCGACTATTGCGAAGGATAGGAAGGATTGGACTCCTGAGTCCAAAAAGTCTGCACGGACTGGGACTCCGGGCACAAGACCGGATATCACCATCGACTTGGAGTCTCCACCCGGATCTAACCCTGCGGAGGGGGAACGGATCCGGAACTTGAGTGAAGTCTTCGAGGAGCTAGTTCCGGAGGTCGGAAGCCCGACAATAGGATCTAGGGTTGTAGAGTAGATAGGATTTTGATTTCAGTTAGGAGTAGGAGCGGATCCGGATCCGGATCCGGCTCAACAGTATTAGGTTAGACCGGAAGTTAGATTAGGGTGGCGGCGGACCCCTACGGGTTTTCCGCTCCTTTTTGTGCTTTTAGGGTTTTTACCCTTTGTATATAAATCGGTTCCTGAGATGGGAACTGGGAGTTGTTCATTTTGCAAACTTCTTGTACTTTTCTATTCTCTTCGTTGTGTATCTCTCTCCAGCGCGACAGGATTGTATGATGTGGAGTTAGGATAGTACGAGCCGGTTTGCGAGTGATTTCTCCCCTTGGTGTTTCTTTTCCGATCCAAGGTGCATGTGAGTAGGTATCGAAGGGTTGGGAGTGAACTTAGTTCCTCAGCACGTCTAGAGTTTGAGATTCCGGGTGAGAAAGCCGTTGTTAGGCTAGGCGGGTAGGGAGGGATTCCTTAGCTGCGCTAGAACTCCCGGGTGGGAAATCCGGTCGAGTGTCCGATCTCCTATGAGGTCTCACCACCCGTATGGGTAACGGAAGAACTTTAGTTGATGTTGGAACGGACGGGTGCACTTGTAACCACCTGTCTTCGCACGGATCGGAAGTAGCATCAAGGTCGTTGTAGTACGAGAGGGTCGAGTGTGGGGTCTTTGTGTGACCTACAACCCGGATTGCTATCTGGGTTGTTGTGAAGGACCAAACCGGATCCGGATTAGCTTAGGCGTTTAGGAAGTAGGACAGTGGGTCTTCAGCCACTATAAGTCACGGAAGGAGTGGTGGGCCTACCACTCTCAAATGTAAGCGGCGACCCCTCTGATGGTGAAACAGAGGCAAAACTAAACCGGATAGGATTACGGATACAAGATGACCATCCCGACCGGATTGGTCAGGACGGATTTCCAGGATCGGAAGTTGTGAGATCCTGGGGTTTGGGTATTTGTATGGACCGGATAGTTAGTAGGACCAGAAGAAGGGGAAATCCGGTCTATAGTTATCCGGTGTGGTGGTATTTCTGGTTCTAGATCTAGGACCGGAAAGTAAGATTGGGATACTGACTGAGCTTAACTGCTTAATAGAGCTAGATACTTCACAGGATCTCGTGGGTTCGATCTTTAGAGTCACTTAGTTATACTCTAGAGCAATTTTTGTGAGTATAATGGGGAATTGACCTGCCCTGTGCTGCGACATCACTCTCTCTTAGAAAATACGATGGCTTGCAATAATGTCCTATTTTATGGGGGGCTATTTACCTAGTAGAATGGATTATAATACATAGTATTCTTGAAAATAATGGTAAATGTTAGTATTTTGGGGCACCTTATTGGTATTTTTAATTTTTCATTTGGATTCTTTAAATGTACCGTATATTACTTATAATTTATTTTCTTATGATTGCCTTGGAATTGTCAAAGTGCATAGCAAGTCTCTTAGCATTGCTTAAAATACATATGCAAAAGAAAAAAATAGAGAAAGAAAAGCAAACATTATGAATGCCACAAAAGAACAAATCAAGTACTTAGTAAAAACTAGGTTTGTGTTTAATAACACATTTTAGAAATTAGAATTTCATACAAGGTTATAATATAATTCACCCCTCCAAGCCTTTTCAAAAGCAACCCAATCCAATAATTGGACCCTAAATTTTGGAAACTACACATTGAATACAAAGTACTTTATTGGATATGTATACCAAAGTGAAGTTGTGGCCATTTGTGAAGTACTATGTCCAAAATAGAAAAGCAGATTTTTCATTTCCATTCATAATTTTAGAGCCTTTATAATCTATACCCCTTTCCTTTTTCAAGTAACCATTTTTATATATGCTATTTTACATTAATTATTCACATAACTCTGTGATATTATACATAACCCTATATTATATATAATCATGTTTCACACTTTTAAAGCACCTTATAATATATATAATTTATTTACAAATTTTACATAGAATAAATATATTAGACCCTATATTTTATAGCACATAAATTCTTATATTTTCAACAGTGTCCTCTCCAAAAAATTGTATGAAAGTATAGCTATTGGATTTTAATGAATTTTTCAATTTTTAAAATTGAAATTAGAACTAGACTTGATAAGTTTCATTTTGTTGGTTAGATTCAAATTTCAAAAAGGATCATTTCCCTAACTCATATTGCGACATTCAAATCAAGAACAAAGACCTAAAAGATGTCAAAATGCACTACATGGTGATTTGTGAATCAAGCATCTTTTCATGTAAAAAATCAAAAAATATTACATGAATCAAATGAAGTAGTATTTCATATCACTCTCCAAAAATACATTTAAGTGTCTTCCACAAATAAAATTGGATAAACAAATGCATTTTTCTATCTTCTACACATTAGAGTCATCCACTAGTTGATTATTGATTAATGTAGCATTTTAGGATTAATGACAATTGAGATAATATCAATTTTGTTAAATTGATTAAATTCCACAACTTTGGCACTTGTACGAAAGGCATTCCTCTCATATTGAACTTGCAACATGTACCTTAATTTCTAAATTCCTTGTATATAGGGTGGTTGCAAGAAATACTTGTCCTTTACTTTGTCATATTACCTTTGGATAGGTGGTTTGGGGGCTATAACTTTTGTTGTAGGTCCAATATGCAAAAATTTGAAATGAAAGTAAATGTAGGAGTTGTAGACAATTGTCTAGACATCAAGTACTTTAGGTGCACTTTTTGAAACTACTTTGTTGTTTTTAATGAATCCCTGATTAGATGTTTAATTTTGTCATTTTGGAGGGGGGCAATAGTACTATTCTTGACCCAAAAATAAGAATTTGGAGCTGAAAATTGGAGAAATAGGTTGTATATTTAGATTACATGCAATGATAATGAGATTTTATGCAAATTTTGATATGTATGGCTTGCATATACATTTAAAGTGCAAATCCCTTATGCTAATCTTGGCTAGAATAAGAAAAAAAAAAATTTCAAAAGAATTTGGTGCAAGTCAAGTATGTCACAATGTAGAAAAATAGTCAATTTTTTATTCAATTTTATAATTTTCTTAAATCATTGAAAACTAAAATGTTCATGTATCCATTTTTTGCTCATTGCTGGTCCCCTTGGCTTTATAGTAGTCTACAACTAGGCATTAGTAGTACAACTAGGCATTAGTAGTACAACTAGGCATTAGTAGTAGATAGTACAACACTAATTTTTTTATTCATTTTTAAAATTAATTTTTAATGTTTTTAATGTTTAAAAAAAATTATAATTACTTCATTAAATTTTTACTCTTTTTTAAATTCTTTTTTAATTAATAATAATTTTATTTTTATGCCTTAAATTACACTTACCTTACACTAATAGTACTTGTAATATTATAGTAGTGGTAGTCCTATAGCCCAAAGCAAAGTTTTTGAGACAAAAATGTTAAGTATTTTTTTGCAATAGCCCAATAAAGCAATATTTCAAAATTTTCTAATTTAAAATAGTATAACTTTGATAAATTATTGTTACGCACTTTGTTGATCTACTAGCTAGGATAAATTATAGTTGTGTGAACTTGAATTCTTCAAACTAGTAAATATAGTGCTATATTATTAGTCTAATACATTAATTCTCAATCATTGAAAAATGCAAAATTCTGTGTCGAAAACAAGAAATCGTAGAAAACATCATCTAGATTTTGTTGAGACCAACACAAATTTCTTCTAGTGAGTCTTATTATTTATTGATGGTTTACTTTAATTAGAGCATTTGTTTAGAAAGTTAGAAGATAAGTATATTTAACTTCAATTTCATTAAATTGGTGGAATTAAAAGATTTAGGCAAGTTTCAAAATGCTCAACTTGAAACTAAACTATTATTTATTATTTTTTTGGTTTCTATTATAGAACTTGTAGAGTTGAACACTATGATTTTGGGAGCCCAAAATTGTACCAATTTTGTCAAAAGTGACAATGACAGTATGACACGATATTAGGTAGAAAAAAAATCTACCATGGAAAAACGTGCAAATTTTGGTTTGAACTAATTTCAATTTGATACTTAGAAGAATTCCATTTGATAATCTTCAATGCTTTTATAGAAATAAATAACTACTAGAACTCCAAATACAAGATGTTGTGTACATTATATTTATGTGTATTTTGAGTATAAAACTCTTGTATTATAAAGTCTTGATAACAATAATTTATAATGCATTTTAGTCCAATCTCAAGAGATATTATTTGTTTTAATGTAGAAAATTCTTGTAGCCCTTTCAATAAGGAATCCAAAAATGTAATTATATGCATGAAATGGATATTTTTTTAAGGAGAATAATAGCATTAAAAACCATAGTATATGAGTTTTCTTAATACACATATCTTAGGCCAAACTTCCCAATTTCGGAGGGATTTTCTTCATAAACATTTTAAATTATTTTTATTGTACATAAAATACTATGAATGAATTTTAATTTTAATTTTAATTGTATAAAATACATATTAAAGATAAATTTCCAAATGTATAAGATATTCGTATACTCATATGTATATATATCCATATGTTGTACATACATATATAATATAACCATATAGAAGTCTATATATTTGAATACAACCCTTAGAAATGTATTCAATATTTATGAATGTCATAGCCATATAAAAATTTCAAATTGAATGAATCATAGCTTTTTGAAAAGCTAATAAAATATCCTACAAATCCTCAAAAATCTCAAATATAGATTCCTTTGGATACATTTCCATATGGGCTTAGAAAGCCAACCTTCAATTTAAAACTAGATACAAAGTTGCAATGAATTCCCACTTACACTTGTTGGTGTTCTCAAAACCTACAATAATTTGGGCTTCTGGCATAAGTTGCTTAGTTTTTGGCAAAGTAAGAAGTAGGTGGTTATCAAAAGGTATTTATTAATTTCAAAGAATGAAGGTTTGAGAAAATCGTGGATGTTTTTTGAAAGTTGAGCTTCAAAGGGCCTATTACATAATAATTTAGTGGCTACTAAAGGAAAATTTTGTGAGATCCAACCTTGTAAAATAAAAAAATATTTAAATTGTTCAACAACCACCTTACTTAGATTTGAAGGTCACTTTTGTTGTTAGTGAAAGAAGATGTACATACAATATTTTTATACAAATGGAGGGCTTGGAGGTAAAACAACCCATGAGGGATATATAAATTAGGATTAGTAGAAGCTCAATCGCTCATATCTAGTTCAATCAAATTAAAGTGTAAATTGT
The DNA here is from genome assembly GCA_963969395.1 of Pseudoscleropodium purum. Classification (NCBI taxonomy): domain Eukaryota; kingdom Viridiplantae; phylum Streptophyta; class Bryopsida; order Hypnales; family Brachytheciaceae; genus Pseudoscleropodium; species Pseudoscleropodium purum. The sequence goes on from OZ017803.1 coordinate 18,577,909, forward strand.
ATTCAATATAGAACTTTAGACTTCATTTTGGCATAGCAGAAAATTAATATTTTACAAAAGACTATGATTTTAAAAAAAATTGGGGAAATCAATCTAAATTCCATCTCCAAAAAATCTCTTTGAGATTTCGAACTTCCAATCAAAAGTTAGGGACAAAATTCAAATAGAGGTTGACAAGAACATTTTCTTTGACATTTTCAAACATCTTTTCTAAATTTTTTCTATAATATTTGTTTGGAGGCTCAAAACTCTAACAATTTTTTAGAAATTAAAGTTTGCTTAATTTTCCAACTTTTTTATAGCTCATTTTTTTTGAAGTTGTTCTACGATGCCAAAATGAAGTTTGAAATTCTACATAGAATACAATTCCAATGTTTTGACAATGAGAATTCAAGCTCTCATCTTCAAATTGTTCCATGTGCTTTGAAAATTGATGATGGACAATAGATTTCATTTTTAAATGACCTCTCATCCATTATGCAGTGGACATGTATATTGATATTTTTTCTAGTATCTGGTCTTTCTTTACAATTAATTTTCCTTAGATTAGGCAAGATGACTTGTTAATTTCCAAAATCCTTCATAGTCTGAAAGTGACCTCTGACTAGCTATTGTAATTGGGATGTGCAAAGGACACGTGATCCCTCATGATGGTAGAAGAAAGTATAAGCCATGTGAGAATTGCACCTCATTAAGAAACAATTATAGCAGTTCCAAACTTGAGCTCCCATAAAAAAAAGACTGTTTCCTTTTTGTACGAAGGTTTTATCTTCTAACACATGGAGTTTGCAAAGAATAAGTGGAAATGGACCTTTATAGTTTGTGTTTTGTAGATAGACAAAGTCTCCTGTCTAAATACAATAGCAACCATCATAGACCATACAATTAGTTATGGACATAATAATGTAGGAGGGTGTGAGCTTCTTGACCTAGTATTTATAGATATTGTTGGCTTTGAGATTGCCATTATATAGTCTCAGTTACTAATATCCATTGAATCTATGAACATTTATACAATAGGATTGAAAGGAGATTGTCTTACTAAGATTTAGGGTTTATTGAGCCAATCTATTAGTCTAGTTCATTCAATGATGAAGAAATGAGGGATTAATAAGACCAATTGTGATAATGTGATAAATCATATGCAAAGTTTTTAACATTGTGTTATGATGATTGTGGTGCATCTTTGGAATTCCTTTATAATCAACTCTTAGCTTTCTCTATAGGTTGAGTTTTAATTTGATTTCAACTTTCCTTAGGCACACTAGGTGATTGCATAAAATACATATATATAATACTATTTTTTATCACACGTCTTTAGTTAATTTATTTTTTGGCCATAACTCTACTATCTTATTCCAAATCACTCAAAATTCATAGGCATGGTACTCATGACTATTATATGCCTTGTATAATTTTTTGGAATTTTTAAAAATGTTTTATTGTCCAAAGATAGCCCCCAATTTTTGTCACTCTTGCCAATTTTAGATTTTTTTTTTGACAAAGTAATGTCCAAAGAAACAAACTTAAAAAGATGGTCTTCTAATAGGCTTTTGGCTACTATTCAAAGGATTTCTATTTTTTTAATGTAGAAGCTAATCTACAAAGTGATCTTCTTTCTATTTACATTTCAAAACATGTAAAATATTAGTTTGGTGTTTTTTTTACTAAATAAACACCTTTATAGAGTTGTTGCAAATTGAAATTTTTTATTTTTTTATTCCATATTTTTCTTATTTTTTCCTAATTAAAACATTAAAACATCTATTTTTTGGAGATTTAGAACTTTTCTAGTTCTCGTACTTAATAAACTTTTCTATACTTTTCTTTTGGTAGTTACCTTTATATTCAAGGTATATATTGGCCATATTTTTAAAATTGTTTTAAAATTGTTTTTTTTATTTCAAATAATTCCAAATAATAATTATTTTTTTAATTTAAAACAATTTTAAATTATCTCTAAAAGTTATAAACAAAAAAAGAATGATGGAAAATTTAAGAAAATAGATACTTTAGAATTTGATTTTTAGAAAATTCAAAAAAATTCAAAAAATCTATTTTTTCTAATTTAAAGGTGTTTCTTTTCAACCATTTGTAGTTTTAGAGAAAAAAATTGCATTCTCTATATAAGCGCAAAGGTACTACAACTTGAGTACATGTTGAAGATGGGTTTTTTTTATTATTTTTAGAAAAATTCCTTGTCGATTTGTGTAACTTTAGTAGAAGTTGCTATATACCAATTTTGAACTTCAAATTTGCATTTGTGGATCACAAACAATTTACTAGAAAACCACCAAAATAACCAAGGTAGGCAACCAATCAAGAACAATTTTAAAATGTTAAACTAATGTTTAAAAATTGAAAGAAAATACTCAATGTCTAAAACTACATGCATCTTTATTTCAAATTTCATAGAAAATGGACATATAACACAAATAGTTATGAACAAAAACCACATGTCTAAGGCCAAGGGAACAAAATAAGACAAATGTTTCTTACACCAAGCCCACTTTAGTACTAGATAACTTAGTTTAGTCTTCAAATTGGTTATAGTTCCTTCCATAATGCCAATTCTATGTTCCAACACTTTGATATGTTCATCACTACTTTTCAAACATTCTTCAAGTGATTGGTAACATGGCTTCTTTTTTTAGAGAAATTTTGCCAGATTGTTAGAAATTTGACTTCTCGAGCTTCATCCCTCCAAAAATTGGCCCCTATAGTGAAGCCGTCAAAGGGGACACTGTTCCAAAAAAAAGCCCTAATTGGTAACTATTGATGATTCTTTGTGGCTCTCAATACACCTTCATTTAGCTTCGACTATGATGTAGTCTATAGGCATCCTATTTTTTTCCTATATGTTGTACAATTCCAAATGATTTGAAATTTTTTAAGCATGTGGTCAACTTGTCTAAAAAATCCAAAGAAGCACCACCATTTTGGTCATTATTTCATAGAAGAGTGAATTTGTGAAATGTAGTTGCCTTGTATTTTGCAGGGCCCATAAAATAATTTAAGTGAATTTGAATACTAATATCTTGCAATCCATAAAGTGGAAATTTTTGAAATTTTTACTACATATTTTCAAATTAGTATACTATAAGATCCTATGATTACATGTGTCAAAAAAAGTTTTTTTTCAAGAATTTGGTACTTGTATAAAAAATGGCAATTTTCAAGCATTTTTGGTGAAAACGTAATCATGGAACTTTAGGGGTTAAACAAATGAAGTAAAGATTTAAGTATTTTTTGAATCTAAGTGCCAAAAGCATTTAAATTCAAAAGGCACTTATTAAATTTGTGTATTTCATAGTTGAAGAAAAGGTCTTTATAGAAGTGGGTTAAGTAGTAGGTGAAACTATCTATGTGGGATATGTAAATTAGGATTAATAGGAGCTTAAGTGCTCATAGTAAAGTCAAAATAGAAATTGTGTTCAAAGTTAAATTTCAAACCTCATTTAGTCATAGTAGAAAAACTCTTTTAAAAAAAAATTTGAACCAAGTTAATGTGTATAATTAAGCTAAATTTCATCTCTAAAAAATGTTTTGAGGTTCTAAGACTCCTACTACAAATTATGGACAATCAAATTTTAGAGAGGTTGGAAGGAATTTTTTTTACATTTTCCAACACCTTCTTTGAATTTTATCCATAATTTTTTATTGGAGTCTCAAAACCTCAAAAGGATTTTTGGAGATAGAACTTAATTTGATTACCCAACTTTCAGTTTTCGTTTAAAATTTATATTAAAACATTATTCTACTATACCTAAATGAGGTTTGAAATTTAATTTTGAACCCAATTTCTACGTTTTGATAATGCATAGCCAAGTTCTTAGCTTCAAATTATTCGATACTCTTTGAAGATTCATGATCGATGGACAATTGATTTCATTATATAAACAACCTCTTCATCCTTCATTCTCACCCAATGTCAATGAGGTAAATCTTCCACACTACTACCAAAAAATTTTGTTCATGATAGAAGGTCATTGAACTATTTTGAACATTTACTATATTTTCCACAACTTGGTCAAAGTTCAATTGGAATCTAAATTAAAGGTGTTTGATAATTAAATTAACCCCTGAATAGCCCTTGGGGTCTACAACTACGAAGCCACATCTATCAAATACTAAGAAAGAGGAATTTCCTATGGTACCAAATTGGCGGGAATTCATGCATCCAACCATTCCAATAGAAGGGTTGCATTATAGAGGGTACATCCAAATTTTGCTGAGACTAGAGTTCCCTGAACCACAACGGATTTGATGCAAAACGACCAACATAGATGGCATTTTATCACGGCAGGCATTTTCGCATTTTCTTAGAAATTCTGCTAAAAGTAATTCATGGACCACTCCGGTGGATGCCCTTGCCTTGGTGACCCAAACTCTACAAAAAAATTGCAAGGCAAAATTCAAAGCAATGCATTCGTTCGGAATCTCACTGAAATGTACACTGTAGTCCTTATTCGTAATGCAAATTCTATATTTTCAATTCTGCCAACATTTCTACCATGTCTTTTAAGAATCGAAAAGTAGCACCCCACGTGCATCTGCTGTTGGAACAACTTTGTAGTACATTTGAAACTCTAAAAGCACTGAGAAGGGGTTCGAATACGTGGAAATGTCTGATATACGACCAAAAAGGGCCTCAGGGGACAGGGGTTAAGATGCATGATAATACTTTAACCTTGATTATTGAACATTTAAATTGGGATTCAAAGTCACTAATAGTCATCCAATGCATCAACAAAAGCTTAGTGAAAATAGGGAAAAATAAACATTTAAGCCTAAAAAAAGGTAAACTTTCAGGTCCTTAAATGGTTTTTGAATGGCCTTCTAAAGTCTTGCTTATTTTTCTAATGGTTTAAAAAAAAGGGGTCTTTTCAAATATGAACATAATCAATACAATTTAATTCCTTGAAAATATGTTAAAAAATGACTCTTTCTCTAATTGTTCAAAAGGATGTTATTCATTAAAAACATCAAGGTTCCCAGACAAACAAATCATGTAATTTATATCTAGCTAGCAATTTGATGTATAATATACAAGAGTATTCTTCACTTACTACAAAAATTATAGGTTTGAAAGTGTCAAGAATTGCTTCAATTAGAGTTTCAGTTGTTCAAATTAAAAAGTCAATTGCACCCGGATAACACTATTTCTCACCTTCCATATTGCGGCTATTTATTGTATTGGCTCCGACAATCCTGTATTCATCCTAGCTAGCCCACCTGTCTATCTCATTTTTTGCTCCTCCATTTGTCATTTTTGGACACGGTTTTCTTTGCATGTCGATACTTGCCTCTAGAAAAATTACAGTGTTTGGCAATCAATGTTCTGCGCCTATGCCCAATGTACTATGCCGTATGGAAGATGGATGCATTGTGCTCCAAGATTATAATAATGAGAGTGCCTTGTTCGTTGAACTGGTGTAGTGTTTTGGAGGCATGCACCATTATAGCCTTCACTACTGCCCCTTAGTTTGAGAGTTGCAGTTAGTGTTCTAGTACCATGAAACAAGGCGGCACTAGAGTTTGGGGACCTTCATGTCCAGCCTACACTTAGTTGAGGTGACACATTAGGGTTTTAGTACTTGTTCGTGCTTTTCTACTATTTTTCTACAGTAGTTTTAGGATTTAACAGTTTCTACTCTTGTATTGTTTCCCTGTAGCAGGGTAGGGTTTTAGTATTGCATACTTCTGTACTATTTTTCTCTACCATGCTAGGAATTCACGGTTGTTGCTACTATATTGTTTCCATGCTAGAGGTTAAGGTTCCATTGTTGCCACTTCTCTATTGTTTTCTTGCATTGTTGTACTTCGCATTGCTTTACTAGCTTTGACAATGCTATGGAGAGGGTTTACAGATACGCTATATGGTATGGTGTGAGGGTGATCCATCTCTTTTACAGTACACATTTGAAGAGATACAATGGTTGTAATTGTCGCTTTAGGCGGTTTTGCTTCAAAGTCACAAATATTGCTTTTCTAATGCCTAGACTCAAGCTTCATTCCTCTGAATTGTTGAATTTGTATACCTAAAACCATATGCAATCATATGAAAGGTCAACTAACCCTACAAGGGGAGGGTTTAGGGATTGTAAACCATAGTGTACAGTAGATTATAAGGAAAATGTTGAGGGAAGATGTTGAAGGCCACTTTGCACTACTGGTACCTGCGTTTTTAGAAGAAAGGGGACTTCTGCAAAAATAGCAAGGAGCGAGGTATTGTTATGTTTGCCCTCATACTCGCCCAAGATATATTAGACAGTGACGTAATGCTGCCAATGGTTGAGGGGGGGGCCTACATATGTAACGTCTACTATGTATAGGCATCTACAATATGTGGTGCACAACTTTGGGGACTTGTAGGCCACCTGCAATTGCATCCATTCATAGAGAGGAAACACCTACAAACAAAAGGTGAAGGTGTTGAGACTATTGCATCCGCAACTAGTGGAGGGGACTGTTGCCAAGTACTTCAAGACACTAAAAAAAATGGTTGTAGTAGGTAATAGCCACTTCCTAACACCCATAAGGGATGGATGTGCACCGAACAGGTCCTGTCTACCTTCAACACCACCTACATCTTCACCTGGTCCTAGGGTGCAGACTTAGTTCAAATGCAAGGCCCTAGACCTTTACGCGACTTTGACAATGTAGGTACAACAACTTCTAGACTTTGTAGCGGGAAACAATACACTGATGGAACACCTTCAGGGGGATTTCTACCGATTGTAGGGAAAGATGAATACGTTGGTAGTCAACTTCGAGTTTGGAGTTATACATCTTGTGAAGACAACTCCAATGTTTCATCGTGTGTAAGATGGCATGGGTATGGACTTGGGACTCTTGAAGGACATGCTAGAGAGAAACAAAAGACTACTAGTCTATAGAAAGTTAGGATTGAATGGTCGCTTTCCAGCTTGATACAAGATGCCCTCTAGTACATGGACTATAGCAATTCAAAACCATGCCAGTGTTTCATGCGAGGGTCAGTCTTGCACACTTCTAGGGATTGTCTAAGAGGCACTACAAATGCGTCTACTTTTTCATTATGCTTAATTTTTTTTCCTTCCAAATTCAAATATGTTGAAGTCTGCATGTTTGCCATGTTATTTTGTTGGACCCTTCAAATTTAGTCAATCAAAACACTATTTTAGATTAAGGGACAATAAGAAAAGAACTTTTCTTCTACAATATAAATTCAAAATGCCTATATAAAAAACAAAATAAAAGTGTAATCAACTTTAAAGATTAAATATTAAAAAAAAAATTGAAAAGTAAAGCTTCAAAGACAAGCCCTTAAGCTTTAAAGACAAAACATAATAGAAAAGGAAAAAAAAAATTAAAAAGTTAAGCTTCAAGGATAAGCCCTTGAGCTTTAAAGATAAAACACAAAAGAAAAGGAAAAAAATTTTAAAGGATAAAGCTTCAAGGACCTACCCTTAAGCTCTAGAGATAAAGCATAAAAGAAAAAGAATTTGAAAAGTAAAGCTTCAAAGACAAGCCCTTGAGCTTTAAAAACAAAACCTAAAAAGAAAGTTAAAAAAAAGTAAAAAGTAAAGCTTCAAGGACAAGCCCTTCAACTTTAAAGACAAAGAAAAAAATAATAAAAAATACTAAGGTTTCACGGATAAGCTTTGAGGGTAAGACATAAATGAAAAGGAAATAACTTAAACAATTTTTGAGATACGCCTTGTAGCCTTGTTGTGTCTATAGTTTCTTGGAGGTGTCCCTATGTTTTAAATTTTCATAATTTTAATTCTCCTTCTTTAGTATAAAGAACATAATTATGATTGTTTTTCTATGCTTGTATTTTATATGGTCTATGACATTTTTTATTTTTTATTTTACTTTTTTCTCCTTCTTATCTTTTTTGGTGGTTCACAATGTTATACACCATTTTCTTTTTATTACACTTCTATTTTTTTTTTTATATAGGTATTTTAAGTTTATATTGTAGAAGTAGAGTTCTCTTTTTTTTGTCCCTTAATCTAAAAAAATGTTTTGATTGACTAAAGTTGAAGGCCCTAAACCATGTTGTCACTGCAAAACACTAGGATGGAATATGGATGCTAAGGCAAAGGAAAAAGGCAAGTGTCTATACATATGGGCATGGACATGCATGGGGATGGCTGATACGTCATGCCCATCAAATTTCTTGAATGCAACAGAAACACTACGCTTTTCTTTGGGTAGTTTCTGTCAAAATACAAAAAAACCAACACGTGGATCATTTAAGAGCCCTTTATGGGAGGAAACACTTAAATATAGGCCAATAAGGACAAATAGATGGCAAACTACAGTAGTAGGGTGCCAATGCAATAAATAGCCACAATATGGAGGGTAAGAAATAGCGTTCTTTATTGCACCCTATCATTCGTAATTTGATGTCCAAGATTTGCAATAAAGTCTACAAAATTAGTGGGAAACAAAATTTAAAGAATCATAGCCAATGACACCTCTAGCTTCAACATCACTCGCCATAATACTTTCAACAACATGAAGAGCTTCCATATAAAAGATTTCTTGATTAGCATCCCAAGAACCTTTCTTCAAGAGCCACTTCACATCTTTAATGAAAATCTTTGTCTTCTTCAACAAACACTCAACTCCAATCATAATTAAAAAATTCTTTGGAATAATAGGTCCATTCTCTTTAAGCTTAAGATCTCTAATGCTACTCTTTGCTTAACATGGTTGGTCAATTGCTCAAGTTTCTTTACTTCTACACTTAACAAGTAACACTCATTAAGATGCTTGATCTCTAAGTAAGTTATGGCCACTTTCATTACACTTACACTATCCATACATTCTAACATCTCAATATGCTTATCTTTTTTACTTGAAGACTCTTCAAGCTGTTTTGCTGAATTTTGATGACTCTTTGTTGTTTTTCTTACAACTTCTTGCAAACTTATGTCACCACCAAATCACAGTGTTGCACAATCTTAACCCCTAAAGTTTCTTGACTATGTTTCACCAAAAACACTCCAAAATTGTCATTTTTAGGACAAGTATGAAAAAAAATTTAAAACATTTTTGGATACATCCAACCATGGGATCTTATAGTATGATAATTTAAAAATACGTGGAAAAAATTTCAGAAATTTTGAGTGTGTAAAATGCAAGATATTAGCATTTGAATTGATAAAAAGCCTTTTTTTGGCCCTACAAAAAACCGGGCAACTGGAAGGTCACATTTGTAAGAAAAAATATCAAAAATGGTTGCAACTCTTTGGATTCATTCTTTAAGGCAAGTTGGCTACGTGCTTGAAAATTTTCAGATTGTTTAGAATTGTACAACATATAGGAAAAAAATAGTATGTGGAAAGAACTAGAGAATGAATCAAAATACTAGATAGTTAATAATTTAGTTATGGAATTGAAAAATGCCAATCCCAACGGTTGTAATGTTGTAATAAACAATCTTTACCTAATATTTTTATTTTTATTTTTAAATATTGAAGATTGAGTTCAATAAAGAACTTCAAAGTTTATTTTGGAGTACAGAATCCATAAACGTTGTCAAACTAAAACACCTCGTAACTTTTGACTCATTGATCAAAATGGAATGATTCAAAGCTTTATATGCATATATAAATCTAGAAAATTAATTTCAAATTTTTGTTTTTGAAAAAAATGATTTTTTCAAATTTGCCTCGACTACCTGAGTTGAGAAATAAACTACATATAAGGCCATAACTTTTTATTCATATTTCCAAATGTTTTGAAATTTAGTGCACATGAAAGATATTCCTCATCCGCACCTTCTATTAAAATTTGGGCCAAAAATATGGAAATCTCCACTCACATGCACTCCTTCAAAAGTTATGTTGCCAAAAAACGCACCTTGGTTCTTTAGGGGTTAATCCTTTTAACCTCTTCCGTGGCCTCCCTTACCAATAGCTGACACTTTGACTCTTTCCTCAATGAAACTAATTCACCTTTCATGTCATCCTATTGTAATTTCGCCAATTTAGTACAAAGCCCTCTCTCTAGCTAGCCATCTTAGAGCTCAGCACGAACAAGTCTGGATCAATCTCAGAAAGTTCCATTTTGGGGTATCATTGTTGAATGGAACCTGTTGATCAGGAATTTCTTCAAGAAATCGGAGCCGACGATCGCTGATGGCCGCCCGCACTGAGAAGTTAGGGTTACACAATTTCATATCGTGGTGTTCAATGTTTAATCAGAACTCATTCAATTTCGATTGTTATGCTTTAATTCTACATGATATGCTGCCGAAGTGCGTTGTGCTGCGAAGTGCTCCTGTACATAGTTTGTCCTAGAGGTGTTGCTACATTTTGATCCAATTTATTTTGAGTCTCCTTGTTTGGTTTACTTTTGCGGAACCCAATGAGAGTTTGAGCTTCCAGTCGAGTGGTGAATTGTGCAGCGATGGTGGTTGTCCTTGCGGTTGCCAAGCCTGTCTTCCAGTTGAAGGTTTTTGAGTCTGTAGGTATTGAGTATTGCAATCTGCCCAGTGATGCAAACTTTTCTCTGAGAAGTCTTCGGATGCATGAGAGATAATCTACCAATATACCAAACATGGCTTTGAGGGCATTGGAGGTCAATCTCTCCAGCGTTTACTTGTTTTTGTAAGTTTGATCAGTCCATGTGCGTTGTTTGATTTGTCTCTTCAATATTCTAGCTTTTAATTTCTATCAATTGGAATAGACCTCCGTATTTCAGAAGTTTTGCGGTGAACTTCAGGAGTTTTCATTCAATTATGAAAAGTGATATTTTGTTGATAATAACCAACTACTGCGAAGTTTGATCGAGACATTGCCCGGTGATGCAAACCTTTTGTTTGGAGCTCCTCGGAGTACATGGAAGAGACTATCTACTGTGATTGATAGGGTTTTGCTCTAACAACTGTGACGATAGTTGGTGGAGAAAGATTGAAGAAGTTAGGGTTTTCAGAGATCAATTTTTGTCTCACTGTGTATGAATTTCTTATGCATTGTTCGTCTCTGTAAGTTTTCCAGGATTCGTGGAGGTTGGATTTTGGGAAGCTGTGGATTGGAATTTCTCCAGAAGTGAAAGATGAATTTTTGGAAATGACACTTGGGAATGAAAATTTTGAGTTTCATTTTAGAAAAAGGCCTCAACAATATTCCTATGAGAATTTTCAAATTCAATAGAAAAATGAATAGTGAACCCCTTTCAAAATTTGTATAAAATTTTTACAACCACTAAAAAAATGCCCCATGTGCCCCATTTGTAATTCATTTGTGGTTTTCTCCAAAAGTCCACCTACATCTAAAACTCCTAAAGTCCCAAGGCCATTTTTCTATCAAAAACCAGTCAATACTACTACTTCTATTGCGTCCATCCAAGAAATTAGAAACAAATATTTTATTAGAATCTAATTGTAAGATTCTATTCTACACATTTTCTTGATTGTAAGGTAAGAATTTCATGATGTTTGATCATATGGATTGAAAAATAATACCATTCAAAGTGAAAGAAAAAGTTTTTTTTTTCAAGAAGATGCTTTAATTGCCCGCAAAACAAGAAATTCTGTAAGTTTCACATTACTAATCCAAATTGGAATGAATCAAAGCTTTTCATTTAGAAAAAAATATAATCTATAAGAAAAAAATTATTTAAAAAAATTTACTTCATTTTTTACTTCATTTTTTTTATGTTCAGTCTCCCCTATTTTGATGATATTGTGGTATAATTTTTGCTTCTAGGCATTGATTAGAATCAAAATTATATTCCCCCAAAGCTAATTAGTTTTTGTCTTATGAATAAGTTTCAAAAAGTTTCACCAAAAATTGAGCTCATAAGGTCCTACCCAAAATCCATTTTGACCCCTCTAGGGACAATGGGACTTTAGGGGTTCAATCATTTACACCAATACCTAGTTAAAATTTTAGTCGTGGGTTCCACGTTTGTCCAACATTGGAAGAGTAAGTTTTGGAATCTGGATTGAAAATTTATGACCTTTGAAATGTATTTTGTTTCTTTTATCTTTAAATAGATCTGTCAATCAGATACTCTCATGTTGAAAATTGGTCACTGTCTGTGGTGCATGGTCTGCCAGTGTCTTTCACTTGTGGTATCAAAACCCATGGCACAAGTTTTGAATGAGGAACCATTTGTCGCACTGGGATCTTTAACAGTTTGAGATAATCTCATTAATCTGGCGACTGCGTTAGGAAGAAACGTGGAGGATTTGATAAGCACAAGACTTCTATCGCTTTGAAACTGAATTGTATACCAGTCCTAATTTCTAGAGCTGCTTGAATTTGTGCCGCTAAATCGTTCTAATATAACAAAAATGACGTTTTGATATGAATGTGATATCGATTGTATGGATTATATATGTTTAAATTGCAAGAAGCGCAATAATAACTCAATCACTTTTATGAATTTGTGATTGTAAGTGGGTCTCCTAAGTACTCTGCTGAATGAGTGATCTCATTCGATGTACCCGGGTCTGTGGAGTAGCTTGGACTGAATATCTTCTCTCAATTCCAATAGTTGCCGAAGCGAGACGGAAAGGAGTTATGATCCACTCAACCAATTTGAAAGCTCTGATTGTCCTTCAACTCTATCAGCATGTCTCTCCAGGAAGCTATTGGTAGGTAACGATCTGGTTAGTGAATGGCTACTATTATATTTTCTCACACTTCATTCGAATCTTTGATGAGCTGCTAGAGAGCACGGCATAAGTTTATCTACTAGAAACGGATGATGTGGTTACTCATCCAGTCTGGAGGAGCAACGATGTCCAAGTACTGCAAGCAACCGAGAGTAGCTGTTTGGAGAGCTTTTCTAAGTGCAATACTCCTCCCAACTATTTTTGGGGAACAAAGAAATGCATGAAAGCCGGAATTCAGGAGGACGATGGACCTCTGAAATAGGAATGTCAATGGTCATGAAATCCTCACTACAACAGAAAGCAGTGACTGCGACACAATAGCAAGGCATTTGGAATGGTTTTGCAAATGCGGAACTTAGTTCGGTTCTCGAAAAAGAAATAATGCATTGCGAAACTAATGCGAAACCGTTGCTAAGTTGTGATTAATTCAAAATAAAAGTATTGGACATTGAATCCATGCTATTATATTTCTAAACTGTTGCAAATTCTTAACCATTGCAAACACAGTGCAATACTTCAAATTAGACCATTGCAAAGTCATTGAAACAAAATTCGTGGATATTGCAAAACCATTGGAAAAAGTATTGCAAACTCTACATTCTCTTGTAGTGCGCCTGTTCATGGTTTTCAAGCAGGAAAGCATTCGCTTGCATCTCCTCAATTGCGAAAGAAAAAAGGAAAAAAGGAAAAATCTCGAGCAGAAGAGGAACCTTGCTTGCCTTCTCATGGTGAACTACAGCTAACATGTAGGTTACTTACAGAAAAAGAGAGCACCCTAAGGGCTATGCGTTGAACGGCAACCCACATGACTGGTCTTTGGCTTCAGTTCTCACATTAAGCATGGCGAAGGTATGTAGCAGTATATCGTCTTCTGCATTTTCTGTAGTCTGTGCTATCTTCTATTTGTTTTTAGTATTTTGATTCCACTCGTCTTTCTCAGAAAGTTTAGGTCCCTCTTGATATTGAGTAACAAGAACTTTTTCTTCCGTTTATTTAGTAAGCTGATGCAAAAGTACTGAATGGATCGTATTACAGAGGTGGTTGACAATGTGATTGGAGATGCATCTGCGCACATGTACGAAGATATTTGGGATAATTACAATGCTTTGGCGAGGCTCTAGGCTCGAGAGATCAGATTAGATTGTCTTTGGAGGGCTTTCTTAGATTGCTGCCCGGTCTGAAAGACAATGAAATCGAAAGTTGGGCATAGGGAAGCTCTTCTTTCGTCTGGAATTTCAAATTTGAACTAGGCAACCAACTCTATATCCTTTTCTTTAAGGGTGTTTCTGCTCATTTTTTGTAGGTGGAGAAATCAAAGCTGTCTGAAGATCCTTATCCGAGTGGAGGCTCAGTCAGCGTTAAGAACTGCATAAGATATTTGAATGGGTCAAACTTGCACTGCAGTGCAGTTAGTACCAAGAATTACAATAGCACATCCTTCATCACCCAGTGTTGGTTTTCTCTCCTATAACTCGATTGCCATGGCAAATGATTCTCAGAAGCGAAGCCAAAATTTGTGAGCTTGACAAATCCTGTGCATACTATCGCAATTTATAAGCGGAAGAGAGATAGGACAAGGAATTTCGCTACAGGAGGTTTCGATTGAGATGTGCCTCGAAATTATTAATCCTAGGAACAGACCATGAGTGGACATTTGCATGTATCATCCCCTTAAATGACGTTCGTGTGTGTCATCCCCTGTCCTCAATGAGAGTCGAAGGTTACGGTAGTCATTCAAACGGCTTGTAGCCTCGTCTTTTATAAACTGTTCCATCTCAAAGCATACCAAACTCGGTCTAGATACCGTTCATGTGGAATGAGCACAGGTTTGGCTATTGAATTAATCATGTGAGGGTAGGTTGAGACTTGATTTGCAATAACAGATTTTTAAAGATCAATGTCAATCTATCAGCCTGCACGCATCCTGGTGGTTTCGATTGCATTCTGAAGTTCAGAAGTAACATAGAAACCTTAGTGATAAAGACACTGGACTTTTTCCACATTTGTCAGGCACCTGTGTACCACATGCTGCATAGATGGATAGCTGGCAGCGATCAGGTTCCTCCTGGCCCTCTTGATTGTGTAAACACAGATCATAGCTACTTAGACATGCAGGACTTGCCTGCTATCACTTGCAACGTACATGGAGGCGAGCGCCGATTGCATGAGGTGAGTCTCGATCCACATGACTAGATCGAGTGTCGGGTACGAATTGAAACGGTTACTACCGGCCAGTTCTCCCAGAGGCTGAACTTATTTCCCCAAATTTTACATATACGTACTCTTAAATCTCACGAGTGTTTGAAGAAGAAATATCGATATCATTTGTAAATTTCCAATTCTATTACTCAACTCTTCGCTAGGGATAAATCCTTCAATGGAGCTGTATTTGTATACTTTTGACCCGGTGTTTGCAACAACTTCTCAAGGTGTCTACTGTAATCAAGGATGGGATTATACAGCTGAGATAAAAGAAGGGCCTTTCTTCTTCACTTTGATACATTGCGCCAATTTGGCGAGAAATCTGGCTAATTTTATGCACCCACTGACTGCGTGGAGGATGCATCATTCCCTGGATATTTGTGTATTGTAGTTTATTAGATATGAATGCTCCAAATGAGGGAACGATATTCGTCGTGTACTTTTTTTGCCCTACTTTTACAGGCATGCAAATGTCGTTCCGATCGACCAAGTTTCGATTGCAGTAATTCGGCAGATATTTCGCTTTCTCAATGTAAGCAACTTCTTCAGCCCTTGAGGTTAGGACTTCACAAATCTCAACCCTGTTCACAGTTTCTGAAAGAAAAGAGCACAACACAATTCATGCGGTTGGCTTCAATGCTTAAGGACATTGCTTTCCTCTTATCTCGCAAAGTGCTAGGAAGCTTTCGACAGAGGGTATTCCAGAGTGAAACTTCTCACACCAGATGACCTTTCGAGAATTCAGAACTTGTCAAACTCCATGCATTGGCGAGGAGATGTCCAGCGGCTCCGTATCTAATAAGCTTCACGACTCACAGCATTTACTATCTTCAGAGCCACTGTCTCGTTCGGAGATTTCAGCTAAAACAGGCAGCTCTGGGTCCGTTGACTCGACTCCTTGCTGAAGTGATGCTGACAGTCACTTGCAGAAGCTACATCCTCAAGCGAGGACCTTTCCAAAAGCCCGGCAACAGGTCCGATCGCTGTAATATTTATCACTAATCAAATTCTTACTGCACTGGAAGTCAGCTATATCTGTCGAAGAAATCATTCATTTGATGAGGACAGTTTTTTAGCGCGTCTGCATTCATATCACTCTGCTTGAATTTATTATTACTATTTTTATTTAACTTTTATTTTAAATTTTTGAACAAATGGAAAGAACCATTGCATTAAAAAAAAGAAACCAAGTACCAAACGACCAAGCCAATAAAGGCTGGAGAATGAAGAGATAAGAGCAATAAAGGAACCAACCTAAGTGAAAACCCCAGAGAAAAAAGCAAGAGGGGTCCCCCTCTTGTTCCAAACAATACAAGTAACAACCCTATTGGCAAGCACCAAGGATTTGAGCAAAATTTGATCAAACTTGGCCCAAATAGAGGATGCCTTCTGCAGACGGCAACTGGCAGCCTTCAATTGAGCTGCACAAGCTAAGTCAAGGAGCACCTCCCAGATAGCCTTCTCAGTGACATCTAAAGGCCACTGTTCCTGAGAGAAGACCTCACTGATGCGTGAAATCCAAATAATCCAAAGAATAGAGTCTCTGGGCAAGGACCAAATAACCTTAATATCATGAAAACGTCTAGACGTCAAAGATCCAAAGACACATTGATCAAAGTTCAATCTCACATGCGGTCCTACAATTGGTTGAGTGCCCCCAATATGATGAATAGAATGGGCGTAGTCCCACATCTCCAATGCTTTCAGACCTCTGCTTGAAAATTCAGTGCATGTAGTCTCTCTTTAATCTGCTCAAACCTTCGAAAGTAAATGCAACTGGCCCCACTAGTCACCTCTGCCTTTACTACAAGTCCTTCAGACTAATAGCTATGTCTTTAGAACTCATGATGGTTGTCCATTATGAGTGGCAATCAAATTGATTAGATATAACATAATCGACTAGATTTAACATCATTCTCTCTTTCTGCTAGAGGTTCAGCATTGATATTTTAAAACTGGCCTGAAATCACAGCCTGTGAAGACAAAAACTATTCATCTCTGCAGACATTGAAATTAAAGAAACAGGGTGATGAGTTCCAGGTTTACAAGCCTCAGCCCGAGTTGATTGTGGTCGCCACAGCACCTGCAGAATATTCTGAATTGGCCGCTTTCGCTCGCACAAGTGAGGTCTGTGAGTTTTAGACCTTGCCACGATCACAACCTACCGTTACGCAGATTTAGTGATCCCCTTCCAGCACTCGGTTTAGACGAGATCAAATTTCAGTAGTCATCATGAAACATGCTAGAGCACGTTTGAAAAGATTTAAAGCTTTCATTGAAAGTAAGGCATCAGGGGTGAAATCCACCTCCAAAGCCGGGATACCTACCTCCTTCAGTGGATGTGCTCAACAGATTGGCTCTTCTGCCCTGGGTGATCTCTCCACAGCTCAACTCAACAATCAAAAGTCACACTCCCAACATACGTAGAAAGTGACGCAAATAGTATTCCCTACCTTACGGAGAAGAACCAGGAGGGGCTCATAGTAGAGGCTTTCAGGGACACGCAGGCATGACCGCAGACATTAGGTACTAGTTAAAGAATGTAGAAAATATCCAGCATTTACGAATTGAGCAATAAAAAACTTCAATTGACGATCCATGATCATTCACAATCCAACTTTATATTGGACATTAAATTGAAGCAGCAGCCCTGATCTAGACTGCAAGCAGTACTACCACAAATAAAAAACTCTACCATCGTTGGTTCAGAGCTCACCGAAAGCCAGCTCCTCCTACCAAGCTAAAGCCGCAATATTTCAAACTCATGTCTCTTCAGTGGAAGAGCGAAAAATGGGGGAACCTACCAGGGAAAACAACTAATGACAGGTAATAATAAGACTCTCTGTACAAAATGTACCTCAAATACTAGCGTCCACCCCGTAGAGTGGATCACTACACAATACTAGACTAATAATTCCAAAAAAAGGCTCAAATTGCAATTCCCTATTGGGTGACCTCAGAAATCTCACCCTTGGGCAGCGACAGCGAGGTGCCCAGCTTCCCCTCCAGATGCTCAACGTCCAACTTCACAGGTGGATGGAGCTTCATCTTGGCCGGGTACGCCGAAGGGAAAATCTCTATGTCCGAATCACTCTCAGAAAGCTCCTTGCCATTTTCAGTTGTGTTCTTCACAGGACCTGTTTTCTCAGCTCCTTTGTCATGCCCTGCTTGAGATGGTGCCACAACGGAGTTCTTCTCAGTTTGAGAAGATGCGGTGTCTTTCTCTGTGACGAAGCTCACGAGCTGGTCCATTACATCTTCCACTTGCTCAGTAGTAGTAGGTTTTAATAAGGAGTCCTCAGGAATCTCCTGACCTGTCTTCTCGGCGAGCTCGGCACTGTCCAACAACTCCCCAAGCTTCTCCATTTGCTGCAACTTCCCAGACAATGACAAATTCACCGCCTCTGGAGTATCAACATCAGATAAACCGGAGTTTGCATTCAAAGAGTCTTTCTTCAGCTTGGCAAACAGAAGCCTCTTGCTATTACTAATGGCAGGGGAATCATCGTCAAGATCTGTGGATGGGCTGTCGGTAACATTAGAATCGTCTCTTCTAGGAATTTGCAGAGTCTCCATAGGCTGATGTACAACATGGCTAGGCACCGCAGGTGATGGCTCAACTGAAGCTCCAGAAATCTGGTCATGCCAGGGGCACACAAGCACGTGAACCGATGAAGAGACAGTGAAGAGAGCAAGAAATAATTTGCAAACTGGGGAAAGAACAAACTATGTGTTACTCGTCTTAACATAACCCTCTCCACGCGATTCTAAGCGTCAATTCATGGTTGTAATCACCAAGTCCTTACAGTTTAGAGTGGACTACCAGTTCAGTTGTAAACAATACTATTCTAGAACAAAGCAAATCAATGTGATCACTTGATTTTACGAAGTCTTACCTCTGTGACCGGACCTTCAGGCTCTCCAACAGGCTCTCCAACAGGCTCTCCAACAGGCTCTCCTACAGGCTCTCCCACAGGCTTTCCCACGGGCTCTCCCACAGGCTCGGCAACGGACATTGCAACGGGCTCCAAGACGTCTTCCAATTCAGGGGTATCTTCACCGAGCTCCATGTCGGAGTACATGGATCGTTCAACCGCGCTTTGCAAACCTGAATCAACACACATTATTTTAGGCTAAACATTGCCAGATTTCAACAAAACAATTGGTCTAGCTCTACCAGCATACCGGACTATCAAGAACAAAAATGCGAGAATGCAGCAAAATTTCAATGAGACTTTCATATTAATCACTACATATGGTATTGCAGCTACCAAACTAGCAAAAACGTTATATACAAACTTTGCCGGAATTGATAGCCTGAACGAGATTCAAGTAGCACCCCATGGTATTGCAGCTACCAAACTAGCAAAATCGTTATACAAAGTCTGCCAGAATTGGTAGCCTACACTAGATTCAAGTAGCACCTCACGGTATGATATTGCAGCTACCAAACTAGCAGAAGAGTTACGCAAAATTGCGAAAATTCGTAGCCTCAACTACATTCTTGAATCCATCCCAGCGAAAACAAATCATGAAAGCATTGTAACGCTGACCTGAATCCACCTTGAAAAGCTCCGAGGGTGCCATTAGGTTTGGCAAGAACTCCGCGCTCGTTTCTCCAGATCCATCAAACTCGTTCGGCATGAACTCCGCGCCGTTAACCCACGAGGCTTCTTCCAAAATGGAAACCGTCTCGTCGTTCTTCCAATTCTTGGACAGTTTGGAGGAAGATCTGGGCGACGACATCCACGAGAGGCTAGACTCTTCGATGCCCTTCACCCAATCCTTCCAGCTTCCGTCGGGCTTCATCCGCTTGGCCACTTTCTCCCCATCACCATCCCTCCTCGACGTCCAATCCTCATCTTCCTCTGGAGAACTCGAGTTCTTCTTGGGCCCCATGGTGAAAAGCGCCAGCATGAAGAGCGCGGTGGAGATCAGTAACGGCGAGAAGAACTTCACGATGGGGAAGAACGGCGGAGTGAAGAAGATTAGAATCACGCCGGAGACGACCGGGTGAGCGCACACCAGGGACACAAAGTCGTTCCACACTTGGGGCGCCATAGCCACCAACAAATTCAAATCTCTACAAAGCTTACTTGCTGATTCACAGAGAACATACACAGCAGCAAGCGCTACAAACACTAAACGAAACTCGCAAACTAGAAAAGCACAATCACCGTCGCCTGATTATAAATTAACGTATAACTCGATGCACGCTACCATCTACACCAAATTCAAAGATCACGAAATTGAACTCAAACGGGGTAAATTCTAAACTTCGCAAAATCCAACTCTGATTGCAAACAAAGATGGACTGCCTCCATACGCAGAAAGAGAAACCCAACTCTGTAGTTAGACAAACACAAGCACGTCACGTGATTCCTCTGAAACGTAACAATGTCGTCGCACGTTACGATCTCCAACTGCAGCAAATTCAAAACCTACGACATTGTGCACAAACGGGTGACGCCGTCGTCAAGTCCTACTCCACCATAGTTCACACAGCGCCTGCAGACAAATATCTGGATCCGAAGCTCTATCTAGAGTGGAAAGATCGTCCAAACGAAGAAGTGAGAAGTAGGTAATGTCCTCCGTCTAGCTCACTCAAAACCAGCCGCCTGTCGGACACGTCACGCTAGAAACGAATCTAGCAACCCCGACCCGACTGGGAAGAAACGGTCAACAACTGCAGGTGGGTGATCGAATCAGCTGTGCTGCACATAACTTAGAGCGCCAGAGACAGACTTTTTCCACCAACAAACACTACTGAGTCCAACAGTAGTGCCGAGCTCACATAGAAACCAGAACCCTAAACCTGAAACTGGAATCCAGCTGCAATCACTCCCTCCATTGAACACCGCACTGATGGCCGGCTTCAAGGTGGTGGGATGCCGTAGGTGGGTCCTTGGGATCTGACATGATGCACGGCGTAACTTATTTGGCCGTGCCATCAGCGTAGCTAGGCTGTTGATTGCCTTGTTTGGACATCCAACAGCCACATTGAAAGCGTCTCCTGGTTTGAATTCCTATCATGCAGGGGTTTGAAATTCTGTGGGGGCAGACAGAGTGGGGTGGCCGGGATTGGCGGTTTCGTTGGCTTCGGGGGTGACGTTGGAGTAACGGCACGGTGGAGATTTGGGAATGATGAGGCGCTCTGGAGAGGGTGGAATTACCACCGAAGAAACCCTAGCAGTAAAGCTTACATTGCACTACACTCAAAGGGGAGAAGAAGAAGGCCAGGGAGGATTGACCCCTCTATTGGCCCGCCAGAGGGTAAATGTCAAAATTACCCCTTATTTTGTGCCACTTAAGTTTTGTGTTTTGATATGTCCCATGGTTAAGCTGGGGTCTCTGATTGCAAATATGAATTCAGAATTTGCAAATTTTATCATATGTGGCAAATAAAAAATTTCAGGGTGTTTTCTATAAGGGTAAAGCATGGGGCAATAGAGGGGTCAATCTTCCTTGGCCAAAAGGAGGGTAACCCAGGTCTCAATGAAAAGTGTGTTGGGTATGGCTCAACTATCCCAAGGTTGCTTTACACCAAGAGGTTGGGCCAATTCTCTTTAAGGACCAATTCTACAAAATTTCAAACCCTTTTGGGCCGAAAGCTATTTTCAACTATTCATTAGAATAAGATTATAATGGGGGCCAATTCTCCCATATGTAAAGACCTTGAGGCTAACATAGTTGATTCAAGTTGATTCAATAAACCTAGAAAAGGCCGTGCCATCAACGTAGCTAGGCTGTTTATATTGTTCTACAAGTATATTTGTATATTTTTGCATTTGTATATTTATATATTTTTCATTTTAGCAATTATATAGAGATTTGTAAAAATTGAGGAAAATTTGATATTTGACATCTCAAAATAATCCATTTAAAAATTCTATATATACATATATTATAATAAAATTAGATAAAGAAAATTGAATTTTATAATCTTCAACACAGAATAAGTTGCAATTTAATGTAGAAAAATATTTATTTGATTCTATTGCATACTTGTTTTGATATATTCAATTGTTGGTCGATTGAGATTGAAGTTTATTTTTTTCAATTAAGTAGATATCTAATTACTTAGAAAAACAAATGAGTATCTAAATTTAAAAAAATAGAATAATACTAAGTATTTTTTGGTAGGAAATTGATTAATGAATTGTTGCATAGTCATTTTGAACCAATTGAAGTTTTAGGTGGTTTTATATATCAATTAAAATAATGTAAAATAAATTTATAGATTTGAAAAAAGATTGATTTTGACATGATAAGTTTTTGCACGAATTTATTAGCTATATAGTTAGAGTCAATATAAAATGCATGTCTATATTATAAATATTCTAATAAATATTGATAATACACAATCAATCCCTTTTCATTTATCACAGCTTTTGTACAATATGTAAGTTACTCTATCTGTCCCCAAATGATTTTCTATAATTTTGTTGATATTTTTTGAGCCAATTTCATTGACCATATTGTAAAAAACATAATTAAGAAAGGTTCTAAAGTTTAAATCATTAGATTTGATGAAAAACTTTGTTGCATGTATTCATTGCAACCTAAATACAATTATCTACAAGGAAGTATTTTTTGACTTTCTCAAAACAACCTTAAAGAAATATAACTTTGAAGTAGACAATTATTTCAAGACAGAGGGAGTACATGATGATTATAGTCAATAAAAATTCATGGTAGTGTTATAAATATTCCATCAAATATTCATATAACAAAATAAGTCCTTCATTTATTTAAGAATGATGGTACAACATAATTTTTTATAAAACACCGCTAAGTATATAAATGTCTAGAAATGTATGCCTTAATATGATTATGTAGCATTCAAAGATTTATTGAATATTCTTTGTATTGAGAATTAAATCATGTTCAAATTCATCTTCTGAGAATGGTTTGTTTCCTTTACATTTGCAAGCAAAAATTGAAAATGATATTTTTGTAGATGATATTGTAAACAAAAATAAGATTGAAGAAGAAACAAAATATGTTTTTATAAAAACAATGGTACATGGGTTTTTAGATGATGAAATTGTATAAGATTAGAATAAAATATCATGAGTCACATCTAATCAAAATGGTTTATGTGTTGCATAGGCCTAGTGAAGAATACCATCCCTAAGGAATCTTTGAAGATAAACATAGTGTTGAACTTAATTTTCTAACATTGTTTTATGGTCATCGTCAAAATGAAGAAAATATATAATAATTTTTCTTATCAGAAAATTGAAAAATGAAGAATATTGATTAAAATTCATAATTTTGCTACAAATATTCAAAACATTTTTTTGCAAATCAACATAAAATTTTGCAATCATACATGTTTTAATTTTTTTCACTGATTTTTTTAGCAACATCATACAATCATCTAATGTAAATACATTAGAAGAGTTTTTTGGGGGGCAAGAGGGCCGTTTCAAGGCTTGTTCCCTCGCAATTTTCCTTGCAATTAAAGAATGCCAGGTTGTCAAACAAATTTCATTTGAAAAAATAAAAATAAAAATGAATAGAATTCTTAAAATGAAAAAAATATATTTCAAAATGACGTGGTAGTCATTCTGCCATGTCAAGCAGCAACTACTGTGAGTTCCAACAAATAAAGAACCCCGGGGAACTCATAGCTTTCCAGACTAGGTGAATCTACTCAAATGGTACCAATACTCACCACCTACAATAAAATCATCTTTATCAATTTTCCGACTATTTATTTTTGTTTAATTTTCCCTCCATTCACTATCAATAAACTAATATTTTTGTTACCTAAGATAAAGACTCATGGTCATATTGTCTTTGCTCACAACAAAAGTCAATGTAAGTTCCACATTGAACTTCATCCGATTGAATTGAACATTTACAATTTTAGCACGGCAGCCCATAGTTGTGGCAATAGAGAACATATCTTGATGAATTAAGAGTGGATAGTGTGGTGCGGCTATCCAAATACATCTTGGCAAATTTCTATCCAAGTGCCTATGAGTCATTAGGACACTATTTAATTACAAGTTGCACATTGGCCTAAAAATTACTCTATAAGAAACAAATTTGTGAAATTTGAAAGAAATTCAAGATTATCTATGTTCAGAATTTTAGTTGGATGATGTACAATTCTGAGCTCTAGAATCTTGTCTCAAGAAAAGGGGTCAACTTGAAGAAGGCTATTTCAATATCATTCTCCAAAATTTTGCATAGGAACTACTACTTTGAGGAAAAAAGAATTGCGTTCTGTCCTTTTAAGTAACAAATCTATAAATTAAGGAATAGGAATTGTGGAATGTGACGCCTTTTGTAGTACTAATCTTCTTATAGTATTTCTCTAATTGTCTTTATACTTGGAACAAAAGCCTTGAACTTTGATATACCTATTGTTCAATTGATTTCCTTTCCTTTGGGTATAAATCCGCAACGGATGCTATGCAAGTCCTCTAGAGAGTGTGGAATGTATAGTGGAAAGCCTCAGTTCAAAGGCATTGTGGCTTGTAATGGTACTACCCTCGAGGACAAGGGCGGGAGCTTGAGCCTGAAGAGGCAGTGCCATTACGGGCTACGATGTCCAAGGATTGAGGCTCTCCATTGCATTAAGTAGTGGACCGGGTTGCCTAAAAAAAAAATCCAACTATATCGTGCCACAACATGATATCTTCCTAATTCGGAAAATTCTACATTATGAAAGCCATGACCTACTACAGATTTAGACTAACTAGTGTTTAATGAAAGCAATCTTGAACTTGCCAAGTGGGAGCTCCTCCACAATATATCCTTGCATTCAAGAGTTCATAGATCCACATCCCAATTGGCGCAAATCAAAGTGCCTCAATTCTGTCAATTGTGTGAATAATACAATAACAAATTATTGGTCTTATAGCATATACATTACACACTTGTGAAGGTTGAAGTTCTTTACATCATTCTTTCCTTGATATTCATATTCTATAACGTCAATAAAGCCCTAAAATCTGCGAATCAGTTATATCTACTTTATCCTAAAATTTTTAAGAAATTGGGTTTTGAAAATTGAAATCATTCTGATTTGCCCTATTTAAACTTAAACCTATTCTAGATTGAAGAGCTCAAGATTTCCATTGGACACCTCAATACCCATCTCAATACTTGAAAGTGTACTAGTTTCAAAGTTTTAAGTACTTGAATGTCACTTTTTTGGCTCTTTGAAATTCGCCAATTTGACAAATATGACCAATCTTCCCTTCTAGTTTCCATCCCAACACTCAAATTCCAAAGATTGTAACATTGTCTTTAGGATTATGGTAGATGACTCAAATTTGTAGATTTATTTGTAAAAAAAGTGCATTGTTGCAATGTTGCCTACATGGCTCATTATAGACTATTTTCCATAGCTAAGGCCTCTCTAGATTTGAGTTATCTAATACATAATCAGCTAGCAAATCCTTTTTGGAATTGCTTTAGGAATTCTAATTAGGATTTTTGATTACGTTGACACACAACACCTTTGACAATACATCCTTACTAGACTTTATACTATAGGAAATTAGAGACATCATCATAGTAATGCCATTAAGTCCTTCAATTGCCCTTCAAACTCCTTTACAATTGATAAAAATGACATGATTGGATTTTAAATCCATTCATTGTTAGCCTTGTTCGATGCCATGGCCATTGACAATGATGCATATAGATGGACGTTGCATGGTATATAGCTAACAAAAATTCTAATCACAAAAAATGGAGGATTGACCATACAATATTGAAATCATGTTGAAACCAAGACTTGAAAATCAAAGAGAGGCAAACTTACCTCTAAAAGTGACACAAATTCATAGTGCCACTAGACCAAAGGGCAGGGGGCCTTACATTGACAAAAACTAAACCTATGGTGAATGTGAGAAAGTTAAAGTAAGTTTTGACAAGGCAATAGAGCCACTTCTACAATTGTTGTGTCAAGCATAAGTGCTTCCAATTGTCACAGCTATAGTGTGTTGACTTTTTTAGTATATGGTATCATAGAAATGGACCATCATTTCTATTGCATATGTAGATTATTTTATAATTACCAAATTTCAAAAGCTATAGAACATGATTCTTTACATCTCACAATGAAAATGTTTAAAGAAAATCACTTTTCAGCCTACAAGTGTGATGAATGCAATTCCAAATCCTCCAATTGTGATCCATTTCTTGGTAGAAAATCCCAATTGCTTCATAAACAAGCATACTACAACAACCCAAATAGTGGTGTATATAATGTTGCCTATAAATGGCACACACACCTACGAAAAAGGACAATAATTTTTTTATTTTACAAACTTCTAGGACAACATCTGCAAATTAAAAAAAAATTAAAAAGTGATTTCTATAGGGCTTGTAGTTCCTTTGGAATGAGATCCTTGAAAACTATAGTTCAAATGGGACCAAATAATACAATACCAAAATTCATTTTAGAATATTGCACTAATGTTTAAAAACAAAACAAAATTAAATGAATTATGAAAGTTCCCATACAACTAAAATTGAAACTCAACTCATTTGCAATTCAGAGGGTTTATAAGTCATTCCGATAACCATTGTAAAGAATGAACTACTAAGTGAGCTTTTCAAAACTACCACTAGAAGAAACCCGCATTTAAGTTGACGGATTTTTTTAGACATCTAATGTAGCAAGTCGTGTTTTTATGTCAACAATTACGTCCACCATAACATCTTTATGTTATAGTGGATATAATTGTTGCCATAAAAGCATGACTTGCTACATTAGATGTATAAAAAAATCCGTCAATTTAGATATGGGAAAATCTGAAAAAACACAGGCTCCTTATAATGTGCTCACTTAGTGCAATAGTTGTAATGTGAAAGCTTATGTTGATGACAATCCTTGACAAAGGTTCAATTTACAACAAAGAGAGCGAATACAATGTGTGACAATGAAATTTTTCCCAACACACTAACTTATGCCTTTACAAACCATCAATCATTTGTTGGACATAAAACACAAGTTGACATTCCTTGCCCACGTTTATGATTTGAGAATGACGCATACTTTAAAACTTCAATATAACGTCCACAAGATTGTTAGATTTTTGTTTAGCTATGAGATGAATTAGACAACAACAAAGACCAAACTAACAATTTAAAACAGAGTGCTTACCATAAGATGGAGCAATTCATTTCATTGTCTACTATGTCTTGACGTCTATTACTTTTGTAGTATTCTTTGTGGAGCTCCTTGGTTATATTGTACTTGAGATTCTCCAACCAAGCTACTTTTGCAACAAGGAAACAACTCATGGGGCACCTTGCCATCACCACTTTGAGGCCTTGACCTTGCTTAAGCTTGTTTGTCATACTAAACTTGAGATTCTCCAGCCAAGCCACTATTGCAATAAAGAAACAATTCATGGGACACTTTGTTGTCACCACCCGACCTTATGTAAGCTTGTTATTTATGCTGCATTCAAAGGATTTTCCAACCAAAACATTTTTGTAATGCGAAAACAACTCTTGGGTCACTTTGCTGTCACCACCTTCAAGCCTTAACCTTACTTGAGCTTGTTTCTCATGTTGCATCCAAGACTCTCTAACCAAGCTACTTTTGTAATAAAGAAACAACTCACTATAAGAAACCTAAGTTTTAGGTGATGGATTTTAGGTGACATTCAATGTAACAAACAATATGTCAACAATTTTGTCTGCCATAATGTTTTAATGTTATGGCGGATGAAACTATTGACAAAAAAATATTTTTTATTACATTTGATGTAATTTAAAATCCATCATTTAAAACATAGTTTTCTTATAGTGACTCGATCATCAAGCAAATAAATCAGTTTGCATATACTATAAATATTTGTAAGTTGTATTTTAACGTTGTCATATAGGGAGAGTTTACTTTGGAAAATCATGAAGATTCTAACTGCAATTGGATATAGTTTGCTAAAGTATTCAGTTGAATTTTTTAGTCTTCAATCTTTAGTCTTCGATCTTCATTCTTCAAACTCCTCCTCGTTGGCCTATCCTATAGTGACTCTATAAGGATCAGAATAAAGATAGGTGATAAGAACTCATAGCCTTGGACGGATAAAACAAAAAGGACAAATCACAAGTTGACTATTCAAAAATGGGTTTCTAAATCTCAAACCTATGATAACTAATAAACGAGCCTTACCAATGGGAACGACATAAAAGATCAATCATATAGGTGATCAATTCCACTTTGTCACCACAAACACAAAATGGGACTAATATTGAATCACCATATAGTTTGCAACAAAGTTTGCAATGTAAAAATGAAAAATCTACACCGCATAAATCTTCATGTCTTTGTGTCTTCATATCTTCAACTCTTCAAACCTTGAAGCCTTAAAAAAATGTTGAATGAGACTTGAAACCAAACTCTTGTCTAGTTGCATTCTTTGATCTATTGCCAAAAATAGCTTCAACCTTCAAATGTTAAATGCAATAGCAATTTGAAAAGTCAATGAAATAATCTAACACCTTTCAAAATTTCAAAATGAACTAAGATATTGTCCAAAAGTTATATACAAGCAAAGTTTCGGCTTTCTCTTTTGAAAGGCAGTAGTAGACTTCTCCTACTTTAGTAATCTATAACTTCTTCTATAATTCTTCAAATCTCAAGTATAATAGCTCTATAAAAATCTAACATTACAAAATGTCTTTTCTCAAAATTTCACTCAAAGATACTTACTTGAATAAGAGTTATGAACCTCGAGAGTCTCAATTGCTTTTGTAGGTAGTTACAAACTCTATCACCTTTGAACCCTCACAACTTTCTCAATACAAATTCAAATCAAACTTGCAAACTCATTTTAGAAAGGCAATCTTGCAAATAACAATTTTTTCAAATTTGATTGCAAAAGCATTGGTACAACAAAAGATATCTTCAATCAAAATTCCGGTTAAAGCTCTTCTTTTCTTTTACACAACAACCACTACCTCTCAAACCCAAGGTAGAAGATGCTGACCTACCTACTAGACCTCTAAGATAAGAAGAATTAGCTCATGATATATCACATAGGTCTCTTTACCCTCCATTGGCCTTAGAAAAACAATCAAAGATAAGTTCCTACTCATTTTTTAAAGCCAATGAACTCTAAAGGCTTAAACTAATAGGCATATTACTTCTATTCTCTTATCTTACAACTTCTAATACAAAAAGAACATAAAAAATTGAAATTAGCTAATGAACTCCAATTCAAACTAAATGGAGATAAGAATTAAAGTCGAAAAAAAGTATCACTCTATGTACAAGAATTTGAAAATGCGTTTGATAGTATTTGTCATGTAATCTGTATGTTCAACCTTTGTTAAAGGATTCATTGGCCCTTTCAACCAATGTTGATGGCTAGTGCCTTCTTTATTTGGCCTCATTATATAAAAATATTGGTCTTTGTTCAAGTCCTCGTAATTTGCCTCAAATGTCACATCTTGTGTGCCTCGTTCAATACATCTTATTTGAAGTAGAATCACGAAAGCACAATCAAGATTTCCATACTAAAGTTGCTCTACATGAGGTTTCTTTAGTAGATAAGAAGGTTCAATTCTATCTCGTGGATGGTATGGCAATGATGAAAAAATTGCCAGTTGAAATGGTTGATTTGGCAACTGTAACAAGGAAAAGTTCTAATTCCAGCTCCAGATCAACCTCTTGATCTTGCGACTCCATAAAAATCCTTTAGTTTGACATTGCAAAGTTGAACTTCAAAATTAGAAATAGATTCTATAAATTTGGAAAGAATACTTCATACTACTGAAATTTGTCAAAAGATTTTGTCTTTTTAACAATTCTACTAGTGATAAGCGTTAACTTGAAGCCATTCGACACTTCAACTTGAAGCTTTTTTTCCTATATTTTTAGAAACTCTTCAAAATACAAAAGCAATATATATTTTAAATGATGTACAAATGTATAATATGATAATGCCAACGTAGATCCATTTCTTGTCAAATGTGATGTTTAATCAAGTTGATTTTTTAATGTCTAAAAAAATGTCGTTTTTTTATGGTGTCCAAGAGCCACATAAACCCATGCCTATACCACATCAGCACATTAAATCTAATTGACGATCTCTTTGACCTTTTTAGAATCTTATCTACCCTTCTAACTAATCATCAAACCTCTTAAGTTTATTAAAAAGATAAACTATCTCCATTTCTATCTTCTTCTATTCCAAATACATCAAATTACCTTTGAAAATACTTCAAAATATGAAACCAAACTACTAAAATCGAACATATGTCTACAAGAGATAAAAAAATAGAATTTTAAGAAAAACATAATTTCATTTACAACAACTTAAGGATGCATTTAATGGTGACTACAACATAATCTACATGATTTGCTTTTGTTAAAGGATTAATTGGAACTTTTCATCAATATTGATGGCCACAACTTTCCTTGATAAGTCAAATTATATAATAGTTTTGACAATTGTTTAAGCCTTCAATTTAATACCATTTGAATATTATTTTTCTGCTCTCAAGCTCAATATACTCAATATGCAATAAAAACATCAAAACGCAAGTGTTGTTAGGCAAATTTTGTGCCATCTCTATTCCATGCAAGGTTGCTTCAACAATTAAGAAGACTCAATTGCATCTTATAGACGCTCACACGGTGCATAAATGCTAATGTTAGAAGAAGTTGATTTAACAATTGAGACAAAGAAAATTAAAATTGTCACTTTGGTCGAGGCTTTTTCAACTTGAGACTTAGAGAAAATCCCTCAATTTGATATTGTAAATTCAAAACCAAAAAAAATAAGGAGAACAATATTGAATTGATAAATGTTAAGAATGATGCCCTTTCTTTTTATAATTAGATGTGATTTTAGTAGAAAGATGTTCCTTTGAATCTTCTTATAGTGATGTCATCCTTGCATTTTATTATTATAATGAAAATCTGACTAAATAGTATACAAATATATATTTTACAAGATGAACGCATTTGCAACATGCGCAACACTACCTGCCCTCCGTTTCTTGACTTTGAGTCAAATACTGAAGAATGGTCATTCATTGTTAGTCTCAATGTATAGCACAATTTATATTGTCAAGGCCATCCATTGAATACAAAAGCATGTCACTACACAAACATAATGTATTAAAAGGTTCTTTGTTTTAGTTTACAAATTTTGGGTTTACATGAAAGTGACACTTAGGGCTTTAAAGTATACCACTTTTGAAAGCATTTAGAAGGTTTTGGGTTTATTTTAAGCTTGAATGCAAGGTATTGAATTTGTATAAACTTTAGGTTTTGAGATTTAGAAGTTTGGAGTTTTGTGTGGAGTTTTGTTATCTTGAGGTTTAAGGCTTTTAGAATATAATGCTTTTATGCCATATTTAACTACTTTTGGACTATTGAAAGTCCAAAATTAAAGAAATGTAGAAATCTTCCAAAGTATAATGGTAGGCAATAGACTGGAAGAATAAAGTTAATTTCTGTGAGGGTGTTATAAGGCTCAAAGAAGTCCATTCAAACACGCAAATATACATATGTTGTAATAAACACTCACTGACTACGAATGATGAAGTAAAAAGAAAATTTGAATGGATGCATGATATTTGGCAAGACATTGGGAATTATCCAGATTAATTGAAGTTCATTTTCCTGAAGGTTCTACATGCTCTCAAGAGGTCCATTGAAGCACACATACATGCATCTTTGGATTTATATGAATTGTGAATACGGATCAATACACAAGTAGTGATGCATGGTAATAGGCATTAAATCTATAGATATCCTTATACATTGAAGTTTATTTTCCGTGTACATGAAACTATTGTGATAAGAACAAGGACAACAAAGATTACAATAGAACAATGTCATTGACAATGCAATAAAAGAAATGAATAGAAAACTCTTATATAAATTGATAAAATAAAAGCATCCCACATACAACAACTTCCAAAACAACCACTATCTACAAACTAAACTAGAAGATATAGAAAGCCATTTACTAAGGAAATAGACACTGCCATTATCAAGCGGAACAGAAGAATACATTGGGAATAATTCTGACAACCATACCATTGTCTCATCAGACACAAGAGAGCATTCGGACAACTCCTTTTGGCCGTGCCATTGCCATGTCGGATAGAAGAAATCATCAGGAGAAATCCCAATGCCCATGTTAGGCTACAACAGGTTATTCGATTAAGGATCCATTTAGTTTGACCTATTCAAAGTCGCCTAGGCAACCTCTCTACATTTCTTAGGAATAGTACGTGATTTTGGGTTAACTTTCTTGGACCAATTCGCATATAGGACACAACTCGGATCCACCCAAATAGGAGGCATGTTCTCAACAACCCATTTTCCATACCAACAATTCTGGTACCTCAACTTTAGCATACTTTCAGAGTTGTTTGGTCTCCAATATTAGAGTATAAACATCCCATTATTCTCATGCTTTGCTTTAGTGCACACCTCCAACAATGCTCTTCCTTGCCAGACAGCACACACAGAGGGATCTTTAGGTCTAAGCAGAATCCAAGAACCTGAGTGGATATCAACCCAAGGAGTGAAGCTTTCCCTTGGCGCCTCATTTGTCGGTCCGCAATAAGGTTCCAATTCCTCTTCTTCAGGAATCATGTGGACCAGATTGACCGTCAGCCCCTAGCAAGAAGATTCATATACCTTCTAGTCAAATTTAGACCAGAAGCCTTTAACTAATTTGGAAGGATAGTCGAGAAGGGGCTCCTTCAATTTATACAACACATGTCTCCAGTACTCAACGTATGGAGCAAAGGTAGTTACAAATCCCTCGCATTTAGACATTCCATTTTCCCAATACCCTAGATACTTCTCAATTCCTAATAGAATGAAACCCTTGGTCAAGGTCGCTTTCTGTGCCACTTCCATCACCTTCTCTTGATTTTCCATGGCTTTAGGAACTTTGTTGCCCCACATAGGCTTCAAACGAACAAGTTTAGGGCAATCGGACAAACCCTATCGTCTTTCTTCCATAAGCATCGTGAAGGTGTATTAGTTGGTAGCTATTGTGAGTCAACTACTGACTTCTTATATTTCATAACAAGGACTCCATCACTATCCACGTAGAAGTGGAAGAAGTGCATTTCCCCCAAACCTATCAGTTTTGCCTTGCCACTACACAAATAACCCTTCAAAAATGACTTGAAATCTATCACCTCTTGGGCAAATTTCGGCATGAATGACAATTCTTGCAACTCCATGAAAGCCTTTATAAAATTTGCAACAACAAATGTATTCTTGCTCTTTAAAGCCTTCAAGAGGTGGCTGAAATACACATCAATGTCCTCGTGCATATGTCCGACTAGTAGAAAATCCACTTGAATTTCCTTAAAGATTTTTTGTACAGTAAACAAAGATAAGAATGCCATGAGATACTGGTTCTTATTATCTTTGGCTGAGTTGTCAAGCTACAAATAGAGATTCTTAGGAAGGGGGCAAGATCCACGTCATGATTCTTTAGGAATCAATTTCAAGGCATCCATATACCTTGATTTTCCTCTCAATAGTGCTTTGAACATTACATTCGCAGGCAGATGGGGAAAAAGGTCACCCATCTCCTGAATTGATGGACCTTCTAGTTGTCGAAACAGTCTAGCCAACGATGAAATTGTGAAGTTGGAGTTGCTTGGCCAACACGTTGCTCCATAATGGGCATATGCATCATCGCCATGACCATGAGCCACCATTCCAGTGACACTCATGGGAAGTTGACCCAAACCATGTGTGGCCTTTGTTGTCACTTGCATTCTTGGAAGAGTAGTCTTTGTTGTATCTATCTTGTCATGAATAATGCATAATATCTCATAAGGGTTCTTTTTGGACTCCTCATGCTATGAAGCATACAGATGACGGCACAACGCTTGATGATTAAGATGTTCAATTTGTTGCTTTACAAACTCTACAAAGGCCGAACTTCCTATAGGTGATTTTAGGATGAATTGTTGTAGTTCATTGCACTTGGTACACTTTGTGAAAGAGCTTTCAATAGGCTTGATGGAGATGTTATTGAAGTGCTTTTTCTTTATTCTACTAATGGTGGATTGGCTAAAGATAGGAAGGCCATAGTCTACATTCAACTGCATGTAACACAAAAGAAATTGTTAGCATCAACGTTAGTGACAATATGAGAACGGAAACACCAGATACAACAATCACAAGAGTAGTAGAGTAGACAAGTGACGTCACAAAAGCACATCGAGATTAGTCTTGATAAGAGGAAAGTGTCAACTTCATCACCTCGACAATAGTGATAGTATAAAAATAAAAAAACAAGATACAACAATCACAAGAATATTAGTGCAAAGAATTGACATCTCACCAAAAACATTGAGGTTTGTCTTGATAAGTTGGAAGTGTCAACCTTGATGGCAATGACAATATAAAAATGACAACAACAAATATTGCAATCACAAGAGTAGTAATGAAGACAAGTGAATTTGCAAAAAATAGTGGGATTTGTCTCGATACGAAGATAAATGAATTGTTGCTCCGACATAGAAAGTAGAGAATTCTAGCAAAGAGGATAAATGAAGTCTACTTTGTATAGAAAACCCCATTGGAAAATCTCCCGCTAAAATGTTTGTTCAAGAAATGAAGATATTAAAAAGGCAAAAATAACTATGGGTTCATTGAACTACCTCATTAGCATCTCCATGAACATGCTTCCAATTGTTCCCAGCAAGTAGGAACTTTAGTGTGTCTACTCTCTTGTTTTGAATGTATAGGATCCCCTAGCCTATCTGGGCGGAAGAGAGAAGGTGCCCTATCGCTTTACTATTCGTTGACCTTTTGTTTGTCCAAAAAGACACAGTTTGGTTTAGGGCATCCAATAGCATCCGAACACCTCTTTGCCAAGGAGTGATCCTTGAACATTGAGCTTCAAGAACTATTGATGAAGGTCATAGAAGAACGAATATCCAGGGTTTGATCGGAATTGGCACACCAAGCCATTCTCCTTGTGGTCGAGTCTCTACAATAGACCCCACTCCAACTTCACCAAATTCAGAGAGGTGAAGCCTAACTACGTCACCATTACTAAAGGATGCACTCCATGTAGAAGATTCTTGAGAGTCCACCTTCATAGTGGATTCGCCAACGTATGTGGTCATAGCGTCATGAAAGGACTCAAAGTAGGAATCCATGGTGTCAATCCACTCCCTGTAGGAAGCATTTGGTAGTATGTTGTAGTAAAATTTGAACTTGAAAGCGAATTTGAGAAGTCCACTATAAGAATGCAAGCCAATGTAAAAGATTACATTTCATTTTTCACTACAAAAAAGGGGGATATAAATGATTGCAGGCATGGATTTGGAAGTGACTTCTTGTCTAGTTTGACTGGAAAATAACTGAACCTTCTATAATTGCACCGGAGGTGTGGCTGGAAGAGGTCTTGAGTCATTCAAAAGTCAAAATTTGTGACTACTGGATGAGGACCTTACGAAAGGGCACAATGACATTAGACCATTGTTTGCATAAGAATGCTTGGGCTATGGAAGTCATTGTAGAGTCAATAGTTATGACTACCATTCACTTTTATATGACTCAGAAATGATTGACAAGGGATTGGGTGCCTGGCTTCAGTTTTTTGGGGTAGGGTAGTATGTTGACGTTGACAACAGTCTTACTATTACTGTCCAATATGACTACAGTTTACTACTGAATGACTGCAACACGACTTCAATCTGGATTCTTTGGGATTGCCGCTTCATGAAGTATGATGGTTGGGCTTTTGTTGATGTGGACTTTCGTGACTTCAGCTTGACTGCATCAAAGAATGACTTGTACTAACATCAAGGCTCTATTTTCTCGTGACGGGCTCCAAAGGCTATACTGGATGAAATGCTCAGACACTTTCATGGCGATTTTCGATACGACAATTTGCATTGCATCTGGTTTTTTTCAAACCATAGCATACATGCACTACACATTCATTACAGTTATTCTTCCAATTGGGCATATACATATGCACTTCAAGCACATGTAACCTTGTAATGCTAATATCCTCCATGAGCTAGTAAGTTTTTTTCCTCTATCAACTTGATGGCCCCAACTAGATTAATTGCCTCTATAGCATCATGATATGTTTTGGGAGCTCTAAGCCTTATACTTTCTACTCTAGTAGAGATGAATGCGTCCATTGTGTCTACAACTTCACGTCTCGCTCTGGCCTCTTTCTGTAAGACTACTTTCTAACTAGTCTACCTTCAACATTTAAAAAGAATACTTGCATTGCTTGGCTCGGGAAAATGAAGGGCTCCAACGTGCAAGGTAGAATGTATCAAAAGTTCACCAATAAGAAGCCGGACTCATTTGCGTATATATGGGATTACCTCAAGTGTCTTGGGTTTTCACCCAGTCACAACGCAATAAGATGATGTGCATATTCTATGTACCATAATCTAGCTCCAATATGTCCTTCAATACTCCCACATAGTTTATAGTCAATTCTTCTCCATTCTCTTACTACTGTTGGAAAACGGAAGTGATGGCATTGTCGTAGCTTAACAAGTGCCTGGTGTGCTCATCTTCCACACAGAAGTGGTTACCAAATGTAAGGACACATTTGTAGCGAATAGCCCTTTGTGCTGATTTCTTACTCAGCAAAAATTGGTCCATGTCCACAGGGTTATTCAAGACCACACTAGCATTCTGCAATCTACACTGAATCTAAGACGACATTGCTAGGGTGCTTGGATTTTGAGTTGCTTCAATCCTCTACTCCCTACGGACAGAAGTATAAAACAATTCTCACTTACACAGGACAAAGGGCATGCACATTTGAAAATTCATACCTTTGCTGCACTATCAATTTCTAAAACTACAATAGACATAGTCAACTACGGTGACTACTTGGTGACTTGACAAAGTTGCCGTACAATCATTTTTTAGTTAAATCTAATATATTGACTTCTTCATGACTTCTAACATCTTCCACACTATTGCAAACCCCTCCCTCGCCAAGAAATACCTTAGCAATACGATGCAAGGGGAAAAAAATTAGAGTACAAAATCATAGTCATGGATTCTATGCTTTACTTATGCCACCAAATCCTCCATAGCAATCGAATTGGACAACATGTATTGGTGGGCTATGTCTCTCATCTTTGGAGTCATTACATAAGGCTTTTCGCCCTCCTGAAGGACCTCCTTTGCATCTCCTATCTCCTCCTCATCCCATACTCGTCTTGTAGTGCCCTGAAAGCCTTAGAGGTATTCGGTTATAAATCCGATGCACTCGTCCTGCAGATACCCTTTCGCCATATACGCCTCTGGACGGGCCATATTCCATACATAGCCCTTTAGCACTTTCATGAACCATTCCACTGGGTACATCCACCTCGCACTCACTGGATCGCACAAGTCCAGCTCCATTGTCAGATGATAGGGAAGATGCATCATGATGTCAAAAAATGATGGTGGGAATTCAATCTCCAACAATGCTATGATTTCGGCCACATCTACTTCTAGTGAGGGAAAGTCCAAGGGATTGTAAGCCTTCGTGCATAGATGTTGCAGATTTGCATGACCGCCGTATGAGGACCAAGTTCCATCAACCCTCAAAGAGCAAGTGGCATGACCTGTTGCATTAAAATGTTATATTCATGGGACTTCAATCCTCCAAAGTTTTTTTTTCCGAATGCTCCTTTTTAGGTTAGATGGAAATCCACTAGGTAGCTTCAAAAACTCAATGCATTTTGCAAACTTGTCAAACTCCTCTTCACTTAACACATATGAGGCACATGGCTTCACCATCTTTCCTAGCTTCTAAAAATGGGGAGTGAGCTACAAGTGCCTCCTCACGTTCGGCCTTTGCAAATCCCTCCTCACCTTCATAGTATCCTTCTTCCCTATTATTGTTTTCGATATATTCTTGGCTAGGTTCAGTTTGCAATGCATTACATCTAGGGTGTTCCAAATCAAAAAGAGCTACTAGCACACAGATACTATGTAGAACTTCTCGTTAGTCACTATCTATACAGTCATTGAAAGGTCATAGATTAGTCATTTGCAATGACTCAGATTTTTGTCTGACTACAATGTGATTTAGAGGATTCTTGTCTATGACTTCTAAGTCCTGTGAAGGTTATATTTAAATCAAATAAAAGTCAAATGCAAGTCATGTACAAGGCACCACCCCAACCTTTGGTAATGGCCACTGCTACTTACCTTCCAATATGGCAAGTAGTAAAGAATGCTTAGGCACTTCACACCATGGATTTCAGAAGGGTCCCCTACAATACCATCCCTATTTCCAACGGCCTTCCATGCCTCATATTCTTTAGCGTGCCTTATTTGGTCTTCAATTGTCATTATACGTGGCTTCGACCGGTTTTTCATGAAACTGGTGATCAAAGTGGTCCTTCATTCTCTCCGACCAATAGGAATGATCTTTAGGGAGCCAAGGCTGAGTCCCACCACATATACACTTACAAAGCTTAGTAGAATGCTCTGCTTCTAAATCCTCACCACACCACAGACACGCTGTAAAGCCTTAGTGGGAGAAACCTCCTACAGTGCCATAGCCGGGAAAGTCATGCATGGTCTAGAGCACCATGACCCGCAATTCGAAAACCTTTGATCCCACTTGTTGTATGCAATTGTATACAAGAATTCCGGCCCATAATTCAAGTAGCTCATGTACAAGAGGCTCTAAGTACACATCACAGGCATCCGATGTGACAGATTCCTTTCCTAGAATCAAAAGAGCCAACATAATGAAGAACTTTTTGGTACTTAGCCATGGAGGTAGGTTGTAATTTAAGAGCAAAACTGGCCAAGTTGACCACAATGTCCTATTCTACTTGTATGGGTTCACTTCATCTGTAGCCAAGGCAAAGTGAATATTTTGTGGCTTTGTAGCAAAAAAAGGGTCCACATTCTTCTCAAAGTGCTACCATGCTTTTGAATCACATGGATGCCTGATTAGGCCATCTCCTCTAGGTTGGTTGCTACGGTTTGCTACGTGCCACACCATGAGTTTGGAGATGCTTAGATTCTTGAACATTCGTTCCAATAGTGGAATGATGGGAAAATGATGAAGCACCTTCATTGAGAAACAACGCCGGTCTTCATCTCTATATCAATGAGCACCACACTTAAGACAACATAGAGCGTCCTCATGGGGTCCTTAGAAGAGAATGCAACCGTGCTCACATGCATGGATGACGGTGTATGTCAACCCCAACTTAGTGGTTAAAGTCTTCATTGCATAGTGACTTCTTGGCAAAGCATTGTTCTCTGATAGTATGTGGGAATGCAATAAACTCAAGAGTTCATTGGTGCATTGGTTGCTAATGTCGTAGATGGTACATAGGTTCATCAACAATACGGTTGCCACAAGTTGGCTACATCGTGCTCCATTGTAAAGTGGTGCAACGACTCATCCATCACTGTAGCATTGAAATGGAGATTAGCATTGTCCTTGTTGGCTTCGATGGGTAGAAGATGCTGGTCATCACAAGGTTCCTCTTCTTCGACTTTGTCCCTAATACCCACTTCCATAAATTCTTCATGGATGGAGTTTGCTATGTCAAAAGCGGCTGTGACTTCTTTTTGGATTCTCTCCACCAGAAAGGTGTCATCTTCTGTTGGACTGAAGGCTTGATCTAGCATCCTACGAGTATGGACTGTGGCGTCTACTTGTAGAGGTACATTTGCATGGGGGATTGGTCCTCAAAACTACTCCTCCCACTCCTCATTTGAAGAATCTCTAGCACTGGGACTTCTCCAAGTCCTTGAATTAAGATCATTGCCGTTGTGGACAGGGTTGACAGG
This sequence comes from Pseudoscleropodium purum, assembly GCA_963969395.1. Taxonomy (NCBI): domain Eukaryota; kingdom Viridiplantae; phylum Streptophyta; class Bryopsida; order Hypnales; family Brachytheciaceae; genus Pseudoscleropodium; species Pseudoscleropodium purum. The sequence continues at coordinate 18,617,505 of OZ017803.1, forward strand.
ACGGTTGGACCTCCGAGACATCCGACCGCGGACGCTGTGTCCGCAGCGTCCGCTGACATTCACAAGTCTAGCGGACGCAGCGTCGCCTTGACCGTCCACCTCAACCGCTTGACTGCTCCGATCGCTAACCATCTCCCCTGTCCGCTTCCCCGACCGCCCTATTCCAACTGTCCCGTGGTCGCCCGTCCGCCCATCCCATCCGCCCATCTCGTCCGCCCCACCCGTCCGCCGCGGTTGAGGCGTCCGCTTTCCGACGGCGGAAAGGACGCTGCGTCCGTGCGGACGGACGTCCTGGTTACGGACGCCTTTTTTGGGCGGATGTAGAGATTTGTCAACCCTGGTTGTGGATGAGGTGCTTCTTGACATTGTATATGAAGAGTCTCTTACGCCCTTGGTAGTTGGTGCATGGGCAATGCAATTTCTTACACTAGAAGGAGGATCTGTTTAATTGGATGTTCTTGCATCTAAGTTGACAAATTTTTTGCGCATCCAATGTAACATCTTTATGTAATTATGTGAACAATTACATCCAATGTAACATCTTTATGTTATACTGGATGTAATTGTTCACATAATTGTTCACATAATTACATAAAGATGTTACATTGGATGCACAAAAAAATCCATTAACTTAAACACAAGAACATCCAATGAAATAGATTTTCCTTCTAGTGTTAACATTGCACTCTTGGGCCCGTTGCAGCTCTCTCGTCCATAGATGGTCATCTCATAGTTGTTGTCGTCTACTGTTAGATAGTAGAAGTCTTGTGGGTATCATTCTCTACAAGTGTACAAAGACCCCCATTGTCAACAACTATTGTGCATGCTTCCGTAACTATGCAACGAAGCTGATTTTCCTTTTTCATGAAAGGCGGACTTCACAGTGACTTGTTAGTGTCTTCCCTCTTACTTAATGGTCTACAAAATGACTTCATCCTCTTCTAAATGACTACTAAGTGACTAAAGAAGACATGCCGATGACTTCATGTACTAATAAATGATTAATATATGACTAGCTTGAACATGTAAATGACTACAATATGACTTCAAATTGTTTAAGGTTGGCAATGCACATGAGTGCAATTGCAAAAGATGTTGTATAGTAGAAGACCACCATCACTATTTCACAAACTTCACAACTCTGAGGAGCAAGCCACAATGACAAAAGGGAATACCTACAAGAAACTGACACAACTTCCCATTGCATACACTCCCATCACATACAATAAGTACAAGATTGGAGAATTTTGTTGCCATTCTCCAAGAGATTGATTTCAAACATCCAAGCCTTGCCTTATACCTCTTTTTTTTTTGAGGTCACAAAGGACTAGAACATAAATCAAGTCCATAGGGCAAGTCTTTGGTTCCATTCAATCCACCTTGTCTGGAATGCTATAGAAGCCTGTTCTCCTAATAAGAAGACTACTCTAAACAAAATCCCTCAACATATTAAACTACATGTGAGAAAACTTTTGCCATGACAAATAACAAAGCAAAAAACAGAATTTGTAGATGATCAAGGACCCCTTTCATTTCACAAAGGACATGCATGTGTTTGAGGGTTCAAGGGCAATGACCCTAAAATTCTGATGACTGCCTATTTGGCATTGACGAAAATCGCCTGAAGATATTGACATACGTTTCAAATAACTTATAGGTGGAAGAAGGTCCTTCCACCCTATAAAGAAGGGGTTGCATAGTTAGAAATGACAAGGTCACGACCACAGCATCGATAGTGTCATAAGAAAGTCAAACACAAGTGAGAAATAGAGGTTCTTACAAGGAAATGACTAAGAAATTACTCAAGGGCGACTTGTGCATGACTTCTTAGTCCTATTGCCATGAACTGCAGCTCTCATCTTCTAGCCACATCTTGTTTGTTCAAAGAAGTAATTAGCAAGGAGCTGCATAGACACATTCAATTGGATGTGATGATTGCAATTGATCAACAATTATTTTGGTTCATGAGATTGCACTCCCACCAAATTAAGAGGAGATTGTACGGAATCCAAAATCAATCGAAAGAGATCAAAGAAATGTGCATGTTTGGAGTGGGTTCAGCTATGATTAGTACTTAGAGATGTAGAAATTAATGGCGAGCCGCCTAATCCCGCCAACCTCATCAATTCTTTAACCTCCATCTTCTACCTTCACCGCACAATATTTGAAGGGTGGACTTCATTTCCCTCCCTCCGCTGCAATTCAGCATTTTGCAAATAGGCGACCAAAACATTTCATGGTTGTCAGGAGAGTACCCCTGCGGACATGTGTGTTAGATTCTGCGTGAATTCTAAGAGAGGCGACTTGTGCCTTGTGAATGTTGCCTTCGACTCTGCATTATGAGAAAAGACTAGTATTTGATTTCAAGAAAGAAAGTTGTAGGTGGACCAAACTTACAAACCCCATGTTGATGGATAGTCCGCTATCAAAGAAGTTCGAATATAAGATCCTCCGTGATCGCAGTGTAGTTGAGGTCCACAAGAAGGCCGCTACATGCGAGGTTGCACTACGAGAATAGTGAGAGCGTCGTTGTTCAAGTCTACGCACCATTCTTTTTTGTTGTGCACTATAGACTCATGCATGAGTCCTTTCAGGAGTGGCATAGGGTTTAGTGGGGACCAATGCTCTTGGTTTGGTGTTGTCTGTGCCTTCAGTTGAGACACACTTTTTTGTAAGTGGCGACTAAGTCATATTGAAGACGTTGTGACTTCAGCGCCACTTCATCACAATCACATTCAAGTCCCATCGAAGTCATTAATGAGTCGCGGTAGTGGTTGTCGTTATGAACTTCCCATCATTAAGGTTTGGGCCATAAGGGAGGCCTTACAAGAAGGTTTCAGTGAGGGAGTTGAACTTTGTGTTTTTTCTCGCTCACTGTATGCAAGGAGGCAAAAGTTCTTGCCTTGTTTGCTTGGCCTTCATTGCCTTTTTTTTAGATCATTTGCTATGTTTTTGTAAAAGTGGTGAGAGCGTGAGTTTGAGAGGGTGTTGATGACTATGTTTGGCGATGTAGGGAGGCAGACCTAGTATGGCAAGAGGGAACATTACATGCATCAAGGAAAAAGGGTAGTTCCCAAGGGTGGAAGAAAAGAAGTCGTTGGGGCCTTCCAAAAGGGATTGAGAGGGAGAGCTTGCACAGAAGTTGTCACTTGAGTTCAGACCCATAGTAAATCCCAATGAATAGCGAACTAGACTCGTTGTCATATGCAACAAGATCGAACGACAATGTAATAGCCACAAGTATGATGCATTTAGCCATTGCTTGTGCACATGTTCAGTAACAATCCAAGGAAGAGGCAAGAGTCCCAGGTAAAAGAACATCTTGCTAATTGTCTTGTCCTTCATTCCACATGTTCTAGGGTTTTACAAAGGGCTTGGTTTAGTCTTCCATTCTATTTAGCCTTCCCATGCATTGGGCAGGGCCCTTCACTACTACATTCCAATTGTCAATTGTTCCTCATGGATGAGGCCACTATGAAGAGCATGTCATCTATGGAATGCCTACTTAGGGTTCAATTGAATACCTTACACATTTTGAAATCACAAGTTGTGGATGTAGTTGTTTGGCAACACCAGTCTTTGAATTGGTAGACTCCTTGGAGGACAAAGTGAATGTCAAGGTGGAAGAACCAACCCTCGACAAGCGGCTAAAGAAGAAGAAAACGAAGTCCATAGTGGCTACGTTGCCAATGAAGCTTGCTTCTTTGCCACCACCATCGCCGCCAAGTTGGGCTTGGGTTCTAGACAAGGTTGATAGGACGGTCGGACGTTCGGACGTGGACGCTGTGTCCGTAGTGTCCGCTAACATTCACGGACGCCGTCCGCCTGTCCGCCTTGACCGCCCTGTTCGCCTCGCCTGTCCCGCCCCGTCCGCCCCGCCCCATCCTGTCCGCCCCGCCTGTTCGCCTTCCAATGGTGGGAGGGACGTTGCGTTCGCTGGCGTCCGTGCGGACGGACGTCCGACCATCCAGACGTCCGGGTTACAGACGCCTTTTTCGGGTGGACATAGAGATTCGTCAACCCTGGTTCTAGAGCACTACATGCCAACAAGAGCAACACCAACAACAACAACTGTTGGAGCATGGCAAGGTCAGTATCCACCGCCACCGCTTGGATTAACTGAGGACAGCAAAGACCACCTCTCTCGCCTAAAGCATAAAGTTGAGTACGATTTGGTGAGTAGGCAGCGAGCCACAACATGAGTGAAGCCAAAACAAGTCTTTGTGCTCCTAGGTGGCAAGATGGATGTAAACTACGAGGGCAAGAATGCATGGAATGAGGCCCTACATGATCTTGTTCCAAAATGTCTCAACATGAGTGTAGTAGCATGGTCCAAGGATAAGCCGTAGTGCTTGAAGAAACTGAGGTCTGACTTGGACAACGAGTTCAAGTACCTTGGCTGTCGTATACGCAATCTAGGCGTAAGTATCTTTACACACGAAAACATGGTAAGATGACACAGATTATCATCTCAAGGAATTCCAAATGTTCTCTCAAACTTTAGTATTTAGATGATCGTTTTCTCCTCTTCCAACTACTTTCTTGTACTCTTTTTTTGGAATCTACTACTATTCGGATTCGATTTCGGATCCGGTATCATCTAGTTTTCGGTTATGTCTCTTCAATACACGAGTTTTCAATTCCTTTGTTTTACCATCAGAAGGTCCGCTATTGATCTTTCGAGGGGTAGCCACTATAAAAAAAACAATGAATAAATGACTGGAGGAAATGACTGTAAAGTGACTATATGTCCGGAACAACTAAAAAATGTCTGCGAATTCCATAATTGCACCAACACTCGGGCAGCAGCATTGGAAGAGTCATTTGGCAGTCATTTTTCTAAACCGCGAACGAAGGTGCAATGAAGGTAGACTTTCATCTATGATTTGTAGTTCTCCCTAGGAACGAGATAACATTGGGAATTGAGGTAAGTCAGCGGCGGATGCCTTAGTCATTAAAAAGTCACTTCAAGTCACCAAATAATACTTTGCATGTCTTTTTAGTGAGTAAGAAATGACTTGATGATTTTGGGTGGTTAATGCTGCCTGTTGTGGCGGACTTCAGGTAGGAAGTAAAAAATTTGGAGCGTATATCTAGTCTAGGACTTCAAAGACACGGCTTCCGATAACTTCAATGAGACTCAGAAATGACTACCTTGAAGACAAAGTGCTGAATGAATCAATTTCCACTACCACCACCCAGCCTTTGAAAGGGCTGACATGGACACCAGTCATTCCGGGGCTACTAGTATGTGACTTTGACGTTTCTACATGGCAACTCCAAAATGACTGACATGTAAGCGTAGTTTACAAGGTGCACGTCCAGTACATAATAAACATTTAAAATGAACAAAGGTCCTTCACAGAAACCACCATTGAAATTACACCATTATTTTGGTGGACTTCAAGTATAGGCTTTCTACCACCTTCCTAATGTTTGATATAGTTTCAAGAGTGGAAGGATATATTCCATCATGTTTCACATCATCAAAAATGATCAAATAGTGAGCTCTTTGGTCCAAAGGACCCACCAATATCTTGTCAAGGATCATTTGTGAGAACTTCTTCTCAACATTTTCACTTCGGAGGCCAATAAGGTCAAAGATGTGAGAAATCTCCACTTGGAAAAAGCAACAAATCAAACAATAGAGAGTCTACTCAAGTAAGGTGTCGTATAACAATGACAGATGGCGATGCAGAACTGGATCTTCTTCTAATTTCTCTCTATAAATGTTCAAGGCTTCTTCTAAATTCTTCTAGGACTCAGAATAGGGTATGCTTTTTCTAAAAGGCGTTCCAAATTCACTACCACAAACGACTATCCATGATGACTTCCACTTGTCAGCCAAATGACTTCTATAGTCATTTTTCAGTCATCTTATACTTATTGCAGACATTGACTTTTAGGTAGTGCAATCAATGCTTAGGGTATTCATACGTTGCCTAAGTACCAATGTCCAAAGAATTGGATCTTCTTCTAATTTCTCCCTGTAAATGTTCAAGGCTTCATTGAAATTTTGTGTGCTAAAAAGGACGGTTAATGCTCTAATCACCTGTACATAATCTGCAAGGTTGGCAGCATGTATGAGCGCTTCATGTATCGGAATGACACTAATATCCTGCCTGTGCTAACAAGTTGTCTTCCTTCGACAATTCTATGGCCCCAATTAAATTTACCGTTTCGGTTGGAATTGGTAGGTTATGGAGAGCTCTTAGCCCGTCACTCTCCATTGTTGTGTTCATAAATGCATCGAATGTATCAATGACCTCTCGTCGAGCTCGTGCCTCTTTTTGTAGCACAACTTTCCAACCCGGTCTTCTTGTAACGTCTGAAAAGAAAACTTGAGTAGCTTGGCTTGGGAAAATGAACAGGTCTACCAAGCGAGGCAATTTGTACCGAAAATTCACTACAAGGAATCCAACCTCATCCTTCGTATACGAAGGGTTACCTCGATTGTTTATGGTTTTCACCCACTCACAATGCAGCAGAATTATCTTTGTACTCAATGCACCATAATCCAACTCAAGTACGTCTTGAAGTACTCCCTCATAGTTCACAGAGGATTCCTCAACATTTCCAATAGACTCGTGGAAAACGGATGCTACCCCACTATTGTAACTCAACAAGTATCTTGTACTGTCATCCTCCACTCTAAAGTGGTTGCCAAATGCTGTGACTCGTGCATATCTAATAGCTCTTTGGGACAGCTTCTTTCTGAAGAGAAAGCGGTCCATCTGTTCTAGGTTATGCAAATCCAAGTCCGACTCTCCCACTTTGCGTTGCATCCAATCAACTAAGGATGGCATTTCTGGATTCTCTTGCGATTCAGTCCTCTACATCCTGACCAATCCACGGAAATACAATTAAACCTGGAAGCAGACGGTCCGCACTCCAAAATAGATCCAGTAAAATGCGTTGTTTAGACTTTAGGAGTAATTCTCATCAAGCAGTGGAAGTTCTATGACTTTCCGTGACTTGAAGTAGTCACTTCTATGTCGACTGCGAGTCATTCAACGTCTGCAAGACTTGAAAATGACTCCACTACAACTAATGCAGAACTGCACAAGATTCCAGGTCAAAATGTCCCTAGCTTACACAAAGGACTTTATAATTCAGCCATACTAGGGATCACAATATCACATGGAAGAGTGAACTCCTTAACTTACATGAATGAATCTTGCATGGCCGCAACATTCGAGAGCACATAGTGGTGGGCCACATCTCTCAACTTGGAACTCATCAGGTATGGCCTTCCTGCCCCTTGCAAAACTTCTTCAGCATCTTCATATTCTTCGTCTTCATCCCATACACGCTTGTGAGAGCCCTCAAAGTTGTGCAGGTACTCCGTAATGAATCCAATGCATTCATCTTTCAAGTACCCCTCTGCCATGCATGCCTCTGGTCATGCCATGTTTCGGACATGGTTCTTCAATACTTTCATGTAGCGCTCCACTGGATACATCCACCTTGCACTAATTGGACCACACAAGTCCAATTCTTTTGCCAAATGGTATGGGAGATGAGTCATTATGTCAAAAAATGAAGGTGGAAATTCAATCTCCAAAAGAGCCATGCTCTCTACCACATTTGCTTCTAGAGACGGAAAGTCTGTTGGATTGTATACCTTTGTGCCCAAGCAACGAAATACCTTGCACATTCTCATAATATCCATACGAGGTCTTGGTTCCACTAAATCACGAAGAGCTAGTGGCATGATCTACTGCATCAGAATATGGTAATCATGCAACTTTAGGCCACTAAAATTCTTCTTGTGGAGACACTTGCTAAGGTTTGAGGAGTACCTCGCGGGTGTTTTCAAATCCTGTATGCACTTGACAAACTTTTCAAACTCCTATTTGGACAAAACATAAGATGCTCGTGGCTTCACCATCTTCCTTGCCTTACATGGGGTATGGACCGAGCTACAAGTGCCTCTTGACATTTCAACGTTGTAAATCCCTCCTCACTTTGATTGTGTCTTTCTTCCCTGATATGATTTTCAGAAAGTTCTTGGCAAGATTCATTTCGCAATGCATGAGGTCTAGTGTGTAGCGAATGAGAAGATATTGGCAGTGTAGACATGACCAACAGATTAGGTACAAGTCCACAATCACAACCTGGTTACATACTAGTCATTTTGTAGTCAAACGTTGATATATCCCTATAATGGTAACTCGTAAATGACTTGGGAGAACTAGCAGGTGACTGGAAAGTCACGTACGAGTCCCATCTAAGGTTTTCTGCTCAAAAAGGCCAAAATTTAGAGACACTTACCCTCCAGAATGGCAATCTAAATAGAATGCTCAACTATTTCAGGCTAAAAATTTTGGAGGGGGCCCTTGCGGCACCCTCTCTGTTTCCGGTAGTTTTCCATGCTTCACAGTGCAGTACGTGTTGCATTTGTTCCTCCACAGTCACAGCCCAGGGTTTCGAGCGGTTTTCCATTAATCCATAAAAGTGGTCCTTCATACCTTTTGATCTATAAGGATGATCTTCAGGTAGCCATCGACAAGTCCCACCGTAAGTTTGCTTGGACAGTTCAATAGAATACTCAACACCAAGGTCTTCACCACACCATAGACACGCTGCATATCCTTGATGATAAAATCCTCCAACTGTGCCATACCTCGGGAAGTCGTGTATAGTCGTATAGTCCATAGCAACATGGCACGCAACTAAAAAGCCTTTTCACCTGCATCCTTAGTGACGTCATGGGCAGGGACCTTGGCCCAAAGCTCTAACAACTCCTCCACTAGCGGCTCTAAATATACGTCAAACACATCACCCATCACTAACTCCCTCCTTGGAATTAAGAGTGCCAACAAAATGAAAAACTTCTTTGTGCTCAACCAAGGAGTAAGTTGTAGTTCAATAGCAACACTAGCCATGTTGACCATGATGTCCTATTTTGCTTGTAAGGGTTCACTTCATCAGTTGCTAAGGCAAAATGAACATTCCTAGGATCCCAGGCAAAGGAGGGATCCACATTTTCTTGGAAATGCTTCCAAGCTTTGGAGTTGCAGGGATGCCTGATAAGGCCGTTGCCTCCGTCACGGTTGCTTTGATTCTCTGCATGTCAAACCAAGAGCTATGAGATTTTTGGACTCATGAACATGTGCTGCAATCTAGGAATGATGGGAAAGTGCTGCAACACCTTCACTGGAAAACAACGCCGCTCCTCGTCCCGGTATCTACGATCGCCACACTTGGGGCACCGTAGGTCTTGCTCATAGGGCCCACAAAAAAGCACACAACCTTGTTCACATGCATAGATGGTATTGTACGTCAAACCCAATTTCCCCCTCAAGGTCTGCGTGGCGTAGTAATTTCGAGGCAAGTTATTGTTCCTCGGTAGGAGATGAAAATGCAAAATGCTGAACAATTCGTTGGCGTAGTGGTTGCTTACACCATATACAGTGCACAAATTCATCAACAAAACCGTCGCTATGAGCTTGCTCGAAGTAGCTTCATTGTACAAAGGCTCTAGGTACCCTTGCAACGCCCTGGCATCAAAGCTTCCGTCACTATGAACTCCATCAGTGCTTGCAGCTGGAGGGTGCTAGTCGTCACTGTTAAGTCCGTCAGTCCCTTCAGAGGGAGGAGGATGCTCGTCACAACATTCTTTAGCGGAGCTGTAAGTTTCCAATCCCTTCCCCTCAACAAAACTCTCTCAATTTCTTTAAGCCAATACGCATACAACCCTTGACGGTAGAGTTCTTGCTGCAAGTGTTGTAATTTGAGCTCTACGGATTTTCCATGTTGATGTGCTTATATATGGAAGAGTTCATAGTTTGTAGAGGACTCCTGAGTATGAGCAAAAGTACCATTGTCGTCTAAACCTATCCCTTGCACGTTTTTCGAAGCACAAAGGTGGTGCATTCATACGGTTTTCTACACCCAACGTTGTGTCCCAATGATTCATTTGCCCACAAGTCATAAGTCTGTTGTTCATGAGAACCTTCGGAGTTGGATTTTATGTCTTTGGACTTGTTGGTGACTCCATTAGAGTCACATGAAAGTCATTTGTGAGTCCTTAACTAGTCACATTCCAGAAACATTCTTGAAGAAGCCATGTTCCCTACATGGCCGCCACATAGGAGGTGCTATGGTTGTCTTTTTCCTTTGAGAACTGTGTCCTGTGTTTTTACAAAACCCCTGTCCAACCCTGCCTTCTCACCCAGAGTGAGTGCGCGCTAGTGTCATGTGATTTGTCTCGTACTTTGTCAACATCATTGCTAGTGTTTTCCTACGGAGGCCGATTTTTCTGGATGTCGGGGCAAGGATAAAGCTAATGCCAAGGCCCAAGGTAGTAAACCGCCTCCCATTTTTGAAAAGAGAGGTGACAAAGTTGTGCGGAGGAGTTTATGGCGGATAGGCATTCCAGTTAGGAAAGCAAGGGAGGCAGAGGGAGGCAAGTGGAGCCCTCAGATGTGGTTTGCAAAAGACTCGTCGTCGGAGGCGACAAAATATGATGGCGATGCCATCGCGATAGGTATGATGCACCTCACCATTGCTTGTACACATGTTGAGCGGCAATCCAACAAGGAGAAAAAGTCCGCAGGTAAATGCACATCTCTTATCGTTCCTCCAAGATTGGTTTAGCAATTTTAGGATTTTTGTGTCATTGAGGGTTTAGTGTGTTTTAGGGTTCTTCTTCAAAAATCGAGGGATTTGTCTTCCTATGACGCTTGCATCATTACTATTGGGTTTAGGGTAGTGAATTTGTGAATCATTTTGAAAAGTAATGGCTTCTTTGGTAGGATCAAAGCAAGAGCTTATGGACTCTTCTGAAGACAACCTTGAGCTGGAGGATGAAGAACCTCTACTTGACAAGAGGACAAAGAGGAACAAGACAATGTCAGGCCAATGTGTGCCAATGCACATTGCACCACCACCACGTCCTCCTCTAACAATTGAATCCAGCCAACCGAACCTCACGTGGGTGCCAAGGCACTACATGCTAGTCCAACCGCAATCCCAAACTGCGTGGACCTCAAGACCACTAGTAGTAATCCCAGATGTGTGGGCTAGATAAAATGTTCTTGCCCTTGTAGAAGACATTGACGATTGCAATGCTCGAAGGAAGAAAAAAGCTCATTACGATTTGGTCAATCGCCAACGTACCTTTATGGGAGTGAAGCCAAACCAAGTGTTTGTGTTACTAGGCAGCAAAGTGGATACCACATGTGAAGGGAAAAACTCTTGGGATGAAGCTTTGTGCGACCTGGTCTCGAAATGTTTGGATGTAAGTGTGGTGAATTGGTCCAAGCATGAGCCACATATGCTGCAAAAGCTCAGAGCCGCCTTGGACAACGAGTTTGAGTACTTGGGGAATCCGTTGAGTATGGTGGGTATTAGGTTGGCCGTGTCAAGGTACCTAAAGGCAAAAAGATGTCGCCTGAAGAATCGATATTTGAAGGGAATTGACACTCAAATCACTCCTCCTCTTCATGTCGACAAACTAGAGTGGGACCACCTGTAGGACTACTGGAACACGAACAAGTAGAAAGAAAAGGCGGGGAAGATGGCTATTGCACGATAGAGTGTGAAGAATCTATCGTCTATGGGGAGGAGAGGAAAATCCGTTTGCCCGTCCTCAATGGTAAGTGTCCAATATCCTTGCTGACTTCTGTTATTTAATTTTGAAATGCAAGTGTGTAGGTTTGAGGGTCTGCGCAATGGTCTCTTTTCTTGTGCTTAGTGGACGAAGATGAAGTACAACTTTCTGTAATGTTGATAGGGAAGAGGTCCCGAGACAAGCAGTGGCATAATGGATGATGGTGAGGGGTGTCTTTCAAGTGCACGGCCAAGACTAGCTTGCACTATGAGTTCTCCTTCCAGTTCAGAGGTAAATTGTTTTATTTGTGTGTGTGAGGATTGGGGCTGTTTGATAAGTGGATTCAGTTGTCCAATCGAGTATGTGGTAGGAGACTTCCACCTATCTGGATGTGGCAAGCAATCACCAGTTTTTGTTTGTTACGTCAGTGGATGCACTATGTTGCCAAATGCATGAGAGTTGGCATCATTGAATATCATTTGAAGCATGACATGCCCTTGTACTATGTTAGCGGTCTAGGGTGCAATTGCATTGTTGTACTTATTCAGTCGCGTAGTAGTCATACCGAAGTTGTCTTGAGTCATATTTGAGTCACACAGTCATTCAAGAGTCGTTTAAAAGTCATGGTTATCTGAAGCACAAGACTTCCGAGTACGTAGTTGGGGATTCATTTCCATTCCCAAATTTTTTTGGGTTTTTTTCTTCCAGTTCTTTCACAACACAATGGATTTGTCCTTCCCCACCTCTTCTAGGTACAAGGTGTAGGATGTACCTTGATGAGTGACATATGCAGTGGAAAAGAAAATGAGCTATAAGTAGCTAATTTTTGTGTGCGTTTTTGTACCCCAAGATGCACACACACCAATTTCCAATTTTTTTTGTTGTTAGTATTGTGTCACAAATACCACAATTTTCACTAAGCTTCAAAATATTATAAGTATCTGCGTTCAGCAGTGCCTCGTTGTGTTCCCTTTTTTTTCTCAATTTTGCCATGCCGACTTCACATCATGAAGTTAATTTGTCAATTGGTAATGCCCACCTTTGATAGTACACTAGTAGTTCTCATAGTTGAAGTCATTGGGAATGACCCTCCTTTGTTTGCAGTTGTGGCTTAGTCATTTCCTAATCACTATGTAGTATCAGTCATATTTTGTGTCTTTAACCTAACTCGGGGTCTTGTGACCTCATTGTCATGTATGTGTCTATGAGTAGGTGGGGGGAACAGGTGACTCAAGTCATTGGGAGGCCATGGAATTATGGAAGAAGGACGTTGACGTGAAGCTCCAGCAATTTGTAGCAACTTCAAGAACCACTTCTGAGGCCATAGGTGAATTGCGTTCAATGTTCTCTACCTTCATGAGGAATACAACACATGCAGATGAATGGAGTCCCTCCGGAAGTGCTGCATCGAAACAGAAAAGAGGGCCTTCTGCCAAACCACGGAAGAAATCGAGAAATCGGATGACTGCAGCGACCGCTAACATAACCTTGTCTGAGGATGAATTTCACTTGGACCCTCGTGAAGCCACAAGGGGGATCCTACCTGAAGTCTAAGTAGTTGACCTTGAACACATGCCCAAAGAGTGGAAGGTGGTTGAACAGGTTGTCAATGAGTCAGTGACTGAGGAAGTTTTGGTCTCTAAAACATAGGTAGACCCGTAGCCAGTGACGAAGGCAGTATTGGAGTCTGTTGTGGAGGTTGACACTCCATCTTTGCCTCCCTTGTCAGCTCCAGCGGCACTAGTAGTCTTGCATTCGCAAGCAACCGCCGAAATTGTGGCCCACTCTCCCAAGGAACATGAAGAGATCTCAGCAGTTGAACAACAACCGGTGGTGGGTGAGGATCCTTCCAAAAGAGAGCAGAAGCCGGGTACGCCTGATAGTGGAGGACCTTCACCGGCACCTTCACTAGCAAACAGCGTTGGCATGGCAGAGGAAGTAGAGGAAGAAGATGGTGATGCCGAAATTAGAACACATCAAGCAGAGAAGAACACAACGGATGTGGAGGAGGTTACTAGGGAGAGGGCAAAGTCAGTGGAAGCAGCCGCAGGAGCCCCATCGCCGTTACAAAAAAAGTCTAAGAAACCACCAAAGTCGCCGTTGAAGGTATTTACCCCGCCCGGCGTTTGTCTAGTAACATCAAGTGAGGTGAGGCCTTCTGGTACTTCTTGCCTCATGCTTGAATTTAGAAACTATGGTCACTCAAAATTAATTATTTTCAATGTACATGATACATTGTTAGATTGTAATATGTTATCTAAACAAAACCCAAACCTTGTAATTTGAAGTACCATTTGAACTGCACTTTGGAGAGTAGTATTTTGACCATGGTTGAACCCCTTTGTCGATGCTTTAACAATTACTATGTGGGCTTCTGGGGTAGCAGCAATAAGCTCCATATAGAGGACACGTTGTCCACAGTCTTGGTTGATATGAAAGCTTTAGGGTCTGGAACCCCCTTGTTTGCTTGGTCAAGTAAAGTTCTTGAAGGTGAGGACATCATAGATGGCTGTCCAACCGAGTGGGGTAAGCAATTGGAGGCAGTGTATGCAACATGGCCTTGTTTCGGTGCAACTAATACAATGATAGTAGACAGTAAACATAGTAGGGGCTAGTGCAATTTAGAGGATGTGCACTCAAGCGCAAATGTTGCTGATTTTCGATCCGAATTCCTTAAAATTGTCAACGAATCCATGTCACAAATGCTGCACAGACGCCGTATTGGACATGCATATGAGTTTTTGGACATTGTGGTAGGTGAAGGAATTAGCTATCCACGAGCTTGCACATGTGAAAGCGCCCCCTCACCTTCCTTTGATCTTCTTTTTTGATGACCAATCCATACGTGTGCAGGTAAAGGGACAGAAGCAGGAGGCCCGACCAAGGACTGCATCGGCGGCAGCCAAAAAAGCTTTCCTTCCGGCCTCAAAATCAGTAAGTTCAGCCTTCTAATTGTAGTTCCATGGTAGACTACGATGTATTATAGATGTTGGCTCTTCTATCATGATTTACAAGCGGTTGACAAATTTGCTCTATGTCCATAGTGGTAGAATGGAATTGTTGGGGCACCATTTCATGAAGTTCAATTGAATGTGAGAGTGGGTCATTTTGCTATAGTTGGTTCGAGGAGCTTCATATTACTTCTAGTCCGTGAAGGGTACCCGCGGCATTTTCACTTGTCTACCCGAAGTGGCTTTGTCTAGTATGCTCTGTGGACTCGTAGTCACAAGGAAGTAATGAAGAAGTCTTTTTTAGCGACAAGTAAATGAGAACTCATTTTCCAATCACATCGCAGTCATGTCCAAGACAGATGCGAGTCGTACTACAATAGGACTGTATGTGGAATGACTTTGATGTATTATTTACGTTGTGCCTTGATGTATGTTTTCTAATCGGTGGCCTGATTGTAGTATCGCTGCAGAGACGAAGTATTTCTTCTGAATCCACGAGCGCACAAGCAAAAAGTGGCAATGGGTAAGATTAGTAGATTACCGGGGAAACATAAATACCACTGGAACGACATTCCCAAAACGTGGTTCAAGGTGGACATCCATGATATTTTGCAGGGTGAGGTGGCACTCATGTTTTCTAATGCCCAAGCTGACCAGGAAGTATCAAAGATGTGAAAGGGTCATGTACCATATAGAGCCAGAATTATCTAAAGATGACAATGTGAGGTGGCTTTTCACACTCTGTTGTTTGACATTGTGTACATATAGGCTTCTATTTTTCTGTACAGTCTTCTATGATGAACAGAGTACTCTGAATGCACCTTTCTTTTACACTAAAGGCCTTTCTTTTATATTGGGCCCCTTCCCTATTGCATTGGAAAAGGATTGTGGAATGCATGAGGTCTAGTTTCTTAAACCCATCATGTCGCCGGTCATGGCTTTCTTTGCATTCACCGCAGGAGAGTGCTAGAATGTTAAGGGCTACGTAGACGTGTTAAGGGCAGAATTAGATTAGAAAGCAAAGGTAGCCCTCCATTGAAAACATAATTGCATCGCATATATAAGTGAATAATGACTAACAGGAGCCTTGTCAGGAATAGAGGAGAGAGAAAATGACATGGAAATTACTAGAAAATGACTACTTCTGAGATCGCGTGGATGCTTTAACAAAATCAACTAACTTCAAAACAACTCTCAGGTGACTAGAAGCGAGTAGAGTATGAATAACTTTGTAAGAACTACAAAATGACTCGTACCGTCACCACGTGTCAACCAACATTGCATCTAGCATATGCAAATGACGACCTACAAATAACTCTACTGTGACTCACAAATGACTCGTTAATCAACTACATGTGAACAAGGATATTTGTCATCCCCCTAAACCGACTGCAAAATAACTCCACAATGACTTGCAAATAAATCATTACATCGCCACGTGTCAACAACCAAGAAATTTTCCATACCCATAGAATGATTCTAAAACAACTCACCCTAAACTTTAAAATGACTTCAGGAAATTACCACACAAACCATCTGGAGCACTTTTCGTGATTGTAGAATGACTTTGAAATAGCTACAGAGGGTGCTGACGTGTCAATCCATGTCCACTTGCCAATGACTCCATGGTGACTCCAAAGTGACTCCAAAATTGCTAACATCATGCCGCTTCTCCAAAATTTTGGAGTGGAATGGGCAACTGCCCACACTTTCTGAACCAATTGCCCGAAAATCACAAGTGCCACGTAGACCTTGTCATCCCTTTTTCATCCAAGATGGTGATAATACACTACCAGTCATTGCAGTTACACACTCGTCCACAATGACTGCAGGTCCAGAAGTCACGATGCAGTCGAAAATGTCCTAAATGATTGTTGTGCAGTCATTTATTGCAATCATTTATTCATTGTTTTTTTTGTAGTGGAGGTAGCTCATAGGTTGTCTCCACTTAATTAGGATTATTTTTAGGTTCTGAAACAAGTTTTTCCAAGTGTAGGCCTAGATTCCGGATTTTTTGGGATTCTAAATTCTTAGGAATCTAGATTTTTAGGAATTCAGATTTCTAGGGATTCCGGATTTCTAGGGATAGTTGGCTGTAAACTTTCCGAATATCTCGGGGTATTCATTGTATGGTTACACTAATTTCTAAGGTGCCTTTTTGGCTTTTTAGGCATCGACTTTTGGTTTTGGTTTTGGTTTTTAAGGGCAGGCAAGTTTGTTGCCCTCTCATTCCATCCTAGTGATTTTCCATTGTATTTCATTCTTTTTTGTAATCTGAGCCACCTGGTGGACATTTTAGTTCCAACTTTGTATCCAGATTGTTTTGATTTATTGCTTGGAGTATTGAGATGTGAGAAGGATGGGTGAGGAGGAATCTGGATTTCTGAGTAGCTAGATTGGATTGAGGGAGTATTATTGTAATGGTGTTAGATTCATGACTGAGGAGCTACGCGTGGTGCCTTTGAACTACTAGAACGGTGATCTGGTTATACTAAAAAGTGGTGTGAGTGCAGATCCAGAATTGGAAACAATTCCATGCGGAGATTAGCGACCACCAACGGAAAACTCCCACACACTGGAAGGTCTACCAATCGTGGAATTTGTCTTACATCTAGAAAGACTACCCCCTTATTAATTCCAGAACCTGAGATCTCTTGTTGTAGTAAAGAAGAGTGAACGCAGTTCTGCATGATTTACATTCCGGATAGGCCATTTAGAATGTTGTGAGGATCCAGATCTTCCTTCCGTGCTACAACACCTTAATTACTTGGGTGTTTGTTTGTGTTTATTAGTTCAGTAAGTGTGGGAAACTAGAGTGGTGAGTCCCTACCCCTTAAGAGACCAATAGTGGACCCTTTGAGGGTAAAATAAAGGTATTGAAAACCAAATCTTTGGAAAAACATAACCAGAAACCAAAAAAGGATGGATCCGGATTGAATCCAAATAGCAGTTGGAATCTAGAAGAGAGAGGGAGAGAGTAATTGGAAGGGAAAAAAGAGAGAATCCGAATATTGAAGTTTGGGAGAACATTTGAAATTCCTTAGGATGATAATCCGTATCATCTTACCACCTTTTTGTGACTAAAGATATTTACGCCTAGATCGCACATACAACAAGCATTGCGGTCTCCAAAACTATAAGAATGGGAAGTCTACCAATGAATTCTACCATGATGTAGTCCAAAATTCGTCCAAAAGTCCAAAAGTAGTTAAATATGGCATTTTTGAAAGCATTTAGAAATTTATGTGTTTATTTTAAGCAAGTTTTAAAGTTTAGATATTCAATTTGTGTGAACTTGACTTTTTGAGGCTTAATAATTTTGAAGTTTTGAAAGTTTGTGACTTTTAGGTGTTTGAATTTTGTAAGCTTAAGGTTTTGAATTTGTACTATAGGTTTAAAGTTTTGGAATCATTGTGTTTTGAAGAACATTGACAAAAAAATTTGTATGTTATGAATTTTATCTTGAGGTTTGATTCATATCATTATGGCTTTTAATAAGAAGAGGGCTTGGAAACATGACAAAAGTGCCAATGCAAGGAAGCAAGGAGGGCTAGAAAAGAGAGAGAAAATGAGGGGAATACCATAGAAAATGCTAAGACTAGAATAGAAGACAATGTCTCATCTAAATTTTAGAAAAAAAAGGCAAAAATTCCTCATTCCACTTATATGAGAAAGGAAGTGGAATCCTCTCTATTAGCAAAAACTATGGAGAGTGGATTTTTCAATGATTTGAAAATGTTTCAAATGAAAGATTATAAATTCTTAGTTCCAATTCTCATGAATTCTTTCAATTTATATGTTTCATATATCAAGTGTGGCTTACAATTGAAAGAGTACTTGGATTCAAGGTGATGCACAAGAGGAAGCAAAAATTGAGAGAATACAAAGCTATTTTGAAGGTAATGTTTCTATATTAGTAGGATTTGTTATTAGTGGATTATGTGTGTGAGTTGGTTTATTTCAATGTATATGATTCTTATTGTTCAATCTTTAAGTTTGATTTTTTTACATATTTTAAATTTACATTACTTTCATTTGACTAAGAGTTACATTCTTCATTTTTTCCAATATGGAATTTTGTAGATGAAGATTGGAAAAACTATGAGTATAGAAAGGCATTCCATTTCATTTATTTACTTGAGGCTAATGACTTCTATTATAGAAGGTTTTGTAGGAGAATGAGAGCCTATGGGAAAAAGATTGGAAGACCAAATGAATAGAAATTAAAGTAAAAACTTCTCCACCCTTTGAAGACCAAAGAAATGCAAGATCATCTTGAAAAAAGAGCCATCAACAACATGATTATTAAAGAGGGAGATTCTTCAACAATAGGAGATTTTAGTTCATCCACATCTAAAAGTATTGGTAAGTCTAAGACTAACCAAGCCTACATACAAGTTTAAGCCTAAATCCATAGTCCAAATCTATAGAGAAAGGGCAAAGAGAAGGACAAAAGTAGAGAGTTCACATTCATAATGATATATTTTTACTAATATGAACTTGTTTTTATAAATGATGTAACCAAATAGAAGACAAAGAGGAATCTTTCTCTCTCTCTCTAGTTTGTTCACTCATGAAGTCTTTGTCATGGACATTTTGAAATATAGGAATAATTATGAATTCAATTTTTTTTGCTTGATGATGGAGTTTCTTCATCATTTAATTGTTGATAATATTCCTTTACTATTAGTTCAATTTCAAAAATATGCTTACATAATGATATCAGAGAACTGCAATTATAGAAATGAACATTTAAGGACAAAAAGTATCTAGTATTAGGAGAAGTCTTGCATGCAATATGAAATATCATTTGCTTTGCATCCATTGCTTCAAAACATCTTATGGTATATTTTCATACTTTTGGAACAATTTCTTTGTAATTGCTAAATGACTTCAATATGGTTTATCATAGTTTTCACTTCTCAGAAACCTCCTTGAATCACCTATAATTCTACAAAGTAAATGTTACATGTGAGACAATATTAAATTTTGTTGCACAATATTAAAACAAAGAAACTAAACATAAATCATACTAAAAGCACTTATTTCTAGCTTGAATTTGTTTAAAGTGGTCTATTAAAGTAGGCCCTTGAATCTAATTTCCATCTGTTGTACTTTTGATGATCAATGGCAACAATTAAATCTCAAACTAATTGATTTATGTACTTTTTTGTAAAGTAGAATGTATTTTATTGCTCTTTTTATCCACTCTCAATGTTTCTCTACATAATACCACCATATCAAAACAATCTTTTGAATTTTGGCCACACCATCTTCAAAAGCACTATACTATCCGTTCATCCGAATCTTATGTACTTTTTCACTCCAAAATGTGCTTGACATTCAAGTTGAATTTTCTTAAATTTTCTTAAAAACGATCATCTTATAGACAATTCAACAATACATGAAGGCTTGCCAAATCTTTGTTTTCTCTAGTATAGATACATAGTGAGAATTAAAGATTCTCACTCTATGCTTTCATAACATGAAATCAAAATAATGAAAAACTTTACACAACTTGTTCTAATCCAAATCTTTAATGTTTTCAACAATGATTGTCATTGTCCACAACATGGTGTATGGTATTCAATGATGTCTTATGTTCATCTATAATGAATGTCAATGGTATCATATCTCCTATATTGGAGAAAACATGTGTCAATGCAAGCTCTATAGCTATTCCTTCATGGCTTGATGTAGTCATGTAGTTCTTTTTGTCTCAGACTAATTGTCCTTTACTTTGTAAAATAAGATCAATCATCAAATTGTTTTCACACTATTAGAGTAATGCATGCTAATTATTTTTGTTAAAAAGATGGATTGAAAATATTCTAAATAGCTTGGAATTGAAGCGTGGCAATTTGTCTTGGAGACTTTTTGAGATGAATAATTGTCTTCTTCTTTAGCATAAAGTCTAATAATTTGAAGTTTTTTTCCCTCTTAGGTTTGTTTTGAAGTCAAATTTTTGTCTTTCTATACAAAGAATTCCTTCATGTAAATATAATTTGTTTGAATAAAGTGTTGTATATTATTTTGTTTACTGTGAATTTTTGAGTAATGTAGAAATTAAATCCAATGATTGAATTGTCATGTGTTTGTGGTTGACAAATTGACTATGGAAACTTGTATTTGTTATGTATATTAGTGTACTTTGGATTAATTGATTTCATTATTCTTGGAGTTGTAAATGGTTTGAACAATTCATAGATCCATATCTCCACTTGAGTTTAGGAAGATATTGGATTTTCTTGGCATAAATCAATGTGTAATTCTTGTGGTTGTCTTTGATTTTCGTGTATGGATAGCCACTTGTTTTTTAATATTTGTGTGTGATTCAAATGTAGTTGTATATTTTAACAATTTATAATGGCTAATGTATCAAAACTAATGATTTGTTTATAATTTACAATTTATTCATTATCTTTCCTATTCCATTACAAAATTTCTAGTGAACAAACTTTTGCTACTATACTATAATAAAATTTACAATCCCATTGGAATTGTCACTTTCTAGTACAACACTTGCATCTTCATACTTACTATATAGCATATAGAAAATAGGCATGGCTTTCTCTTCTTGATTTGGAACAATAGTAGCATATAGAGATTTGGAAAGTTGAACTGAATGCCTATAAATTACTCTTTGAAAGTAGTTTGGCATTTGTCCTCATAAAGTCATCTTATCTTATAACAACATGAATGGTCTTTACTTGGGATCTGTGTGTTTTGGAGTGTATTCTTAGTAGAAAATCACCTTCCCTTGATTTTGAAGCTTATAGTAGGTTACAACTTTTATGTTTGTAGCATCCCAATCATCTATTCTCAATGCATCTAGAAAGATAACATAAAATCTACATAATCAAACTCCAGTTTAGAGATATATATTCAAGTATGCACTTAAAATAAAAAAAGAGGAGGTTAATTGTAATTTAATCTAATGAAGTATGAAAGTTGCTCAACTTCCTATAGGATAAGAAAAAATTGATTTGTTAAACACTTTGAGTCTCCAACCATGCCTTGCATCTTTGTTTCTTCTCAAGTAGACACCAATGCAATGGTACATGTAGAGATCATGTACTTCAAATCCTCCATTGCAAAAGAAATAACTAATGGGTATACTGGTAGAAACATTTTGTCAACTTTTATACTTGGATGATGTCCATTGTGTTTTGTATACACAAATGTAATTGATTCTAAATAGATTTTGGATGTTTTAGAGTATTTTTATTTTCTAAGAGGGACCAAACTTTCATATAGAAGTCACAATTGCATTTCATAAACTCCTTCTTTCTTTTAGATGTAGAAATGGAAACATCTATTTTTTAGTCCCTCTTTTGAGATCTTTTCTTTCGGCTTCTATGACAACGGTACTAGGTGACCCTATAATGCTTTGTAAGCATTGTATAAAAAAACATAGCATACTAGCTACAATTTGAGTCTTGCATATGTCATCAAGAATATCCTTCAAAAATTTACAAGGAATTTTGTGAACCTCAACTCAATCTTGTGATTCTTAACAACTTAGACAAGATTTGACACAATAGTCTCAATATAAGATTGAAAAATGCCTCCAAACCTTTGATTTGTACTCCACATGCTTTATATGGTAGAAATGGTGGTATGTAGTGATAACTTCTTACCACTAGAATCAACATGCAAGTTTAACACTGTGGATGATCAATTTTCAATATGATCAATTTTTCTTTGTTTTAAGTGACTTGAAGGTGAAAGACCAACTTTGTCAATGATTTCTATGAACTCTTTTGAAATTTTTTCCATTTTTCCTAAGTATAGATAACATTGTTGACATCTATAGATCATCCATGGCTTACATGAAGTAGACAGAAACTTTTGTCTACTTCACAATTCTCCTAGAATGTAGAAAATTTCTTCCTTTGTAAACAATAAACTGTAAAAGTCCTAATTGCAAATATAAATTGAACAAATTTTGTAGGAGACTGTATTGAAACATGATCAAAAGAAGGTTTTAAGGGCTTGTCTAGAAAATATGGTAAGTTACTAGTTATGAAGTTTGAGTTCCATCTACCATTCTACATTTGCTCCATATCTACATCACAACCAAAACTAGAGTGAAAATCTGGCAAATGGAAGTAGACATCTTGAAATGTTGCAAAAGAAGTGGATCTATGACCTCGACAAGCTCTGTGAAGTATCTCTTCCATTCCTATTACATTTTCCAAATAGTCCTTAGAATTCAAAGGATAGCAACATTCATCTTTATTGAATTCATTGTCTTCTTCCATGAGGAAATCCTACACAATAACTTCAAAGCTATAGTAAACATACAATCTTTGAAAATAAAATGCTCAATATTCTAAATCTATAGCAATAAATTGAGTTTATAACAACAATTTTCAAAGTGTTTAAAAGAACTCTCCTTTGCAACCCTAAAAACATAGAAGACAACAATAGTACTTCATATAGACTTCTAAAAGATATTTATATAGATGAACCTACCATTGCCTAAAACCATTATTTAACAATGAAACTTCTAAAGGAAAACTATTATAATTCCTTATAAAACTAATTGTGAATGGACTATTTCTAATTTTTCCAAGATTTTTTGTGGTAAAATTCTATAATGTATACTTGTAATTTTTTGGGTTCTTTTAATTAATATTGACATTGGTTTCAAGGACCATTTGTAGAGGGAAGAAACTACTTCTCAACATGAAACCTACATTTAATCATTGACATATGACATGCTTGCATTTATAATTGAAAATTTGAACTTTTTGGAAGTGAGGCATCTACACTATAATGAATTGATTATAGAA
The DNA here is from genome assembly GCA_963969395.1 of Pseudoscleropodium purum. Classification (NCBI taxonomy): domain Eukaryota; kingdom Viridiplantae; phylum Streptophyta; class Bryopsida; order Hypnales; family Brachytheciaceae; genus Pseudoscleropodium; species Pseudoscleropodium purum. Next base: position 18,640,811 of record OZ017803.1, read on the forward strand.
GATTGTATACTATATAGAATTATATATTTAAAGTATAGGAATAACAATGATTCCAAATCTTTACATTCACTAATCTATTAACCCTTGAAGGGTAGATTGGCGACTTCAAAAATAATAATTTTTGGTACTGTGTAAATCATTGGTTAAAAAAAATCCAAAAGCACTTATTGGAAGTCAAACTACTATACAAGACTTCCCTTTTTCATACAAAATTTCAAAAATGAATAGTTGCACTTTTGTTCTAAATAAAAGGATTCTTTGTCATTCATCAACCAAAAAGCAGCCATAGAGTCCATAAAGGGTTAATAATGATTTCTACTCATGTACTACTACCTATTTCAAAATTCATGATTTTTATTTGACAATAATTGTTTTCCTTTGAATATGATATAAATTCCATTTTTCCATTAGAAATTCTTAATTTCAAATGAATGCTACAATACAAAAATTGGAAAACTCCAAAATTCTTAATCCCTAACTTCCCAAGGCACCAAAATCTAGTGCTTGCAAAACTTTGAAATTAAATAAAACCTAACCAAGTTGCTATTTTTAATAGTTTACATTTTTGGAAAGTTTTACTTGAAGTCTAGTTTTAGCATCAAAAATTTGATCTTGAAAATAAATGATATTTATTTTTCTATTCAAGATTTTGTGCAAGGGTACCCATTGCAATCTTGACTTCACATAGGGTTGAGAGCTCTTGGAAATGAGCCTCAAATACACTAAATCTTGGAGAAAAAATCACATTCAAAATTCATTTAAAAGAATTGTAGAATAGATTTTAAGAAGTCATAAATTGATTGGGGTTATACATGTTAGGCTCTTTAACCTCATATTTTTTGGTCACTAGCTTTTTAGATTTGACTCGTGACAAGAAGATTGAAAGACTTTACATCACTTTTGCAGTTTCAACACCCTCATGGTTAAACATTATAATCTTTCACTGCATAAGTGATATTGTTGTGTTTTCTCTTTCTATGAGATCTCTAGCATGTCTAGTTTGAATTTGTACAGTTACAATTCAAAAAAAATTGATACAACTTATCAAAATGTTGACATTCTATTCAATTTAGAGCAAATTCCAAAAAACTCAATACACGCCTTGGTCATTTAGGGGTTAAACTAAAACGCCGGACCTTTTAGTAAACTACATTTGGTGGCCACACACTTCTGTGCTCTCTGCAGCCCAGCAGTAGTAGTGGCCACCCCCCGGCACCCTGGCGCAGCGTGAAAGAAACGGCGGTCGCGGGGTCTGAGCAAAGGCTGGGCGTGCGCAGAAAATTCACGGGCGGGCACCAGGCGGAAACCCAGAAAGCCCTGGGATTTAAGTGCGCAATCTCTTGCTGCGCGAGCCCCTGTTTTCGTGTTAACAGCAACGCTGGTTGTGAACTTTACTGCTGCCTTCAACTTGCATTTGTATCAAATGCGGCCATTGGAATTGCTATACTAAGGCGTGGAGCTTTACAGAGATGGTTTACTGCAAGCGGGCTTGATATGGAGAGAAAATTGACATGCTGAACTGGTTAAGTAGGTTCTTATTACCGTTTTACTCTCAGATTCGATTTCTCTGTTGGATTTTGTGAATTGGTGCATTATTGTTGTTGTAAAGTTTTTGAGGAGTTTTGCTCCGTTTTTGTGGGTTACAGGAGTGTGACGTTGAGGAGCTGAGTTGGGGTAGTTCATCCCCATGGACGGGCATTTGGAGATGAACGTCATGGAGCGATTAGGAAATCGACGTCAACGTCTCCGATGACTTACTTTTGGAACGAAATTGATTTGGCCGAGAGGTAGGAGTTCTTCGAATGTTGTCGAGTTTTTTAAGCAGAAAAGATTGTTTTCTATTTTCAGCGCAAAATTTTGTGCTGGAAATTTAGCAGAAGTTGCGAATTGTAGCGTTCATGAAATTCTGAGTTTGAATGGATAGGGTTAGGGCTTCAATGACTTGCTTTGGAACGGTATCGATGTGCTAATCACTCTTGTTCTTTTCTTAATTATTTTTAGGGTTTTTGTTTTCTGCTTGAAGTTCTTGTTCTTGTTCATGTTGTTGGCATATTGACGTCTATCTCTGCCTGTTTTCGTAAAAACAGAAGCTTATACACCGTCTTTTTATTGGAGGCTGGATTGGATAGACGTGGTGATTAGTATTGTCCCTACCTTAGGTGAAGAGTCAATTGCGGTTTTATAGTGTGAGGGTGTTTTTTTTAGAGAGTGGCAATCTTGTAGCACGAGAGCTACAATAAGAATTTATGCAGTCATTGCAGAGCCCTCTTTGCTCTTTGACTGTTTGTGATGTGCTTTATTGACGTACAGGGGGCAATTTAGCGGCCACATACATCGAACTAGCGGATTGTAACGTATAGGTGTTACATTTTTTCCTTCCGGCATGGCAACGAAGGATGATGAGCATGAGTCGGAGTGGACGAAAGACCTTCCTTCAAAGGAAGAGCTCACACCTTTGTCCCATTCATTGATCTCACGAATGCTGGCAAACGCCTTCAGGATCAAAAATGACGAGCCAATGACAGAAGAAGATGTTCGGAGAGAATCCAAGTCCACTCTTCACAATATCTTCAAGCAGAAGCCCACTCCCTCTTTTGACCCATTTCCAGCTTTTCAAGAACAAGAGAATGCCGGTACGCGTAAAAATCAATTAAGTGACTGACGTCTGTTGTCCAAAGAAGTAACCCTTCAAGCTTCAATTAACTTTTTGAATTTTCCTCCTGTGGATGAGTTGGATTTGCAAGCAACCTGCGTCACGTACTGTGGCTCTTAGGAGACACTGGACTTTCTTTCTTTGCAGCACATTGGGCTGTTGTCACAATGAAATCACTCCTTTGTATGTTTTAACCCCCAGTGCCCAAGTTGAAAAATTAGAAATCTCCACTTTGGACCTATTAATGGATCGTAAACTATCAAAGCATGTTCCTATCGTTCCTATTCAGCGAGGTAGAATAAGATTTCCTCTTCTCTTAGTACATTTAAACTCTACCTTGACGCTTCCTCGATGATTTATTTATACTCCTGCGTATGGAAGCGTTCACTTCGGGCCATGTGGGCACTTAGGGGCTAAGAACGTGTGAAACTAAGTTAGTTAATAGCATCCCACTAATGTTTTCTCTCTATTGCTCCAAGTGACTGCACGTTCCAGATGGATTTGGGAATGGACCTAGAACCCATCTCATATTGTTACTACTGGTAGCATTCTGCATAATGTATGAAAAGTAGCTGACTGGTTTTACGAGACAATTTGCAGGTGGCTATGGTAGCTATGGAGTGGATGGCCGACGAGTGGAACAGGAGGGTCGAGGGAACCGAGCAGACGACGAGTTCAGGGGAGAGTTCAGAGGAAACCTGCGAGTCGACGAGAGAAGGGACGGACGGGCTCATGCAGTTGAAGATGACATGGATTACAATGGCGCTTTTCGATCAGAGATTCCAAGGCAACCCTGTGCCAGTGGAAATGACCTCGGAAAGGGAGGTGTGAAGAGCAATGCTGGAGTTGGTGGAGCTGGATCACAGGGTGCCACAAATACTGCAACAAATGCAGGACGAGAGTATGGCAATGCAGCAGACAGGGATATTGACGAGCAAAGGCCATTGCAGCCCCCTTTACCTGGTCGAATGAATTCACTGCCGTATCAACCTTACGAGGACAGGCCTGAGGGTGACGACAGCAGAGGAGGCGAGGGATCGGAACCCAAGTCAACAGACTTTGATCTGGAGGATGTAAACTCAGCAGGGGGTTCCATGAGCGAGGACCCGAACTCCAAAAGGCCTGCGAGAATTGTGTGGACACCTCAGTTGCATAAACGGTTTGTGGAAGCTGTTGGACACCTGGGAATCAAAAATGCGGTGCCCAAGACGATCATGCAGCTGATGAATGTGGAAGGTTTGACAAGAGAGAATGTGGCTTCACATCTGCAGAAGTATCGGTTGCATCTCAAGCGTATGCAAGCTGGTCATTTCAGTGATGGACCTTCTGCATCGGATCACCTGTTCTCGTCCACGCCTCTGCCTCCTGGGATGATGCTTCCTGGTATGAGTCCCCATTTCATGCCTATGGCTTCCAGTCGAGAGGATGGTGGTGCCACGGCTTTTACCATTCCCATGCCTTTCCAGGGCATGGTTAGGCCGGGTCGCTTTGGAGGCTATGAGCATGTGCCTTATGGTCCTATGGCAGGAGGGTATATGCCACGGCCACCCATGCCCGACCCTCGGATGGCCATGCCGGAACTTTCTGCCAGTCGTAGCCAGAGCCAGCAGAACTCACCGAGCTTGTCATCTCATGGTGCACTTCCGTTGTTTCCTACGAATCAAGGTTGATAGCTTCGACTTGCTAGGCTTATTCTTCAAGTGGAGTCTGCAGACTTACAGGGCTGGCCTTTTATTTGAAGCCGCTGCTTCCTGATGAAGGATTTGAACACTTTCTTGTTGATAAAGATGAGTGCAGTGTGTGGCCGGTGTCTTGTGGTCATTGTCGATATCGAGGTTGTAAGGTGAAGACAGCTATGTAAATTTAAGTAGCCGCTGTAGTAGGTTTTTCTTTATTGGAAGTTATTCTTTTTAAGTGAGTATTATTATTCCACCTTCAAAAGCATTTGCAAGCTTCTTCGTTATCTAGTCTAGAGAACCTTTGAAATTCTACTCAATTGAGGGTATGGTATGGTTTTGTCTTTGCACACCTTGCATGAATGTTGACGTGGTGTGTCAACAAAAATGTGTTGATTATTGTTTGAATGAAGTTGTCCTCACCAACAAATAAATCTTGCTTCACTTGTTTTTCCTTTCAAAATAGAAATTGACTTTCTAGTTTAGCATATGTTCAATTCCTCTCATTGTAAATGTGAAGTTTGCTCATTATCATTTAAGTATGTTGTTATCATTTAAGTATGTTATCATTTAAGTATGTTGTGGCCTTGGCATCAAAAAAAGAAGTAAATCTCCAACCATGCTTCATGGTTTCCAAGATTGAACATTTTCTAAGATTGAACCTCTCTAAAGGAATAGGGTTGGGATTGTTTGACAATATTACATTAGAAAGGTTATTATGTTGGGGAGAGTCATTGCATTAATGATGTTTTGTATGCATCAATATTACCTTAGAGAGGTTTATTACTTTAAAGAATATTGAATATTATCTTCAAAGCTAATGTATCCTTCTTTGTTTGGTCAATTATACTTTCTTTGCATGTGACTCTAAGCACCTATGTATGTAACTATCTCTGTCCATGCACCTATCTTTGCCTACATGAGAGATTTAGCAATGGTATAAAATAGTTTGGAAGTTAAAAAGTTATGTATGCAAATGAAAATAAAACTTATGTTAAGAGAAATCATCAGACGTTTTCCAACCCCCTTGGAGGATAGTACCTATGTATGTAACTATCTCTATCCATGCACCTATCTTTGCCTATATGAGATATTTGGCAATGGTATAAAATAGTTTGGAAGTTCAAAAGTTATGTATGCAAATGCAAATGCAACTTGTGTTAAGAGAAATCATTAGATGTTTTCCAACTCCCTTGGAGGATTGCAAGTTCCCCTGGCTCCGCTAGGTTCCAAGTTCTCTATTTGACATGGTAAGGAGATCGCCACATCATTTTTTTTCATTTAAAAATAATAATTAAAAATATATATTTTAAAATTTAAAAAAAAAATGATAGATTGTACTAAAAATCATATTAAAATCTAGGCATACAAAATAAGATATATTTATATAGATAGAAATACTTGTGATTAGATTAGACTAATTAGCCACTTGTTTATCTTTATTCAATTAAATGTTGGGGTCTTAAATACACATATATATGAGTCTTTAGTAAGAATGGTCAAAACTTAGAAATATAATTTGTGCCTACTTTCAAGTTGTATCATTCTATAGTTTACTAAGCATATAAATATTATATTGTTTAAAATGATTTAATTCTATCTGAATCAAAAGTACAAAATTTAATTTAGTAATTATAGAAAGAGCATTCCTTATTACATGTAACAAAAAAATTTGGAAAAATACAAAAATTTAGTTCAAAAATGAATCTAATACATTATTTTTTCATGAACATGCTCTACATGCCTACTAAATAAGATGTTTCTTAGCTTTCTCATTACTTATACAAATGAAAAGGATCAAATCTTTTGATATCTATAAAAATATAATCTATTAGAAAACAAAATTAAAAATTATCATTTCAATTTTTGAAGAATTTTTTTTCTATGCTTGAAATTTTTTAGATCACATAGCATAATTTTTTCCTTTGGTCACTATTAAAAAAAGAAGTATTTTCAAAAAACTAAATAAATATGTTTTTCTATCTTGAAAAAAGTTCAAAAAATTATTTTTAAAATCAATATCATATGAAACTACTTAAATTTTCAAGTGTCTCCTTCCAAGGAGTCACTTGAGAATTTGAAGGTTAAGGAAACTCACAAAAATGATATTGTACACATATGTTATATTCATTATTGTCATATGTTATACGCTTTGTTGTCTTTAAAGATTAATTATTTATTATTTGTAGATAGCTTTAAAACATATTAAAAATCCGGGGTTGACAAGACGATCGGACGTCCGGGACGTTTGGACACTGTGTCCGCAGTGTCTGCCCCGTCCATCTGTCCGCCCCACTCGTCCGTCTACCTGTCCGCCCCATCTGTTCGCCCCCGTTCGCCCCGCCTGCCCCGTCCCGCCCCGTCCACCTCACCCTGTCCACCCCGCCCTGTCCGCCCCCGTCCGCCCCCGCCCATCCGTCCGTCCGCCCCGTTCGCCTTCCGACGGCGGGAGGGACGCTGCGTCCGTTGGCGTCCGTACGTCTGGACGTCCGGGTTACGGACGCTATTTTGGGGCGGACGTAGAGATTTGTCAACCCTGTAAAAATCCATTATAAATTTTTTATAATGCAAGACAATATTTCTAAAGAATTGTGAGTCTTCTAATCTAGAGGTATTTTTTGTGGAATTATATACTATATATAGACACATTACTACCTTTGTGGGAGCACAAAAACTCAAACCAGATAAGTTAGTCTAGAATTAGGATTAGATAGACTTGCAAATTTCATTTTTTTGGTAACCTCTAGAGACTTCTGCTACACTACGACTATAATAGAAATAGTCAGTTTTCGGGTTGCTAAAACTATTAGTAACATTATGGAAACAAATCCAATACGGATCTGGAATTCGGAAAAGTACCGGATTTCCCAAACCTACATTCTAGACTTCCAGTCTAAAAAACTAGGAGACCATTAAGGGAACGATCATCTACCCATTCTCCATCGGGAATTGTTGACTCCGCTCCAAGTACTTAAATCCACCACCACTTCCCTTTCTCTCCCTCTCTACTTACTAAACTTGATGAATGTGTAGTTGAGAGAAAGAGTGGTGAGATAGCAACTGAGATAAGGAGACGGAAGGACTAGTACCGGATTAGGTTTATTAGTTGTTGGTGATTCATGGCAGTGGCTGTTGATCCGGCTACACGAAAATCTGGAGTTGTAGCCTGGATGGTTTGTCCGGTTATCCCTTCTAATCCGGATCACTGAGTGTGGTTAGAGGAAGACCTCATGTCAATTGAGTGTGTTGGATCGTTAGGTAGGCCATGGAGCCTAAAGAACAAGGAAATGATTCAAGAACTCATTTACGGAGTTCCAAATCAATACAAGTTGATAGTGAGAGGTCGACCCGTAGTTTGGACGGAAGACATTTGGGCGGATGTCTATTTGTTTAAAAAGAATGGGCTTGGACTAGCGGGAAGAGTGGACAAGTACGTAGTTGGAAAGTTCTAAAGTCAAGCCCACTCAAATAAGGGTTTTACCATTAGTGACTGTAAAAACGAGAGGCATAGACGGGTATTGAATTTTCTTATTCCAATTTTGTATCTAGAAAAGCCTACCCGCGTTACGGTCACGATAGCCAACACCATTTTTAGAGCTTTCGAGGATCGGATCATTTATTGGGGAAGAGTGATTTAGGGAGTCATGGGCAAGCTGACAGAGCACGTAGGCTGAGCAAAGTACAACCCTATCATGCCGTATCCATTCCACCTTTATTACCACAAGAAGGTCTTAAGTGCCGAGGAGACGATTGAGTACAACACCGGAGTCGAGATTCTAAAATACGACCTCACGGAAGAGTTGGAGAAGGAGGAGATGGAATCCGAAGAAAAGCAATCGGAAGTAGGGTTGACACGACGTCTGAACGCGGACGCTGTGTCCGCAGCGTCCACTGACATTCGTGGTCCCGACGGACGCAGCGTCCGCTTATTCGCCCGTCCGCTCGTCCGCCCGATTACGGCCGTCCGATCGCCGCCGGACTGATCAGGTCCGCACGATCTGGGCATCCGCCTTGGGCCGTCCGCCCCGCCCTACCCGTCCGCTTTCCGACGGCGGTCGGGACGCTGCGTCCGCTAGCGTCCGTGTGTCCGGACGTCTGGAAAACGAACGCTATTTTGGGGCGGACGTTGAGATTCGTCAACCCTGATCAGAAGAGGAAGAAGAAGTAGTGAACCGAAAACAAAGGAAGTCCATAGATCCGGCGACACGCGGAAAGGCGCCAACATCAGAACGGGAGGAATCGATACCAAATCTGGAACATCCCCAAGAGCTCAAGTTCTTCGAAGCCAGAATCTAGTGGATGCAACAGGCCAAATAGATGTATGACAACTTAGAGGATCACGTATTTCTTATCGCAAACAAATTCAAAATAGACTCGGACCAAATTTTGGAGTAGATCCGGAAACGTCTAGATCCAGAAGAGTTTTGACAGAAGGAGAAACAAATCTAGATGTTGGAAGAGGAAATGGATAATTTCAAGTTCCAACTTGATTGGACAGAGGGGGAGCTGAACGCAACAAGACGGAAGGAGATGGAGTCTCTTTGACTCATCCATGACCTCAAGGAACTCATCATGGTTTCGGAACATACAGTGATCTGAGCTGACCTCTACACCGCTTGGTTGGAGAAGGAAGGGTGCATGACCAGATCCAAGATCGTAATGATCGTGGTCAACTTCAAAGCCCGGGTGGAGATTGTTTTGAAGGACATGCGGAAGTTGCTGGAGTACTTGGATCCAAAACGAGCCATCGACTTAGAAGGGTTTCCAGAAATCTCCAGGAGCATATTCCGGGATACTCTAATTCGACAAACTCTAATCCAACAGGCTTTGAGTGGCCCAATCTAGCCCCAATCGAAGGGACTGAAGTCTATCCTCACCCCAATTGCAAGACCCTTAGATAACCAAGTATAGACTCTATCAGGACCAACGGTACTTGAGCCGGAGATAGGAATAAGTGAGAAGTTTGTTTTGGCAGAATAAAGGGTTTCTATCCCAATTTTCCCACCATCTAGGAAAGTCATGGCCGTAAAGTTTATGCTATCCAAATTGATGGTTCGCGGCAACCTCGATGTATAGATTGGAATAATGACAAATCCGGCTTGATCTCATCCGTAAGATTTCTCCCAAATGCAGTAGGTGACACTAAAACGGGATTGTGCTAAGATTGAATTGAGTAAATCACTGCAAGCCAAGGATCCGGAGATTCAGGAGATTCAGGAGTCGAAGGAAGAAGTGTTAAAGTCCAAATCCAAGGAAGAGACGACATCAGAAGACTTACCTCCCAAGGTTTTACGGAAGCTCCAAATTTAGTCATCAACGAAGAATATGCTAGTGAAGGCTTCAATGAAGACTCTGGTGAAGACTCCAGGTAGTCAAAGTGGAAGTAGCTCCAAGAAGGTACAACGGGGTAGACAGAGCATAGGTAGTTAGGTAGGATTATTATCTGAAACGGGATTTCCAAGCATGGGGTTGTGTTCCAGATTGTTTTAGGGGTTCCGGATTTATTAGAATAGTAGGGGTGTGGATGTTCTGGATATCCCAGGTTGTTCACTAGTCGGTTGCCTTGATTTTCGGGATGTCTTTTTGGCTTTTTAGCCATTGACTTTGGTTTTGATTTTGGTTTTTAAGGGTGGGCAAGTTTGTTGCCTTTTCATTCCATCCTAGCAATTATTTTGTTGTATTCCATTCCCTTCTGTAATTTAAGTCACTTGGTGAACATTCTGACTCCAACCATGTATCTGAATTTTATTGATTTGTTGTTTGAGTGTTGAGAAGGACGGGTGAGGAAGAATCCAGATTTTGGATAACTTGATCGGATTGAGGGAGTATTATTGTAATGATATTAGATACGAGACGAGGGAGCTGCACGTGGTGCCTTTGAACTACCAGAACGGTAATCTGGTTTTTAGTGAAGAGTGGTGTGAGTGTAGATTCGGAATTAGAAACAATTCTATACAGAAATTAGAGACTGTCAAAGGAAACTCCCACTCATTGGAAGGTCTACTAACCTTGGGATCCGTCATACACCTAGAAAGATTACTCCCCTTGTCATTTCCAAGCATCTAAGATTTGTTGTTGTAGTAAAGAGGAATGAACACAGTCCTGAGTGACCTACATTCCGGATCGGCCATCTAGGATGTTGTGAGGATCTGGATCTGTCCTGTACACTACAACATCTTGAGTACTTAGGTGTGTGTTATTTGTTTGTTTTTATTTGTGTAGTAAATAGACAAGAGTGGTGAAGTTCCTACTCCTCAAAAGATCAATAGCGGACCCTCTGATGGTAAAACAGAAAAATTGAAAACCAATTTATTAAGGGACGAAACTGGAAAACCGGGTGATATCGAATTCGGATAGGAATCTAGATAGTAGTGATTCTGGAAAAGAGAGTAATATCGAATTCGGATAGGAATCTAGATAGTAGTGATTCTGGAAAAGAGAGTGAAAGAGAGTAGTTAGAAGAGGAGAAAACGATCATCAGGATATTGGAGTTTGAAAAGGCATTTAGAATTCCCTGGGACGATTATTCGTATCATCTTACCACATTTTTGTGCGTAAAAATACTTATGCCTAGACTACACGTGCGACAACCTTAAAGAGATTAATTGATTATTACAAGTAGAAATGTTTTTAATATTCATAAAAAGTGCAAGATATGATAGAACCTCTTATTATTGACCACTTTACTAATTATGTGCATGTTCTAGAATAGTTTAAGGTGATGTAAATTTTTTGCCATATAGGAAGATAGAAATTATAGAAATTGCATCTTTTTTGGTAATATTATGTCTTGAATTGAAATTACCATAAATTTTAGAAGATGTTAGTAGGTCCAAATCTATAGCCAACATGTAGAGTCTTCTAATTCCAATCATTCAAGAACTAATTTCCCCTCACTACTTTTCGACATGTGTCATGATTTGATTAGTTTTAACTTTGAAAAGGAGAAAAAACACATTCAAAGCTTTCGTTGAAATTTTATTTCAACCTTGGTTGAAAATAGTTCACCCTACAGGTTGGAGATGGTCCCTCATGGTCCTTGGTTGATAATGGGTGGTTCTACTGTAATATTATTTTTAAAGATTTTTCAATCTTCTAATCTAATGTTTTTTCATGTGAATAATATGTTGTACATTTGCATATAGTCTCAAGAGATTAATTTGTTAGTACAAGTAGAAAACTTTTCTTACATATTGTACATACATACCAACTATAGCCACATGAGATTAAATTAAGGTTGTGTACTTATGAAGTGATCTTTTAATCCTTGAGCGCTACTATACCTAGAGAAATTTAATTTTCAAGAAAATAAAGGCAAATCTGGCCTGTACTAGGGGAAATAAAGGATAGAAGACAAGGACACGAGAGTTGAGATATTGTGTAGTGGGGTCAACGAGTTACAGGGTTGACGAATCTCTACGTCCGCCCCAAAATAGCGTCCGTAACCCGGACGTCTTGACGTCCGGACGCACGGACGCCAGCGGACGCAACGTCCCTCCCGCCGTCGGAAGGCGGACGGGCGGGGCGGACGGACGGGGCAGCTTAGAAAACCCGTTTTGGATTTTTTGTTTCGATTGTTTTCACCAATGAGAGATTGAGAGTGAAGTCATTTTGATTTTAATTTTTCTTATATTGCAATTGCGATTCAATAGAGTTGTATATCACTATTTATGTAAAAGCTAAAATATGAAATATATTTTTAAATTTTTTGTTGAATTTCATTTTGATTTAGAAACAAAATCACTTTAAAATCCAGCGAGATGTATATCATCAATAAACAAACAATTTTATAATAAAATGATTGAAAAAACCATTGTCATTTGTCAACATGAGCTTCATATATCATGAGCAACTAAACAATCAAACATCTAAATTCACATCTCCACAATTCCTATGGACGCCAATCCACATCTCCTTTAACCTCAGCCCCACTACTCTCTCCTGCAGCTCTCCGTTCAAAATCTTCATTATCGGAGTCATCTTCATTGTCGGAGTCATCTTCATTATTGGAATCAAGTATCGTTGTCTCCTTCAAGTCTTCTCTCGAAGTAGGTTTACTCCCTTCTTTCGAATTTAATTTTTCTTTTTTTACTTTGACAGAACGATTAAAAGCTTTTTGAATAGGAACCTTTCTTTTCTTTTTATTTGACAAAGTAGCAACATTTTCATCAAGAGGGGTCCTATTCTTTACTAGAGAGATAGCAAAAGGTTGCATTTCTCTTTTCGCTTTCACGTTACTCGATTCTTGAACCATCAATCTCGATGTAGGGTCGACATGTTCATGAACGGTTATCTCCACTTTGGCTTTCTTTTGAAGTAATAGAGTGCCGTTTGTTGATTTGATGGGTTCTTGTGCCATTTCTTTTCCTAAAATGCGAGCACGCAAAGATGCCAATGGCATCCGATCACTATCCGTATCACTTAGGCTTGTAGGTGATGACGCTACTTTCCGTAGATCACCGCCTGTAGAAATTTCTTTGGAAATGTTCATTAGGCGTTTTTTATATCCAAAGCTCTGAGAATCATTCAATCGTGTGCTAACAGACTTCAACGGTATTGGTGGAAGAGCACTAGATCTCGGTACTTCAAAAATTGACTTCATTGGCTCTTTTCCTTTATCACTCTTCACAATTGCCGAATTTGTGACTGTCATCCTAAATGAATCATTATTTTTCTGTACCGCAATATTTGGTTCCCCCTCATCACCACTATTGTTGCCCACATTTTTTGGAACGTCTACCTCCATGACCGCATCTTCTCTTCAATCATTTCCTTGCACTACATTTAATGCCACAGATGGAGATTGAGAAATTAGAACTTCTTCATTTCTCCTATCATCACCAATAGCATTCTCATTGATTTTCACCTTTTTGGCAATAGCGTTTGCCTTTTCCGATAGAATGTTTTCGCTATTCAAGAATCCCATTCCATTGCAATATGCAACTAAAGAAGGTAGATTTTCATGTACCTCTACATTGTCCTCGTCTTCATAAAAGGTATATGCATCGTTTGCATTGTCAAGAACAACATCCTTGCGGTTTAAATGATAATCATGCGTATCATTCACCAAATCGGGAAAGTCTTGCATAACATCTTCATCTCCCTACGCTGTCGCACGATTGAAGTCATTCCCGCCATCTACAGCTGAAAGGGCCCTTTCCAAATCCTCGTCATCATCGTCTTCTAACGTCGGCCTATCTGAATCCTCTGATTCCATCGGATCCACATTATCATTATACCATTTTTTTTCATCTTTTTCCTTCGATGCGTTTAATACTTTGGAATTGGTATACACGTACACCAAATCCGTTGCTCTCTCCAACTTCAATTTATTTCGAGATTTGTTGTGAACAAAAGAATAGTTGCTCCAATTCCGTTCACATGAAGATGATGACACCGATTGAGCCAATATCCTCTTCGCTAATGGAGCTATAAACTTGCCACATGCACCTTCAAAATCCCACCAAGCATGTGCGAACAACATTTGATCTCCCGGATTCAACATATTGTGGAATGGAGGTTCCTTGTGTCGAAAAGCTACAAATTCCTTCACCACTGTTGCATATTCATTCGGTTTACATATTCTCTCCAAAACTTTCATACATCCTGACATTGTATCTGCGTCATCCGCTAGCTCTTTGTCATGAAGAAGGTATGGATTCAAAACAGCTGCGGTTGATTGGAGATCGTTGTCCACCATTCTTCTTCGGGCATAAAAAGACTATACCAATGGAATTACAAATTCTTCTAGCAAACAAAATGGTGGACTTTGTAATCCATTCACGTGCTTCTCTAACTTCCTCATCATATGCAACACTTTCCCCATGAATGGTGATTTTGAATTCAAATCGCGGAATGCACATATGATTGGTTCAATCATCTTCACATAATTGATGGACCGATTCCAAAAATGGTCATCAAGAACAATTTTCTTCACCGCTAAGGCCAAGTCTTTTGGTTGGACTTTGGTTCCACGTTTTTTCTTGAGAGTATGTACATACTCAACCCATTGCGGATCTACCACCGTTTGTTCCAATGCTCTTTTCAATTTTGTCAAACGCTTCATCATGATAAATTTAGAGGCGAACCTTGTATCCCCAGGCATCAAGAGACCAAGATTTGGCAAATACTTTCACAATAGAGCTAGCGGCATATGTCTCTTCCTGATAAATTTAACTACAAGAACTCCTTTATCTAATTTGAAAGCAATCCATTTCTGTGCAGCCCAATCCTTCAACAACAAATTCAATGCATGTACCACGCACCCTTGGTAAAAAATATGAGGATATTTTGCAGATATTACATCCTATGCGGACGGATTCACGGGAGCATTATTCGTAGTTATTAACCCGACGTTCTTGGCCTCCACTTGTTCAATGAACTTTTCCAATACAACTGCCAAGTACTCCGCATTTTTTTCACAACCACTTGTATCCACAGATCCAAGAAATTCTTCACGTGCGGATGATATAAGCATGGCATTGATGAGAGGTCGATTAGTCACTGAGCTCCATCCATCAATGGACAATGTTGTTCCAAATTTTCGAACTTGATGCCCTCGGGGTTTCACGTTCACTAGAAGCTTCTATACTCAAAGTTACTTCAGTTGTGGCACATACCATTGATACCAATTCTTTGGACGCTGGACAAGAGTCTTTGTGGTCAGAATGCGACACAACCTTTCCGGCCGAATACTCTTGGACATCTGAAGGGCCAGGGTTGCCATCTACATTGTCCATTACAATATGTTTTGGAAAAACTCCTTCGTAATGCTGAAATAAATCTCGAACTGCCATTGGTAATTGTAGACAAAGGCTCACCCCTTTATCACGTATACATTTAAGCCCAGGATAGCCTAAGTGGCTCAACATTTGGCCGAGCTTCCTTGCCATGACCGCCTTGCAAAGCCTACATTCTACTTTACCATCCTGTGGCACACTATACCAAGGTGAAAAATCCCCTATCGGTTTGGCCCCAATACTGACAAGTGTATGTTTTACCTCAATTTCAAAAGAAACCAATAGAATGTTTTAAATTTAAAACCCACGACGTGACAATGTATATAATATCAATGAAATTAGTCACACAAAGCTTAGAAAATCAAAGCCCCCCGTCCACCGAACTATGCATTACCAAGCAAGAGACACAATAAATTGAAGCTCATAGCCCTTGGAAATCTTAGTATTCGGTTTTTTAAGAGTGAATACAAAAGCTTCTCTTCTAACATTTATAATCCCCTCTAGAAAATTTAGGGTTCATTTTTTAGGATTTACATTCAAAAACAACCAAAGGTGCGGACGGGGCTGAAGCGGACGGGCGGTCGGACGCGGCGAACGGGGCGATCGAGCGGACAGACCAGACGGGGTGGATGGACAGGATGGGCGGGGCGGACTTCGCATTGCCATTAGTCATTAGAAAATTTTATATTGTTATGTAATTTGAATATTACACAATAAAAAATGAATGCATCCACGTAAAATAAGATGTACATATAAAAATATTTTTATACGCAAATGAAAATATAGCATCTTTATATATAAATATATATGTATAAATAAAATACATGAAAACATAATTCCAATATCACTATTGAATCCTATACGATCTTTTTAAGATCTAAATCTTTCACATTTTTTTTTGTTTTTAAACAATGAAAAGAGCATTGTTTTTAAAAAACAAAATTCTCCTCAAATCCTATTTTCCACCGGATGGACCACTACCTTCTTCCAAAACAAAAGGAAAATCTGCTGTACCGAGGAGTTTAGCAAATGATTGACGAGTTGACCGTTGTTGACTTGGACAGACTATTCGCCCTCCAGATTGAATTTCGATGTCCACCTTATGAAATTATTTCTTGGTTTCCGGAGAAAGGTCATCGTCCTCTTTACGCTTCCTTTTTTGTTTTCTTTTTGGTGATAAATCGACTTCGTTTGCCTTCAAGGTTCTCAAGTTGCTTTCCACACGATCTACCATCGCTTCAACAACTTCATCATCTCCTTTCCCTTGCCATGTTGTGAGGCAATCTACATCCAATAGGAAAGCCTTCCAATGCCCTATAATATCGCCAATGCGCCTATCAAATGTTGCTACCACATCTATAGATGAATGTCCTGTGCTTGTTTGTTCATTTGTATCGTAGACAGCACGAACATTTGCAGCCTCTTCCAACTTCGACAATAGAAGGGCCCTACCTATGAGGGTGTGGTCGTATGCCTTATACTGCTCATCGAACTCTTTTCCATGGCTCACCTCCACCCAACTGTCTTCTCGTCTTCTTTCCACTTTTTTATCTGGAAAACGAAAGAACTTTTCGTGTTGCAAGCTCCAATGTCCCCCCATGTTGCGACAAAACATTTCACGGGCCACGTCATCTACAATTCCTCAAGCCCGCAATTCCACCTCTTTATTGTGAGTCATCCACACATCCAAATCCAATGGTTGCTGAGATTCCTCGTACAAATCATACCTCTATTCATTTGCATTCCACCAGATTGGCTTCCCCCAATGTTGATAATTTTGGAATTTGTACGGTGCTTGATCAAGAGGAAGATTCCAACGATTATACTCGTGACCTAGAGGCATAGCTTCCAAGATACCAAACATTTCGTAGAACCTAGCACTCAATGGACTATGACACTCGGCACACACCGAACGAATGAGTGATGCTTTCACAATGCAAGTGACATAGAAAGTGTGGCAACATTGGCCCATGGTTATCGCACCTTCCGGTCCGAAGAAGCCTTGGCAAAGGCTACAACAACCATCCAAGATTGGAGAGGCTGGATTACAAGCATGCACCATTCGCTTGTCTTTCACATTGATGTGTGCTGAAAGTGTGTTGTAAGGGACCGATCTTTCTTCTACTTCCAAGGCCCAATTGATGGGTGGAGCTTGGTCCTTCTTTGTGTGATTTAACCGCTCAAACATGGCATCCATGTCTCTTCAACATGTAATCTCCGTATATCCCTTTGAAGGATGTTGGTGAAACATAGTCTTGAACCAATTCAAAGAGCTTTGAATTGCATCGCAATTTTCATTCGACTCCATTGCCAATGTTTGAAGACCTGCCATTGCTCGAGATACTACAGAGAGTCTGTCTTGGAGTCTTTGTATCCATGCTAACCATCGAGACTCCAAGCCGCTAGATGGCATAAACTTCTTCAAATCCAAGCACAATTGCAATCGATTCAACTCGGATTCAACGATTCCTTTTGCTTCAATTGCCTCCTCCAATTTATGCTTCAACTTTTCAAAGTCACAACTCTCCGTTTGCGTCTCCGCATTCACGTAAATGGATGAAAGCTTTTCCATTGATGGTTGTTGTGTCGCTTTTAACATGCTCATATCGTGACTTTCTTGTACATTCACAATGGCAGGGTTGTCGCTTGCTTCAGCCTTATCAAAAGGAAGAGAGAGCTTATCTTCACTCTCTTGAATCTCTTCACTGTCTCCGAGTACAATCACTGGTGAGATTGCAACCTCACTCGGATTCTTGGAGGTCCCTTACAATTCTGCAATCCGTTTACGCATCTTCATCAACTCCTCCATTTGCCTCGATGATTGTTGATTTAAATGTTCAACCTCACTCTCCGAAGTCTTTAATTTCAACTCCAACACTTTGCACCTTGCTTCCACTCCTCCAAGGTCAACAATTTTCTTCTCATATTCCACCAATTGTAATATGTGAGCATCTCTTTCTTCGAAAAGTGGTCCGAAAGTCTTCGTGAGATTCTGAAATGCTATAGCACCTTTCAACATCTCTGGTGCCATGAAAGAAAACTCTTCGGCCAAATTCATAAAAGACAGAGCAACTTCCGATAAAAATTCAACTGACATCGTCATCTTGAAAGTTGTATCAAGTATATGTGCAACATTCTTTGGATCTACAAGTGGACTCATTAGAACAGCAGTAGCACCATCATCGGGGTTAGACGATCCGCCCATTTCTTCATGAAGGTTAGCAAACTGAACTAAGAGCTTCAAAAGATTTTCCAATTGTTTTGGATTGGACATGTCTTACAAGGTTCAATGTAGAGGACTTGGCAATGCCGCTGTAAACGGAAACTCCTCCACCCGCCTTTTACGCTTGGAACTCCATAATGAGGATATATTATCAATCGTCACGCCTTGTCCACGAAGCATATGTACTTTATCTTCTAAACTTAACGCTGGACTAAATTCAACGCCTTGATACACAGGCGGAGATTTGTAGACCAAACTATCAAAACAATTGTTGGCTATCAGACTATCAATTGTAGCATTAGCCTTTGCCACTTTTTCCGCCAAAACTTCGTCTATTTTACTTTTTGAAGTTTCTCCGTGTTCCGTGCAAACATTGCCTTCGTTTACAGATTCCGTTTGCGTTTGTGCCGCAACATTTGGTGTAAAGGTCAAATGCGTTGGAGCTGTGGAAAAGACTTCATCCTCCTGCGCCTCTACATCTTTCTCCACATCTTTCCCCACATTTTTCGAAGAGCTTTTATTGATTACTTCTGTTGAAGATTGTACAGACCTTACTTCTTCAACATTTGAGGCTTTTTCCGCACCATCCGTTTTCACCTCAATAGTATTTTTTAATACTTTTTTTGTTACTCCCTCTGAATTGTACAAGTCGGGAATGTCCTTTTGATTGGCTTCAAGTAGAAGTGGGCAAGCTGTTGTCGTCGGAAACGTGCTCCAATCGATCTTGCGCTCTAATATAAGTTCGGCGTAAACCATACACGCCACGCTATAATTAATATAGCCTTTGCTTCTGGGCTTGCTTCCGAATAGAACACACCACACCTTCGCAGACTGATGGACAAAATGTTTGTTGTTGCAAGTCCATGGTTTACAACAAAAATCCTGTGTATGACTCTTGTGCGACTCTTGAGGCCACAACTTGTCAATGTGGTACATTTTAACATAGGTCCTGCACATTTTTGATGTTCAATCCTCCGCATCTTCATCTTCCCACCCACTCTCTGCTTTAATTGTCGGGTCATTTAAAATGTCAAGCCAAAGGTCATGCGTAGCCCCCTTCACTTTGCTCTTTTTCTTCACTTCGCTACCCGGAGTCACCCCATCCATATTTCGATCACCTTCGTCGTTCATGATTGTCAATTGGATTCAATAACCAATTGAAGTGAATAAAAAAATCTCACGTGATAGTCAAAAGTGATGGCATCAACCGCAACACAGTAACAAAAGATAGAGGACCCCAACTCTCCACCCCGTAGGAGCAACTAGCGCATAAAGCAATAGTAGCACATCCAACTTGGCACCGAAGGAGAATTGAAGTGAGAAGAAATGAAAGTCACTCCACCCTTATAGCTGTCTATCGTCGGACCTAGAGGTCATCCGCCGCCGGACCTACCCCGGACTGCGCGAAGTGGCCCCGAACCTTGCGTCCGTCCGACCGCCCCGTCCAACCGCCCCGACCGACCGCCTCGTCCGACCGCCCTGTCCGACCGCCCCATCCGCCCGGACTGTCCGCACTGTTCGCCTTCCGACGCCGAACGCCCCACTTAAACACTGACCACCGACGGCGTCCGCCCAGCTATCCATTGGTGCATCCTATGAGGCCATTATTACTCAAAAAGAGCGGTAACATTTCAAAAATAAAACAGCCTAATAATCACTTCTAAATGAGGATCAATGTAATGGATTTGTCATTTTTTTTTTTTTTAAATGTAAACCCTAAACCCTATACCCAAATTACCCTAAACCTTTTCTTTTCTCCCCTAAATTGTTTTACGAATGAGGGGAATGTGGTTAAATTGAATATATTTGGATTATTTACTGATATTATCCCTCTAAATAGGTTTTGAGAAGATCTGAAGATGGTGGGGATTTTTTTAAAGTTCATTAGGAAATCAAATGTTTTGCAGAAATAATCAATTCCATTTTCATTGTAAGCAAATGAAATTTTAAAAAAAGGCCCCAATACATAATTAGAATAATAGTTTAATGGATTTCAACCTCATGATATTTAATGAAAGGTTGTGATTTCTCATTAAAAGTGCATCACAATCTTCAAATGAACATCGAGTCTTTCATATTTTTTAATGAAATTTTGATTAGATTTGAAAACAAAGAAAAAGAATCAATGTTTTAACTTTCAAATCATGTATGGCTATATTTTTCCTTAAAAACATAGAAAAATTCGTTATTTGAGTTGGTTGAGTAGAATACATTATACACTTTTACATGATTACATGTGCTATATTTATTTTGAAGGGTAATTCCAATATTCTTATTTCAGATGTTTTTAAATATTAATTTTAAAAAAGAGGGTTCATTGTTTAAAGATCTAAAAAATTGACAAATATAATTTCTATTATAAATAAGAATTGAATTCGGAATTCAATTTTTGAAATGATTCAAATGAACAAGATATTGATTATAAAATATTTCTTTGTTTGAGTTTTCAAAATGAATTCACGAAACAATTGCAAACTTTTGAACTTAGGTATATGGTATTGTTTTTGGTTTGTACTTTGTAGAGTATAATACTTCAATTTTAATCCTAAATAAATGAAAAAAACTCCACATGAATGAAATGTTTCTATGTATTGCACAAAGATTTCTACCAATTACTATGATAATTAAATACATTGTTACATTTCATAACATATTCTACATAAAAAGAAAAAATCATTTCAGTTTTCAATCATGATAAACGATGTCTTCTACTCTTTCTGTTATATGTTCATTTTGTATAACGTGTACATTGTACAATCTTTGAGAGCAAGGTAGTTCATTTTTGGCTCTCATTGAAATAGAAAATATATTTGTGTTTGGATTTTGAAATCATTATGTATTCTACGGTCTTGCAAGAATGCATCTTGTTCCTTCCTTTGAATCCTTTTGATATTTTCTTTATTTTCCTTTGTTTTCTGTCTCGTAGGGCTCTTATTCTCTTGTTCTCTTCATTTGACTAGCCTATTTGGCTTGGCTCTTAGTTTTTTGTTTTTTTCAATGCAATGGTTTATGCATATGTTATAAAAAATATATATTATTTATTTAAAATTAATATATTGATGAACAAACGCATAAAGGCATTGAATGCTTTCACATTTAAAGTTATAAATCTATCATAAATCACTCTTGCAAATTTGAATGATTGAATCGAAAATTTGAAAATGTAATTACAAGAGCTTTCAATTCAATCAATTGCATAAATCATAAATGTTGAAATGCAACTCGTATGAGTTTAGCATCTATGAAGATTAATTCATGCCATCCACATGCAATTTTCCAATTTAATAAAATGCAATTGAGTACTTCAATTTCTTTCTTTTCAATTCTCCAAGTAACATTCACTTCATATCTTTCTCTATTTGTTTATCTATTTTTTGGCAACAAATGGAGAAACCATCTTTGTCTATATTTGAACATGCACTCTTATTTGATTGATGAAGAATAGATCTATAAAATATATAATCATTGATTTGTTCATATTGATTTATCTAATATATTTTATGTATGTATATATATATATATATATATCATTAAAAGAGTATGGAAGACAAGATTGACAGATTATGTTCAAATGTTGTTGATTTTGAAATGATTTAGTACTGTATCATTTATAAGCAGGGTTGACGAATTTCAACGTTCGCCCCAAAATAGTGTCCGTTTTCCGGATGTCCGGACGCTAGCGGACGCAGCGTCCCGACCGTTGTCGGAAAACGGACGGGCGGGTAGACGGCCCGACCGCCCGAGGCGGACGCCCAGATCGTGCGGACCAGATCAGTCTGCGCGTCGATCGGACGGCCGTAATCGAGCGGACGGACGGGTGGACAGGCGGACGGGGGACAGGCGGACACTGCGTCCGCTAGGACGCGAATGTCAACGGACGCTGCGGACACAGCGTCCGGACGTCCTGTCAACCCTGTTTATAAGAATATTATAATAGTGTTATGTTATAATATTCCTAAAACAATTGCAACAAATATTAAAATACATGCTAAGTTAGGTTTGTTAGCCTACCAATTGTTCATTAATAGACATAATTGAGTAGCCTCCTTAAATGAAACATTCAATATCTAATATCTTACAATCCAAATGGTGGATTTGTTTAAAAAAATTTCCACACATTTTCCAACTAATTTACTACAAGATCCTACGGTTACATATGCCCCAAAGTATTTTTCTTCTAAGACTTGATATTTGCACTACTATTGGCAGTTTTGAAGTGTTTTTAGTGAAAAGAACTTTACGGGTTAAACATCTATACCGTGAGATTTTGAAAAAAGAACAATTTGCTTCATTAGGTTTAGGGTTTAAGATGAGCCGTCCGCCCTATCCGCCCCGACCACCCCGATATCCGTTCGCCCTGTCCACCCCAATATCCGTCCGCCCCGGTACAGCCGTCCGATTGACACGCGGACTGATGTGGTCCGCATGATCTGGACGTCCGCCTCGGGGCGTCCGCATATATATATGGGGAGGCGGACGGCTCATTCCGAACAATTGTTCTCTTTTGGAGTGGGCGGACCAGTGCATTGGAAGCTCTACACGCCCCTTCCGCTTTGAGTAAACGATTGTTGTGGCATTGTTACAAATTTTCACAAAGTTCACGCTTGTAAAATTTTAATTAATTAATTAAATTAAAATTTTGGTTCTTAAACTTTCTAATTGTTTCATTCTCTTTGCTTCGACTTCATCATGTCGAAAGATAGAACACCCAAAAAAAGTAGTCGAAAGGGAAGACCCCAATTGTTCGATTGGGATGCTTGGGCCGGTTGATTGTGCGTGGGTGAATCGGGATGCGAAGAGAAACCAACAAAAGTGTGGGATTGCTCAATGTGCAAGAAGTATGTGAAAATGACTCACATTCAAAAACTTTGACGACGTGAACATATAGAGCACCAAGCACCACGTTGGGAAGGACAAATGTCTACGTGCCAAAGTGAGCACTTCAAACAACGATACACACAAGTGCATCGAGTTCTTGGCATTAAAAGCGCCAAACCAAATATAATGAATTATAATGTTATGGCAATGGTTTGGGCAGAGATTGTACTCCACAAGGACGTGGATTGGCGTACCGTTACAGGTCGCAATGTGGAGAACTATACGCGCATGGATGCCATTATAGATATACAGTGGAGGGGCGCAAGCGATTGCATGCCTGAGTGGTCTAATTGAAGTTATCTACAACAACCTTTAGTTGTTCTTCGAGATGCTGAAGATGCGTGGACAGATGACGATGATGACGATGATATGCAAGCGCCTGTCACATTTGGAGTTAGGCACGAGCGGGTAGAAAAACGAGAACGAATTGAATTCGAACAACAAATGCAAGAGGCAATACGCAAAAGCCTTCAAGATCGTGGACGGCAATATAGGCATGGTGGGTCCTACGGATATGAACATGAAACGCTAGAATCTGAACAAGGAAGAGGTGGTTCATACTCTGGTTATGATCCTCAAAATAGATATGAAGGTGGAAGAGGGAGCTATGGATCCACGCATTATGGTAGTTCAAGTGCAGTTAGTTCTTGTTATGGCACTCCCCCTGAAATTGGCTCTCAAAGTGGAGCAGGTAGCTATGGCAACACGCACTATGGTAGGCCTACTGAATCTGGTTCATATTATACGACGCCCACTCAAGTGGGCTCTGAAGGTAGTGGAGGAAGCCATGTAACCTTGCAGTATAGTTGCTCTCTTCACGAAAGCGCCCAATACTATCCGGGATCAACTAGAAGTGATTCATACGGGCATCATGGGGCCTCTTATTATGGGGCTTCAAATGAAAGAGGATCAAAGCCTACTACTCTGGTTCCTCCTCCCACTTTTGGAGGTTCAAATTATGGACAAGGAGGTGCACCGAATGAATATCATAGAAACTACGGAGGTGGTCCGTTCATTGGAGTACAAAGAAGAGGCAGCGGTCAACAATTTGAGTCCGATTCAGATTCCGAATAAAAAAACATACAAGTATATAGTGAGCATGTATTTGCTCCATTTTCTCATTTTTACTCTCACGACAAGTATAGAGCACTAGATTGGTAGAAGTAGTACAAAAGTTTAAATGAATAGAACAATTCTGAACAACAATTTTGTTCACTTTTTCAAAAACTGTTGTGTAATAGTGTACACCAAGTATGTATGTAGGCAAGCATATTGTTGAAGACATCATTGTATTATTTTATAATAGCGTTGATGTATATGGCTATAAGCGACTTTGATAAATAATAAAAATATGAAGAAGAAATGTAATTTTGTAAGAGCTATATTATGTCTATTTTTGAATTTAGCATTCGAGGTTAAATATGTACTAGCATGGTGTGTATTTTGAAATTATTGTTGTGTGTTTATTACATTTAGAAACTCGTAAATGGTAACAATGTATTTCTAATTAATTTATGAAAGATTGAATTATTTGAATATTTAAAATTCTTTTATTTTTCATTCAACGATTGCTAAAAACTAAAATGATTTCTTATTCGTATGAAGAAATGCCCAAATTAGACAATTAGTGGTTCTTCTTTAGATTCTATTTTCAAATGTGAAAAATAAATCGGATCGGGCAGATGCTTGATTTGTCCGCCCGTGCCCGTCCGATCGGGCGGACGGGGCTCGAGGGTTTCCGGGAGGCGAACGGCCGATGCGTCCGCCACCCGCGCCCCGTCCGATCAGGCGGACACCAGATTTGTTCGCTCATGGCCGTCCGATCGGGCGGACGCGGCTGTAGGGTTTTGGGGAGGTGGACAACTGATGCGTCCGCTAGCCGCGGCCCGTCCGATCAAGCGGACGTTTTGGGGTCGTCCGATGGGGCAGACGGGCCGTCCACCGCTGCTCGTCGGATCGGGCGGACGGCAGATTTATCCGCCCGTGGCCGTCCGATCGGGCGGATGGGGCTCGAGGGTTTCGGGGAGGCGGACGGCCGATGCGTCCGCCACCTCCGGCCCGTCCGATCGGGCGGACGGTTTAGGGCCGTCCGCGCGTTATAAGATGGGCCGACGGGCCGTCCGCATTGTCACTTTTGTTTTGCCCCTTGTGAATGCAAGGTGGAGCGGAGAGCTTGGTAGTTCATCCTCCATTGACTCCTTTCCGAGGCAAGGCAAGAGTGGTTTATTGGGGCCCACTTGTTGCCAATTTTTTGGACACTTACGCGTGAATTCAATTTCAAATTAAAAAATTTGATCTATATCAATTTCATTTGTCACGATGCCGAACGGGAAGAAGAAGGTTGCGAAGCTAAAACATGGAGAGGGACCATCGAACTTGGAGGTAGCTCGCCAAAGTCCTTCGGAAGAATGCAAGAAATTCATGATCGAGTGCATCGTTCAATTTTATGAATCGAAAACAACATTGTCTTTAGACAATAAGTACATCAGATATCAAAAGGAGTGCGTGTCTAAATTCAAGGTAGACATGACACAGATGTTGTTGGATGCATTGAATGTGGCGAAGTGGCATGACGAAATGGATAAAGCGCACTTCACCAAATATTTGGAGAACAAGGTTCATGACGCTTTATGGAATTCCAAAGTCATTTTGGTTAAATATGGCAAGGAATATCGATCCAATGACGCCCAGTTTGAAGAAATGATTCTGAAAGCGAACTTATTTAGGGGGCGATGTGCTCCATTCGCCAAAAAGCACAATCGAGTTGATTCAATTGGTTGGTGGAAAAGCAATGATGGAGTTGCTGAAGCGGAAAGGACCAAACGACACCTGATAGCACTTTCAAATATAGCACGTGTGATTACTGTTGATGATAGAACGATGAGAGGTGGATATGCAACAATTCGAAAGGTTCGTATTGAAGGATGTCCAGGAATACTTCCTTATTGGGAGTTTGCGGCAAAGAAATCCATTCACCACCAAACTCGACCCGATCTTGCAAAGTTAGAACATCAAAACGAATCAATGGCTGTTTGAATTCCACACGCGGGTGTGATACGGTTTGCTGCAGTGTACGGAACGATGTGTGAAGGTTATGCGTATTGGTGGAATGGTGGAACTCTTCGACAAATGTTGAATATGGATAAGGACCATCCAAACAACATTCAAATCCGTTTGATGTATACAAATTTAACTGAAGAGGAGGTTGTAAAAGCTCACCATTTAGGGTGATATCGGAAGAAGCGCACGAAATTGACATGGGCGTTTATGCATATAATGTATGCAGTGCATTTTGCTGGACATTTGCACAATGATCTTTCTCCGGACAATATCTTGTTGCATTTTCCAAAGGATAAGTCACGTGTGTATATTGGAGTTTGCGATTGGGGCATGACCGCCTTAGCTTCTCAGCCAATGAAGTCTTTGTACACATTTACATCAGTAGATGAGATGAAACAGACTTTGCAGAGGAGATGGTGGGTGGATCTACGTATTGCATATTTGCATAAAGCAGGTGAAGATGTGGAAGTCATTCCGATGTATTCACGTAAGTCGGAAGAATATACCATTCGAAAAATTGCTCGGCGGATGAATGGAAACAACATGTTAGTGGCGTATTTCAACTTGCTACGAAAAACACCTAGTGCGACACAATTTGCCTTTCATGACTTTGCAAAAGTATTTTATGCTTACTTGAAGCGCATTTCTTCGAAGACTGACGATGAAAATACTAGTTTGGCCCATGTGATTACGCGATTTTCGAACACATATTGTTGGCCGATGCCAAATGAACATTTCCGCCATTTATATTAGATTGGTAGTGCAAAAGTAGTAGTTGAATACTTGAATAGGTTATATAGGCATTAAAAATTAGTTTAGAAATATAGAGTTGGAATGATAAAAATTATATGTGTAATTAGCCAAATGTGCACAATGTATGGTATTCTACATTAAATTGAATACATTTTGCCCATATTGATTATGTTTGTATTTGTATTGATCTTGATTTTTTAAATAGTATATATATATATATATATATATTTGAAGTCACAAATTTTTTTAGTTTGTCTTCTAAAAATGAATTGAAATTTTTTCATAGTTTCAAGACTATCATGGACTTGTGGTCAAACTTTATAATCTTTCAACTTATAAGAGACATTGTTTTAATGACAAATCGCGAACCATTGCACTTCATTTAACATTTAATTGTTTAAAGATTAAGGGAGTGACCGCGGGGCAGTTTGGGTAGGGCGGTCGGGGGAAATAGGGCCGTCTGGGCGGACGGGGCGGTCCCGGCGGACACTGCGTCCGCCGGGACCGCGAATGTCAACGGACGCTGCGGACACAGCGTCCGCGTCCGGACGTCGTGTCAACCCTGTTTTTTAGTTTGCCTTCTGAAAATGAACTGAAATTTTTTCGTAGTTTGAAGACTATCAAGGACTCATAGTTAAATTTTATAATCTTTCAACTTATAAGAGACATTGTTTTAATTTTTTTTTCCTATGTGGTTGAATCCCTAGAGGACCAACATGTGTTTTTGGGCAATATATAATTTTTGGGCATACGTGTGACTGTAGATTTGCATATTTTGGGCTGAAATTTTTTAATAGAATGTGGGGATGAAGAATATCTTCCATATGCACAAATTTCATGACATTTGAAAATATGAGTCAAAAGTTATTGCATAGTATGTTGTTTATTTCTCAACTCGGGCAGTCCATGGCTTTGGGCAGATTTTAAAAAATCAATTTTTCAAGAAATAAAAATTTGAAATTGGTTCTTGAAATTTATATGTATTCAAAAACCTTAGAATCATTGCATTTCAATAGTTGAGATAAAAGTTATGAGGCTTTTTAGTTTGCAGGCAGTCATAGAATCTTTACACCAAAAAAAACTTTGAAGTCCATTATTTTACTGAAATTTCAATATTTTTGAAAAATAATAATAATACTGGATGTATAATGTTTATAACAACAATTCACCATTTGGATTGAAATTTTTTAATTCTATAACTAATTTACTAACAATTTAGTATTTTGAATCATTCTCTATTTCTTTCTACTTACTAATTTTTTCCTATATGTTGTACAACTCCAAATGATCTGAAAATTTTCATATGTGTAGCGAGCTTGCCTTGAAGAATGTATCCAGAGAAGCACAATCATTTTAGACATTTCTTCATAATGATCTAACCTTTTGAAGCACAGTTGCCCGTTTTTTCGCAGGGTCAAAAAAAGGATTTTTGTCACTTCAAAGTTTAAACGCTAATATCTTGCAATCTACATGGTGGAAATTTCTGAAATTTTTTCCACATACTCTCAAACTATATTAGTACAAGATCATACGGTTACATCTGTCAAAAAATGATATTTTTCAAAATTTTGCTACTTGTACAAGAAAATGG
Source organism: Pseudoscleropodium purum (assembly GCA_963969395.1). Taxonomy (NCBI): domain Eukaryota; kingdom Viridiplantae; phylum Streptophyta; class Bryopsida; order Hypnales; family Brachytheciaceae; genus Pseudoscleropodium; species Pseudoscleropodium purum. The sequence goes on from OZ017803.1 coordinate 18,669,384, forward strand.
CAGTTTTGGAGCATTTTTAGAGAGAATAGAATCAAGGACCTTTAGGGTTAAAACTCACAGTTTTTAAACTTGAAATAATATGAAATTAAGTGTTCAATGAATGCATTTGAAAATATATTTATTTTAGTTTTTAGTTTCTTAGTAGCCTTTTGCAGTTTTGCATTACAAATTTAGAAGTTAAAATTTTTTGGATATAAGTATATAACATGTCTACTTTGAGTTAGTAGGGTTACATTTCCCAAAAAATTAATATAACTCATGAAAATGGTTTCTTTTCCCTTTAATTCTAAGGAAACATTTTTTAAAATTTTTTTTATAACAAATCGTGAACCATTGCACTTCATTTAATATTTAATTGTTTAAGGATTAAGGGAGTGACCGTGGGGCAATTTGGGTAGGGCGGTCGGGGGAAACAGGGCCGTCAAAGCGGACGGGGCGGACAAGGCGGACGGACGGGGCAGACGAGGCAGACGGACGGACAAGCGGACAGGCGGATGGGGGGATAGGTAGACGGGGTGGTCCCGGCAGACACTACGTCCGTCGGGACCGCAAATGTTAGCGGACGCTGCGGATACAACGTCCGCCTCCGAACGTCCGAACGTCGTGTCAACCCTGGCGAGTTAGGGAAGTCATTATCCCAGTAGGGGCCAACGATTTGAATTACTATTCACAGAAATGGAGGTTATGGTGCATCCTAAAGGTTTGGAAGTGACCAGTGCCACTGGCTCAAGCCGGTTGTAAGCCGTTGGGGACAAGTTTGCACGCTCCATCTAGTCCCAATCTTGTCATTCCCCACCCCTTTCAACATGTGGGCAACAAAGGTTTAGGGTTTGAGTGTACTTGCCGTGATTCCGTGCAGCTTGAGCTGGCATTGGATTTGTTGTCTATATGGTACACAAACTGATGAGAGGGAGATGCTTTGATGTTGTTACAAATAGTGGGGATGCATTCACGATGTAGCGCAACAGTTCACAGACAATTGTAGCTTCCATGAGTGAGTCAAAAGTTGTGGAGGTTGTAGATGTACGCTTGTAGCAGTCATCGTTTGGTGTGCACTAGGTGAGGAAGTAGAGACTCTATGTGTTTATGATGGATTTAGCAGCCGCTATAGGTTACAAGAGTAGAGACAATGGAATTTCCACCATGGCAGGAGTAGTGTAGTAGGAGTGTGCAAGCCCCTCCACAGAGCTACAAGATTTGGATGTTGCGAGGACCACATTGTCAGAATTGGCCGACATTAAGGAAGAATTGACAGCATAGGCCATTGCCAAGCACAAGGCCATGCCTAATCAAGTTACGAAAGTCAAATGTTGCTTATGTGAGGAATTCCTCCTCCAACTCGTTAAGCCCTCAACGAATCACTATTGGCATTTGAACCCGAGCGGTGAAAACTGGCATTACTTGTTTCACCAACAATGCTTTCCAACACTTATGGTGCAGAAACGCATTCCTGAAGAGCATTTAGCTGGGCTGCCTTCGTGGGTGAATGACTTTGTCAGAACAAAGTGGTGGCCAAGTGTAAATCAAGGGAGTGTAGTGACTTCAACTATTGGTTGCAATTCACAGGTTATCAAGCAAGTGAAACATCCTCAAGTAGCACGAAACCATGGCTAGAGGGCCAAAGATGTCGCCCTATATGCTAATTTTAAACAAGGAGGGCGATCACCATCAACTTGCGGAAGGAACACGGATGGGGGCCTTCCTAACCTCGACTTCAAGCCGCATTTAGAATGAACCTCTCACTAGTTGGAAGCGCGAACGTGGAGCTACTCGCAGACGCAGGAGGGGAAGGGCGAGATACCGAAGGCATGAAAGGAGGAGGAATCTCGAGGCCCACAATTTTGATTTGAATGGAAGGGTGTTGGGATCGGATCTAAATGCCCCACCTTAGCTAAATGGCGAAGACGACGGCAATGGACTGCCAGATTTGGTTGGAGAATATGAAGGACTTGTACAAGGACGAGTACAAGGGCAAGGACGATGCCCACTTGCGCACATGGAGGATGCAGATGCAACTATAGTTGCCACAGGATCCATGCCAAATCGTGGCAAAGGCCATAGGTGGGGCCATGTTGGTAGACCACCGCGTAATAGGGGAGTTGGGCCAAGCTTCTTGATGGACAACACATCCGCTCCTAAAAGGCAGTCCACTACAGGACCCTCTCCAAGATGGTCATTGCTAATGATACACACGGCAGACAAATCCTCGCATTGACTGTGACACCCACGAGGCCCGCAACAAGAGGCTATTGGAGCTCCATGTGATGAATTTGGAAGAGAAGTTCAAGCAACTACGTCTACGAAATTTTCTCCAAATTCAGACCTCGACCACCACCAGTAACGACAATACATATCCTAAGACCGATAAGCAATTTCAAACACATGCACTTCATTTCATGATGAGTGTCAAGGTCTTTCAATTTTTCCATGCAGCTTGTTGTCCATATGGTTACGATATTGCGTGTTGACCACATCACATACTGGTCTATGCAGAGAATGCCCTCAGGGATCTAGGTGCCATCACCTAGTAGCTAGAGGCCTTGCAGATGCCTTTGCGGCTTCCACACACGTGCATGAGTGGCTCGAGGCTATTGAAGGCCAAGAGAGCAAGGATGAAGATGAGTTTTTACCATGCCTCGAAGGACCTTCTAGTGTCATTTTCGGGCACCTATTACCATAAGCAATACGTGTGCCACTGCTTGTCTTTGGTTACAACCCTAATAAGTAGGAAAGTTTGGCTGAATTCGTAGGCAAACCGGTGCAACATTGGTGAGAGCATGGGGTGCCTTTCTACTTTGTTTTATTTGTAGGTAATATTAGAGGAAGGAAAGTGAAGGTGTCTGATTGCACGATAGTGGCACCCCGTGTTGTGGTCGCAACAACTACATCTACAGTGGTCTACATTGCCGGACTCTCCATAGAGGTTGAGGCGGCCGTCAATGCTGATAGCATCCCTCTCTTCCCTACGCAGCGATTGGGGTTTGAGTTAGGAGTACCTCAAGAAGATCATGTTGGGCGGCCATATACATCTTCAGCGTCAATGTTAATAGAAGCTGTTGTGTTGGAGAACCAAGCAGAGGAGGTTAGTTCTGTTGGCGGAGACCATGCAGGGGTAGAAGCCCAAGAGGGCAATGAAGATAGGAGTGCCTCCAATTGCAACTTTGATTCTGATTGGAGGGCGAACTGGCGGGATTTTTTAGATGCCAATCTGTCACTAGATTTTTCTAATTTTGATTTTGTCTCCTAATCACATAATGCAAACGTCGACCTTTGCCACGAGATTGGGTATGATGAGCGGAATGGTAACTTGGATGATTTAGATTTTTGTGATAGATATCACGATAGATTTTGGTAGTGCCTTGATACCACTTTGTTAAGGGACTGTGAGTCTTTCCATGAACTTGATCATGGCCAAAAGGCAAGGGAAACTTGTAGAAGACCTGTAGCAATTTACTTCTTCAATTTATTCTTTGATGATAGGATAGTGGACTTGATAGTAGAGCAGACAAATTTGTACGCATTGCAGCAGGGTATTGGACGATCTCAAAGCACAAATGATGGCCCTCTTTAGGTCCCTACTTGTCCATTGGGAATCTGTGCATTTGTAGGTGTGACAATTTTTGGGGGTATCAAGGTATTGCCCACTATAAGGGACTATTGGAAGCGCAAGGTCTTCTTCCAATGCACCTTGATACCTCATATTTTCACACAAAATCGTTTCGAGTCATTATTGCGTTGTTTACATTTGGTGAACAATGCAACAATAGTGACTGATTGTGCATTGCAACAATATGACAAGCTAGCCAAGGTGCGTTGGATTATGGATGACTTCGTGAGAAAGAGCTGTTCATTGTACAATCTAGAGAAGTTCATCACTTGTGATGAGATAATGGTGGCATATAGGGGCCACTATTCTAGATTCCGGCAATATATGCCGTTGAAGCCAACAAAGTATGGCTTCAAAATGTAGGTAGCCATTTGCAACCCTTGACAATATATATACAACATAATTCCCTATGTAGGAGCATTAGGTGTTCTAGATGTTGGACAAGGTAAACGAATGGTGTGTGAACTCACTGTAGACATGGAAGGTGATGGCCACACTATTGTTTGTGACAATTTATTCACCTCCGTGAGACTCTTTGAAGACTTGTACAAACGTGGCATTTGGGCTACAAGTACAGTGAGGGAAAATCGTGTGGGATTGCCCACATCCCTTTTAGATCACAAGAAGGGCAAGCACCCCCGTAGTACCTTAATTTGGCGGATGCATGCTCAAAGGCACATGGCAACTACGCGTTGGTATGACTCGAAGCCAGTCTACATTTTGTCTACCTTTGCTAATCCTATTGCAGAGGGTGCACGCTCCATGAGTTGGATGAGTGGTGTTAGAGAAGCCATTGACTCCACTTCACAGCAGATTGAGTACCAAACTCACATGCGTGGCATTGACATTGTAGACTAGATGCGGACCAGTTACAGTGTGCAATTTCACTCACAAAAATGGTGGTACAAACATTTCTTTTTCATTGTAGACAACTAGTTGAACAACTCTTGGATGTTATTGAAGCATGATAAGTTAACTCAGGAGGAACCAATGTATCGCTACCAACTAGCCTATCACATGGAGGTTGCAGATGCTTTGATTGGTCCATGGTTGGATGCACCCTCAACTTGCAAGGTGGCTTGCTTGCAGCACCCAAGGGCGATTCACTTTAGTAGCCGATGGCCTAGACTATGGCGTAGATGCATCGTCTGCAAGAAAAAGACTAGATTTTGGTGCAATACATGTTTGGATGTTCATATGTGTGTTGAATGTTGTTTCACGAAGGTTCATATACAAACGAAGTAGGCACTGAAGGTGACTTACCTTAGATGTTGTTGAATAATTAGGTGTTTTGTTTTGTTTTTGTTTTGTTTTTGAAATTGTGATCTGTGTGCATTCGCTTTACAAACTTCTCCCCCCCCCCCCCCCCCTTCCGTGCAAAAAGCAACAAAAATGAACAATTCCTCTGTCTAGTGGACCTTCTTGAAGTGTGCTCATCCCTTGGATCCGGGGCTCAATTGTCTTTTCTTTGTAACTTTGACCCTTATAGAAATAAAATCCGTATAGTAAAACTCACCCTCTTTTTCCCCCAAAATTGTGAAATCCAAGCCTTTCCCACTTTCAATGGTGAAGTCTTCCTGATCTCAAACATGAAACCGTGGCATGCAATTTTGTGGCCCAAGGTTGATATGGCCAGAAGCTTGGCAATATGAATAGGGTGTTCAAGGGTTAAGGGTTGGTCGGTCTTTTTGATAGGTTTAAGATGCCCAAAAATATTTTTCCTTATTTTTCACTTGACAAGAAGCTGATGTGGAATCTAACATGAGTAGTTTCATATTTTTTGAGCATTTGTAAACTACTTATGAATTTTCAAAGAATTGTGCTATAGAGGCATCTATTTTTTATCATAGGCTTTACAAAACCCATACAAGTGCAAACTCAAAAAGATATGGCTTGACCAAAAACAAGCATTACAACATGCAAAAAGTAATACACAAGGTTTCAAAATACTACTATTACTATACCTCAATAGACTTATAGATTCTTTAGCATTTGTAAGAAGGTAATTGGATGGTAATTAGACTCACCATGGCTTTGAAATGGACCCACTTTGGCTCTTATTCCATCCATTGGCAAAGTATGAACCAATATCTAACAAATCTTATTAAGCTCTCACATTCTTGGCAATTCACTTTAGAACTACTTACATTAGAGGATTTTCAACAACTTTAAAGGATTGTGAGTTCCTTGGGTTGCCAATGTCAAGGGAATAGCCTCGCAATTGTTGCCTAAAGTGGCATGGCAACTGCCATGTCACCAAAAAGAATTTGAAAAATTAAAAAAAAAATTAAAAAATCTGTTTTTTTTCCATTCAAAATTTTTTAATTTTAAAGGTTTTTTAAAAAATTAAAAAAAAAAAAAACTAACAGCAAAAACAAGGTCAAGGGAACAAGCCTAAAAAGGCCCTCTTGACCTTCCACAAATCGTCTAATGTTTTCCAATAAGAAGTTTTGAAGAAGAAGGGACTAAGATTGAACATTCCTAAACAAGTCATCATCTTATCACCACTTAATTTAGAACTAGACAAAAGTCTAGGCATATCTTTTGCAAAATGTAAAATAATATATGACCTAACAATTCATAGGTAGCTCACAAAATAGTATCAAGGTAAGACATTGTAGTGTAAGAAAGATACTAATTTAAATAAATGTATCTTTCTAATGAAACCAAGTACAAATATCCATAGAAAACTACAAATATCTATAAAAAGACAATGTTGTAACTAGAAGTTCAAGTGCTTGAAAAATGTCTTCTTCCATGAAATCCAAAGTAGTTAATCAAGATTTGAAGGCTTAGCCTAATTCAAATAGTTGATTAGAAATGAACCGCCATAGCCAAAGAAGAAGAGCAAGGCAAAAGCAAGGCAATATATGTTCATTTTAATGAAGGAAAAATTCAAAAGAAATATTAATTAGGTAGTTGCAACCATTTACAAATGGTAATGGGATTAACTCAATTATGTCACCACCCATAGTGGGTGGGAGGGTGGTCTCATGACCTATTTGGGCTTATATAAAAAATATTAACTCCCCGTGATGGTCATCATTAGTATGCTAATGAATCAAGGATTTAAAAATAAACAAAATATATTGATCATATCCACATTGGAAATGAAATGTTTTATCTTTAAATTTATAAATCTTATAGTTTAAACTATAAGTGATACCATTCTATGTTTTTATTATAATAAATGGTAAAGATAGCATAAGCATTCTTCTTTTATAGAAATATTTAATAAAAAAGAAAGATGCATATTTTTAGTAAAATACCTATGAAAGGATTTTCTTGAACAAAATGGGAATTTTGGTTAACTTTTGGAAAAATTTAAATATAATCACCAAAGATGTGATTCAACACATCAAAAAATTAATCAAGAAGAAAAAAATGGTCCAAAATCCACTTCACACGACATTATTCTAATATAGAAATTAGGGTTACCACCCAAAATTAAAATATGTTGTTTAATAGTTGAAGGTACTTTTACTGAAACACCCCTACACAGGGCTTCACTTTTTCAATAACCTAACTTCTTTGCTAAAATGAGTCATGTCAGCCTTACATCAAATCATGAACCAAATCATAAACCAAATCATAAACCAAATCATAAACCAAATCCAATAACTATGGTTTATTGTTTTCACAAGTATTGCTATGGAATAGACACTTAGAAAAGAAAGGAAAGATTCTCATGTTGAGTTATCAAACTTTCCATAAGAATCACAAGTACATTACATCCCATCCATATCTAATAGTAAGATAATCAGCACAAGAGAAATAAGAGTCCAAAAAAGGCTCCATGTGCATGAAAACAAATTGCTCCATGAATCTTTAAATCGGAAGAATCGAATTTGAAGGCTCAACCTCACCTATACCCGTCCCAAACACAAAACAAACCAATGTAGTGTGAGTGAGGATGCAACATGTGTCTATAGCTGAAGCCAATTGCTATCTATGTCACAAACCCAACAAGTCACTTAAAAAACATAGTTAATAAAACACAAGGTAACAAAGTCGCAACATGATTCCAAACATCAAAGCCAAAGAGACCTTTGCCATTCCTCCTTCACCCTGGAAGCTCAAGAGTTGCACACAAACTATCTCCAAACTCAAACCACAGTGAATCGTCATGTAAGCAAAAGAAGAATGCTAACGGAAGACAAAAAAGGCTAATATGGTTTCAAACTGTGGGAGGGAAAAAAACATCACTCCATGGAGAGCTTTAAAGATGTAGGTGGGTAATAATTACCCACTACATGGCTATAGTAGTCACTAATTTAGGCGTCACCTATAGTGGGTGGGAGGGTTCAACCCCATGTCATTCCTACCTTAATTCAAACTAATTTGAACACCAATCTATTACACCCGTATGTAACAGGTTCTAAAATCTTATTAAATCTCTATAGTAAAATCCATTAAACATCTATGGTTGATTTGCCAAATGGAGGTAGGCCCATAGAAAGGATTCTTTTTAACATATCCAACATGGAGAGGTCATTACTAAAATGATTTAGTAAAATTCAAGCAACCATAGCTTGGATTTGAAAATGAATTGAAGCAAAACCATAGCTTAGATAAAAGAAATTCAAGCAAAACCATAGCTTGGATTATAAATACAAGCAAAACCATAGCTTGGAAGAATAAATTCAAGCAAAACCATAGCTTAGAAGAATAAACTCAAGCTAAACCATAGCTTGGATTATAAATAAAATAAAATAAATATTAGTATGTGTGCAGTTAGAAGAATTCCTAGGGTTTGAATAAAAATATATATTTTTTGTCATAAAATCCAAAATTGGAATGTCTTATCCATTTTTAAAAATGGTAAGAGGCTCTAAGGGTATTACCTCAGGCAATGTGTAGTTACATAAAAAACTAGATAAAAAATATTTTCCTTTTTAAATTGCCAAAGAAGGTACTTTTACTGAAACACCCCAAAATAGGGCTTCACTTTTTCAATAACCTAACTTCTTTGCTAAAAATGAGTCATGCCAGCCTTACATCAAATCATGAACCAAATCATAAACAAAATCATAAACAAAATCCACTAACTGTGGTATATTGTTTTCACAAATATCACTATGGATTAGATACTTAGAAAAGAAAGGACTTTCCATAAGAATCACAAGTACATTACATCCCATCCATATCTAATAGTAAGATAATCAGCACAAGAGAAATAAGAGTCCAAAAAAGGCTCCATGTGCATGAAAACAAATTGCTCCACGAATCTTTAAATTGGAAGAGTCGGATTTGAAGGCTCAACCTCACCTGTACCCGTCCCAAACACAAAACAAACCAATGTAGTGTGAATGAGGATGCAACAGGTGTCTATAGCTGAAGCCAATTGCTATCTATGTCACAAACCCAACAAGTCACTTTAAGAAACATAGTTAGTAAAACACATAAGGTAACAAAAGCGCAACATGATTCCAAACACCAAGCCCAAAGAGACCTTTGCCATTCCATCTTCACCCTGAAAGCTCAAGAGTTGCAACAAAGCACACAAACTATCTCCAAACTCCAAACTCAAACCATAATGAATCGTCGCGTGAGCAAAAGAGGACTGCTAACGGAAGACAAAAAAAAGGTAATATGGTTTCAAACTGTGGGAGGGAAACACACATCACTCCATGGAGAGCTTTAAAGATGTAGGTGGGTAATAATTACCCACTACATGGTTATAGTGGTTACTAAATTAGGTGTCACCCATAGTGGGTGGGTGGGAGGGTTCACACCCATGTCATTCCCGCCTAATTTCAAATTAATTTGAGCACCAATCTATGATGTAATAAATCATAGAGATTCCCGTATGTAACAGGTTCTAAAATCTTATTACATTTCTATAGTAAAATCCATTAAACAACTATGGTTGGTTTGCCACATGGAGGTAGGCCCATAGAAAGGATTCTTTTTAACATATCCATCATGGAGAGGACATTACTAAATAGATTTAGTAAAAATCAAGCGACCATAGCTTGGATTTAAGATGAATTGAAGAAAAACCATAGCTTGGATAAAAGAAATTCAAGCAAAACTATAGCTTGAAAAATAAAAATAAAAAATAAAAATTAGTGTGTATGCATTGAGAAGAATTCCTAGGGTTTGAATATAGAATCAAAAAATGGAATGTCTTAACCATTAAAAAATGGTAAGAGGCTCTAAGGGTATTACCTCAGGCAATGTGTAGTTATAAAAAACTAGGTAAAAAATATTTTTTCTTTTAAAATTGCCGAAGAAGAAGAAGAAGAAGAAGAAGAAGAAGAAGAAGAAGAAGAAGAAGAAGAAGAGACTAAGACTGAACATCCCTAAACAGGGCCTCATCTTGTCACCACCTACTATATTACCAAACAAGAATCTAGGCAAAAAAAATTTATAAGATATGCCTTGTCAAATCACAAATTGTATATAAAATTGGAACTAGTAACCCACAAGTCATCCACCTAATAGTTAACAAGGTAGACAAAAGAGATACTCCCATAAAGTGCCAACTACAAATATCCATAAGATAGCACAAAAATGTATGACTAAAAGTCCAGTGCTTGAGAGATATCTTCTTTTTTGAAAACCAAAATTGGGAGTCCAAAATCTGAAGGTCCAACCTCACCTGTGCCCGTCCCAAACACAACACAAACCAATGTGAAGTCAGTGAGGATGCACGAGGTGTCTACAGCTGAAAGCAATTGCTATCTATATCACAGATTTGTAAAACCAAAAGGAGAACAAAAAATCACAAAACAGCAATTAGAAATATGTAAGCAAATCCTTAACAAACTACAAGAAGCCCAAAGACCTTTGCCATTCCCATGAGTTGCAAACGCTTGAAGTTGTAAGAGTTGCAAGTCAATTGTGCACCAAAGTTCTAAGAACCCAAAATCCAATCGTTGCAGTGAAAGAGGAAAACAAATGTGGCAAGAAAGCTACTATAAGCTTACTAAGTTGAATTTTGGAGGGAAAACCACATAGAAGTGGTCATAAAGAGGTAGTTGTACCTAATTATTAATCCCAAATTATAGAAGTTAGCCAACCATGAAGTCACCCTAAGTGGGTGGGTGGGTGGGTGGTACATCCCACCATGGCACCATGGAGGCTATTTGAGATTTCAAGTACTAATGTTCTAGGTCATGTCTGTTTTGGTGACTATACTTGAAATTAAAATCTCCATAGCATAGGATAGCTAATATGTTTAGAGCTTTAAAATTTAATTTTAATTTTAATTCTAATGCTAATTGTAAACATGTGATCTAAAATCCATGTCCTTAGAAGCATTATGTTTAAAAAAAGCCCATGAGGGTTCTATTATAGAAAAATAAATATAGGTGCTAAATAATTAGACAAATATAAATATAAATATAAATAAAATAAAATAAAATGGGAAATAACTATCAGAAAAATATTTGAGATAGTTTATGAATGGTCTTCAAGGATCATAGTGTAGTTTTACCACATTTAGAGGTAATAAGGTAAAAAAAAGGGCACATTTTAGCAATGTAAAAATACACCGGGATAGTTTCCCATGGTATGAATATGAATTATTCTATTGCTAAAGAAGAAGAAGAAGAAGAAGAAGAAGAGACTAAGATTGAACACACCTTAATAGGGCTTTACTTTTCACAACCTAACTTTGCTGCAAGCTTGAGCAAAGTAGTACTTTATATCACATAGGTTCTTTGTAAATATCACCTAATGTTACAAATGAAATTAAATAGCCCAAGTCTTGAAACTATCCTTGTAAATGCAATAATTCCACTATGTATCAATTCAACAATGTATAAGCACAAAAATAGGAAAATAAATCCATGTACTTGAAATGAGTCATGAGTTCTAATTTGGAGAAATTGGTTTTGAAAGCTCAGCTTCACCTATACCCGTCCCAATACACACAAAAAGCCAATGTTATGTTAGTGAGGTTGTAACAAGTGTCTATAGCTGCTACCAATTGCTATCTATATCACAAATCCAAAACATCTTGCAAAAGCAATTCACACAAAGCTAGGTCATAAAGAAGGAAGCAAATCACAAATTGTCACATCCAAGTTCTTTCCAATCAATCCAACAAAGATAAGAGACCTTTGTCATTCCCGTATCACGGTTGAAACCCAAGTGTTGCCCACACTAATCTCACACAAAATTACACAAATGAGTCACCACAACCAAAGATGTGGAACATAGCCAAGAAGTGGCCACTATATGTACAACTATTAGAGGGAAGAAACTCTAAAGGGTAATAATGGCTAATTTGAAAAAAAGGCACCACCTATTATGGGTAGGTGGTTGCTCCATCGAGGCCATTTTTAGATTTATTTCTCACATTATGTGGAGGTCCCACTAAGACTACATTAAGCCTTGGAACTTTCCTAGAGTCCTTCTAATGAGATAGAAGCATCCATGGTGGTGGCTTTAAAACCAAAAAGGGCTATGGAATTATTTATGCCTTTAATTAAATCAATTAAAAGTCATTATGGAAGATCCATTAGTGTAAAAATGGTCCATAGAGGTTACTTTTCCCTATCCAAATTGTTAAAAACTCTCCATTAGAATTTTTAGATATTTTAATGTTGTATGTAAAAGAATAAAAATATCCTTATGCATGCATCTTGATTAAGTAATGGGACAACCTAAATGACTATAGGAATTGAACATTTGAGGAAGATGGTCAAGCCACATCCACATGATTGAAGATATGTATTTGATAAAAGATTAAAATCCAATTCTTGGCATATAATGATTTCCCAAATTTGCCAAAGAAGAAGTTGTCAAGAGATTAATTGATTGATGTAATACAAAAATAGAATTGTTTTCCTAAATCTATTATATTATGAAGTAAGTGCTTAGTGTCATGGACTACATAATGCTTTAGAGCAAGGAGGTTCAAGAGCATTATGAGACATACTGCGAAGTCTAATAGTTCATCCTAGACGTACATATTTGTACTTTTCACAAATCTAAGGGTTTATAAAGAAGGGCTATGTTGTGAGTTTTTTGACTATCCAAGGGAATTGGTGACAAATCTGTTTTGAAAGCTAGACTTAGCATTATGATCCCTATTTATGACTCGTCACAAAAAAACATTACTTTTTTCATCCAAGAGAAATATTATCCAATTATTTCATCTGACGTTCACAATGAAAACCTAGAGTCTTATGATCATACACCAAACACCACTGTTCAAAATCAAAATGCTATGATTGAAATGCAACGCTATGAACTTGAGTTGCCTGCAAAGTGACTGCAATGTTGCTGTTGTAGCTGGTACGTATTGTACATACTCACATTATTGTCTCAAGAGATTAATTGATCACCTGTACAATTCATCCAAGTTCCCTTCCCAGATTCCATCCTTGCTCGCCTCGAACTCAGGAGAAGTGGTGTCGTCATCGTCATATGAATCCCAACTGTAATCAGCAATTGAAAATCTGCCGTCTTGGGAAAATGAAGAGCCTTCTGAGCGGCTGGGGATAGAAGTAGCCAGGCCGGACCATGCGCTTCAGTTTGTTGAACACCAAGAGAGCTCGGCACATGGGCGACAGGGTTTTTCGTTGTTCCCCAGCCATTCTACAGACATGCCTCGCACGCAGAAGGTCGATGTGACCACAGTGGGTCGTCAATCACTGAGTCTTTTTTGTGTGATTGCAGGCAAAGAGCGCATGTTGTGTTTGAATTGCTAGGAATTATGATTGGTGCTCGATCTGTGGTCGTCGAGCATTTGTCCGGGAACCCAGTTCTGTGGTCTGTCCTGAACATTTTCAAGATTTGAATTTTTCACGTGGACTGGACTGCAGAGTTTGTGTAAGAGCCTGTAATTAAGAAAGAACACAATTTATCATGCTAAATTCAAGATTGCAATTGGTCATTCATTTAGGAGTCTAGATTTATTTGGGAAGCTAAATAAGATAAACGTTTCAAAATTAACTCAACACAAGAATGGTATGTGTAGGGGTACGTGAGACGGGAATTCATACAAATCTCTTGTGTTGAAGGAAGATGTCAATTTTGCCAAATTGGAAGAATTCCACAACTTCGGCAGTTTTCAAGATGCTCACCTTGACTCATTAATTGATCAATATCAATCCTTTGTGCAAATGAATGTCACGTTTTTTTGGTGCCCAGAATTGCGCTAATTTAAAGAAATTTACTATGAATGATACATTGATCCCCTCAGGCCATTGATTAAGCTAATCAGACTTGGTTGCAACAAAAGAGGATAGCTAGCTAGACAGCTTGCAAATTAACCTTCGTGAGGGCTTAGTACGTACAAACCAGGAACACTGACGTACTTGATGAGAGAGAACGCCTCTTCAATATACCTGCACACACGCAACAAAGACTGCAAAGCACCAAAAGCTAAATAAGACTAACAGAATATACTGCTCATGAGGTTCTGATAATCAAGAATGGAAGACCCGGGAGCAAAGCACTTTGTCTGAATAATTGATAATTTACAATCCGAGGCTTCCAATTCCACCTGTCGAGACTTCGGGTTACAGATTACTGACCGGTCGGCAGGACAGTAATTCTCTATAGTGGGAGCAGCCTTTCTTTTTTCATAGATCGTTTTTTGCAGGGGTATCTCCAAAATTTATGATTGGAATATTTAGGCCCGTTGAATTTTACTTTAAATTGCGTATAGATTTGACAGTTATAGATATGAGTTTCACGCCGGGTGTCTCGAAAGTGCCGGAGAAGAGGAATACTGCCAATCTGAAGTTCTGGAAATTAAAGTGCCAATTCTTCCTTAAGGCCAGGCCTCATCGCACCGATGCTAGGCCGGCAGCTTGAAATTAAAGACTCATACCAAACTCACCTACTACAAAGGCTTCGCATAAGATCAGAGTATCAGACTGACCTCCAAGAGATCCCCACTCCCGAGTCTAGCTAATGTTTAATCTCACTGTTTACCAAGACTAGCACCTCCAAGTCCATAATATAAGCACAAGGTCCTGGCCTTCAAAACTTCAATTCTTGTCATACTTTGCACATGCATCTGATATTTGTATCTTTACTTTGTACAAATTGCATGTGTTGAAGCGCTTTACACCGCTTTTATAAGTCTAAGCTAATCATATTAACATTTGTTAGTACGCCCAAGAGAATCGATAGATCAGTTGTAATGGAAGGAAACAATAGTTCCCGTGAGTGGGAGTGCCACATCTGCTTGGAACTCCCAACTGATCCAGTTGCAAGCCCTTGCGGTCACACCTTCTGCTGGCCATGCGTATACCAGTGGCTCCGAAATGGACCCAAGCCATGCCCAAATTGCAGAACCCGCTTGAATAAAAACAGGAACATCCTTCCTCTCTACGGCGGTGGAGCTCGTGCAGGACCAACTCAAAGCGACGGCAATGGGGATGGTGAATTGGTGATCGTGTAGAACCAACTCAAGGCAACGGTGATGGTCATTAACTAGTAACCTACAGTGGATTATTTAGATCAGTAATTAAGAGGTGCAACGTTTCACCTTACGGAAGGGTGCAAGCATCACATTTATTTATGTAATCCTCTCATTCTTTTTTATGAATATACTTTATGCAAGCCAAATCCTCTAGTAGTGTTTTTGATTTACTCATCTAAAAAAAAAAGTGAAGTAGAAACCCAGGTGCAAATTTTTTTTTTTAAATTAATAAAATAAATAATTATTATAATATAAAATAACTATTATATTATTATATTATTGATTATTGATTATTATTGTTTATTATTGTAGTATTGATTGATTTGAATCAATACTTCTTGAAATTTGTAGAAAACAAATAATAGTTGAAACTTGCAAAATATTACATATAGAATATCACATGCTCCTGCAAGTTATCACATGCTCATGCAAGTTTTCTTCATACAATTGCTCATTTCTTTCTTGGTGAAGAAAGTTTTATCAAGCCTCCATCTATTCACCAAGAACACTACAAATAGAAAAATTAGAATATAAGTTCTTGGCTTCTTGCATTAAAGAAATAATGGTCAAATCAAATGAACCAATGTCCAAACTTTAATTGAAATTTAATGTCCAACGAAATAATTTTCTATTATGACAAATTCAAAATCATTAAATTCCTCTTCCAAATCATTTTTGGTAGAGAAGTTAAATAGCACTAATTATAATTTATAGAGCATAAAATTGAATTAATTCTCATCTTGAATGATTATTTCACAATTGTGCATAATAGTAAATTTGATCTTAAAAATGTAGATCTTACTATTCAATGCACTTGAAAACAAAAGGATGGTAAAACACACACCACCATATTGTTATATAGTGGTAAAAAATAATTTAGTACTATTAAAATGCTTAAAACATCCCAGGTTGTTTGGGACAAATTAAAAGAAATTTATCAACAAACCAATATTGCTACTTACACAAGTAATTGCTCAAAAGAAATTATTGCAATTAACTATGACAAAAAATATTCCAATTATTGAATTTATTGAAGAATTTCAAGGTTTAATTGATGAAATATCAATTTTGGAACTTTTCTTACCTAAAAATCAAAAGTATGTGTATCTACTAGGAGCACTTCTTATCTCCTTCCTTAATAGAGCTCCTTTGTATCATCACAAAGTATACATGCATAATAAAATTGTTTCTAATCTAATTTCATAAATATAAGGAGTTATGAGAAATTAATAAGATTCTCAAAATTCAAATATTAAGATGTCATTGTTTGTTTATCTTCTAGTTGATGCCCCATTTGGATTGAACTACTAGATAACGTACAATCTCAATTTACAGATGGACTTCAAATACAAACCAGAGAATAGACAACATCCAACTCACAAGCAACCATCACTAACACATACACATATTGCATGGAAACCACTCTGTCTCACATTACAAAGTAATGCATGAGGGACAAAACTACCTCTGTGGTTTTTAAAGGAGAGAGAAGGACCACTATCCCTAACCGTCGTAACCATCTCTCATGTCTAGTTGTACAAACTAATTTGTAACATAATACCAAATAGCTTAGAGCATTCTTCACAAGATATAAGATTAAAAATAATAATTGGAAACCAAAGACTTGTGAAAATAATTATCCAAATATTTAAATATTTAAAATTTCTATATGGTTATCAAATTTGGCAATATGCAAGGAAGTAATAAATTTAATTAATAAAATCATTATCATCTCATTATTGTGGTAATTAAATCCGACCATATAAGACCAAATTATAGACAATTGGCACAAGATAAAGTAAATGCAATACATAAATTCCATATCAATCAAACAAATTTGGTATCAAATAAATCTTTTCATTCAAAGTCTAAGAAAAATGATCCATTACATTTATTTATGGTTAAGATTAAAGATCAATAATTAGCGAATTTATGCACATGGTACCTTGATTTTAGTGCCCACACATATATGTCACATTGTAGAAAATATATTCATGATAATAATGAGTGATTAAAAGATTACATATATAAATGTGATGCTTACACCTTTTCATATGGTAAAGCATTGCACCTCTTAATTATTATTCTAAGTAAGCTAGGCTACTAGTTAATAACCCCCCTTAACCTATTGTAGATCTAGATTAAAAAATCAAGTTTATTTAACATCCATTAGATCGAAACACTTCAAATTATTGGACTTTGATAAAAACTTGGTTAACATATTTGCATTTAATTCTTCACTTAAACAAAATAGTATTTGAAATTCACACCATTCAACCTTTTCAAAAAAGTAATGATATCTTATATATTTATGTATTTAGACCAATTATAATGATGAGGATTTTTCATCAAATCAATGCAAGATTAGTTGTCATAGTATATAAACAATGGTTCCATTTGAGTAAATCCAATTTCCTTCATTAATTGTTGGATCAACACTGCATCTTTTATTGTTGATGCATAAGCAATATACACGACCTCTATTGATGATAAAGAAATGGTTGATTGACAATGACATTGCTAAGAGAGAAAACCACCACCTAAAATGAAAATATTCTCCAATATTGACTTTTTTGAGTTAGACCAATCTTTAATTTGCTATATGAATATGTTAGGGATCCAATTCCATATTTATAAATTATTTTGAAATCCAAAGTTCCTTTAATATATCTTAGGATCCTTTTAATAGTTAACAAATGTGTTGAATCTAGATTTGCCATAAATTTACAAACTTGGCTATTCAAATATGTTAGATTAATTTTTGTTGTGTTATAGCATGTATAAGGCAACCGACAACAATTGAATATGGTATAATTATCTTTCATAGCTCAATTTCTTTAGGTTCATAATTAGGGTCTCATGTCCATTGTTAATTTTGTTTTTACTTCTAAAGGTGTGGATGTTGGCAATTACAATCAAACATAGAAAATCTATTAAAGATCTTTATAAGTTATTTAGCTTGAGATATAGAAAGTGAGCTATCTTTTCTATTTCTTTTTATCACCCCATCTAAACATTTGTTTCCATCTTCTATTTCTTTCTATTACTACATTTAAACATCTACTGCCATCTTCTATTGGGCCTTTATTTGTCATTTCAAAACCCATAGCAAGAGTTCTTTTGGTTTGATTGAGAAAATGTAAGTTCTTACTTACAATTATACAATTATACACATATAAGGCCCAAATAACAAAATTTTGATGTATTAATTATTTTTTCATATAAATATTAATATCAATAATTTCCTAAATAAATCCATTTGCAATAAAATATCCATCACTACATTCATATCACTTGCATGCAGATTGTTTTAATTTATATATAGATTTGAGTAATTTGCAAATCATATGCTTAAATTTAGAGTTAATATATGCCTCAAGTTAGCTTATATATATGTCTTTAAGTATGTGACCTTAAAAACATAGTCTTTACATTTATTTGATGGACATGAAGATCATGAATGGTAGCTAAAGCTAATAAAATTCTTAATGAAGTGATTTAACCATTGGTGAGAAAGTTTCATCATAGTCAAGTTTTTTTTCTTGGAAAAAATCACAAGCTACTAATCTAGCTTTGTATCATATAATTGTACCATGTACCATGTATTTTGTCTTTAATATAAACTTACAATTAACTATCAATGATTATCCTAGAAGTAAGTCTATTAATATTCATGTATTATTTTTCAATGAGGATTTAATTTCTTTGTTCATGCAACTCTTCTTTCCATTTTTCAACATCAACACTTCTCAAAGCTTCATGAATAGTAGCTAGTGCATCTGGGTTGAATAGTAGGAGTGGATAATTTTCTAAATATTTTGTATACAAGACTACAACATAACTTCCTTCATCAAAAGATTCCGTTCACAATTGTTCCAATCTCTAAGAGTTTCCACCTCACTTAAATACCAATATACAATTTTTTCATACTTCAAAGGTACAATATGTAGTTTACAGTAGTATCTTTTTAAGCCTAAAGAACACATTGTAAAATAGATATCAAATGGCATGCATTTGAAGAAATCCCTCTAATGCAATGCTATACTTCCATTGCCTTTTCAACACTAGACACTTGAATTATGCACCTTGAATGCCAATTCAAGCAAGTAACTTGAGCCTCTACATCAAATTCAATCCCCTCACAAATAACAAGAAATATAAACAATAAGTAACTTCTTCTATTATATAGTAAGACCATCTCCTTCAACTTGAGTTTGATGCATAACATTGTTAAAATTTGTCTTCCACAAAATTACATGTAAGATATCTCCATCTCCTTATTGTTTGTTCAAATTTTATGGAAATTTGATACAAGTTTCTTGAAAGAGATAGACTAGTACAATTTGTATAGACTAAGATAAAAAAAAAACATATCTATGATGTGTAGAACACTTGCAAAATTCAAAATAAAGAATTTAGATTAAAAATGTAATAGATGCAATAACAAATTAACCCCTAAAGTCCTATAGTCTCTTAAAGGACAAAATGGATTTTGGATAGGCTCCTACTATCTCAATTTTAATTTTAATTTCTTGAAAAAAAAATTTGAAGAAAAGAAAATACATCAACACTTTGGAAATATAACTTTTATTTCAATTAGTGCCCCAAAGAAAAAGTTATGCTACCTCAAGCCCAAAACTTAGGAATATAGTTTTTATTTCAATTAGTGCCCTAAAGCAAAAATTATGCCACCTCAAGCCTAAAATTCAATTTCTCAACCAATACCAAAATAATCACAAGAACTCAAAATAAAATCTTCAAACTTTTGGTCCCTATTGAAAGTCATCTTATCTACATCAAAAGATTTGATTCATTCTATTTGGACTAGTGATGAGAAAATTATGAACAATCTTAATTTTGAAAAAATCAAAGCATTTTCTCAAAAAACTAACTTAGTTATAGGTTTCAATTTTTTATTGTATTTATTACAATTTTTCAAAAAAAATATCTGACAAGGTTTAGTTTTCTTGCTAAAACAATCAAATGGATGAAATTATTGTGTTTCAATTCCATCTTAGAGCTATTGATGATTTAGTTTTTTGTTCAACCTCATACCTACATCTACTCAATAATTTTTAAAAGAATGAAAAGTAAGTGCAGTCTTTTCAATTTTTTTCATAGACTTTCAACTCAACCTTCAATATAATACTTTTAAATCATTCAACAAATTTCGTGCAAAAAATTTAAGCTCAAAAGATTCAAAGCCTTTCAAATCTAGGTAGACAAGGTACAAAAGAATGGTTTTCTTCACTACAAACACAAATATCATACAATTTACATAGTCAAAATTTTTGGAATTTCTTCTAGACATTTTTATCCCTTTAAGGAAATTTTAGGCCCAAGGGGCATGTTGTCCAGAGAATAATGAAAATTGTGGGAGCTTGCATCAACAATTATTTTGAAAATTGTTGCATTTTTTTCTCTTATTCCATAAAGCATGGAATGAAGTTCTACTTCATTGAAATTTTGATCACCTCAAAGAAGGTGATCTTCATTGGCTTATGCAGGGGAAGAAGTGCTTTTTTCTTGATGTTGCCTAAAAAAGAGTGATTGTCATAGTGTTCCTGAACTTTGTTTGTAGAGTTTGTAGTTTCATGTTGATTTTTGTTTTTAGGCTAGCCTTAGATAGGAGATTGTAGAGCAAAGGTCATTAGATTTGTTGTGCATATAGAGTTGCATTAAGAGGTTTATGGCTTGTTGTCTATATATGCTTCTTGCAGTCTTCATGATTTTGGAATATGTACTTTACAATAGGTGCTTACAAGGAATGCCATTCAAATATGTAATGGAGTGGTTGCCACACTAGACAATTGTGAATGAAGAGTCTATTACATTAGGGGCAGATAACTAAAGTTGATACACTCAAATTGCACCTTGCCAAGAACTGCCATATTCACTTTCTATATATCTCTAAAATTATTATGTATATATGTTGAAGGAAAAATCTTACAACATTGGTTTTGCATAGTTACAATATCCAAATGTTGCATTCTTTGGTATGTTGAAAATTCCTATTACTAACTAACAAGAAAATATGAAAATTTGACCAATCTAATAATAATTAATAACTAGGCACAATAGCCAAAAGTGCCACTTTTGGAAAGTATCCTTATTGCTTCTTTTTAGAGGTAGACTCTATGTCACATTACAAAAAATTTGAACCTTGCAAAGGGCTACAAGTTTTTTATTTTTGGCCCTTCCATGGTGCAAATACAGAATTAAAAAAATAAATTCTAAATAATGTAAATTAAAAAAACCATCAATCGCACTGATGTGGCTTTGTCAAATTTCAAATTGAAAAAAATAAAAAATATATATTCTTTCATTTTTTTTTTCCATAATTGCACATAGAGGTACAAAAATGGTAGCCCTCTTGAAGCCTTAGAATTTTCATAATGACACACATCCTTATCAATATGAATATGTAGTACATACAATTATTAAAGGTGAGTGCACCTCATTGTTATCCCTTTCTTTTTAGAACCCTTTCTTTTTATATATTCTTGCCTAAAATATATTACCTCAATTCATGGGAGAGTCCTAGGTTGCTTTTGAATAAATCTACTTTTAAGACTATGAAAATTTATGGTTTGATCATGTGGTGTCTAAAAAATTCACAAGAAAAGAATCTAGAGAAATCCCTTCAGAATGAAGATATTATTCATAATTCCCTATTTAGAGAATTTTTTAAAACTCATTTAAGTCAATTACTCATTCTTCTAGAGTTTATCCCCCAAATTAGTAACCACATCTTCATGTTAGATGAAGGTTGGTTTCTACTAGATTCTAGGAAAAAAAAATAGTCACTTCATATCTTGGGAAGTTTATTTAGAACTTTCTTCACTTTATACACAAAGTAGTTGTACTTAATTGTGATTCCTTTTTTGAAATACCCCCCTACAAATTCTTGCCTATAATGTGCAACTTCTTTTTATAATAGCTTAAGGTTGAATTTAGGTACACTTATTGGTAGAATGTTACAAATTCATAATTTATTCATATAGTGATGTTCAAAAAATGTATATTAAGTGAAAAATCTTCAATCCTCTTTTTGACTTTTAACAAGATTCAACAATAAAATTAGGCAATTTAATAATAGGAACAATGCTCAGTTGCTTATTTAGAATTTTGGATGCTTTTAGGCACAGGTTCCTTACTATGTATGTTCCAAAATTTATAACAGAATCATAATTACCTTCAGATGAATGAAACCAGTTCATCCAATTCTAAAGACGGAAAGCCGAAAATCTACCAATCTTGTACAAATCCAGCGGCGGCAACTGAAGGCAACGACAAGAAGCCAAATACTCCAGGTGGTGCTCATATTTAAAACTCTTAACCAATAGGGTTTAGGGTTTAGGGGTTTAGGGTTTCCATTTTGAAGAGAATTGTTTAGCAGTGACGAGGGACGAAGAGAATGGTCGTATTGGCATTGCGAAGGACACGGTGCCGTGAGTCTGAGTAGAAAGCAACATTTGCAGATTAGCTCGTGGCCTTGAAGAGATTGAAGAGAGTGCAGGATTGAAGAGAACATCTTCAGGCAAAAGGAGAAATTGTGCAATGAGTCAGCTGTGGTCGTGTTCTTCCAGGTCCTCGTTGCTTCGATCTATCCGTTGCATTGCAGTCAGCCCGTCGATTACCAGCTCCTCGCATGGACAGAAGTCGAGAAATGGTGGAAATTTCCGTCGAATCAGCAGTGCAGCAGCGAGAGACTCCGATGACGAGAGCGAGGCGAGGACGTCGCCCTCTCCGAAGGTGCAAAGGCTAGCTGAGGACATCTCGACGCTCACGTTGCTGGAGGTTTCGGATCTGACCACTGCGTTGCGCCAGAAATTAGGGTTGCCGGCAGGGATGGGCATGATGCCCATGGGAATGATGCCTCAAATGGGGACAGGAAGCGGTGGTGCTGTGCCCGTGGCAGAAGAGGTGAAGGTAGAGAAGACGTCATTCGATGTGAAGCTAGAGAAATTTGACGCCGGGTCTAAGATTAAGATTATCAAGGAGGTGCGCACGTTCACGGCATTAGGGTTGAAGGAGGCCAAAGAGCTCGTGGAGAAGGCGCCGGTGGTGTTGAAGTCGGGGGTGGGGAAGGAAGAGGCTGAACAGATTATCGAAAAGTTGAAATCCGTAGGGGCGACGGCTCTGATGGAATGAGCTAGTGTTGTCCCTTGGGAATTTCGCCTGTGAATTGCCACCCCGCATTGCCAACATTTGCCGATGATGACCTTCTGTTCCTTCGCTACATTGCTGCCCTGATCTGATAGATATGGCAACTCTGCCTTTCTACATTCTTTTTTATAAGACCTCCGCTGGCATGCCTTACCACGTCTTCTCTCAATTCAGAGAACGATCGCTAATTTTACTAAAACTTGCCGTCTTGGAAGGGGATCCGCTGCTTTATTAGGTCAGCATCTGTTCAAGGGATTTGACACACTCAAGAAATTGCCTTTCAAAGATTCCTTATCTTAGAAGACCTGCTGGACATTGTGGCAGTAGTTTACTTCGATACTCGATTGTAGCGTGTGGCATTGATAAGGTGCATTACAGAGACCAACTTCCAGCTTGGTAGAATTATTACATCTAGGTTTTAGAAATCAGGTCAGGAATTCCCCTGAGCTCCTGTTTTTGACCATTGCTTGGAGCCGATGATGACGATGATATTGTAAGCAGATTTTTGGCAAGTGGTTTATCCCATGGCGGACAATGTCGGCTACGTGCAAAGATTTGTTACAGTTCCGACTTGACATATTGTAAGCTGTATCAAATTATGTCTCTCAGATCAGCTTCTGTTGATTTACTTCCAGACTTTTTTTCGAACGAGCGTGTTCACCCAGATTTACACCATTCTCTTGCCTGTGGGGTGAGAAAATTTCCATGTCATCAATGAAGTGTGATCATAAGGATATTAGCGGTGTCAAGTGAAGAGGGACCATAAAGTTGAGGCTTCAGAGTTTACACCCTCTCAAATTCATTGTAGGGTTGTGATGGACAATGCCGTGTTGTGTGGAACAGAAAGGTCACCAAATGACGTTGTACCTTTGGACGGTGTATAACAGTGTAAAGGGGTCTCTATTGTGGTGAAGTGGGGATACGGTGTAAACAGGGACTTGGCTCCAGGTTTCATGTGATGGAGCACCCTCAATGTCGTTGCATGGCACTGTTTCCTCACTGGCAACTTGCAACCGAAAACGACCCGGAGATTGTGCTGATTTGGTATACTTGAGCATTTCAAAATGGTTGACAGAAAATGCTTGCTTGTGGGCATTGTTTGGAATTCATTTTGAAGTGGCAAACCTTGAATCATGATGCAGCATCAAGATATGTTTAGAATCTGTTGTGAACAGAATTGATTCTACGCAGATCTGCTCTGACTCTTGAAATCGTCATTCTTCAGCTTTGGTTTTCAGGTGGTGAGGGTGACAGAAACTGGAATTATTCTTCACTTCTACTGCAAATTACCTACGAAGAGAACAAAAGGGAACTGAAGTGATCTGGCATCCCCGACACTCCAGCAATGGCAATGCATGGGCAACCGTCTGCACCATCGTTTCATTCCAACCACGCTCTATGGACGGAATCGCCAGATAATGTGCCGCCCTTATTCGACTAAGAATTGTCTTTTCTTTGTCCTATGAGTGAATTCTTTTGGAAGGACGAAATGGATGTCACGGATTACACTTTGCTGCATAAGTTTTAGGCTCTTGTACAATTAGTTCTGAATTTTTGAAGTGAGGCAAATAGTTTCCTGTTCACTAAATCGAGCAAAACAGATGTTTTGAAGTCGTGCCCAACATTCACCTTAACATTTTGAAATACATGAATCAACGGTTTGCTTCTTTGGTAACTCATTCAACTTTACATAGTCTCCACATTTGATGAAAGAACAAAATCAAAACCTACTTTCATACCTTATTTTACACCCTGGAAATGTCTAAATGAGACACCTTGGGATGAAAGAATTCCATGTGATTCTTTTATGCAGATGGTTTGAAGAATGGGGACAGCATAGAGCCCTCTAAGGTAGAGAGTAGTTAACTACTGTCCCACTCTCTGTGCACTTGGGGTGATAATGGATTTGTCAATATCAAAATGATTTAACATTTTAGGGCAAGGATGCTTTTTTACAGTACTATGCGGATCTAACTTCAAAGATTTATGACTATCCATGAGAGTCTGAATCAAGAGCAATTAGTTAAAAATCATTTTTTTGGAAGACAAATGGAAGGTCTAGAATACAATAGAAGGGATGAAAAGGGGTAAAGAGTGGTGTGATGCCACTACCATCTCTTCTAATAAGAGTAGAAATTGATATGAAAGCATAACCTGATGTTCGCATATCATGAACCTTAAGGAAGTAGTGAGTACACCTAATACTTTAAGATATGGTAAATTGAAGAAAATTAGGTGGTTGTTGGATGATCTAGGAGAAAGATTCAAGGCTTCTTGGAATTGTGTTAAATACATAACAATTGATGAAATGATGATTGTGTATAAGGAGAAGTATTGTGCTATTTGTCAATATTTGCCTTTTAAACCGATAAAGTGGGGAATTAAAATTTTGGTGCTTATGGATTCTATGGTGAAATATGTGTCAAACTTAAACATCTATTGGGGGGAACAATTATGAAAAAGTGAAGGGTTCCAAAAAAAGGCTATCCAAAACCAAAAAAACAAGACAAATTTGTAGTCTTGAATTTGGATAGAAGTTGAGAAAAGAAAAGACATTTGATCCTTATGGACAATTTCTTTTCATCAATGGAATTGTTCATAGAATTGAGGATTCTAGGTTTAAATGCATTTAGAACATCAGTAGTGCATTTAGAACACACGACTTATATGCGAGGAATAGATATGGCAATCTAACTTTGGGATACTTCTAGATTACTTAGGGAATAGCGCCGGGAATAGGCCCAGACAAACCTCTAGACCCCCCAAAAAACATCTAATGAAGGTATTCATGCATGAAGGGATCCTCATCATATAGGATCCCTCCTACTTTCATAATTCACAGCTTAGTGGAAAGCACTAGAACTCAACAAGGAATGTTAGTGCCCCATATGCAAAGAGGTTTACCTTTGTTTTGGTGTCTATTATTTTTCATTCTATGATGTCCTTCAAAAGTGACAACATGCATGTGAGGGAAGACGTAGTTTACCTAATTGAATTTGCTAATAGGGAAGTACATACTTGAGGACAAAAGTATGAGATCACTTTTATTATTTCATAATTGGAATTTCTTTCACTTACTATGTGTTCTATAAGACTTACATAACCTTTAGTTGGACATAGGCATGAGGTCATTCAAGTGGTAGGTAAGATGGGAATTAGAACATCCCCACCATGGCTCAGCATACAAAGCCAAAATGCCATAGGTTGGGCTTAAGAGTCAAGAGCCTAATTGTCCCTCAATCACTATAGCTTACTATAGGTGATTTGGCCACCCTTAGGAAGTGATGTTCTTAGTTGATGAGATTTAGTGTCCGCTATATTTGTTTGGAAGAAATCGTCCAAATCTATCATGACATTGATGAAACTACTCATTATTTGTCTTTTGCTAGTGAAATAGTTCAAGCTTCATTTCAATCATGGTGAATAGTGTACCTTTCAATTCCATTGATTTCCTCAAATTAGAGTTCAGTTAGTTGTTTACTACTATTATGATCATGTAGGTTTGTAAATGTTTGAAATTCATCAATTCTTAGGGTCTAAAATAAACATACCAATTGTCAACCACCCCTAGTACCCAACATATAAGGTGCAATATTTCCAATTAAGGTTGGGATAGGTTTCCAACCAAAGCTCACAAATGTGTTTTTTTGGTCTTTTTCAAGTCTAGGACTAATAAGGTTATGATACATATTCCAAAGTAGTGAGCAAGAAAATAGGAAGTATTGAGTGGGAAAGTAGTTCTTGAATGATTGGAATTAGAAGAGTTTAGATATTTGCTACTAGTAAAATGCACTTTTTGGTTCCTAAAATTTTAGTAATTTTAAATTTGGGAAAAAAATTTAGAAAGATTCACAATCTCTATATTTCCTATCTTCAATTCTTGCATGAGAAAAATTTCCTAGAACTCATTATACTCATGATTTGCTAAAATATTGCTTAAATAATCAATTACTAGTTCATTTACCTTATTTGGAATGTGCTTGGGATTTTTTTTATCACAACTATAATCGCTTCACTTAAAAATAGTTGGAAAGGATTTGAAATAAATAATAGAGCTACTATGTAATCAAATGATGTGAGCACTAATGAGACTTTGTTGTTTTACTAAATAGTTGGAGAGTACACTTGTAGGGGACCTTCCACTTTAAGAAAACCTTGTTTTAGGTGATGGATTAGCATCAAAAGAAACGGATTTTAGGTGACATCTAAGGTGACATAAAAAAAACCTTATGTTTTTATGTCAACAATGATGTCTATTGATGTTAAATTGAACATCATTGTTGATATAAAAACATGTTTTTTTTTTCCAATGTCACCTAAGATCCGTTCCTTTTGACGTCAATAAACCTTAATTTCTTATAGTGTTCACAAGGTTATTGTAGTAGGAACTCGGTAGAGAATGTTGGTGTAGATAATGGGTTCACAAGAACCTATTTTTGAAATTACGCAAGAGCTCCCTTGGGCAATGAAGGCCATGTATCATGAAAAATCATCTACAAACATCTAAATGTTTTTTTGGTACTAATTTCAATCACAACGTTATTGTTCTGAGATTTGAAATTCATCCACTAGTGAGTTTTTCTTTGTTCACAATTGTTTTGTGCCAATAAATTGAATTGAACTTTTCTTTTGTATTAGGTGGTACATCTTGTATTGTTGCAAAGCAAGCTAAAGTTGTTGTCATTGAATTGGGAGGGGGATTAGTGGTTTTCTAGCAATAAGTACTAAATCATCAATCACTTTTTCTCCAATTTTTGACCTAAAGATTGTCATTTTGGCATTAGAAGTTTTGGGCAGCTTAAAAAAAACTAAAAAATCTTTATTCATCCATATTTGATTAGAAATATCTCAACATCCTTGTGGCTATTTCTTCTAAATATTTTCTAATATAATCTAGAAGCCTTGAACTCCAAGATCCTACAGTTACAATTTTTTTTTCCAACATCCACCATCTACAAGCTTTGAACTCCAAGATTCTATGGTCATAATTTTAATTAAGATTTTCTAATTGATCCTAGAGCTTGCATTTTAAGTTTCAAGATGCCTTCCAAAAACAAGAAAGAAGGCTTGCATTCTAAGATTCAAGGTGCCTTCCAGAAACAAGAAAGGCTTGGGCATTTGGGGGTTGACCATGAAATTCTACTATTAAAAATCAACTAAAATTAAAAGATGAAAATTTTAGATTGAAAATTCAAGAGTGGCTTTTAGAGCATACATTGAAGCTCAAGACAACACAATGATAAATACAACTTCTTTCTCAATCTACACCAAACAAGATATATACCCTAATCGATGTGATTGTCGACACTGAAGGATTGAGAATAGAAGGGTTAAGGTTCAATCAAGAATACAAGCAGAAGCAAAGTAAGTCCCATCGAAGCCGTTGAAGATCAATGGTTCATACCAACAAAAGAAATACAATGAAATATGGAGAGAACTGGACCCTCCTGAAACATCTACAACGAAAGTCCTTGTTGCGGGTCAAATCGTAGACATTTAGTAAGCTTTGGGGATGACCATAACAAAACGTTGATCGCAAATAAAAGGTACAACCCTAGATAAATTGTAAAGATAATCAAGCGTGTGTGCTTGTGTCGTCGAACAGACATCAATCCACATTGTAATACGCCATATCTTTCATGTTTCCTACTTCTGCTTGGCACTATTTGAGCAGAACATTTAAGGATTTTCAGTTGCATAATCCCATGACTTTAAAAAATGAAGATTAGAACTAAGATGTATAAATTCCTATCCGATTCAGGTTTCGCAGTAAAATTGTAGCAAGTCCTTACGATTGAACTATTTTTTCCCACTCTTGCTTTCCGTTTTCTCCCTCTCGCGCTTCAAGTAAAGTCGCTCGAGCACACGTCTCGCTTCGCATTGAGGAAAGTTACTCAAATCATAGTAGTGTGGGGCAATGTCGATCAACCTGCACACAAAAACAAGTTTGAAGGAGGATCTCAGAATTCAAACCCTCTACGAAAATTCAATAGAACGACACATACCAGACCTAGTCATGAGCCCTAGCACCTTCCATATTCTAGTGCTGCAATACACATTTAAAAGCAAGTCCAGCTAAGCGATACATAGGACCACCTCAAATTTCACTACACAAACCACTCTTGATCCGTTGAAAGAAATAAACAACCACACTTTCTATCAATCACCCGAGGGAAGAATTAAGACCCATGTTACAACTAAATCCGAAGAATAACATGACACTTACCAATCTCCACGCACGTCAGTGACTATTCGAATGAAATTTCGAGTAGTAAGCACAAACTCATTATATATAACCCACTCTGGCTTGTGATCTAAACAGCTTGACGGATGTAGATGAACCATCTGCAAAGAGAAAAAGAATTCAGTACATTCGTAGTGTTGCAGGATACAATTGTCAAACCCAGTTCTGCAACATACACTGCGTCCAGCGGTTGCTCAAAAACTAGCACACATAGAACAAGAAGCCACATCAAAAGATATAATCAAGCCAAAACGTAGTAGGAAAAGGACCGTGGAGAGTAACAAGGTCAGACCAAAGACAGATAAAAACTACAAAAAGGACTCGTGTCTAACCTGATTATCTTTAACAGTGAGGTAATGACCAGTACGCTCCATGTGCGCCACCTGCATGAAGTAGCCAGCAAGCATTGCTTTCCGAATGTTGACATAATAATCCCGGCTGTTGAAGTCTGTACTGCACATCTTCAGGTTGTAGCGATTCATGATGCGGACTAGCTGAGTCCGTACATTGTCGGCCGACTTCAAGGCACGAACGTTGACAAAATTATCGTAACACCAAGTGGCATCCTCCCCTAAACATGCAAATACATCGAACCAAATTAAGATAGGTATCCACAAACAGCATTTGCTCATGTTGAAAACAGACCCCTCTAAACATGGTCAAACCATATTTAGAGTGTGCACGAAAAAATATGTTTTTAAATGGCCAGGATTTCATTCTGCACACCTTTCTATCACCTAATTCTTGAGTATATTGTAGATGAAGTTAACGGAAGGATTCAGACCATTCGAACAAAAATACCATAAGGTGAACGCTAGAGAGCTAAGTTAGCAAATCAAGGACAAAATCGCCAGAATAGAACCAGGTCACAAAAAGCAAAAGCATGACACGTTAACTTACCGGGAGACTCTACCAAAGAGAAAAACAGAAAGGACATAACTAAAAATCTCACATGGTGCAAGGTATAATCCTTGAGAGGCGAAGTCGAGAGGAAGACTCTAATACAAAAAGCAGAGCAGATGGGGATAGATCATACCGTTTTGCTTGTATGCGTGATAGACGTTGAGTAGCGTAAGGTGGTCCCCATCAATGTGCGAAAAGCGAGCCTTAGCTTCATCAGCTGCTTTTTGAGCATCCCTTGGACGAAGGAAGCAATTGGGTACTAAAGAAATTATGTGGCAAAGCCAGATAATTTATGAGCAAAATATTTCACAAGAGTGAGGGAAGCAGCACCACGGGAGGTCAGCAGACGCAGAGAGAGCGAAGTGGCGTACAAAATGACGCACGCTGATATGACTCTGCAACACTTCTTTACACTATCAACATCCAAGCTCTAACGGTAACCTAGTGCTATAATCATGATCTTTGTGAGTTAAGCTTTGACAAAAAAAACTTGGCATGACTAAGACAAAAGTCGAACATACTAAACAATTGAATGTTTTCTAACATGAGATTGCTTGAAACAGCTTTAAGAAATCGAAGTAAACAATGAAAGCTTTATGTTTATAAAATATGCACTTAACAATGCTTCCTTAATTCATTACTTATATTCTCTATACGACAACAACCTACATAATGCAATGAACGACATCAACTCTATTGAGCAACAAATTTTAGGTGTGAGGAGTACCTGACAGCATGGCAGTGATGGACAGAATCTCGTTGGAACAATTGAATTCAGGGCTGACCACCAGCATCTTCGACATTTGCGGATCCAAAGGAAATTCGCTCATTAGCTGTCCTAGCCTTGTCAGGTTCCCGTCATCATCCAGAGCAGCCAAATAGTTTAGTAGCTCAAGGGCCCTCATGAGCGTCTCTGGTGCAGGAGGATCCATGAAGTCGAAGTGTACCAGATCGTCAATACCTAATTTCTTAAGAGTAAGCACAACGTTCGCCAGATTTGATCGCAATATTTCAGGATAAGTCTGTGGTTGTAGATCATTCTGAAAACTTTTCTCCGTGTAGAGGCGGAAGCATTTTCCCGGTTGGGTTCGACCGGCACGTCCAGCCCTTTGATGAGCACTAGCTTTTGAAATTGGAGACACCAGAAGAGACTCTACTCGAATCCTAGGATTATACACTTTCTGCTTAGCAAATCCAGGATCAATCACGTAAACAATACCGTCAATGGTCAAAGAAGTTTCTGCGATATTCGTAGAAACAACAATCTTCCGACCTGGCGGACCGCCCTCTTTTGCAGGTGGCGGTGCTGCGTCGAAAATCTTTTGCTGCATAGCTGGCGGTAGAGTAGAATACAAAGGAACCGCTTTAACAGGTCCAACTTGATCCCCCAAGTTCTGAACCTCACGACTGATTTTCTTGCAAGCATCCTCAATCTCCTCTTCTCCGGTCAAAAATACAAGGATATCACCAGGAGGTTCACAAATATGAATCTGAACCACTGTTCGAATCGCTGCCTCCAAGTAATCCCTCTCAGGCTCCTGAGTGTAAAATATCTCGACAGGGTGCAGTCTTCCAGGTACTTTCATAAGCGGGGCACCATTAAAATAAGCTTGAAACTTCTCTGCCTCCAAAGTAGCACTCATGACTACGAGTTTCAAATCTGGTCGATTCTTCAACACCTCCTTAAGGAGACCGAATAAAACATCCGTAGCCAGTGTCCTCTCGTGAGCTTCATCCAGGATGATGACTCTGTAGCGCTCTAGCAAGGGATCGGTCATGGCCTCTCGAAGCAGCATACCATCTGTCAAATACCTATGGAGACGCAGAAGTTATAAAATTTCAGTACCCATCATCCCAAAGAACTATACCCATCCTTAATACGATAAGACATCACCCTCTCAGAGAAATGTGCGACTTTACTGTAGATATTTAAATAATTCAAAACAAATTCCAGACTCACAACTCGTCAACCCTAGCATAATACTACTCTCAGAGATTGATCCTCAGTGACAATAACAATAAGAGAACCGTAAAAGGAAAGAAAGTCCTTCTACTCATCAGGAATTTGGGACTATGTTGAAAAGAGAGAGAGAGAGAGAGAGAGAGAGAGAGAGAGAGAGAGAGAGAGAGAGAGAGAGAGAGAGAGAGAGAGAGAGGCAAGAAAAATATACTTTAAAGTAGTCTTGGGACCGCTGCAATCCTCGAAACGAATGCTGTAACCGACTTCATCTCCAATCGTCACGTCCATCTCGTCAGCCACACGTCGAGACACGGACATGGCTGCCACCCTTCTTGGCTGCGTACATGCCACCTGCTTTCTGTTGGTTGTATAGCCGGCCTCAACCACGAATTGTGGAATCTGCGTGCGGGAGTTGAAACGTAAGTCACCCGCTTACAATTCAAGTCTAAGAATATTCTAAGTCTGGGATAATAACCAACTAACAGGACACTGCCCATCGTAGAAAACACAATCTTCCGGACAGAATTTCCTTGCCACTTGAAAGACGATAACTGAATCAAAGTAACGTTCAACACCAATACAATCGCAACACTCGCTTATGATTTCAAAACCCTTAAACTAGTGGAAATCAAAATCAACGCACCTGCGTAGTCTTTCCGGAACCAGTTTCTCCGACAAGAATCATGGTCTGATTCTTCGCGAGAATGTTCAAGAACTCGGTCTTCTGCTGCCACACAGGTAGCGTCCGCCGCTTCTCCAGAATCTCAAAGTACTTGGCCGAGTACGGCCTGCTAGTGTAAGGATTGAGCACAGGGCCTCCATTAGTTTTCGTCTTCTCAGCCCCGTTGGTGGTTTCGTCCACCACATCGAACAGACTCAACTTCCTCTTCCTTTCGCCCGCCATCGCTTCGGAAGATCCGTCCAACTCCAACAACCGTCCAAACCCTAAACCAGAAAATCCACTCCAACTCAAGCAGACCCTCTCAGATACACGCCACAGTTTTTGATGATCTCGGCCTCCAAATACGCGTGACGGACACGGTCTCCACCGTGCTTTCCACTCAAACTCAACGAAAGCCGAAAAGAACACCCTAACTCAGCCAACACTGAGCCGAATTTCGCAAAATCTGTTGCAAGTGGAAGAGAGAATCCACGGGAGTATGCACGAAACAGAAACGGGCAGTAACGATAGCCGCAGTGACGGGAAGTATTCGAACAAGAGCGCCGGAGAGCGCAACACCAACGCTCCGCGCGCGAAACGAAAGAGACATCTGCTCTGATGCAGGTCCTCAAACCTATTCGTGACGGCGGAGCCCGCAACTGAATGGATGAATAATACCGATCGGTGGATGAACTTCTAATGAACCATCCATCCAATGGATGACCTTCAAGGCTGTTCCACACCAAATGTGGGTATTGTTTTCGACACTATTTTAGATGAGTCACAAATATAATATTATCTCTCAAAACATCATAGGATGCCTACTAATATATCTCCCAACCATACGCTTTTAGTGTTTTTTGCTTTAGAATGGATTATCTAGTCTTTTAGTGTTTATGGTACTGAACAAAGTCACTAGAAAAAAATTGAGGATTTTTGCAATTACAAAGAACAACTGGTTTTTAGGTTGCATTGGAATTTTACGACTAATGATATTTTGAAGGCCTTCAATTGTTGTAGACAAGTTTTTTAGTTGTATTGTAGTTGCAAAGTGAAACAGATTGTTCTTCATCCAACAACTTACTTAGAAGTTCATTGATGCACTTAATGACGTGGTTGCTTAAGTGATATTCATTGCCACTTGAGGTCAATGACTAAATTGTAACTTATTTGTGACTTAGATTCAATTAATTTGCAACTACTTTGCAATTGCTTTAGATATGTGTGCGACTTTAGAGGCAATGTAGTCATAAGCAGTTTGTGATTCATTTACAATATGTTTGGTACATCTTACTAATTAGTCTACAATTAGGTTATCACTTCTCTACTACTTTTGTGATTACTTTATGGATTTTATGCAATTTCTTTGTGACTCTTGTCAATCATGTGTGCAACTTATTTATAATTGTATTACAACTCATTTGTGACTTGTGAATCATGTGTGCAACTTGTTTGCAATTGTATTACAACTCTTGTGCATCTTGATGATTCATTTGTGCAACTTATTTGCAATTCATTGTCAACCACATGCAAGTGTCTTGCAACTAATGGCCAACTAGTATACAATTGGTTTGCAACTCAAGTGCAAGTTTTGGCCAACTCATATACAACTCATTTATAACTCATAATGCCCTATATGTCATGCCATATGCAATATATCATACATAGTACCTCATTCACAATACACCACATATAATACATCATATGAATATTGTACAAAATATACCATATACCATACAAAAATCACCATATTTGACAACTACGCCACTTAGCTTTGAAGGTCACTTAATGTGATTATAGAGAATTGAGAAGATGAGATATTTATACAAGTGGGTGGTAGGAGGTATAACAAATGATATAAGATATAAAAAATGCAAGAATTATATTCAAGTAAAATTTCAGACCTCATTTAGGCATAATAAATCGTCTTTTTTTAAAACCTTTAAACTAAGAAAAATTGGGAAAAAAAAACAATCTTTCATCTACAAAAATCCATTTGAAATTTCAAGCCGGGGATAAAAAATTATGAACAACTTTTCAAAGAAGGATTAGAAGGAACATTTTCTTTGACATTTTTCTCATGTCCTCTCAAAAATTTTGTCCATCCACATTGTATATAGTGTACATGAAAATATATTATGAAAAAATTGGTTTCTTTGATGATGCAAGGAACAAAGGTTGGAAAGTAGTATTCCATAAGGAAGCTCATGCTCGATGGGAATTTGTAGACACATCAGATGTATTTGTTAGCAACATTGTTCAAGCTTTTAGTTTAATCCCTAAATGCCTAAATTACATTTTTTGGCAACATAGCAATTTTGGGTAGCTCACTATGAATGAATTTTTCATTTTTTTCTTTGAAATTTTAATACAACATGTGTCCAAGGAGTAGCTTTAATTAAGGCCCCAAAAATTTCATAATTGTTGATTACATCATTTAAAAGTTATGGATGATATATGCTTTTTACTACTCATTAGGCAATCCAAGCAACAAAAAGCAATTCTTGAAAAATCACTTTTTTCAGAAATTAAAATTTGAAATTAGTTCTCTACATTTATATATTTTCTAAATGTTTAGGACTATGTTTTCACCCAAAACTCTCCAAAAATTGTCATTTCTAGTACAAGTACCAAATTTTAGAAAAAATATTTATTTGAACTCATGTAACCTTAGGATCTTGTTGTAATTTGGTTTGACAAGATGTGGGAAAAACTTCAAAAATTTCCACCTCATAGATTGTAAGATATTGGCATTTGAAATGACAAAACCCCTTTTTTTGGCCTTGCCAAAACCTAGGTAGCTACACTTTACAAGGTCACATTTGCATAAAAAAAAAGTCCAAAATGGTGATGCTTCCTTAGATTAATTCTTCAAGGCAGGTTGGCTACATGCTTGAAAATTTTAGGTCATTTGTAATTGTACACCATATTGGAAAAAAATAGTAAGTAGAAAGAAGTTAAGAATGATTCAAAACATTAAATTGTTAAGAAGTAGTTATGGAATTTAAAAATGTAAATTCCTATGGTTGTAATGTATTAATCAACAATCTACATTATATATATATATATATATATATATTTTTTTTTTTTTTATTTTATTTTATTTTATTTTATTTTATTTTTAAATTATTTATTTATTTATTTATTCAATTTAAATATTAAAAATTGAATTAAATAAAAAAATCCAAAGTTTATAAATCTGAAAAACCAATTTCAAATTTTTATTTTTGAAAAAAATTATTTTTTAGAAATTTTTTGTCTGCCCATCGAGCATTGAAAATAACATATTATGCAGTAGCTTTTGAATCATGTGGTCAAAAGTTATGAAAATTGTTGGGCTCTAAAGCTACTCTCAGGTACATGTTGTGTTAAAATTTAAAATTTCAAAGAAAAAAATAAAAATTCCATTCAAAGTGAGTTGCCCAAAAGTGCTATGTTGTTAGAAAATGCAATTTGGTCCTAGAGGGGATATACTTGGAAAGCTTTGAATTATTCCATTTCAATCAATGAGTCAAAAATTATGAGGAGTTTTAGTTTGTGGGAGTTTGCGAGTCATTATTGAATCTCAACTCTAAGACAAACTTTGAAGTCCTTTATTTGACTCAATTTTCAATAATTTTTTGGAAAAAAAATAAAAATATTAAGTGTAGATTGTTTATTATAACATTATAACCATTGGGATTGGCATTTTTCAATTTGATAAATAAATTTTTAACAATTTAATATTTTGAACCATTCACTACTTCTTTGTATATACTATTTTTTCCAATATGTTGTACAATTCCAAATGATCTAAAATTTTTCAAGCATATAGCCAATTTAGCTTGAAGGGTGAATTCAAAGAGTAACCACCATTTTAGAAATTCTTCATACAAAATGTGACTTTATGAAGTGTACATGTCCAATTTTTTGCAAGGCTAAAAAAAGAACTTTTCTCATTTCAAATGCTAATATCTTGCAATCTAAACGATTTTATACATCTTTTGAAATTAGAATATTATAAAATGCTAAAATTACTTATGTCCTAAAATATTTTTTCTAAAATTTGGTATTAATATTAGAATTGGCAATTTTAGAGCGGTTCTCATGAAAACATAGTTAAAATCATGTAGAGGTTAACTAAGGGCCACTTCATACATGGGCCGAAGGTCGAGAGTCTATCGGCCTCCACCAATTAAATTTCAAAAAAACCCAATTTTGGCCTATCGACCCTTTAGACAAGGTGGTACAATCCAAAGTCTGTCGCCCTCCAAACTACTTATATGGCAGCCCAGCTCCTACGTGGCAATGGCCTTGCGATAGACTCTCGACCAAAGTTGGGGTTGCCACTTTTTGGTGACCCAAACTCTGGTCGAGAGTCCGTCGAATTTTTTTTTAAATAATTAAATTAAATTAAAAAAAACAAAAAACAAAAAAAACTAACAAAATCTTAGTTGTTGGATTGGAAGGATTGTTTTTCCCAACGCTAGAAGGAGGATGCGCCTTCTTCTTCCTCTCTCTCTCTCTCTCTCCTAAATGTCTTGGTAGAAGTCTTTTTTTTTACAATTCTTTGTTGTGTGTTGTCTATCAAATTTTTTTGCAAGTAGAGGAGATGGACCATTTTTCTAAAAACCCTTTTTTTTGTAGCCAGATGGCTTTTATGGTGTCGGAATTTTTTTTGACTCCAAGTTCTTATGGAGCATTTCAACTTTTTTCAGCTCAAGTTGGAGAAAAAAGTGTAGAAGAGAATCAAGAGACAATTGTGGAAAGAGTAGAAGAGAAGGTTGTTGAGGAAGTGGATTGTAAGATAGTAGGGTCTTCTAAAAAGAGAGGTGCTCCTAAACAAAAGGCTGCTCCGAAGAAAAAAAGAGCTTCTAAAAAGAAGGCAATAGTGAAAATTGAAGGAGAAGCCAAAGGAGAAGAGGCAAATCGAATGTGGGAGGACTTGGAGGTGCTTCAATTGATTGCATTGAAGGGGGAGATGGAGCCTGAATTTGTTCAAAACGGCAAAAAACAAGGAATGTCTGAATTTTTTACCCTAATTTACAATTTCTTGCAAAAGGTTGAGGATTGGGGCCCTTGCCTTTGCCACCACAACCCCCCTTTTCCCCCATTGGACATTGAAATGGGATGTCACCGGTGGGGTTTGAGCCCTACTCTCCACCACCACAATAGAGAGACATTCCATTACATGGACTATTCCATCCACCTACTTTCCTCCATGTCCAATGCCAACAAACTTTCTCATTTGTACCTTACATTTGTTACATAGTCTTCTTTCACAGTGAGAGCATGTGCTGTTACATTATTTCTATGCCATTTTTGACTCCTTTGCCATATTTTTCGACTGTTTTGCTTGTAGGAATTGACATGTGGGTGAGGCTTCATGCTAGAATGGTTGTGATGCTATCAAAATTCAACTGCATTGCTCTGGCATGCCGTAAGAAATTCAAGACCATTTTCGATGCTTACAAAGAGAACAAAATGGCCAATGGTATTTCAAGCAGTAATCATCAAGAGAGCAAATTCTATGATGCTTTAGATGAATGGTATCACCAAGTTGGGCAAGTCATGAGACCTATCTCCGCTACAACAACAAATCATGGACAAATCCAAAGCAATTTAGCCTCGGATGGAGATGGAGATGGAGACGGAGAGAGTGCACCAACATCAACAACAAATTCTACACCAACAACAACAACAATTCTGTCTACACCAACATCAAAAGGTAAACAAAATTTTCATGATAGAGCCATTCAAATTTTTGAGAAAATGGTAGAAACTAGTACCGATTTGATGAAAAACTTTGATAGGACCAATGAGCTGCTAGAAAGAGTAGACCAACAATTTGATTGTTTGATCAATAGGCTGTAGGGAATTATGTGCTACTCTTCATCTAAGCTATAGTCATCATCATTTTAGCTATAGTTTTTCCACTTTAGCTGTAGTTTTCCCATTGTAGATTTGATTTTTTGGCCAAATGACCTCTATAAAATGTTTCGGCTAGTAATAAATGAACTCGAGTTGAATCAACCAACATTTTCTTCATTTTCTCTTGTCACTTTGCCTTTGTTTCTTCACTTGCACGATTTTCTTCATTCTTTATTTTATCTTCTTCTCCTTATTCTATGAATAGAGTCTCTTCACCTTGTGGATTCTTTTTTTGTAATTCCCTCATTTCCCTCAATGATGACTTTAGAAAATGAAACATGTCCGTCTCCTACAATTTTCCTAGTGCCATATTTGCTTCAGCTTGTAGTTCTCTTTCTGCTTCTTTTACCCATT
This sequence comes from Pseudoscleropodium purum, assembly GCA_963969395.1. Classification (NCBI taxonomy): domain Eukaryota; kingdom Viridiplantae; phylum Streptophyta; class Bryopsida; order Hypnales; family Brachytheciaceae; genus Pseudoscleropodium; species Pseudoscleropodium purum. The sequence goes on from OZ017803.1 coordinate 18,708,581, forward strand.
CCATACAAAAATCATCATTCTCCAGAATACTCAGATTGTGGAGACATAAACAAGTTGTAACTATGTCAAGCACATTTCGGAGTGGCATGTCAATCCTTTTCAATAGTATGCGCCATCTTCCTTTTAGAATGCCAAATGCTTTTTCCACAGCCATACATGTGTTTGATTGGATAAAATTCCAATGTGTTTTTTTCTTTGGCAATCCTTGCTTTCACCCTTGAATGGTGAGTAAAACCAAAGCCTCATAGGATATGTAGCATCAACGATAAATCTGTAAGGTAAAAATGCTCCTCTCATAGTCCTCTTTCTAATTTCTGATTTCTGAAATAAGGCCCAATCATGAATCCAATCGGCCCATCCAAAATCAGAATCCCAAAATTTGCAATTAGCATCTACTACCACTTGTAATAAACACAAATAATATCCCTTCTGACAATAATATGCTACCGGATCATGGGATGGTGCTAAAATAGGAATGTGGCTACCATCAATTGCTCCTAGAATAAGCGGAATCCCATGTAGTGCTTCAAAATCATTTGTTATTTTCTTCATCAAAGTAAGAGTGGGTTTAGGGAAAACTAATGGTCTCAAGTGAATCCTAATTGCTTCACAACATTGCCTCACAATGATGGAAGTTGTACTCAACCCTATACCAAATAAATCACCAATCATTTGCAATGAATTACCCGTTGCTAATCGAGAAAGAGTAATTGCAATCCTTTTCTCCACACTAATACTTTCTCTAAAATTTGTATCCTTCTTCTTCAAAACAGGTCCCAAAAGAGTACATAAATATTGAAATGTAGATGTACTCACCCTCATTCACTTCCAAAACTCACAATCTGAATATGACCCCATCAACGTATCTTGATAGAAACTTCCATATCTTTGAAATTGCCAACATTTTTTTTGAGAATTCACCCTCCGTCCTTGGGCAATAAAAATTGCCATCATCATCATTTGGGCATTTTGTTCAAAAATTGCAAGTTTTTGCAATGCCAAAATGCCCACAATGACATACTTCATGACCATGAAAACCGAAAGTAGAACAAAAATGCATTCCTTCCTAGAATCCATGGTTAAAGAAGGTGAGAGGAAAATTTCAGAAATTACATGGACTATTCGTGCAAAGAGAGATGGATACAAGCCAAACAAATGGTATGGTTTGGACTTTGGGCTTGGCCTTTGGAGGCTTCACACTATGGCCGGCCAAAGACTCCATTTCTGATTTTTTTTATTATCATTTATTGCCCATTTCATTGGACTCTTGCCCAAAGTTTGTCTAAGAACTCCCACGGCCTCTCGACTTGGTTGGCCCGTGTGTGAAGCGCCCCTAAGTTACTCTAGAGGATGTGCCTTTTCTTCCTATTGTTCCATTTTTGTTTAGGGCCATAGAGTTAAATGTAGAGGAAAGTCTTGTAGCATCTACACAAGATATTGAAACCTTTGCAATTCAAATACTATTTTGCTCTTTTTGAAGTTTGGAATTGTCATTCATTTGCACTATTCTTTAGTTCAAAGAGACTTTATAATTAAATGTATACAGTTCTTAGCATTCATGAAAAAAAGAAGTAACTAGAAATGAAGTGTTCTATGACAAATTATGGGTAAATTATATCGTAAAGCATAGGAGCCATTATTTGGTGTTTTGAAGTGTAGCTTTGAACCCAAACAAGTTTGACTTAGAGAAATAATACATTGCATCTCATCTCAGGGAAATCACTCCTTGTAATTTAAGGTATACACATTAGTTAAGAAGGTATTTGATGTGGGGCTATTTACTTTAGTTTTTGTATTTAAAATGATTGTAGTTTTACATAAAAAGCTACAAGGGACATATTTTCAATACCCTATGTTTTTTGTAAATTCATTCATGCAAGTTTTTAAATAAGGTTATCTTACATATAAAATTAAATGTTCAAATTTTCCCGCATCCTCACTTTTTAACAAAAACTTTCCTTTCCTACCATGGAACCAAGAGCAATTAATTCAATTCAATTCAAGTGTCATTAATCAAGTGGCAGTTTTTGACTCTTACAAGCCAATTGCCCATTGAATGGACAATTGAAAATTTGGATAGGTTCCTACAAAGTCAATTTGGGTCGGATGTTCATGGAATTTTGACACAAGGTGTGAATATATGGGTGATTGCAAGAAACTCTTGTCCTATTTGTTGCATTTTTTTTTGGGACCATTATAACTTTTGTTGTAACTTTTGATTTCTAGGTTCAATGCCAAAACCAAAAAAATTCTTCCTAGATATCTTAATTGTAGTTGTATCCCTTATTTTTTAGAAATTAAAAAAAATCATTTTATATTTAAAATTCAATTTTGTTAATCTGTCACACATTGATGTTTAGGGGTTTTTAGTACTATTGAGGAATTTAAATTAATGATTTTTAGTTGAAATTTCTATGGTATATTTTCCTAATAGGTAGACATGTTCCTACCAAAGATCGTCTAAAAATACATTATTTTATAGCCTCTACAATTGTGCAAATAGGCCTCTCTTATGCATGCATTTCTAAACGTAGAGATGGTTTTGACTTCATTTTTTGGTCATATCTCATCACCTAGAAGTCCTCCCAAATGGCCAATTTTTAGTTTTGTTCAAAATTATTTTTTCTATTTTCTACAATTTAAAATGTCAAGAGATGTATTTTTCGGGACAACCAAAATCCCCAAAATAGTCTTTTTGGTTGTTCCAGAAAATACATCTCTTGACATTTTAATTTGTAGAAAATAGGAAAAAAAATTGTGAACAAAACTAAAAATTAGCCATTTGGAAGGACTTCTTGGTGATGAGATTTGACAAAAAAAATGAAGTCAAAACCATTTCTAATGTTTAGAAATGCGCACACAAGGGAGGCCTATTTGCACAATTGTAGAGGCTATAAAATAATGTATTTTTAGACGATCTTTGGTAGGAACATGTCTACCTATTAGGAAAATATACCATAGAAATTTCAACTAAAAATCATTAATTTAAATTCCTCAATAGTACTAAAAACCCCTAAATATCAAAGTGTGACAAATTAACAAAATTGAATTTTAAATATGAAATGATTTTTTTTAATTTCTGAAAAATAAGGGATAAAATTACAATCAAGACATCTAGGAAGAATTTCTTGGCTTTGGCATTGAACCTAGAAATCAAAAGTTACAGCAAAAGTTATAGCGATCCCAAAAGAAACGCAACATAGTAGTACAAGTGTTTCTTGCAATCACCCATATATATTCCCTTAGTGATCTTAGTATAATTTTTTTCTAATTGGGTTTCCAAATCAAAAGTTATGCTTTCAAAACTTTTTTGGTAGCTTAGGCAATTTAGACATCTTTTAGGCATCTTTTGCAAAAATGCTCATAATCTTTCAAAATTTTGGCATGCTATATGTAACTAATAAAATATGGCATATAATTGTCTAAAAGAATTTAGTTCTTAAACCAAATTCTAAGAGGAGTCAAACTTTGTTAGCTATACTAGGATGACTTCAAGAAAAAATATTTTCTTCTAACTTCAAGCCCTATTATCTTGTAATCTGTAATGTCAATTTCTTAAATTTTTCCACATATTCTGAATGTTTTTCTTAAATTTTTTCCATTTGGATTTCAAATAAAAAATTTCCTCATTGCACAAGAAATCATCAAAAAATGAGTAATATATTACCAATGCACTTTACCTCCTTTCATTGCAGGTTGATTTAAAGTAAGCTAGATTCCATATTCATTTTTGAGTTTTTTTCATGAATGAACCTAACAATATATATTTATGAATGGTCAAAATCATCATTTTTTATAGAGCAAAAATTTTACTCATAGAGGGCTCAAAGTCTCTTTACTCTATTTTGCAAGATTGAAAAAAAGTTTTTTCCTTTTCACTTAAAAAGATATAATCTTTCAATCCACATGATCAAATGGACTGAAATTTTTCCACACATTGCCTTCATTGTTTAATACATTTTTATACAACTAGAATTAAAAAATATATACTATTTTGGACAATGCATCAAAAGTTGATAGTTTTGGACTTTTTCTCTTCTAGAGAAACCTCTTCCCTTTATGGGTTAACAACAAGTTTACCATTGGACACTTCAAAATCCCTGCTGAAGCTATTTCATGAACATTTCATTCACTGAAAGTATATTTTTAACATATATGGCTTTAAAGATTGAAGTTAAACAATCTATAATCTCTATCTTTATATTGCATAGTTTTTACTTTGTTGTGCACGTGATGTAAACTTCCTTACTTGTGCAATGTGACAATTTTTGTTACTTGTGATCAATGTCTTACAATTAAACTTAATTATATATATATACATACACTATCAATATTGTGGCACAATTTCAATCAACTACCTTTCATTGTAGATTCCTTTGATTGTGTTCATTTTAACATCCACATGAAATTATCTATCTACATCTATGTTCATTGTACTATTAAAAATTTGCACAACCCCTGTTTGTCAAGGCTAACTTTTTAATAAAAATTCTTACTACATGATGTTTTTACATAGCCTAATTTATATATAATTGACTATGTAGCATTTTATGGACCCTATAGTAGCCCTACATATTGTATAAATTTTTTCCCTTTTGAATTAAATGAACCCTATCTTTTAACTCACATAGTTTCTTAAAAATTGATAATGTTCTCCCCAAGCATCTCATGCATCTCATTCAACAAAAGAACACATTGAGAACTTGTAGCTACAAGACAATATCAAAGCAAGGTTGTTTTAGTTGATAAACAACAAGTTCCATAGCATTTTGACTCACAACTACAACTATAGTTGTTTTGTAGTCAACTTTATGTTGTCTAGCAGTCATTTTTAAGTCATATCATAGTCATTATGTACTAGTTTTCCAATCATTTTGTAGTTGCTATGTACTCCTTTTCTAATCACCATGGTTTGTTCTTTTCTAATTGTATTATAGTTGTTTTTTGCTCACAATGTAGTTGTTTTCTAGTTGTGTGAATAGTCTTTTTGTAGTTGTTTTGTAGTTGTAGACTAGTTGAATTCTAGTTGTTTAATAGTTGATTTCTAGTTGCTACTATAATTGTTTTCTAGTCAAACTCCAGTTGTTTTCAAGTTGAACTATGGTTGTTTTCTATTTGCTACTATAGTTGTTTTCTAATCAAACTCTAGTTGTTTTCAAATTGAACTATGGTTGTTTTTTAGTGAAATTGTAATAAGATTTAGGTAATGTCCGACTAGGCTTTGACAAAGTAGACTCTATGAAACGTAGAGTTGTCTACATTGACAACTCTAATGAATATTGGATGTAAAATACCTCATGTTAATTTTGAATGACTACTTTGTTACGGTTCTATAACCTTGCACTTTATTCTATGACTACTCTGCAACTACAACTATCCATAACTATAACGATTTATACGTCCGAGTCGGTGCAAATAGAGAAGATTACAATCACAGAATAGTTGTATAGGACACTTAGTCACATATGAGTTGGTTGTGGTAAGCACGTCATTAGAAGATTTTTGGGGCCTCCAGATGCCTACAAGTTATCACAGCCTACGAATGCAAGGAATAGGTTTGGCGCAGCAGTCTGACGTGGCTGACACCTTGCCACGTCATTGATCATATTTTATTTTTTTTAAATTTTGCATTTGGAGACTATTTTTTTTTTTTTTTTTTTTATGAAAAAGAAAATTCTGACAATGGGCCATTCCCCTTGTTGTGGAGAACAATTGTGGGGGAACAGGCTCGAAACAAGCTTCTGGACCCCCCAAAACTCTTCTAATGATTTCTTTTCATGAGTGTTATATATAATAACAATAAGAGATTAAATTGAAAAAACTAGGAAGGGTGCTAATGGCAAGGATATTCCTTGTGGCAATAAAAAACTAAAAAAATGAAACCCATGTATTTGGAATTCAACTATAATGATTTCAATAAAAAGAGATAATGAAAGATCTAGGGTAATTATAAAACAACTCCTAATTGGCTTTTATTTTTGCATTCATGTAAAACTAAATTGTTATCTTTAGAAACTTGTATATAAGTTCTTTTTGAGTAAATTTTTATATATCTTATCTTGAACAAAAACTAATATGGCTCACATTACATTATTAGAAGCATATCCAAATTTTGATGAATTTATAGACCAATATTAAAATTAAAAACATTTACTTAACTATGAAGAAAATTTCTTAAGAAGAAGAATGTAGTCCCTATAGCTTTTACAATATGAAAAAAATACAGTCATAGGATCTTTATTTTTGAAATTTTTAATTCTTTCCATCTCTATATAAATTGAATCATATAGCATGAACTTTGAGGTGTAAAGCTAGTCACATTGCTAAAGAATTGACAAAATTTGTTTTTTTATGTACTTGGATGTATTTCAAACATACTCTATCAAAAATGGATGTTGTATTCACAAGGTTCTAAAATTAATTCTAGAACATTAATAAATATTCATGCATTGATTGGTGAATTCTAAATTTAAAAAAAAAAATAAGTATAAGGAATTTGTTTGGTACAATACACTACGGTTTTTATATTACATTGCATTAGTTTTTGTTGTTATCAAGGATTTTCAAATCATCGAAGCATCACTCATGAAAGTAGGACCTACTAGATTTTGCAAAAAAGCATATTTGTATAAATACTCTGGATAATATTTCATTAGATTTAAATAAAAATATTTAAAACAAACCATTTTATAAATGACCTATCCAAGTCACAAGACTTATAAATGCACTTTAAAAATTAAACAAGCAAATAGAGAAAGGCAAAGAATTGAATGTTGAGCATAAATTTATTACACATAATTATATGTTACATATATAAATTGATAATATAATCTAAGTTGAGTATTCAGATGGTTAATTCTTTTGAATTAATTTCAATACTATAATTTTGGAATTTTAATTTTGATTTATTTTAGATGATTTGAAATTGTAGATGTGATTTGTATGAGAATCTTTATAATTATGTCCTTTATAGGTCATATATAAAATTACAAATGGACCTTGTACACCATCAAAGTATTGTCATTGTTTAGCCAAAGTTTTATTAAACAAGAGGTTTCAATACTCTAAAAGATCTAAAAGATAATTCATATAAGCAAATTAGAATTCTAACCTTGAGTTTGAGGGTTGCTATTATGTGAGCCTAGGAGTGTGAGTACATGAGCCTACTAACTTGGGGGATGCACCCTATAGGATGTTCAATGATCATGTGTATTCAAGACTTTATTATAAGGGGGGGATGTAAGTGGATTTTGCAAATTTAAAAAGGGCTATTTTTACCAAAATTTTCTAAATTCATCTTATTTCATTCATCCTATCTTTTATTTAAAAAAATTTCCTATGCTAGTTTTGGATACCTTATGTTCATTAAAAATAAAAAAATTTTGTATGCTTTTTACAAATAGTTGATGAAGTCATAATTGATGGAGTTTTCAAGTTGAAGGTGTATTTACACATCATGATAGACTTCACCCCTAAACAAGAATTGAACCATTTGAAACTGGATTCAAACAAATACGACTATCAAACACCAATTAGATTAAAACAAAACCACTTTCAAATACCAATTGGACATACGACATTCAAATATTATCACATTCAAATACCAAGTGGATTTGTGAAAAATTGTAATACATGCATGTGTTTACAAATACAATGCATAACATTTACAAGGATGTCAAAATTAAAGGTTGCAAATGGAAGAATCCAAGATTTAAGTTTGAAAATGCAATAGCAAAAAAAATGTGCAACATGATATGGAGATCCTAGATAGTGAAGAATACTACAAAAATGGCAGCCTAAGAAAATGATTGTGGTGAATAGGAAAGATGTAATGCAACTTGCACAATCCCAAAGGGCATACATAATGGAAAACAATGAATAACATTAAATTGAAATGATAAATGAAACTAGTCAGAGGTTTAGGCATACATTTGAAGGTCTTTATTACTTCATTGCAATCTGTGTATTATCCAAACATTAGGCAAGTCAACTTGCCCATCTCCCTTGCAAACCTCAATTTGGAATTGCCATCCTTTAGAAAGAATAGTTTGGAATCAATGCAACTTCCAAACACCCAACTTTCCAAGTGGCATCCCCTAAAGGTTTATGGGACTTCAAACTCTAGATTCCAACCTTGTAAAGACGTTCATCTACATTCGTCCATACCAAATCCAATCATAAGTACCGCATGTCTAAACCCTAAACTATTCCCTACAACATTCATGACACAATTTCACCCGTTTGCAAAAATCCTTTGTTCTAGGGTGCACTAAAATGGCAAAACTGGAATCCTAACTTTTTCAAAATACAATCTCCTTGAACCCAACAAAACATCACCTTAAGCCACTTAGTTCATCCACATTCTAACCACAATTTCTTTCACTACCACTACATTTTGATATCCTCTACAATACGTAAGATTCCACCTTTGGATGCTTCTCCCACTTACACTATTTTTTTTAAGTTCAAATTTTTGGGAAGATTATTATATTTGTTCTTAAATATTCAAATTTTTGGAGGAGATTTTTGGCAAGGCTCCTTAAGAAAAAAAATGTATAAATTTTAGTATTATCCTCTGTCTTTCATTATTTATAACTTCAAAAAAATCCATTATGATGATGCTAATTTACTTCAAAAAACTGTTTAAAATTTAGGATAAAGGTAATTAAAGTGATCTTTTATTTGATTGCACACTAACAATTAAAAAAAATGGATAGTATCAATACTTGTATTATAGGTGTTTATATTATAAAAACCTTCAATAATTATAGTGTAATTATAATATAGATACCTATATTATAGGTGTAAATATTATATGCACCCATATATATACTAAAAGCTCACATACTCTCATTTTCATGCTCGCATACTAGCACCATTGACTTGGGTTTAAATGTTCATAGATTTAAAAGATTTGTCCTTGAAATTTGCAATAATTCCACACTCAACATTTCATAAATTGTTGAGGCACTAGAAACGTGTTTTTCTAATTTTAGAGTGTATAATTTTGTATCTTGTGACCTCTTCACACTCATTTAGGGTTTATGATTTCTAGTATAAAGTAAAAAATTCAAATTTAATCATTCAATGTAATAGAGGTTCATACATTTTCTTTGAGGTGAAAAATGAGGGGCAAAGCTCTTCCCTTCATTGAAAGGTCATAGCACTTTTCTGGAAGGATCCAGCAAGTGGTGAGGATTGATAACTAAGATAAAGATGGAATTACATTAACAAGGCTTCAAAATTGTCATTTAGGATGGGTGGATAATTAGCGGATACAAAAATTAGGATGTTCAATCTAACAATATCAACATTGTAACCTACGGATGTTATAATGCCACAATTACAATTGGCATTATTAAATAGTATGCCTGTGTAAAAAATAGAAAAGATCATATTAAATAAACAATTTAGTGTAGTAGTCCTATGAGCTAGCCTTCTATGGGAGTCGGATTTATTTGTTTTTTCCCATCTATAGCAATAAATGTAAAATCCATCCCTATTAGAAACCATTATTTTGTATTTTGTGATGTCTCTTCCCTAACTTCGGCTCTTTAATTCCAAACATCAATTCAAAATTTCTAAATGTGATCATTTATAGCCAATAATATGAATACTACATTTTTTCTAATTTTTCCAAGATAAACTTTCAAGTAAAACACTTTATAGATGTACACTATTAATATGTGATGTAGAATATTGTGTTACAAATCAATTTATTGTATCACTCTAAAATTAAAAAATTTGCACTCTATAGTTGTAAAGCTAAAAGTTCAATTGGCAATAAAAACAAGAATTTTAGGAATTTTTCAAAATTTCAAATTGGAATAGAAACTACACATGACAGACTCTGTTTCATTAATTAGATTGAAATTCAAAAAATATTGTTTTCATGACTAAAATTCAGATTAAGATAAAGGAGTAGAAGTTGCAAAGGTAAATGATCCACTAATTTTCCATTTTCTTATATATGAAAGTAAATAACTATTGCAAAGAAGAGATATCCAATACCATTCATTGAAAATGGATTCAAGCAACTCCCTTTGAATGATTTGGATGAGAAAATGTATTTTTTCCATCTTTGAGGCTTTTCTAAAATCATCTAAAGGAAAAAAAATATTCACTTAGGCATTTCAAGATTAACCTTACAATGCTTGAGAAGCCAATTCTTTCTTTAGATACCATTCAAAGTCTCTTAGAGGATAAAAAATAATAATTTTTCATCCATGTTTGGGTTGGGTGGTCCTCATACTCTTTTTTATGTCATCATAGAGTTCTTGCATATTTTTGAATTTAAATATATGCAAATTTGGCAATTTTTAGCTCTTTGATCTAAATTTGAATTTTTCCAACGATAATGATCATTTTTGAATTTGACCCTAATGATTGAATTGAAATTAATCATGTCTAGTTTCTACTCCAATTTAATTTTTTTGAAAATTCTATTCCAATTAGAACTTGGGGTCAATTACCACAATATATTAAAATTCTATTTATAGTATGATTGAAAACTTTAGTTTATACTAGAATATCCTTCCATATGATATACACTTGTTATGAAAATTTTAGATTCTTTTGTACTAATTTTGTATTAGATATGAATTGTCTTCACTTTTACTTTACAAAAATACACAGTAACTTTAAATCTTCATGAAATAAATTGAAATTTTCATGACTTACAAATGAGATGTGATTTCATCTTTTTAAAATTAAATATGAAGTTTTATTGACCATTGTGACAAAATAGAGCATAAAGTATGAAGAAGTTTGAAGTTTTGAGAGCATAGGCTGTAGTCATATTTAGGATTTGTTTTAATTTAGTTTTTAGCAAACTCCAAGAAGCTCTACAAAAGCCTTGGGCATTTAGGGGTTAACTCCCAAAGGACATTTTATATTTAGTCTTGGTCAAACTTCATTAGATTTCTACATTAGAACACACATTTTAAAAATTTGACATTTTTCACATGTGGTAATATATGTCTAAAATTTAATTAATTTTTTTAATAATTAACCCCTAAATGATTTTGACTAGGTTTTCACCAAAACCACTCCAAAACTGCTATTTCTAGTACTAGTACCAAATTTTAGGAAAAAAACTATTTTTTGACACATGTGACTATAGAATCTTGTAATTTTTTGGTTTGAAAGAGGTGTAAATTTTTTTGGAAATTTCCACCATGTAGATTGCAAGATATTGGCATTTGAAGTGACAAAAATCTTTTTTTTGGCCTTGTGTGAAAAATTGGGCAACTACACTTCATAAGGTCACATTTGTATGAAAAAATGTCTAAAATGGTAGTTACTATTTGAATTCATTGTTCAAATTAAGTTGATTACATGCTTGAAAAATTTCAAATCATTTGGAATCATACAATATATAAGAAAAAAATAAGTAGAAAGAAATAGAGAATTATTGAAAATACTAAATTGTTAACAATTTATTTATGGAATTGAAAAATGCCAATTCCAATGGTTATAATGTTGTAATAAACAATCTACATCTAATGTTTTTATTTTTTTTCCAAAAAGATTGAAAATTGAGTTAAATAAAAGACTTTGAAGTTTGTCTTAGAATAGAGATTCAATAATGACCTTCAAACTCCTCCAAACTAAAATTCCTCATAACTTTTGACTCATTGATCAAAATGGAATGATTCAAAGCTTTTCAAGTATATGTAAATCTAAGAATTAATTTCAAATTTTAATTTCTTAAAGAAGTTTTTTTTGTTGCCCAAATTGCTTGATGAGTAGTGAAAGTACATATCATCTATAAATTTTTAAAATTGTAGTAAAAAATTATGAAAATTGTTGGGCCTTAAAGCAACTCCTCGGACCTATATTGTATTAAAATTTTCAAAGAAAAAATAAATAAAAACTCCATTTGTAGTGAGATGCCCAAAATTGCTATATTGCCAAAAAATACAATTTAGGCATTTAGGAGTTAAAAACATCACATTGAAGTTTGTATTATTTAAAAAAGGTTATTTGAAAAATCATAATAATTATAAAAATGCTTAAAATAGTATAAGATGTTTCTAAAAATAGAAATAATAATGCCAAACATCATGGTATAATTAATGTACTCCTTGAGCTCATATCAAGAGAAATTTGGTAGAAAAAGATCAAAAGTGATGTATCTTGAACTTTCAAGATGTGATCTTCAATGTGTCACAAAAATTTCAATTTTCACAATCTTGAGAAAAATTGAAATGGAATAAAAATTAGATTATTGGAGCTAAATTTTCTTAGTTAATCTAAAAAACATTTAAAATAAAAAATTATGTGAAAATTCAACAATTTGACTTTCAATTTGCTCATAGGACTTGCAATGTCCTTTAATCCTTAAAAGACAAGCTAGTCACTCTAGATATCATCTGTTTTGGTACAAAAACAAATGATACAAAAAATGCAAAAGTACTCATTGGAAGTCAAACTACTATAGATGACATTTCCTTTTTACACACAATTTAGAGAATGAATAGTTGCACTTTTGTCTTGCATTGAGAGATTCTTTATCATTTACAATGTGGGAATGTCTTTAATGTTGTTTATGGGTTAAGGTTTAATGTATGTCAATTTAAAGACAAATTGGAGTTATTTCTTTGTTTATTTTCAAGTTTGGCATACATTAATTTTTTAACCCTTTAACATTGTTGCAAACACTAAGTGTCTAATGGATAACAAAGGATCCTTCTATGTAAGATAGAAGTGCAAATGTTCATCTTTGAAGTTTTGTGTGATAAAAGGGAGATTTTGCACTATAATTTGACCTACAATGAGTGCTCTTGGGTTCTTTGAACCCTTATACTATGCATGGGGTCTTTGTGAAAATCATTTGTTTTGATACTGTGTGCATTTTTGGGTTAAGAGAATGAAAAAGCACTTGTTGGAAGTCAAGCTACTATAGAAAGCCTATTATTTTTCCCACAAAATTTAGAGGATGAATTAAGTAAACTAACCTATAACAAGCAGAATGGCTAGTTTGCGAAGTTCACATTTTTGAAAAAAACTAAATTTTTTTCCATATAAAGATAAACTTAAAGAATGCAGAGGGCAATTGAATTTTATTGTTTGGACAAATTATCAATTTGTTATAAATTTTTGAACTATATAGCCCTATTGGCCTAAAATAGTCTATAACTACTCCAAAATTACCACAAAAATACTTATAATGGTCATTTGACGACCTAAAGCAATCTCAAGATTTTCTACATGGTTACAATATTTTCTAACATGACCATGACATAAAAGAATAAAAGAAATTAGTTATTGTAATGAGTTTACATTAGAAAGGTAGAAGGTCTTAAAGCAACCACTAGTTACTCCATCACCATCACCCAAGGCATTGATTTTGGCCATTGACCAACCTAATGAAGTAATAATCTCATTTATTAATAAAAATCTACCCTAGATTGATGTAAGATTGTACTGGGTGGTTTTTTCATGTGTCTGCAATAAATAATTTATTTGTCATGGGTTGGTTTACCTTGGTTGTACTTTTGTCCTATACAACAAGATTCTTTATCATTCATTGACCAAAAAATGTCCGCCACCTTGTTTATGGATAAGTTAAGCAATGATTGGCATGGTAGCAACAAGGATGATTTCCACTGTGATCAGCCCGGCGTTCAAAGGTTAATTTTTTCTGGGGAAGTGGAAGAAAAGTCATCGCACAACATAAAACAAGGAATCCTTAGCCTTGACTTGTCGGCTGGCCCACAAAATCCTATTTTTGCAGACATCTCCTGCACCCCACTACGAAACATCGTAAGATTTAATTCAGAAGGCCCACCCCAGTGCATTGGATTTGAAGACCATCTCTTCCACACTTGAAGACGCCGGAGCTTCAGTTCATCATATCAGTGTGCCAAGCAATTTGCAGACCTTGGAGTGTAACACGCCACGCGACGGAGTAAGCTTTTGGTTTTCCAGGTTGTTTGCACACAATAATTGCTAGAGCAGATGTCTATCGTCACTTATCTAGCCTATGAACGTCATCTAATCGCTTTTTCCACACTGCAGCCTGCTAGATTGCTTGGTAGAACGACACATGTCCCGCCAGTGTTGTGTTTAATACGTACCTTGATTGTAATTGAGCGATTCGGTGTGCCCACCGACAGTCTCAAAAAACATTTGGATGTTCGGTTATCTAGATTTACTGACCGATTGTGCAGATGGAAGAATCCACTGGGGAAATAAGCTACTGTAATGAGCCAGTGAAGACATGATCGAATCTAGACATGTCCGTGGTGAGGTGCTCGTGTACTTACCGACAGTGCTGGATCGGAAACCCTAACTTTGTGTTCGTCAATGTTTGCCATCGCCTAGTGTTGGCAGATTGTTGCGAGGTTGAGGGTGGTGGCAGGGAGTTGAGCAAGCCATGGAGCTGCCTGGTCGAATACTGATGCTAGTAGTCTGTTTCGGCGTTTTTCTGGAGCATATTGTCGCCCAAGAGTCGGGAGGGACTGCAGCGCAGCGTGCGGAGCAGCTTCTGAATCAAACAGAACTTAATGTTCAGCGCTTCGTGAAGGAAGTCGAATTCAATTCTAGGAATTCTTGTGGTATGGATCCCTAAACCACGCTAGAAAATGTCTAGACCCAGTAGAGATATTCTGGAATTGTGAGCTGCTGACTCTTTGTCGGTATACTTGTAAGGGGCTATCGAAAGTATTCCAGAAATTGGTGACCCTAATTAAATATTTAGTTGCTGGAAAGCTTCCTTTGGGGGTTGTTATTGGTTTTTGTTTTGCTTTAAAATAGGGTTGAAAACATTTTTTTTCCATGGACACTGTCAGGTGAAGCAGAATTTTACTGCATACTGTGATTTTGAGGGATCTCATCGACCTTTGGTTTTATGAATCCGCTAAGGTCTTCTAGATTTCAGATAGAATTTTCGTTGCCTTTGAAACCCTACAGAAGGCCGGGTCTGCAACGCGGGTCCTCTATAGTTCCTGACCTAAAGCAAGTGAGTTGTCCAGAAATTAGGGTTTAAGTTGGGCAAATAGTTGGTTTGAAGTTGTGGCGTAAATTGTTCCTCTGATGGGAAGTGCAGCTTGGTTGAGTAACTGTAATGCGACCTCATCCTGTAGCCGCCTTTCATGTCCCCAGTTCGCTACGAGAGAGCAATTTTCCCGCTATGAGTGCCAGGAGGTTCTGTACAACTCCAATTGTAAGAACAACTGCTCACGGAGAGCCTTTGACTTCTCCCGAAGTTTCATACGGTTAGTTTTTAATTTCACCAGTGCTTATTCAAGTCTGTTTCTGTCTATAGAAGCTGTCGAAACTCGTTAAACCCAGTTTTTTTAGGTTTGTTACCGCATTGGGCACAATGTGTGATTCTCCTTGCGTTACAGTAAAAAATTATCCCTAATTTAGAGTTTTATAGTGTGATTCTGTAATTGCCCTCTTCTGCGGGAAGTTCTAACACCCCTAATGTGATACAGAATGCGCGCTGAATAGTTGAGTGAGGAGAATCTCCATCTCAGTACATTTACTTTTATTCTTTTTGTTTTTGAATCGCAATCTTGATGCAGTGTTGCTGGACTGAACCGCTACAATATTAGTGACGGACATTTAGAAGGAATTTGTGCTCAGAGGAATTTGGACCCCTTCTTCAGCACTCTCTCCAACAACACTGACTTCATTCGGCTGCTTTTCGGATCCGTGGATGGCACCACCCGGATTTTTCCAGGAGCGGTAATGTTTTTAGAAAACTCATGCTGAAACTGTTCCCTAGGTGGCGTCACTTTGGAGTGGCACAATAGGACACGCTGTAAGACGAAGGATCCCTTTTCACTGTAAGCATTTAGAATATATAGGGTTTAGGGTTTTTGCGGAGAATTGTGTTTCTGTGGAGAGATCACTTTGGAGACGAGCAATCCTGAGCACGAATTTCAAAGTGGTAGATTGTAGACCACATTAAGTGACAATAGACAGTCCCAGTCCTACTCAAAAACCAGTGGTCATGGACATCGAGTCCAGTCATGCTTACTCCGCTTGCTAGTAAGCCAAACAAAGTGTATGAATACAGGACTTGCTGCTCGTAATGATTTTAGTATCCTCTATTAATTTCTAGAAGTTTTGAATTGGGAAATGGGAGGATGTCATGTGCAGGATGAAGTCGATTGCAGCATCTATGATCCTCGAACTCGACCATGGTAAGTCCCCGGGAAGACACCGCAACTCCTGAATTAACAGCCCCCAATTAAATTCACCCATTCCATGTGATAATACCACAAAGCTCACTGTGGTAAGGTAGAAATACTATTTGCGTTGCTTTAAGCCTTTTAACCAATATGGAAGAATATGCTGCCTTTGGGAGATTTCTCTAGAGAGCTTTGGAGAGATATTCTTGGTGTAAGAGTTGAACTCACTTGAGATTGTTTTTTTTTAATCACTATGTATGTTTTCTTATGTTTTCTTATGCAATTTCAAAGTGAATGGTTTTGGATCATTAGGAGCCTAATTGTAGAATACCTATTTGGATTCAAAGATTAGTGACTATAGCTATGATTTTGCTTATTCTTGCTTAAAGTATGTTAGAGTTGTGTTAGTTCTTAGACATAACCCTCTCTTTCAAACTAGATCAAGACCTTTAAATCTTTGAAATTTATTGCTTTCTTAGAGAGTGTGGAAAGAATGGAGGTATTATTCGAGACCGCCCTCCCATGCAACAACTATGAAAGTAAAAGGAGGATTGTTGTTTTTGGCATATATAGAAATTTGGTTGTAGCAAGAAGTAATAGGCTCACTAAGCCTTGGCATTTACTTCAAGGCTAACACCCTACTAATGAGGAGGGGTTTTGTTTCCCCCATCAAACTAGATGATTGTGCTTAGTTATGAAAATGAGAAAGAGATGGTTATGAATAGATGAATTGTGTATAAGGTAGAACTACCCATTACCAAATAGATTTGCAATCTAGGTACTTTGGAGAAGCTATTTATGAGCTTTCATATTTTTCAGAGATTGAATTGTTTGAGAGAAGTCAATTGCGAAAAGAATGAAGACATTTTGACAAGAATCAAATTTTTTGTGATTTTTCAAAGTTGAAATATAAAACTGTAAGTAGACCCTTGTTGAAGCATGATTAGACCATTGTTGAAGTGTGGGCTAATGTGTTCGCTCTCCAATGCATTGCCATCATGATAATGGATTAGTAAGATTGTGGTAATAGATGGGACTAGTGATGGAAATGGGAGGAACTTGTAGGTGGCAAAATTGGGTAAATGGTGGTATTGGGTAGTTCTACCTTGTATAAGTCAATTAATATTGGTGACAAGATTATGTCCCTCATGGTTTTGTCATCTTCTACCTTAGTCCTTACATTTTAATTTGCATCAATTGGGAAGGATCATTTCTTGGTGGTGGTGATTTGGGTACAACTATTCATCTTTTTTCAGGTATCTAACATCAACAAAAGTAAAGAAGGCTGTTATGGTACTTATAGATCGAGGGTCTACAATGACTACAACATATTCAGCCACAAACAATGACAACCGCTTGGGAGGAGCATTTGAAATTACAAACGCTTTCTTGAATACTACCACTCAAGATGATTATGTTAATATCTTCTTATTCGATCATAAAACAGTGGAACCACTCTCTGAAAGAGCAGTAAGTACTATTTAACCACCTATCCCAAACTTTGTTGCTACTTTTTTTTGACTCTCAATCAAAGGGGTAGACATCAATTTTATCTACACAAGCTACATCTACAATGAAGAAGGTTGTATTTGTTATTTGGGTTAAATTTCTAGTTAATGGCACATTTGGTGAAATATAAATTTAGATTGCCTATGTAAATATTTAGGAAGTTTCCAAATGTCCACTTGGAACTAGATCTATGCAAGTCTTAGACTTGAGCTCAAGATTTTTAGCTATAGAATTTAGGTTTTAAGTGAGAAACTAAATAGTTACCTACTTGAAAATTCTAACTTTTTAGCACTAGGTTGCACAATTTTTCGAAACACAATTTGTCAAAATAATGACTATGACCAATCACATGGGCTTAAGGATTCTCTAAATACAAGATGGAGAACAGAAATAGCTTGATGTGCTCTTTTCAAAGCTAGAATGCCAAGAATTTTTAGTTCTGGGGATGCACTGATTTGGTTTCAAATGATGAGGAGAGTCTAGTATTTAGGATGGTTGTCTTAATGTTTTTGGATGCCCATCTAGAACCAGATCTTTAGTTGTCCAAGGTTTTGAACTTTGAATCAATGCTCCTTTGAGCAACTTGAAAGTTTGGACATTACTGTAACTTGGAACATGTCATTCTGACTTGGAAATTTGCTAAAATAACAAATATGAACATGAAGTCAGAAAGTGAGTAAGTTTTTTGAGTACGTTCTTCTTGTGTTTTTCTCTGCACATTTCTGTGCAATTGCTGTGGACCACAATAATTCTAAAGATGGTGGTCTGCATGAGTTCCAAATCTTGTCATTGTAAATTATGTCAAAAATTGCACCCTAGTCCATGATATGAAATAAGTTACCAAAGCCTCTTGTCACTTTTATAGCTGTGTCGATGGGCCACGACTTCTCCAGGTAACCTAACCAATTGTTGCCAATATTCATATATTTGATTTTGGCTCATGTGCAACACTCTTGACAATGTGCGTGCAGGTGAGAGTGACAGACCAAACTACGCACCCTGAGTTTGCGAATTTCACAGCTGATCTTGACGTGTCGAAACAGAACCCGGCCATCAACGTAGATATTGCATCTAATGCTACCAATGCCATCAACGTAGCAATTGCAAATGTAGGAAGTAACGCAGACATCACAAACGACTACCTCAAGGTCTGCACTTCTCCTCGCCCATCCTGAATTTTTGAAAGATTCTCAGTTATTTAGTTCTTAACTATATGCGCTACATAACCAGTTTGGGCTGAGGAGTCCAAGTTAAGTCAGTTATCAGATATGACCCTCTCCTGTCACTTTGATTGTCACATGGAGCAATGGTGGTGGAAAGGGGGAGGGTGGTTTAGAGTCATAAGCGCATTTTCCCCACATTCTTTGAGAGAGCTTTAGATTTCAAAGATTTGACCCGTCTTGGTCCTGATCTAGTTTGGAGGAAAAGATTATCAACTCGGGCCTTGCGGTCCTTGTTTGGTAATCTAGTACATAACCCTCTCCTCCAAACTAGATCAGGACTGTCATGCATTGAAGATCTAAGGCTCTTAGCGAGTGCGTGAAAGGATGGGGGTATGACTCTGGATCTTCCTCTTTTCCCAACTGCAATGCAGCGTGTGGCGATGAATGCAACAGGAGAGGGTTGCGTATTCAGAGTTTGGGTTCTTAACGTTCTAATTTCGACAGGTGATACTAGTCATCACAGATGGCAAATTTGTGAACGCTACGAGAGACTCTCCATTACCTTGGGACTTGATCAAACGGAACAACATGAATCTGTTTGTGTATATGTACCCGCCCTCGAGCTCGACCTTCATTCCAAGTAACTTCAGCCAGCCATTCTGTGAGGCTCGAGGAAATTTTGAGACCCTGAAAGAAACCGCTTCTCAGAACCCGTTGCTGGCCTTGCGATCATTCTATTCATTCTTGGCGAACATTCATTCGAGTTTCATGGGTGATAAAATTGACTACAGCACTCAGTTTTCGGATTATGCCGAGGTGGATAACCAGACGTTCACTCTGAGCAAGGCTGGTATGTGATCCAAAGTTTGCAACATCATTTTATAAGACATGCTATTCAACTTCATGTTTGTTTCATTAATTTCAAGGGTATTTGGTTTGGAAATGACCAAATCGATTGATCATAAGTTGTGGGGAACTTATTTCAGATGGGGACAAATGTTTGATCCCTAGATTGAGGAAAGAACATTGTGTGTGTTGATAGAAAAGAAAATGTGGACGACTTTAAAGGACTTCCTCATGTATTGCGCTCAAAACCATGAACCGACTTCGCAGTTTAATGTGTGGAGATTTTCACTTACAATAGGCAGTTTTTGACAGCTTTCAGCGACAACAGGGAGCTCCTGGGGGTTGTGAGTGTTGGCCTATTCAAGACTAAGCTCCTTCAAGTTTACAATATTGATGGGGATGCAATTGAGGGTGCCGTGAAATTAAGATCAAATCCTGAGATTAATTTCAATGCATCCAGAGACCTCAACACTCCTACCTGCCTCAACCAGGTGCTTATCATGCCTCCTGGGTTTGTTTATCTCATTTTATGTATGATTGTTGAAATTATGCTTAACAGGAATCTATACCTGTCCTAGTTTTTAGAGCTTTGTGCAGATGAATAGGGCAGCTGTTTTGACGCTTATAATTGCGCCAATTAACGAAATCCACGATTGTGAGTCTAAGGGACTGCCGAGCAAACTTAGAACAACCACCTTGGGCACCCTGATTCTTCCTTAAACCAGCAGTTTGGCCTAAGGTGTTTGCAGGTCTTGCCAAAAATGTTATGCAAATGTTTTGTCTTATGGCTGTTTTTCTTTTGAAAATTTAAAATCTGATTTACTGTTGACCTGCAGACTCGAGCTATGTGCAACTCTTCTCCATCATACGCCAATATCGTATGTCCAAGCAGTTCAGAATATGACATCACGAGTCTCTCCCAGCTGAGCTGCTGCGGTGTCTGTAAAAACAAGGATGAAACTCCTGCTTTAAGAAAAGCAATAGGCATCGGGGTGGGTGTTGGTATTGCAGGGCTACTTCTATTATCTGCTGCTGGTTTCCTCTTTCACAGGAAATGCAAGGAAATGAAAGAATTGAAAAAAATTACAGATGCCAACATGCCATCTTACCCTGGATCCCCCCGAAGAGCCAACAGCACGCCTTGGTAGAGCCTCTAAGTTGTTTGTCTAGAAGTCGGTGAAAGCGAGATTCAACTCTTTGCTGTGACGTTAACATTTGGAGAATCTTTGTGGTGATTCATGTCTCTATCTTTCACCTTGAGCCAATTTTTCTGTGGCTGTTGCTCGGCCACGGTTAGCAGTCACTGAAGGGAAATACATTAGAAAATTGATCTTCCTTGAGCCCCTGTGACATTACAATGAATGGGCAAACACGGCACCTTGAGCCATGGCGCAAAAGATGTTTGATGTAAATTAATTATAGTTGGGCATTCTATTGGACAGCTCCTTGTTGAAAACACGATGGCCTTATCGCTGATCTCACTTCTCAAGTGTACCGGCAATACTTGTTCGACGTACCTCTGGTAAATGTGCTTGTTGTTTCGAAATCTTGTGTTTCTTTTCTAATTAGCATAACATTCATGAATAGGGAGTTTGGGGTCTCTCTGTGATGTCAATGTTGTATGAATAATTCGTGGTAATACAGTAGCCCACCATTCACAATTTATGGACAAGATTGCATTCAAAGTAGACTGGTATGGCCAGTGTAGCCTCTAAAATTTTGCACATGTATTTTGTATCAAGCGAAAAATCAAGTGCAAAAAATTTGAAGTTCAGTCGATTAATTGCTTTCTCACTTTAGCACATGGAATTCAAAGCTGACCTCTGGCCAATACAGCCTCTATATAGTGTCTGGATGTATATAAAGATACGTAATGTGAAAAGGCAATCTCCCTTCTTGTTCACAAATCAAATTGAAATCTCCCTAGTATGTTTTCAGTCATACTAGCTTGAAGCTAACTCTTCCACCTCTCATTTGCGAAAACGTCCCTCCAATCCATGCATTTTTCAGTACCAAGTCGAAATTACATTGTCAAACCCTGCTGTGACTGAGAACCAAGAATGTTCTTCCTTCCTTAGACCCCACTCTTCAGTATGGTTACGGAGCCTCTACATCAGCAGCTTGATCATAATAATATTATTACGAGTCATTGAAGCTCCCCGGGACGCCGCGAGCAATCAGCGCCTGTCGTTCCCTCTCCCTGTTGGCCTTCCCCTTCGCATAGTACTCAGGATCTTCCGCCTGCCAGTCGAGAATCGGGTACTCCACATACTCACAAGCCTTACAATCGGGACGGCACTTAAGCTTGGTGACAATATTCTTCAGACCCTCCTGAAGCTCTGCAGTGGAAGGCAGAGGGGGTGGAGGAACTCGCGGTCTGTTTGTATCATTGGTGGGCAGCAGCGATTGCCTCCTGGCGGCTGTGCGGGCAGACACTCTCTGATTAGAAGCTGGAAGCGGGGATCCAGCTGCAGCAGCATTCCTGGGCGACGTTTGCACCTGCTGTCTCCTTGTGGCTTTGCTGGCGGACATCCGAGCTGGTTGACGCGCTTGGGTGGGTTTGGTCCGAGTTTCTTCCACCCTGTTGCTGGTCCTCTCTTTCAGCTTCCTGAGCTCAATCATAGTCCACCAGGTCTCGTCAGTCTAAACCAGTCACTAAGTTCACGTACTAGTTCTAGGCAGTCTAAACGCATCCAAGTGCAAGTCACGGATGATATTCAGTATGAGCAAGTAACTGGACAAGGATGGGAGCTAGATCGAGCACTCACCCTGCGACCTCCTTTGAGTTCGTAATCTCCAATTTCTCATTGCCTTTTCTGGAAATTTTTGCACGACCACTGCTCTCGCAAGGTGTCTCGTTCTCCCTCACAATTGTACTCAGATGCGCAAATTTCACTTTCCTAGGGGCCAGAGCTGGTTGCTGATCAGGTTCCTGAGCGGGAATCTCACTGTTGGAACCCTCCAAAGAAGGCAAAAAAGTTCTGAACTCTGCAAGAATATCGTTGCGGTCTGCAAACAGCGTCTTGGCCAACTTGTACACCTCGTCGATAGAATGGCTCTGTTTCTTATACAAGGCTAGAATCTCACGAAACTCCTTGATCTTTCCGATAGATTCTACCTTGCGCTTAAACATGATCCCTTGTTGCGACTTAATTAAATCTTCGGGAGGTTCCGTCGAAGGGAGGGTGATCCGGTACTCATCCGGAAGGAACATGTTGAAGCCCAGGATCAGACTCGTGTGGCTCCCGAAGAGCTCTTGTACGCGAATGTCGACGCCGGCATAGTCCACTTGCTTCCGTCGAACGTCCTCTATGAGCTCCAAGAACTTCTGGTAGCTCTCCGCGTCGTCCTTGAATGTCGCCTTCACTTCTTTCACGTACTTCTTGCCGGTCTCGTGATTGATCACTGGCTCGTCAGTCACTTGGTCATTCTCCGCAGAGGGTGTCACTGGCGATGATTCTCGCTGTTGTTTGGGCGAAGGTTCAGATGGGCCGTTTCCATGTTCTTCCCGCTCTCTTTTCCATTTCCTCAATGCTGCTGCCATTAGTATACGATTGACTATGACTGCTCGCAGTTTCGCGCGTACTGAGCTCTACTGAGCTCTACTTTTAGTTACCCTCGCATTAAATGTGAATCTCTTTTGCGATCTTCCAGTAGTAGATGCTTCGATCGCGACAAATCAACTGCGCAAATAAATGCTAATGAGCTAGCAACTCTCTGTGAAGGGGAAAATCCAAATCATTGGCTATGAACTAGATTAATTTCTGTCTTAGATTGCAATTCTAAGGTTCTAGGTTTCACTCAGGTGGATACTACTGAAAACTCATCGAAACTCATGAAAGTTAATTTAAAACCCTAGTTGAAACATATCTCATTGAAATCAACATCAAAAGAATATACTGGGATGTTACTTGTTTCAATCTCTCGATCGGTACGTTGGTTTTAACAACATCTTTCACACATGTCTTCTTCAATTCCCCATGTTAAACGTTGTCGGTTATTCTGCTTCAACACCGGGGTGAGCTTTAATTCAACTCCAAGCTCTCCCCAGGCTACACTCACGACGTACAGTTAATTCAGAATAAGGGATAAGCTGAGTCCGCCTACCTCATCCGCTTGAGCATGCAGCGAACGTCCAGTACTAGTTTCGCAAACCAGTAGTAGAAGTGTCGGGAGTTGACCGATGGATCCTCTCTCGCACCAAGCAGCAATAAAAATCTGAGTTAGCTCGTTGAAACACAACCACAGCGCAGAAAGCGAAGCAAAAAAAGCAAATCAATGCAGAACCAGAGTCTGGATCCGCCAGAGGCGAGGCCAAAGCCCGAGCACATCGACAACGAAGAGAAGACGCTAGCTATGAGCAACGAACTAACTGGTAATACAAGACGAATTGGTCGATGGGCGCTAACTTATATACCTTATTTCCCTCCTGACGAGATTAACTCCCAATGTGGTTCTTTTCTCGAGAGTGTCTTTCCTTTCATCGGACCCTAGCCTCCTACCGAGTCCCATGCATCCGGGTTCATCAGTACTGGCTCTGGACATGAACACATCTAGCTAACCACGGTAAATCCATTTCCTCTTACATTTCGTTAAATTGGTAGACTTTTTGGTGCCAAAATTGTGTCATACCTCTTGCCAAAGCTCTTAAAACTTGGACAAGTGAAGATTTACGTCCTGAAAAGTGCCAAAGTACTGGAATGCCGTCATTTCAAGGAAATTGACAGTTTCCGTTGCTTGTAGTGGCGGATATTTCACTTTTAGAATTATTTTGGAGCTCTGTGCACTTGTTTGTGCAGTTAATAACACAATGTTAGCGTCAGGATCGTGCCAATGTATAACGAATCACTTTGAGTGTGTCGATTAGTTGATGCTTGACTAGTTCTAGGGAAGCAGGATGTATGAAAACTCCTACAGATTCTTAAATTCATTGGCATGTGTTTGTTACATGAAGGTAGTTTGTGTCCAGGGTAAATTAAATAGGCTTTCCAATGCAGTAAGGAATAAGCGAATTGTTGCAATTTTTAAGTTCCCCACCAGCAACCAGCAACTGGAGTGCTGGACAAGCAAACCTCTCATCAATATTTTGCATGAAGTTTAGAATTGGGGGCATGCATTGCAATTGAAGGTTACATTCTTAACCCCAAAATGCCCAAGGCCTGGTTTGAGTCCCTAGAAATTTGCTCTAAATTGAACAAAAAGTCAACATCTTGATAAGTTTTATGACTGTATCAACCTTTTTTGAATTGTAACCGTACAAATTCAACTAGACATGTTAGAGATCATATAGGAAAAACAAACAAACAATATCACTTACAAGTTAGAAGATTATAATGTTTGACCATGAGGGTGTTAAAACTATGAAAAAATTTCAATTCACTTTTCACAAGTCAAACCTAAAAAGTTGGTGACCAAAAAAATATGAGGTTTAAGAGCTTAACATGAATAATCTCAATCAATTTATGGCTTCTTAAAATCTACTCTACAATTTTTTTAAATGAGTTTTGAATGTAATTTTTTCTTCAAGTCCTAGTGTATTTGAGGCTCATTTATAAAAGCTTTCAACACTACAAGAAGTCAAGATTGCAATGGGTACCCTTGTACAAAATCTTGAATAGAAAAATCACTATTCTTTATTTTCAAGATCATATTTTTGATGCTAAAACTAGACTTTAAGAAGAATCTTTCCAAAATATAAATTACTAAAAATAGCAGCTTGGTTAGGTTTTATTTAACTTCAAAGTTTTGCAAACACTAGATTTTAGTGCCTTGGGCATTTAGGGGTTAAACAATTTTTAAATATTCCATTTTGACAAATTTGACAACCCTAATTCATAGGGTTTTTTAATTCCTATTTCAACATGGATAGACTTTGGAGTAGGAGAAGTTGCATTGTAAGGGGTAAAGGGGCCTTGTAAGCACCACTATTGTAATAATCAATAATGAAACCAAAGTCAATTCATGTAATACATATCCCAATTTACCTCTTTAGTAGTAGTTTAGCTACAAAACAATGTAAACCCATAGTGGCCTAATGGGAGATTGGCATTATTGTAAAATAGATCAAGTGCTATATTGTTTAAACTTGTTATCATCTAAGAATAATTATTATGATGGTATTATCGTATTAAGAATTAAAAAAAAAATCAAGATCTCAATTTTAAAATGAATGTCATTTCTTTTTTTTAAAATGTTCTATGGGAACCTCAATTACCAATTTGAAATTTTATATTAAAATATAAGAATAAAATTCTAAGTGAAGTAATTCCAATACTTAGACATAAAATTGACAAAGCATAATATAATTTTTTGACTTGTAATAACATTTACTAATTATATATGCAAAAGCAGTAGAAGAATTTATACTTCGCGTCTACTCGTCTGCTCATTCACACAACTATCTACTTGGTGGATGGGTGGACAGTTGGGCAGATGCACTTATGAAAGAGCTCAAAACTTCATATGGCATTTGTGACTTCAATTTATGAAATTTGAAGGTGTATAATATACCATTGGAAGGTCTTCAAAATACCTTTTCAATGATATATTACATGCTTCTAAACTCTAAGAATTTAAAATGGCAAATGACAAATGAAGCCAATGAAAAGTGCATAGTGAGCTTCTGTCCTATTGTTTGCTTGGTTGTCCGTCATTTATTAAAACATTGGATTTTATAAAGTACGGGTTTTCTTTCTAAATTTTTCTTAATGCTACACATATTCAATGTATCATGCATGTATGAATATGTAATTCATATAAGTTTCTACGCATTTCAAATTTCAAATTCTATACGCGAAACCCTAACTCTAATCCTAAACCCTAATGCTAAATTTTACATTGCTCATAAAATTTTTAAAAATATTGATGCAATGTTCATCTATTATTTCATCTATTCATCAGTTCAACTATTATGCAACGTTCATCTATTATTCAATGTTTATAAAAGTTCCATACCAAAGGGTAAAAATAAAACTTACGCAAGTACAAATGAATTTGTCAAAAGTTATCATAAAATGTTAAATCGTTTTTAGTAGCATCCTCTAAGGCTCTAATAGAATAAAAAAATAATACAATCACTTGTGCTATGCATAGCTTGGTGTTTCAAACTTTCAATACATTTTTCAACAAACTTAAATAAATACTTTAAATTATAATTGCATATTCTACATTTGTACAATTGCAACAAAGTAATAGATGAACTAATAAACTAATGAATAGATGAACTAATAAACTAATGAATAGATGAAATAATAGATGAATTAATAAACTAATGAATAGATGAAACAATAGATGAACTAATAAACTAATGAATAGATGAAACAATAGATGAACATTCCATCAATATTTTTTTAAATTTTATAAGCAATGTAAAATTTAGCATTAGGGTTTCGGGTTAGAGTTAGGGTTTAGGATTTAGGATACAAGGTATAGAGTTTGCAATTTCAAATGCGTAGAAACTTATATAAAAAAATCCCATACTTTATAAAATTCAATGTTTTAATAAATGAAGGACAACCAAGCAAATAGTAGGGCAAAAGCTCACTATGCACTTTTAGTTGGCTTCATTTGTCATTTTCAATTTTCAATTTTTGGAGTTCGGAGGCATGTAATATATCATTCAAAAGGTATTTTGAAGACCTTTCCAATGGTATTTTATATGCCTTCAAATTTCTAAAATTGAAGTCATAAATGCCAAATGAAGTTTTGAGCTCCTTTATAAGTGTGTCTGCCCAACTGTGTGCCCATCCATCCATCCGCCAAGTGGACAGTTGTATGAATGAATAAATAAGTGGGCACGAAGTATACATTTCTAGCAATCTTAATTTTTGATTTGAGGCTTCAAACAGTCCACTCAGCCGTCTCCCTCTCCGCCAATCTACTATGCGGACACCCGGGCGGACAACTACTGTGATGCTGAAAGTGCATTTGCTGCAACTTTTTTTTGTCATTTGCGATCTGAGTTTTTAGAGTTTTGGAGCGTGTAATATACCATTGGAAAGGTATTTCTGAGAACTTTCCAATGGTATATTACACGCTTGAAAACTCAAAAAATTGAAATCACAAGTGGCAAATGAAGTTTTCTACTTTTTCATGAGGTTGTCCACCTAGTCGTCCGCCCGTCCGCCAAGCGCACGGTGTGAGTGTTTTCAACTCCCCCTATAGAGTGAATACGTGCACATAGGTCCTAGTGACAATTTTAGTAAATTCCAATGGGATTTTGCAGGTTTAGTGTTCTTTGGCCTTTCAAGCAATGGACACTTTATGTTTATGTTTTCTTAAATCTAATTATTCGTTTTTAATCTACCTAGTTTATTTAAGAGTTTAATTCTAATTAGCAAGTGAAATCTAATCTATTTTGGTAATTGGTAACTAAGCACTAGAAGATGATTGACCGTTCCCAAATGATAAAACAATTCAAATTTTGCAATTCCCAATGAAAGTTGTTCTATAATACTATTCTAAATTTCATCTACAAACTAATAATAGTAAATCTTTTCTAATTAATCCTAATTTTTAAAGTATGATTGGTTATTGGTTGAATTACTAATTCTTTAAGAGGAATCTCAAATTTTGATTTATTTTGGAAGAGTTCATCTAAAATAAAGCCAAACTTCATCCACCTTTTATTATTTTGAAAAGTAAGCAATTTTCAAAATAAAGATAGCTTTTGAACCTATAAAAGATTCTTGATTTGATTTCTTCTTAAAAAGACTCTTTAATGAATTTTTTTTTTAAATTTTGAATTCTTCTTCTTTAAATTTATTCTTAAATTTATTATGTTAGATTTTAACCTAATTTCTCTAATATTCTAATTTCTACTAAACTCGTTAGGTTCTTTTCAATAATTTCTAACTACTTGTTACTAATCCTAACTACCATAATTCTAGCTAATAAAATCCTACGTTGACTCAAATTCAAAGTTTTAAATGAATTGCAATTAAAAAAAAGAAGGAAAATAACATATCTCTCCTTTGAAGGAGTCTATCAATCCGTCCTCACGAACAACTAAATGGATCAATTCATAGTATCTATCCCCGTCCATGATTGTCTACGCCATTAAATTGAATTTTAGTCACTATTTGTATAATTTGGTTGGATGAGATAGTTATAATACGCTATTTTTCCATAATTTGAATAACCTCTAATTTTATTTTAGAAACTATTTAAATGCTTAAAACCATAAAATAAAATCAACTTTAATTGTTAATGGAATTTTTAGTTAATTGTTAATTAATTAAGTAGTTTTGGAAGTATTTGTTATTGTTTTGTTTTATTGTTTTGGCTTATTGGCCTAATAAAACAAATCCAAAGAACATTCAACCAACTAAATTCAAACGAAATCCTTAATTAATGACTAACTACCAAATAATGAATAGTAATGGGAATACCATCAATAAAAAAACAATAAAATGAATAGTGAAAAGAATAATTGACAATCTTCACATCTAATATGAATAATAATATTCTTACCTTAATAGTATTTTATTGCTTGATGACGTATTACTGTCTGTAATTCTCCTTAGAGTCTTCTTCTTCACCTAGCTTCCATCATTTGTTGTTAGTTGGAAATGGGGAAATGAGAGATGCAACAAGAGATGCAACAAGAGTGAGACAAGGTTAGAGAATAAAAGCTAAAAGATTTGTTGGTGGTGGCGAGCAACAGCTAGCCTAGTATTTGGTGATTAAACCAAACACTTTTTAGTTTGTTTAGTATCAAAGTTTGTCATTCACCTCAATTGATTTTGCAACCTAGATGCTCAAGTACCACCCCAAGTCTCCCTTACCGTCCAATATCCCAGCACCCTCTTGCTTAGGGCAAGCCTTGTGGCACAACACCAATGGCCGAACCCTCTTTTCTCATCGGAGCCCTAATAGGGCTTTGTTATCTGCATAGGCCTTTCCAATACCGCAAAGGGCTCTCGGCTCTCCTGATACTTGCATGGAGCAATCCCAATTGTTAAGGCTAGTCAGTAGTTGCTAACCCAATAGCTGTTGGCTAGCTTTTAAAAAATGAAATTTTTAATGGATAATAAACATTATGGTTTAATATATTCTACAATTTAATAAATTTAGTCAACCCCAAATGAAATAAAATAAACTAGTTCACTAAATAAAAACCAATTTAGAACTTAAAAAAAAATTCCCAACATAATACTAATGGAATTAAAGAAGAAAACAAACATGCTACATTAATGAGATTAGTAAAGAAAGGGTTAAATGATCCAATAAAGGGTTTCAACACTCCCTTTTTTCATGCAAAATCCACAACATGTTTACGCTAAGATCAAAGGATTTTAGCTTAATTACCTTAAGTTTGTTGAATTTCAAGTAGAACTTCACCGGTTGAAGTATTTCCAAGCTAGTTTGGCAGTTTGAAATTTGAGTGGACTCTTACTTCGCCTTTAAAGGGAGAGAGTGTTGTATAGTTCTACCAATTTCTAAAGTTTATAAAATTCATAAGAAAAATCAAAGTTAGAGAGTCAAAGCTTTGCCATGTGGGGCCAATCCAAAAAGAATTTCTTTAAGTTAGAGGAATTTCTTACGGAATCCATCTTGTTTGGGCAGCGTTTCTACATGTAGGGACAATCCTACATTTTTAGAAGATTTATTTAAACACTAAAGGAGGTACGCATGACAGTGCTTAACCAAACTTTAGTATTTAATGTAACACCATTTAGTACCGAACTTTAGGATTGAAGTCAAACACATTAGTATTTAGTTTTAAATTCCAAAAGAAATATGCATGCCATCGTTTAAACTGAACTTTAAATTTAAAGTCTTAATCACAATTATCAAGTTTCTAGTTTTTAAAATAGGTACACAAATCAAACCAACTCCGTCATACAACGTGAGTTGGTCAAGTGTTTAATTTAAAAACCTTTTGACAGAGTCTGACCTTGTGGCCTTAAGAGTTTTAAAACAAGTGGTTGTTCGATAACAAAGTATATGAGTTTGGAAATCCAACTTCCAACATTCTAAAATAAAGCAATAATCAAAGAAATTAAGAATTTCATGAACTTATTAGTAAAGATTGAACAATCTTAAAGGAATTCAAAGTCCTTAAGACTCTTTACTAACACAAGTGAGAATTAGAGTAGAGATTTGGACACCCCAACGGTGGTGGTGTACCAAGAAAGAATTGTATCCGATAGAATTTTAGTACACCAAGTAGATTTGTCTGACAACTTGTCGGTACAAGAATGTGCCAGAGCCTTGGCACCGAAAGAATGAATATAGAATTGAGAGAGAGAATGAGTTTCAAGAATGGGTTGCGAGAAATAAGGAGGGAGGGCCCTTATATATCCATGGGAAAGGGCCCACCTCTTCGTTTACCACTAGATATTTTGTTTTCCTACCTAAATAACTTTCTAAACTAACCTAATCTACCCTAAGATATTTGTTCAACAAGTCTTTCTTTAATCAATAGGAAGGTTCTCAAGCAAGTTCTTTAGAAGCTTCAATTAGCTCTAGGAATAATGCCTAAATCAAATTCGTTGATTTTTAAAAGATTTTGTGGAATCAAATCCTAATTAACTCTAGATATTTTGTGTTTAACCTAAAATCAACTCCTAAATAACCCTTATAAGTCTAAATTGACTTTTTAAGGAAAGATTTGGAAATTTAATCAAATCAAATCTTAGATTTTTCCCAAGATATTTAGGAATTCAACTTTAACTTATCACAATTTATGCTAAAAAAGTCAAATTATGAATTGATTCTCTCTATTTTTTAGGGAACAATTCCTAATACAAAATGAATTGTGCCATCATGTTTAGAAGACCCAAATTAGTCGCAGGAACCCCTTCTCCCTTTTTTTAAGCCATTCTTTAGTATAAAAATCACTCATGGTAATTCCAAAGGAAAATGAAAATTCTAACTTTGGAAATTTGTAGTTTTTGAAGAATCTGAGTGGCTAGGGGTGTTTAGAAGGTTCAAGAAAATGAGGAGAGCCTCCTTATTTGCGTTAATTAGGCACTGTTAGCTTCTGGTTTGTCGGTCAATTTGTTGCTATGTTGTAATTTCTTGGAAAATCTGATGTCAATGTCAATGTACTTCTGCCTATCAAAAAGTTTTCAAACTTTACAAGATGCTTATTTAGCACACAAAACACTAACCTAATTCTTAGTGGGATTTTATTGCACTCTAGGTAATTCCTATGAATTTACTAGTAGCTTCAAATGTAGTTGACTTCTCATGGAGTCATCATGGAAGCTTGTAAAATCTCGAAACTTTTTGGGTGACCTTTAAGAAATTCCAAAAACCTTAGGGCAGAACCAAACCTCCAATTGCACTATTCATGAAGATGATAAAATTAATAACTCTTTAATAATTTCTACCCAAAGGGAAAATTATTCCAGTATTGGGGTTTGTCGTGGATGATTGGCTCCTCTGTTGACCTCTTGGCATGCTTCTACCCTAAAAGTACTTTTTTGTAAGCACCAATCTTCATTTTCGTCATCTATTCTTGATTTTGGTTGATATTTTGCAGTTTCCTACAAAATCGACACAAAGAATCTAAATTCTCTACAAATTAGATTCTACAACTATTGGATTCTCTAGATTTAAAGATAGACTATTATACTTAGCCAAATTGTCACATGCACCTTAATGGTCATTTATTACATGGACAAAATATTAGGTTTGACTAACTCTCATATCCTTACTTTCACTCAAACATGCTATTTTAGTCTTACAATGTTTCAACTAACACCTAGAAATGTAGAAACATGTTAAAAAATATATTTCCTATTTCTAAAAAGACTCCTAACTCCATTGGTAAGGACTACTACCAATTTCACCTAATACTATAATTTGTGCATAATTGCATAAATATTCGTTAAATGTTGCAAAACATCTGTGAAAAACGAATTGAGTTCCAAGTGCCAACTTGAGGTCTCATAGGTAAGAACACCCATAACCGTCAATTTAAGCAATTCAACATAATTGGAGGCAACTTTTTCTAGAAAAAATATTTTTTCAATATTTGCAATTGAAAATCATAAATTTTTAAAAAAAATTAAAATTTTTGGGTATGGCATCCAATTTCTACAAATTTTCAAAGTAGAACTCCATAGAGCATCCTAAAGGTCACATTCTTCAAAATGTGCCTTGATTCTAACACCAAAATCTAAAAAAATCAGAGCTCACCAACCATAATTAAGTATAGACATGATTTCAAGGTACAATTGGGGACACTTTAAGGGAATTTTACTATCAAACTATGGGTACACTATTGATTATAAGTGTTCTTATAGTATGCTACTATGCCAAAAATATGATTTTTGCACTTTGAATGCATTTATTTTGCAACCTGTACGGTCAAAGTGTTTGAAAAATTTTCCACAAATTTTTATACTATTCTACTACAAGATCCTAAGATTATATATGTAAAAAAAATTCTATTTAATTTTTTTTTGTTCTTTGCACTAGAAATGGCAGTTTTGAACGTTTTTTTGAAAAATTTTACTCGCAATCACCCCTTGACTCAAGGTCGCCCCTTAACCCACGGCTGCCCCTCGACCCGTAGTTGCCCCTTTGACTTGTAGTCGCCCATGCTCTTCACTTTCTATGTCACTCTTACGGACTAGCTACGTCACTAAAAATCCATTTACCCCAGGGTAAAAAAAAAACCCCAAATTTCTACTTGATGAATCTGTCATGCTTACTTGACACTTGTCATATACGACATGCAACGTCTATTAGATGCAAATTCTAAAATCCTATCCAATAAGACAACCCTAGCCCCTACCTGCAATCTTTCTGAAGTCCTTTAGAAGTGGAATGAGGGCAACAAATCTTCCTTGTTGAAGATGGGGTCGCAAAGAAAATCTTGGGTACTATCAGTCTCTAAATGGTATGCATCTTCCATGGAGATGTCTCCCGTAATGGGGACCGGCCAGCTCCATCCTCCTCGTCTATAGTCTCGATATCTTGTGCATTTGAGGTGTTAGCCAAATTGCTCCCAACCTTGATGGAGGATACAAGGAGGCCATATAGTCAAGCTATGCAAATGCCTATTGAACTCCAATGCTTCCTCATTAGAAAGGATGTTCACTGTTGCGTACCTAGGTCATTACAAGCCCGAGTCTTCATTGAAACTCTTTACCTACAAAACTTGTTAGTCGAACATGCAATTGCAATCTAATGTTTCTACTCCTAATAGACACATCAAATTGTAGGCACTTGATTAGCCACCCTTGGTAAAGAAACAAACATGACCAAGTTCTTAGTTTTTATCCACTTTTTGATTTAAAGAGGTATTGTAAGTGTGGTCCACCATGCCTTCCAAGTAATAGATCTTGCTAATGTTTCCTAGTTTTGTGGATGGTTGAAAGAAATGCCTAGAGACATGAGTGATGTATCGTCCAATTATGATCAATTATTAAGTTACTGTGTTTCTTCGGGTGGTCTTACAATACTAAGTCCTACCTAGGTGATTCTCTATGTTGTATCTTTTGAATTTAAACCTTATATGCTATTATGTTCCACTCCTAATTTGCTTCAGGGTCAAGCCCCCTAACTCTTCTACGTGCTCTATAAGTAATTCTACCTTCTAAGTTGTACTAACTCCCTACTTGATAGTCTAGGTAAAATGACCAATGCTAGCTTAGTATCTTACCTTGCTACTGCCGGGGTTTGACGTGGTTCCATCCATATCTACGTAAGCCTCCTTTGGATCTATGGGGCTCCTTCACTAATTGATGGCCACTTCCTTGAGTTGGTTCCACGTCCATTGTGAGCCTAGTAGTTGTCACCTAGGCCTTATAATTTTTTTTTTTCGCTTTTGCTCATTTTTTATAGCCTTTTGGGTCCAAAAGGCCTAGAAAGTGTATTAACATCATAAATGGCAAAAGTCCCTATGATTGTGGTGGGTTAATTCCCAAAAGTACGGAGGTACTTTAAGCACTTATATTTACCATTTTCAGAGTTTAGATAAGTGTTTAGTATGTGGATTAGGAGTTTGACATAGATTTGAGCCCTAAGAGATATAGTTACAAAATACCCTTATTTTAGATTATTACCAAATTTGATCCAAATCTATTGATTCTCAAGGACACGCACTGGAGGTTAGTAAAAGGTGTCTTTATCATAAAAGCATGCTAAGAGCTCAACAGTAAAATCGGTTTGTGAAGATTCCCTTGTACAAGAATGATTCTTCCTTAAAAGAATTAAATTAGGAGATTAAGAATTTAGACTTCTCCACATTTAATGCAAGTGAACATGTAAACTTGCAATTAGCATTTGGAAGCTTCCTAGAAGTTGCCCAAAAAGTTTCGTAATTTTCTAGACTACAGAAGATCACTCCATAGAAAGTCAATCACGTTTATTAGCAATTGGAAATTCATAGAAATTATCCAGGTAGCGGTAAAATCCCACTAAAAATTAAGATAGTTTTTTTTAGCTTAAATAAGCGCCCAGTCAAATTTCAAAACATTCTGACACAAACAAGTACAAGAATTGGCGGCGACACCGAATTTTAACGGTTTTCAAGAACATTCGACAGATTGATCAATGTACCAGGTGCATACAGTGTCTGAACAAAGTAAACTTCGATTTTTTTCTTACTATCTTGGACCTTCCAAAAAACCTAGGCTAGTCAAAACCATCAGAAAAGACAAACTCCAATAGTTGGATTTTTTACTTTTTCACTAGCTAGCAATTCATTGGCTTTTGCTTGCAAAATAGTTTGGAAAGTAGGGGGTAGGGAGTCTTTGAGGCTAATTTGGGCCTTTTGAAGACAATGGCGCAATTGGTTTGGCATTTGGAGCATTTCTCCAAAAGTTAGAGTGACCACAACAATAGTGTAGAATTTTGAGTGAAGTTAATTTGAACTTACGTAAGAATAGAAGTAGATAATTGGAGAGAGGTTGGGGGCCTTGGAAAAGTATAAAAGGCCCTCACCTCCTCTCTCTTTGCACCCCTTTTTATTTTGTATTTGGCCATATGTGGCTACATTGTTGGAATTTTTGGCATTTGCCAAAATCCTCTTGTTTTTCGTTATTATGAGTATTTTTGCTCGTGTTTCTCAAGCTTTCATTTGCGTTTATGCCTTCTTCAAAGAACGTTGGGGTCCCTTTGAGTACCGCTATCTTTTGCTTATATTTTTTAGTGGTTTAGTCCCTCGGATTGTTGGTTTTTGTGTCAAAGTCTACTAACTAATTCTTCTTGGGGTTTTTCGGAGAGAGATTGCACACATAGATGTTGCAAATCTCCCCTTGACATCTCATATAGGAATTTGTGGTCCATCATGAGTCATCGAGCCATTTGGGAGGTGATGTTTGTTGAAATCCTCCAAAATTCCACAATTTGTATTATTTGGATGATATCGTACCATACAAATTGGGAGCTTTAAGTCTCCACTAACTCTCTTGTGTTTTATTTGAGAAAGTGGTGTCACACCACTAAATGGCAAAGCTATTGCCCTAATTCAAAGTATATCATTAGTTTCTTTCTTCATGTGGTAGAAAATTGAAGCTAACCCCTCTAATATGGTGAAGCCATTGTCGTTAAAACCATTTTCCAAGATTCCCATAAGTGCAAAGTATTCCAAAAACTTAGGCTTAAAACACCCAAGCGGTGAAGTTTTGCTCCTAGTACTAATTTTTTTTATTAGTTTTAGTTTAAGGGGTCTTCATTAGGAGACCCAAGTAGTTGGTTTAATTACCAAAATTTTGGCAACAATCGCCAAGGTTTTAATAAAATAGAAAATAGAAAGAAGCCCTGTGCAACCAGACCGTAAGGCAGCTTGTGTAGCTAGAACGTAAGGCCAACTCCTACTAGTGGCTAGCTCAATTGCCAAACAGTACCCAGAATTGGCGGGTATTGGAACCACTCATCGGGACCAAAAAATCCTTACATCATACATCTAAACCAACCACTATAGGATGATACCCTACGGGATTCCAATCTTTGGTTTTTTTATCAGAATTTACCAACCAACTTTTGTTTTAAAACTAGAAATTAGTTTTGACACCAGTTGGTGCTAATTTTCAGATTTTACAAAGGCTAGAGCCTAGAGGGGTGTGAAGCTTTGAAACCTCCAAATTTCAGATTATAGTGGTCAACCACTGTTGACCAAGGTTCAAATCAAGCCCAAGGAAGGTCCAAATCAACAAAGGGAGGTTTGATTAGCAAAAAGAAGGCCAAATCAAGCCCAAGGATGGTCCGATTAGTAAAAGGAAGCTAGATCAAGCCAAAGGGAGGTCTAATTAATAACATCACAAAGTTCCCCTATCATGAATTGTCAATAGTAATAGCATGATTATGGTCGGGCATTGCATTCATGTTACATTCATGCATTTGAAAGTATTGTTGTCACATGATATTAACATTCATGATGACAATGCAATTTATATATCTCATTCATATGTAAATTTGAAGTATTAAAGTTGCACAGTAGTTGTGCCTTACCAAATATGTGTAACTTCAATGGTATAGCAATGGATGACTAACTTTGTGTTGCATTAGTACAAATTTCATACAAATTAAGTCAGTGCTTCAATCACTTAACATGATGTCTACGCACAAAAATTTCACGAATATTGCACTTGCTTATATTTTAAAGTTTGCACACAGAATCCGTCAATTTAACACAATAATATTTAGTACACTAACCAACTTGACTACCTCAATTTGTTTCTTGTTATTGTAGGGGTCACTAAGAAGTAAAAACAGTATTGACAAATTATATTTCTCAATTTTGTTTCCAAATCATTCTCTACTTTGGAAAACATCAGTAACCTTCAAATTTTCTATTAAGGCTGAATGAAAATTCTTACACTCATTTCTTTAACACAGTACTTTAAATAATTACATGATGGTAATGAAGGAAAAAATGTAGATTTAAAATTTTTGTTTACTTAAGAAAACGAAATTAAGCTTCAAATGATGCCCGATAATCAATATCGGTAGCCAAGTCAATAGTCCTTTAGAAATATGGAGTTATATAACCATGAGTTTTTTATTATAAAAAAATATTAGAATTTGTATTTATTGAGGAAAAAATGACCATCTTCTACAAAGTTTGGCATAATGTGCACAACTCGAAGAATGGTAGCAACATCTACCACCACGTAAGAGGAATGACTGCATGGATCCCATACAAGCTCCTTGCATCTTACCAGCTCATTCAATCGACTACCACGCAGAACCTTGTACATGCGTACAAATGCTAAGTTCTTTGATGCTGACAAATTACTTTCAAAATCTACAAAGGAAGCGTGGAAAATGAATCGCAGTTGGGCATACATTGTAATTTCTTGTATGCCTGCATCCTCCATTTGTAGAGCAACATTGCTATAATATGGTGCTCTATGAAATTCATGGCTTGCACAACCATAAAGTGGCCACTTTCCAAATCGTTCATTTGGTCCAGCTGGTACAACAAGCGCAGAAAAGATGCAATGAACTTCACCTCTTTGTAAATTATTTGCTTCTTTAAAGACTTGAAGGCTTTGTGGTAGTCGGAAAAGCTCATGTTGTAATGAAAGTATGGAACACACAGAAGATAGCAGTTTATTCCTAAAAGGCAATTCAAGGGAAGTAGGTATCAACCAAGACAACCGAAGGTAAGCGTGGGGGCCGGACATGACATTCTCTCCAATCTGCACAGCCTATACAAACATCCAAAGAAATGAAATCAGTTCACTTGATTGTCATTAGAATTGAAAGTAAATAAATGCAATACTTTTCTATATGGTCCCTCAAAGCATATGAGATTGATTTAGTAGTGAACTTAATCTAAGGTTGTTACTTTTTCAATTGCTGATTCAAATGCTTCAACTTCTCCAACTTTTCACCGATAGCTTTGCAATCAAGAATTGTGTTTAAGGATTTGACCAGTGTAATCATGCCTATTGCTTGATTAATAGGCAGACTTCATGAGATTAATGTGCA
The DNA here is from genome assembly GCA_963969395.1 of Pseudoscleropodium purum. Classification (NCBI taxonomy): domain Eukaryota; kingdom Viridiplantae; phylum Streptophyta; class Bryopsida; order Hypnales; family Brachytheciaceae; genus Pseudoscleropodium; species Pseudoscleropodium purum. The sequence goes on from OZ017803.1 coordinate 18,747,141, forward strand.
AGTGCTCGTACATATTGGTGTTATATTCAAAAGGTGAACCTGAACGCCGAATTGCATCACTAAAATGATGCATTGCATGAATTTTCACCAAATTGAAAGAAGATTTCTGATGATCTTTGAAGCTCCACTTGAAAGATGTGATTGCTCTATCATTCAAAAGAAGCACATAAAACCATTAGGAAATTATCCTGTCAATATTCTATTTACAAACAAGATTTTGAAAAAATCAATATTCACTTACTATATGTTTGAAATGAACATGAAACCCACAGAATTTGTCATCCAAGTTCATTTACTCATGAGCGCATGAGCTCATCCATTTCTTTGAGGGTCGTCTCGCTATACTCATGTGTATGGTACACTAACTGATACCATTCAAGGAACTTCACCATTGCTGATATGCATTTGTCTTCAAATATTCCAACCATGCACAATACTATAACTTGATACAACCAATGTCATCTTATTATCTAAGATTTGCATATTTGAACTATTGAAAATTTTAGTTTAGCTAAAAATATTCTTCATATCACTCATCATCAATAAACTCAAAATTGGAAAAACATAAATTGGAATTGTTAGATGGTTTTCTCTTGATTTAATATGCAACTATTTTATCATACCTACATCACCGCTCGATGTTCAAAAGCTGCAAAGTTAGCATTTGAACGAAAATAGCCACCTTTATCTGTTTTTGTTATCCGGAAGCTTTGATATTGACTTGTTGCTTTTATAAAGAGAAGGCAATTGTCCAACATCTACAACACATTGTCTAACCCTCCCAATACTCTTAAAATATCTACCAAGGTTTTAAAAACTCCAAGATCTGATTGATGCATGATATCAATATGCAAACACTTGTAGGGATTTCCCATGGTTGTATCACCGCCATTAAAGCCCCAAAGTGCACACTGCAACTCCCAAAAAGACACATTCTTAGTATAAAACAATTAGCAAGTACCTTAAACTTGCTTTGTACATGATGCAAACACTTCTCTACTATTTCAAGTGATATGAAGGTTGAATAGAAGAATCTTATTACTTTTTCCAACAAATTGGTAGCAAATGAATACAAATGAAATAAAAAGCTATACTTTGATACTAACACACCTCAACTCCATGTACTGAATGTAATTTTGAGATAGACATCTTCTCTGTTGTTGTTCTTGCCTCTTTTATTTCTTCAAATATGGACTTCATTCTTGATTCCATTCAGTACTCCAATCTTTGATTAGTCATATTCAATTGATCTCTTTTACGAAGATATAAGCTACAAGGTAGCTTACATTTGTTGGTATTGTATATACACATAACCTACCAATGTAACATCTGAATTTGGAACCAAGCGTTGCAGTTGAAGAGTGAGAATTTGTTCTCGGAGATTGTGGCAAGAGGAGAAATTGTACCTAATGACAAGTTGGCTGCACTTGCATTGGTGGGAGATTACGGCGCTAGGAGTTTACTTTTCTATTCCGAGTTGGAAGCTGCCCTTGCTTAGCGTCGGAGGATGGCTGACACCTATTCGGAAAAGAAGCGCATTTATATTGGTTCCAAATTGTTGGATGGTGTGGTAGGCGCTTGGGCAGTAGCAGGTGCATCTCTATAGGCTGCGGATTCTGATTGGGTGAAGACTATTGGGGAGTTGGATGAATTGTTCAAGACTTCTGATAAATGCACGAATTGGTGGCAAATGTCCAAGATCGGTGTCTCCAGAGCAGCGTCGTGGATGTGCACCCTGCGACATATGTGTCTAAGTTTAGGAGTGTTTGTTCGAGATTGGAGATCAAGATGAAGGCAGGTGTTATGAAGAAGGTGCCAATTGGGATGTGACTGCGGAGTTGCGTTTTATTCGTCCCCAAATTGGTGAGCCTCTCAAGTTGCTCCCAGGTATGTCGGATACCTTGATCACCTGGAAGTTACCGGATTCTTCTGATTCGAGTGAGCAGGAGCAATTTCTCGGGTGTTATGAAAGCCTTTTCGATAAACCTTCAGATGTCTCTTTTCCTAGTTGAAGTGCAGTGACTTAGCTGGGTCGTGATCATAGTGAGGTGCATCGGGCACCACTTGTGGCTTTGGACAAGTTGGATCATATGGAGTGGGTGTCCAGAGTGAGTGAGCCACCCCAATCGATTGTTTTCGACCCATGGTTTTGTCCTTGTCCACGGCGTTATTTTTGGAGGACAGATGCCAAGTTGGATTCGTTGTGGTATAACTGGCCAATCATTCCAGGGAAGTTTACAACCTATTTCGAGTGTGTGGATTCTTATTCACAATTTGCAGAAGAGCATCGGAATCACAAGGATCCCGTATGTTTTTGGGCTAGCGTTTTTGCTGCGATTCTGGCGAGTTGGTGTAGAGAGACCCAATTTGTGGTCGACTACCGAGTGGGAGCGAGAGTTAGTACAAACATGGAGATCTTTTCCAAAATTCATTACCACTCGGCTAAGCGGCTGAGGTTGTTGGAGTTAATGTGCATCATGCAATTTCTCCCAGGTGCTCATAACGTGATGATCACTGATGCCTGTGTGGAGGTAGGAACTCGGAGAGGTCCAGTTTTTCAGTTCTATGACAACCAGGTTTCAATTTGGAAAGAGCGTGTGGAGTTGGCCAGGCGGTTATAATTGGAGGCTGAAGATCCCAAGCTGCGACAGCTAACTCCTCTCAAGCGTGGTGTAGATCGCAAGTTGAAGTCCAAGTAGTTTAGTGAGGTCACAAACGGCTGAGTAGGGGGCTATCTAGATAAACAAGTTGGATGTTAAAGCCGCCAATTTTTTGTGTTATTTTTGGTAAAGTGAGGATTTTGTGAGGTTGATTGTTAGTCTATGGGCCAATTTGGATGTTTTTGTGTGTTTGTTAATGTCCAAGTTGTCATTCTTTTGAGTTTATTTTGTCAATGGCTGGTTGTATGTGTGAGTCCAAATTGGAGGTGGTTGAGTCAATTGAATGTGATTTATTTTACCAAGTTGGAAGTCAGGTCAGTGAGTGTTTTAAAAGTAGTTCGAAATTCCAATTAGGAGAATGGTTGATTGGTGTATTGTTAGGTGTGTCAGCCGAGTTGGATGAAAGCAAGTGAGTGATATTGTCCTTGGGATGTGATCCAAATCGGTGACTGTTTTCAGTTGGCCTTCTCTACCGAATTGGTAACTGTCTGCAGACTGTCCGAGAGTTTCTCTTAAGTCTAATTTGGAGTTCATTTCTTTTACCCATTATCGAGAGAAGTCTAGTGCGAGTCCCAGTTAGTGCAGACTGTGTATTTTCATTTTCTTTGCAATGCTTGATTGTGTTCTTGTGTTTGTGTGTGATTCCAAATCGGGAATTGTTTGTGTGTAGTCCACAATCGGATCAATGTGTCAAGTCTGTGTCCTAGTTGGGATGTTGGTGCCAGTGTATGGCGATGTATCGATGTGCAGAAGCATGAAAACTTTAATTGAAGTTATCCAAGTTGAAAGTTGATTAGTTTACAATGTGAGTAGGGAAGTGAAAATGAAGCTTAGTTGAAGCAGTGAAGATTTGCAAATCCTAATTAGAGTTTGTAGAATGTTGACGTTGAAATGTACTAATTGAAGAATTGATTGGAGCTTAATAGATAGATCAGGAATTTAGATGATGAACAATATTGTTGAATCTGTAACGGTGACTTAATCACCAATTCAAAATTTAAATGAAAATGTAATTCAATCGAGTTGGTGTTGAGTGTATGTGGAGTGCTTAATGTTGTGTCCAAATTGTGTGAATGTATGAGATCAAAATGTTGAAAATTGGAGATGTGCCCAAATCGGATATTATTTGCAGTCATATGTGGATAATTTAATCCAAATTGTGTTGTAAATGCCATTGTAGTATAATCGGTAAATCGGTGAGAAGTCCAAATTGTGAATCAATCGAATAAATTTTGGTTATACTTTAATGTTTGTGTGTTGGCATGATTAAATGTTTGTTTAATTCCAAATCGGGATGTTGAGAGTTAAATTGCAAACATTACAAATCTGAATTTCATGTAGAATTTAAATGTTGTCGAGTTTGCCGAGTTGGTATGATCTGTGAGTTATGTACGAAGACCAAGTCGGAAGCAGGAGTCCAGACTGTCCTACGACAGTGCTGTGACGGAATATAAACCAAATCGGGAGAGAGGGCTGAATATTGAGTTGGCAAAATAAATAAATTAAAAAATTAAAAAATTAAAAGATAACAAAGCTGAGAAGATTATAAATAAAGGAAGAAAGAATGTAAAAGATAAAGGAAGATAAAGAAGAAAAGATGAAAAAGATCCAAATTGGGAGCAAATTCTTACCCTTGTGGCCTTTAAGAATGGAGTGACAAATTTGGCAATTAGACTTACCGTGAGGATAACAATATTGCATGTGGTTAAGGAATTTCTTTTACAAATCTTGGTTGCCATGACCTAGTAGGCATAGAATTAGAGTCAAATCCTATTTAGCTAGCCTCCTCCGGAACGAACTATACTAGTTGGGTAAATCCGAATTAGGTTCCAACATCCTTCTACAGGTGGCATTGTTGATTCATGGTAAAAGAGGTAAATAGAATGAAGTCCTCCACTTCATTTATTGGGCAATGATGTCCGTAACTTGGCTAGTTTTAAAATCACACTCAGAAGATACGACGTTGTGGTTCTTTGGTTAGTGGCAACTACACTATTCTAGAGAATCCTTTTCATGTACTAGCAAGTAAGTATGCTACACATTTGCTTTTAATATAAGAAAGGCTATTCATTTGGGTTAGATGTTAGCGGAAAATAGTACATATTGTTTGCATGACGTGTATGAAATGTTTAGCATCAAAATGAAATATTTGTTGTGAAGTTCTATATATAGTTATGTCCTTTCAAGGTATAATTTGTAAATGAAAGATCACAGCTTAGCAAGTAATTTTATACTAGTATCAATTGTTAACTTCTAGTTTCTTCATTATTATTGTGTTTTATTTTGATAGATGACTATAGTTCATATCTAATTGCCTTCTACTTTCTTGAATTTTGTGTAGAAAAACCTATATAAGCATCTATTGGAGGCAATTGTAAGTAAGGAGCATTTGGAGCATTTGGTAGAAACCATCATTCTAAAATCAAATACATCGCACTCAACAATCTAAGTACTCTATGGTTGTGAATTTTAATAGTGATAGTATCCTTCACTAAGTTTTTATCACAATCTTATGTATAATATATAGTCTCATATTTGTAGTTGTTATGTGCCTATTATAGAGCACCATGTAGGTGTGAAACTATGTTTCAATATCAATGTGATTTTCTTTTTCACCACCAAACATGATGTACATCAAAATTCTATACATTCTTAAATTTCTATTTTTTCAAATTTTTTTGGAAATGTCCTTGAATTATAATTTCATAATTTTTTTAATTTCATTTTTTTAATTTCATATGCATTGTAGGACTTGACACTAACTACGGATTCAAAGCTTTGCCGTCCCAACTCCCAACAAGGGATCCACTCAACAAGAACAACTTAAAAAAAAAGGTTAGTTACCCCAACAATATACTAAGGGTAGACCAAGGGTTAATAGTCCAAAATTATCTCCTCACTAACAACACCACTTATGTACTAAAGGCCCCCCAAAGCGTCATTGCCAAGGTACAATGGGGGATTGCCTTAGGATTAGTACAAGATACCAAAAGACTTTTTAAACGACACAAGTGACTCACAACCTATGAGAAAAGACTTCATGTTTCACCACCTGAACACACAAAAAGACACAAGGCAAGGTAGAAGTTCCCTAAGGACCTTCAAAAGCATGAGATAAGACAACAATGGAGCCAAAAGTACTCCGAAAATACCGTAGGGGAGTTGGGCTTCAAATGCCAAATATCCAAAACAACTTGGATCCACGGTGTCCTGTTGTAGATTTGTATATTAGGTAAAAACATATTATAATATGTTATATTGAGTAGCTTCAAGGTGACGCCGCTCTGACATCTATTTGAGAGGGTAGTTTGCCTTAGAACTTCATTACATTCGAATAGTAGATTTTGTTTTCTACTTTAGAGTTAGAATGTCGAACTGGAGGGTTTTTTCTGAGTTTCAAGATGAAGAGCTTCAACTAGAGGCTGAATTCGAGCTTTCATTGTCACAGCTACCAGATCAACCCCTTTTGGTACGGGATCTTGCATTGTCACTTAGGCATCCTCAAGATGAAGCTGGGCCTTCTAGACCCCCGAAACAACCTCGCGTGGAGCGGCGATGGCACAGTAATCTTGATACCAATGCTCGTGTTTTGATAATCTTGCTCCAAGTTGGGTGTATTGAGCTAGGTACTCGGAAAGTGACTTTTGAAGCGAGTTATGAGGGCAAAAATATCAATCATTATTATTGTATGATTCTATCGGTGGAGGGTTGTCGCAGCACAGGGCAGATCAATTCCCCATTATACTCACAAAAATCGCTCTAGAGTATAACTAAGTGACTCTAAAGATCGAACCCACGAGATCCTGTGAAGTATCTAGCTCTATTAAGCAGTTAAGCTCAGTCAGTATCCCAATCTTACTTTCCGGTCCTAGATCTAGAACTAGAAATACCACCACACCGGATAACTATAGACCGGATTACTCCTTCTTCCGATCCTACTAACTATCCGGTCTGTGCAAATATCCAAATCCCAGGATCTTATAACTTCCGGTCCTGGAAATCCGTCCTGACCAATCCGGCCCGGATGGTCATCATGTATCCGTAATCCTATCCGATTTGGTTTTGCCTCTGTTTCACCATCAGAGGGGTCGCCGCTTAATTTTGAGAGTGGTAGGCCCACCACTCCTTCCGTGACTTATAGTGGCTGAAGACCCACTGTCCTACTTCCTAAACTCCTAAGCTAATCCGGATCCGGTTTGGTCCTTCACAACAACCCAGATAGCAATCCGGGTTGTAGGTCACACAAAGACCCCACACTCGACCCTCTCATACTACAACGACCTTGATGCTACTTCCGATCCGTGCGAAGACAGGTGGTTACAAGTGTACCCGTCCGTTCCAACATCAACTAAAGTTCTTCCGTTTGCCAACTAAGGCGGTAAGACCTCACAGGAGATCGGACACTCGACCGGATTTCCCACCCGGGAGTTCTAGCGCAGCTAAGGAATCCCTCCCTACCCGCCTAGCCTAACAACGGCTTTCTCACCCGGAATCTCAAACTCTAGACGTGCTGAGGAACTAAGTTCACTCCCAACTCTTAGATACCTACTCACATGCACCTAGGATCGGAAATAAAACACCAAGGGGAGAAATCACTCGCAAACCGGCTCGTACTATCCTAACTCCACATCATACAATCCTGTCGCGCTGGAGAGAGACACACAATGAGGAGAAGAGAAAGGTACAAGAAGTTTGCAAAATAAAAAACTCCCAGTTCCCATCTCAGGAACCGATTTATATACAAAGGGTAAAAACCCTAAAAGCACAAAAAGGAGCAGAAAACCCGTGGGGGTCCGCCGCCATCCTAATCTAACTTCCGGTCTAACCTAATACTGTTGAGCCGGATCCGGATCCGGATCCGCTCCTACTCCTAACTGAAATCAAAATCCTATCTACTCTACAACCCTAGATCCTATTGTCGGGCTTCTGATCTCCGGAACCAGCTCCTCGAAGACTTCACTCAAGTTCCGGATCCGTTCCCCCTCCGCAGGGTTAGATCCGGGTGAAGACTCCAGGTCGATTGTAACATCCGGTCTCGTGCCCGGAGTCTCAGCCCGTGTAGACTTCTTGGACTCGGGAGTCCAATCCTTCCTATCCTTCGGAATGGTCGCGTCCGGAAAGATATCCGGTAGCGAGATGTCCGAAAGATGTATGCCCTTGGAGGACGTCGCTCCAGTCAGCTTCCGGCTGCTTTCCTCAATCCGGTCCGCAGCCTTCCGCCCCTCCACCATCGCCGTCTCCACCTGCTCAGCGAAGTCGGCGAGAATCCGGACCATCCGGGAACCGGATAGTTTCTTCTCTTCGTGGATCTTCTCGTCGAAGAGCTTCGCTTTGGTGGCGGCCGTTCCGGTCTCTCCCAGGGTCGCCTTGATTCGCTCGGCTATCTTCCGAGTCTCCTCCGCCATCTCCCGGGTGGCCGTCATGTCTTCCCGATAGGCAAAGAGAGTTGCCTTCAGGGTGTCCACCTCCTCCTGCAACCGGTGGATCTCTGCTTCCTGTTTCCGGGTCTCTTCCGGATTGGTGATGCACTCCGCCACCTTTTCCGCCAACTTGCTGTCCGGTGGCGCACCTACCAACTTTCCGATCGCCGCAAGCGTCCTGTGCTTAACCTCCCAATCCGCCCTGATGTTGCAGAGGAGGTTGATAAGACCGTTGAACGGATCTTGCATTTCCGGGTCTTCCCCAGAAACGGTCTTCTCGGCTTCCGGTCTCTCTTCCGGGGCCAGTTTGTCGTGACCGGGAGGCGTCCCGCGCTTGTGTGGAGGCGTCAACTTCTGTCGCTTGATGGGCGGCATCGGCTCCTCCTCTTCCTCGCTTGACTCCCGTTTTGACCCGGAATCGGATTCGGCCTCGTCATCCGTTTCCGACTCCCCATACTTCAGGAGGACTTCTTGAGTCCTCCACACCTTCTCCTCCGCGTCGGTGAGGACTTGATGTTCACGATAGAGGTGGAAGAGGTAAAGGCACACTGGACTGGCCCTCTTCTTCCCAACTCTACTAACAAGCTGGGTCACGAGATCGGAAATGATCCGTGCCCAGTCCACTTTCCGGATACCACTTAGGGCACCGAAAATCGTGCTGCCAAGGGTGATCGTCACCCTGGTCGGCTTTTCCGGGTGAAGGACCGGAACCAAGAACTGCAGAAGCCGACGGTGTCGGTCATCCACGCAATCCTCGACCGCATATCCGTCCTTCGGGTTGACAGACCCCTGGAACTTGCCTCGGACAAACTCATCCTTCCGGTTTGCCATTCCTAACCCTCCTGCCCGGAAACCGTAAACACCTCTCCACATTCCCTCATTCCAACGGATGGGAGTTCCTCTCACGGTGTTGTCAAACTGGTTGGACAATTTTCCGAGGAGCTCCTTGACCATTCTCTCCTCCCTAAAACCCCAGGGTTTCTCTGCAAACCCTAGGCAACCCCTAGAGGTGAGATCCTCCATGAGTTGAGACTTTTCCGGCTCTGTGGAGGGAATAACCGGAATGACTTTCCGGAGTTTCACCTCGCCTCCAGAGGGACTAGCTGGTCTCGACCTACGTAACGGCGGCATTCCCACTCCAATCTATCTCACTCTCTCCTAGCCGCATGTCCCGTTCCTCACGTTCTCTCCTAGCCGCATGTCCCGTTCCTCACGTTCTCTCTCCGATCTCAACCGGAATCGAAACAAGCAGAATACAAACGCAAAAACTCAACCGCGCGCTCTCAAGGTCGAGTTTCTAAAAAGGGGGTGCAACAGTGAAAGCTCCTCCTTATATAGTCTCTGGACCCTTTCCAGTTTGGTCATCATGAATCCGGTTCACCATCATAATCCGGTCCTAGACCTAATCCGTGTTGCATTCCGTTTCCGTCGTTAGTTACTCCTGACCGGATTAGATCCAAGAGGCCCACTACTTCACGTTCCGTGCTAATTTTGAGTTTTCCTTCTCCACCTTATCGGATCTGGTTCCCTAATGGCTAGTTTCCGTTCCTATTTTGGTGCATACTAAGAAAATCAAAATTTTAAGCTGCGACAAGGGTAGTCGTGGCCACCAACGTTGGTTGGAAGGTCCAGTCAACCCATTGATGAAGTTCGAGTGTACAAATTACGTTGCTGCCACCATCAAACGCATTCTCAACTTTCTACAGATGAAGTGAAGCTGTGATTGGAACTCTAGTTTTTTATCTCTAGTGAGCATTTATTAAATGTTAGTTATTAATTTTATACTTTGAGTATTTTATTAAAATCACAGTGTGTGATTATAAACGTATAATGAAAAGTTAGTGATAAAAAGTTAGTTATGGTTTTAGAGTAAAGGGAGAGTGTGAATGGGGATTTAGTTTGGGATCTTAGGTAGGGTCTTGGTAGGGGCATGGGCTGATGTGCCCCCACCCCTCACTTGAGATAGGGAGGAAAAAAGGGAAAAGATGCTTAGTTTGTGTGTGGAAGAAGAGAGAAGTGTGTGTATAGGAGGATATGGAAAAAGTGGAGTGTGAAGGAAAATCCGAAACTTCGAGGAGTGATATCTCCCATTATATGAGGCCTTTGGTAATGAAATTTGATGAGATTGTTCCTTGTGAAATTTTCTTTCCAAAATGAGTTTACAAGTTTGATTTGGAGTTAGGATGAAAAAGTTATAAGCGTTTGAATTTGAGGAGTTTTAGTGCCTTTCATGAAGAAAGGCTGAGACTTTGTCAAGCCATAGCTGACGTTCAGTCCATCAATTTGCAAAGGGACTTTGGAAGCGTATTCGTCTTAATTTTAGCTTCTCAAAGAGTCATTAAACTTAAGATTTGGAGTTTGGAGGAAGAAGTTATGGAGGTGTGATGACTTGGAGGTTGGCTGCCATTTGTGAAGAGCAAGGCCGAAACTTTGGAGGGCCATAACCTTCGGTCAATATAAGGATTTCTTTTGAAAATTTTATGAGTGTTACTTTGTTTATTTATCTCTCTAAATAGCTATCACACGAGCTATTTGGAGTTTTATTGAAGAAATTATAGAGTGTAGAAGTGTAGAGGTTGAGTGGGTTCTCAAAATAGGAGACTGAGACTTTGTTGGGCTATAACTTATGGACAGAGTTTTAGTTCTTAGTGAAATTTTCACATGTTGTAGCCGGACGTGTTAGCTTTCCAAATTTCTATCACACTTGTGTTCAGAGTTTGTAAATCAAAAGTTATAAGAAGTTGAAGAAGTAGTGGTTGGTTAGCAAGGAGGAGAAGAGCCGCCACTTTGTTTGCCTATAACTTTTGGACAGTAGTTTAGAATAAAGTGAAATTTGGAGAGGTGTTAGGTTACTGGATTAGCTTTCCAAAATGCTATTGCACTTAGCATTTGGAGTTGTGAGCCATCTGTGGCACTAGATAAAAAGTCGCAGCTACTTTAGGGTACGGCTTTGAAGATTTCTCATTGTTTTTATCAAAACATGAAGACTTGAAAATTGAAGACTTAAAGAGGAATGTTTTGGGTTTTTTTTTATATGTATGTGTGGGATGTGGCTTTGTTATTCCTAGCCTGATTTGGAGGCTCGTTGTCTTTTATTTCCTTTTGCTTTGTAACCCTGGTTGCGGGCGGTCTGAGTAAAACCAAGACTCAACCCCATTTATTGTCGTGGTGACGAAGTGGGGTTAATGGCTCACATGTTTGAGACTTTCTTGTTCTCACGGTCTGGAGTTTTGGCCAGCACACCGTGAATTTGAAGTTTAGGATCCCATCATTCGGACGGTAGCTCGTGTCTACTGTCCCGTTTTACCCGTCCCGTATCCCGTGGTTTCTTATCCCTTCCTTGACCCTTATACCTATCTAGAGCCTACACAAGATAGGCCAACGGGCACCGTTTGAAGATTGAAGAAGACACCCAGTATACAACAAACAGTAGCAGCCAAACACCCCGTGTGTTCCTAAAGCGCGCTCCTCTCTACCCGACAACGGACCCAACAACAAAATGAAGGAGGTGATTCTAGAGAGGGAAATGGAGCCCTTAAATAGGTTTCAAGGGACTACTCCCCCCCCCCTAAACTCCTACTAGTAACCTTCTCAACTCAGATTTTCATCCTTATCTTCAAAGATTTTCATTCTACTCCTAAACTTTTAACTATCTACCACATATTGAACCAACATCCTAACTTCTGGAGATTAACTTCAAATGCCAAACGGATTGCATTGTTGGCTCTAGATCACCATTTCCAATCTAAGATTATCCCTACCCCCGATACTGAGACCAAAAATCCAACAAAAACTAATGTGGATTAAAAACCAAGTTGGGGTAAATTTCCAAATCTTGGTGGTTTCCTAATTTGAAGAAAGTAACTAGCTTGAGGTCTCCAGTAGGTACACGAGAGTGAGGAAAGACTCCTTGTTGACTTCAATTTGTCGTCGTATGCTCTTGGAGCATCGGTTAATGTCGTAGGATACCTCCACATGATTAATTCTTGAAGAATCTGGCTTTTATCAAAATCCTGCCTCTATTTGAATGTTGCAAAATTTGGTAGAGTGCATTATTAGCATAAAATAAGCTAGTTTAATTTTTAATGTGATTTTATTGCAACCTGGGTAATTTCCACAAAATTCCTATTAGAGGTTAGAACGGTTGACTGCTCAGAAGAGATTCTTTTGCAAGTTAGAAGATGTTGGAAATTTCGATGAAACCTCTCAGAGAGTCTCATGGGAGGGTGTGCAGGTTCGCTTTGTCCATGGCACACTTGGTCAGTGGAGATCCAAATTGGTTATCCCCTTGAATTGTTGATGGTGTAGAAATCTTCTATGGATGAAGGAATCTTGGAAAGCCAATTTCACCGTTGAACTTCTAGCATGGGATTTACCCTAGGACACCATCCTAGAACAATAGATTCTTCCACAGCTCCATACTTTAGTTGTAGCACCTGCATACTAACAATTAGGGGGTTCTTAGGAACTTATCAATCTAATGGGGGAATTCAAAATCTAACTCTAGGATCCAACCTATTGGCCTCACTGTAGATCCCTCAGACTGACTTAGCCATGAATTGCCACATTCATAGTGGTATTTAGCCCTTAAGGGGCTATGTGGCTCAAATTTACAAAACCAGCTATCTTATGATTCCTTCACTATTCCCAGGCTGGTTTGGGGGGAGTTCTACATATACAATCAAATTTAGACCAAATATTATAATGGTTATGTTACAACTTTATTTCAATTCTACACTCTTTATATAGTTTTTTGTATACTTTTACCTATTCTAAATTGCGGTTTAAAACAAAAGAAAATCTATGAGTACCAAGTGACAAATTGGGAGCTCACACTCTTGTATTTCTATGGTTATATGCTACTACATTCCTTTAACACCATATAAATTGGATTGTAGTAGAATTAAGAGTACTCTTAGCACGAAAAAATGATATAGGTTGAGAATATGTCATGGCATTTGCCTCTAGGAGAAATAACAATGTAGAGTCCAACTATTTATCTTCTAAAGGAAAAACTTTGGCTGCAATTTGGACCATTACTCATTTTCAACCTTATTTATATGGTGAATAGTTTACTTTGGTGATAGATCACTAACTTTTAAAGTAGCTAATGGAATCAAATAAGCTTACTCACAATCTTTCTAGTTGGGCGTTATTGCTTCAAGAGTATGATTTAGAGGTTGTATATTAGGTAGGCATTATTAATTTGGATGCTAATGGACTCTATTGTAATCCAAGTTTTTTAGAGTAGGATTTGACTGGAGCTTAATAGCATGGAGAATGTGACAAAGAAGTTCTTAGATGACTTGTTACAATTTACTTCATTTTGATGTTTGATTTAGCATTTGTGCTATTTGAACAAGGGTCAAATGAAGAATTTGACAGGGCCGAAGTTGTTGGTGATGTGTGGAAAGATCGTGTAGTTTACACAAGCTTCAACAAGGGACATTCCCTACACCTATCTTTATCTTAAAGCAAGACAAAGTTGGTCATCTAGTAGCAAGATTCCATTGAGAGAACAATTTATTGTTTTGAATATAGTCGAACAGAACTAGACGCATAGTTCCAAGACCATTTTAGTGGGCTTTTTGATACTAACAGCAAGTATACAAGGATCTTGAACATCTTGGCGTATATAGGACACATTTTATATTGCACAGTCAAATGAGTCAATATTGGTGTACTAGAATCAATGTATCAAAAAGTTACCATTTATGTTTTTTGGTATGAAGTGTATGATTGAGTTAGATCAAGTAGCAACATTTTATCACCTAAATTACAACCTATGCCCATCATGGATTTGGATTATTATTGGTCTCTAGATTTTGTTGGCCTTCTTATTGTCATCTCATATAAAGCAAAATATATGTTGGTGATGGTAGATCTTTTTAGCAAATGGATTGAATTTGTGGCTCTATTAGAAAATTCTTCAAAGTTGGTGGCTATAGATTTTTTTGTTCGTATATTGGCATATTTAGGGCATATGTTGAGAAGGTGATGGATCATGGGCGGAAGTTTTTTGGTTTATTTGAAGAAATTGTATACTAAAGCCTTGATAAATCACTATACTACCTCCAAACTTCAACCTGTGAGAGATGATTTGGATAAGCAAGATGTCCAAACATTCAAGTGAGGTTTATGAAAATAGGAATTGCTTCATAGCAATTAATATCATTAGGACTTGATGTTGTCACAGATTGATATGGACTATCATTTTAGCAAATAGACGTTGTTACGTCTTACGGCCTTTATTATTTATTATATGGATAGGAGTCAATTCTACCTAGCTCATTGAGGTAGAAATTAGCTCTAGTTGTAGACTTAAATGATCCTCATATATAAGCTCAATGACTATTTGATCAAGCAAAGTTCTTCAAATTGGCCATGCCTATGACCATAGAGAACTTATCTATTACTCAATATTGTGATACTTTAAAGTATTTTTGCATGTATAGTAGAGCTTACTAGCCCTATTTGAGGAGATTTTCTCGAGACAATTATGTCTATCTCCAACATGAGGCACTACCAACCTTTGATGTAAAGGCATGGCATACTATTTTTTGTGTCAAGGATGTATTGCCTAGTGGTATTATATTGCTTAAAGACAAAAATAAACAAGAATGTCGAGAGCATTTTAAAAATTATGCTCCATGCCATCTTTTTTAAAGTTTTGTGTATGTAGAGATAGCTATTGTTCAAGCTGGCTTTCATATTATATGTATGGTGAGAAGAAAGGAGTATCTACCATATTATTGTATGATCAATGCCAACATAAATGGCATATGGCATGCTGGATACCACTTCTTTCTACTCTTGCTTTTTGAAGATTGGATTTGTCTACAATACAAATGATCTTCTAATTATATTCCATCTTTTGACAAAAATTGAAGAATTTTCCAAAGTTGGCCTTTTATGTTTGCCAATCATATTATCATTCAATGAGTGAATACTAGTTATGGATTAATAATATCAATTGATGATGAGGTTGACCATAAAATTCAACCCCCAAAAGTGTTGAAGGTAATTAAGAATGGGGTTTAGATTGCACCCAACCTACACTCTTTTAGTCATTTCCTCATTGACTTGATTGGCCTAATTATGTACCAACACATTGACTTAAATATGTATAGTTGATTCAACAGTATCACCAAGGGTCATTCCCGACTATGTGTGTATTTGTTTTTAACTAATTAGATAGACTCTTTATCTACTAAGGGGGTCATTTGAGAATAATTTTATTATGTATTCCTATTTTATTTTGATTGAATATTTTGTGTAAATTGTGGTACTTGTTCTATTGTGTACGATGATCTTTATTTATACAATAGTTGTCACGTGAAGTGGCATTGGAGTCATTCTACATCAAATTGTAGTGTTAGATGAACTCTTATAGAAATTCTTCTTAATTTTGGATGGGTTTTATCCAAATGTTAGAGTTCATCCATTTTAGAGTTTGAATATATAAGTGGAGAGAACTCTTTGGCTTGACATTGTTGTCAAATCAGGTTTTGTGAGCATTTTTAGAGATAGTTGTGTATTTCCCTTTGTATAGAGATTGTTTATTATTTAGTAAAATCTTCACTTCTTCTCTTATGTTTACACTCTTCAATTTTCCCCTAGTAAAGTGAGAGTTGCTTGACTTAGTATACATAGGTACCATAGTTTCTCTTTAAGTGAGTGTTCGCTATACATTCTTCTTTAGTTTTTTACTACATAATTTGTGTTAATTGTGGCACTCAATTTATTGTTTGCTACAATTTTTATTCACATGACAAATTCTTCAACCTCAACATGCAACTTGGAATTCTAAATTTGACCTTTAAAAAACAAAAATCACATAGATGAACCTACTCCACCAACTTGCAACAATGATCATGATCCACTCGCATTCATACAATTTTGAGAGATGGACCAAAAGATTATTATCTCAGGCCAATTCTACCATCTCAATTGGAGCCCCATTCCAAATCCAATCTAAGTTTTAAATGGCCTACCAAAAGGCACAAAAGAAACTTTGAAAAAATGTAGTGGAAAGAAATTAGGGCATTGAAAACTCAACTTAGTGAAGTGGTATAGACCTTGGACCTTGAGCACCAAGTCTACGGATCAATTTTTATGGGCATCACCTTGTTTGGGTGGTCAACCTAGTGAGGCAATCTACCAAGTTGTGACCTACCTCCTTCAGTGGCGACCTAGCTACCTAAGTAGTATATAGAGGAAAGAGACTAGGGCAAAGGCTTAGAACAAAATAAGAAAGGTACCTTGCAATAAGGGCATGGAGGAAACCATGCCATCATTGCTTTAGTTGCTTGGTCTTACAATTCCATGCCAATATTTTATAAACTTCAAAATGGCCTTGATATTTGGGAAAAAAATAGTAAATCTAATTTCAATCTGATATTATGATTTTATTATGAGGGATTATATTGTATAAAAATTTGCTACAATGTATTTGTAATACAAAGTTCTATATAAATGATGATTATTTCAGTATTCTTATCATTCATTATTAATAGATTTTGAAAAGATAATTGCCAAGCTTTTTATTTTGTTTTTATATCCACATCTTCACAACATGAGTATGTGAAATTTTACTTAAAAGATTATTCAAGTGTGGAAGAAAAATCCTACAATAACAAATACTAGAGTGGTAAACAAATCATTACATGTTTTTTTGGGCCCTTGGAGGACTACATGTTTTCTTGAGTTCCCAAACCTTAGGAACTACCCCGTAGTACCTACATGACGTTATACAACAACCACCACATCATTTTTTGTTTTCTTAAGAATTTTCAATTTAAAAAAAAATTCAACTTTTTTCTTACATTTGAAAATTTAAAAAAAAAGATTCAAAAAAAAAAAAATGACAAAGACAGTTTCTATACTACTGGAAGAACAATGCCAAGAATAAGCTCAAAATGCCCCTCTAGACCCTCCAAAAAGTATATAATGATTATCTTCAAAATCAACTCAATGGCTAAAAAGGTTGATTTATGGACCACCTCATATCCGTTCCAAAACTAATTATAGGGTATATTTGAAGAAGACAATTCATTTGCTCTTACATTAGATGAAATATGAGGGCTCTGGAAGACTATCTAAAAACTGTCTCGATTGTGTAGGAATACCACCAATTGTACAGTCTGACATAGTTCGAACACTGCCAAATCATTCTTGAAAAAAGAATTTTTTTTTTTTTCAATTTTAGAAAATTAAAAAGAATTTCCTTTTTTCATATTTTTATAAATTGTTTTGTAAAATCGTACTTTTTTATTGCTGCAAGAATGGCCAAGGAAATAAGCCAAAAATGGCCCTCCCTTTATCTAAATTTTCATCTAATGGGTTACAATGAAGATCTTGATGATCACTATAAGCTTGTGAAAACCATAATAGTAATAATTGTTAAGCTAAAGCTTTCGTGTTTATATACAAAAGTTTGCACAAAAGCAATGACAACCTTCAGCACTTAACCCCTCATAGCCGTAGTGGACCAAAAGTGTCCTCACATAGTTTTCAAAGTTCTATAACTTTTGCATCCAATGTTTGGAAAATTTGTGCTTTCTCTTCTAGTTTCTATAGTAGGATTTTCAAATTGATTCAAGATGTACACAGTAATTGGAAGCCAATCAAAGTTTATAGGTTCAATTTGAATCTACCAAATTGCATTTGATGGTTGCAACTTTAGGGGCTTGTATCTCTTTCATCTAATGTTTGTTTTCAACAAAGTTTGTTGCATTATGTTTCCCTTGAAGTCTAGTTATTGTGGTAAAATTTTCATGTCAATCCAAGTTTTTTTGAATGTTTGGAAACAATTCAAAGTTCAAAATCTTGACATTTTTGGATTACAATGAACTTCGGCGGCTTATTTCTTCTTCATACAATGTCTATTTTCAATATTTTTTTTTGGAAAAGTTGCACATACTATTCTAGTTTGTATGGCTAAAATTACATATCAATCCAAGAAGTTATGAGTGACTGAGAAGCATTTTAGTAGGAGGTTTAACCTCATACATGCAACTTTTCTGACCTATTTTTGACATTTGCAAGCCATTTTGCAAACACATATAATCAATTTATTGATATTTTTTTCACTAGTGTGTTTGTATGTTGGTTTTGAATAATTTTATAGTTTTAAATTTTTTCATTTGAGTAAGTTTAGAAATCGAATTTCACTTCCAAGTGTGTTGTTAGGAAAATTTCAGCATCTTCTTTCAACACTAAAACATTATAATCATTCATTCTATAAGGTCAAATGACTCCAAATTTATACCACATCATCTACAACATATTCAATATGGTTAAGATCTTTATAACTTAGTGAAATTTACATCTATATTAATTCCAAAACAATGATGTTTTTGATCCCAAGTGAAACTTCAACAATGAGGGGTTAAGTCCAAGCTGTTGGAGGACAAATCCATCTCATAGCCCATTTGGCCATATATTTGCTTGCTCACTTGGAATTTTACTTGTCCATCCAATGTTACAACTATTTGATATTTTATTTGATATAACTAAAAGATCCTAGCTAGTAATAGAAATATGTACTAAATTTAATACTTAAATAATTAACTTCTGAATGCCCAAGGCCATTTTTGAAATTTAAGGAATTTGCTCTAAATTGATAATAAATAAATAAAATTTAATAATTTTTATCAACTTTTCTTTTATTGTAACCATACAAATTCAAACTAGATATGTTAAAGATCACATAGGAAAAGACAATACAACCATATCACTTATAGATTGAAAGACTCTAATGTTAAAGTTGGTTACTGAAAAATATGAGGTTAAAAGACATAACATGTATAAACCCTAGCAATTTATAACTTGACAAAATCTCTTCTTTAATTTTTTAAAAAGAATTTTTAATGTGGATTTTTCTCGTAGATCTAGTATATTTGAGCTCTCAACACTACACAAAGTCAAAATTGCAATAGACAACCTTATACAAAATTTTGAATTGAAAATTATAATCAATCATTTTCAAAATTGAATTGTTCATATTAAAATGAGACTTATAAAAAACTATTCAAAAGAAAACTACAAATAGAAAATTGATTACACTTCATATTACTTCAAAGTATTGTTGACACCAAAATTTGGTGCCTCAAACACTTAGCGGTTTAAAAAGTTAATTTTGAAAAATTTTAATATATAAAAAAAGGTCTTATTGTGATTGATATTGCAATCATATTTATAAATGTGAAAAAAAAAATTAGTGAGTCTTAATTGTTTAACATGTACTATAAAATATATTATCTACCACATTACAATAATCTGATTTTTTTCACCAAAATTGTAGATGGGAATGGGAAACAAGACACCTCTAAGCTAGTAATACTGTTGCAATATTGTTTCAGTCATTTAGTTAAATTAATATTGCAACTAAGCCAATTGTTGTAATATTGCATCAATTTTAAATTTTTCGATATTGTACAAGTATATTTCCAATAATACGTCAATACCGTATAGTGGTTGGATTGCATCAGATTTGATGCAGTACTGAAGCAATAGAGGGGTACTTTCCAGATGAAAGTCAGTTTGGCCATCCAAAGGACACTTTTAGTCCTCGTCGTTCCAAGGTTGAGGTCGTATTCATCACGGTTCAATTTGACTTGACAATGTCAGGTTCAGTTCCCTCCCTATGATTTGCTTGCCTACCAAGTCACCATGAAAGCAAAGAACATGGCATTCACAAACGAAACAGGAAAGTCTTTAATATGATAAAATTACTTAACTCAGTGAACCATGGAGAGACGTCACATGAAATCGTCTTCCAACTCGGCTAGAGATTTTCCCTTGGCAGCGATGTCTTTGTTCGATGTCATTTTCTGTGGAACCATGAGTCTGGTATAGCTACGTATTTCTGCCTGTCTCTCCTTCTCCAGCCGTTCTAATTCTTCTCGTCGTTTCTACGTATAAATAAATCTCGTCAGTTTTCGCAAATTAGGAAATCCTGTGCAAGACTATCACCCGCTCTAATAGATCTGAACAAAAGAGCTCGTAGTGCTCCGATCTAATTATTACACAGAACAGATATAGAACAGAAGGAAACCATCTCAAGAGGTTTATCTCAAATTTATGCATCAAATTATAAACCAACAATATCTATACTAGGCTCTTGAAGTGAACACACATGTTTGAAGTTGATAAATACAATAGGAGATATAAATATGGTACAAAAAGAGTAGTATTTGACAAGTAAGAACGATGTACAAAATCTCAAAACAAGAAGATATCTTGATGTAAACTGGATAAAAGTATGAAAGGACTCAGAAGTACCTTCTCTTTAGAATAAGCCTTCCGTTCGTTTCTCTCTGCAGCGTTGTAGGCCTCTCTTTCAGCTGTAGCCGACCGATTCATCAAGTAAATCAATTCATAGCATCTAAACAAGGCCATAGAAATAAAACACAGTATGGCTTAGAAAAATTATAATCTAAATAGCTTAAAGACACATATGATTCTATAAAGATAAACTCACCTTTCAAATCTGGAGTCAGCTCACTTTTGGTCTTGTTCAGTCGATTCACAATTTCATTCTTCCGCATCTCAACCCGAAATGTTCGTACCTGCAGTTACAGTGTTAAACTAGGACGAAAACTCGAAACATCAATACGAGACATCTGTCAAACCAAGGAAACTCTTACCAGCTTAGAGTTGTGAAAGCCGACTTGACCAACGTCCATGCTTTGAGTCTTCCTCAGGTTGAACCAAGGCGTGTACACAACATCCAAGTTGTTGAGTTTATTCCCTACAATAGACAGCACCTGCATGTCCATAAGAC
The DNA here is from genome assembly GCA_963969395.1 of Pseudoscleropodium purum. NCBI lineage: Eukaryota > Viridiplantae > Streptophyta > Bryopsida > Hypnales > Brachytheciaceae > Pseudoscleropodium > Pseudoscleropodium purum. The sequence continues at coordinate 18,768,008 of OZ017803.1, forward strand.
CGAACCTAAAAAAATTGCAACCCGCTCCACTAAAGCATTTTCAGAATTATTATTAATAAAGTGAACGCCGTTCTTTCTTACTAATACATAGATAACTCCAAAATATGAGGCCAACAACCGACCTTGGATAGAGTTGGCCTTCACAAGCTGAGCGCAATCTTCAAGAAGTTCCGGGCTGATCATCTCCATAGTCTGACCCTTCTCCATTCTTAGATAGACATGAGCAGATGACAGCTTATCAACATGAAACCTGCAACATTAATTCATCTCCTCGTTATAATTTGCGAAAACTGCACTTCCTAGTAGAACAATAACTCAACGCGATACGTCAAAACCCGATCCACCAGAGATAAATGCCTTGACAACTTCATGCTCCTCATTGGTGTTTCAAATACAGGCTGACCGGAACAGCACAATACTTTTCCTTTCGAACAAATGAATAACACCCCAGAATATATGGTAAAGGCCTTTAGATCTAACTACGTTGATCTGATACTACTTCGTTGATTGATACTAATAGAAAGCCATGCGTAACCTTTAATTCCGAAAACAAAATATGAAGGCCATTCATCGTGTTTTCAAAACGCATGTTACAAAAAGAAGATCATACAAAATAAGATCAAAGCTGCTCTATATAGTTGCTGAGATGACTAAAGATACATTACATGCCACATATGCCCAATAACCCTAACCATATGCTACATTACTCTTTCACAAGTGACATAGACAATTGATCGCTAGCATTTATAGTGCAGGGAGTTAATAGCTACAACGTACATAGAAACTAAGCGAATATTGTTAGACCCCATTTCGTCAACCGATATGAATTGCCGACACGCAATAAAGATTACCACCAAAAATTTCATGGAACCTCAGTTCCGCTCTTCCTAACAACATAGACTGTATCCAACTGTACATCACATCGATAGAATTGGTTTCCTCCCTCAAGTCTTCTAAAGAACGAGGCATGAAAAGGCAGGAAACAACTGTACCTAGAACCAAATTCCCAGCAGGAAGAGCCTAAATCAAGTGCAAAATTCTGATAAACTACCCCTAAAGACTACAAACCCTAAATTCTCAGAAAGTCTCCCACAAAACAACTACCGACCTCCAAACACAGAGCGTTAAAAAGCACACCAGATATCCTCCACAAAACAACTACCGACCTCCAAACACAGCGTTAAAAAGCACACCAGATATCCTCCACAAAACAACTACCGACCTCCAAACACAGAGCGTTAAAAAGCACACCAGATATCCTCCGGCAAGCCATATTTGATGAGGTCTTCGTTCTCGTGTTTGTCAAGGCCCATGTAAATAACGTAGTCCCCGAGCTCGGACCGAGACTTGAAATAATAAACCATGCTGTGAAAATCCGCGGCTCTCCGATCGCAAAACGCGCACCGCGAACCAGAGAGAGGATCAAGAATCAGAATCGCCCTGCTGCGGAGGAGTTCTTTCTCTGTTCGCCACAAGCTCTCATGGCGATGAATGTGCAACCAACAAGGAGAAATTGAAGTGTCAGCAAGCTAGCAGACTCAAAGCTTTGAAGTCGTGAAGTAGAATCTGCGCAGGAAAAACGGGGGCTGCAGGATTCCAATCGGTCGTGTAAGAGAAAAGAGGAGGAACTCTGACCTACAGCAGGACGTTAAATCCAGCGTACGAAGTGGGCCCAAGCCCACAGACCAGGCCCCAACCCCGTGGCCTGTCTTGACCTGGGCTCGGTTGCAGGATGACAGCGCGATTAGGACGACTAGGTAGGATGTCCTGTATGGAATGCCAAAAGGGCCATACTTTGAACGTTAGGGTACCCCGGCGAAGATTCCCACTGGCCCGGGGAAGATGCCGTGTACCCCAAGGATTTTCCCAACCCAATCCACTCGTCGGATATCAATAGATATGATCCGGCATCCGGGTATCTACATGTATTTGTACGAATACGGTTAGTTTTTATACCCAATTTTCCCAGGTCTGCCCGATGAGCCATCGTGACCGTCCGTCTTCAATTGGCAAGCTTAGGGCTTGGCACCGCAATGCTTTGTGTTTGGCCGCACCCCTCACACCCCTCGGTTTGGCTGCAACTGCTCCGTTTTGATGCACTTATGGTTGCTGCGGGCGGATTTGTTGTTGTGAATTTTGAGTTTTATTAGGGTCTATTGGTTCAAATCAACACTAAATCAATGCAGCTTGAATTCCAAAGACAGAAAATTCAACAGTTTTGAATTGACAAGAAGATGCTCATCAAGACCACAATCTCCACTGAAGTGTGCTCAATTTTTTAGCCTGAGCTTTGTCTCCAAATTCGTTTATTTTGCACAGTAATTTTTAATGATGAACTAAAGTGTTGCTTCAATCTACATCCAGGTAGTTCTTACACCCCAGACATCTAGTCTTTTGAACGATAAAATGCAGCATGGGATATTCACTTATGAGAGCTATTACCTCCATTGCTAACATTGGTCGTCATTTCTAGTCGTCATTTCGTAGGTTGTGGATCGGAGCTCTTCAAAGGAGAACACTTTGGCAGTATCAGTGTTTCTCAATTTCAAGCGGAAAGTCAAGGTGAGCCGAGCATTTAATGTAGTGTGAGATGGGTGTCGTTATGCTGATTCTGGTTTTCGTTAGTCTATGGTCTGCTTGTAATTTTCCGCCTTATCCACATGACTAGAACAGAGTGTAAGTTATTTCCTCCAATCCGATGTGATGCATTGACACATGCGTACTGTGAATTTGCAGATACGTTCACTGGTGGATATGTTCATTGAAAGGCATTTGAAAGATGAATCATATTGATTGTACTCGTTAGTCTCCCATGGTCGGTTGCAGATACAGTTACTGCTTGTTTAACATAATGGTCGAAAACTCTAGAGAATTGACTTAGGGGAATATCTTGTGAAATGATTCATTGTTAGAGAAGCTGAACGCCTATACGGGAGCTCCGTGCACGAGCTTCAGCTCTTTACCTTCAGGTACATTCGAAGATTGCATTTCATTTGCAATATTTCTTGAGGTTTAGGGTTTAGGTTTAGAGATATCATGTGATATATTTCTGACATGAACACGGCTCAACAAGTCACTTGCAAGTGCTTCATTGCACAACTTGACTCTTGGCAAGGAACAGCAGCTCATTTCCACAATTCCAAGAAAAATTTGGTATAAAAACTAACTGTATTTGTACGAAAACATGAAGATACCCGGATGCAGAACCGTTGCTACTGATATCCGTCGAGTTTACTGGGTTGAGAAAAGCTTCCCCGGGGTACACGACATCTTCCCTGGGCCCATGGGAATCTTCCCTGGGGTACCCTAACGTCCAAAGTATGGCCCTTTTGGCATTCCACAGTCTTGTTCAATGAAATTAGTGTGCCTCATGCCGTTGCCACGATCAAAAGAAAGAAAATTTAATTTTTAAATTTTTAAAAATTGGTAACATTTTTGAAATTCAATAACTTTCATGATGTATGTCAGAACACCATGAAGCTAAGCCCGTGCATCCCTCCTTGCCGAGGGATTTCCGACAATATCAAGAACACAATTAGGGGACACATGGTCCGGGAGATCTCAATATAACAAACAAACAAACAACCTAACTTAATAGGAGGATGACATTGTGGTGTGTTGAGAATAGGAAATGAAACAAAACTATACAAGATTGTTGAACCAACGGTGTATTGAAAAGTAATGTATCAACCCTTCAAAGGATGCACAAGTGACCTTGGAAATCATCCTTTTTCATTACTGTGAGCATTTTTGGTTTAAAATATTGCAAAAGTAATCATTGGAAATCAAGCTACTGTAGAAGACCTTCCTTTTCACTTACAAAATTCAAAAGATGAATAGTTGCATTTCTGCCTTATATAACAAGATTTTCTATCATTCATCAACCAGAAAATGGTTGCCACATTGTTTATGGGTTTAAGAAGGAGGTATCAAATATATACTAAGGATAGAAGGTGTAATCCTTCTCTCTTATTGGTCCAAAGGATTCTAGTATAATTCCTAAGTACCTTTAGAACTATAGTAAATTACAATAGAGAGTACATTAATAGAAGATATTTACAAACATGATAGAATGAGAGTTCTTATTCTTTACAATGTTTTGTACTTTAATATAATTTCATCTTTTTGTAGTTCATTTAAAAAATGGATACACGAAGTGTTTTAGGATTTACGATGGCAACTTAGGGTTTGGATTTGTTTTGTGACCCAGATAATAACATTTCTTCATCTAATAAAGACCCTATGTTGAAAACATATATGTGGGTTACTTTTCAAATTCAAATTGTCCTAATTTTATTGTTTATGCATAATAAATGCAACTCAACTATTTTAAAGATTATAAAGGGTTATGATGGCAAATTAGGGTTTAGGTGTCTTCTTGCTTCTTATGCTCTCTACCATTCTACCATTGTTTTTAAGTCACATGTCATATTTGCAACAGAACCTTAGGATGATGTTGTAAGACATTTTGTCATGTATGTGGTTACAAGCAGTGTCAATCTTCATGGTTTGAAGACTTTTTTATTTGTCACTTGAGGCACTACTATGTTAATTCTATCTTTCATATGGTTTAAGATTTAGATGTTACATAATAACTGCTTTAAGAATTGCTTACTATTTGAAATAGTCATGAGACCTTTAACATTTAAGATCAAGGTTGCTATTGTGTGACCCTTTGAGTGTGAACTTGTGAGCCCATGAGCCCATGAGCCTATGAGCTTGTGAATAAGAATTTTTTCTAACTAAAAAAAGATGAAGGACCTATGACTGTGGGACTTAAAAAATTTGAATTTCAAGAAATATTTGTTCACTTTTTTCAAATTTAAGTCACTTACATAACTTTGTTATCCAATTTTCATTTCAGCAAGCAATTGCATTTGATTTTAATCCCTAAAATGCCATTGTCCCTACAAAAAACATCATGGATTTTGAGCAAGCTTCTATTGTTTTAATATTTGTCATAATTTTATGATTTTTTATGTTAAGAAAGAAAAGCACAATAGCTTTCCAAAAATATAATTTATATTTCAATTGAGTTTGCAAAGCAAGAGTTTAAGCACATAAAGCATTTTTTAGTCTAGGGAGAAAGACCACTAATGTAGTAGAAAGTTTCATGATATAAAGAGTAGGGTCAATTTTAATTAGAAGGTTAAAAAATATCAAATCTAAATAGTATGGAAAGAAAATATTCATTTTGTTTCATTTAGAGTTTTTTGGAGCCTCTAAATTTTGAGAAGATGGATTGTGTCTAAAAACTACAAATTTGTTTTAGAAGTGCCAAGTAGCAACCATCTATTTCCATTTTTTTCTGCTAAGCAACTTCAAATGAAGATACAGTTTGTCATTTTTTCAATTTGTTTCATTTAGAATATTTCAAGCCTCTAAGTTATTGAGAAGATGAATTATGTCTAAATACTACTAATTCATTTTTAAAGTAATAAAGGGCAACCATCTAATTTCAATTTATTTCCACTAAACTACTTCAAATGCACATACAAATTGTTTTAATTTTTAATTTTTTTCATCTAGAGTTGTTTGGAGCCTTGAAGTTATGGTCAATATGAATTGTTTTTAAATTGTGTAAATTCATTTTGGAAGTGCCAAGGAAGAACCATCTATTTCCATTTTTTTTCACAAAAGTACTTCAAATGCACACACAATTTGTTATTATCTCATTTTGTTTCATTAAGAGTTGCTTGGAGACTTTTTTCATTTTCTTTCATTTAAAATTTTTTAGAATTTAGGGTGCCTAAACTATATTTTAAATTTTTGAGTTTCTTGCTATAGGAATTGTACTTTAGAGTTCTATAGGATATAAAAGAGAGCTTAGGAATTAGTAACCAATTGTAGTCAACTTCCATACAAATCATGAAATGCCAAAGTATAAACAATAATGAATCATACTAAGAATATAGCTATAAAACACACAAATCCAATCATATAAATCTCAACACAAAATATTGCTACACTTATCTAGTTTTAGACTTTGGAGAGAATTTCAGACTTTTTGAAGAATTATCTCTAGATAAATACTACCTATATTATGTAAAATGAGACCGCCACAATGCTCTAAGTAGAAAGGACAATATTAAATGAAACATATACATATATAAAAACTTGCCAATGGAATACATTTTTACTAAATAAACAAACAAACTATGTTTATGAATACATAGTTTGTGAAGTCATCTAGAAATCTCTTGGTAATTGTAGAAGAATACCACGATTTTTCTTTTCAAAGTTTTAGATTGTGTATAAGCAATGACCATTTATATTCCTACATGTATACATGATTGCATAGAAAGAGCTTCAATTCCAACTCCTAGCGTGGACATTGGATATCTAGAGAGCTTTTGATGTCATTGATCCTCCAGCATAATACAATGACAAATCCAACACTTAGCTTAGCTTGGAAATTGGACATCTAAAGAGCTTTTGATGTCAAATGTTGATCCCACCCCACTTAATACAATGACAATTCCGACACTTAGCTTAAAAATTGAACATCTACGGAGCTTGTGATGTTAGACACCTGCCACACACATAATACAAATACCTATACAATGTTAATTCCAACACTGAGCTAAAAAATAGGACAACTAGATAACTTTTGATATCATTAATTCCCTCGACATGACACAAATACAAATACAATGACAATTCTAATACTTAGCTAAAAATAGGACATTTGCAGAGCTATTGATGTCATCTTGTCAATAAGACACAAATACAAACAAAATGACATTTATAAAGTGAAAAGGATTCATGACAATTTGTTCATTTATATTAATAAAAAAATAGGGGTGATCCTTAGGAAACTAACAAACCATGAAGATAGTCTACTTTATATTTGTAATTTGAATATTCCTAACATAAACAAAAGGATGTATCACAAAATTTGCTCCATGTTGAGAGGATCCATGTCAAGGAACACAAGAATTCAATTTTTAAGAAAATTGCAAATTATTGTTTTACTAAAGAGATGTGTTAAAATAGCCTCTCTATAAGAATGTGTGTCGCGGCTTAAAATTTTGATTTTCTAAGTATGCACCAAAATAGGAACGGAAACTAGCCATTAGGGAACCGGATCCGATTAGGTGGAGAAGGAAAACTCAAAATTAGCACAGAACGTGAAGTAGTGGGCCTCTTGGATCTAATCCGGTCAGGAGTAACTAACGACGGAAACGGAATGCAACACGGATTAGGTCTAGGACCGGATTATGATGGTGAACCGGATTCATGATGACCAAACTGGAAAGGGTCCAGAGACTATATAAGGAGGAGCCTTCACTGTTGCACCCCCTTTTAGAAACTCGAGCTTGAGCGCGCGTAGGTCGAGTTTTCGCGTTTGTGTGCTGTAGGCTTTGATTCTGGTTGAGATCGGAGAGAGAACGTGAGGAACGGGACGTGCGGCTAGGAGAGAGTGAGATAGATTGAAGTGGGAATGCCGCCGCTACGTAGGTTTAGACCAGCGAGTCCCTCTGGAGGCGAGGTAAAGCTCCGGAAAGTCATTCTGGTTATTTCCTCCACAGAGCCGGAAAAGTCTCAACTCATGGAGGATCTCACCTCTAGGGGTTGCCTAGGGTTTGCCGAGAAACCCTGGGGTTTTAGGGAGGAGAGAATGGTCAAGGAGCTCCTCGGAAAACTGTCCAACCAGTTTGACAACACCGTGAGAGGAACTCCCATCCGCTGGAACGAGGGAATGTGGAGAGGTGTTTATGGTTTTCGGGCAGGAGGGTTAGGAATGGCAAACCGGAAGGATGAGTTTGTCCGAGGCAAGTTCCAAGGGGCCGTCAACCCGAAGGACGGATACGCGGTCGAGGATTGCGTGGATGACCGACACCGTCGGCTTCTGTAGTTCTTGGTTCCGGTCCTTCACCCGGAAAAGCCGACCAGGGTGACGATCACCCTTGGCAACACGATTTTCGGTGCCCTAAGTGGTACCCGGAAAGTGGACTGGGCACGGATCATTTCCGATCTCGTGACCCAACTCGTTAGTAGAGTTGGGAAGAAGAGGGCCAGTCCAGTGTGCCTTACCTCTTCCACCTCTATCGGGAAAACCAAGTCCTCACCGACGCGGAGGAGAAGGTGTGGAGGACTCAAGAAGTCCTCCTGAAGTATGGGAAGTCGGAAACGGATGACGAGGCCGAATCCGATTCCGGTTCAGACCGGGAGTCGAGCGAGGAAGAGGAGGAGCCGATGCCGCCCATCAAGCGACAGAAGTTGACGCCTCCAAACAAGCGCGGGACGCCTCCTGGTCACGACAAACTGGCCCCGGAAGAGAGACCGGAAGCCAAGAAGACCGTTTCCAAGGAAGACCCGAAAATGCAAGATCCGTTCAACGGTCTTATCAACCTCCTCTGCAACATCAGGGCGGATTGGGAGGTCAAGCACAGGACGCTTTCGGCGATCGGAAAGTTGGTAGATGCGCCACTGGACAGTAAGTTGGCGGAACAGGTGGCGAAGTGCATCACCAATCCGGAAGAGACCTGGAAACAGGAAGCGGAGATCCGCCGGTTGTAGGAGGAGGTGGACACCCTAAAGGCAACTCTCTTTGCCTATCGGGAAGACGTGACGGCCACCCGGGAGATGGCGGAGGAGACTTGGAAGATAGCCGAGCAGATCAAGGCCATCTTGGGAGATACCGGAACGGCCGCCACCAAAGCGAAGCTCTTCGACGAGAAGATGCACGAGGAGAAGAAACTATCCGGTTCCCGGATGGTCCGGATTCTCACCGACTTTGCTGAGCAGGTGGAGACGGCGATGGTGGAGGGGCGGAAGGCTGCGGACCGGATTGAGGAAAGCAGCCGGAAGCTGACTGGAGCAACGTGCTCCAAAGGGATACATCTCTCGGACCTCTCGCTACCGGATTCCTTTCCGGATGCGACCGTTCCGAAGGGTGGGAAGGATTGGACTCCCGAGTCCAAGAAGTCAACACGGACTGAGAATCCGGGCACGAGACCGGATATTACAATCGACTTGGAGTCTTCACCCGGATCTAACCCTGCGGAGGGGGAACGGATCCGGAACTTGAGTGAAGTCTTCGAGGAGCTAGTTCCGGAGATCAGAAGCCCGACAATAGGATCTAGGGTTGTAGAATAGATAGGATTTTGATTTCAGTTAGGAGTAGGAGCGGATCCGGATCCGGATCCGGCTCAATAGTATTAGGTTAGCCGGAAGTTAGATTAGGTTGGCGGCGGACCCCCACGGGTTTTAGGCTCCTTTTTGTGCTTTTAGGGTTTTTGCCCTTTGTATATAAATCGGTTCCTGCGATGGGAACTGGGAGTCTTCATTTTGCAAATTTCTTGTACCTTTCTCTTCTCCTCATTGTGTGTCTCTCTCCAGCGCGACAGGATTGTATGATGTGGAGTTAGGATAGTACGAGCCGGTTTGCGAGTGATTTCTCCCCTTGGTGTTTTATTTCCGATCCTAGGTGCATGTGAGTAGGTATCTAAGAGTTGGGAGTGAACTTAGTTCCTCAGCACGTCTAGAGTTTGAGATTCCGGGTGAGAAAGCCGTTGTTAGGCTAAGCGGGTAGGGAGGGATTCTTTAGCTGCGCTAGAACTCCCGGGTGGGAAATCCGGTCGAGTGTCCGATCTCCTGTGAGGTCTTACCGCCTTAGTTGGCAAACGGAAGAACTTTAGTTGATGTTGGAACGGACGGGTACACTTGTAACCACCTGTCTTCGCACGGATCGGAAGTAGCATCAAGGTCGTTGTAGTATGAGAGGGTCGAGTGTGGGGTCTTTGTGTGACCTACAACCCGGATTGCTATCTGGGTTGTTGTGAAGGACCAAACCAGATCCGGATTAGCTTAGGAGTTTAGGAAGTAGGACAGTGGGTCTTCAGCCACTATAAGTCACGGAAGGAGTGGTGGGCCTACCACTCTCAAAATTAAGCGGCGACCCCTCTGATGGTGAAACAGAGGCAAAACCAAACCGGATAGGATTACGGATACATAATGACCATCCGGGCCGGATTGGTCAGGACGGATTTCCAGGACCGGAAGTTGTAAAGATCCTGGGATTTGGATATTTGCACAGACCGGATAGTTAGTAGGATCGGAAGAAGGAGTAATCCGGTCTATAGTTATCCGGTGTGGTGGTATTTCTAGTTCTAGATCTAGGACCGGAAAGTAAGATTGGGATACTGACTGAGCTTAACTGCTTAATAGAGCTAGATACTTCACAGGATCTCGTGGGTTCGATCTTTAGAGTCACTTAGTTATACTCTAGAGCGATTTTTGTGAGTATAATGGGGAACTGACCTGCCCTGTGCTGCGACAATGTGGGTCCAACTTCTTTGATAAGTCATATCTTTTTAGAAAGATGAGCCTGGAAATAGTGTTATCTGGAAGCATACATCAAAGGAGCTCTTCTAATTTTGAAATCTTCATTTTCGACCAAATACCAACAGAAGTCCTTCCCAACATCAATTTAATTAGATCCTCGAAATATTCCATTAGGATTTTATTTTGACCATCTGGGACAAGTCCTTCAATGCACATGAGACTTGTGAGTACAATCACACCATCCTCTACCCTAAGATCCACTTCATCAAAGTCAATAGGAAAACCCTTTCAACAACAAAACAAACAACCTCCAATGAGTTGGAGATGTCCAACTGCATATGGCTAGATTGAATACATCAAAAGGAATTCTCGTAATTTTAAGAAGGTACTTGTTGCACAATTATAATAAATTCTCATTTTCCAAAAAATAGGTAAAAAATCCACCAAGTGGAATTTACAATTACTATATCATCCTAAAATTTAGAATCAACATTGAGGTGTGTAACAAAAGTATAATCTGCTGATAGTAAGGCCTTATTGTTCCACAATAATACAACTAGCATTTTAACATTCTTATAAATGTACTTTCAAATAAACATATACCAAAAAAAACTAAATTCTTTCCAGTAAATAATATTTTGGAGTTCATAGATATATATAAACATTAATTCTCAAAAACATCTAATACAAAAGGCTTGATAACAATTTCTAATTATTCAAATCATCTTGTGCAACTCAGCATGTTGCATAGAAATTGCTAATAAAAGCACATACTTTATAAAAATTGATAATATGGCTATCAAGCTAGATTATAAAATAATTGTTGCACGCGCAGTTTGGGCATAAGTATCTTTACACACAAAAACATAGTAAGATGACACGAATTATCGTCCTAGGGAATTCTAGATGCCTTTTCAAACTCCAATATCTAGATAATCATTTTTTCTTCTTTCAACTACTTTCTTTCATTCTCTTTTCTAGAATCACTACTATTCAGATCTAGAATCATTTAGTTCTCTGGTTTTGTCCTTTAACAAACTAGTTTTCAATTCCTTTGTTTTACCATCAGAGGCAAGGTTGACACGACGTCCGGACGCAAACGTTGTGTCCGCAGCGTCCATTGACATTCGCGATCCTAGCGGACGCAGCGTCCGCCGGGACCGCCCCGTCTGCCCTGCCCGTCCGCTCTGTCCGTCTGCCCTGTCCGCCCCGCCCGTCCGCCCTGTTCGCTTTGACGGCCCTATTTCCCCCGACCGCCCTACCCAAACTGCCCCGCGGTCACTCCCTTAATCTTTAAACAATTAAATGTTAAATGAAGTGCAATGGTTCGCGATTTTTTATTAAAACAATGTCTCTTATAAGTTGAAAGATTATAAAGTTTGACCACGAGTCCATGATAGTCTTGAAACTATGAAAAAATTCCAATTCATTTTCAAAAGGCAAACTAAAAAAGTTTGTGAATTCAAATATATATATATACTATTTAAAAAATCAAGATCAACACAAATACAAACATATTCAATATGGGCAAAATGTATTGAATTTAATATAGAATACCATACATTGTGCACATTTGGCTAATTGCACATATAATTTTTTTCATTCCAACTCTATATTTCTAAATTAATTTTTAATGCCTATATAACCTATTCAACTACTACTTCTGCACTACCAATCTAATATAAATGGCGGAAATGTTCATCTGGCATCGGCCAATGATATGTATTAAAAAATCACTTAATTATATGGGCCAAACTAATATTTTCATCGTCAGTCTTCGAAGAAATGCGCTTCAAGTAAGCATAAAACACTTTTGCAAAGTCATGAAAGGCAAATTGTGTCGCACTTGGTGTTTTTCGTAGCAAGTTGAAATACGCCTCTGACGTATTGTTTCCATTCATCCGCCGAGCAATTTTTTGAATGGCATACTCTTCCGACTTACGTGAATACATCGGAATGACTTCCACATCTGCACCTGTTTTATGCAAATATGCAATACGTGGATCCACCCACCATCTCCTCTGCAAAGTTTGTTTCATCTCATCTGTTGATGTGAATGTGTACAAAGACTTCATTGGCTGAGAAACTAAGGTGGTCATGTCCCAATCGCAAACTCCAATATACACACGTGACTCATCCTCTGGAAAATGCAACAAGATGTTGTTCGGAGAAAGATCATTGTACAAATGTCCAACAAGATGCATTGCATATATTATATGCATAAACGCCCATGTAAGCTCTATGCGCTTCTTCCGATATCGCCCTAAACGGTGAGCTTTTATAACCTCCTCTTCGGTTGGATTTGTATACATCAAACGTATTTGAATGTTGTCTGGATAGTCCTTATCCATATTCAACATTTGTCGAAGAGTTCCACCATTCCACCATTCCACCATTCCACTAATACGCATAACCTTCACACGTCATTCCGTGCACCGCAACAAACCATATCACACCCGCGTATGAAATTCGAACAGCCATTGATTCGTTTTGATGTTCTAACTTTGCAAGATCGGGTCGAGTTTGGTGGTGAATGAATTTCTTTGCGCAAACTCCCAATAAGGAAGTATTCCTGGACATCCTTCAATATGAACCTTTCGAATCGTTGCATATCCACCTCTCATCGTTCTATCATCAACAACAATCACACGTGCTGTATCTGGAAATGCTATGAGGTGCCGTTTGGTCCTTTCCGCTTCAGCAACTCCATCATTGCTTTTCCACCAACCAATTGAAACAACTCGATTGTGCTTTTTGGCGAATGAAGCACATCGCCCCCTAAATAAGTCCGCTTTCAGAATCACTTCTTTAAACTGGGCGTCATTGGATCGATATTCTTTGCCATATTTAACCAAAATGACTTTGGAATTCCACAAAGCGTCATGAACCTTGTTCTCCAAACATTTGGTGAAGTGCGTTTTATGCATTTCGTCATGCCACTTTGCCACATTCAATGCATTCAACAACATCTGTGTCATGTCTACCTTGAATTTAGACACGCACTCCTCTTGATATCTGATGTATTTATTGTTTAAAGACAATGTTGTTTCCCATTCATAAAATTGAACGATGCGCTCGATCATAAATTTCTTGCATTCTTCCGAAGGACTTTGGCGAGCTACCTCTAAGTTCAATGGTCCCTCTCCATGTTTTAGCTTGACAACCTTCTTCTTACCGTTTGGCATCATGACAAATGAAATTGATATAGATCAATTTTTTTAATTTGAAATTGAATTCATGCGCAAGTGTCCAAAAAATTGGCAACAAGTGGGCCCCAATAAACCACTCTTGCCTTGCCTCGGAAAGGAGCCAATGGAGGATGAACCACCAAGCTCTCCACTCCACCTTGCATTCACAAGGGGCAAAGCAAAAGTAACAATGCGAACGGCTCGTCCGCCCCATCGGATGGCCTCGAACCGTCCGCCCGATTGGACAGGTCGAGGTGGCGGACGCATCGGCCGTCCGCCTCCCCGAAACCCTCGAGCCCTGTCCGCCCGATCCGACGGGCAGCGGCGGACGGCCCGAAACCGTCCGCTTGATCGGATGGGTCGCGGCTAGCGGACGCATTAGCCGTTCGCCTCCCCAAAACCCTACACCCACGTCCGCCCGATCGGACGGCCACGGGCGGACAAATCTGGCGTCCGCCCGATCCGACGGGTAGCGACGGATGGCCCCAAACCGTCTGCTTGATCGGACGGGCCGCGGGTGGCGGACGCATCGGCCGTCTGCCTCCCCGAAACCCTCGAGCCCCGTCCACCCGATTGGACGGCCACGGGCGGATAAATCAAGCGTCCGCCCGATCCGATTTATTTTCCATATTTGAAAATAGAATCTAAAGAAGAACCACTAATTGTCTAATTTGGGCATTTCTTCATACCAATAAGAAATCATTTTAGTTTTTAGCAATCGTTGAATGAAAAATAAAAAAATTTCAAATATTCAAATAATTCAATCTTTCATAAATTAATTAGAAATACATTTATACCACTTACGAGTTTCTAAATGTAATAAACACACAACAATAATTTCAAAATACACACCATGCTAGTACATATTTAACCTCGAATGCTAAATTCAAAAATAGACATAATATGGCTCTTACAAAATTACATTTCTTCTTCATATTTTTATTATTTATCAAAGTCGCTTATAGCCTTATACATCAACGCTATTATAAAATAATACAATGATGCAACACTTTTTGAAAAAGTAAACAAAATTGTTGTTTAAAATTGTTCTATTTATTTAAAATTTTGTACTATTTCTACCAATCTAGTGCTCTATACTTGTCATGAGAGTAAAAATGAGAAAATTGAGCAAATACATGCTCACTATATACTTGCATGTTTTTTTATTCGGAATCTGAATCGGACTCAAATTGTTGACCGGTGTCTCTTCTTTGTACTCCAATGAACGGACCACCTCCGTAGTTTTCGTGATATCCACTCGGTGCACCTCCTTGTCCATTATTTGAACCTCCAAAAGTAAGAGGAGGAACCAAAGTAGTAGACTCTGATCCTCTTTCATTTGAAGCCCCATAATAAGAGGCCCCATGATGCCCGTATGAATCACTTCTAGTTGATCCCGGATAGTATTGGGCGCTTCCGTGAAGAGAGCAACTATACTGCGGGGTTACATGGCTTCCTCCACTACCTTCGGAGCCCACTTGAGTGGGCGTCGTATAATATGAACCAGATTCAGTAGACTTACCATAATGCGTGTTGCCATAGCTACGTGTTCCACCTAGAGAGCCAATTTCAGGGGGAGTGTCATAACGAGAACCAACTGCACTTGAACCACCATAATGCGTGGATCCATAGCTCCCTCTTCCACCTTCATATCTATTTTGAGGATCGTAACCAGAGTATGAACCACCTCTTCTTTGTTCAAATTCTCGCGTTCCATATTCATGTCCGTAGGACCCACCATGCCTATCTTGCCGTCCACAATCTTGAAGGCTTCTGCGTGTTGCCTCTTGCATTTGTTGTTCGAATTCAATTCGTTCTCATTCTTCTATCCGCTCGTGCCTAACTCCAAATGTGATAGGCGCTTGCATATCATTGTCATCTGTCCACGCATCTTCAGCATCTCGTAGAACAACTGAAGGTTGTTGTAGATAACTTCGATTAGACCACTCAGGCATGCAATCGCTTGCGCCCCTCCACTGTGTATCTATAACGGCATCCGTGCGTGTATAGTTCTCCACATTGCGACTTGTAGCGGTACGCCAATCCACGTCCTTGTAGAGTACAATCTCTGTCCAAACCATTGCCATAACATTATAATTCATTATATTTGGTTTGGCGCTTTTAATGCCAAGAACTCGATGCACTTGTGTGTATCGTTGTTTGAAGTGCTCACTTTAGCACGTAGATATTTGTCCTTCTCAACGTGGCGCTTGGTGCTCTACACGTTCACGTCGCCAAAGTTTTTGAATGTGAGTCATTTTCACATACTTCTTGCACATTGAGCAATCCCACACTCTTGTTGGTTCTTCTTCCCATCCCGGTTCACCCACGCACAATGGATCGGCCCAAGCATCCCAATCGAACAATTGAGGTCTTCCCTTTCGACTACTTTTTTTGGGTGTTCTATCTTTCGGCATGATGAAGCCGAAGCAAAGAGAATGAAACAATTAGAAAGCTTAAGAACCAAAATTTTGATTTAATTAATTAATTAAAATTTTACAAGTGTGAACTTTGTGAAAATTTGTAACAATGCCACAACAATCGTTCACTCAAAGCGGAGGGGGCGCGTAGAGCTTCCAATGCACTGGTCCGCCCACTCCAAAAGAGAACGATTGTTCGGAATGAGCCGTCCGCCTCCCCATATATATATGTAGACGTACCGATGCGAACGTCCAGATCATGCGGACCACATCAATCCGCGTGTCAATCGGACGGCCGTACCGGGGCGGATGGGGCGGACAGGGCGGACGGAGGATGGGTGGACGGGTATCGGGGCGGACAGGGTGGTTTGACCTTGAAGCGCTCCGATGTCTATATTTTGCACAATAAACAGATGTCTTCATGGCACTGTATAGTCCAACTAACTTTTCATTCATCCAATGTAAAATTTGAAATTAAAAAAGGTAGCCTTCCTTTATGACCAAATTTATGAATTTTTAGTAAATGATATTTTTGTACAAAGATATGAGCTAAATTGTGCAAAAATTCACGAAAGGATTGTGACGTTTAATATATGTGCTCAAATATTCACATTGCATTGTGTATAAAGCAATTGTAAGAAGGTAGTTGAATAAAAATTCTACTATTAAATTGAATTAGTTGACGTCTAATCACTTAGTAAACCGCTAAATGTCCAAGTCTTTGCAAGTGTGTTTTGGCTATCGAAAAAGAGCATGGACTTATAGTTATCCCCAATGAAGCAAATTGTTCTTTTTTCAAAATCTAACGGTATAGATGTTTAACCCCTAAAGTTCTTTTCACTAAAAACACTTTAGAACTGCCATTAGTAGTGCAAATACCAAGTCTTAAAAGAAAAATACTTTGGGGCATATATAACCATAGGATCTTGTAGTAAATTAGTTGGAAAAAATGTGGAAAAAGTTTTAGACAAATCCACCATTTGGATTGTAAGATATTAGATATTGAGTATTTCATTTAAGGGGGCTACTCAATTATGTCTATTAATGAACAATTGGTAGGCTAACAAACCTAACTTAGCATGTATTTTAATATTTGTTGCAATTGTTTTAGGAATATTATAACATAACACTATTATAATATTCTTATAAATGATATAATACTAAATCATTTCAAAATCAACAACATTCAAACACAATCTGTCAATCTTGTCTTTCATACCCCTTTAATGATATATATATATATATATATAAATATATATACATACATAAAATATCTTAGATAAATCAACATCAATAAATCAATGATTATATATTTCATAGATCTATTCTTCATCAATCAAATAAGAATGCATGTTCAAATATAGACAAAGATGGTTTCTCCATTTGTTCCCAAAAAATAAATAAACAAATAAATAAAGATATGAAGTGAATGTTACTTGGAGAATTGGAACAAAAGAAATTGAAGTACTCAAGTGCATTTTATTAAATTGGAAAATTGCATGTGGATGGCATGAATTAATCTTCATAGATGCCAAACTCATACAAGTTGCATTTCAACATTTATGATTTATGCAATTGATTGAATTGAAAGCTCTTGTAATTACATTTTTAGATTTTCGATTCAATCATTCAAATTTGCAAGAGTGATTTATAATAGATTCATAACTTTAAATGTGAAAGCATTCAATGCCTTTATGCATTTGTTCATCAATATATTAATTTTAAATAAATAATATATATTTTTTATAACATATGCATAAACCATTGTATTAAAAAAAAAAACTAAGAGCCAAGCCAAATAGGTTGGTCAAATGAAGAAAACAAGAGAACAAGAGCCCTACGAGAGAGCAAAGGAAAAAAAAGAAAATATCAAAAGGATTCAAAGGAACGAGTAAGATGCATTCTTGCAAGACCATAGAATACATAATGATTTCAAAATCCAAACACAAATATATTTTCTATTTCAATGAGAGCCAAAAATGAACTACCCTGCTTTCAAAGATTGTACAATGTACATGTTATACAAAATGAACATATAACAGAAAGAATAGAAGACATCGTTTATCATAATTGAAAACTGAAATGATTTTTTCTTTCTATGTAGAATATTTTATAAAATGTAACAATGTATTTAATTATCATAATAATTGGTAGAAATCTTTGTGCAATACATAGAAACATTTCATTCATGTGGAGTTTTTTCATTTATTTAGGATTAAAATTGAAGTATTATACTCTACAAAGTACAAACCAAAAACAATACCATATACCTAAGTTCAAAAGTTTGCAATTGTTTCGTGAATTCATTTTGAAAACTCAAATAAAGAAATATTTTATAATCAATATCTTGTTCATTTGAATCATTTCAAAAATTGAATTCCGAATTCAATTCTTATTTATAATAGAAATTATATTTGTCAATTTTTTAGATTTTTAAACAATGAACCCTTTTTTAAAAAATTAATATTTAAAAACATCTGAAATAAGAATATTGGAATTACCCTTCAAAATAAATATAGCACATGTATAATGTATTCTACTCCACCAACTCAAGTAACGAATTTTTCTATGTTTTTAAGGAAAAATATAGCCATACATGATTTGAAAGTTAAAACATTGATTCTTTTTCTTTGTTTTCAAATCTAATCAAAATTTCATTAAAAAATATAAAAGACTCGATGTTCATTTGAAGATCGTGATGCACTTTTAATGAGAAATCACAACCTTTCATTAAATATCATGAGGTTGAAATCCATTAAATTGTTATTCTAATTATGTATTGGGGCCTTTTTTTAAAATTTCATTTGCTTACAATGAAAATGGAATTGATTATTTCTGCAAAACATTTGATTTCCTAATGAACTTTAAAAAAATTCCCACCATCTTCAGATCTTCTCAAAACCTATTTAGAAGGATAATATAAGTAAATAATTCAAACATATTCAACTTAACCACATTCCCCTCATTCGTAAAACAATTTAGGGGACAAAAGAAAAGGTTTAGGATAATTAGGGTATAGGGTTTAGGGTTTACATTTATAAAAAAAAAAATGATAAGTCAATTATTTTGATCCTCATTTAGTAGTGATTATTAGGCTGTTTTTTTTTAAATGTTACTGCTCTTTTTGAGTAATAATGGCCTCATAGGATGCTCCAATGGACAATTGGGCAGACGTTGTCAGCGGTCAGTATTTAAGTGGGGCAGTCGGCGTGTCCAAAGCGCGGACGGCCTTGGAAGGCCGACAATGCGGACAGTCCGGGTGGACGGGGCAGGCGGATAGGGCGACGGGCGGACGGCGCATCTGCTGCCGAAGCGGACGTCGTTGGTTTGAGCGGCGGATGCGAGGTTCGGGGCCGCTTTGCACGGTCCAGGTCAGATCCGGCGGCAGACGGCTATAAGGGTGGAGTGACTTTTCATTTCTTCTCAATTCAATTCTCCTTTGGTGCCAAGTTGAATGTACTTCTATTGTTTTATGCGCTAGTTGCTCTTACGGGGTGGAGAGTTGGGGTCCTCTATCTTGTGTTACTGGTTTACGGTTGATGCCATCACTTTTGACTATCACGTGAGATTTTTTTATTCACTTCAATTGGTTATTGAATCTAATTGACAATCATGAACGGCGAAGGTGATCGAAATATTGATGGGGTGACTCCGAGAAGCGAAGCCAAGAAAAAGAGCAAAGTGAAGGGGCTACACATAACCTTCGGCTTGACATTTTAAATGACCCTACAATTAAAGCAGAGAGCGGGTGGGAAGATGAAAATGCGGAGTATTGGACATAAAAAATGTGCAGGACCTATGTTAAAATGTACCACATTGACAAGTTGTAGCCTCAGGAGTCGCAAAGGAGTCATACACGGGATTTTTGTTGTAAACCATGGACTTGCAACAACAAACATTTTGTCCATCGGTCTGAGGAGGTGTGGCGTGTTCTATTCGAAAACAAGCGCAGAAGTAAAGGCTATATTAATTATAGCGTGGCGTGTATGGTTTACGCGGAACTTATATTAGAGCGCAAGATCGATTGGAGTACATTTCCGACAACAATAGCTTGTCCACTTCTACTTGAAGCCAATCAAAAAGACATTCCCAACTTGTACAATTTAGAGGGAGAAATAGAAAAAATATTAAAAAATACTATTGAGGTGAAAACGGATGGTGTGGAGAAAGCATCAAATGTTGAAGAATTACGGTCTGTACAATCTCCAACAAAAGCAATCAATGAAAGCTCTTCGAAAAATGTGGGAAAAGATGTGGAAAAAGATGTAGAGGCGCAGGAGGGTGAAGTCTTTTCTACAACTCCAACGCGTTTGACCTTTACACCAAATGTTGCTGCACAAACGCAAACGGAGTTTGTAAACAAAGGCAAGGTTTGCACGAAACGCGGGGAAACTTCAAAAAGTAAAGTAGACGAAGTCTTGGCGGAGAAAGTGGCAAAGGCTAATGTTACAATTGATAGTTTGATAGCCAACAATTGTTTTGATAGTTTGGTCTACAAATCTCCGCCTGTACATCAAGGCGTTGAATCTAGTCCAGCGTTAAGTTTAGAAGACAAAGTACATACGCCTCGTGGACAAGGCGTGACGATTGATAATATATCCTCATTATGGAGTTCCGAGCGTAAAAGACGGGCGGAGGAGTTTCCATTTACAACGGCATTGCCAAGTCCTCTACATCAAACCTTGCAAGACATGTCCAATCCAAACAATTGGAAAATCTTTTGAAGCTCTCGGTTCAGTTTGGTAACGTTCATGAAGAAATAGGCGGATCGTCTAACCCCGATGATGGTGCTACTGTTGTTCCAATGAGTCCACTTGCAGATCCAAAGAATGTTGGACATATACTTGATACAGCTTTCAAGATGACGATGTCAGCTGAATTTTTAGCGCAAGCTGCTCCGACTTTTATGAATTTGGCCAAGGAGTTTTCTTTCATGGCACCAGAGATGTTGAAAGGTGCTATAGCATTTCAGAATCTCATGAAAACTATCGGACCAGTTTTCGAAGAAAGAGATGTTCACATACTACAATTGCTGGAATATAAGAAGAAAATTGCTGACCTTGGAGGAGTGGAAGCAAGGTGCAAAGTGTTGGAGTTGAAATTAAAGACTTCGGAGATTGAGGTTGACCATTTAAATCAACAATCATCGAGGCAAATAGAGGAGTTGATGAAGATGCGTAAACGGATTGCAAAATTGCAAAGGACCTCCAAAAATCCAAGTGAGGTTGCAATCTCACCAGTGATTGTACTCGGAGACAGTCAAGAGACTCAAGAGAGTGAAGATAAGCTCTCTCTCTTCCTTTTGATAAGGCCGAAGCAAGCGACAACCCTGCCATTGTGAATGTATAAGAAAGTCACGATATGAGCATGTTAAAAGCGACACAACAACCATCAATGGAAAAACTTTCATCCGTTTACGTGAATGCGGAGACACAAACGGAGAGTTGTGACTTTGAAAAGTTGAAGCATAAATTGGAGGAGGCAATTGAAGCAAAAGGAATCGTTGAATCCAAGTTGAATCGATTGCAATTGTGCTTGGATTTGAAGAAGTTTATGCCATCTAGCGACTTGGAGTCTCGATGGTTAGTATGGGTACAAAGACTCCAAGACAGACCCTCTGTAGTATCTTGAGCAATGGCAGGTCTTCAAACATTGGCAATGGAGTCGAATCAAAATTGCGATGCCATTCAAAGCTCTTTGAGTTGGTTCAAGACTATGTTTGACCAACATCCTTCAAAGGGGTATACGGAGATCACATGTTGGGGAGACATGGATGCCATGTTCAGGGTTGACGAATCTCAACGTCCGCCCCAAAATAGTGTTCGTTTTTCGGACGTCCGGACACACGGACGCTACCGAACGCAGCGTCCCAACCGCCGTCAGAAAGCGAACGGGCGGGGCGGACAGACAAGGCGGACGGCCCAAGGCGGGCGCCCAGATCGTGCGGACTAGATCAGTACGCGCGTCGATCGGACGGCCGTAATCGGGCGGACAAACGGACAAACGGACGGGGGACAAACGGACGCTGCGTCTGCCGGACTGCGAATGTCAACGGACGCTGCGGACACAGTGTCCGCATCCGGACGTCGTGTCAACCCTGGCCATGTTTGAGCGGTTAAATTACACAAAGAAGGACCAAGCTCCACCCATCAATTGGGCCTTGGAAGTAGAGGAAAGATGGGTCCCTTACAACACACTTTCAGCACACATCAATGTGAAAGACAAGCGAGTGGTGCATGCTTGTGATCCAGCCTCTCCAATCTTAGATGGTTGTTGTAGCCTTTGCCAAGGCCTCTTCGGACCGGAAGGTGCAGAAACCAGGCCAATGTCGCCACACTTGCCATGTCACTTGCATTGTGAAAGCATCACTCATTCGTTCGGTGTGTGCCGAGTGTCGTAGTCCATTGAGTGCTAGGTTCTACGAAATGTTTTGGTATCTTGGAAGCTATGCCTCCAGGCCACGAGTACAATCGTTGGAATCTTCCTCTTGATCAAGCGCTGTACAAATTCCAAAATTATCAACATTGGGAGAAGCCAATCCGGTGGAATGCAAATGAACAGAGGCATGATTTGTACGAGGAATCTCAGCAACCATTGGATTTCGATGTGTGAATGACTCACAATAGAAAGGTGGAATTGCGGGCTGGAGGAATCGTAGATGACGCGGCCCGTGAAATGTTTTGTCGCAACATGGAGGGACATTGGAGCTTGCAACACGAAAAGTTCTTTCGTTTTCCAGATAAAAAAGTGGAGAGAGGATCAGAAGACAGTTGGGTGGAGGTGAACCATGGAAAAGAGTTCGATGAGCAGTATAAGGCATACGACCACACCCTCGTAGGTAGGGCCCTTCTATTGTCGAAGTTGGAAGAGGCTGCAAAAGTTCGTGCTGTCTACGATACAAATGGATTAACAAGCACAGGACATTCATGTGTAGATGTGGCAGCAGCATTTGATAGGCGCATTGGCGATATTATAGGGCATTGGAAGGCTTTCCTATTGGATGGAGACTGCCTCACAGTATGGCAAGGGAAAGGAGATGATGAAGTTGTTCAAGCGATGGTAGATCGTGTGGAGAGCAACTTGAGAACCTTGAAGGCAGACGAAGTCGATTTATCACCAAAAAGAAAACAAAAAAGGAAGCGTGAAGAGGACGATGACTTCTCTTCGGAAACCAAAAAACAATTTCATAATGTAGACATCGAAGTTCAATCTGGAGGGCGAATAGTTCGTGCACATCAACAACGGTCAACTCATCAATCATCTGCTAAACTCCTCGGTACAACAATTTTTCCCTTTGGTTTTGGGAAAAGGTAGTGGTCTATCCGGTGGTAAGTAGAATTTGAGGAGAATTTTTTTTTTAAAAAAACAATGGTCATTTTATTGTTTAAAAACAAAAAAGAATGTGAAAGATTTAGATCTTAAAAAGATCGTATAGGATTCAGTAGTGATATTGGAACTATGTTTTCATGTATTTTGTTTATACATATATATTTATATATAAAGATGCTATATTTTCATTTGTGTATAAAAATATTTTTATATGTACATCTTATTTTACGTGGATGCATTCATTTTTGAATGTGTAACATTGAAATTACATAACAATATAAAATTTTCTAATGACTAATGACAATGCGAAGTCCGCCCTGTCCGCCCTGTCCGTCCGCCCTGTCTGGCCTGTCTGCCTGACCGCCCCATCTACCCGCCCTATCCGACCTGTCCGCCTATCTACTTCAGCCCTGTCTGCGCCGTTGGTTGTTTTTGAATGTAAACCCTAAAAATTGAATCCTAAATTTTCTGGAGGGGATTATAAATGTTAGAAGAGAAGCTTTTGTATTCACTTTCGGAAACCGAATGCTAAGATTTCCAAGGGCTATGAGCTTCAATTTATTGTGTCTCTTGCTTAATAATGCATAGTTCGGTGGACGGGGGGGCTTTGATTTTCAAAGCTTTGTGTGACTAATTTCATTGATATTGTATACATTGTCACGTTGTGGGTTTCAAATTTAAAACATTCTATTGGTTTCTTTTGAAATTGAGGTAAAACACACACTTATCAATATGGGGGCCAAACCGACGGGGGATTTTTATCTTTGGTATAGTGTGTCATAGGATGGTAAAGTAGAATGTAGGCTTTGCAAAGTGGTCATGGCAAGGAGGCTCGGCCGTATATTGAGCCACTTAGGCTATCCTGGGTGTGGAGGTATACATGATAAAGAGGTGAGCCTTTGTCTACGATTACCAATGGCAGTTCGAAATTTATTTCGGCATTGCGAAGGAGTTTTTCCAAAACGCGTTGTAATGGACAATGTGGATGGCGACCCTAGCCCTTCAGATGTCCAAGAATTTTCGGCCGGAAAGGCTGTGTTACATTCTGACCACGAAGATTCTTGTCTAGCATCCAAATAATTGATATCAATGGTATGGACCACAACTGAAGTGACTTTGAGTACAGAAGCTTCTAGTCAACATAAAACCCTGAGGACATCAAGTTCTAGGCCTCAGAAGCAAGGCAGCTTAGTGAATGGGTTTGAAGAAGGTCATAGACGCAAATTACATTCAGTGTAGGCAAATTTTTTTTATTCAGCGAACATATCATTTTCCGTGGCTCGAAATCCAGCTTTTAAAGAAACAGTGAAGAAAACGGCTGCGTTCGGTAGGCTATACATTCTTCCCTCATACCACGACCTTCGGTACAAATTGTTGAATGAGGCGAAGACCAACATTTAGACACTGTTGAATGCACGGACCGAAAATAGCATTCGAAAATTTGGAGCAACATTGTCCATTGATGGATGGAGCTCAGTGACTAATCAACCTCTCATCAATGCCATGCTTGTATCATCCGCAGCTAAACAATTTCTTGGATCTGTGGATACATGTGGTTGTGAAAAAAATGTGGAATACTTGGCAGCTATGTTGGAAAAGTTCATTGAACAAGTGGGGTCCAAGAACGTCGTGTTAATAACTACGGATAATGCTCCCGTGAATCCGTCCGCATGGGATGTAATATCTGCAAAATATCCTCATATTTTTTACCAAGGGTGTGTGGTACATGCATTGAATTTGTTGTTGAAGGATTGGGCTGCACAGAAATGGATTGCTTCCAAATTGGATAAAGGAATTCTTATAGCTAAATTTATCAGGAAGAGACATATGCCACTAGCTCTATTGCGAAAGTATTCGCCAAATCTTGGTCTCTTGATGCCTGGGGATACAAGGTTCGCCTCTAAATTTATCATGATGGAGCGTTTGACAAAATTGAAAGGAGCATTGGAACAAACGGTGGTAGATCCGCAATGGGTTGAGTATGTACATACTCTCAAGAAAAAACGTGGAGCCAAAGTCCAACCAAAAGACTTGGCCTTAGCGGTGAAGAAAATTGTTCTTGATGACCATTTTTTAAATCGGTCCATCAATTATGTGGAGATGGTTGAACCAATCATATGTGCACTCTGTGATTTGGATTCAAAATCACCATGCATGGGGAAGGTGTTGCATATCATGAGGAAGTTAGAGGAGCACGTGAACGGATTACAAAGTCCACCATGTTGTTTGTTAGAAGAACTTGCAATTCCATTGGTACACTCTTTTTATACCCGAAGAAGAATGGTGGACAACGATCTCCAATCAGCCGCAGCTCTTTTGAATCCATACCTTCTTTATAACAAAGAGTTAGCGGATGACGCAGATGCAATGTTAGGATGTAAGAAAATTTTGGAGAGAATATATAAACCGGATGAATATGCAGTAGTGGTGAAGGAATTTGTGGCTTTTCGACATAAGGAACCTCCATCCACAATATGTTGAATCCGGGAGAACAAATGTTGTCCGCACATACTTGGTGGGATTTTGAAAGTGCATGTGGCAAGTTTATAGCTCCATTAGCGAAGAGGATATTGACTCAACTGGTGTCATCATCTTCATGTGAACGGAATTGGAGCAACTATTCTTTTGTTCACAACAAATCTCGAAATAAATTGAAGCCGAAGAGAGCAACGGATTTGGTGTACGTGTATACCAATTCCAAAGTATTAAACGCATCGAAGGAAAAAGATGAAAAAAAATGGTATAATGATAATGTGGATCCGATGGATTCAGAGGATTCAGATAGACCGACATTAGAAGACGATGATGACGAGGATTTGGAAAGGGCCCTTTCAGTTGTAGATGGCGGGGATGACTTCAATCGTGCGACAGCGTGGGGAGATGAAGACTTTATAGAAGACTTTTCCAATTTGGTGAATGATATGCATGATTATCATTTAAACCGCAAGGATGTTATTTCCGACAATACAAACAATGCATATACGTTTTATGAAGACGAGGGCAATGTAAGGGTATAGGAGAATCTACCTTTTTTAACTACATATTGCAATGGAATGGGATACTTGAATAACAAAAATATTCTATCGGAAAAGGTAAACGCTATTGCCAAAGAGGTGAAAATCAATGAGAATACTATTGGTGATGATGGGAGAAATGAAGAAGTTCTAATTTCTCAATCTCCATCTGTGGCATTAAATGTAGTGCAAGGAAATGATTGAAGAGAAGATGCGGTCATGGAGGTGGACGTTCCAAAAGATGTGGGCAACAATAGTGGTGATGAGGGGGAACCAAATATTGCGGTACAGAAAAATAATGATTCAGTTGGGATGGCAGTCACAAATTCGGCAATTGTGAAGAGTGATAAAGGAAAGAAGCCAATGAAGTCAATTTTTGAAGTACCGAGATCTAGTGCTCTTCCACCAATACCATTGAAGTCTGTTAATACACGATTGAATGATTCTCAGAGCTTTGGATATAGAAAACACCTAATGAACATTTCCAAAAAAATTTCTACAGGCGGTAATCTACGGAAAGTAGCGTCATCACCTACAAGCTTAAGTGATACGGATAGTGATCGGATGCCATTGGCATCTTTGCGTGATCGCATTTTAGAAAAAGGAATGGCGCAAGAACCCATCAAATCAACAAACGGCACTCTATTACTTCAAAAGAAAGCCAAAGTGGAGATAACCGTTCATGGACATGTCGACCCTACATCGAGATTGATGGTTCAAGAATTGAGTAAGGTGAAAGCGAAAAGAGAAATGCAACCTTTTGCTATCTCTCCAGTGAAGAATAGGACCCCTTTTGATGAAAATGTTGCTACTTTGTCAAATAGAAAGAAAAGAAAGGTTTCTATTCAAAAAGCCTTTAATCGTTCTATCAAAGTAAAAAAAAAAAATTAAATTCGAAAGAAGGGAGTAAACTTACTTCGAGAGAAGACTTGAAGGAGACAACGATACTTGATTCCAACAATGAAGATGACTCTGACAATGAAGATGACTCCGATAATGAAGATTTTGAACGGAGCTGTAGGAGAGAGTAGTGGGGTTGAGGTTAAAGGAGATGTGGATTGGCGTCCATAGGAATTGTGGAGATGTGAATTTAAATGTTTGATTGTTTAGTTGTTCATGATATATGGAGCTCATGTTGACAAATGACAATGGTTTCTTCAATCATTTTATTATAAAATTGTTTGTTTATTGATGATATACATCTCACTGGATTTTAAAGTGATTTTGTTTTTAAATCAAAATGAAATTCAACAAAAAAATTAAAAATATATTTCATATTTTAGCTTTTACATAAATAGTGATATACAACTCTATTGAATCGCAATTGCAATATAAGAAAAATCAAAATCAAAATGACTTCACTCTCAATCTCTCATTGGTGAAAACAATCAAAACAAAAAACCCAAAACGGGTTTTTTAAGCCGCCCCGTCCGTCCGCCCCGCCCGTTCGCCCCGCCCGTCCGCCTTCCAACGGCGGGAGAGACGCTGCGTCCGCTGGTGTCCGTGCGTCCAGACGTCCAGACATCCGGGTTACGGACGCTATTTTGGGGCGGACGTAGAGATTCATCAACCTTGCCTAGATCCATATCAGATTTGTTTTCGTAATGTTACTAATGGTTTTAGCAACCCGAAAACTGACTATTTCTATTATAGTCGTAGTGTAGCAAAAATCTCTAGAGGTTACCAAAAAAATTGAAATTTTATAGTCTATCTAATCCTAATTCTAGACTAACTTATCCGATTTGAGTTTTCATGCTCCCACAGTGCAAAGGAGATGATTGAGTACAATACTGGAGTCAAGATTCTGAAGTATGGCCTCATGGAAGAACTAGAGAAGGAATCCGAAGAAGAAGAGCAACCCGAAAAGGAAGAAGAAGCAGTAGACCGGAAACGAAGGAAGTCCACAAATCCAGCCGCATGGGGGAAGGCGCCAACACCGGAAGAAGAGCAACCAATACCAAATCTGGAACATCTGTAAAAGCTAGAATTTTTTTGAAGCCGAAATCCAATGGATGCAACAGGCCAAACAAATGTATGGCGACTTGGAGAATCACATGTTTCTTATTGCAAACGAACTCAAGGTAGAGTCGGACCAAATTTTAGAGGAGATTCGAAAACGTCCGAATCCGGAAGAGTTTTGATAGAAAGAGGAATAAATCTAAAAGTTGGAAGAAGAAAGGGATAGCTTCAAGTCCCAACTCAAGTGGACGGAGAGGGAGCTGAACATAGCAAAATGGAAGGAAACAGAGGCTCTCTAACTCATCTACGACCTCAAAGAACTTGTCATGGTTCCAGAACATATGGTGATCCGAGCTAACCTGTACACTGCCTAGTTGGCAAAAAAAGTGCATATGATTGGATCTAGGATGGTAAAGATCCTAGTCGACTTCGAAGCTCGGATGGAGATTGTTTTGAAGGACATGCGGAAGTTGCTAGGGTACTTGGATCCGAAACAGGCCATTGACTTAGAACGGTTTCTGAAAGTCTCCAAGAATATATTTCAGAATACTTCGATTTAACAGACTCCAATCCGACAAGCTTCGAGTAGTCCAATTCAGCCCCAATTGGAAGGGCTAAAGTCTATCCTCACTCTAGTTGTAGGACCCTTAAGTAGTCAAGCACGGACTCCATTAGGACCTACAGTATTTGAGCCGGAGAAAGGAGTCAGTGAGAAGTCTGTTCCGGTAGAACAAAGGGTTTCCGTCTCAATTTTCCACCACCTAAGAAAGTCACGGTTGGAAAGTTTATGGTACTTGAATTGATAGTTCATGGCAACTTTGATGCACTGATTGGAGTAATGACAAATCCAGCTCGATCTCATTGCAAGATTTTTGTCATATGTAGCAGTCGACACCAAAATGGGATCGTGTTGAGATTGAATTGAATGAATTGCCGCAAGCCACGGATCCGGAGATTTAGAAGATTGAAGAGTCGGAAGAAGAAGTGTTAAAGTTCAAATGCGAGGAAGAGATGGAATCGAAAGACTCACCTCCCAAGGTTTCATGGAAGCCCTAAACTCGGTCATCAGCAAAGAGTACACTAGAGAAGGCTTCAGTGAAGACTCTGAGCAGTCAAAGTGGAAGCAACTCCAAAAAGGCATAGCGGGGTAGATAGAGCACAAGTAGTTAGATAGGATTTTTATTCGGAACGGGATTTCCAAGCGTGGGTCTGGGTTCCGGATCATTTTAAGGACTCTGGATTTGTTGGGGCAATTGGGATGTGGATGTTCCAGATATCTCGGGTTGTTCATTGGTTGGTTGCCTTGATTTTCGGATTGCCTTTTTGGCTTTTTAGGCGTTCACTTTGGTTTTGATTTTGATTTTTAAAGGCGGGCAAGTTTGTTGCCCTCTCATTCCATCCTAACAATTATTTTGTTGTATTCCATTCCCTTATTTAATTTGAATCACTTAGTGAACATTCTAGCTCTAATTGTGTATCCGGATTGTATTGGTTTGCTGTTTAAGTATTCAAATGTAAAAAGGACGGGTGAGGAGGAACCTAGAGATTGTATAGCTGGATCAGATTGAGGAAGTACTATCGTAATGATGTTAGATACGAGAGAAGGGAATTGCGCGTGGTGACCAGTGTTGACGAATTTCAACGTCCGCCCCAAAATAGCGTCCATTTTCCGAACGTCCGGACGCACGGACGCTAGCGGACGCAGCGTCCCAACCGCAGTCGGAAAGCGGACGGGCGGGGCGGGGCGGACCGACTGACCGCTTGAGGCGGACGCCCAAATCGTGCGGACCAGATCAGTCCGCGCGTCGATCGGACGGCCCTAATCGGGCAGATGGATAGGCGGACGGACGGGCGGACGGGGCAGACGGGCGGACAGGCGGATGGGGGATAGGCGGACGCTGCATCCGCCGGGACACGAATGTCAGCGGACGCTGCGGACACAGCGTCCGCGTCCGGACGTCCTGTCAACCCTGGTGGTGACTTTGAACTACCAAAACAGTAATCCAATTTTTAGTGAAGAGTGGTGTAAATGCAGATCCGGAATTGAAAACAATTATGTGTAGAGATAAGCGACCATTAGAGAAAACTCCTATTCACCGAAAGGTCTACCAATCTTGGGATCCGTCTTACACCTAGAGAGATTACCCCTCTTGTTAGTCTTAAGTGCTTAAGATTTGTCATTGTAGTAAGGAGGAGTGAAAATAGTCCTGAATGATTTGCATTTCGGATCGGCCATCTAGAATGTTGAGAGGATCCGAATCTATCTTTTGTGCTACAACATTTTGAGTATTTGCGTTTTCGTTGTTTGTTCTTGTCTATATAGTGAATAGACTAGAGTAGTGAAGTCCCTACCCCTCAAAAGATCAATAGCAGCCTCTCTGATCAGGGTTGACGAATCTCAACGTCCGCCCTAAAATAGTGTCCGTTTTCTGGACGTTCGGACGCACGGACGCTAGCGGACGCAGCATCCCTCCCGCCGTCAGAAGGCGGACGCGCGGGGCGGGGCGGACGGGCGGGAAGATGGGAGGCGGACGGATGGGGCAGACGGGAGGCGAACGAGCTGGGCGGACGGCCGGGGCGGTCGGGCATACAGACCAGACGGGGCGGACGGACAGGGCGAACGGGACGGACTTCGCATTGCCATTAGTCATTAGAAAATTTTATATTGTTATGTAATTTCAATGTTACACATTCAAAAATGAATGCATCCACGTAAAATAAGATGTACATATAAAAATATTTTTATACACAAATGAAAATATAGCATCTTTATATATAAATATATATGTATAAACAAAATACATGAAAACATAGTTCCAATATCACTACTGAATCCTATACGATCTTTTTAAGATCTAAATCTTTCACATTCTTTTTTGTTTTTAAACAATAAAATGACCATTGTTTTTTTAAAAAAAAAATTCTCCTCAAATTCTACTTACCACCGGATGGACCACTACCTTTTCCCAAAACCAAAGGGAAAAATTGTTGTACCGAGGAGTTTAGCAGATGATTGATGAGTTGACCGTTGTTGATGTGCACGAACTATTCGCCCTCCAGATTGAACTTCGATGTCTACATTATGAAATTGTTTTTTGGTTTCCGAAGAGAAGTCATCGTCCTCTTCACGCTTCCTTTTTTGTTTTCTTTTTGGTGATAAATCGACTTCGTCTGCCTTCAAGGTTCTCAAGTTGCTCTCCACACGATCTACCATCGCTTGAACAACTTCATCATCTCCTTTCCCTTGCCATACTGTGAGGCAGTCTCCATCCAATAGGAAAGCCTTCCAATGCCCTATAATATCGCCAATGCGCCTATCAAATGCTGCTGCCACATCTACACATGAATGTCCTGTGCTTGTTAATCCATTTGTATCGTAGACAGCACGAACTTTTGCAGCCTCTTCCAACTTCGACAATAGAAGGGCCCTACCTACGAGGGTGTGGTCGTATGCCTTATACTGCTCATCGAACTCTTTTCCATGGTTCACCTCCACCCAACTGTCTTCTGATCCTCTCTCCACTTTTTTATCTGGAAAACGAAAGAACTTTTCGTGTTGCAAGCTCCAATGTCCCTCCATGTTGCGACAAAACATTTCACGGGCCGCGTCATCTACGATTCCTCCAGCCCGCAATTCCACCTTTCTATTGTGAGTCATTCACACATCGAAATCCAATGGTTGCTGAGATTCCTCGTACAAATCATGCCTCTGTTCATTTGCATTCCACCGGATTGGCTTCTCCCAATGTTGATAATTTTGGAATTTGTACAGCGCTTGATCAAGAGGAAGATTCCAACGATTGTACTCGTGGCCTGGAGGCATAGCTTCCAAGATACCAAAACATTTCGTAGAACCTAGCACTCAATGGACTACGACACTCGGCACACACCGAACGAATGAGTGATGCTTTCACAATGCAAGTGACATGGCAAGTGTGGCGACATTGGCCTGGTTTCTGCACCTTCCGGTCCGAAGAGGCCTTGGCAAAGGCTACAACAACCATCTAAGATTGGAGAGGCTGGATCACAAGCATGCACCACTCGCTTGTCTTTCACATTGATGTGTGCTGAAAGTGTGTTGTAAGGGACCCATCTTTCCTCTACTTCCAAGGCCCAATTGATGGGTGGAGCTTGGTCCTTCTTTGTGTAATTTAACCGCTCAAACATGGCATCCATGTCTCCCCAACATGTGATCTCCGTATACCCCTTTGAAGGATGTTGGTCAAACATAGTCTTGAACCAACTCAAAGAGCTTTGAATGGCATCGCAATTTTGATTCGACTCCATTGCCAATGTTTGAAGACCTGCCATTGCTCAAGATACTACAGAGGGTCTGTCTTGGAGTCTTTGTACCCATACTAACCATCGAGACTCCAAGTCGCTAGATGGCATAAACTTCTTCAAATCCAAGCACAATTGCAATCGATTCAACTTGGATTCAACGATTCCTTTTGCTTCAATTGCCTCCTCCAATTTATGCTTCAACTTTTCAAAGTCACAACTCTCCGTTTGTGTCTCCGCATTCACGTAAACGGATGAAAGTTTTTCCATTGATGGTTGTTGTGTCGCTTTTAACATGCTCATATCGTGACTTTCTTATACATTCACAATGGCAGGGTTGTCGCTTGCTTCGGCCTTATCAAAAGGAAGAGAGAGAGCTTATCTTCACTCTCTTGAGTCTCTTGACTGTCTCCGAGTACAATCACTGGTGAGATTGCAACCTCACTTGGATTTTTGGAGGTCCTTTGCAATTTTGCAATCCGTTTACGCATCTTCATCAACTCCTCTATTTGCCTCGATGATTGTTGATTTAAATGGTCAACCTCAATCTCCGAAGTCTTTAATTTCAACTCCAACACTTTGCACCTTGCTTCCACTCCTCCAAGGTCAGCAATTTTCTTCTTATATTCCAGCAATTGTAGTATGTGAACATCTCTTTCTTCGAAAACTGGTCCGATAGTTTTCATGAGATTCTGAAATGCTATAGCACCTTTCAACATCTCTGGTGCCATGAAAGAAAACTCCTTGGCCAAATTCATAAAAGTCGGAGCAGCTTGCGCTAAAAATTCAGCTGACATCGTCATCTTGAAAGCTGTATCAAGTATATGTCCAACATTCTTTGGATCTGCAAGTGGACTCATTGGAACAACAGTAGCACCATCATCGGGGTTAGACGATCCGCCTATTTCTTCATGAACGTTACCAAACTGAACCGAGAGCTTCAAAAGATTTTCCAATTGTTTGGATTGGACATGTCTTGCAAGGTTTGATGTAGAGGACTTGGCAATGCCGTTGTAAATGGAAACTCCTCCGCCCGTCTTTTACGCTCGGAACTCCATAATGAGGATATATTATCAATCGTCACGCCTTGTCCACGAGGCGTATGTACTTTGTCTTCTAAACTTAACGCTGGACTAGATTCAACGCCTTGATGTACAGGCGGAGATTTGTAGACCAAACTATCAAAACAATTGTTGGCTATCAAACTATCAATTGTAACATTAGCCTTTGCCACTTTCTCCGCCAAGACTTCGTCTACTTTACTTTTTGAAGTTTCCCCGCGTTTCGTGCAAACCTTGCCTTTGTTTACAAACTCCGTTTGCGTTTGTGCAGCAACATTTGGTGTAAAGGTCAAACGCGTTGGAGTTGTAGAAAAGACTTCACCCTCCTGCGCCTCTACATCTTTTTCCACATCTTTTCCCACATTTTTCGAAGAGCTTTCATTGATTGCTTTTGTTGGAGATTGTACAGACCGTAATTCTTCAACATTTGATGCTTTCTCCACACCATCCGTTTTCACCTCAATAGTATTTTTTAATATTTTTTCTATTTCTCCCTCTAAATTGTACAAGTTGGGAATGTCTTTTTGATTGGCTTCAAGTAGAAGTGGACAAGCTATTGTTGTCGGAAATGTACTCCAATCGATCTTGCGCTCTAATATAAGTTCCGCGTAAACCATACACGCCACGCTATAATTAATATAGCCTTTACTTCTGCGCTTGTTTTCGAATAGAACACGCCACACCTCCTCAGACCGATGGACAAAATGTTTGTTGTTGCAAGTCCATGGTTTACAACAAAAATCCCGTGTATGACTCCTTTGCGACTCCTGAGGCTACAACTTGTCAATGTGGTACATTTTAACATAGGTCCTGCACATTTTTTATGTCCAATACTCCGCATTTTCATCTTCCCACCCGCTCTCTGCTTTAATTGTAGGGTCATTTAAAATGTCAAGCCGAAGGTTATGTGTAGCCCCTTCACTTTGCTCTTTTTCTTGGCTTTGCTTCTCGGAGTCACCCCATCAATATTTCGATCACCTTCGCCGTTCATGATTGTCAATTAGATTCAATAACCAATTGAAGTGAATAAAAAAATCTCACGTGATAGTCAAAAGTGATGGCATCAACCGTAAACCAATAACACAAGATAGAGGACCCCAACTCTCCACCCCGTAGGAGCAACTAGCGCATAAAGCAATAGTAGCACATCCAACTTGGCACCGAAGGAGAATTGAAGTGAGAAGAAATGAAAGTCACTCCACCCTTATAGCCGTCCGCTGCCGGACCTGCCCCAGACTGCGCGAAGTGGCCCCGAACCTCGCGTCCGCCGCGCGAACCGACAACGTCCGCTTCGGCAGCGGACGCGCCGTCTGCCCGGCGCTGCGTCCACCCGCCCCGTCCGCCCGCCCCAATCGACTGCCCCGTCCAACCGCCCCGTCCGACCGACACGTCCGCCCGGACTGTCCGAACTGTCCGCTTTCCGACGCCGTCCACGCTTTGGACACGCCAACCGCCCCACTTAAACACTGACCGCCAACGGCGTCCGCCCAGCTATCGATTGGTGCATCCTATGAGGCCATTATTATTCAAAAAGAGCGGAAACATGTCAAAAATAAAACAGCCTAATAATCACTGCTAAATCAAGATCAGTGTAATTGGTTTGTCATCTTTTCTTTTTTTCAAAATGTAAACCCTAAACCTTATACCCTAATTACCCTAAACCTTTTCTTTTCTCGCCTAAATTGTTTTACAAATGAGGGGAATGTGGTTAAGTTGAATATGTTTGAATTATTTACTTATATTATCCTTCTAAATAGGTTTTGAGAAGATCTGAAGATGGTGGGAATTTTTTTAAAGTTCATTAGGAAATCAAATGTTTTGCAGAAATAATCAATTCCATTTTCATTGTAAGCAAATGAAATTTTAAAAAAAGGCCCCAATACATAATTAGAATAACAATTTAATGGATTTCAACCTCATGATATTTAATGAAAGGTTGTGATTTCTCATTAAAAGTGCATCACGATCTTCAAATGAACATCGAGTCTTTTATATTTTTTAATGAAATTTTGATTAGATTTGAAAACAAAGAAAAAGAATCAATGTTTTAACTTTCAAATCATGTATGGCTATATTTTTCCTTAAAAACATAGAAAAATTCGTTACTTGAGTTGGTGGAGTAGAATACATTATACATGTGCTATATTTATTTTGAAGGGTAATTCCAATATTCTTATTTCAGATGTTTTTAAATATTAATTTTTTAAAAAAGGGTTCATTGTTTAAAAATCTAAAAAATTGACAAATATAATTTCTATTATAAATAAGAATTGAATTCGGAATTCAATTTTTGAAATGATTCAAATGAACAAGATATTGATTATAAAATATTTCTTTATTTGAGTTTTCAAAATGAATTCACGAAACAATTGCAAACTTTTGAACTTAGGTATATGGTATTGTTTTTGGTTTGTACTTTGTAGAGTATAATACTTCAATTTTAATCCTAAATAAATGAAAAAACTCCACATGAATGAAATGTTTCTATGTATTGCACAAAGATTTCTACCAATTATTATGATAATTAAATACATTGTTACATTTCATAAAATATTCTACATAGAAAAAAAAAATCATTTCAGTTTTCAATCATGATAAACGATGTCTTCTACTCTTTCTGTTATATGTTCATTTTGTATAACGTGTACATTGTACAATCTTTGAAAGCAGGGTAGTTCATTTTTGGCTCTCATTAAAATAGAAAATATATTTGTGTTTGGATTTTGAAATCATTATGTATTCTACGGTCTTGCAAGAATGCATCTTGTTTCTTCCTTTGAATCCTTTTGATATTTTCTTTATTTCCCTTTGTTTTCTGTCTCGTAGGGCTCTTATTATCTTGTTTTCTTCATTTGACCAACCTATTTGGCTTGGCTCTTAGTTTGTTTTTTTAATGTAATGGTTTATGCATATGTTATAAAAAATATATATTATTTATCTAAAATTAATATATTGATGAACAAATGCATAAAGGCATTGAATGCTTTCACATTTAAAGTTATGAATCTATCATAAATCACTCTTGCAAATCTAAATGATTGAATCGAAAATTTAAAAATATAATTATAAGAGCTTTCAATTCAATCAATTGCATAAATCATAAATGTTGAAATGCAACTTGTATGAGTTTGGCATCTATGAAGATTAATTCATGCCATCCGCATGGAAT
This sequence comes from Pseudoscleropodium purum, assembly GCA_963969395.1. Lineage (NCBI taxonomy): Eukaryota > Viridiplantae > Streptophyta > Bryopsida > Hypnales > Brachytheciaceae > Pseudoscleropodium > Pseudoscleropodium purum. The sequence continues at coordinate 18,804,719 of OZ017803.1, forward strand.
TTTCCAATTTAATAAAATGCAATTGAGTACTTCAATTTCTTTCGTTCCAATTCTCCAAATAACATTTACTTCATATCTTTCTTTATTTGTTTATCTATTTTTTGGGAACAAATGGAGAAACCATTTTTGTCTATATTTGCACATGCACTTTTATTTGATTGATGAAGAATAGATCTATGAAATATATAATCATTGATTTGTTCATGTTGATTTATCTAATATATTTTATGTATGTATATATATTTATATATATATATATATATATATATATATATATCATTAAAGGAGTATGAAAGACAAGATTGACAGATTGTGTTTGAATGTTGTTGATTTTGAAATGATTTAGTATTATATCATTTATAAGAATATTATAATAGTGTCATGTTATAATATTCCTAAAACAATTGCAACAAATATTAAAATACATGCTAAGTTAGGTTTGTTAGCCTACCAATTGTTCATTAATAGACATAATTGAGTAGCCCCCTTAAATGAAACATTCAATATCTAATATCTTACAATCTAAATGGTGGATTTGTCTAAAAATTTTTCCACATTTTCCAACTAATTTACTACAAGATCCTACGGTTACATATGTCCCAAAGTATTTTTCTTCTAAGACTTGATATTTGCACTACTATTGGCAGTTTTGAAGTGTTTTTAGTGAAAAGAACTTTAGGGGTTAAACATCTATACCGTGAGATTTTGAAAAAAGAACAATTTGCTTCATTAGGTTTAGGGTTTAAGATAAGCCGTCTGCCCTGTCCGCCCCGATATCCGTCCGCCCTGTCCGCCCCGTCCGCCGCGATATCCATCCGCTCGTCCTTCGTCCGCCCTATTCCCCCGATCCGGAGTCCGCCCTGTCTGCCCCGTCCGCCTCGATACGGCCGTCCGATTGACACGCGGACTGATGTAGTCCGCATGATCTGGACGTCCGCCTTGGGCCGTCCCCCTATATATATGGGGAAACAGACGGCTCATTCCGAACAATCGTTCTCTTTTGGAGTGGGCGGACCAGTGCATTGGAAGCTCTGCGCGCCCCTTCCGCTTTGAGTGAACGATTGTTGTGGCATTGTTACAAATTTTCACAAAGTTCACGCTTGTAAAATTTTAATTAATTAATTAAATCAAAATTTTGGTTCTTAAGCTTTCTAATTGTTTCATTCTCTTTGCTTCGGCTTCATCATGCCGAAAGATAGAACACCCAAAAAAAGTAGTCGAAAGGGAAGACCTCAATTGTTCGATTGGGATGCTTGGGCCGATCCATTGTGCGTGGGTGAACCGGGATGGGAAGAAGAACCAACAAGAGTGTGGGATTGCTCAATGTGCAAGAAGTATGTGAAAATGACTCACATTCAAAAACTTTGGCGACGTGAACGTGTAGAGCACCAAGCGCCACGTTGAGAAGGACAAATATCTACGTGCTAAAGTGAGCACTTCAAACAACGATACACACAAGTGCATCGAGTTCTTGGCATTAAAAGCGCCAAACCAAATATAATGAATTATAATGTTATGGCAATGGTTTGGACAGAGATTGTACTCTACAAGGACGTGGATTGGCGTACCGCTACAAGTCGCAATGTGGAGAACTATACACGCACGGATGCCGTTATAGATACACAGTGGAGGGGCGCAAGCGATTGCATGCCTGAGTGGTCTAATCGAAGTTATCTACAACAACCTTCAGTTGTTCTACGAGATGCTGAAGATGCGTGGACAGATGACAATGATATGCAAGCGCCTATCACATTTGGAGTTAGGCACGAGCGGATAGAAGAATGAGAACGAATTGAATTCGAACAACAAATGCAAGAGGCAACACGCAGAAGCCTTCAAGATTGTGGACGGCAAGATAGGCATGGTGGGTCCTACGGACATGAATATGGAACGCGAGAATTTGAACAAAGAAGAGGTGGTTCATACTCTGGTTACGATCCTCAAAATAGATATGAAGGTGGAAGAGGGAGCTATGGATCCACGCATTATGGTGGTTCAAGTGCAGTTGGTTCTCGTTATGACACTCCCCCTGAAATTGGCTCTCTAGGTGGAACACGTAGCTATGGCAACACGCATTATGGTAAGTCTACTGAATCTGGTTCATATTATACGACGCCCACTCAAGTGGGCTCCGAAGGTAGTGGAGGAAGCCATGTAACCCCGCAGTATAGTTGCTCTCTTCACGGAAGCGCCCAATACTATCCGGGATCAACTAGAAGTGATTCATACGGGCATCATGGGGCCTCTTATTATGGGGCTTCAAATGAAAGAGGATCAGAGTCTACTACTTTGGTTCCTCCTCTTACTTTTGGAGGTTCAAATAATGGACAAGGAGGTGCACCGAGTGGATATCACGAAAACTACGGAGGTGGTCCGTTCATTGGAGTACAAAGAAGAGACACCGGTCAACAATTTGAGTCCGATTCAGATTCCGAATAAAAAAACATGCAAGTATATAGTGAGCATGTATTTGCTCAATTTTCTCATTTTTACTCTCATGACAAGTATAGAGCACTAGATTGGTAGAAATAGTACAAAATTTTAAATAAATAGAACAATTTTAAACAACAATTTTGTTTACTTTTTCAAAAAGTGTTGCATCATTGTATTATTTTATAATAGCGTTGATGTATAAGGCTATAAGCGACTTTGATAAATAATAAAAATATGAAGAAGAAATGTAATTTTGTAAGAGCCATATTATGTCTATTTTTGAATTTAGCATTCGAGGTTAAATATGTACTAGCATGGTGTGTATTTTGAAATTATTGTTGTGTGTTTATTACATTTAGAAACTCGTAAGTGGTATAAATGTATTTCTAATTAATTTATGAAAGATTGAATTATTTGAATATTTGAAATTTTTTTATTTTTCATTCAACGATTGCTAAAAACTAAAATGATTTCTTATTGGTATGAAGAAATGCCCAAATTAGACAATTAGTGGTTCTTCTTTAGATTCTATTTTCAAATATGGAAAATAAATCGGATCGGGCGGACGCTTGATTTGTCCGCCCGTGGCCGTCCGATCGGGTGGACGGGGCTCGAGGATTTCGGGGAGGCAAACGGCCGATGCGTCTGCCACCCGCGGCCCGTCCGATCAAGCGGACGGTTTGGGGCCGTCCGCCGTTGCCCGTCGGATCGGGCGGACGGCAGATTTGTCCGCCCGTGGCCGTTCGATCGGGCGGACGGGGCTTGAGAGTTTCGGGGAGGCGGACAACTGATGCGTCCGCCAACCCCGGCCCGTCTGCGCCTTATAAGATGGGCGGACGGGCCGTCCACATTGTCACTTTTGCTTTGCCCCTTGTAAATGCAAGGTGGAGCGGAGAGTTTGGTGGTTCATCCTCCATTGGCTCCTTTCCGAGATAAGGCAAGAGTGGTTTATTGGGGCCCACTTGTTGCCAATTTTTTGGACACTTACGCGTGAATTCAATTTCAAATTAAAAAATTTGATCTATATCAATTTCATTTGTCACGATGCCGAACGGGAAGAAGAAGGTTGCGAAGCTAAAACATGGAGAGGGACCATCGAACTTGGAGGTAGCTCGCCAAAGTCCTTCGGAAGAATGCAAGAAATTCATGATCGAGTGCATCGTTCAATTTTATGAATGGGAAACAACATTGTCTTTAGACAATAAATACATCAGATATCAAGAGGAGTGCGTGTCTAAATTCAAGGTAGACATGATACAGATGTTGTTGGATGCATTGAATGTGGCAAAGTGGCATGACGAAATGCATAAAATGCACTTCACTAAATGTTTGGAGAACAAAGTTCATGACGCTTTGTGGAATTCCAAAGTCATTTTGGTTAAATATGGCAAAGAATATCGATCCAATGACGCCCAGTTTAAAGAAGTGATTCTGAAAGCGGACTTATTTAGGGGGCGATGTGCCTCATGCGCCAAAAAGTACAATCCAGTTGGTTCAATTGGTTGGTGGAAAAGCAATGATGGAGTTGCTGATGCGGAAAGGACCAAACGGCACCTCATAGCACTTCTAGATACAGCACGTGTGATTGTTGTTGATGATAGAACGATGAGAGGTGGATATGCAACGATTCGAAAGGTTCATATTGAAGGATGTCTAGGAATACTTCCTTATTGGGAGTTTGCAGCAAAGAAATCCATTCACCACCAAACTCGACCCGATCTTGCAAAGTTAGAACATCAAAACGAATCAATGGCTGTTCGAATTCCACATGCGGGTGTGATACGGTTTGCTGCAGTGCATGGAACGACGTGTGAAGGTTATGCGTATTGGTGGAATGGTGGAATGGTAAAACTCTTCGACAAATGTTGAATATGGATAAGGACTATCCAGACAACATTCAAATACGTTTGATGTATACAAATCCAACCGAAGAGGAGGTTGGAAAAGCTCACCATTTAGGGCGATATCGGAAGAAGCGCACGGAGTTGACATGGGCGTTTATGCATATAATGTATGCAGTGCATTTTGTTGGACATTTGTACAATGATCTTTCTCCGAACAACATCTTGTTGCATTTTCTAAACGATGAGTTATGTGTGTATATTGGAGTTTGCGATTGGGGCATGACCACCTTAGCTTCTCAGCCAATAAAGTCTTTGTACACATTCACATCAGTAGATAAGATGAAACAAACTTTGCAAAGGAGATGGTGGGTGGATCCACGTATTGCATATTTGCATAAAGCAGGTGCAGATGTGGAAGTCATTCCGATGTATTCACGTAAGTCGAAAGAGTATGCCATTCAAAAAATTGCTCGGCAGATGAATGGAAACAATATGTCAGAGGCGTATTTCAACTTGCTACGAAAAACACCTAGTGCGACACAATTTGCCTTTCATGACTTTACAAAAGTGTTTTATGCTTACTTAAAGCGCATTTCTTCGAAGACTGACGATGAAAATACTAGTTTGGCCCATATTATTACGCGATTTTTTAATACATATCGTTGGCCGATGCCAAATGAACATTTCCGCCATTTATATAAGATTGGTAGTGCAGAATTGTAGTTGAATAGGTTATATAGGCATTAAAAATTAATTTAGAAATATAGAGTTGGAATGAAAAAAATTATATGTGCAATTAGCCAAATGTGTACAATGTATGGTATTCTACATTAAATTGAATACATTTTGCCCATATTGATTATGTTTGTATTTGTGTTGATCTTGATTTTTTAAATAGTATATATATATATTTGAAGTCACAAATTTTTTTAGTTTGTCTTTTGAAAATGAATTGGAATTTTTTCATAGTTTCAAGACTATCATGGACTTGTGGTCAAACTTTATAATCTTTCAACTTATAAGAGACATTGTTTTAATAAAAAATCGCGAACCATTTCACTTCATGTAACATTTAATTGTTTAAAGATTAAGGGAGTGACCGCGGGGCAGTTTGGGTAGGGCGGTCGGGGGAAATAGGGCCGTTTGGGCAGACGGGGCAGACGGGCAGGGCGGACGGGGCGGACGGGCGGGGCGGACAGGGCGGTCTCGGCGGACGCTACGTCCGCCGGGACCGCGAATGTCAACAGACGCTGCGGACACAACGTCTACGTCCGGACGTCGTGTCAACCCTGATTTCTATCATAATTGTAGTGTAGTGAAAATCTCTAGGAGTTATCAAAAAAAATAAAAATTGCAAGTCTATCTAACTTTATTCTAGACTAATTTCATCCGGTTTGAGTTTTCGTGCTCTCACAACTATATTCACAAGGATCTTTTCTTTGAATAGTATTAATATCTATACTCTTGCTTAAAATCTTTGTGAAGAGTAGGAACTCATAGCATTTTCAAACCAATTATTGTACATTAGATTTAGTTTCATTAGACTCCATATGAAATCATTTCTTTATTGATTTATTTTCCTTTTGCGGTTAACTTGATTTAAAATTTATAGAAGTTTATTTTACAAGATTTGAAATATTTCATAACCTTTAGTATAGTTGAAAATATTCTATGACCTTTAATAATTTTCATAGTTTTATCAATACTTAGGGCTATTTCAATACTTACAACTTTAGTGATACTCACAAGTATGACTTCATAATTTTTTGAGGGTTAAAATTATTTCTATGAATATTTTTCCACTATTAACCCCTAATGTTTTATGATTCTGTTTTCACCAAAAAAGCTCAAAAATTGCCACTTTTAGTACAAGTAGCAAATTTTGAAAAAAACACTTTTTTTGACATATGAAAATGTAGGATCTTGTACTATATAGTATCAAAAACATGTGGTAAAAATTTGAAACATTTCCATCGTGTAGATTACAAGATATAAGCATTCAAATTCACTACAATCATTTTTTTTGCTCTATAAAAAGCTAGGCAACTGCACCTCACAAGCTCACTTTTCTATGAAAAAAATGACCAAAATGATGGTGCTTCTTCGGATTCTTTTTCCTAGAGAAGTTTTCCACATGCTTGAAAAATTTCAGATCATTTGGAATTGTACAACATATACAAAAAGAATAGTCAGTAGCTAGTAGCTAATAGTAGATAATGATTCAAAATACTAAATTATTAAGAGTAAAAATATGGAATTGAAAAATGACAATCACAATGGTTAAAATCTTGTAATAAACAATTTATATCCTAATGATTTTTTTTTTCAAAAACATTGAAAATTAGATAAGACAAAGGATTTGAGGATTTCAATGTTTATTTTAGATTAAGAAATCTATAACTGCCCACAAACAAAAAATCCTCATAACTTTTGACTTATTGATCAAAATGGATTGATTAAAAGCTTTCCTTGTATATATAAGTCTAGAAAACTAATTTCAAATTTTGGTCTTTGAAAAAAGTGATTTTTTCTAATCAACCCAAACTACCTAGTTTTGAATAAAAGTAATATATTAGGCTATATCTTTTGATTCCTATTTCCAAATGTCATGAAATTTGTTGCATATGAAAGATATTCCTTGTCCACACCTTCTATTAAAATTTCAGCCTTAAATATGCAAATTTTTGGTCACAATGACTTGCCCAAAAAATCTATACAACCAAAAAATGTAGGCTAGTTCTTTAGGGGTTATATTATGCCACGTTATAATTTTTGAAAATTTAACTAGATGCCATATTTACTTATATTTTGAATTAGTCTCTAACAAAGTTGACCCTAGCTTAGGATAGTATGTTGCCACAAAAAAATTTGTATTATAAATGTGCCTTGTACCTTTGCTTTAATCAAAGTAAAAGCAAAAGTAATCAATTTTTAATTTTTTAATTCATAAAAGCTTTCACGTTGTATGTCAAAACACCACAAAGAAAATCCTATGCATCTCTCCTTGTTGAGGGTTTTCAATTTCAATGGTACTAAGAACATAACTAGCAGACGCAAAATTTAGAAGATCTCGCCTTAAGAATTAAACAAACAAAACAAATCGTCTAATTAAAGGTAAGGAGTGAAAATTAAGGTCATTGCAAAAAACATCTATTGTTTTTGTCTCAAAACTGCCTATTTCAGAGATTACTTTGGTTTTTGGAATAATTTTTATAAATAAAATAAAATTTAGATAATTCTTAGAGCATTCAAAATAGCATGTGTCTAAAATTTCAAGCATAGAAAATTTATTTCTAAAAGTTATGCACAAAAAAAGAGTGATGAAAAATGCCAAGAAAATAGATATTTTGATGTTTGATTTTTAGAAAAAAAATAGTAAAAAAATTCAAAAAATCATAATAAGTGGTCATTTTTCCTAACTTGAAGATGCTCTTTCTTGCATTTGCATCTTTAGGAAAAAAAATTGTACTCTACCATTGACATGAGTAATTTGACATTGGCTACTATATGATTCAAAGTTTGCAATACCATTTTCTAAGATATGCTTTTCAACTTCATGTTTGTTTCATTAATTTTGAAGGTTAACCCTTGACGGTGCAAATTCAAGGATAGTTAGTTTGGAAATGAGTAGTTTGATTGATCATAAGTTGTGGAGAACTTATTTCAGATGGGGACAAATGTTTGTGTGTTGATAGACAAGCAATTGGGGCAAATTATAAGGACTGCCTCATGTATTGCGCTCAAAACCATGAACAAGCGTGGCAATTTAGTATTTGGAGATTTTCACTTACAATAGGCAGTTTTTGACAGCTTTCAGCGACAACAGGGAGCTCCTGGGGGTTGTGAGTGTTGGCCTATTCAAGACTAAGCTCCTTCAAGTTTACAATATTGATGGGGATGCAATTGAGGGTGCCGTGAAATTAAGATCAAATCCTGAGATTAATTTCAATGCATCCAGAGACCTCAACACTCCTACCTGCCTCAACCAGGTGCTTATCATGCCTCCTGGGTTTGTTTATCTCATTTTATGTATGATTGTTGAAATTATGCTTAACAGGAATCTATACCTGTCCTAGTTTTTAGAGCTTTGTGCAGATGAATAGGGCAGCTGTTTTGACGCTTATAATTGCGCCAATTAACGAAATCCACGATTGTGAGTCTAAGGGACTGCCGAGCAAACTTAGAACAACCACCTTGGGCACCCTGATTCTTCCTTAAACCAGCAGTTTGGCCTAAGGTGTTTGCAGGTCTTGCCAAAAATGTTATGCAAATGTTTTGTCTTATGGCTGTTTTTCTTTTGAAAATTTAAAATCTGATTTACTGTTGACCTGCAGACTCGAGCTATGTGCAACTCTTCTCCATCATACGCCAATATCGTATGTCCAAGCAGTTCAGAATATGACATCACGAGTCTCTCCCAGCTGAGCTGCTGCGGTGTCTGTAAAAACAAGGATGAAACTCCTGCTTTAAGAAAAGCAATAGGCATCGGGGTGGGTGTTGGTATTGCAGGGCTACTTCTATTATCTGCTGCTGGTTTCCTCTTTCACAGGAAATGCAAGGAAATGAAAGAATTGAAAAAAATTACAGATGCCAACATGCCATCTTACCCTGGATCCCCCCGAAGAGCCAACAGCACGCCTTGGTAGAGCCTCTAAGTTGTTTGTCTAGTAGTCGGTGAAAGCGAGATTCAACTCTTTGCTGTGACGTTAACATTTGGAGAATCTTTGTGGTGATTCATGTCTCTATCTTTCACCTTGAGCCAATTTTTCTGTGGCTGTTGCTCGGCCACGGTTAGCAGTCACTGAAGGGAAATACATTAGAAAATTGATCTTCCTTGAGCCCCTGTGACATTACAATGAATGGGCAAACACGGCACCTTGAGCCATGGCGCAAAAGATGTTTGATGTAAATTAATTATAGTTGGGCATTCTATTGGACAGCTCCTTGTTGAAAACACGATGGCCTTATCGCTGATCTCACTTCTCAAGTGTACCGGCAATACTTGTTCGACGTACCTCTGGTAAATGTGCTTGTTGTTTCGAAATCTTGTGTTTCTTTTCTAATTAGCATAACATTCATGAATAGGGAGTTTGGGGTCTCTCTGTGATGTCAATGTTGTATGAATAATTCGTGGTAATACAGTAGCCCACCATTCACAATTTATGGACAAGATTGCATTCAAAGTAGACTGGTATGGCCAGTGTAGCCTCTAAAATTTTGCACATGTATTTTGTATCAAGCGAAAAATCAAGTGCAAAAAATTTGAAGTTCAGTCGATTAATTGCTTTCTCACTTTAGCACATGGAATTCAAAGCTGACCTCTGGCCAATACAGCCTCTATATAGTGTCTGGATGTATATAAAGATACGTAATGTGAAAAGGCAATCTCCCTTCTTGTTCAGAAATCAAATTGAAATCTCCCTAGTATGTTTTCAGTCATACTAGCTTGAAGCTAACTCTTCCACCTCTCATTTTGCGAAAACGTCCCTCCAATCCATGCATTTTTCAGTACCAAGTCGAAATTACATTGTCAAACCCTGCTGTGACTGAGAACCAAGAATGTTCTTCCTTCCTTAGACCCCACTCTTCAGTGTGGTTACGGAGCCTCTACATCAGCAGCTTGATCATAATAATATTATTACGAGTCATTGAAGCTCCCCGGGACGCCGCGAGCAATCAGCGCCTGTCGTTCCCTCTCCCTGTTGGCCTTCCCCTTCGCATAGTACTCAGGATCTTCCGCCTGCCAGTCGAAAATCGGGTACTCCACATGCTCACAAGCTTTGCAATCGGGGCGGCACTTGGTGACAATATTCTCTGCAGTGGAAGGCAGAGGGGGTGGAGGAGCTCTGCGCACATACACTCTCTGATCAGATGCTGAATGTGGGGATCCAGCTGCAGCGGCATTCCTGGGCGCCGTTTGCACTTGTTGTCTCCTTGCGGCATTGCGGGCGGACATCCGAGCTGGTTGACACGCTTGGGTGGGTTTGGTCCGAGCTTCTTCCTTCGGGTTGCTGGTCCTCTCTTTCAGCTTCCTGGGCTCAGTCACAGTCCACCAGGTCTCGTCAGGCTAAACCAGCCTAAGTTCACGTACCAGTTCTAGGCAGTCTAATCGCATCCAAGTGCAAGTTTCGGATGGTACATGGTATGAGCAAGCAACTGGACAAGGATGGGAGCTAGATCGAGCACTCACCTTGCGACCTCCAATGACTTCGTAGTCTCCATTCTCTCCTTGCCTTTTCTGGCAATTTCCGCACGTCTACTGCTCTTGCCAGGTGCCTCGCTCTCCCTCACAATTGTACTCAGATGCACAAATTTCACTTTCGTGGGGGCGAAAGTCGGTTGCTGATCGGGTCCCTGGGCGGGCATCTCACTGATGGAACCCTCCAAAGTAGGCAAAAAGGTTCTGAAGTCTGCAAGAATATCGTTGTGGTCTGCAAACAGCGTTTCGGCCACCTTGTGCATGTAGTCGATAGAAATCCTCTGTTTCTTATGCAAGGCTAGAATCTCACAGAACTCCTTGTACATGCTCTTTCCGAGAGCTTCGACCTTCCGCTTGAACATCATCCCTTGTTGCGACTTAAATAATTCTCCGGAAGGTTCCGTCGAAGGGAGGGTGATCCGCTGCTCTTCAGGAAGGAACATGTTGAAGCCCAGGATCAGACTCTTGTGATCCCGGAAGAGCTCCTGTACGCGATTGCAGAGACCGGCATGGTCCACTTGCTTCCGACGCACGTCCTGAGTGAGCTCCAAAAACTTCTGGTAGCTCTCCGCGTCGTCCTTGAATGTCGCCTTCACTTCTTTCACGTACTTCTTGCCGGTCTCGTGATTGATCACTGGCTCGTCAGTCACTTGGTCATTCTTCGCAGAGGGTGCCACTGGCGATGATTCTCGCTGTTGTTTGGGCGAAGGTTCAGATGGGCCGTTTCCATGTTCTTCCCGCTCTCTTTTCCACTTCCTCAATGCTGCTGCCATTAGTATACGATCGACTATGACTGCTCGCAGTGGATTGGATAGGTTGCGTACTAAGCTCTACGTACTTTCTGTTACTCTAGCAATGAATGTGAATCTCTTTTGTGATCTCCCCGTAGTAGATGCTTCGATCGCGACAAATCAACTGCGCATATAAATACTAATGAGCTAGCAACTCTCTGTGAAGGGGAAAATCCAAAGTACTGGCTTTGAACTAGATTAATTTCTGTCTTAGATTGCAATTCTAAGGTTCTAGGTTTCAGGTGGATACTATTGAAAACTCATCGAAACTCTTGAAAGTTGATTTAAAACCCTAGTTGAAACATATATCTCATTGAAATCAACATCAACAGAATATCACTGGGACAATCTCTCGATCGGTACGTTGGTTTAAACAACATCTTTCACATATGTCTTCTTCAATTCCCTATGTTAAACGTTGTCGGTTATTCTGCTTCAACACCAGGTGAACTCTAATTCAACTCCAAGCTCTCCCCAGGCTCGACTGACGACGTACAGTTAATTCACAATGAGGGATAAGCTGAGTCCGCCTACCTCATCCGCTTGAGCATGCAGCCAATGTCCAGTTCTTTCGCAAACCAGCAGTGGAAGTGTCACAAGTTGACCAGTGGATCCTCACTCGCACCAAGCAGCAAAAAAAATCTGAGCTAGCTCGTTGAAACACAACCACAACGCAGAAGGTGAAGCACAAAAAGCAAATCAATACAGAACCATCTAGAGTCCGGATCCGCCAGAGGCGAGGCCAAAGCCCAAGCACATCGACAACGATGAGAAGACGCTAGCTATGAGCAACGAACTAACTGGTAATACAAGACGAAGTGGTCGATGGGAGCCTACTTATATACCTAATTTCCCTCCCGACGAGACTAATTCCCAATGCGGTTCTTTTCTCAACACTGTCTTTCCTTTCATCGAACTCTAGCCTCCTACCGAGTCCCATGCATCCGGGTTCACCAGTACTGGCTCTGCATATACACACAGCTAGCTAGCCACGGTAAGTCAATTCCCTCTTAAATTTTGTTAAATTGTTAAACTTTTCGGGGCCAAAATTGTGACATACTTCTTGCCAAAGCCTTTTAAAACTTGTACAAGTAAAGATTTACGATTCACGCTGCGCGTCCTGAAAAGTACCAAAAGTACTGGACTACCGCCAATGCAAGAAAATTGACAGTTTCCGTTATTTGTAGTGGCGGATACGGCACTTTTAGAACTTTTCTAGAGCTGTATGCACTTGTTTGTGCACTTAACATCATCATGTCAGCGCTCGGGATCGTGCCAATGTAAGCGACTTAATTTGAGTGTGAAGATTAGTTGATGCTTGACTAGCTGGAGGGAAGCAGTACGTGGACCGGTATGTGGATCGATCTCGGTAGTCAGGATGTATGAAAACACCTACCGAGATTCTCAAATTCATTGCCATATGTTTGTTACATGCGGTAATTGGTGTCCATGGTAAACCTGGCTTTCCAAAGCAGTAAAGGTATGTTTGCACTTGTTGTTAGGGGTGACTGATGTTCGCAATGTAAATTCAGTCCAAATATAGGTCTAAATTCGTTCTTAAGACCTTCAGTAACAACACTTTTTAACACCAAGTATTAACATACCTTAACCCTCACCGCCCCACCAGCCGAAATGTGGCTTCACAGAGTTTTAAGTCAAATTCAAAGTGTTGTAACTTTTGCATCCGTCATTCAAATTTAATAAAACTTATTGGAAAAGTTGCGCTTTCTCTTCTCGTTTATGTGGTAAAATTTTCAGATCAATACAAGCTATATTGATTTCTTGAAAGTCAATCGAAGTTCACAGGTTCAATTTGAGTCCACCAAATTGCATTTGATGGTTGAAACTTTGGGGGTGTATCTCCTTCATCCAATGTTTGTTTTCAACAAAAATTTGCTGGGTTATGTTCCCCTTGAAGTCTGATTATTGTGATAAATTTTTCATGTAAATCCAAGTTGATTTGAATGTTTGGGAGCAATCTGAAGTTCAAAATCCTAACATTTGGGGATTATAGTGAACTTTGATGGCTTCTTTCTTCTCTATATAATATTCATCTCCAATAAAAAAATTGTGAAAAAGTTGTGCATACTAGTCTAGTTTGTGTGGCTAAAATTTCATATCAATCAAAGAAGTTATGAAGGACTGAGAAGCATTTTAGTAAAAAGAGGTTCAACCTTAGATGTGTTTTTTGCAACTTTTCTTGCCTATTTTTTGACATTTGCAAGTCATTTTTCAAACACATTGAGTCAATTTATTGATATTTTTTTCTTCAATGTGATTATATATTGGTTTTGAATCACTTTATAGTTTCAAATTTTTTCATTTGAGTAAGTCTAGAAATCAAATTTCACCTCCAAGTATGTTGCTAGGAAAATTTCAACATTTTTTTCCAACACTAAAATATTATAAGCTTTCAATCTATACAATCAAATGACTCCAAATTTGATTCACATCATCTACAACATGTTCACTATAAGATTATATGGTTAAGATCTTTATAACTTAGTGACATTTATATCTACATCGCTTCAAAAGCATTGATGTTTTGGAACCCAAAATGGCCTTGGGCAGTGAGGGTTTAACAAACAAGTGCATTCATTTGGCACAATTTTAAGTTCCCCACTAGCATCCAACAATTGGACAACCAACCTTTCATCAATATTTTCATTAAGCTTAGAACTTTGGACATGCATTGGAATTGAAGGTCATATTTTGAAGCAATATTAATTCACTTTCTATTTTCATAAAAAAAAATTTAACATATGGCCTTGAAGGGTTGCAGTTGGACTAACACAACATGACATCCAAGGCAATGCAACTTGAAAGATTCCAGAAATTATATACTTTGGGTATCTTCATCAGAAACAAGTGGAAGAAGAAATTCCCTCCTTACTTGAAAAAAGTTAGCATAGGGTATTAAATCAAGAATCTCATGGATTCCATCAAAAGTCCCTACCACTTGACCATCACCTAGGGTAGTTTTAGCTCATTTCAAACCCATTTTGATAAATTTGAGTTTCCTAGGACTTTTAGAAATCTAAACTATGCAATTTAAGGGTAGAGGGCACCGCCACAATTAATTGTGGAAACAATGAGAATAAGAGATTTTGATGTTATTTTGAGAACTCAAGGCTCATCATTTCATCCTCTACATTGCATCACTGCTAGGCTTGTGATGGAATTAATTTCTTGACTCTAGGGTCACATTTGTTAAAATAACTTGTCAATTTTGAAGAGTACAAAGGCAAATGGATCCTATTTCAATATCTTACATGGATAGACTTTGAAGTGGGACAAGATAGCATTATATGGGGCCTTATAAGCACCAATATTGCAATAATGAAACCAAAATCAATCCACATAATACATATTCTAGATTCTTGATACTTCTTCTATTACAAAACAATGTAAACCCATAGTGGGAGATTGTCATTATTATAAAACTAACCTTGAAGCACATTGTTCAAACTTGTTATAATCTTAAAATAATTAATTAAGAATAATAAAATGTTATCATGATATTTACAATAGAAAATCAAGATCACAATTTAAAAATGAATGTAATTTCTTATCTAAAAGATGTTCTATAAGAACCTCATCAATTTGAAATTCAATATTCAAATACAAGAATAAAATTCTAGGTGAATTGATTTTAGGGTTGACAGGACGGTCGGATGTCTGGGACGTTCAGACGTGGACGTTGTGTCCGCAGTGTCCGCTGACATTCGCGGTCCCGGCGGACGCAGCGTCCACCGGGACCGCCCCGTCCACCTGTCTCCCCATCCGCCCCGTTCGCCCCGGCCGTCCGATCGACACGCGGACTAATGTGATCCGCATGATCTAGGCGTTCGCCTCGAGCCGTCTGCCCCGTCCGCCTTCCGACGGCGGGAGGGACGTTGCGTCCGTTGGCGTCCGTAAGGATAGACGTTCGGATTATGGACGCTATTTTGGGGCGGACATACTAATTTGTCAACCCTGATTGATTTCACTACTTAGACATAAAATTGACAAAATATCATATGATTTTTAACTTGGAATAACATTTGTTAATATGCAAAAGCAATGGGAGAATACAAATGCAATGGAAGAATGAAGTAGGAAAATACAAGTAAAATATAAAAGTCTATATTGAAAATCTAGAAATCTAGTGCCAATGTTGAAATTATATATAGAAAGTATTAGTATCTTCCTAGATATGTAGAATAGTAAATATAAAGGTGATTACAAATAATTAAATAAAACACTTGTAGTATTTTCCATCACACATTGAATGCGGAAGTGTTTTTTCAGCATAAGTATTCCAAAAGTGATACAATGAATATAAAATTTATAACAAAGGGTCATATAAAAATTCTTGACTTGAATTTTTTATTTTTTCAAAATTAATTTAGTGGATTGGAGTGAATTTTGAATATGTCATATGTGATTTGGAAGGATTATAGTACTGTTGGGTGAAATGCAAGATACACCTTCCGGTTTTGTTGCATTAGCTATAATACTCATGACTTTTTTAATAGTGTTATAAAATTTGAAAAAAAATTTGAAAAAATTTGAAAAATATGTTTAATGTATAAATCTTTAAGGAGAAGGTATCCTACAAAGGAAAAGCATAGAAAAAAATTTAAATAGGAGAACTAGAAAAGTGCAAAATCTCATGAAAATGGGTACTTTGACGTTTTAATTTGTAAAAAATAGGGAAGATAGTTTTTAAAGAAACTAAAAATTGTCAATTTAAGAAGAATTTATAATAAATAGATTTAATTGAATAAATGGCCTTGAAACCATTTCCATTGTTCAAAATTGCGCATGCAAGGGAGCCTTGTTTGCATAAATGTAGAAGACATAAAATAATGTTTTTTAAAGTTTTTTTTGGTGGACACATGAATCTCTAGTGTAGGAATAGAGTCCAAAAATTTCAGCTCTAGATCAT
Source organism: Pseudoscleropodium purum (assembly GCA_963969395.1). Classification (NCBI taxonomy): domain Eukaryota; kingdom Viridiplantae; phylum Streptophyta; class Bryopsida; order Hypnales; family Brachytheciaceae; genus Pseudoscleropodium; species Pseudoscleropodium purum. The sequence goes on from OZ017803.1 coordinate 18,820,916, forward strand.
TAATTTTGGATAGTCCCCAGTACTAAAAAACCCTAAACCGCAAAGTGTGACAAATTAGCTAAATTGGAATTTAAATATAAAATAATTTTAGAAAATTTCTGAAAAAAAATTCTTTAATTATTGTCTACATGCTGATCTTTACAAAAAAAATTCAAATACATTGCCTTCAATTTGCAAAAGATATGGCCAATCGTAACTTAGAAATTGCAAGTGTGACACAAAATAGTACTAGTGTTTCTTGCATTCACCCTATTGAGTATCTATTGTAAAGAATTTAGAACTCAAATTTGGTAAGCATGCTTTTATAAGTAACATACACCTTTTGAAAGGAGGGATTTCAAAAAGAATTCTTCAAGTCTCCCGTATATTGTCCAAAAGTGTGCTTATATTAGTATGAATTTCTGAACAATTAAAAATTATAATTCTATGTTTTCTAAAGGCTTATCTCTTTATTTAGTTGACAAAAATGGCCACTTTTATCCTAAATTTATAAAATGGTATGAGCCCCTAGTTTGTCATTTGAAATATAAAGTTATTTTTTTAATTTATTTTATATTTCAGTGTTAAGTTGTATAGGTCAAAATTCCTAAAGAGGGTGTTAAACTATAATAGATAAGACCGGTATACCTAAAGACACCAATGTTCTATTTGTATAAAGATTAGATGTCTTTAAAATAGCACTAGTTTAAATTTGCAGAATCAATTGAAAATACCTTTTAGGACTCTAAACATAAATGCATGTGACAAATCCTGGCTAAAAGAGAATTTAGAGTTTCATAGGTTTAAATTCATATTAGTCTTAGGTATATTATAAAGGACAAAAATCAAAGTTATCTATTATTCCAAAAACAAAATAAGAGTCAACTTCCTAACCTTACAAATGAAGATCTCAAGTATTATGAAGGAAAAAACATCTAAGAAGAAAAAGAGGTCTTCTAAGAATAAAAACATGCCAAGAGTTCAATGGCATGGTTAGTTAGATAAGATTTCATATCAATCAAAAGATTTTTAAACTACATGATTCTATAGAAGGTGATAAACAATTTTAGCCTTCTTGGAACAAGTGCAAAGTAATAGTATGAGACTACATTTAATGTATAGGAACCTCTAGAGATCAATTGTTAAGTTTTGAATTTTTGATAGGTCAACCACTAGAACTAGCTTTCGTAAATTCTTAGAAAATACCTAAGTTTCTATAAAATTTTAATAAAAACTAGGTTATCATGTTTTGTGATAGTAATGTGCCTCAACAAGTTTCAAGGCATTTCAACACCAACAAGTATCCAAATGGCAACACTATACTAGGAAGTTTTAACAAATTTGAAGCATTGACTAGAGACTTGGGAGGATAGGACATCCAAATAAAGCCAAATGGAATCTCTTTTTACTTCCACAACCCTTTTGAACATTCTTAGAAAGTCAAAATCTTTGAATAGTACAAATTCCATCATTTGGGATTTTTACAACTTTATTTTGTCAATCCACAACTTTTACAAGTCCAAATGACCTTATAGAATGGGTTGAAAAAACTATAGTCTAGTTTGAGAGTTTTGAAGCCAATGGCACAATCCATTTGTCATTTGAAACTTTTTTTCAAAATTTACAATTGATTCAGTTATACATTTGATTTTTTCTTAGAATTAGCAATTAATTTAAGATAAAATTTAAAGGTTAAATAGAGAAAGAAGGCCTTGAGGAAATGTATAATAGGTCATTTCTTTTTTTCTCAAATTACTATCATTTTCTATTTTGAACTTCACTACTCTTGTTATAACATAGTGTTTTAGCCAAGTTGGTCAATTCATGGTCCATGTGGCGTTTCTAGAGCAATCTTTGTTCATTTCCTTGTGCTTTAGTGCATTCCTTGAAGGACATTAGGGTCCCTTCAAGCTTTGACATAGTAATTGCATGCTCAAATGTTGCGTAGTATTTGCTTACTAACAAAGGTTTGTTTCTTTTGGCTTTTGATTAAGGTTCTTAGTCTTTGTTTTGAAGTAGTTGTCTATTTGTCTTGCACTAGCTCCTTGATGTGGAAATTTCCATTTTTGGGAGAAATCCCCCTAAAGCCGTGACTTGCAATTGAAACAAATAGTCTATATTAAAGTTTTGTGATATTTGGTATTCCATCTATGTGCTAGTACTAACCTACACCAAGCTTTGACTTCATCTAAACCATTTAGGCATTAAATCAATCACTTTTCTCTTCATTTTGTCAAGTCTCTTTTTATTGTGACTTTTGTATGGCAAAGCTTGGGCTTGACTCTATACCATTAAATCATTATTAAACTCTTATTATATCTTTTCTATTTATAAAACTTTCGCACAATGAATCTTTGAACTTGGTCATAATAATCCCATATTTGATAGGTTTGTGCTTATCATCTATTAATATTAGGGAGAAGGAAAGGAAGAAAAAGTATTCAAAATTTTTTTTAAAAATAGTAGTATTGTCCAAACTCTAGTTAGGATGTAAAAAAGGATCTAGCTAGGGCGCTATGGGTGTATACTTAGATTGGGGGGCATGTATCCTAGTTGACATGCATACACATAGAAAGAAAGGCGTGAGTTCTCAAAAATTCTATGGGGTAGTTTGGGGTTTCAAAAATATACTATAGGGGAGTATTGGGTGGTCAAAAATACTCTATGAAGGCAACCTAGGATATCAAAAGTACTTTGTGAAGGCAACCTAGGGTCTCAAAAATACTTTGTTGGAGATTACTATGGTGTCAAAAATATTCTATAGAGAATGTGGAGTATCAAAAATATATTTTGTAAGGGACCTAGGTGCTAAAGAACTTTGTCAAAAGTACAAGGGTGTCAAAAATACTTTATGAAGCAACCTAGGTGTCAAGAGACATTGTAAAATAGGACTAAAGGGTCAAAAATACTTTGAGAAGTAATTTGGGTGTCAAGAAATTCTATAAGGTAGCTTGGTCTTCAAAAACTATGTGAAATATCATTAGGGTGTCAAAAATACTTTGTAAGGTATCTCTAGTTTTCAAAAACTTTGTGATCAAGGAAGTTCTACAAATATTGAGACAACTTAAATAAACTTTATGAGGATTCAACCGTAGTACTACAAGTAAAAAAAATTAGGAGTATTAAGGGCCGCTTCACACATAGGCCCAAGGTTGAGAGTTCATTGGCCTCTACCAATCAAATTTCAGAAACCCCTGACTTTGGCCTCTCGACCCTTCACACAAGGTAGCACAATCCAAAGTCCGTTGCCTTCCAAAGTGCCTATATGGAAGCCCAAGCTCCTACGTAGCAATGGCCTCACGATGGGCTCTCGACCAAAGTTTGGGTCGCCACTTTGTAGTGACCCAAACTTTGGTTGAGAGTCCCTCAAATTGTCCATTTATTACCCATTTATTGCCCATTTCTTTGGACTCTCATCCAAAGTTTGGCCATGAACTCCCACGCCCTCTCAACTTAGTCGGCCCATGTGTGAAGCCCCCCTAAGAGTGAATGATTAAGACTTGTAAGATCAAGGCTTTAAATGCAATTTCTGCACAGAAGTTCAAGGGAGAGAAGAAGTGTCTAGAAGAGTAAAAAGGAGTTTTAGCTCTTTCAACTAAGGTTTGACATAAACTAAACAAAAAAACAAAGCAAAACATGGTTGACTACTTGAAGATATTATAAGTTAATATATATTTGGTGAGACTTTGTGACACTTTTGTTTGATTTGCATATAGATAAGAAGAAAATTAGTAGATATAAAAGTCAACATTTGCAACTTTAAGAACGCTATATAAATTAGAAAAAAATAGAGAAAAATAGAGAAATAAATAGGTAGGAAGGAGTAGAAAATTAGGGGGAAAAGATTAAATCGAGTATGGTTACAATTTCCTTACTTCATTGTAAAATTTGGTTAATTTAAGCGGTTTGCAAAAAGAAAAACTAAAACCAAAGCCAACCAAAATGGAGTATGATTGGCCACCAATAGAAATTTGGATACAAGTAATGGATGATAGGACCATGTTGAAGGTTGACTCCATGTATGTGCCTAAAAAGTACCATTTCATTTCATTTTGCTTTTGAATTTTCAAAAGCAAAATAGAGGTTAGATGCTCAAGTCTTTGTATAAAAGAAGACTGGGACATGGTTATCTAGAATGATGAATCCTCATTTGAGCTTTGAAAGAATTCTTAGCAAACTAAAATATGGTAGAAGGTATATAAGAAATACTAGTATGCATGGAATTGTCTAGCTCCTAGTTTTAACCATCTATAATGGTTTGGAGTGTCTTGACAAAAGTTCTTCAATTATCATGCCTCAAGGTAAAAGAAGTGTAATTAATTTTATTTATAATGTTTACAAGGGCACATTGAGCCTATTCTATCTCATACACAATCAACCATGACCTCATGCTTATAAAGATGGTGCTCCAATCCATTGCAATAAACTTCTAAAGAAGTGAAGACAAACTCATGATATGAAGAAGTTACATCAACTTCCTAATTCTCTAAACCTAATCTAAATCCCATAGAGAACCTTTAGAAGATAGCCAAAGATTTGTTGAAACACCATAGTAGTCTAAAGAACAAGCAAGAAATGATACAAACAATTCAAGCAATATAGGATCAAACATCCTCTTCAGCAATTGCAAAGTCTCATTTTAGATATGTCCAATCAAATGTAAGCTATCATCCCAACATCAGGTCAAGGAACACTAGATGATAGATAGTGTACACAAAACATCCAAATTGTTGCATGATTTTGAGTTTCACATGTGTATAATTATTTGTTATAGTCCATTTCTGATGAGTATGCTAGAGCTTCCTGAAGTTCATAAACTTTATGTTGAAATCTGACTGCGACTGAAATTCGTAAGATATAATTATTTGTTATAGTCCATTTCTGATGAGTATGCTAGAGCTTCCTGAAGTTCATAAACTTTATGTTGAAATCTGACTACGACTGAAATTCGTAAGATAATTGGACCTGACTGTAGTACATCGGGAAGCTGAGGAGTGTGTCGCAGGTAAACTCTCGCACTCGCACTTTCCCAGTGACCTCGCAGGGAACTCGGTATAAGCCCTCGCTCTGGGAATTCTAGACAAACAACTTAGAGGCTCTAGTCCCAAGACGTCGTATTGTTGGCTCTCGGGGGGGATCCTGGGTAAACTGGAATGCCGGCATTTGTAATTTTTTTGATTTCAATCATTTCCTTGCATTTCCTGTAAAAGAGGAAACCAGCAGCAGATAATAGAAGTAGCCCTGCAATGCCAACTCCCGCCCCGACGCCTATCGTTTTTCTTAAAGCAGGAGTTGTATCCTTGTTCTTACAGATACCGCAGCAGCTCAGCTGTGAGAGGCTGGCGATGTCATATTCTGAGCTGCTTGAACATATGATATTGGCGTATGATGGAGAAGAGTTGCACACAGCTCGAGTCTGCAGGTCAACATTCAATAACATTAAAAAATTTCAAAAGAAAAGCAGTCGTAAGAGATGACAGTGGCATAACATTTAGATTAGCAAACACCTTAGGCCAAACTGCTAGTTTAAGGAAGAATCAGGATATCCAAGATGGCTGTTCTATGTTTGCTTGGGAGTCACATTCTCTCACAATCGTGAATTTCGTTAATTGGCACGATTCTGACCGTCAAAACCGCTGCCCCTCTTCGTCTGCACAAAGCTCTAAAAACTAGCGCTGGTATAGATTTATGTTACGTAAAAGTTCAAAAATGATACTTAAAATGAGACGAACAAACCCAGGAGGCATCATAAGCACCTGGTTGAGGCAGGTAGGAGTGTTGAGGTCTCTGGATGCATTGAAATTAATCTCAGGATTTGATCTTAATTTCACGGCACCCTCAATTGCATCCCCATCAATATTGTGAGCCTGATGCAGCTTAGTCTTGAATAGGTTTATACCCACAACCCCCAGAAGCTCCCCGTTGTCGCTGAAAGCTGTCATAAACTACCGAAGTAAGAAACACCACACTAAACTGCCAAGTCGGTTCATGGTTTTCAGCGCAATACATGATTACATGAGGAAGTCCTTTAAATTTACCCCAATTGCTTTTCTATCAACACACACGATGTTCTTCCCTGAGTCTAGGGATCAAACATTTGTCCCCATCTGAATTAAGTTCTCCACAATATGATCAATCCAATTGCTCATTTGAAAACCAAATATCCTTTGGTCCGTCAAGGGTTAGCCCTCGAAATTGAAAGGACTAGACAAACATGAAGTTGAATAGCATGTCTTAGAAAATGATGTTGCAAAATTTGGATCACATACCAGCCTTGCTCAGAGTGAACGTCTGGTTATCCACCTCGAGATAATCCAGAAACTGAGGACTGTAGTCAATTTTATTACCCATGAAACTCGAATGAATGTTCGCCAGGAATGAATAGAATGATCGCAAGGCCAGCAACGGATTCTGAGAAGCGGTTTCTTTCAGGGTCTCAAAATTTCCTCGAGCCTCACAGAATGGCTGGCTGAAGTTACTTGGAATGAAGGTCGAGCTCGAGGGCGGGTACATATACACAAACAGATTCATGTTGTTCCGTTTGATCAAGTCCCAAGGTAATGGAGAGTCTCTCGTAGCGTTCACAAATTTGCCATCTGTGATGACTAGTATCACCTGTCGAAATTAGAACGTTAAGAACCCAAACTCTGAATACGCAACCCTCTCCTGTTGCATTCATCGCCACACGCTGCATTGCAGTTGGGAAAAGAGGAAGATCCAGAGTCATACCCCCATCCTTTCACGCACTCGCTAAGAGCCTTAGATCTTCAATGCATGACAGTCCTGATCTAGTTTGGAGGAGAGGGTTATGTACTAGATTACCAAAAAAGGACCGCAAGGCCCGAGTTGATAATCTTTTCCTCCAAACTAGATCAGGACCAAGACGGGTCAAATCTTTGAAATCTAAAGCTCTCTCAAAGAACGTGGGGAAAATGCGCTTATGACTCTAAACCACCCTCCCCCTTTCCACCACCATTGCTCCATGTGACAATCAAAGTGACAGGAGAGGGTCATATCTGATAACTGACTTAACTTGGAATCCTCAGCCCAAACTGGTTATGTAGCGCATATAGTTGAGAACTAAATAACTGAGAATCTTTCAAAAATTCAGGATGGGCGAGGAGAAGTGCAGACCTTGAGGTAGTCGTTTGTGATGTCTGCGTTACTTCCTACATTTGCAATTGCTACGTTGATGGCATTGGTAGCATTAGATGCAATATCTACGTTGATGGCCGGGTTCTGTTTCGACACGTCAAGATTAGCTGTGAAATTCGCAAACTCAGGGTGCGTAGTTTGGTTTGTCACTCTCACCTGCACGCACATTGTCAAAGAGTGTTGCACATGAGCCAAAATCAAATATATGAATATTGGCAACAATTGGTTAGGTTACCTGGAGAAGTCCTGGCCCATCGACACAGCTATAAAAGTGACAAGAGGCTTTGGTAACTTATTTCATATTATGGACTAGGGTGCAGTTTTTGACACAATTTACAATGAGAAGATTTGGAACTCATGCAGACCACCATCTTTAGAATTATTGTGGTCAACAGCAATTGCACAGAGAAAAACACCGTGCATAAGAAAAACGTACTCAAAACTTACTCAAACTTTCTCACTTCATGTTCATATTTGTTATTTTAGCAAATTTCCATGTCAAAATGACATGTTCAAGTTTTAATGTCCAAACTTTCAAGATGCTCAGAGGGAGCATTGATTCAAAATTCAAAAACCTTGGACAAGTAAGGATCTAGTTTCAAATGGGCATCCCAAAGCATTAAGACAAGCGCCCTAAATATATTAGACCCTCGTCATCATTCAAAATTAGTGAAGTGCATCCAAAACTAAAAACTCTTGGCATTCTAGCTTTGAAAAGAGCACATCAAACTACTTTAGTTTTCCATCTCATGTTCTAGATAATCATTGAGCTCATGTGACTAGTCACAATCATTAATTTGAAAAATTTTGCTTTGCCAAATTGTGCAATCTAGTGATGAAAAGTTAGAATTTTCAAGTACTCAAGTGGGTAATTATTTAGTTGCCCACTTAAAACCTAAACCATACAATTAAAAGCTTTGAGTCCAAGTGTAAGACTCATTTAGTTCTAAGCAAACATTTTGAAACTTCCTATTTACACAAGCAACCTAAATTTGATTTTCTACAAATGTGCCATTACTTGGAAATTTAGCCCAATTAATGAATATGATATTTTTAATTGTAGATATAACTTATATAAAATTTGTTCCTTGTTCCCTTTGTTCCATAGCCAACAACAGGCAAATAACAAAGTCAAGGAAAAGTCATTAATAGTACTTACTGCTTTGTCAGAGAGTGCTTCCACTATTTTATGATCAAATAAGAAGATGTTAACATAATCGTCTTGAGTGGTAGTACTCAAAAAAGCCTTTGTAATTTCAATCGCTCCTAAGAGGCGGTTGTCACTACTTGTGGCTGAATATGTCGTGATCATTGTAGAACCTCGGTCTATAAGTACCATAACAGCCTTCTTCACTTTTGTTGATGTCAAATACCTGAAAAAAGGTTGAACAATTGTACGAGGATGACTACTACCAGAAATAATCCTTCCCAATTGATACAAATTAAAATGTGGAGACCAAAGTAGAGGATGACAAATCCATGAGGGACATAATTTTAATGCCTATATAAATTGACTCATATTGATGACAACTCATCTATTCATAACCATATGTTTCACATTCTGTAACTAAGTGCAATCATCTAGTTTGATGGGGAAACAAAAACCCTAGCCATTGGTGGGGATGTCACCCTTGAAGTTATTGTCAAGGCTTCGTCAATCTATTACTTCTTGCTGCAATCAAAATAGATCTTTAAGATTTAAAGGTCTTGATCTAGTTTGCTGGACAAGGTTATGGTTGATAATAGACATAAGTCCAATGGGCCTTAAGCAAGACTAAGCAAAATGTCTATGGCCACTAATCTTTGGATGGAAACAGGTATTCTACAATTAGGCTTATATGATCTATAATCTTTCACTTTGAAGTTGCATAAGAAATTCATACATAGTGATAAAAGAAAAAAAATCTCAAGTGAGTTTAACTCTTACACCTAGGATGATCTCTCCAAAGCTCTCTGGAGAAATCTCCCAAAGGCAACATATTCTTCCATATTGGTTAAAAGGCTTAAAGCGATGCACAGAGTATTTCTACATTAACAGTGTGCTTTGTGGCATTATCACATGGAATGAGTGAATTCAAATGGGGGCTGTTAATTCAGGAGTTGCGGTGTCTTCCCGGGGACTTACCATGGTCGAGTTCGAGGATCAAAGATGCCGCAGTCGACTTCATCCTGCACATGACATTCCCATTTCCCAATTCAGAACTTCTAAAACTTAACAGAGGATACTAAAATCATTAGCAGCAGCACGTCCTCTATTCATACACTTTGTTTGGCTTACTAGCAAGCGGAGTAAGCATGACTGGACTCGATGTCCATGACCACTGGTTTTTGAATGGGAATGGGACTGTCCATTGTCACTTAATGTGGTCTACAATCTACCACTTTGAAATTCGTGCTCAGGATTGCTCGTCTCCAAAGTGATCTCTCCACAGCAACACAAATCTCCGCAAAAACCATAAACCCTATATATGCTAAAATGCTTACAATGAAAAAGTATCCTTCGTCTTACAGCGTCCTATTGTGCCACTCCAAAGTGACGCCACCTAGGGAACAGTTTCAGCATGGATTTTCTAAAAACATTACCGCTCCTGGAAAAATCCGGGTGGTGCCATCCGCGGATCCGAAAAACACCCGAAAGAGGTCAGTGTGATTGGAAATAGTGCTGAAGAAGGGGTCCAAATTCCTCTGAACACAAATTCCTTCTAACTGTCCGTCACTGAGACTATAACGCTCCAGTCCACCAACACTGCATCAAGATTGCGATTCAAAAACAAAAAGAATAAAAGTAAATGCACAGAGATTGAGATTCTTCTCACTCAACGTACTATTCAGCACGCATTCTGTGTCACATTAGGGGTGTTAGAACTTCCCGCAGAAGAGAATCAATTCAGAATCACACTATAAAACTCTAAATTAGGGATAACTTAGTACTGTGACGCGAGAAGCACACATTGTGCCCAATGCGGTAACAAACCTAAAAAAACTGGGTTTAACGAGTTTTGACAGCCTCCATAGACAGAAACAGACTTGATAAGCACTGGTGAAATTGAAAACTAACCGTATAAAACTTCGGGAGAAGTCGAAGGCTCTCCGTGAGCAGTTGTTCTTACAATTGGAGTTGTGCAGAACCTCCTGGCACTCATAGCGGGAAAATTGCTCTCTCGTAGCGAACTGGGGGCATGAAAGGCGGCTACAGGATGAGGTCGCATTACAGTTACTTAACAAAGCTGCACTTTTCATCAGAGAAACAGTTCAATGCCACCACTTCAAACCAACTATTTGCCCAACTTAAACCCTAATTTCTGGACAACTCGCTGTAGGTCAGGAACTATAGAGGAATCGCGTTGCAGACCCGGCCTTCTGTAGGGTTTCAAAGGCAACAAAAAAACTATCTGAAATCTAGAAGACCTTGGCGTATTCATAAAACCAAAGGTCGATGAGATCCCTCAAAATCTCACAGTATTACTCATAAGTGATAAAGTTCTGCTTCATCTTACAGTGTTTTCAACCCGATTTCAAAATAAAAAAACAATGAATAACGAACCCCAAAAGAATCCTTCCAGTAACTACAAATTCAATTCTAAAGGGTCACCAAAATTTCTGGAATACTTTTCGATTGACCCCTCCATGCATAAGCCAGCAGCTCACAATTCCAGAATATCTCTACTGGATCTAGAGATTTTCTTGCGTGGGTTAGGGATCCATACCACAAGAATTCATAGAATTCAATTCGACTTGCGTCACGAAGCGCCGAACATTGAGTTCTGTTTGATTCAGAAGCTGCTCCGCACGTTGTGCTGCAGTTCCCCCCGACTCTTGCGCGACAATATGCTCCACAAAAACGCCGAAACAGACTACTAATATCAGTATTCGACCTGGAAGCTCCATGGCTTGCTCTCAACTCTTTGCCACCACCCTCGACCTCACAACAATCTGCCAATACTGGGCGATGGCAAACATCGACGAACACAAAGCTATTAGGTGATATTCATAGGCTAGATCAGTGAAGATAGACATCTGCCATAACAATGTGTACAGACAAAGAGAAAAACCAAAAGCTTACTCCGCAGCGTGTTACGCTCCAAGGTCTGCAAATTGCTTGGCACGCTAATGAACTGAAGCTCCGACGTCTTCAAGTGTGGAGGAGATGCCTGCGGTGAGCTATAAATGGGACTTTATCCGCCAACTGCTGGCGTACCGACAAGTCGATGGATGATAGAGAAGTGCAAGTATTCATTCTCCAAGTTTTGTTTTGTAAAAGGGAACATCTTTTACAGTAGTTTGACTTCCAATGAATACTTTTCATTTTTTTGAGCAATTGATTCTCATCAAATTAGAAAATGATTATTTCAATGGAGACCACCTCGTCCTCACAGGGTTAAAAGAATCCAAGAGCATTCTTTGTCGATTAAACTACAATGCAAGACTTCCCTTTTTTGCACAAAACTTCAAAGATGAATATTTACACTTATGTTTTATGTAGAAGGATTCTTTGTTGTCCATCTTACACTTAGCGTTTGGAACAACGTTACAAGGTTAGAAAAAACAATGTATGTCGAACTTGAAAATAGTCAAAGAATAAACTCCGTTATGTCTTCACCCTGGTCTCTACGTCTCTACTACCCTCTCAATGCCCAAGGCCTTTTGGGGAGCTTCTTGGAGTTGGTTCAAAACTAAACTAAAACAAAGCCTATATATTACTATGTAGCCTATACTCTCAAACTTCAAACTTCTTTACACTTTGTACTTTGTTTCATCACAATAACTTAATGAAATTTTATATTTATATTTTTCAAAGATGAAGTCACATGTCATTTGCAATTTATGAAAATTCTAATTTATTTTGTAAAGATTTGAAATTATTGTACATATTTGAAAAAAAAATGAATACAATGCATACCCTATACATAATTAGTACAAAAATACCTGAAATTTTTATAATAAGTATATATTACAATGAAAAATATTTTAATACATATTAGAGTTCTAAATCATTCTATGAATAGAATTTTAATCTCTCGTGGTAATTGACCCTAAGTTCAAATTGTAATAAAATTTAATTGAAGCTCTTGAAGGTAGACTACAACTAGGAGATAAAGACCATGTATATCACGTTAGAGGGAAAAATTATAAAACCAAAAAACGGAAGATGAAACAATTTGCAATTATATTGATTCCTATCATACTTTTCTACATGCTCATTTTCTTAGGGATTCAAATATTCAAAGGTTAACTTGGATTAGAATCACAAGTTACCTATATTCAATATTTTTCATCTATTTACTATTCAAACATGCCAATTTATAACTACAAATTTCAAGAATCTAAAGTTTCTCTTAGGTTTGATCATATTGCATGTATAAATTTACATACTAGTAGTTTTCAACCTCATTCATCAATTGATTATTTATCTACAAAATGTTTAATTTTCAATTTCAATATCAAATAATGCCTCAATGACAACAACAAGGCTTGAAATTTTTTGCTTGAGGTCCATTGCAAGAAACACTTGTTGATTTTTTTAATTTATGTTTTATATATATTTTAGATTAATTTAAAATGAAAATGAAAAAATGAAAAATAAAATGTAGTCAAAATAAACACCTATAAAAAGATTTTATCCTAGGAAGATATATAGAACATAGAATAATTATCTAAATAGGAGAATCAAAATAGTATAAATCTCAAAAAAAATAAGTGCTTTGACATTTTCATTTGTAAAAAATTGGAACATGTCTTTTAAAATATTAAAAAAAAAATTCTATTGGTAACAATTTTAGAGAGATGGTCATTCACCAAAAGAACCAACCAAATAATTATTTCTATATTAACCCCTAAATGATTTTGACTATGTTTTTACCAAAATCACTCCCAAACTACCATTTTTAAAACAAGTACCAAATTTTAGAAAAAAAAATTTTGGACATATAAAATCATAGGATCTTGTAGTAAGCTTGTTTGAAAACACAGGGAAAAAATTTCAAAAATTTTCACCATGTAAATTGCAAGATATTAACATTTGAAGTTAAAAATTTCTTTTTTTTGGCCTTACAAAAATCCATGTAGCTGCACTTCAAAAGGTCACATTTGTATGAAAAAATGTCCAAAACGGTTTCAACTCTTTGGATTCGTTTTTCAAATTAAGTTGGCTACATGCTTGAAAAATTTCTAATCATTTGGAATTGTACAACATGTAGGAAAAAAATAGTAAGTAGAAAGGAGTAGATAATGATTTAAAATACTAAATTGTTAATAATTTATTTAAGAAAATTGAAAAATGTCAATCTCAATGGTTGTAATGTTGTAATAAACAATCTACCCCCAATGTTTTTATTTTTTCCAAAAACATTGAAAATTGAGTTAAATAAAGAACTTCAAAGTTTGTTTTAGAATAGAAATTCAATAATGACCTATAAACTCCCACAAATTGAAGCTCTTCATAAGTTCTAACTCATTGATCAAAATGGAATGATTCAAAGCTTTCTAAGTATATATAAATTTAGAAAAGAAATTTCAAATTTTAATTTCTTAAAAAAATGATTTTTAAAGAAGTTTTTTTTGTTGGCTAGGTTGCCTGTCGAGTAATAAAAAGTACATATCATACAATAACTTTTTAACCATGTAGTCTATAAAAAAATTTAAAAAGTTATAAAAAAAATTTAGGCCTTACAAATATTCTTTGGAGACGTGTTTTGTTAAAATTTGAGGAAAAAAAATAAAAACTCCATTCATAGTGAGTTACCCAAAATTTCTATGTTGCCAAAAAATGCAGTTTAGACATTTAGGGGTTAATATTTCAAAATGTATGCAAAGAAAAGCTCAATTTGTTGGATTCTATACAATATAGAATTTTAAAAGATTAGAATTCCTTCAAAAAAAATATCTTCTAATCCTTTGGAAGATCATCTCCGTTAGATTTTAGATCCAAATTCATTTGAGGGGCTAAAACTGAATAGTTTTGGACCCTTCTAAATTGGCAAGGGTGACATTCAATTGTGAGCTATTATAAGATAGTAATACCTTTTTGAAAAATGGAAAAAGAAATTACTAAAGGTGTATGATAGTCATAAGTACCTTAACTCTAATATTGAGTTATTTGGAATCATGACGCAAAATTTATGAATAAAAAACAAATCAGCTAGAGAATGGTAACCAAAAAATAATACAAATGTTTCTTATAATTGTCCTTGACATTAGAGACGACTATACACTGAAACTCGCCTGCCACTCCCATTAGTTCCCCCCCTCCTTTCTCAAAAAATTTGTGAGCCGTTGATTTTTTTTTAAAAAAATGCTTACCCTCAAAATTGACGTTGATTTCTCAAAAAATCACAAGATGTTGATCTTGTGAAATTTAATTTGAGCCATTCAAATATAAAATACAAATACTGAATACGAATATGAATACGGGTACGGGTATTGGATATGAGTACTAAATACGTGTACTGAATATGGATATTGAATATGGATATAGTATTGGATACGGGATCAATTGTCCCATATTGTTTGTCAAGAACTTTGATTCTGAAGATTACAAGAGGGGGTGGGGGTGGGGGGTGGGGGTGAAATAAAAAAATTTAAATCAAATTCTAAATGATAGGTGGGGGTGGTAAAATAAAAAAATTTAAATAAAAATTGAGGGGGGCAGTGCATAGTAACGCAAAGTGTCACTATACACCTTGAGTGCCTAATAACTACATTCACACTCTATTGGAGATGACATAGTCATAATGAGCTATAATTCAGAACTTACCACCTTCCAAGGCATCATTTTTCCAAGACATTACCTCCTCCCAATAGATCATCTATACAAATCATATGAGTGATTTAAAGAGCCTCTTAAAATTTAATTTCTTGTTCATTTCTTTTCAAAAGTGATTATTGCTTCTAAAGCTAGACTTCAGCTATGTAGTATAGAATGAAGATCTCAATTCCAAATAGTTTTAAAGTGCATGACCAAACATAATGGGTAATTTGGTACAAACTACTCGAATCTTTGTTAACTTATAATTTAAACATGTTACATATTTGAAAACTTAGAACATACATAAAAAAATATTAGATTCTAGCATTCAAGAGTTTAGAATTTAGATACAATGTTTTAGATGACTTGTTTGCAAATTCTAAAATTTCAATTTACAATTTTAAGAATATGCAAGTTTAAAAATTTATGTATTATTTAATTTGAAATTTTCAAATATTTTTAAATGTTCCATTGAATGATTTCAAGATTTTTAGTTTATTCATTTCACATTTACAAAAATGTACATACAAATGCAACCTTTTCAACCTATAAATTTACCATTATAATCGTACAAAAGTATAATAAAGGGTGTTATTTTCAAAAATGTCACAATCAAGGCTTTTTTTTCATTTTTTATGAAGTGACAAAGTGGCAATATAAAATGCTATAGTGGTGCTCCCAATTTCAACATTCATTCATATATTTTATAAAAATATTAGATTAGCATATATCACATATCCATAATTATGTTTTCATTTACAATCTACCAATTTCATTTAAGATCTTTTTCTAATTTGAAGTATTCTAGCAAAAAAATTCATGGTTTGTTGTCAATTTTAGCCAAATTATTTTTTAATAGTGTAACTTGGCACTATAAAGGCAAAAAAAAGCCCCGTCACAACAACAAGGCTAAAAATGTTTGCTTCATGTTCAAGATATCACAATGACAATGAAAGGTGTTTTAAAAATATCCTCCAATCAAGGCATCATCTTAATACACAATTCCTTACATACTCACTTTGAGTGTGGCCAAAAAAAATTAAAATTAAAAAATTAAAAAAAATAAAATCATATATATATATATATATATATATATATATATTTGTGTGTCTGTGTGAAAAACCTTACTAAAACATTTATATATCTTAGTCCTTTGATTGTAGAAGTTTAGAATTTTTGCAATATACTATTGGTGAAACACACTTTTTTCCTACTCTCTTCCTAATTCTATTAATGTACTTATATCCTACAATGTTCTTAAATGTCGACTATATTTGATCTACTTGATTCTCTCTTCTATTATTCTTTGTCTTGGAGTCTTATTTGTGGAACATTGATTTTGTAGTCATTGTTGTGTTTGGCTTGAATGGCTTGAGAGTTGGATTTGCTTGAATTGCTTGAGTCTTGAAATGTCGATCTTGTGTATTTGATAGTTGTAATAATCGTCCTAATACAATAAAAAATTTGCTTTATATAGTTTCCCGTGGTCATAGGGGAACTAACCCTATGGCTATAGGTCTAGGTACATTCTAATTAAAATCCCCTAACCGCTGTAACAACTTCCTCCTGACCTAATTCCTTTTTAAAACTCGCCTAGTCACTCTATGTACTAAGTAAGTTGTGTTGCCTTTGGTCTTCTTTGTCTGTACTAAAGTGGTCTTTTGCATAATTAATAATTTGTGTAATAAGATAACTTTATTCATTATTAATTCTTTAATCTTGTAGTCTGAAGTATATTCTTTAGTTTTGTGTATGATTGCATTCAGGTCTTTCTGTCTCACAAGGTTAAATTAATTCCTGAAATGATTAAAAAATACTGTGGACCATATTATTTCTCATATCCAAAAATTAATAGTCTTTGTATAATAATCTTTTGGCTTATACAAGTGTTTTTTTTTCCTAAAGACTACTATATTCTACCTATAAATAGGTGTATATTGTAATTTCTAAAAGTCTAATAATTCTTTATAGGAGTTTGAAATAGGCTGATTAGTAAATTCTATTTTCTATATTTTGTCACTTTTCAAGGCATCATTTGAGGTTAACAATTGGTTTACAAATATAAAAGTGTATAAACAAGTGACAAATTTTATTGAGGTGATTTCTATTCCATGTAGTTTATATAAATTTCAATAGTAAAGAAGATATCAATGTCAATGAAGTTCATAGATTACAAAATTACAAAATCTCAAAATTTGGAGTTTAATATATTGAATGATTTCTTAGTGAATGAGACACCTTAGTGAGTGTGGTTCAAGAGTAATTTCTTTCAACCAAGGCATCACCTATTCTTTACTTGTAATAAATATGGACAAAGCAACTATCTACTAAAAAGAAGCATACCACCTTAGTTTGTATTAGTTTCCCTCCCTCTCTCACGAAATTTATAGACCATTGATTATTTTACTTTTAAAATGTTTATCTTCAAAATTGCCATTGATTTTTCAAAAAATCACTAGCTGTTGATTTTGTGAGATTTAATTTGAGCCATCCAAATATGAAATATGAAATGGATATTAGATACGTATACAATACTGGATATGGATACGAGATGAATACTAAATACAAGTACTAGATATGGATACGGATACAAGATGAATACTAAATATAGGTACCGGATATAGATACAATATGGATACGGGAGGAATTGTCCCATATTGATTGTCACTATGTTGGTTTTTGAAAATTACAAGAGGAGGGAGGGGGGTTTGCAAATGAAAATTTTAAAATTTTAAAATCTTAGTGTATACTGACACAAAGTGTTACTATGCCTATGCACTCAAAAGAGGTAGTTATTGCCTCTTCACAATACAATTTATCCATAGACATATTTTCTTACCTACAATTTAAGAGTGATTGAGACTAGTAGAGGCTATTTAAAGCAAGACAATAAAGCATATCATGAATATAGTATGCTTGAACCAAAGAAGTAAGCCTTCATTCTAAGTCTGAGATTCCTAAGCTTGCTTATTCATTTCTAAAATTGTAACAACACTATTTGCAAATACACCAATCATAGACACTATTTGCACATTTGCAAAAAAGATAGCTGTATTGATTTTTGGATCCATAAACTCCAATCAAAATAATATCATTGAAGACCAAGCTGTCTATGACCAATATGTATTTGATTGCAACAAGTACTTGCACCACCCCACCAATTTAGGCATCACTTCATGTAGACATTTGTTTTGTTGATAGTAACTTCACCAATGGCTACATCGTAACAAAGAAAAGTTGTGTCTTGTGTGCAATACCATGGTATAAGATGGGGGCATCATTTTCATTCGAACATACCAAAATAAATTAAGGTCCAAGTTCATTAGCATTGTTGCAAGAAACACCTATTGTTTAAGTCCCAAAACAGTCTATTTTAGTGAATACTATGACTTTATGGATAATGTGTAGAGCATTCAAAATAGCATGCATGAGAAAATTTCAAGCTAAGAATTTTCATGTTGAAAAATTAAGTTGAGAGTCTAGGAAAAACATTTAATAAACACTTTATTTTCATTCATAATTTAAAAAAGGTTGAGTAGAAGTAGGTTCAAGATTGGAGGAAAAATCAAATTGTTAATAGCTCTAAGATGCAATTGAAACATACTAATTTCAATGGTGAGATTGTTCTAGAAAGAAATCTTAACCTTGTGAAATTTTTTTTTATAATTATGAAAATTGAATTTAGAAATGAATACTCCAAGTTAATGTTTGAAGAAGATGCTTTGATTACCTAGAATACAAGATTGTCCATAAATTCAAAAGCTACTTGGAGGCCAACACTATTCCTTTACCTCTTTCTTCATTCTTGCACTAGAAGAAAATGAGGGTTTTTGCAACTACAATATGCAACTTATTTTCTAGTTGCATAGGACATTTGCAACTAGGTGACAATGTAGAGCCTGTAGTTCCAGTGAACAAGTTGCATTAGTTGCAAATTAAATGCAAGTTTTTTTGTCATTCAATACCATGCAAAGAACTTCATCTTCATGTGCAATTTGTAGATTTCAAAATTTCATACCTACATTCTTTCTAAATTTTAAAATTTCAGAAATACCTTCTTCTATGATTTCAAAAATTCAATTTCATAGATTTCAAAATTTCTTGAATATTAATTATTTTTTTATTTCTACCAAATTATAGAAATCTGAGAGTTCTATCAAAAGAATTTATTGTATAAGACTACAACAACTTACAAGTCTTATATGTTCAATCTAATGGTACTCTTTACAATTGATATGGGACAATTGATATAAGACAAATGGGAATGAACTTTGAAAGCAACTAGAAAACAACTAGTGTGCAACTAAAAAACAACTAGTCATTTTACAGTTGCATAATAGTGGTATAAGACACTAGTTGTTTCCTAGTCATTTTCATTAGAAGATTTTTGGGGCCTCTGGATGCCTGTGAACACAGGAAATAGGTTTGGCGCAACAGTTTGACGTGGCTGAGACCTTGCCACATCATTGACCAATTTTTTAATTTTTTTAATTTTTTAATTTTTTGCATTTGGAGACTAATTTCTTTTTAATGAAAAAAAAAATTCTAACAACAGGCCATTCCCCTTGCTGTGGAGAACAGGCCCGAAACAGGCTTTTGGACCCCCCAAAACTCTTTTAATGTTGCAACTATAGAATGACTACTTTGCAACTAAACAATGTATGAATGTTGTAAAACAACAACATAAAATCATTAAATTAAATTTAGTGCTAATAGAGGGGAAACTAGTTGCATGCTAGTTGTATAGGACACTAGTTGCATAATAGTTGGTTGTGCCAGACATGTTTTTTTTCTAGTGTTGGTAGGTTAGAACTTTGAAGTGTAGGATGCACTTGGGGGGCTAAATTGAATCTTATTTTAGAAGGATAAAGGTATAAAGAAATTATGTGTGAAGTGGCTTTATAGCAAAAGCTATGTGGGATTCTAGACCTATTTTTTTCAACATTGTCACAATTTGCCAAGCATGGGTTCAAGCTACATTAATAATAAAATTCACGGATAATTGCACTAATTGAATTTAAAATGCTATAAATTTTTTATTCTTGATGGATATTTTTACCAAACAAATTCACAAGGATCCCTCTTTTGAATAGCACTAATATCTATGTCCTTGGTAAAAATCTTTGTCAAGAGTAAAAACTCATAGCATTTTCAAACCAACTAGTGTGCTTCGTGCCGTTGCCATGGTCAAAACAAAAGAAAAACTAATTTTCTAATTTTTTTAATTCGTTGGAACTTTGAAATTCAATAAATTTCATGCCTTAAGTCGGAGCGCCATGAAACCAAGCTTTTGCACCTCTCCTCGCTAAGGGCTTTCTGACGATACCAAATACACGAATGGGAGACACACAGTCCGGGAAATCTCAACGTGACAAACAAGACAAACAAACAACCTAACTTAATAGAAGGATTCCACGTATTATTGTAGTTCTATTAAAGCCGAAAGTCTGGGATCCCTGTCAAAATTAGCCTCCCAAGCCATTGGTAGCAGTTTCGCTATGACACGAAACGTGCACTGGTGACTCGACAAATGGATTCCAGCAGCACCAGCCCATCCCATCGCCGTCGACTCGAACTCCCATCGCTGACGAGAATCGACAATACAACATTCCTTCTGCATGTGCCGCGTGGCCTGACAACGCCGTCTTTCGCATTCGCTGCGACTCGTCAGCAGGGAACCCTCGACGGCGATCGACGGCGGACCAACAATTTGAAATTCTTCGTCTGCATTTCGTGCCCGAAGACGACGAGGAATGGCGGACGACAGCAGGCGTCGTCAGTTGCAGTGCACTCGAGTGAAACTGCGCCGTCGAAGGACTCCTCAGTTTCTTCGTCTTTTAGTAGAGCGGGCAAGCTATGGCTTCTCTCCACACTTGAACACCGGTTCCGCGTTCTTCCAGTTTGATTCGTGCCGTCGTCAGTTGAGGTGCGCAGTGATTTGTCACATTGTGCGCCTGTGTTGTTTCTGTGTACAATTCGTTAGGGTTTGAGCTTTTTAGAGGATTCTGTTGTAGAGTATGATCTGAGGTTGATGGAAGTGAGTTTTGTGACGAATTCGGAGGTGTACTCAGTGGAATTTGTTTTCCTGCTATGCTGCGTGTGATTTACTTTTATGGTGGTGTATTATGCACTTGCGTTTGAGTATCTACTGTTTAGCAGCGGAACGCGTGTGGCAGGGGGAAGTAGATGATATTGTAGATTGGTTGTGGTAGGTTCTTTAGGGAACTAGTGAGTTTTTCGGTCAAAGAGAACTCTGTTAGGTGGAACTGGTTTGAAAGTAGGAATAAAGCTGTTTCATGTCATTTAACCGACCTCCCTTGCAATGTAGGGTTTCCAACGTTTGCTGTTTTCACTCCTTTTTATACTCCTCGATGCTTCTTTTGTTAGATTTTGATTACGTACGTTCTCAATTGTATTCATAGTTCTAAATCAAAACAAATGAATGAATATGGTTGACGAATTTGCGGTAGTGTAGAAGTGGACAATGTTGAGGAGCTTGCAGTTGGATAAAATTTCCGTGGCTGAGATCGGTGAGGATTAGGCTTTCTTTTTTTAAATCGTCGTTGATGAGCAGTGTAACTGAATTCGGTGAAAGTTGGGGTTGCGTAAATTTTTGTTGGAACTGTGCAATATAATTAGATTACAGAGCAGGACGTGTGGTTGGTATGGATCTCTTCTTGGGAGTTGTCAGTTACCAAGTATAATTTAGTGAACAGACGTTGGAATTATGTTGCAACCCCAGAAGTTGACGGTTGCGTAAGCCTTCCGGGTCCAGGGAGGGACGGATTGAGAGCAATACAAGCAGGAAGATTATCCAAACAGGAGTCGTGCCTTTAGGCTTTTGTAGAATGGAGAGCAGAAACTATTGGAAGTGAGTGCTTCGCGAGGGTGTTGGTGAAGGACGTCGAATGTTATATTCGCACATAAGTTTTGCTCGTGTTAACAAGGCATATTTGTTGTAAGTATTAGAATTATGCTTGTTGCGACTTCCTTATTGTTTGCACTCTCTGCAAGGAGCTTTTAATTTACAGTGGATGTCTTCTTTGCCTTGCAGAATACAGAGACGTGCAAAAGTACAGTGCAAGCATCACGTAGGAATGATTTTGTTTGGGGAAGAAGGCTGAGATGGACATTTTTCTTCATTTTGTGAGATATTGCTCCCACATGCCAGCGCAATGGTAGTTGTAGTGGCGTCTCGCGAATTTTGTTCAGCACGTGTGAACTTCGAAAGTTGTCACTTCAAATCTTTCGCGTAGAAATTGTCGAAGGGGGACCTGCTGTCTCAATTTGGATCAGCATCTAGGATTACTGGTGATAGAAATATTTCATTTAAGACGTATGTATTAATGCCCATGTGATTGTAGACATTTGGTATGTCTGATCGCGCAGAATAGCACAAACAGGATAGTTTGTAAGCTTACAGGTTCATGTAAAGTGCGTTGATAGTGTAGAACTGTAGTTTGACTAACGAAGCTATGGGGATGAGAAAGTTATCGAAGAATACGAGAAAGAAGGCAAGAACAGTGGAATCCAGGGGCAAAGATGAGTCCCACTGTGCCGAAGCATCCACCAGCAACGACTCGTGCAAATTTGCCAGCATGAATCCTGAGGTGTGGGGTACGTTACCTGAAGATCTTACGAATAGGGTTTTAGCGTGGCTGCCTATTCCGTTACTCTTTCAAGCGCGTTCAGTCTGCAAGCGGTGGAGCTCCACCATCGTTTCTTCAGCTTTCTTGAATATGCATGCTGAGATTTTCGGCATGCACTCTCCTTTCCTACTGTTTCCATTCGTTGGGGATTCACTAATGTACGCAGCGTTCGATCCTTCTGATAAGGAATGGCAACCCATGCCGCCAATGTCCTTTCTTCCTTCGGAGATCAAGTTCGTCGAAGGTGTTGCTGGTGGTCTGGTGTTTTTCAGCGTTGAAATGCCTTTTCAGCCTGTGAATTTTTACGTCTGCAATCCGCTTACTAGGAACTGGCGACAACTGCCAGAGATGTCCCACAGGCGCACGCCAATATTCCGACACATGGTGGTGGATGAAGCAGCAAAGACGTACAAGATTGTTGTTGCCGGAAATGCTGATGTCTATTCGAACCGGAATGGGTACCATAGGTACTTGAACACGGAAGTGTACGATTCTGTTACAGGTCGGTGGACGGAGACTAGTAGCATCCCCTCCAGGTTTGATCCAGGTTGGAGCTCAGCAGACTGTAATGGCATTCTGTACTGCATGGTGAACGAGGCTGATGCGGTGAATCACAATTTGGGAGTAATCACCTACAATTTGGAGGATGGCCAGTGGAGTGATCATTTTCAGCAGCTGCCAGAGGGTTTTTCACTTGCTCAAGTAGTGGAGTGTGGCGGACAGGTTCTGATGGTGGCTGAGCGCTACTCCAATGGCAGCGTGAAGAATATCCATCTCCTGCGGCTTGAGCTCGACACAAAGGAGTGGACGGAAATTGCAAAGCTACCGAGAAAAATCCTACTAGAATTTAGGAGGCTGTGCGAAGAGGAGAGCTACAACTGTACTGCCCAGAAGACGAAGATTTACTTGACAAGCTTCAAAAGCATGGACGTATTGGTGTATGACGTGTTGGAACGGTCATGGGAGTGGCTGCCGAAGTGTCCCTGTTCGGAGAAAGGTGACGCCAGGGCTGTGGGTTTCTCTTACTCCCCTTCCTTGAGTGCAGTAGTATGACTTCGCTTCTGTTCATTAGTACAATTGTGTACATAATTTGTAATTAGTTGTAGAGCATTACAACATTGCTAGAAGAACGCACTGCAGACATCTGCCGCCGCATGTAGTTCTGCGGTCCTTCACTTTTTTGAAGCTTCTGCGCTCTCAGCAGTTCTTAAAATCTGTAGGCAATTTTCATGTCTCCCAGCAGTAATTTTTGTTGCTGCAAGTCCTCCCAGGGAATTTTTTATAAATTTCCGCTGGGAAACCTGAAATGAAGCCACTTCCCACAGGAACATTTTTCTTCCAATTATGAGATATTGGTAACAGTACATGTGCACTGTCGCAACTGGAGACTCTTTTGGGGGGATCTGATGTGTTCGTGCACTCAGATTCTGGAGTTCTTGTTCCTTACGTACTGGTTGTGAGCAACGTCAATCACTGCAGTAATGGAATCAGTTAACACTGTTTCTATTGGACAAGGCAGATGGAATGAACAAATCACGAATAGGCAACAGCTGGGTAAGAGTAGATAGAAAAGGTACTCGTTGCTCTCGTTCAAATTTGTCTTTAATCGGATTTAATACTTAGCCTCCTTCTCCCCACGATTTCCCCCTCATTATCTCTTTAGAGACTGCAGCTTCACACGGAATCCATTCAAACTCTCGACTCACTAAAGATTTTACAATAGCCTACAAATGAGTGCCACTGAATCCTATTCCATTAGTTCCGGTCCAGCCTTCTCCTTCCCAGACCTTTAATTCCACTGTTGTAACACTATCAAAACCGTAACAGAATTTTGCAGGTAGTTTGCTCCCACAACCTTTTTTAATATGCTACACCCCAGCCATGGCTTTGTTTGCTATCATGGCCTTCTCTTTTCGTTATAGTACAAAACTAGAGGAACTTGTGGGCGGAGTGTTTCTAGCCAAGCTCGGAGGTTCTCAAATGGTTGGATACACACTTCGGATCCTTAGGGTTCACAGCTCCTCACAGCAAGCATGGTCTCATCCCCAGACGACGCCGGAGGAAGCAACATGTACACATCATGAACCTCCACTTTGGAAACCACGCCCACGTCTTTGTCCATGCTGTAACAAATATACACCGTGTCTATCACAGCCGCCATGAATTGGTAGAGCTGCCCCAAGCCCAGAAGCGCCACCAGGAAGCACGCGTTCGCCGTCACCAAGGGCTCGTCTCCTCCCAAATAGTACGTCACTCCGAGCACCACTCCAAAATGTACCATAGCAAAGGTGAGCGCCATCCCCGTGAGAAGATTCTGAACCAGCACCTCCACAATGAGCGTCGACAGCCAGTTGCGTTGCAAGAGATCCGAGGTTGCCCGCGCCGCGGTGCAGAACCCGTCTCCCGAAATGGCCGCGAAGTTCGTGGTGAACCGCGTGAAAAACTCGAAGAGCTGGAAGAGCCATCCGAAACAGGCGCGAAGGAAAACGGTCACTACCCCAGGTCCGATCTTCACAACAGCAATTCGGTCCATCAACGATCTTAACACCATGGAGATCGTGAGCATCAAGCTGGAAAGGCAAGCAGTTCCGAAGGAGGGACCAAACGCGTTCCGCAGTGCGCGCTTGGTGGTTCCTTCAGTTGAAGATCCTGACGGCGCGAAGTACCATTGCGAAACCGTGCCGCTCACCACGAGGATTTGCAATTGGCCTGCAACCAACACCACCCACAGCATCGCCACACTCGACAGAACGAGATACGGCGTCACCCAATTCGATCGCTGGAAATCGCAGCACGGCGCGCCCGTCGCGAGACTACACTCGTTCGCCACATCCCTAATCGCATCGAAATTCGGTGCCACTCTGCCGTTGAAGAGCGCGTACCACATGAAGACCCCAATTGGGATATTAATCACCACAATCGCGAATCCCAACACGGGATTCAACAGCAAGAGGGACAAATTTTGCTTGAGCGACTCCAACGAGGTTTTCAGGATCTGCACAGTAAGCTCCAGCCGGCTCCGATTCTTGCACACCACAAGGAATTGCAGGAACGTCACAACTGCCGCGACACCAAGAAACGCGGCTGAGTATTGCACACTTGCGGACATAGTTGCGCATGTTTGGGAAGTGAGACAGACGCTGGAGGCCACGAGGAAGAACGAGACGGGGATAATGCACGTGAGGGCGAGGATGACGAAGAGAGCTTCCCGAGTGAAGCGATGCAGGAGGTAGAGTAGGCTTAACCCCACGGGCAGGATGAGCGCCGCGGTGATGGCAGCTGGGACAAGAATGCTCCCCAAGTCCAAATGGCGCCCATGGTGGCTTGTTTCGTAGGTTTTGCGTTCGGAAATGAGGGCATAGTGAGTCGGGGTAGTGCCCACATAAGCATGCTGGATGCGCTCGCATTCATTGGACTCCGGATTGTAGCGCATGAACCGCAGCTTGGGTTCTGGGTGGAAATCAGCTTCACGGATTGCGAAGAAGCCGATGGCGTAGCTCGACAACACCGTCGCGACGAAGAGAACGGCAAAGAGCGTGTCACGCTGGGGTCGCGGGGCGGACGTGAACGTGAACGTCGCAATAGGAATGTGGGTCTCGCGTTTTTGTTCTTTCGCGACTATCAAGGGCTCGTGGTCGCGCTCGTCTTCGCCTTCCTGCTCGGGAATTGGATGCTCCACTCCCATTCTCGCTCCCCTCTTACTTTCCAAAGGTGTCTGTAGCTGCTCCCCACACCAAAACCTCACTCAGCATTGCTCCATAGCCAGTCTCCCATCCCAAGCCAACCCATAACCCATTGCGGCAATCTCACAAGCACAAGCAATAGAATTCCCCGCGAATTCCACACAAACGCGCTAATTCAAGAAAATCCCCAAACCCTACCACTACAGACACAGAACGATGTCTCCCAACGTCGAATTCCCGAGCGTCAAATGCACGATCACGAAAGACATTCAACAACCCAAACTGAAAATAAAAAGTCGGTAGTACGTCCTTTCCCAGCTAGCTTCCCTCACATTACCACCAATTCTTCAACATACCCAAACCCCGCTTACAATCCTCATCTAAAAAGCACACTCACCATTCCAAAACTTCACAAAACCACAGAAGCATTACCCTCAAAATTGCGCAACCTGCTAATCATCTTCATACCTGCTGTGAGCGTCCCGCGTACTCACGTTTCCCGAGTATCGACTCCGCTGTGGAGAATCCAAAGCTGGGTTGTTACAAGAATACTCGGGGCTTTGCAGAGATTCCAATTCCAATGCGATCGACGGAGGCTTTTGCTAATAAACTGCGCCTGATTATCTTTAGCAGCTTGATGATCATAGAGAAAGATTGGTGGCGGTGGTAATAATGCAGTACAAGCATAAATTGGCGTGCAGTGCGAGTGCACTGATTGAGGTCGGAGTTGTCAGAAAAACGACGAAACTGAATGATCGATTGGGGGTTTCTTTTGCGGCCCCACTTGGACTGAGGATTGCATCGGATTGATGAGAGAGTCTAATCTGGACGGTCGTGGCCGGAGAGGAGAAATGGGACTTGGGACGCCGGTTTGGCGGTTGACCTCTTTTGCATCTCAGTGGCTTCGGCTTCTTTTTTTCCGGCCTTTCTTGTCTTTCTATTCCAGGAAGTTGAATCTGAGCCGTTCAACCCAATTATAACATAACTTATTTACATTATTCTGCAATTGGAGTCAGTCATTTGGGGTGGCATCAGAGCGGACTTCCATGTACAACAAGATCGGTCAAACTTTGCAGAAAAGACTAATGAAATTCTGGAATTGTATAGGGAAGTGTGCAATTTTTTATAAGAGGGGAAGTGGGATTGTTGGTCTGCAAGGTTTGAGGGAGAGGCTCATGAAAAGTATGGAGACAAATTTTTTATTTCCGGAAAACTAATTTTAATAAGGGACTTGGACATTTTTGGTTGCTTCCAGTTTGACATCGAGGCGAAAGCTTCCTCCCTCCTCACACAAAGTGAAAGTATCATGAAACTCAACAAAAGAAATTTTGACTCTAAAAAACTTAGAAATCAAGTTACAATTCTAAAACATGCATCACGGTAGTTTACTCATTCAGAGCCAAGGTTTCATTATACTTCCCATGTTTCTTAGTAAAAGCATCAGATGTAAAGTAACCTCCCAGAGGCATTCCATAGTATGAAGGGCCTACATGAAGGGTGCCCACAACATTTCATTGTACATTAAAATATGGTCCAACCTTCCATCTTCCCCTATATTTCTTCTTAGTTGAATGAACATACTTGCTTACATTTTAGTTTCTTCTTCATTATAATATGGCCTCCCTCTAAGGCCAAATATTTTACCCACCACTAATTTTTGAAGCAACATGCTAAGAAAACATACATGATTTCGGATGAATAAATGATATTTCATCCATATTCTACATATTCCGTCCTCCTTGAATCATAGATGCAAGTAGACTAAAGCTTGCAACTTGCATCCTTGACACAACCTTAACCCCTTAATCCTTTAGTGACCGGTTGACCACTTTTGGGTCAAATTTTGGATTCTTTGTTTCTTATTGCCCTCAATACATGGTATTTGAAAAAACTCAAAAGGTAACGCAAATAGAGCTTTAGCATCCGCTTCAAACAAATTTAGTTTCTAAGAATTATGTACAATAACAAGGTCGTTGTACTTGTCCAAAGGCAAGAAGGCTGACCTAAGTCATTCTTTCTAAGTCGCATATATATTCAACAATTCACGTGATTATATTTAAAATTGATGCCTTAGAATGATAGAAATGCTACACAACAATCCCATGAATTGTGGAGGTACGTTTCAAAAGTTATGGGCAATAAAGTATTATATTGCTTCAATTGAAGACTATTTTGTTGCATCACACTTTGAAGATCACTCACAACAAATTGCACCATTAGATCATGTTCATTTTTTTTTCACAGATAAAACCTACAACATCAATTCCTACAGTTTCATATGGAATTATTTCCTTAGAGTAGTAATGAAATTTCCCTTTTCCAAATTTGTATTCAAAAATTTTGCTCGCCCCCCAAATCAACCTTGGTCACTAAAGAATTAATGCCTTAAACCTTTTTTAAAATTTTTTTTGCACATTTTGGCTTATGTCTTTTTACAAATACATTATTTATTGTAATTTCATGAATTTGGTCATTAACCCCTAAATTCCCATTGTTCCCTCAGGGGACAAATTAGATTTTGGATAGGTTCCTGTGATTTCAATTTTTGGTGAATTGTTTTAAAACTTTCTTGTAAGATAGAAAAACTGATTATCTATGTGGGAATATAATTTTTATTTCAATTGGTGCCCGGGAGCAAAAATTATACCACAAAAAGCTTGAAACTGAATTCGGTGGGCAACACAAAAAAAAATTGCAAAAAATCAAAAAAAATTTAAAACTTTTTTTCCTAAAATTTTTTCTTTTTGTCTACATGTGAAGCTTTGATTAGTTCTATTTGGACTAATAATGAGAAAGTTAAAGACAATTTTGTTTTTCGGGCAATTTCAACATCTTCTTGAAAAAATAACTTATAGGGTTCATTTCTGAATGCAATTTTCACAATTTCTTACAATTTCTTTTTTGAGAATGTTGTGTTCAATTGCTAAAACAACCTCACAATTGGGATCATTGTCTTTCAATCCCATCTTGGAGTTATTAACGATTTAGTTTTTTTTCCAATCTTGGACTTACTTCTACTTAACATTTTTTTAAAGAATGAAAATCAAGTTTTTTTTGTTTATTTTTAATTTTCCTACACTTTCAATTCAATTCTTCAACATAAAAAAATTTAAATTCAAAGACTGTAGTGCAAAAAAAATTCACAATTGACGGTCAAAGTCATCTGAAATTGTAGGCCAGTGTTAAAAAAAAACTTTCTTTTTCAACTTTGAATGCTAATATCTTTCAATCCATACGGTCAAACTTCATGAAATTTTTACCATATGAGCTAAGACAAGTAAAGTACAAGATCGTATAGTTAAATTATAAAAAAATGTTTTTTTTTGTATTCTTGGATGAACACAGCAAAATCGACAGTTTTGAGTGGTTTTTGATAGGAAAATGACCTTGGGAATTTAGGGGTTAAGAAAAGTTGTTTTTTCAAGATTCAAGAGTATTACATGAATGAAAGTTTGTTGAACTAAACAACTCCTGAAAGTGCTTTGTTCATTATCCAAAGTATGAATGTTGATGCACTTCAGGGTTAACCTTGAAACAACATTGAGGCCAAAAAATGTTTGATGGATGACTCAATTGTTCTCTGTAGAAACAAAGAATGCACCATGGTTTATCCAACAATCACAGAATTTTGATGATGACTACCTTGGTAACGGAGGCAACGTCCTTCAAGAGTTAAAAATTTGAAATAAAAATACCTGTCTTTCATTTGCTACACCCCTGCTTGGATTTTATTTTACCGGTAGTACAGTGCAAAGAGGAAGAAACGTGCAGACCGCAAATTCATGCCTGTTAATACGGAGGGGTTCAGTTTCTCTCAGCAATTGCACGTGTCACCGCGTGAATCCCCAAAGACTGTCTCTTATTAGCCGGTTGACTTCGGGGTTGGGCTGCCGACAATTTTGAGTGGACGGATGATACCTTATTTAGGTTCATTTTTGGTGTGGTAAATTCCTTGGTTTTTAACCCTTGGAAGTAGTGTATTTTTTTTTTGGTTTTGGACCAATGGTTATGTGGCCTTTTTTTTAATCCAGTAAGGACGTATTGGTCTCTGAAGAAATCATCATTTTTTGATACCGTGGGAATCAATTGCTTAAAAAAAAATTAGAAAAGTACTCATTGGAAGTCAAACTTCTATAGAAGATGTTTCTTTTTCACAACAAAACTCAAAAGATGAATAGTTGCACTTCTGTCCTATGCACGAGAATTCTTTGTCATCCATTGAACACTTAGTGTCCGCCCACTACCAGGATTTGAATGTTTTATGATTGCAAAAATATGACTGAGGATGACTGGTGACTACTCGTAGTCATACTTTTGGATTCCACAACGTTTCGAAAAAAACATGACTGCAAATATGATTGCCAATCATATTTTGCCTTTGTACTTTATAAGTGTATATTATACATATATGGGGAACAACAAAATACTTCTTAAGGAACTATAGGGAACATATTACGGAAATACCAATCATATTTGTCAATCATATTTATATATATATGACTATATACAGTCATATTCTATAATCACATTTTTGTAGGTTCACATTTTTTTTGAAGTTTTTTTTCTTCGGGTAGACTCCTAAAAATTTGGACAATCTAAAAAAAATGTAAATAAATTATTGCTCAAAATTATAAAATCCTAGCCATTGCTTTTTAAAGATCTTGAAATCCTAACCATCATTTTTTAGGGTTTAAAAACCCTAGCCGCCACTTCATTTGCTTCATTTTCTTTGTTTTTTGTTGCTTTTTAACTCTTGTTTCTTCTTCCTCCTTTTGTTTTTTGAAGGTTTAGTTGTTGTGTTGTAATTTTAGTTGTTGTTTAGTTGTTGCTTTTTAACTCTTGTTTCTTCTTCCTTCTTTTGTTTTATGAAGTTCTAATTGTTGTGGTGTTATGTTTTAGTTGTTGTTTAGTTATTGAGGTTCTAGTTGTTAGTTAGTTGTTGCTAAGTAATTTGTTGTTGTTTCTTAGTTGATGTTAGTTTGTTGTTGTTAATTAGTTGTTGCTTATTTGTTGTTGTTTCTTAGTTTTTTATTTTTAATTGTTGTTAGTTTGTTGTTGCTTCAAAGTTGTTCCTAGTTTCTGATTGTTTTTTAGTTGTTGTCTCTTAATTATTGCTTCAAAATTGTTGCTTCAAGTTGGATCTTAACTCTTGCTTAATTGTTGTCTTATAGACATCATTTTTTATTGTTTGTTATTTTTTGCCTCTTATTATCTTTTATTGCATCTTAACTTGTCTTATTCTTGCTTCTTATTGGTTTTTAGTTTTAGTTTTTGTTGCCTCTTGTTATATCTTAGCTTTTACTTCTTACTATCTTTTAGTACTAACTTGAACAAAAAAACGACTCATTATAGTCATATACTACATCAACCAAAATATAATTCACTACAGTCATATTTCATATCACCCAAAATATAACTCGTTGCAGTCATATTTCATATCACTAAAAATATGACTCACTACAGTCATATTTTATATCATCTAAAATATGACTCACTGCAATTATATTCCATATTACTTAAAATAAGACTCAAAATATGACTCACTACAATCATATTCCAAATCACTTAAAATATAACTCAAAATATAACTCACTGTAGTCATATTCCATGTCAACCAAAATATGACTACAGTGAGTCATATTCCATGTAGGATTTTTTTATTTTGCCCAGGTAGCTCATGGAAAAGTCAAGCCTCCAAGGATAGTCAACATATATACCATGTTAGCAAAATACGTTTAAAAATGATTTATTATGCTCTCAAATCCATATGACTGCATATATGACTACACTAGTCATATGACTAAAAGTGAATGACTCATGAATGACTCAGCCCAGTCATATTGCGACCATCTACAGTGATTTTTGCTTGAGTTACATTTCTTGATTTTGTGACTCACCACAATTATATTTTGTAGTCATAAAACAATCATTTTCTTATAGTGGTGATAGTGTAATAGGGTTAAAGAAGGTTATAAGTATTTTAGCTCTTTCATTTTGGAGGTTTAAATTGAAGGAAGCCAATTTTGAATATATAATTTTTTTTCTATAATTTTTGTATGTATTGGCTCTGCATGATAGATGAAAGGAGTTTTTGGAAACATTGCAACAATGGTGTGCATGGTTATGATTACAACTTGGCATTTTGAAAAACATTTGTCCTCTTTTTTTACTACAAATTTGAAGCTATCTATTTTTAGGAGGCAATTGGGCACTAACCTTGAAAGGACCAAAGCCATTTTTTTTTGTCAAAAACCACTCAAAATTGCCATTTTTGTTGCATTCATCCGAGATTTTTTTTAGAATCTAACCAGAGGATCTTGTACTTTACTTATTTGAGATCATGTTGTAAAAATTTCATGAAGTTCAACTATACAAATTGGAAGATACTAGCATTCAAAGTTTTAAAAAAATTCTCTTAAACATTAGCTTGTAATTTGAGATGACTTTGACTGCCATTTGTGAAAAAAATTTGCATTGTAGACTTTGAATTAAATAAGAAATTGTTGAAGAATTAAATTAAAATTCTAGAAAAAATTTATCTAAAAAGTATTGTTTGATTTTCATTCTTTAAAAAATTATTAAGTAGAAAAAGGTCTAGGACTGAAAGAAAAGCTAAATCATTAATTGCTTCAAGATGAGATCAAAGCACAATAATTCCAATGGTGAGATTGTTCTAGCGAGCAAAATTAACCTTGTCAAACAATTTATTTTTTTAATTGTAAAAATTACATTCATAAATGGATCCTCCAAGCTATTTTCTCAAGAAGATGCTTAGATTGCTCAAAATACAAGATTGTTCATAACTTTCTCATCACTAATCCAAATGGAATGAATCAAAGCTTCATATGTAGAAAAATATGATCTATAAGAAGAAAAACTGAAAAAAATTTCATTTCAATTTTTTGTAAATTTCTTTTTTTGCCTAGCAACATGAAAATTATATTTCGGATGTCATAACTTTCTCTCCTATGCATTGATTGAAACAAAAATTATATTCCCACACAACAAAGAAGTTTTTCTATCTTATATAAAAGTTTCAAAAAGTTTCACTAAAAATTGAGGCTATAGGAATTTGCCCAAAATTCATTTTGTCCCTAGAAGAGACAATGATCCTTTAGGGGTTAAATTGTCTTAAAGAACACTGCTTAAACAATTGTCTTATATAAACCTAAAGAACTAATTTCAAATTTTGATTTTAAAAGTGATTTTCAAAGAAGTTTTTTGAGCTGCCCAAACTGCCCATAGAACAAAGAAAATTGCGTATCATGCAATAACTTTTTGACCATGTAGTCAAAAGTTATGAAAATTGTTAGGCATTGGAGTTACTCCTTAGGCACATATTTAATGAAAATTTCAACATAAAATAGTTAAAACTCCATTTGTAGTGAGCTACCCAAATTTGCTATGTTGCCAAAAAATGTAGCTTGGTCTTTTAGGGGTTAATTCTCAAAGGACACGGGCTCCCATGACCAAGGCAATTACAAAAAGTGCAATAGGATAGTTGCATGAAAGACCATTCAATTTTTGTAGCATTTTGCCTAAACTGTAATTTCTATGCTTAGTACTAGGAGTACTATGAAATAAAACAATCTTAGCTGTTCATCTAAAAAATCAATGGTTAAAAGTATTGTTGTGAGTACTATGACTACTTGCAAGTACTAAAATAGTACTATTTGAATAACAAGACAATTTGTCATAGAAAATAAATACAATGAAGTATAAATTAATAAAAAATAAATAATCATGAATTAAAAATAAATAAAAATTAGTAATTTATAAGGACTTCATGATGATCAAATTTCACCAAAAAAAATGAAGTCAAAACCATCTTCAATGTTCAAAAATGTACACACAAGGGAACCCTATTTGTATTAATTTTGGATATTCCCTAGTATTAAATACCCCTAAACTTCAAAATGTGACAAATTAATAAATTTGAATTTTAAATATAAATTATTTTTTAATTTCTAAAAAATAAGGAATATGATTACAATCAAATTAGACATCACTAATAAAAATTTGAAGTTTATTGGGTTCTATCTTCAAAAATTATAGTAGAAAACTTCATCACTCTAATTGTAACACTAAATAGTATCTGTCTTTCTTGTAATCATCCAATAGGTGCATTTTTTGTTTCTATAGTAAACAATAAAGTCATCCATTGACCACTTTCGGCCTTAGCGTCATTCAAAACTTAACTCTATAAGGATGTAGCCCCCATGGCTAAGGTAGTCGTCAAAATTCTCTAATTATTGGCCCAATAGGTGCATTTTCTTTTTTTACCATTAATAGTGAAGTCATCCATCTCACCATTTCGATCTACAACGTTCTCAAAGGATTAAGCTTCATTTTTCTATTGACCACATAATTGCTAATGTTACAAAGGGGCCAACAACACTTGAATCCATAAAAAGTAAGGTAAAACAATCCATCATGGTCAAAATTTCAAGTTTGCATTCATGCCATGGTTGAATTTTAAAAAAAATTCCCCCATATATAGACAAGTGTAAGAAATAACAACAACAATTGAAATTTTTTTTCCAACAAAGTATGAATTTGCTATGAATTTTTGAAGTGATCTATCCAAAACAGTTTGTAGACTATTCTACAACCAATAGAACTTGTATCTATAATGCTCACCTTCTTCACCTAAAACAATAAAATATTTTCTAACTTG
The DNA here is from genome assembly GCA_963969395.1 of Pseudoscleropodium purum. Taxonomy (NCBI): domain Eukaryota; kingdom Viridiplantae; phylum Streptophyta; class Bryopsida; order Hypnales; family Brachytheciaceae; genus Pseudoscleropodium; species Pseudoscleropodium purum. The sequence goes on from OZ017803.1 coordinate 18,855,803, forward strand.
GAGGGTCTTGAAAAAGGCATTTTTTTGTAATGATTTACATTGAAGAAGCTATGTGTTCCTAATGGGGTTACTAATCACTTCAATAGTGTCAAGTGAGACATTGATGGTGGCCCAAACTTTCATAAATTGATAATAACCATCCTGGGGCCATTTCTTAGGTATCTGTCATGGGTCATTTGACCATGATGGGCTATTTTACCTTAGTATGTTTAGGTTAAGTTACAATTACTAAACATTGTAAACAAACCAAATTTGGTCAATCCAATGTCCAAAAGCTACTATGGATGAATTATGTATCCAAAATATTATACATTTTGCATGCACTTTCATTTGGAACTATACATATGCATATACTTGGATGGATTGTGTAAAACAAAATCATACATACTTTTGATTTAGATACTATTAGTACCTAGAATTTAGTGAAGCAAAAAATTCTTTGGTGAAGCAAAAAATTCAATGAGAATATCATATTACAACTTCTTTATGTATTATGTAAGAACATAAACTAAGTGACAAACTTCATTACAATTGAAACTTGATTGTATTTATGAAACATTGTCAATAGTACATGGCATCATTTGATGTGGAAATCACATTCTACTTGGTTTTCATTCTAACTCTATCATTTTCACAATTTTTATTGGCATGTAATTGTTTATAAAACACTATGTATGAATAGAGTGAAGGGACACAAAATTATGAAGCAATAGGTAAGTTTTGACATTCCCTTACAATAAATTGTTAGAAGCAAAATTGCATTTGCCATATTCATAAACCTTACACAAATAGAGACCAACAAGCTACCAATCTCAACTATACTACTAATATTTACAAAAAAAAACATCATTTGTATGGGTTCATCGTACTATTGGCAATGATGAGTATTCAACCTTTGTGTGCTATAATGCTAAAGATAATTGTTTGAGAGATTTGAAACTATAGAACTATAAGCTTGAGGGTAATAGAAAAGGCATTTAGATCAATGAAAAATGATATAGTACAAAGTGCAAAGAATTGGATATTAAACTTCCATGTGTACCAAATCACTTTGAAAGAGGCAAAATGCTAATCTACTTACAATCAACCCATTTAATGAACTCTAATAATCTCTCTATTGAACCACTATTTGGGGGTGCCATGATGAATTACTAGGTGATTCAATTCTTGGTGCTTTGGAAGATTCCATCCAGTTCTTCCCAGTGAGAGAATGTTCCACACAAATACCTAAAAGTTAACCGCCAAAATAAGAATAGGAATGACTAATAAGCAAACAAATACCTAAAAGTTAACCACCAAAGTAGGAATAGGAATAACTGATAAGTAATCGCCACAAAGGAGAATCTCCTCGGAGCTCATTGTGATATTAACGATCTCTAATGATCTCCCTCCCATGATCTCGAATATTTTTTCTCTAATGAGCCGTGAGTTCATCGCAAAAATCAACAAACGGCCGAAAATCCCAAACAATTCAGTTTTCGCTGAAACGGAAGCAACGGCTAAAGAATGAGGACGTGCATCATCTGCACAGAAGGAAGCAAGCCCACGGGAGGTTAACTAAGGTAGATATAGTATATAGGATTGGCAGTTCCTTTCTAGTATAGACAGCATGATGCTAATCTTAATAGAGAAGTGACTACCATTGTGGAAAACAAGGCGAGCTTGTCCTGAGTTTGTGATAGAAATGATGAGGAAATCGAAGTCTGAGCGACAGAAAGGCTTGTATCGGAATTCTATGTGCTGGCACTGCAGTGTAGATTGAAATAGATCCAGGAATAGGGTAAGGAGGCGAAGTTTTCTTGGATACCAGAAGATAATAAGATTAAACATAGCTGGCTGTAACCACAAAGAGTCATCTTCTGATATATCTTCAAATTCTGTCACAATATCTACATAAAGGGATTGAAAAGCATCCTAAACCACCCTTACATGTTCCCAATCTAGCAACCGCAAGGAACCATTCAGCATATCTCGTAGAACAGCAGCCAAGTCTTGGACCGCAATCCTCCACCACAGCCTCCCAAGGCACAGACGAAACTGCGTGCCTCACTGCTGTCCCAAAATACCTAATCAATGGAAACCAACGAAATTCTCAACCTCAGTGGTGCCCATGGGCATCCCCTTTATAGTATCTCAAACCACAGTACTTGCACACCGCAGGACTTGCTCCGTCTAAACTTATGTACTCTATCGGGTGTCCCAAAGCCGGGTCGATCCCTGTATTCCAAAACCACATAACCGACGTACGCACAGCTCATCCGTTAGCAAACCACAGTATTCGCATTCTCATATGCCAAAGATTCCAAAGCACGACACAACCAAAACAACCCTCGAGTGTCTGTATCATCATGATCCACTCGCTCCAAATCGACCCCAACAGTATCGTGCCTCCCAACCCTGGACCAACTAACGTTCCACCAATGGCAAATGTGCGTACCTCCTTCACAGGCGACCACACGCGCATCCACCTTGATTGGTGGGACTTCGTCAATCAACTGCATCGGCGACTTCATGTCCGTATTCTGATTCCACCACAGAAACGCCCACAGAAAAATGTTAGCACATGGTCAGTCAACTCAACATACATCTCGCGTCTCCACCTCAAAGCTAATCGCCCAAAACACAAGGCTGGCTAGCACAATTCTGACACTCAAAAACACTTCGCCGTGGAGACCACGGCTCGACGGCATGGTGCACTGACGCACTGCCAGTTCCCAGTTAGTTCTTTCAATCCAGTCACAGGCACCAGCTTCTGATCGCCAAATCTACCGATTCAGATTCCCCAAAGCTTGCCTGGCGTAATGCACAGCCGAGATGTTCCCTGAATGGCTTGTGATTCTGGGCATTCATTTTGTTTAATAATGCCGAGCTATCTGTGCTGCTGCAGTGCAGCTGGTGAATTCGTTCAGTTAAAACCCGGAGTAAGTACCCCTATGGCCACGCAGCAGCTTTCGATTGATAGAATGCTTGGTGAGAGGTCTCACTAAATCCGAAAACCATGAGCGGCACCTATCTACTGGTGCATTGTGCGTTCTACAGTGGTTTCATTGTAACAATAAATTTTGGGATTAAACTCAAAAGAATTTCTCTCAGAAAGGGGACCACTGTCTAAATCCTTCACAATACCCTAAAACCCTACATCCCTAAACCGTTGTCATATTCAAGAGTCACAGCAAACGCTACATTAGCAGGGAAGTCACCCGAACATTACACACAAAAATGTCACATTCCGGTGCATTCTTCCACTAACCAGGCCACCCTCGTCCCGTTCGTGGTCTCCGTAACCCTCACAGGCAATCAGGGCACGAGATTAGGGCAACCACGCACAGCAACACAGCACCCGTGTCGGCCACTCCGTGTCATTCCTGTCAAGACTTTCGATCGCGTCCAATTCGAAACGAAAAGAAAGAGAAAGGACCCCGCGTCCTCCCGCAGACCGATCCACTGCCACAAAAATTAGGGCAGCCACAAGGTGCCCACCACATTCCCCCGAATTCCACATTCTAAATCCCCAAACCATCGCCATGCAGACGGAACGGAAGCACTTGAATCGAACAGCCCTCGCTCACACCCTCTCAAAAATCGCACAGTGATTGAGCGCCGGAAAGGAAGAAAGCGACGCACCTGCATCCACTTGGCGGTGTGGTCATCGCTCATGAAGCGCAACGACGAAGAGAAAGGTGACGGAGCAGCAGACGCGAGACGGGGCGCCGCATGACGCAGAGGTCGTTGGGCGCGGAGGACACCGTGCGCCAAGCGAGTGAGAGAACGCAAAACCCTCGCCATCGCCACGCTTGCCAAATCCTGTCAACGCTGCAACTGCACCAACAATCCTTCGCAATATGCCACACTCGCAGGGTGACCAACTTCTGGATGGATGAAATTTACAACTTTCTTTTTTAATCCAAAAAAGACATTACGGGTTTGTTTGTCACCCCAGGGGAGCTCAAACCAAAATAAAATATAAAGTAATGTGATATAAAATATGTATACTATAAAACATGTGTTTTTAGAATTATTTTGAGGTCTTTATCAAAAGTGATTATATTCAAGCATCATAATTTCAAATTTTTATTTGGTAAGCCTTCAAATTTCTTGCCTCCCATCCTTAGACAACAACTGTGTTCAATAAATAGAAATTGATCAATCATAATTGGTATAGAGAATTAAAACAAAACATATCTAGATTCAGCATATCTATCTTTCATACATAGTAGGATTGATTTTTTTGAGAATATAGGGGGTGTCTCTTTTGAATAGATAGACATTCAAAAGAGACACCAAAATTACAACCCCAAAAATTTTAAAATCATTTTTATTTTATTATTCATCATCCCTTGTCCAAGAAATAAATAAAGTTTTATACATACATTTTTCATTCCTCCTAAATTTTGTGATAACAATTAATGTTGGATATATGATCATATATGTTACTATCCATATCTCATGTCTGTAATCCATATATTGTATCCTTAATCCAAATGGTAGTGTCCATATGTTGTGTGTATAGACGCTATTCATATATATGTCCGTATTGACATATATCATATATTTTGAAGGAGAATAGTTTAAGAAGGGATTTAAGTGTGTTATTTTAATATTTGAAGAGCAAGTAGGTTATCTCTTTATACAAGATGGTAGTGGTTTGGAGAATATCCAAAGGGTCTTAGAATACTTTTGTTTTGTATACTTTAGTCACAAGTTAAACCTAGAATGTGTAGTTGTTGCAATGCTCTTTCACATCATGAATTCAAATTATGTAGAAAATCAAATTTGTAAAATAATTTATAAATAATTGCCTAATCAATTGAAAAGAATGTCACTTAGCAATTCATCAATGATATAATTTATATTTTTAGTCTATGAAAATTTTAATACCTATCAAATTACCCAAATTAAATGAATAAAGTACAAATATGGATGAAAAATGGCTTCTAGCCAAACATGGTCAAACAATAAATTTGAATGCCCAATGCCAAATTAAACAATTAGAAAAAACTTTCTATATAGACTACTCTTTGTTCCTCAAAGATACAAATATAACAAAGGCCAAAATTTCCCTTAAGTTATTTATTAGGGCAACCGTAATTTAAAACGAAGTTTAGGAAATTAAAAAAATCTAAGCAATCTCAGTGACAAGTTGGACCATTTCTAAGCTTTCCCCAATGAAAATTCCAATATTTTTATTTTTTCCATTGGCTTGGCCCAAGTGTAAAAGTAGCCCTTTCTTCTTCTCGTTGACAGGTGTCCAAACGCTCATGTCCTCAGGGTTAGGGTTTGTAGCCCCCTTCTCGTTGCAACATTCTTTTGCAATTGCGCGGGGTTTCATCTTTTCGATTGCTCGATCGGTTTGCAATTTGTGTAGAAGATTTCGTCTTACCCGTTTGCGGACAAATTTTTTGGCTGCGAGCGAAGATGGCGACGAAGCTGATTGCGAATTTGATTGTGATGGGGTCGGGTGTGGTGCTGCGCGCCCTCTCGCAAGCGTATAGGCAAGCCATCGTGAACGCAAGCAAGACGGGCGTGGCGCAGGAGACGGTGCAGAACATGGCGCACAAGGTGAGCAAGACGATGACGGAGCACGAGGCGCGGCAGATTCTCGGCGTGGCCGAGACTGCCCCCTGGGAGGACGTGTTGAAGAAGTACGAGACGCTGTTTGAGAACAACACCAAGGCCGGCTCGTTTTATCTGCAATCGAAAGTGTTTCGAGCGAAGGAATGTCTGGAAGCGGCCAGGGAACGCAATAGTAGTAAAAGTGAGGAAGTCTCGGGGCAGTGAGGTCCGTACTGCAATTGGCCCTTAGTAGGAACTTAGACGAAGAATCCGAAGGCGGCGGCGTGTGCAAAGAGCACACCAGCAGCGGCTCCGACGTCAACAGAAGCGAGTTTACTATATAGAGCTCGGAGATATAAACAAGACAAGCGCGGGAGGGACATAGCTCTGTCTGTTTGATTGGGACTCTTGTTTCTAGGGTTCTTGGACGTAAAACGGTGGCTTGGCCGGAAGCCTTCCATGGGACTACACGAGAATATTTCTTTTGTTGGCGTCAGGCTTCTAGGTGAGTCTTCAATCTGCCCTAGCCATCTTGCCGGTTATATTATTTCCGTCACTTTCCGCATGTTATCATGTGAAATTTTATTTTAGGGTGATGCATGGAGATTTAGAGAGATCGCTTCAGGACAAGAGCTCAATCTGTTGCAATGAATTTTTTGGTGATGAATTTTTTTATCACTGAAAATTTCTTGTGAAATTTCAAACTGGGAGGGGGAGTTTCTCTACCTAAATTCGATGCATGCTGCATGATCATCGCGTGTGAAGGTCAACAGCATGGTTTCATAACCTTGGGATGTATCTTCAGCAGTTAAATAATTAGTATCAATCATCAGTCGGTCTCCAGAGTTCAGCTATGTTCAGCTGAATCAAATGGTTTTCAGTCCAACATTTTATTTTCTCTCGTTTTGAGCTCATAAATTGGGCTCAGTTGTTCAACTGTCTTTTTAGAGTGGCCATTTGTAGTCTCTGATAGTATTAAGTCAAGGCATGTTGCATCTTTATGGACCAGACCCTTAATTCACGATGGTCTTGCTTTTTGTTATGATTATTGTTACATATACACATGGAATATCCCATGAGAATTATATGTGTGGTTTCTGCAATCCTCCTGATTGGAAGATACAAGTCTGTGACAGGCAGTCACTGGAAGTGTAACTATATCTTGCTGGTATGAATGACAAGTTGATCACACTGATGCGTGTCTTGTGGTCTGCAGATTGAGAAGCTTTAATCATTTTCGAGCGGTTCGGAGCTGAGCAGAATAGACCCGGCAGATCTAATTAAAGTAGTTAAGATATCGATTGTTTTAACTACGAGAGTTTGTTTTCATTCTTGAAATTTTCAACTGTGTATTTCTGAAGTCTCTAGTTTAATGCCTGCATCTGTAATCACTATTGTTTAGTATACTCCAAGAGCATCCAAGTAAGATTTGGTTCATGCACATGGACTGAGTGACAATTGTTTTGCAAAGAATTGATTTGCACTTCTCATTGCTTGCAGAATGTGAAATTGAGAATTCTCATTTCTCGCCCTCTAAAGCATAAAATTGTAAATCAGCTTTATTGAAAGTTCTTTGCGCTTGCAAAAGGAAAGTCGAGAGTTGTCAAAACATTCTGAGTAATCTTAGAGGGCAGGCATTATTCTACCATTCATCAAATATTTTCTAATCTCTTACATCATACGCATTTACTTATTAATACATTCTAATCAACATCTGGACCGTACCTACAGCAGGTTCAACGTTTCAGTCTATTGAATCATATTTTAATTTTGTGCCACATCGCTCTTTCCTCTATCTAGCATGAGCAAATTCGCGACATTGGCAGTTTCCAAGGGGAGCTCCCTGAAACTTACATCTATGATATGCAGTCCGGGTCTGAGCTTTGAGCAGTTGATGCAATTCACAATTTATTTGGTGCTCTGAAATGAGCATTTGGATGTCAGAACAGAACGAAATTGACATTTTGTGACACTTTCATGTTACATTCTTTGCACCGCCAAAATCGCATCTGATATAATTCTAGCATCTCTGATCATGGAATTTTTTGGAATGAACAGACCGCAGTACAGTACAGTGGCTGGAAATAAGTTTTCGTAGAGCCTGTTTGTGCAATTCAAAGAAGTATGCATTAGGAATAATAGTAAGGTAGTCTGCTTTTAAAGCGACCTTTTAAAACAATTTTCAGTAATTTTCAATAAAGTAGAAAAATGGAATTGAAATCTAACTCAAGTTGTTTCATATTTTTGGACTTTCGTGGAATTAGTTATAAATTTATGAAGTTGAAATGTAGTAGTCACTAAAAGCAACACCCTTTTGAAATGTACAGTTTTGGTACATTGAAGAAAGCAAAAATTATCTCTTTGTTAGAGTTTGCTTTTAGAGCATGGGTGCTTTTAGAACACTCTACCTTATTATTATATTCTTACACATTCTCAATCAAATATGCCAAATTTCAATTTTAAAAAATCAAAACTCCATTTTTGGTAAATTTTTTAAGTCAACTTTTGTGGTTTTATAAATGGTTTATTGAAAACAATTGATGGCAAATTTTCAAATTTTAATTGTAGAGATATGTAGGAAACATCTATGTGCATATCTCTCCTTGATTCTTTTTCAAAAAGATTCAAATTCACACTAAAGACAATTCAAAGTTGGAGTGTCACATTTCAAAATTTTGTAAAATAGATATCTATTTATTATAATTAAATGTAAACAATGAATTTGAATATATTGCTTCGATATTGCAATAGCTTTGTACAAATACATGCTACTAAATGATAGATATGGATTTGTGAGTGTCTTGGTTTAAATAATTCTTACTTGTATTTTGTCGTTGAAAGAACTCTCTCAAACATTCAATACCATCTAATTGCAATTTTTCTTGCTCCTATAATTTGGCTTGAATGGCATTTAAAACCATTTATTAGATATCAATTACACATGCACTTTTGACCAGTATATATACATATAAATGTCAACAAATGCCATGACTAGTCAAAGCACCTAGACAATGAGTCAAAGAATCATTCTCTACAAATTTGAAACATAGCAGTGAGAATCTATGTATGTAACTTGTAAAATCTCTTCCATCTCAACATTCAACTAGCTTTAAATAGTTGCTCCACAACCATCGATTGGCATAGTTTTCTTCAAATTGTTGACTATAATGTTTCCACCACAACTCATCTATAATGTAGCTCAAATTTCTTCCCTACAATTTACCAACGAAGAAGACATGACTTAATTGAAGAACTACATAGCTAAAGGGTCATTCTTACTTGGCTTTAGGATAGTTGAAAGAGTAGTTTTACCTAGCACTATCGTTGTAGATGTTCACACCAACCACTAGTATTAGTGCTTGAATCTATAGAGAGTCCTTATTGGCAAAAGACTAAGAGCAATGTTAGCTGAAAAGATCTCCTAACAATTCCTACTATTTGGACTTTTAACAACACTATTATATAATATCACAATCAAAGGAAAATGAACATCTACAAAAATTTGGGGATGGTAGTTCTAGTGTTTTGTAATTGTTGTTGCTAAGGCTAGTACAAAAAATGGTATTAAAACTCTTGGCTTAATTTTAGGAGCTTGCAAGAACATTGTACGACCCTAATATTCACAAACATACAATTTGAAGCTCACAATGTCTAAGGCACCTTAGAAAATAATTCTTGCAACTACCTTGAGTTTGCATCATGATATCTATCAAGTTCCATTAACTTTTGTAACTTTTCAGCACATCAATTAGTTCTTGGTCAAGGTAGTTTGTATTACTTTGTAACATTTTGCCTTGTTTTTAGAAGAAAGACTAGTTGTCCAATTAGCAAGTTTTAAGTATTGATGAATTAACAAAGATATAAAGCTCAATGTTTCTAAAATTTGTGAATACGTGCTCTAGTTACAACCTTTCTTTAAATTTAGCTATGTGACGTACTAAAACCAAGAACATGGTTAGAATAGATGAACTATATTTCTATGAGAATTTATGAATTCAAGTTGGAACTTTGTTCTACCAAAGCAAGCTCTTTTATTTTTGGAACATGTACATAGAAAATTCAAAAAATGAACTACAATTCTCTCTATTGATCAGTATTTGTGAAATCCCTATTCTTCTTAATTAAAAATGTTGAACCCTAAAAGAAAGGAACACAATCCATGCACTCAACTCAAAAATTTGCATTTAAATGCAAATGACAATAGCAATAATAGCATGTACTTCATATCAATGTCCACTATAGCAATGAAAATCACTCATACTATGAATTTGAAGATATAAAACCCTAATATTCAAAAAAATCAAATATAAAACCTTTGGAAATGAAGTAATTTCAAACACATGATGGCAAAGTCCTTGTTCTTAAACCTCCATAACCACCAAAAGTGAAAGCGCAAGTGCACAAACATGGACAACAACCAAAGTCCCTAATCCCTTCTACTTCCGCTTTGAAGCATCAAATTTTAAGCTAATTTCATGAATACAAATATTTGAAGAGGAGATAAAAAGGGACAAAGATGATGATTGAAAGAGAAGTATTCGTAAAATAAGTTGCTAGTGTGAACTCCTAGTACACTCAAATTGTCTTATCTACCTACATGGCACTTTTCATACCATTCAAAATGTATAGACTATAATATGTGTGAACCCATTGTCATTATCTATTTCCACATTATACGCAAATTACAAGAGCATTGTCCATAGTATAAAACAACCTTGTCCCTAAAACACACAAGTTTTTTAAATTTTAACACCATTGCTCCATACAACTAGGTAAGAGTGGACCTTTACTCTATAGAAATTGCATGCAATGCATGAAGTACATGGTTGATGTCCTATTCAAATCCATACAAATGTTCTAAAAATTTTAAGGTAAAAATTACTTTTATTTTTTTATACTTCTAATCATTATTATGATAACCAAGATAGAACCAATTTGATTCAACCTTACAACCACAAAGATTGACTATAAATGATTGCAAATTAAAAACATATGCATGCATATATTAATCTTGTTCTACATCTCAATGTGCTCCAAGTGCTCCATTGTGCAAATGTAGCAATAGTCTCTTTAGCAAGGGCTTGTTAGTCACCCACATGAGACAATTGGTTGATGGCTCTTTACTCACTCACTTGCCCCAACACATCTAATGATGCCATTTTTTTTTAATTATGTTTGTGCAATTTAATACAACCGTAATTTTTCTATACATTTGTAGCTCATATAATAGTATAACATAAGGGACAATTGTAAATAAGCTCTATTGCTTTACAAGAGTTGCAATCAAAGATCAAAAAATGCTCCTGTCATTATAAGAACCTTTTGTTTTAGGTGATGAATTTTAGGTGACATTCAATGTAACAACCCATGTTTTTATATCAACAATAATGCCCATTGTAACACTAAAATGTTATAGTGGACGTTATTGTTGACATATAAACATTGATTCTTATATGAAATATCATCTGAAATCTCACTTAAAACACAGGTTTCTTATAGTGCATGCACATTAGACTTATTTGGAGAAACATGATCTAGAGGCAAAAAAATGATAGACCAACTATTTCTAATAATTTTTGATGAAGATTGGAGTCAAGTGTTTGTTGGAGAAGAGAAGGGTTTCATTAAGGATGTAAAGAGTCTTTTAAAGTGAGGCTCATTGGTGTCTAAGAAGCAGATTCATGACATGGATGTTGTGGATGTGGTAGAAAGCATCATGGCCATTGATGTCAAGGTGGACCAAGGTGTATGGCTATGGGTGTTCAAATATTTGTTTCCAATAACTTTTACAAATGTTGTAGCTAATTTTGGACAGCCATAATAGGTTGTACGTAATTTTTTGTCACTAGAAGAAATCCATGTTTTAAGAGACAAACTTTAAGTGACATAAAATGTACAATTTTGTTTTTATGTCAACAATAACATCTACCATAGCCTCTTGACATTATGGTGAACTTTATCATTGACATAAAACATAGGTTGTTACATTCAATGACACTGAAAATCCATCATCTAAAATACAAATTTCTTATAGTATGAAGGTGGAAGATTCAAAGTTGTCTAAGGATGCTTATCCAAGTTAGGTTTTGATAGGCATTAGGAATTGCATGAGATATTTCAACTGTTTCAACTTACACTACAATATAGTCAATACTAATAAATACAATTGCACATCCTTTATCACCTACTTTTGAGTGTTGATGTTCTATCTTATAACTCAATTGTCAAGACACAGACGTTATGGTGGATATTATTGTTGACATAAAAACATGAATTGTTACATTGAATGTCACCTAAAATCCGTCACCTAAAACAAGGTTCTTATAGTATGTACTTCTCCAATTAATGACTAAGAAAAACAACTACACTAATGTCTCCCCAAAAGCAATCTATATTGGGAACAAGATCCAAAATACAAACCGATGCTATCACAAATTAATTTTAATAAAAGTCAAAGCCATTAAAGGATTTTTCAAGCCAAAAGAAGACTACAAGTTCCTAGATTATTAAAAACTTAGGAATGTCTTGGAAACACTAGTATATTAGTAATCTAACATGGTCAAGACTTTGCCATGTCAAATAATATTAATTAATTATTATTTTTAATTATTTTTTCAATACTTCAATATTTTTATTTTTTAATATTTTAAAATTATTTTATATTCTAGCCAATAGTATGCTTGTTCATAGATTTGAAATGATCTTGAAATAGTCTTCAGGAGGCCTGAAAAAACATCTATTGGTAGAAGTGATGCATCATCATTACTCGGTTTTTGTTTTTATTATTTAGAAAATTCTTTCATTCGTGCAAGTTTTTAGGTAGTCATCTTTCTATCTAGTTGTAATCTATACCTATGGATTATTTTCTTCTCTTCTCATATTGAGTCCATGCATAGGTGGCTTGCTTAACCCAAAATCTTGATTTTTTTCTCTTCAAATAAGTTTGTATTCCCCTAATTGATGAGTCATATCTATACTTGTGCATAGGAAAATCCAAAATAAAAATAAATTGGACAAATGTCCATTTTGTCTATGAAAATAGAACAAATGTCTTTTTTTGTCCAAAATCCATTCCCAAAGTATCTTACTCTATCTCATATCACTAGACATTGACTATGGAATTCTTCAAAAATTTTATAAATGAATATACTATGGAACGTCTAGATTGGGGTCCAGAAGCTTAATTTCATCTTTTCATGCCTCTTCCTAATTTGAATAATAATGAATATTGGATATAACAATAAATATTTGATATATATGTATCCTCTAGTATGTACTTAATTGTCTAAGCTTACCAACAATTGAGGCACTAAAAAAACTATGAGTTGATCAAACTTTTAATTTTTGTTTGAATTTTTGTATATTTTTCTTATTTCTTTGTGTGTTTTCTAACTCAATTATGTCAATTTTGTGAAAATTGTAATGAAAAATATTTAGTTTTTTTTTAAATTTAAAATATAATTCTATTGAATAAAAAGTTATTAGACAAACAACATCTAAAATTACTTTGATTGTCATAACGTCAATTCTTTTAAATTAGCAATATTCCATACACCATTTTAACATTATATTATCATGTTGCATCCATAGAAATTGCAAAAGTACGTTGCTAAATTAAAATTTCCAACTCACTTTCCTCCTTATTCTTTAAGTCATTTCATTTCCATCCTTGATTAAGGTTTTACTATGTTATTTTAATGGAATTGCATTTATTTAACTAAATACATATTTTATAGTTAATATGGCTTTTGAAGCATTTATTTCTTAGGATTAAATCTCTTCACTTTACATCATAACTAACAAAAACCAAAATGTGGCTTATGAATGGCTAAACTATTCTAATATTTGTAATACAAATGGATGAATTTCACCCGGATTTTTGTGAAGCTCTATGAGTGGTTTCAAGTTAATTTCAACAAAAAAAATTAATTTCAAGTGATCATATTAGAAGGTTGTTCCAAAAGGTAAAATGATGTATCTTGTAGTGTATATTAGCATTCTAACTTGAACTTTTTGCTTCTAAAATCTTAAGGAATTAAAAAATTTGGTTTATGCTATATTTTTTATACTAGAAATTATATGCACATGTGGTAAAAAATATAGATTTTAAAAATATATTTTGGATTTGATATGAACTTTTTCTTCTTTTTCTTCAAAAATTTATGCTAAATTTTACTTTTGTATCAAAATTGTTAAGAATATAGTGTCATCTTGATGGCTAGTATTCTTGAGGGAATACAAGAGAGTGTCATCTATCATATAGTATGAATAGACATGTAAAAGGATTTCTTCAAAAATTCTATATAATTCTTTTTAGGAGGAAAAATATTTTTAAATGTTAAATTCAAATTTCTAAAATTATTACATTGAAAAAATTCAATTAGCCTTCTTCATTTTATTTTCATTCTTATTTGTTGTAGGATTTTTCCTCGATATATTGCATCCAATTATATTCTAAAGTGCCCCACTGTTCAATCATGTTTGGGACGATGAACAAAGTTTTTGAAGGTGATGTTTTGTCCAAATAACTTCTCATTCATATACAACAACGTTTCCAAAACCTTCAAAAAGCAATATTTTTTTGATGAAATTAAGATAATTAATTCAATTGTCAAAAAATTTACTAAAAAAAGACTTTAGAATTATAAGATTGTAGACCATACTTCACTTAGTTTTGAATCCTAAATAATATTCTTTCTAGCCTTTCTAGCTATTCTACAAATTGTGAAAAATTACTTTACTAACAATGATATATTTTGGAATAGACATCCCTATGAGAAGTAAATTGGGGCCATGGAAAGGTTGTCTCCCTATGTATTTCAATCTTTATGTACTCTATGGATGTTCTCTATGTTATTTTTGCCATAATCCTCAAATTCTTAAGCCCTAAAGGATTGGCATGCATTTTTTTTGGCTATATAGCAATTTTGGGCAAGTACATGTGACTAGAGATTTCTATATTTTTGGCCCAAATTTTAAAATAATGTAGGGACAAAGAATATCTTTCATATGCACTAAATCCTATGGTATTTGAAAATATGAGTCAAAATTATAGCCTAATATGTTGCTTTTTTTCATAAATGGGCAGTCCAAGTAGATTAGATAAAATCACTTTTTTCATAAACAAAAATTTGAAATTATTTTTTTAGAGTCAATTATACATGGAAAACCTGAATCATTTCATTTTGATCAATGAGTCAAAAGTTATGAGGATTTTTAGTTTGTGGGCAATTATGGATTCTCAACTTCGAAATAAACTTTGAAGTCCTTTATTTTACTCAATTTTCAATATTTTTGGAAAAAACATAAAATCATAGTATGTACCTTATTTATTACAATATTGCAACCATTGGGATTGGCGTTTTTCAATTCCATAAATAAATTCTTAACAATTTAGTAAATTTGAATCATTTTCTACTACTATCTATTTAATATTTTTTCTTATATGTTGTACAATTCCAAATGATTTGAAAATTTTCAAGTATGTGTCCAACTTGTTTAGGAAAAATAATAAAAAAAATACCACCATTTTGGACATTTTTTCATAGAAAAGTGAGGTTGTGAAGTGTAGTTGCCATGTTTTTTGTAGAAACAAAAAAAAGATTTTAGGGAATTTGAATGCTTCTATCTTGCAATCCACATGGTGTAAATTTGTGAAATTTTTACCACATGTTTTCAAATCAGCATATTACAATATCTTATGATTACATATGTCAGAAAAAGTTTTTTTTCAAAAATTTGGTACTTGTACTAAAAATGACATTTTAAATGAAAACATAATCATGGAACTTTAGGGGTTAATATTAGATTTTAGAAGGTTTGTGCGTTCTCAATTTTGACTTTAGGAGGCGTATTCAAGGCCATAAGAAACACATTTTTGAAGAAGGTTCCAACATATATTATGTGATGCATTTGGAAAAAAATTGCTTCCACAATCTCTATTCAAAGTTTCTGAGTCAATGTCATGCCCAGTGTTGGCCAACTCATCATGCCATGGGAACGTCATGAGAACAAACAGTCATTCAAGGCCTCACGTTCTCTCTATTTTAACACATCCATCCAAAGGCCAAACTTCATCCATCCGAGGAGTCATCCAACAAGTCCTGTTGCGGAGTACTGCGTCTCTTGGGATTGTTGGTGCAGTTGCAGCGTTGACAGGAACTGGCGAGCGTGGCGATGGCGAGGGGTTTGCGTTCTCTCACTCGCCTGGCGCACGGCGTCTTCTGCGCCCAACGACCTCTGCGTCATGCGGCGCCTCGTCTCGTCTCTGTCGCGCCATCGCCTTTCTCTTCGTCGTTGCGCTTCATGAGCGATGATCACACCGCCAAGTGGATGCAGGTGCGTCGCTTTTGGCCGTTCCCGGGGCTCAATCGCTGTGCATTCGATGAGAGCGAGGGTGTGAGTGAGGTCTGTTCGATTGGGGTACTTGTGTACCGTTTACATTGCGATGGTTTTGGGTTTTAGAATGTGGAATATGGGGGAATGTGGTGGGCAACTTGTCGATGCCCTAATTTGTGAGAATGGATCGCATATACCTAGGACTATTAGAATGTGGAATTCGGGGTCCTCTCTCTTTCTTTTTCTTTTCAAATTGGACGCGATCGCAAGTCATGGCAGTAATGACACGGAGTGACGGGCGTGGGTGCGATTGAAGCTGTCATTGGGCGTTGTTCCCCTCATTCCGTGCCCTGATTGCCTGTGAGGGTTACGGAGACCACGAACGGGGCGAGGGGTGACCTGGTTAGTGGAAGAATGCACCTGAATCTAGCATTTTCCTGTGTAATGTCGAAATCTCTGCGCACAGTGTAGTTTGTAGTGAATTTGAGCGCGGTTGGTCACTACGGTATTGTGAAGGATGCAGGAGTGGTCTTCGTTCTGGGAGGAATTCGCTTTTGAGGATCCTCCAGCTGCACTGCAGCACAGATGGCTCGCCATTTACAAATTGGAAGCGAATTGGATGCGCGAAATTACAATCCATTTAGGGTATACCTCAGGCAATCTTTGGAGAATGTGAAGCTGGGCTTACTTGACTCAGAGACTTGTTAGGTTTGACTTCCAGAAGCTGTTGCCTGGTACTGGATTGCAAGATGTAGGATGGAATGTCACCGTTAGTTATAAGATGCGATGCTTTGGCAGATCAAGTGCTAAATTTTTTTGTGGGCATTTCTATGGTGAAAACCAGAACACGGACATGAAGTCGCCGATGCATTTGATAGACGAAATCCCACCAATCAAGGTGGATGCG
Source organism: Pseudoscleropodium purum (assembly GCA_963969395.1). Taxonomy (NCBI): domain Eukaryota; kingdom Viridiplantae; phylum Streptophyta; class Bryopsida; order Hypnales; family Brachytheciaceae; genus Pseudoscleropodium; species Pseudoscleropodium purum. The sequence continues at coordinate 18,872,601 of OZ017803.1, forward strand.
CGTGTGGTCGCCTGCGAAGGAGGTACGCACTATTGCCAGTCGTGGAGTGTTTATTGGTTTAGGTTTGGGGGGCACGGTCACCTGTGGGCTTGGTTTAGCTGCATTGATGTACTGTTCGGGTCGATTTGAAGCGAGCGGGTTGTGATGATACAGACAAGACACTTGAGTTTTTTTATTACTAGGAACGGGAGAGGAACATATGTGAATGCATGGTGGTTGTGTGGTGCTTTGGAATCTTTGGCATATGGAAATGTGATTACTGAGACTTGTGAATGAATGAGCTAAGCTGATGGCGTTCATGCGGTTTCGGAATGCAGGGAACGACCCGGCTTTAGGACACCCGATTGAGTATATAAGCTTAGACGGCGCAAGTCCTGCGGTGTGCAAGTACTGTGGTTTGAGATACTATCAAGGAGATGCCCATGGGCACCACTGAGGTCGAGATAATTTTTCGTTCCATTCATTAGGGATTTTGTGACACCAGGGAGGATCTCGGTTTCGTTTGTGTCTCTGCGGGGGGTTCATTCAAGGTGGTAGGCGCAAGCAAGTTCGTGTTGTTGAAATTTCTCAACCTCCTGTTGTTGAAATTAGCTACAGTCCTGGGTTGTGGTCCAAGACTTGGCTGCTGTTCCACGAGACATGCTGAATGGTCCTTTGAGGTTGCAAGATTGGGAATAAAATATCCGTTTCCGCTCGCAATGTTGATTCTGGCCACGTTGCCACATTTTTGGTTGGAACATCGATCTGAACTTCGTCACGGGTGGTTATTAACTATCGCAGAGCGTTTTCACCGAAGCATTTGAGGTTTAGGACGGAATGGCACTGGTGGGTGGGGCTGTCGTTTATTGGAATGTTGGTTCAAATATTGTTTAGGTGTTTAGATGTGAGCCGGAGACTGGCATTTCTGGAACATGGAGGTGGAGGGTTTGGAATGGATAAGGGCTGCTCTTCATTTGATAGAAGTGGTGTTTCATGTTGGTACTTTGTAATTTACTCTTTAGGCACGGGATAATTGCTGAAGACCATCCTGATGGCGAAGGTAGTTTTTTCTGCAATAACGACTAGGATGTGGCGAGTCTTTATCCTCTGTTGCAGCTTTGGTTATTTTGAATGTGAGTCTTCGCAGTTTTATGGAGACCTTGAATTGTTGACAGGCCTAAACTGGAGAATTAACAATCGTGCTTTTTCCAACAGTCGGTGAGAAAATAAATATGATCAGATTAAACAATTTATGAAACGTTTTTAGATTTGAAAATGAAGTTCTGAGATGAGGAAATAATCTCGTTCTAGTAAAGCCCAGAATGAGGTCAATGAACACTGTTATTAGTTCATGAATGGAATTTGTTATGTGTTAATTTCACGGGGTAAACATTGCTCAACTTTTTGGATTGAGGTCCTGTTTACACTCACATTGAGAAACCTTTGATCAAGGTCCATGACTTGTCTTGGAAAGGCCAGCCTTTGGAGGTGGTGAAAAGTGGGAGGGGGTCACAAAGTGTCCTATTTATAGTTTTTTAGTATGTCTTAAAATTAGGGTAGCTCATAATGTGAGTTCTCTTGACTTGTGAAGCCTCAAGGCCATATTTTTGTCAAAAAACACTACTTAGAATTGCCATTTTTAATGCAAACAACAAAGATTTAAAATATTTGTTTCTTTTGCACATCCAATTGTATAGTCTTGTATATGAGATTGTTTGTAAGAGAAATTTCAGAAACTTTGATCTTATCAATTACAAGACATAAGCCTTCAAAGTGAAGAATTAAAATGAAGGTTTTTTGCTCCTAGCTTGATTCCATTAAAAGGCTTTAAATCCTCTTAATTAAAGTTTTTATACATCAAATTGTGATTTATTATTTTTTCATATTAAAGAAATAAGATGAAGGTTTAGAAAAAAATATTCCAAGAAACCCCCATGATTTTCATTCTTTAAAAAAATATTAAATCAAAGTAGGTATGAGATAAAAAAGAAAAAAAGAAAAAGAAAAAATTGTTGATAGCTCAAAGATGGAATTGGAATACACTAATTCCAATAGTAATATTATTCTAGAAAGCAAACAAAACTGTGTGACTTTTTTTTTAAATGTTGAAATTGAATTCACAAACATATTAATACTTTATTTTCTATAAAATTTGCTATGATTGCCCACAAAATAAGAACCTTTGTAACTTTTACATAATTTATCCAAATAAAATAAATAAAATCTTCTCCCATGGACAATAATATTATCTATAAGAAATCAATTCTTAAAGAATATATTTCAAATTTTTGTATTTTTTTTGTCACTTAACCTCACTTGTTTTGGACTTACTGAGGCATAAATTTTCTCTCAAATATTGATTGAAATAAAAATAATAATCTTAGAAAACTCATCAATTTCCTATCTTGTAAGAAAATCATCAAATAATCTTGAAAAAATTTGAGACCATGGGTACTTGCTTGAACCTTCAAGAGCCCTATAAAGAAACTTTTAGGACTTTAGAGGTTAAAATGATTAACTACTAGGCTTTTGACTAGAAATGAAGCTCTCATTGACTAAAAAACTTGACTTCTATGGACTTTCTTCTTTGGTGTAAAGAGAACCTTATTTTGATGATTTAATAAAAATTTGGGCTTTATACAATTTTTCAGGTATAGGACAAATTTCAAGTATTCTTTATAGATAGAGATGTTAGTTGGGAGATGTGTGTTAGTTAGTTGTATTATATAACTTTATTTGACCTATCGCATGGAATTAGAGGGCAATTTTTAAGTAGAAGTTTAATTACCAAACTTTTCAATTTAAGCTACACCTTTTGCTTTAAATTGAAAAGTATCACTACAAGAAAAAGGGGTATTTTCAATGAGTTTTTAAGTATAGTTTTAAACATAAGATTATAAGTAATGACTTTTAAGGAGATTTTTAGTAAAAATTTACTAGAAATACATGTAATTTCAAAATATTCAACATTAATAAAGGATATCAAAATAGAGGACAATGATCTCCAATAGCTTTGAAAGCTACATTCATTACAAATTCTTAGTTGGGAAAAGAAGAGTTTTATACAAGTATGGTGATGGAAAGTAAAATAACGCATGTAGGATATGTAAATTATAATTATGAAGAGTTCAATTGCTTATCGTTAAGTGAAAAGTAGGAATTGTATTTGAATTAGAATTCCAAGCCTCATTTTGGTGTAATAGAATAATTTTTTTCAAAATAATTGAACTAATAAAAGTTGGTAAATCAATCTAACTTTCATCTCCAAAAACTTGTTTTTGAGATTTCTATTCTCCAATTAGAGTTATGAATAAATTTCAAAGAGGGGTTGGAAGGGATATTTCAATGACATTTTCAAATATCCTTTGTGAATTTTGTCCATAACTTTGTTTGGAGTCTCAAAATCACAAATAGATTTCTATTGATGAAAGTTATCTTGATTTCCCAACTTTTTTTAGTTTAAAGTTTAAAGTTCAAAGTTATTATACTATGCTAAAATGAGATTTGAAATTCTACTTTGAACATAATTCCTTCATTTTGACATTTAGCAAATAAGCTCTCATCTTCCAATCATCCCATACCATTTGGACTTGGAGGGTATAGTATGTGAAAAAAATAAAGATACACGTACAAACACCCACTAATTTATAAGGGGGTATTATTTTTTGTCTAATATTACTTGGCACTCTATAATTATATAATTTGGGTCATTAAAAAGTGGCATACATTTATTTTCATTTTCAAATGCCATAAATATATCATATATTATCTTACTATAAATTTTTCTTTCCATTGCAGTTTTTTTACCCTATTTTTTTTCTAACCCTATTTTTTTCCAACCCCATTGAAATTTAACACCTTTCCAATTGAAATTAGTAAAAGGCATTTGTAATCTAAATTAGAACCCTAAAACACTATAAATGCATTTATATAGTCGCATTTTGAGAGATTTTAGTATAAAATCTATATAATTGAATGTATTGGATTAAGTTTGGAGCAACATTTATTTCTATGGGACACTTATTGCAGCAACATTTAATACATTTGACCAAGAAAAAGAATAAAAAGGGGATATCCTAGGTCTAATTTTTTTTCTAATTGAACATATTTTTCTATACCCTATAGTAGTTTGAAGACATAGCATGGCATTTTTTTATCCTATTGTATAAAAGAACAAATTTTTATTTTTATTTTGAATGTTTTTTAGGCACCTTATCATTTATTCACAAGTAGTTTTCTATTGCTACCGCTCATTGCCCCTCCCCTCCGAAACCTTTGAAGATTCATGATGGACAATGAATTTCATTATAAAAATGACTTCTCCACCTTTCATCCCTATAAATGTTAAAGAAACAATTGTTACATTTTGCTTTCAACATTTTTTTGAATGGTAGTTTTTCAAATGACAAATTGGTAATGAATTCTTTGGGCATTTGTCTTTTTTTTCAAATGTGTCAACTAGAAGTAACCTCCTCGGGAAACCATAGGAAGCCACTAAGCAACCGCCTACTTGCCACCACCTCTTTGTGCATTGTGTCAAATTTATTAATCTAAAAAAATGGCAAAGAAATACCCCAGTTTGAATTTGGGGTGATATGTTGCATAAGGCCTTCCCCAAGCTCTCTTAGGTATTGCAGTGCAAATTTCAATGTAGTATAGATTACCCTACCCATGTTGCTCATTGCTCATGAAAAAACAACATTTTCCCCTATAACTCTTCATGGATACATCTCTAATTGTAAAAAATTTGTTGAATTGGCAAGGTATTCCTTGTCCACACATGCAAAAATAATTTAAGAAATTATAGTGATTTTTTTTGTTTGTAGTGAACTACCCAAAATTGCTATGTTGCCAAAAAAATCCATTGTTTGGTCCTTTGGGGGATAAACTTCTACTTAAAAACCTCCCTCCAATCTTTTGTGACAAGTCAAATAAAGTTATATAACACAACAAACTAACAACCTTCAAATCAATGATAAGCAAAATGTTTGAAGCAAAAACAAACAAGACGATATCAAAGGCTCACTTCATGAACAAAAAACAAATAAAAGAAGTAGATGTCAATTAATAGCATAAGATATATTTATCATCAATTTCATATTTTAATGCTTTTAGGATAAGTTCTTTGTACATATCATGTACGCTTTATTTTAACCCCTAAAGTTCCTTGACTATGTTTTCACCAAAAACGCTTCAAAACTGCCATCTCTTGGACAAGTTTCAAAATTTAGAAAAATAACACTCTTGGACTTATAAAACCATAGGATCTTGTAGTAAAATGGTTTGAAAAGATGAGAAAAAAATTTCAGAAATTTCCACCGTATAGATTGCAAGATATTAGCATTTTGAAGTGACAAAAATCATTTTTTGGTCCCTACAAAAAATCGGGCAATTGAACTTCACAAGGTCAAATTTGTAAGAAAAAATGTTCGAAATGATTGCAACTCTTTGGGTTCATTCTTGAAGGCATGTTGGATATATGCTTGAAATATTTTACATCATTTGATATTGTACAACATATAGGAAAAAAATAGTAAGTAGGTAGTAGTAGAGAATGATTCAAAATACTAAATTATTAAGAATTTAAATATGGAATTAAAAAATGTCAATTCCAATGGTGAAAATGTTGTAATAAAAATTTTAAATTCTAGAATTTTATTTTATTTTCAAAAATATTGAAAATTGGATAAGATAAAGGATTTCAAAGTTTATTTTAGAGTAGGGAATCCATAATTGCCCGCAAACAAAAAATCCTCATAACTTTTGACTCATTGATCAAAATGGAATGATTCAAAGCTTTCTTTGTATAAAAGTTTAGAAAACTAATTTTAAATTTTGATTGTTAAAAAAAATGATTTTTTTAGATCTACCCAGACTACCCAAGTTGAGAAACAAACTACATATTAGGCTATAACTTTTGACTCCTATTTCCAAATGTCATGAATTTTGTTGCATATGAAATATATTCCTTGTCTACAACTTCTAATACAATTTCAGCCTTAAATATGCAAATTTCTGGTCACATTCGCCTGCCCAAAATTTTTGGTCACAATGGCCTACTCAAAATTTCTATACAGCTAAAAAACGCAGTCTAGTCCTTTACGGGTTAAGTAGTGCAACTTACATGAAGACCTCCCTTATTCCATGATATTGGAGTGAAATACGGCACATATGTCTTTCTTCAACGGTATTTGATTTTTAGGTGATGAAACACTAACTTTACACAACAATAATATTACTAAAAGTTGTAGCTTAGTAATTGGATTGGAAAATCAACTTTGAAAACAAACTTCAAAATCCAATTATTTTAATGAGGAGAGTAGAATTCTTGACAAATATGAAAATCAATCTCCAATGTAATAATACGCTCTGCATATCAGATTTCAAACCAAAGCATTGAATATATTTAACCCCTAAAGTCCCACGGCCAATTTTTTGTCAAAAAAAACACTCAAAATTGCCGTTTTTACTGCGTTCACCCAAGAATACAAAAAACTCATTTTTTTATAATCTAACCATAAGATCTTGTACTTTACTTGTCCTATCTCACATGATAAAATTTTTATGAAGTTTGACCGTATAGATTGGAACATATTAGCATTCAAAGTTGAAAAGAAAGCTTTTTTGAACATTGGCCTGCAATTTCAGATGACTTTAACAGCCAATTGTGGAATTATTGTGTACTACAGACTTTGAGTTAAAAAAATTTTATGTTGAATAATTGAGTTGAAAGTCTAGGAATTTCTTTTATAAAAAAAAAACACTTGATTTTCATTCTTTAAAAAAATGCTAAGTAAAAGTAGATCTAAGATTGGAAAAAAAACTAAATCATTAATAACTTCAAGATGGGAATCAAAGACAATAATCCCAACGGTGAGATTTTTTTAGCAAAAAAACACAACATTCTCAAAAAAAAATTGTGAAAAATTGTGAATTTTGCATTAAAAAATGAATCCTATAAGTTATTTTTTTAAGAAAATGCTGAAATTGCCCAAAAATCAAGATTGTCTTTCACTTTTTCATTATTAGTCCAAATAGAACGAATCAAAGCTTCACATGTAGAAAAAAATAAAAAAAATTCAGGAGAAAAAAATTAAATTTTTTTTAAATTTTTTAAATTTTTTTTGTGTTGCCTACCAAGTTCAATTTTAGGCTTTTTGTGGTATAACTTTTGATCCCAGGCCCAAATGAAATAAAAAAAATTATATTTCGATGTAGATAGTTAGTTTTTCTATCTTATGGGAAAGTTTCAAAACAATTCACCAAGAATTGAGATCACGGGAACCTACCCAATAACCCAAAATCTGATTTGTCCCCCAAGGGAACAATGGAAATTTAGGGGTTAAACAAACTTGTTGAACATAAACTCTTCTTTATAGTGAGTTCTCTATCCAATAAGTTTATAAAGGAATCACATTCAATAATATAAATTGAAATCAATTAATAATAATAATTTATATTGCTAGGAAAAGGGTGTTTTTAAAATTATCCCAAGATTATGCAAAACGTTTTCAAAATTCAAATTCCACATAAATAAAATGTTAATACCTTGTTGGTTTTAACTAGGAAAATAATGGAGTTTTTTAAGAAGGAAAATATAATAAAATCATATGTTCTTTTGAAGGGTTTAAAATCAACAAAGATAAGAGAGCCCTTGTTAGACTTTTTGCCCATTTTTAGCAATTACGAATGGAATTATTACAATCATGCATTCAAAGTGAAGCCATCATTCTTGAATAATTAAAATGTTGGGTAAAATAGTGTGAATGATGACTAGCCAAGATCAAAACTTTAAGTGGCACTAAAAGTGAATTAGTGGCCTTAACAAAAAAATTCTACCTTTTGGGTGGACAACCATTACAAAAGTAATTTGTATTGCAAATTTACAATGTACTATGGCTACTCAAGGGAAATGTTGTAACCATGTGAAGTGAGTCACATAACTAATGTGGTGCACTTTCTATTGATTTGCAATGTTTAGTGATTCTATTGGAATATTTAATGAAGATATTTTGAAAATCCATAGCTAATTTATACCTTGTCGAGGGGTGAAATCAAATGCTATTGCCTTATCTTATAGGGTTTCAATTGTGAAGTAAAAATTAAGATTGAAAATTAATGAATTTTTCATCCATCCAATAGGACAAATGCATCCATTTTTCCAACACTATAGAGAACATTTGGACCCTACTCATGGATGTTTGACTATATAGAAATGTGTAGTTATAAAAGTAAAATTTAAATAATAAAATAATAATAGAATGTTCTTTGATTTGGCCCAAGTGATCACCTAGTGTACCACTCAAGAGTAAGGACTAAAAATTTCAAAAGATATTTCAAAATGTTTTTATTTTATTTTTTAAAAACTTTTTTTTCCAAAATTCAAACATTTGAAGAAAGTCATACACCCTACCCAAAGGGCCATATTTTCTCTAATGAATGAGTCCATCTACCTTTATCTATAGAATACTTTTTACACAAAATAAAGAATATGTGGAGCTTTTTAGGCATCTAAATCAATCACTAATTTTGAAGGAGCTAGACAAAAGAAATATAAACTATTTATACTATTGTTGTTACAATGAAAAGGCAATATATACAAATAGTGTACATTTGAGGAAGTGGGAAATTTTAGAGCCTAAGTACTTGATGGGCCTCCTACCTTACTTAAGCCAATGCATTGATCCTATGGACCTGTATCCATTGAGGCTAACATATATTTATGAAGATAAGGTTCATAAATTATTAAATTAATATAGAAACCTTGATCAAATTTGATTACTATCCACCTTTCCTTGAAACAAAATTATTTTAAAATATGTTCTATGCAAAAGACCATCAACAAACCATTGTAGAACTTTTTTAGCATAAGGTAGATGAATCCATTATGGACTAAGAGCATCTCCACACATTATGGTCTTTTGCAAGCTCAACTATCCTTTCAGGCTCCACCAACAAAGTAGTTTCCTACCCTTTTTCTCCATATCTCCGCTAGCTTTGAAGTCTCATTGGTGGGAGTTGCTATAATTGTCAAAACATTTCAAAATGTCTTATAAAAACATAGTTAAATAAGCAAGAATCCAAGCTTGGTGAAGAGATGGGAGGGCATGTTAGGATGGAGCATTGAGGGCTCATTTTAAAGAGGTTAGATTTTTTTTTTCTATGTAGTGGGGGAGATGTGGGAATTGTCAAGACATTTCAAAATGTTTTGCAAAAACATAGTTAAATAGTTAAACAAGCAAGAATCCAAGCTTGGTGAAGAGATAGGAGGGCATGTTAGGATGGAATTTTGAGGGCTCTTTTAAAGAGGTCGGACTTTTTTTTTTTTCTATGGGCATGTTTGTAGTGGAGGAGATATAGGAAGTTGGGCTTGCCATAGACTAGGGCAATCCTCTTTCCAATGAAAGAGTAGAGATGCTCCAATGTCCAATTTAGAGCTCTAGTCCGTGATGCAATTTCACTCTCTTACATTCTAACTCTAGGTAGACACTGAGGACATTTTGTGTCCTTTGGATGATCAACTAAGCTTTGTGCATATTGAAGAATGGTGGATTTTCATTGGATTTTTGTGTGTAACTTTATTACTACTATATCTACATCAAGTTGAGATCAAGACATTTTAGTTGTTTTATTATTTTATATGAGGTCATTTATAAAAAAAAAATGGTGCACTATCTAGTGGATTTCAATACTAAGAACTTTTTTCCCTTAAAACTTGATTTTGACAATTAAGACAATTTATTTTTCTTTTGAAAAGAATTTTAAACAAATGAAGCTTTTGAAGTGTAGTTTCTACTCCATTTGGATATTTTGATAAATTCCTTAAAATAAGCCTATTAGTGAATTTAGAAGTGAAATATCTATATCCATATTTCTAAATATAGAATAATATCAAATTTTTCTTTATATTTATAATGTTCTACAATGTAATGTACTTCTATCCGTAAAATTTTAGATTTTTTGAACATGATTTGTATTTGATATGAATTTTCTTCATTTTTTCTTCAAAAATTCATGGTGATTTTAAATTTTACAAAAAAATTTGAAAATTTTACAAAAATTATTTCACATATAATTTCATCTCTAAAAAGTAAAACAAAAAAATTCACTCATAAATAGAGAGGAATGGAAGATATAGAGTGAGCAACTTTAAAGTTTGACTACATAGTTATAAGCTCTATTCAGGGTATTAAGAGAGCAACATTAGCATTTAAAAAGACAAAAATATTTCCACACCTGATGTCCACGATGGAAAACTGTAGTATGTGATTTTTTACCACCTATAAATTTATAATGTCTCTTTGCTTTCCAAGAATGAGTAGTCTAATTTTTTATGAAATATTCCTTGATTTGCCATTCTATTGCTAATTTTTTTTGTGAATCCAAGAAGTGTAACTATTTATAGTGACCAAATAGTCCATAATGGACTTTCTTCCTTATATACAACTATTGATTAATGATCCTAATTGTCACCTAAAAAATTAGTATCACAACAAATCATTTTGGGGGTTGTAATTTAGTTGAACATATAAATATTTCAACCCTTGTGTAACTTTGATAAACTAATGTCACATACTAATATGATAAATTAGTGGAGAGTGTACTAACTAGTAGTTTATTAAAGTTATTCTCCAAGCCACATGGCTACTACTTGCTACTACTTTTTGGAGAATCAAAGCAAGTTAACAAAATTGTATAAATGGTGGAGAAGAAATACTATGATCTTTTTGTGGTTGGGTGTGCTCATTAGGGGATGCAATTTCGGGTGCACAATTTCAAAACTACTCCCTATTTAATTAGAGGTTGTGTAGGCCTTAGACATTTCAAGCCCAATTACAACCCTTGTATACCTAGATGCACTTTCCAAATACAAACTTGCAAAAGACCAACCCTACTCATCCATCTTGTTACTAGTAGTAGATAAAATACTTATTTACCAAAATTGCATTTTCTAAATATTAGCACAAATATGAAAAAATATTATTGTATTATATTAACTCCTAAAGTTCCTTGCAAGCCAAAATGAATTTAAAATAAATTTAGCATCATAATTGAAGTATTGGATATTTTCCTTTTTTTCATTTCTCCCCTAAAATCAGGGAATCAAAAACTACGAGGGAATCTAATTTTCATGAAGATCCATCAATTGGAAGAAAAGCGATTTATGTTATGTTTTAGATAATCACTTGGGCAAACAAAATAGAAACCAATTCAATATATTGTGAGTTTTAATATATCGTGAGTTGGATTTTGCTTTATTGAACAAAATTGGTCTTTAAGGGTTTAAGGGCCTCAAGCAAGTGTAAGTTTGTTTCTTATATAGGAGACCAATTCAAGTTTAGTGGAGAGCCTAAAATAAGCTCAATTCAATTTTGTATGAGAAGACACTTCATTATGGTAAAATAGGAATAGCTTTCATTGTGATAGTAATTACAATTTTAAAAAAGTGTTAAAAAATGTCTTAAGAAAATGATTCCAAAATGATTTTTGAAGGGACTTGTGGATTTGTCAATTGTTTGTCTTTTGGATATGGCTGCAAAAAAAACTATTTAGACAATGTAGCGAAACTCTATATGTGTGTATCCCCATGAATTTTTTTCTATTTTGAAGATGTAGGGATTGCATATCATTTTTCCATCTATTTCATGTCATAGTTACTTTGTTCTATTTTTCAATCTAGTGTAAAATGACATTAGAATAATCACTTTTTTCCAATTATAATGTAGAAATGCATTAGCCATGACATTTGGTGACAAATATAAAGACCCCCCCCCCTTCAATTAGTGTATTAACATCAAACCATATCTAAATTGTAACTAAGCATAACTATCCATCAAAACAACAAATAAATGCACCACATTGTTAGGCTATAGCCCTCATTTGCTCACATATATTTATTTTTCAACTCTACAAAAATTCTTTTGCTTTCTACCAAATATAGGGGCCTTCACAATGAGGTGTCTATAGTTTAACCTTAGAGTCTTGGATATATCTCTTAGATTTGAAGATTTGTAAAGATGTTTCATAAAAAACAACTTTTAAAAATAATTTGGTATTGATATCTAAACATAAGTTATAGATTTGGGACTACGAATTCCATAAGTATGTTTAAATTTACAAACACCATCACTAATATTAATAAATATAGTTTGAAACTCATTCAAAATTTTTTTTTTTTCTTCCTACAAGTAATTACATCCTCAATATTGACAATTCAAGAATAAAAATTGTTGCCAAACATTCAAAATTGTAGATTGAACTTGCAATATAATTATTTTTCATTTTTCTCTTAATGAAATTTATGGAGCTTATTTTCATAGTTTTTATAATTAACAACTACAAAAGAGAGATTTCAAATTTTGACTTGACATACTTCTCATATGTTATTTCCCATAAGATACTAGTGAAAGCTATATCTAGACATCAACACAATAGAAGTCTTAAAATTTTCTATCCATACCTTAAATTAGGTTGTTTACTTGTTTTTACTATAAGATCTTCTAGACATGTTGATCCTTGTCTATATTCTTGGTACTATCAGAAAGCCATGAGCAAGGAGGGATGCATGGGCTTTGATTCCTAGTGTTTGTATGTATAGTGGGAAAGTTATTGTATTGCAAAGTTTTCATGAATTAAAATTTTTTTAAATTATTTTTATTTTTATTTTGACTATGGCAACAATACTATACCCACTAGAAAGTAAGGTAGGTATTCCCCAAATCGCCACTTTTTGCTATTGAGCCTATTTTCTATTATTAGATTAGTCAGATTTTCATATATTCTTGTTGGCAAGTGAGAGGAGGTATTGCCACACCAAAGGAACGTGGCATTTGAATATTGTATGCAAAAGTTATGAAGGAATAAACCTTAATTCTAAAAGCATTTCTCCCACATAGGTATGTACTTTGGAGATGTACACATAGTATAGATGGCCGTCTAAGGTCAGTGGCACATTTAGGTGTTCCTACCTTAAGTACATCCTCAAAATATTGGCAATATTTTGCAAGAACAAATTTGAAAAAAAATGCTTCCATTGGACCTTTTTGCTCCCTGTCCCTTCATCTTCTAGAAGCTGGACTCCGGCTCCCTCCCTAATAACTCCAGCATTCTAGAAAGAAATATTCCCTTCTCCTCAAAAGGTGTACAGAGGCCGAAATCTCTGGAGTCTGGATTATAGAATGTTAGTCTACGCCCTTTTTCATGAAAAGTGGATTCCCCAGGAACGAAACATTCTTCCCCAGAACCCCCGCCAGCACTCAGTCCAGCTCTCCTGCTCCTGCAGCGAGCAGCAGCGCCTGCAGTAGCAGCGGCCGCAGCAGCGCAGATCATTGGTGTCAGAAGCAAATCCAATGCACATTTTGTACTGGGATCCCCAATCATGCTTCATTGATTCCCATTTGTCTTCATAATATAATCTTAAACCTGAATATCATATCCTGAGGAACCACATCACAGAAATCAATACGATCTATCCATCTTATGATTCACCGATTTGATTCAACTCACTCAGTCCTGCAACTAGAGCTGGCCCTCAACCAGCCTTGTCCCTCCTCTCACACTTCCCTCTTCAAAATTGCGGCTAAATTTGTGCCAGAAAAACCTTTAAAAACGATTTTAAAATGGAGGCTAAAATATAGCAAAACCGACGGAAACACATTCTTTTAATCGCCAGGAAAAGGTGAATCATTCCAGTGACCCCTAGTGTGCTTTTCTTAAAATAGCTACTGAAAAGGTACTGAAAACAGTGCTGACTGAATGCGCTGGAAACTTGACACAATGGTTGGTACCAGTACTTACTCACATTTGGGGGGTTAAGTTACTGTAGGTGTTTTGCTAAATTTAGTCACGCTTGGAGACTCTGGTGAACGCTACATTGTGAAATTTGAATTTCTAGCTCAATTCGCAGCAACTTGAGCTAACTTTAAGAATCATAATTTGGGATTACTGCTCAATTCCACAGAGAGCTGAGTAAGTTAACTTACCAAGTCTAGAGGGCAACTGACTGAGCCGTAATACGGTATTCGAAAGGTCTGTCCAGATGCTCCACACTCTGGCGCCGATAGTTGGGTTGGGGACATGGGGTCATTAGATCCGTTGCTAAATTTACATTTAGAGACTCTGGGTGAACTCCACCGGGTTAAATTTGAAGTAGTAGCTCAGAGTACAGACAATTGAGCTCATTACGAAAATCACAGAGTGGGCAATTCCACAGTACCAAGTCCAGCGGACATCTGAAGTGAGCCCTAATTTTGCAAAAGGTCCGGATAAACTTTACACTGTTGTACCAGTACAGTACAGTATTCACATTTTGGGGGAAAGTTTGAGGTGTTTTGCTAAATTTAGTTAGTCCCATTAGAAAACTCCGTCCGGTCGTCTGGGATTGGTATTTGAAGCTCATTGGCAGCTCTGCTTGCAGCAACTTGACCTTGTTTTGAGATTCTGAATATCGCAAACACTGTTGATTAAGTTACAGTATTGTGAAACTCCACAGGAAGCTAAAAGATAAGTTCCATGTCAAGGAGAGGCCAAAGTCACCCAAAATGAAGCCATCCCTAATTTTGCTACAAAAAGTTCCTCACCCGCTTAATAAAGCCGAACTTAGGAAGCCCTTGCGGTTGTTCGGGGGCGGGTCATCAATGGCTTTGAGGTTTGATCGGATCATGCAACGCCATAAAGCCGAAAGTGCGTCCTCCCACACAAACATGATCTGGACGGAACAGAATGGAGCGTCGCCTTTTCAGCTCATCTGCTGCCGGGGGTCTGCACCATCATTGTCGCCGCAGCAAAGCCGCTAGCTTGTCAGACTAACGGTTTTCAATGGCACCTCATCAATGCCGCCTTCTGCATGCCTGCCTGGGGGCAATGGACCTGGAATGGCATGGGCCAATCTTCAAGCTCTCACTAGCTGGGACCAAGTCACCAAGGCCCGCCAGCCACCATTGCAATTCATGCACCTCACTCACTTTCAGACCCACTCTCACCAATATCTTTTCCTCTCCTGGACTAGCGCCGTCAAAGTCCGTTTAGCTAGCTTAAGCTTAATCTTCCGCTAGCCCGCAAGGGCCTCCAGAGTCCGAGTTACTGCAATGTCGTGTACCTAATTGCATTTCTTCCGAGTCTAGTTTGATCTCGTACTCGTACTTCCAGCCTGTGTATTCTCGTCTCAATTGGGCTGTACTGTGTGTGGTCGAAAGCTTGTAACTTCGTTTTCTTGAGGATGTCTAGTTTATTGGGTTTTTTTCATTTTATGAGTTTGATGTTTTAAGTTTTGGTGGATGTGACATTCATCTGCGTGAACGATGTTTCGAGTCCGTTTGGTTCGGAGCGTATGCTAGCCTTCAGCTTGAGAACTGCGCTGCGGCTTCTGATCATATCGAATGGGCTTTACTGTATGTCGGAAAGGTGGAAGACGTTTTCTTCAAGACTTTTCTGGTTTTAAGGATGTCTAAATTGGTGGAATTTTGTGTGTGAGTACACGGTTGAGGTCTTGTCGGGTAGTGAGATTCGTCGGCAGAAACAATGCTGAGGGTTTGTTTGATCCTTTAGCTTTCCAACTGTGGGTTCCAGTCGCATCAAGCTTGCCTTGGTTTGATCGAAAGCTTCTAGTCTTTTCTCAGTGTATCTAATGTGCTGGAGTTTTAGTGTGATCAAGTGTTGTTGGATATAGCTTCATGTGCGTGACCAATGGTCAGAATGTATTTGATCCCGAGCTTGTGAGTGCAGCAGCTTCTAGCTAGGACTCGTATCAAACTTGCCATCCTCGACGTGATTCCAAACTGGAGAATGTTCGAAACCTTTTTTTTGAGGATACACTTGTTTAGTTTGCTTCTCTGAGTTTAATGTTCAAGTATAGAGCGTACATTAGGTACAATATTCATCTGCGTGAACAATCTGCAGACTTCACTCGATCTTCAACTACTTCTGGTGGTCTCTCTGTGATTTCGACCCTGAGGTTATTGGTAACCATTTCCAAAGATTAACGTCAAGTATCAGTCAATGATTCAAGTTTCAACATATCGTCTGATAGATTTTGAACAATCCGTTCTCTCAATGGATCAGCTCCTTGCTGTTGCGAGCATCATCACCGTGTCGTCAGTTTTCGGATCCTGAAGTTACCTTACAATCTTGTGAAGTCGATTACAAATTAATTCCTAAGAATGTAAGGTCACTGAACTACTGCAAGTAACCGCAGTCACATTCTGGAGTCGCTTGACGGCAGTTCCATGGCGCCGCATCTTACGTCACCAGCGTCATGCTGGCATCGTAAGCTTTCTCACAGGAACTGCCACTGATCGATTCAGAATCAGGGCTCCATGGTGGAGACCAGTGACTAAGAAGCGTCTCAATTCGATCAGTCGAAATGATGCAGGCAATGGTGGATCACGTGACAGGGATGGTGTACTGGGTCCCTATCGCAGATCAGTCCGCCACAGGTCCTGTTCCTGCCATCGCCCCACTCGTCGTGCAATCGCCTTACAGGTAAGATAATCTCAATCAGTCATTGGTAGGTTTTTTAATGAAGCAGTTTTTTAAGTTAGCTAACTGGGAAGTGGAGCCGTTTTAGTTGCCCAAGCTAGTGAAAGGCAGCTGAACCGTAAACCTGTACTCGTTCTAGATTTTTGAGGTCAAGGTTTTAGTTGGATATGCCAATCCCATCTGAGAACTTGGAAGTTGTAGTTTCAGAAGCTCGAGGCATTTGAAGTTGCACATGAATACCACATTGTTGGCTCTCGCTCTGAATTCTGGAATTATAAGGGAAATGGCCGTAGTTGCATTCAAGTCAGGACTTCATGCGCACATCATGTAGTAATTGTGATCATAATTAAGCTCTCGTAGAATTGAATCCTGCGTGGGTCATCAAGTCTTCAAAGCCTGGGCACTTGGAAGGTAGAGTTGGTAGAGTTTTTGGGCAGTTGAATGTCACATTGTTGGCGCCTTGAAGTCCGGCGTTGTGACGAATACGGCCATAGTAGTATTTACAATCAGTGATCGGCAGATCATGTAGTTACTCGATCGTTAGCGCTCATTGAATTGAATCCGGAATTGTAACAACTAAGTTTCCTAAGTTGTAAACTCTCGAACGAAATGCTTGACAGAGTCATTGAGCACTTTATTGTCACATTGTCGGCGCTCTGAAATTTCACCATTGTAACGAATGTGAGCACAGTAACATTCAAAATCACATATCGACTCATCATGTAGTAATTCGACCGTGATCCCTTATTAAAATTGAATCCGAAAGTGGAATACCGAGTTTTCTAAGGTCCAGGCATTGAAATGAATAGTGGATAGAGTTCTGTCCACTTCCATGTCACAGTAGGGATTAGGCCCTGCATGCGGCAGTTCCTAGAAAATGTGATCCCTTGAATGTCATATTTTCGGCTCTCTAAACTCCACCACCATCATAACGAAATTGGCCATAACTCCAGGATAATCGCATTGTGTAGTAAATCAAGCACCAACTCTGATGGAAATTCTGAACTCCGCCATCACAACTACATTGGCCTAAACCGCAGGACGAGCTTATTCTGTAGTAAAGTGAAGTGCAAACTCTGAGAGGCAATTGACTCCCTGACTCCCTGCACTTTGCTCATGCCAGTGATAGGAATAGTGGTTAGGGTTTTGACACATTAGGGATTAGGTCTAGCAAGCAGTAGTTCGTAGAAATTGTGACCCCTTGAATGTCATATTTTCGGCTCTCCGAACTCCGCCATTGTAACGAAACTGGACCTAACCGCAGGATGAGTGCATTGCGTACTAAATCAGTCGCCAACTCTAATGCAAACTGACTCCCTGTTGTGTGCAGATTGCTACGGCCAGTGCTTCCTCCCCAACCCCCAGTCCTCCCCCCCGTGGTCCCCCCTTCGGAACCCAACACCACAGTATTCGTCCGCGGCATCCCTCGCGAAGCCACCACTCAATCCGTCGAGAGCTTCTTCCACATCTACGGGGAGATTCTCTCCTGTCACGTGATCCGCCACAAGGATGCCTCCACCAACAAGGGCATCGCATTCGTCAAGTTCCGTTCCGCGGACGCAGCGCAGCGCGCCATCAGCTGCAACCACCCGGGCGTGATGGAGCAGCGGGAGATTTTCGCGGAGTGGGCTCACCCCCGACCTCCTACTGCCAGCTCGGCTATTCGCGGAATGCCAGATCAGCAGATGATGGTAGGAGCCAGTGGGAGTGCACCACATGTGTATATGCCTGCCCCTCCTCCTCAACCACGGTTTCTGCCTTTGGGTGGTGTAGCTGCGCAACCGTGGATGGTGGGCGCCAGTTATGGGCCGCAGTACTTGGCAGCCGCTGGGGTCGGGGGGCATGTTTTAGGGTTTCCTGCGCATGCGGGATTTAGTGGTCATGAGAATTTTGGGTTTTCGAATTATATTCCAGTTGCGGATTATGGTGGCAATGTAAGCGCAGTCAGTGCTTCACCTCGAGCTGGATCCTCAACCAGAAATGAAAGTGATGGCGCAGTAGGGGACGAATCGGAAAGGGAGGGTTGTGACGATGACAGCCACTGCTCCATTACTCGGCTTCAACTTGGGGATTCGGAAAGATCCACCAAGAGTAGAAAAGGCAAAGAGAAAGAGACTTAGGCTTGTAGGACCGCCATTATTTCAGTCATCGTGCTCACTAGCTAGCACACAAATTTTTTTGTCACCGTTGACACAAGAAACTTTAGCAGATTTGGTGATTGAGTACCGCTGTAGACTGTCCAAGGGCCAGGAAGTCATGCGATTCTCCAGTTCTAGGGACTGTGTCAGCAAGCACATTTTTGTCACATAATACATCGACCATCATGCGAAATGGAAGCTCCCTATGTGATTGTGGAATGCATTGAACTGTGTTGTGCAAAAGTAGTGTATACAGGGAATCTAGTAAGTGTATTATGGGTCAAATTATGCGTAGAATTTCTTCACACAATAATGGCTTACAATCTTCAGTTGTGTAGATTGTCCCCAGGGGAGAGGAGTCCCGCTCAGTAGACACCTGCACTCTGAAATGTACACCACGAGTATATCCGCATTGGAGCACCGGATCCCTTTGCTGAAGTCTGCGAAGCCCCTCTTGTACGCGGGACAGCATTTCTTCAGTTGCCAGGCACTAGAATTTTTAATTAGAGTGCCTGGCATTATAATCACGTCGGCTGTCCCAAGCTTAACGCAGTGGAATTTTACAACTGATCAAGTCATGTCCAGCGAAATCTGGAGATTACAAACTGCGAAGGGATTGATGCAGTAGAATGGAAATTGAACCTTCCCGAGTTGCATATACATGCGTGAATGATTACATATTGCTGTGATGTCAATCCCCCTGTAGATGGGTTGCATGACTCAGAAAATTTTACCCCCGAGGAGCGTGGCCATACTTGAAATCAATATATATATGTAACAATCGAATCTCCTCAAGAGTCACATGGGAGCATATATATACCCTGTCTACAATTCCAAAACTACAAGTGGATATAAATACCTCCCTCTACCTTTTATTTTCTTAGATCTAAGCTTAAGGTCCTCGTGATACTCTTCCTCACAGACCGTTGCAATATGTACAACTTCAAAATGGTAATCTCGCATCACCCTTGCTGATTTCTCAGAGCACAAGAGCGCTGGGGTAACTTTGAAATCCGGTAGCTAGATTGAGATAGATTGAGACAGAATGAAACAAGCTTTCTACAGAATATGCAACAATTTCGTCAGTACCTTAAGATTCTCAACAGGGCGAGAAAGCCGGGGTGGAACTAAGTGCAAGGATAGGCGTATCTGATCGTAGTGGGAAGCTCATCCAAAGCAATGGAAGGGAACGAGCTCTGCTCCATCATCATGCCGTCGCTAGACTGGCTCAGCATATGATTCCAGAACGATGTATTGCTCTCTAGAAGCTCAGATTGACAATCCGTTTGTGAGTCGTCGAAAGAAAATTCCTCGAAACCTGCAAAGTTGTAAGACTCCTCTTTCGGTACCATCAAGGACGTCACGTCGCTGGAGCCGCTCGTGGTCTCCATCTCCGAAAGCTCCTCCAACGTGAACCCCTCGTCATAAACCCCCCCGTCAACAAGAAGCTGCTGATTTGGTAGCACCGGCTTTTGTTCCGCCGGCATCGAGTACGCATCTGAGTACAAAAAGTTCACGGAGTCCTGCACCAAATCCCCCGTGCTGTCATCACACAGGGTTTGCGCCTGATCTTCCCATTGCAAAGCGCTCGTCGTCGTGGTCGCCAGCTTCTGCAGGTCGTTGCTTGAGCCCCCGTCGCGTGTGTAGCGCATTTTGGAAAATTGTTGCAATGGTTTCGGTGGACACGAAGACCCATGTTGATGAAATTCTTGACTGATGGTCTCCAGAAACTCCAAGTCGGTGCAGGAGCCTCCGTCAGCTATCATTCGATGAGTGTCCAGCAGCTGCGACGAGTCCCCCAAAGAAATCCGAAGCATCTGCATGCCGTCGCCACTGGCATCGAGAGGTCGACTAATTTTGTCCAGCGTCACAATTAGGGGGTCGATAGACGTCGACCCGCCGTCGGAATTCGTTCTCTGACCACCGTCGGGCTGGAATACAAACCGGGTCTGGCCGGGAGTCGCCGAGGGATACCTGCAAACGCCATAGCCGGGCCTATTTGATACCAAAAAGTGTGCTTATAAAAATAAAAAATCACACAAACTCGAAAAGTGAAAGAGTAAACAAGAAGACAGAGCATGTACGCCAACTACTCACTGGCTGTAGCAGGTGAGATCGAAGTTGGTGACGGCAGCTGCGCCACGGTATTCGATCGCGGCCATGTCGTATGCTCGAGCTGCTTCTTCTTGTGTCCCTACATAAAAATCACACCGGCCACCACATGCATGCACGTATTAGAGACCTTTTAGACTCTGGTCATTTTCCTGACCTCTCTTTCTTCAGTCGCCTCTGTAAAGATAAGAAATCGTACTCAGAATATATGAGTAATCAAAGCTCTGCAGTCTAACTTGCAATGGAAGTTGGATCCGGACACTTACCGAAGGTCCCGAGGTACAAGTACTTGTTTCCATCCACACGCCCAATGCGCGCTTCCCAGCGGCCATTATGATGATGCCTACAAAAGATCGAATTCCAATCCCGCAAGCAACTTCAGAACTCTAAACTCGACAATTTAAAATGAAGAATGAATAAATTTCAAGGACGAAGCCTTGAAATTACCTTGCGACGCCTCGGTACTTGGACACGCCCCTTGAGAATCCGCTGCTTTTCCTGCACAGCAAAGAAAGAATCGCTCATACGTTGAGAACGCGCGATCCACCATGCAAGCTTCTGTTTACGAAAAAGTCTAGCTGCCGACACGGGTAGTACTACTTAATTACTGACCTTCGGAGAGAGGCGAGATATTCCTCGCGAGAAATATTCGCCATTTCCAAGAGCTGCTGCTCGTAGTCTTCCAACTGGCAAAAAAAAAAGCATCACGTACGGGGCGTTAAAGACGACGACGACGACGACGACGACCCACAACCGCCCATGACTGTAATCACGAGCTTCCCGAAGGAGAGTGCGAAGAAGGTGGTGTACCTTGAAATTAATCACGGTTCCGGGGCCCCAGTACTTGAGAGCGGCGAGATCGTAAGCACGTGCCGCGGCTTCCTCGTCATCGTAAGCCCCTGGTCCACCGATCAAACCCACTCCATCAACGCTTACTACGTCTTCTAAACTAATACAAAAATTCTTGCAAGATCAGTCAACAAGATACAGAAACGGAGAGAAAGAATCAGTGAATTCGAAAATGTCTGCCAACATTGCATGCAACTCCAGCAAGCGAGACCAGACAGAACATCAATAACGAAACGAAACTCACCGAGATAAACTGCACATAGCCGCGTTGTCAACAACGTTATCATCGTCCACCATCGGCACCAACAACGATCGTTCACACAAATTAGAACGGCTGAAACTCACCGGACAACCGCATTCACAAAAAGCAATCGAAAATGCGACATTCCCACAGCAACTCCCCCCAAAAGGAAACTCAATTACCTTGACGTCCTTTCTTGTGTTGCTTGTCATTCCAACAGCTCTTATCCCACAAGTGCGCTTCATACCGCCCTGTCCACCGATGCCTACATGCGAACATCCAATTCCAAACCAATCCACTCCTCAATTCAAAGCAACAACAAAAACCCAAACCCAAACAATCCCCAAAACAAAAATTCCAACACAGATTAATTCAAATCCAAACCCAAGCCACAAAATCCAAACCACAAAAGAAACCCAAAAAATGCGCCCGACCTCGTGACCCCCCTAAACGAGGAGCTCCGCTTCAACGGCCCCCCTGTGACCGCCCCCGCGTCCTCTTTCCGCAGCAGCTTGTTGTTGTTGCGCTTGTTGGTCCCAGCTTTCGTCGCCCTGGCCGGGTACTGTCGCACGATCCGCTTACAGCAAGACTTCGACTTCACAGCGAGGTGGCGTCGTTGCTGTGGCTGCTGATTCTGCTGCTGCTGCTGCTGCTGTTCCAGGAGGAGGTCCATGATGAGCTTCTGCACTTGCGTGTTATTTTTTTTCGCTTACACGACGCGGAAGAAGCCTATGAACCTGCTGAAGCCAAGGGGCCGAGAGAATGGCAATAATCGCAGCAGTGCCATGCTACCAACAATCGGTCCCAACGAGATCGTCCAAGTCTAATGAATCCAACTGGAAGTGGTGGTGGTGGTGAAGGTGAAGGTGATGCTGATGCAAGTTGTACGTGGAGCTTCTGTCGCGCGCATTTGCCAAGTGCGAGAAGACTTGGAGACACAAGCCCGCGGCAGCAGCAGCGGTCTGAACCCGTAGTCTCAGTTCCAGCACTGGGGCCACGATGCTCTTTTTATATGTCGGGCCCCGCTGGGCTCCACCTGGGGACCATGGGTGGCTCCCGGCCTTTGGTTTGGACCGTGGTTCCCCGAACTTCCTGACTGGACATTCTCAGCCGCCCGCTCCCTTTATTTCTTTTTCTTTGCTTGTTTTTTTTTTCCCGGGAGGGCCGGGAAGAGGGCGGGTCTGGAATTTCGAAAATTAATGGGCCGTTGTTGGGTCTGCATGGGGAGTGTGAGTCACTCGGGGTGGATGGCGAGCACGCATTTGGGTTCCGAATATCCCGTGGAGAGCTCCTTTCTGGGACTGATCAAGGGTGTGGGACAAGAAGGCCACTGAATGTCAATGACAAGTTCCCCTATTTTCCAGGAGTTTTTTGGGTTTGTTTTTTTCATTTTCAAAAGGGCAACTTATCCCGCAAATTTATTGGGTAGTTATAGTCACTAACTTACTAGGCCACGGAGGATTGCCTTCTATTGCCCCACTAGAGGGTAAATGTCAAAATTGCCCCTTGTTTTGTGCTGCTTAGGTTTTTCATTTCATCAAGTTTCCTACCTAATTTGGGGTCTCTAATTGCAAATATGAATTCAGAATTTGCAAATTTTATCCTATAAGGAAAATAAAAAATTTCACTATTTTCTACAAGGATAAAACACGGGGCAATAGAAGGGGCAATCTCCCCTCACCTAACTTACTATAGTGCGCCCTATGGTGTTGCTACAACCAGAATAAATGTAAAACTATTATTTCTAATTTTTCACTTGTCAAAATCTTTGAAATTCAAAAACTTTCGCTTTGTAAGTCCAAACACCACAAACAAAGCTCATAGTGTACCCTTCTTTACAAAGAGCTTTGTTATAGTCAATGAGAACGTGATCGACAAATACATGGTC
This sequence comes from Pseudoscleropodium purum, assembly GCA_963969395.1. Lineage (NCBI taxonomy): Eukaryota > Viridiplantae > Streptophyta > Bryopsida > Hypnales > Brachytheciaceae > Pseudoscleropodium > Pseudoscleropodium purum. The sequence goes on from OZ017803.1 coordinate 18,896,284, forward strand.
TAGGAAATCTCACCATAACAAAACAAGAAAAACAAACAACCTAACTTAAGGCATTGATGTTTTTAAAAAACAATTGCTTTCATTTTCAATTTCCAATTCTATAAAAGAAATCTTGTAAAATACTCTAATCTAAAGTCAAATATCTATATAGGTAGATATAGCCAATTTTTCACTCTATGAGTAAGAGGCTCAAAATTATCAATCAAGACAAATCATTCCTATACCGCACTATATGATCCACATTTCATCAAAATTCATCTAAAACAATTGCAAAGTTTTAGACATTGCTATTCTCATTAGGGCCCCAAAAATTTCCAAATTCAAACTATTCGACAATGATGATTTGATGTGATTTTGAGTTGACGAGCCTCTCTCACAAGAAGGTGAGCAAGCTAGAATTATCATAACAACCTACTTCAATTTTGCCATATAAAGATACCGCTAAATATATAGAATTGGAATTTGAAGAATAGATTGTTTAAGCAATTTGGTACATCTTTAATCCAATACATAAGATTTCAACCATATCCACAACCTCAAAGCTCCAATTTCAATCGACAAAAAAGTAACCCAGGTTTGCAAGTGTATAGGGCCTTTGCTTTCTTCCTTGGAATGTAGATTATGGGGTATTGTACATGAGATTGGTCTATATTCAAGTTTGAGATATAGAGAGACATAGTTGTACAAGGATATGAACTAAGATTGAATGCAATTAGGAATACACGACTATGTAGTGCATGTTGAATAAATAAAGGTGAAGAACATCAACCAAACCTCAACATACATACATGACTAAATCCTTTAACATCCATATTGTGGGCTAATTATTATTGGAGGTAGGTGGTGGATGCTTTAAGTGTATGAAGTACAAATAGGAAGGTCAATTTTTAATAATCAAGCTAATAAAATAGAAATCCTTCTAAAATGTGATTCTTATTGACTCTGAGAAAACATTCATTCTTCTTTCTATAGATATGAATCACACTACTTTCTTTAAAGCATTTCTAAGGTGTAAGTCCCATTGGATGAAGTGCATATTTCAAAACATTCAAAATGCCCTAGACCATACTAATACTTTCTTGGAGTTTTTTCAATGAAATCAATTGGATCAATTGGGTGATTTTTTTACTAAAAAAATATGTACTTTAAATTGAATCATACTCTGAAATTGCATCCCAAATTTTCTAAAATAAACTATAAATTCCCCTCATATTGATGTGGATTAATTTTAGTTATTTTGGCTCTATTATTTTTCCTAAATCCCAAATCAATTATGACTCTCTTTCTTAGAGCATGTCTTTTAAAAGTGCATAGTGTGTAGGATTCTCTAATTGTACAAGGGTTGCAATTAACTTTGTTACTCCAAAAAACTAATCAACTACAAATAGAGTATTCTATTTCTACAGTGCAAAGGACACTTATAATTACATCCGTTTGGGATGTTTAGATAATTATTGGTAGTTGTTTTAGTTATTTAGCTTGCTTTTCATTGAGTAGATACTATTAATTTTAGTTCTCTTGATTCTAATAAATAAAAATTTACCAAAATTTCAGCATTTTTACAAGCTACGTCTTTCTTTGATTGCTAAAATTAAATCAAATATCCCTTAAAGTCCCATGATGGCCTTTTCTTTTGTCAAATTCCACCCAAAACTGCCATTTCTATTACAAAGTGTAAAAAACTATAGAAATTGTTTTTTTAAATATTTAACCCTAGGATCTTATAGAAGACTAGTATAAAAATGCATGGGATAAATTTTAAAAATTTAGACTACTTGAATTGCAAAATATTTGTGTTTGAAGTGAAGAAAACCAAATTTTTTTTCACCTTGCCTATTTAGATTTTAAGGCTTTGAATCTTCTGAGCTTTAAAGTTTAGGACTATACATGTTGAATTTCAAAGGTTTTATGTTGAAGAACTAAATTGAAAGTCTAAGGGATTCTTTAAAAAAAAAAACTTGATTTTCATTCTTTAATTCCTAAAGCTTTAAACATGCTTTTTGGAGGCAACTCCCTACAACAAAAAATTTCCTTTGAAATTCTCAAACAACATGTGCCCAAGGAATTTCTTTTAAGGTGCAACAATTTCAAAACTTTTGACTACATGGTTAAAAGAATTTGTATGATATATTGTTTTCATTGCTCTACAGGTAATCCAGAATTTTCTTTAAAATTCACTTTCTTAAGAAATGACAATTTGAAATTGGTTTTCTAGATTTAGGTATACGTAGAAAGATTTTAATCATTCCATTTTGATTAATGAGATGAAAGTTATGAGGAATAATAGTCTGTGGAAAGATTTGAATCATTTTATTTTGATTAATGAGATGAAAGTTATGAGGAATTTTAGTTTGTGGATAGTTATGTAATCTCTATTCTAAAATAAACTTTGAAGTCCTTTATTCAACTCAATTTTCAATATTTTTGAAAAAAATATAATCTTTAGGTGTAACTTGTTTAATACAACATTACAACCATTGGGATTGGCACTTTTCAAATCCATAATTAAATTCTCAATAATTTAGTGATTTAAATCATTTTCTACTTCTTTAGACTTACTATTTTATTCCTATATATTGTACAATTCTAAATGATCTAAAAATTTTCAAGCATCTAGCCAACTTGACTTGAAGAATGAGTCTAAGGAGTAACCACCATTTTGGACATTTTTTCATACAAATGTGACCTTTGTAAAGTGCAACTGCCTAGTTTTTAGCACGGTCAAAAAAATGAATTTTATCAATTCAAATGCTAATATCTAGCCATCTACATAGTAGAAAATTTTGAAAAAAAATTCCACATCTTTTCAAACTAGTGTACAACAAGATCCTATAGTTTCATATGTTCAAAAATGTTTTTTCCCTAAAATTTGGTTCTTCTACTAGAAATCGCATTTTGGGAGAGTTTTTGATGAAAACATAGTAAAAAACCTTTAGAGATTAAACTATTATTTAGTAGAATTAGGTCTGAAATTGAATGAAAAATTAAATTTTTAATAGCTCTAAGGTGATATACAATTATCCATATGGTAAGATTGTTTTAGAAGCTAATAAAACCTTCCTAGTTTTAATTTTTAAATTACAAAAATTGCATTAAAAAAGGATTCCTGAAAGTTATATTTTCAAGAAGATGCTTAGATTGCTCAAGATTGCCTATAGTTTCTCATCACTAGTCCAAAAAAAATGAATTAAATTTTTCCATGTAGACAAGAATATTTTTCAATGGGAAAAAAAATTGAAAATTTCCTTCTAACACTTTGTGATTTTTTCAGTACTTCCCAATGAACCATATTTTAGACTTAGGGTGGCAAAAATTTTGTTTTCGGGCACCATTCAAAATAAAAATTATATTTCTAAAAAACTTAGTGTGTTTTCCTATCTTCAAGAAAGTTTTAAAAAATCACAATGAAAATTGAGACTATAGGAGCCTACCCAAAATCCATTTTGCCCTCCACAAGGACACTGGAACTTTAGGGGATAAGTTTAGCCTATCCAATTATTTATTTGAAGCTTGCACATATACATTTGTGTATAGTACATTAGACTAAACACAATAAAGTTTACTTTTCAAGTGTCAAACCTATTTATATTTGTACTTTGGGGTTGAATATTTATGTTTTAGCTTGGTTTGGGGAAGGGTTCATAAAAGAATTCCAATTTGGCACCAAATCAAATGGTAGAGGGATAGTTTTTACAATTAGAGAATAGAAATAATGAAGATTGTATTATTTTTTTGGTCATTTTTCATCAAGTTTGGAAATTAGTAGAAATTAAGGAAGTGTAGATTACAGTTCAACTTGTTCTTAATCTACAAGCAAACCTATTTTCGAGAAGCGCAAAACTAAAATTTGATTTTCGAAACTCATTAGGTGTGATTGTATTATTTGTCACAAAATAATGTAGGCCATAGTCTACATCATACTTCCCTCATTCACAAAAATAGGTTACCCTATCTTTTGCAAATGGGAATTGGTCAGAAAAATATTGTATACTTTATAAAGTAGAAGTATCAAAAATGATTTGTCTACCCATATAGGAACCTTTTGAAGTGTCTCAATATGATTTCAAATTGTCAATCAATGGAATGTATTCAACTTTATACATGGTTCGAAATGACTTTTAAGTCTATACAGTCTTCAATGATTGTTGTAGAGTCCATTTCAAGACAATTCAAAGATGCATGGATTAGGCAATCTTGACTTTGAAAATTTACATTGATTACAAAAACCTTTCCAAATCAAAATTCAAAATTCAAATAAAATCTTATGAGCTTCAAATTCACAATCATTTTAGATATATAGATCTACCCAAATACACATTGCCATCCTTGGCTTAGTGGCTTGGGCCTTGGCACATCAATGAAGTAATTTTGAGTTCAAACCCAAACATTGTTGGAGTGTTTACTACTATAGTTAATAGAACTATGGTGGGTAAAATAACTACCTTGTTGTCATATGGGAACCTAAGAATTTCTTGAGAGAAGAAATATGTTGGTCCTTTACTATAGGGTCTACCTCCTAATTAAGGCATCAAAGATGGAATTTGCCATCTAAGTCCATGAGGCTTATTAGAGTTCAACCATTCCTAACAAACACTCCATTCACCCCTGTCTTTCAAGCTGGAGTGTTTTTTTTCAAAGTAGAAAAGCATTGAAAGGTATCTGAAGTGATTGGTAGAAACATCCAAAATTGCACCTTACCTAAATCTACCATCATCACTCTATGTACAGTCAGGTTTAATTCATTTACGAATTTTTCAGACCAGGCTCACAAGAAATTTCAGCAACTTCAAGAAGCTTTAGTTTACTCAAAAATGAACCAATTTTGAAATTTCAAATTGCATTGGAATCACATTGAAGTCTACTTCAACTCAATAACAAGTGGAAAATGAATAATGTCAAATCATATTACAAGTTAGATTGATTTTACACACTATCTCCCATTTCATAGAAGATAGTGAAAGACTTCTTGCATTCTGCTTGCATTAGGGTGAAGAAAAACAAAAAGTGATAATTGGTCATTTTTCAAGTGTCATTTGATCAAGTGTCTCAAAAACAATTGTGAAGATTCACTTCTAATATGTACCTTAAATTATAAGTTGTAATTTTCACAAATGGTGGTAACACCAAATGGAAGATAGTATATAAAGAACATCAAACTCTTTGTATGATTTTCAATTACATATGTGCATTTGTAATGGTGGTAAAGTAGACTTCAGTGTGATTCCAATGCAATTTGCAATTTGCAATTCCATTCATATTTGAGTGCATACGGGCCTCCCAAAGTTATCTAAATTTTCAGCAGGATTCAGAATTCGTAAATGAACTGAATCTGACTGTACATCTCAAAAATCAATATGTACCTATGTAGAAGAAACAATCTTAGATGACCTCTTCCCTCCCCCCCCCCCAAAAAAAAAACAACAACAACCTTGATCCTTCCTAACTTTTGCATACAATATCCAAATGTTGCATTCTTTGGTGCGTTGAAACCCCCTTTCCTTTCACTTCCCAACAAGAAAAACCAGTAAAAATTTCACCAGTTCCAATAATAGTGACTAACTAACTAGGCGTGGTAGCCAAAAGTGGTGGTTTGGGGGGTACCCACCTCAGACTTGAAAATATCTGTACGCCACCAGCATCCCCAAGAGAACCATTTGAAGCGCCTATTTGATACTGTATGCATACATGCATTCGGCTGAGCTTACGCTACTAAACAGTGTGCGGGTGGGGTCATGCTTGGCCCTGCACTGTAGATCAACTTGAAGCCCTGAATTGCCAAGTCTCCCACTGGTTGCCAAATCAGCTCCTGGAGGGCCCCCAATCAACTAAATTCAGGTACAGAAAGCGCAGCACGGATCCATGCCGCCAATTTTAAAAAGAAGAAGAGAAAAGAAAACATGAATTCACTAATAATACTAACATACATAGTAACTTACTATAGTAAGTTAAGTGTCCTCACTCTATGTTATGCACTGTATGCAGTCCCCCAACTGACTGACTGACTCCCCATGCAGGCCATGTCAAAGGAAGCCCTTCCACATGCAACTTGGAAACTCTGCAGCAGGGCGTCTTTTCCGCTGCATGCCAAGTGGCAGTGTCTGCATGTCGGATTTGACATGACCCCGGGGATCTTTTTCTTCCCAAAGGAGCTTCCTGCTGAACACCACCTTCAATTCTGGGCTTCTGATTGATGAGTGGGTTCTGTTGTTTTTTGTCCTTTGCCGAATTTGCATAGCTACAGTCCTTTCCCAAAAATCTATATTTAAAAAAATATCAAGTTTAAAAACTCATGGAATGTGGGGTTCAGTATAGGGGGTACAATATAGGGCGTATATAATAAGGCATATATAATAAGTACTGCTGGAGTCAGTCTGAAAGCCAGATTCTGGAGGGCTCTTCCAGAGCCACATTAGGGGTAAATTAGTCACACCTTCTTCACCTTAGCAATCTTCTGTTGAAGAATGAGTCTTAGGTGAGAGAAAACAAGAGTCAATGGGGAGCAGTTAAGGTAGGAGGCTGTAAAACAGTGCGGGCATTAAGAATGACCCTATAGATAGCTGTGAAATGGACATGAGATGGTTCTGAAACTGACCAATATAGTCATTGAATGAACCAAAGGAAAAAAAAACATTATTAATTGCAAGAGCCAATCATTCTCTTTGTTTTCTCCATTTATATTTAGAATTGCAAGTGAACCGTTTATGAAAGACCTAGGGTCACAAATAGGGACCTACGACCCAACTTGTTTGAAAATTCATAAGTAATTCAAAAATCACTGGAAAAATACAAAACCACTTGGGTTAGATTCCTCATCAATTTCTCTTTGTCTGAAAAATGAGCTGAAAATATTCTTGTCCAAAGAAATACATGAAAAAGGCGGACCAGCCCTTAGATGCACCATTTCTGAGCCTCCTACCTTATAAGTGAAGAGAGTGTGATACCTCTTTTGTGGCATGTGGACTATGGAGGATGAGAATGAAGAATGGGGACGTGGCAGAAGTGCAAGGCTGAACTTAGGAGCTCAAGGAGCTAAAAAAATATACTTTTGTGAAGAAATTTTTTCACACTCATTAGAGGTAGTAACACCTCCTCCAACCCCTGGACAATTCTTGGAAATTGGACGCGTGGTGCTCTATGTGTGGTTTTCCATGACTTGTAGAGCTCTCAACTTCTGAAGTTTTGGAAGTGCCACTCTTCTACTTCAGAGGTGAAGAAACATTCTCCAAGAAAAAATTCTTAAGGAATTTTTTAGTTTCATTGGCTATGCTTGACTTGTGGAGCTCCCTTCCAGCTTTGTAGGTTATGCATTCTCCAAGAATTGCTCAAAACAACAAAAAAGAGGGGTTACATTTTGTTCACACAAAACAACTCACCATTGGCTCCTCTTTTTTCTCATTAATTTCTCCGACTTTGTAGAATTTTGCTTCTTAGAGAAGATGTGACTACCCCTATTAGGGGTAGTCATATTTTCTTCAACCTCAATGCAATTTTCTAAGAATTGATACGTGGTATTTTGTGATTGGTAGTCCATGGCTTGTGGTAATGCCGTTCTTTAATAAATGAGAATGCCTTTTTTTCCTTCGAAGATGAAGAAATGGGCTTGAAGTTCAATTGTTGGAGAATTTTTGATCTTGCCATGTTCATTGTCCTATTGCTTTCACCCTAGTCCTACAGCCAATCAACTCCGTCTCATTTGCACAAGATCTTTATTATAGTCTTGACACTACATCATTGTAGAGACCCTACACAAAAATCAGGCACACCTACTCCTCTGTAGATAAATGTATTCTTGTGTTTTCATTCTCCATGCTCTAGACAACGATTAAGAGGTGTCACACCTTTTTTCATGTAAAACAACTAAAAAGGCACCTACTAGTTTAGAACAATCTTATAGAGACAATGAAAATTTCAAAAGTAGTTCAATGAAAAATATTGGTTAGTATTGTTAAAGATAGCAAACAATTCTTGCCTCTTTACAATGCCTAGTAACACTTTGTAGTCACTATGCATTGAAAATCCAAAAAAAATCATCAATTTAAAAACATAAATATTTCCCCTCCCCATCCCTTTGTAATTTGCAGGTGGCAGGGGGACTCACAATTGATATGGGATATATATCCCGTAACCATATCCTTGTACGTATACCACATTGTATATTCATATTTATATAGATTATTGTATGTACTTTTGTATCATCTTTGTATTCATATTTGTATTATGTATTCATATTTTATATTAAATTAGATTGCTCTTAAAGAGATTTTTTAAGAGCTTATTGAATTTTGGGAGGAGCTAAAATCCTTGGAAAAAAATTCAATTAATTTTCAAAGGGAGAAAATTGGAATTGGCATCTAATCCAAGTCATTTCATATTTTTTGAACCTTTATGGAAAGAGTCAAAAAGAAATTGAAGTTGAAATGCAATAGCATTACTAAAAGTGACCACCTCTTTAAATGAACATTGTTGGTATATTGAAGAAAGAAAAATGTACCTCTGTCTCATGATGATTGTTAAAGCATGGACGCTTTTAAAGTAGACTATACTACTTTAGATAGTGCATCCATATTGTCTCACATTACTTGTCACAATATTTACTTCCATCTTGATTCGTACTACTGATCCTAAAAATAAAATAGTGTTTGAAGGCCCCAAACTCTCTCAAATACTTTTCCTTATAATAAAACAAAAATCTTCATCATTTGTAATAATTTGAATAAATCTAGTTGTAGGATTCTTTATTTTATTTGTTCAAGTATGGCCTCTTAATATTTTAAAGTAAAAAACACCGTTGATTAGAAAGGTTAGAATTCTCAATTTCTAAAGAAATTTCTTCTTATTCATCTTTTAGATGAAGTTTTGTCTTTTAAATGATTTAATTTTAAAAAACATGCACATTACAACATGTACATTTTGACAAGATGTTGAAAACAAATTGAAATTTATGAACTTCAAAAATTGCCATAACTAATTGAGGAATTAAATTTTCCCAACAAATTTTACACATATTGAAGTACACGTAATACATTTTCATAGAATGATTTTTCAAAAAATCCAAGAACTCTTTTTGATTTTTTATTGCTTAATCAAAGTTATTAAAGAATTTTTTAAAATACAAATAAAATATTCTCCAAGATTTTTGAATAAGTAGAATGAAAATTCTGTTTCAATTTTTTTGATGATGATAATTTCACGAATCTTAAAATCTAATTGAGTGAAATATTACTGAATCAAATATGACTCTAGATTTTTACATCTCTTATAATTTACTCCAAAAAAAATCCAAAAAAAAAAAAATCCAAACATTTATTGCACTTTTCAAAATTTCTACATTTTCTTGAAAATTTTGGAGTGATTTATGAAAAGAGTAAAAATTTTGAATCATGTTTTAGTCAATACCATTTCATTCTTCTAAAAAGAATTCTCATTCTTCTTGTTTCAAAATATTTCAAAATGTTTGCTTGTATTTAAAAAATTCACTAACTAGTTCAATTAAATCATAAAAAATAAAAAATAAAGTATTTAAAAAAAGTTTGAAAATTTATTTTATGCAAATTTTATTTAAAATCTTGAATTTCTCAATGACAATTTTTGTAAGTCTACAGATTATTTGAGAGCCACTATGTAAATCTGGCTCCTTCACTTCACCAATTTCTTTGCCTGACAGAGGAGTCCCCATATTTTGAGGAGACCAAGGTACTAAGCTTTGACTCTGTAATAAATTAACAACTCTGAATTAAGTTTATGTGATGAGGCTGAACCTCACTCAGTCCTCCTAATTCTTAACTTAATTTACTCAAGCCTTTGGAAATTCTCACGCAAAATGGTAAGATAACCCATAACTTCCCAACACAACTGAAGACTGTTGTACTGTACTGTACTGTACAGTACAGTACAATACAGTACGTACACCCTGGCTTGCAATTCTTTCTCAAGCTCCGTCTGGGATTTGTTGCCACTGAAACAGTAACAGTCCACAACACATGGACCCTCGCAATTCTGCTGAAAGGTCTGTAGACCAGCCTGCTTTAATAATTAACACACAGAATGATTTGCAAGCAAGCTCGATCTGGGAATTCCTCACACACAACTGAACTAGCATCAGATTAAGGAAGTTAACTTACTAAGTTACTCCATAACAACTGAATGCGCGCTTCAATCAGGAATTGTACCCATAAATTTGCATAGATACCCCAAAATTTGCAGAATATGTTCAGTTATGAAATACAGATTTTCGCAATTGATACACTCTATCGATCTCCTCACACTGATGGGCTTCAAATTGCGGAGGCGGCGTTCCCTGCCAACAACAGGGTCTATCGATCCTGTTGGGATCAATGTTCCCGGGTAGTGCCCCTGGCTGCCTTTGGTCTTGGATCGGAGACTCGCAGGTGGTGTATGTGTCTGGACAGAAACGCTTGGGTCTTCAGCAAGGACATGTGGAAGGAGCAGGGTCGGTGGTTATTGGAGCGGCTTGTTGTCCATCTGCAAGAGGGATCCGGGTCCTTGACCAGGGCTCTCCCTGCACTTTACAAGCCGGAGGGTGCTCGTTTACAAAAAACATAAAGAATGAAACTTCGGTTCTTGGAAATGGAGAAAACTACAGTAGTGGTATTTATATATGGACTTCTTTTTGGAATTATGGAATCATGAATCTATAGACATTTAGATCAATAAAGTCTAAGGTGGATCATCGACCTGAAACTGATCTTCCTCCCGAATTGGATGATGGAGTAACTTAACGTAGACCTTTACAAAGCACTACCAAATACAAACTAAAAAACCATCAGAGCAACCGCACTGTCTGTCGACACAACACATTTGTAATAAACTAATAATAATTAAAGCCTCCAATGGATAGTTCACTTGGGAGTCTTCATGAAGATGCTCCAAAGGATGCACCTATCCTTGATGACAATTTAAAGCCTCCAATGGATGGTTCACTGTTTAGAGTCTTCTTGAAGATGCTCCAAAAGGATGCACCAGCCTGCTTTAGATGGCAATTACAGGGATCTTCAAGTCTTGATTTTAAAATATAAATGCAGGCCATATATCCATTTACAAATTTTCATCCAAAGAGAATTTACATGCCATGGGAAAAACATCATAACCTCGAATTATATTATTCTAACTCTGACCCAACTGACCTGCGTGTACCGAATAATATTGGTGTTTCCAAATGACGGAAACCCTAACCTAGATCATGGTAAGGTAGGGTGGCAGAATGCCAGTCCCTGATAAGCCGAAGACAGAATAATTTGACCTTTTTTTAATTTAAAATTCTTTTTTAAATGATTTGACTTGGACAGATCCAAAGGACGGAACCCTAGTGATTGTCTTTGTTTTTTGGGCAGGGGATTGTTTGGATGGAGGGAGGGGCTTGCATGCCTGCAACAGTGACTGGCTAACTGAAGTTAGTGCACAGTACAGGCACTGCTTGGTCCAAAATAAAAGGCTGATGGACGGAGTGATTTTTGCAAGGACCCAACTGAGTCTTTTCTTCAGTTAACTTATTATTAGCCTCACCCAAACAAATTCTCCACCCAAACAGTGGATCCAACTGTTGAGCCCCACGTGCAATTAAGAACAGGAGAAAAAAAGAAGACACCCCACACCCCACCCCACAAAAAAAAAATACAAAAACATGTGGAGTGGGTAGCTCCATCATGGAAACATTGAGTGTAAATTATGTTAGAACCACCTGCTGTCAACCACTTTAGGGATTCCACATATGTTTTGGAGCAGTGTAAGGCAATGTAAATTTTCTCGACTTGATTAGTCCCCAACTTTGAAAAGGAGGAAAAACGCATTTTAAACACTTTGGTTGGAAATTCGATGTGGCCTTGGTTGCAACTATTTTCAACCGTACAAGTTGGGAATGGGTGGTTCTACCACGATTGTAGAAGGACAAGTTTGTCTTTGTGAAAATCATCCTTTGCAAGTACCATTTGAATCATTTACTTATTGAAAAAAGGAAAAAAAAACAAAAAAAAACTAGAGCACATTCATTGGAGGTCGGACTTGTGTACAAGACCTCCCCTTTTCACACAAAATTCCAAGGATAAACATGTGCACTTCTATCCTACATAAGACTTAGAAGGATTCTCTATCATCCATCGGACGCTAGGTGTCTATGGCTTCCTTCTAGGGTTAATGTTGGTGGAAGGGAATTGCATTGGATGGAGTTAGACTTGAGTTTTGGTACTTCCACTAGTAATTAAGAATGTTGTCTACCTAAACCAAAAGAAAGACCCACAACAAAATCCTATACAAAAAATAAAGGTAAATTTGTCCCAACAAGCAATTTTAGCTTATGTCCCAAGTAACCATTCTATTTGGGCTCAACATTGTTGGATTTCTACAAATGTTTGGGGTCCAGCTATGAGAGTTTTATTAAAATTTGATTAAAAATCGTTAAAAATTATATTGTTGCTACCTAACTAATGAAAAAATTCTAGAAAAAATTCTAGAACTGGTTCCTTCCAACAGATTTGTGGAGGCCCCTTCGCAAAAGATATAAAAAAGCTAAAAGAAAGGCTGGTATGAGAAAACGTTTGTTATGTAGTCTAGTTGAAGCATCTTTCATGATCTTAAATGTATTCCAAACTATTCCATGTTCTTAAAACTCAAGTACACTACTGTATTGAAAACTATTGAAAAACACATGGCAAGTACAGCATAAGTACGTTGGTGCAGTATTTGAAAATAGCAGAATATTCCTTACTCTGAGAACTTCACCACTCATTAGTATAAAAAGGAGGCAGCGGATATTTAACTTTTATGTATGAAACAAGCAGACACTTTATACTGTAAATATTGCAATTGAAAAATAACAAATAGTCAATGGAAATTGTCCATGTGTATCAAGGAAAAAATAAAAATAACAAATAACAAATATGCTAGAGTCAGCCTGCCATTTCCTGCACACATCTAAAAATTGGACAACAATTGTTGCCATTTATCAAACAATAAATCCATGATTCAACTACCAAATTCACTTGCAATGGGAATAAAATTTGTATCACCATCCAATGACCACACACTGTGCATCAAAGGGTTGCAAGGAATTTCTTAACTAGATTTCATCTTAAATTGCAATACCATTTGTAGGAAGGAATCTTTTGGCATTCTCTTTTTCAAAGGTGAGTCTTAACATGACATTTAAACCCTAAATGCCCAAGGCACCCAAATATGATATTTGCAAAACTTTGAAGTTCAATGAAACCTAACCAAGTTTTTATTTTTAACACCTAAAGTTCCATGACTTTGTTTTCCCTGAAACCACTCATAAACTGCCATTTTCAGTAGAAGTACCAAATTTTTGGAAAAAAACTTTTATTGACACATATAACCATAGGATTTTGTAGAACACTGATTTGAAAAGATGTAGAAAAAATTTCAAAACTTTCTATTGTGTGGATTGCAAGATTTTAGCATTTGAATTGACAAAAATCCTTTTTTTAACCCTGTGAAAAATTGGGCAGCTACACTTTACAAGCTCACTTTTCTATGAAGAAATGTTCAAAATGGTGGTGCTTCTTTGGATTTGTTTTTCTAAACAAGTTGTTTACAAGTCTAAAAGTTTTCAAGTCGTTTGGAATTGCACAACATATAGGAAAAAAATAGTAAGTAGAAAGAAATAGAAAATGATTCAAAATACTAAATTGTTAAGAATTTAATTATGGAATTGAAAATTTTCAATTTCAATGGTTGTAATGTTCTTATAAACAACGTACATCCTGTGATTTATTTTCCCAAAAAATATTGAAAATTGAGTGAAATAAACAACTTCAAAGTTTATTTTAGGGTACAAAATCCATAACTGCCCACAAACCAAAATTCCTCATAATTTTTTACTCATTGATTGAAATGGAATGATTCAAATCTTTCCACACACACACACACACACACACACACACACACACACACACACACACACACACACATATATATATATATATATATATATATATAAAATAAATTTCAAATTTTGATTTTTGAAAAAAGTGAATTTTTCAGATCTGCTTGGACTGCTTGAGTTAAGAAACAAACAACATATTGGGCCATAACTTTTGACTTCTATTTCCAAATGTCATGAAATTTGTTGCATATGAAAGGTATTCCTCTTCCACACCTTCTATAAAAATTTCAGCCTAAAATATAGAAATTTCTGGTCACAATGACTTGCCCAAAAATTCTATACAGCCAAAAAACGCATTCCGGTCCTTTAGGGGTTAATAGTTCATATTTTTGGAAAGTTCTTCTTAAAGTCTAGTTTTAGCATCAAAAATTCAATCTTGAAAATAAATGATAGTGATTTTTCTACTTAAGATTGTGTGCAAGTGTTGAGAGCTCTTGGAAATGAGTCTCAAATACACTAGATCTTGGAAAAAAAATCACATTCAAAATTGAGTTAAAAGAATTATAGAGTAGATTTTAAGAAGCTATAAATTGATTAGAGTTATACATGTTAGGCCTTTAAAACTTATATTTTTTTGCTCACCAACTTTTTAGATTTGACTTGTGAAAAGAAGATTGAAAGACTTCACATCACTTTAATTTGTAATTTTAACACCCTTATGGTCAAACATTAAAATCTCTCACTCCATAAGTGATATCATTGTGTTTTCTTTTCCTATGACATCTCTAACATGTCTAGTTTGAATTTGTACAGTTACAATTAAAAAAAATTGGTACACCTTATTAAAATGTTGGCATTTTGTTCAATTTAGAGCAAATTCTAAGAAGCTCAAAATAGGCCTTGGGCATTTAGAGGTTAATATTAAAGCCAAATTTCAAAACATGCTAGTCTCTCCAATTACATAGTAAAGGATTTGAATATTTTTCTTCTTCTTGAATTAGATGGATAATTTCCATTGCAAAAATTTGAATTTTGTTTATGCACTGATTGACAAGTTTATTCTCCAGTACCCGGCAACTCTCAATTGTCCACCCCTATTTTGCCATTCAAAAGAAAATTGTATAATGTATTATATGATTTACATTTTCCATATTGCATAATCAACATTTAAGTTTTACGCAATTTCAATCAAACATATCAAATTTGGGTTTAAAAAACACAAATCTCCATTTTGTGTGAATTGTTTCATTAAATTTTAATGATTTTACACAAGATCTCATTGAGAAACATTGATGATGAATTTTTTTAATTTGATTTTGGCAATATGTAGGAAACCTCCATATGTACATCTCTCCTTCAATAAGTATCTCCAAAAAGTTTTAGAATTCCCTCACAGTGATTTCAAAAATTGAGGTGACAATGTTCAAATTTTGAAAAATGATTATTTCTTCATTGTAATTTGATTTTGGCAAAGCAAATGTATCTTCATGGTCAAATAAGAAAATTTAGTAACAATGTGAAGGTCAAATAGAAAAATCTAATCACAATAAAGAAATATTTATTTTTCAAAATTTGGACATTGTCACCTTAACTTTTGAAACCACTGTGAAGGAATTCTAAAACTTTTTGGAGATACTTATTAAAGGAGAGATGTATGTATGGAGGTTTCCTACATATCTAAACAATTGAATTAAGAAAATTCATCACCTATGGTTTTCAATCAATTCTCATGTAAAACAATGAATTTTAACCCCTAAAGGACTAAGGCCTTTTTTTGGCCAAGAAACACTCAAAACTGCCATTTCTATAGCAAAAGATTAAAAAAAAAATTTAATTGTTTTTTCACGTCTAATTGTATGATCTTACACCTAACTAGTATGAGAATGTGTAGAAAAAATTTCAGAATTTTTGACCACACAAATTGCATGATATCTGCATTTAAAGTGGAAAAAACAAATTCTTCAGCACATTGCAAGACTAGATTTTTTGACTTTCAACATTTTGAACTTTAATTTTTTGCATTACAAAGTTTTGAGCTTTAAATCTTTGTGGTATACAATTGAGTTGAGAGTCTAAGAAAAATTCAAAATATTCAAAAAAATTAAATTTTTATTCTTTAAAAAATTGTTAAGTAGAAGTAGGTACTAAATAGAAGGAAAATCTAAATTATTAATATGTCTAAAATGAAATTAAAATGCACTAATCCCAATGTTGAGATTATTCTAGAAAGCATGATAGACCATGTGGAATTCTTTTTTTGGAAAAAATTGTGAAAAGTGCATTAAAAAATGAATCCTACAAGTTATTTTTTCAAAAAGATGCTCTAATTGCCTGAAAAACAAGATTGTCCATAACTTTCTCATAAAAAAATCCAAGTGGAATTAATCAAAGCTATTCATGTACACAAAAATATTATCTATCAAAAAAAAATTTAATTTAAAACTTAAATTTAAGAAAAAGTTTGTTGGCCCCGTCCCTTGTTTTGAGCTTATTAGGGCATAACTTTTGTTTCCAAGCACCAATTGAATGAAAAATTATATTCCTACAAAGATAATCAATGTTTTTTATCTTCCAAAAAATATTCAAAAAATAAGGCAAAAATTTCAGCCCATAGGTACCTGCCCAAAATCCCATTTGTTCCCTGAAGGAACAATGGTCCTTTAGGGATTAAATGAAATAATTCACCCAAAATGGTGGGGATTTTGCATTTTTTTTAATCCAAATTTGGTCTATATGATTGTAATTGCATGAGAATTGGATGTCCATAATGCAAGACAAAAAATGTCATTTATATTCTATATTATAAAAAGTTCTTTTGAATGGTTAAATAGGGTGGACGATTGAGAGTTACCGGGCACTGTACAGTAAGTTAGTGAGCACACTGGATGGTACGGGCTGCTTGTCTCATTTCAAATTTCAAACAATCATTTATTATTTTAAAAAAACATTAAAAAACTAGCCCCCCACAAAAATCCCTTGAGATATTTTCCATGGTGAGTGTCACGGCCGCATCTGAAAAGGAAAAAAAGCAGGTAAGGTAGCATTTGGGGAAAGAAATCATAGCAGTACTTTGGGTTACAAACGGTCAAATTACCAAAAGAGTGAAAGATACAAATGATGCTTTCAGTTAAAAAGTTTAAATGTCTATATCTTTCCTTTGGTCTCAAATTGATTGGACCATACCGGAGTTGGTCCTACCTTACAAGACAATATGGGCCGGGACTTCAGGAGCAGCCATACAGGAACTTACTAGTTAAGTCATGTGACTCAACAGCCTAGGTACTAAATTAGGGGACTGACTGATCTTAGAGCTCCAGTCATTCATTCTCGGGGCTCCTACCTTGGAGTACGTGGAACTTTTCCATTGGACTAAATTAGTTTATAATATTCAACCTCGGGGGAGGGGGGGTAGCTACAACTTATGACTGCCTAATGAACAGGTCCCTAATAAGATCGTTGTATTTTGGGAAGGTTCACTAATGATGATTCATGAGTCTTTTGGGTAATCTCGGGATTCCATGTTCATGTAGAGACTTCTCAAAACTTTCTTTATTTGGAGTGTACTTCCTTCCGTATATTTAGAATTAGTCAAACTTTGCATAAAAGATCCAAAAACGAAATGGAATCATACATGGAATTGTATAATAGTTGTAGAAAGAGAATCTGAATTGGAATTGGTGGCTAGGGAAAGTTTGTGAAGGATGGGATGGGATGCCAAATTTGGGGCATTTGGAAAATCTATTTTGAACATTACACTTGTACTTTTGGGTTTGCTTTTTGTTCGACAACAAGCGGCTAAGGTATTCTTCAAACCAATAGTTTCTCTCTACTCACATGAAAGTGAATGCATCGTGAAACTTGAAAGAGGTAATAGAAAACTCATAAAACACATTTATGATTCCAAAATGAAGTGGAAGTTTGCTCATGTACGTCAAAGAATTGTTGTAGTGAATTGTTGTACTCACAGTAGATAGTGAGCAAACTATGGATGGGCTCAAAATTTTTTTAATTCAAATTATTTCCAACCACCTCTAGCTAATTTAAATATTAAAATTTTATTATTACTGATTTCGCACACACACTTCATCCACTCTTATAATTTTGAGAGGGTGGGATTTGATACAATCAGTATGTATTAATCAAAATGATAGTTGTATCTGTATGGCATATCCATATGGGATATTAGTATATATATATCTTTATACTTGGATACATATACATATTTGCATCTATATTTCATATACGCATTCAATGGTTGTTGATTTTTCTTAGAGGGGGATTGTTTTTCATCCAATAGCTCTTCGTTTTCCAAAAAGAAGAGGGGAGAGGAAATCGGAAGCAAGGTTGATTGCTTGTTTTTGGTACATTGCTGGTCTATTGTATTTTTTCCTTTGCAAAATCATGGATCAACGGCTCAAAGAATGCTTGCATTTGCTAATCAACAGCCACAATTTTTTCAAGAAGGTGTGTATGTGTGTCACCCCATGGTGCTATAATCATAGTAGATAGTGAATTGAGGAATCAGAAATTTTACAATGAAATTTAGACATGTTATGATATAAATATCTTACTATTTATAAAATTGAATTTCAAATTTCAAATGAAAAGCATGAATGTTTTTGACCTAATTGAGGTTCTTTGGGGTATGAGCTACAAGACTTTTTAGTAGGAACATAGTCAATTTTTTTTTTGAAACTATAAAGACGTAAACATTTTACAAAATTTTGAATCTTTTTGAATAAAATAATAGTGATTGGAATATGACTCATTGAACACATGTAACAAAATGAAGCATATATAGTATATAGTGAAGAATATTGAAGTTTGACTACAATGTCGTATGTGCAACTTCCTCCATCCCCAAATGATCTTCATGTTGAACAAAATATTTCAGATTAAGGCTAAATTTTACATTTAAAAAACCCATTTTGTATTGTAAGTAGAGTTTGATGCACTCTTAGTATCCTAAAAACTTTTAGTTTCAAAGCCTTTTTCAAAGTGTAATTTTGGAGTATTGAAAAGTGGAATTTTGTAAAGAACACCATTGGACATTTAATTGTCAAATGTGAGGTCATCATTTTATGGGTATTTAGTACATGCCCAAGACCATTTGTGGGTCTTTGTTAAGATTCATTTCCATCAATCGAGCAATACGTAGATAGATGCAAAAAATAAGAACAAAAAATTCACATCAACAAGAAGATCTTTATTGGATAGAGTGAATTTTTTTTTTAGGTTATATTGTTATACAACAATTTTTTGAAAATAATGGTGTGAAAATAAAAAAAATTGATGTGTTTATAGACTATAAATTCTGAAATTTTAATCAACATCCTAATTTGTTATTCAAGAAAAAGAAAAAAATTATATATAAAAATTATGACTTTAACCTTAGGAGACAAAGAGCCCAACTTTGACCTCTTACATTCATATTTGTTTTTAAATGTATCGAGAGGCATTTTTAGTATGTTTTAACAATATGCAATGTTCTTCATTCAAGCTAATCTAATGATAATAAGATTTTTTTTTCATTTAAGTTACACTTCCTACAAGTATTTATGACCGTTTTTTGATTTATTTATTTTTCCCTTTTTTTTCTTCTTCAAGTCAAATTTTCTTTCCAATAGAAAAAAATTATCATCTTAAAACCATGAATATTTGGATTGAACTTTGCAATGCTATAGAAATAAATAATTAGCCCCCTTCAATTTTAATGTCAGTACAGTAGACATAAGTTAAATCAGTAGCATCAACATATAATGTATGCATGGCATGCATGGCATGCAGACCTGACCACGATAGTACCCGAGGCCAAGGCAGAGGATGGACTGATTCCTTTTTCCGGACTCCCCTAATTCAAGGCCCGCCCACCCAAATGGTGCCACATGGTCAGTCAGTTCCAAATGGCAATAAAAGGACCGACTCCCGAAGATCCACCTGTTCGGTAGGACTGTAGTAGGAGCCTGGGAGGGAATACGGAATAAGTTACTGTTCCATTATGGGGTTACATCATGCACAAACTGAGGGACGGACGGCGGGGGTCCAACAAGGAGGGAATCTTTTCATTTGCTGATATACCTTTTTGATAGATAATTAGATACGCTTTTGTTGACCTCAAAGGTGACCAACCTTTTTTGGACTTTTTGATAGGATTTTGCCCCTTATGCTCCGTCTCAGACTATGAAGCACACCATCTTATTATAATTAGTTCTCCAATATTTTTCCTCTTGGAACTCCATCTCAGCATTCAATTTTTTACTTATTTATTGGCTTTGGCCAAAGGATAGAGACTAGGACATCGACTCTCGGGTTTCAGAATTTGAGTTTTCAAGAACCTATCTACAAATCTGTGGTCCTACTGCACCATGTGGCAGTGAGGACTTGGTTAGAGTGGAGATGTGGGGTCCAACTAGTCAATAAATTAACCTACAGCCAAGCCTCACAGGTACATCGTTCTTGTTTAGTAGAGTTCATTGTAATGGTTTTCCCTTAGTTTGTAACAAGGGTGGTGGTTGAATGAAGGTTTAACTAAGAATAGTACTAAAGAAACACAACACCAAATACCATTTGAACACCTCAGTTTTAGTGCTTCAAGGAGTGTCGTTTAGTGTTTTTCACAAATTCTAGCTTCCGGTCCCTCATAGCACACAATTTATGGTTAACTCTATTGGTTGTGTCTTTTGGACAAAGACTATGACATCAATTTTTTTAGGTTTTTGAATTTGAGTCTCCAAATCCTATTTGGAACCACATTTACATTGCACAACGTGATTAGGGTTCGGTTGGAGTAGACAGAGCTTCATGATCACATTGTTCTTGTTAATTATCAATTGAGACACTTGTATCTTAAAGTATATCAATGTGGGTTAGAGTAAACAACCATTTGGAGGGACATCTATATATCATACACTTACTTTCATTGACAATGGTATCATTTTTTTTGGCAAATATTGGAATTCGGGGAGGATTTTTTGGTGATTTTGTCTACATTTTCCTGATTTTTATAGTGTAGTGATAGCCAATACCAAAGTGAGATTAGATTTTACCAAAAATTTGCCAAAATTTAAATATTTATCCATCTTAAATCACTATTGAGAAAATGTTGTATATTTCCAAGATAGGTTATTTGTTGTAATAATTAGGGTTTTCTAAACAATTGCGTGAATTTTTCCTACATAATTGGGCATTATGTTTTATTCATGTGTTGGTTAAATTTCTTCATCCACTTTCTTCATTGTCAAAGAATTTTCCTCTTGTGGTTTATCCTAGGTAATGTCCTCTTGTTTGGATATTCTACAAAAAAGGACCTCCTTGTCAATCTCTGTCTTCTGCATTATCTTATAATTTCTGGGTTTTTTGGATGAGATATCAAGAGATTTCCAAAGAGATTTCAATCTAGCTAGAGGCCTAAAAGAAATTAACTTAATTGTCCAAGGACCTAATTGGCAAAACTTTAAGGTAAACTATTTTTCTTTTTTATATCAAAACAACATTTTCATATTTTTTAGGTTAATATCCTTTAAATCTGATTTTGAAAAGAAAATGTTTAAATTTTTTTCTATTGAAGATTTCATAAAAGGAGGTCTCCAAAAATCTTGATTTTCAAGAGTTCTTAGAAATAAGCCTCAATTGCACTATATATTCTTGGAAAAAAATCACATTAGAAATTCTTTAAAAAAATTGTAGAATACATCTTGAAAAGTTGTAAATTGATTATATTATGTCCTTTAATTTTGAATTTTTTCACTATCCCATACCAAGATTTGGCAATGCAAAAATAGGATTAAAAGACTTCGATTCATTTCCAAGTTTCACCCTCTTTGTTAGCAAACATTGTCATCTTTCAATCTATATATAATAAAGGTATGTTTTTTCTTCTTCTAGTGATTCACATTAAGTCTAGCTTAATCCCTTAAGTTCCTTGAGTATGTTTTCCCCCACAACGCTTGAAAACTACCATTTCTAGAATAACTACCAAATTTTTGAAAAAAAACTTTTTTTGGCACATATAATCATAGGATCTTGTAGTATGTTGGCTTGAAAACACATGTTAAAAATTTAATAAATTTTCACCATAAAGATTACAAGATACAAGCATTCAAATTCAGTGAAATCATTTTTTGGGACCAACAAAAAACAAGGTAGCTACACTTCACAAGCTTACTTTTCTATGAAAAAATGTCCCAAATGGTAGTGCTTCTTTGGATTAGTTTTCCTAGACAAGTTGGATACATGTTGAAAATTTTTCAAATTATTTGGAATTGTATAATATGTACGAAAAAAATAGTAAGTAGGAAAAAATAGAAGATGATTCAAAACATAGGTGTAAATTGTTAAGAATTAAATTATGGAATTGAAAATTGTCAATTCTCAATGATTGTAATGTTATAAACAATCTACATCCTATGGTTTTATTTTTTTTTGAAAATATTGAAAATAGAGTTAAATAAACGACTTCAAAGTGTATTTTAGAATAGAATATCTATAAATATTCACCAACTAAAACTCTTCATAACTTTTGACTCATTGATCAAAATGAAATAGCTCAAAGCTTTCCACTTACATATAAATCTAGAAAACCAATTTCAAATATTTGTTTTTGAAGAAAGTTTTTTTTTTCGATGTGCCCAGATTATCCACCTGAGAAAAATAACAACATATTATGTAATAACTTTTGATTCTTATTTTCAAATGTCATGAAATTTAGTGTACATGACAGATATTCCTTATCCACACCTTCTATTAAAATTTAACCTCAAAAAATATGTAAATTTCTAGCCATAAGTACATGCCCAAAATTGTTGCATTGTTAAAAATAGTAGGTTGGTCCTTTAAACATTAACATCAATAGTGCTAGTTGATATGAGCCTTGAGCATGTATATAAGTAGACATCCTACAACCATTGAAGGTACTTATATATAAACACCTATAATATAAATATTTATAACATAGATACCTTACAATCATAAGAAAAATTTACAATATAGATACCTATTATTTTATAGGTGTATAGTCTTCTGGACTCATATGCTCATGCTCACATAATAACATTCCTCAACTACTACTTTATAGTTTAGTGTTTCCCAACCTCTTCTTTTCTATATCTACTTTAACCATCCTTATTTGGTGGTCCATCCAACCTAACATTTTCTTCTTTTACTTCACTAGTGGCCAAGAACTCAGGTTCATTGCTAGTCTCGAGAAGAAGATTAAATAGCCTTAGCTTGCAAAACCCTTCCTTCATATCTTCAATTAAACTTTAGTTCATTCCAGACATTCCAGAAAAAATATTCCACTTGTGGAAGGGAGCAAATGTTGTGATGAGTTAGTTGTGTGCTGGCAGATGTCTTGGCCTGCAAGACGCTAAATCTGTCCCACGAAGGGTGAAAATATAGGATTTTTTACCCCCATGGAAAATGCTGAAATTTTTTTATTTTTCACAAATTTTTTTTTGCAAATTTTGAATTCATATTTGCAATCATGACCCCAAATTAGCTAGGAGAGGTCTTGAACATGTCTTAAATACAGCTCAAAATAGGGGTTTTTTATTTACTCTTATCCCTAATGAACCGCTTCTAAGTTACCCTGCTCTTGGCCTTGCGTTGGAAATTTGGAATCACTTTGAAAGTACTCCATTGTAATGCATTAGCGTTCATAGAACTGGCTAAATTTTGCTCCATTGCTACTAAAAAATTTTAGTAGCTAAATCTCTATAGGAAAAAATCCTCAAAAAAATTAGATTTTAGTCAAGATTTCAACAACCAATAGAATTTGATAGCCAGTTTGTTACTTCCTCCACATTGGAATTAGCATCTTTGTAGTTAGTTTTGGGTTTTAGTACCCTCCAATCATCCTTTACAACTTGCAAAATCCTTTCTTTTCTAATTTTTAAAAATTCCACTCACTCTCAAGATAGCCAAAGTTGCTGCTTGTTGGTCCTGGAGGTAGCAAATTGCACTAAATTCCCTAAACTAGGTAGCATATTGCACTAAATTCTATAAACTAGTTCTAGGATCACTGTAATCTATTTAACTTTGTTTTGAAGAAACTTTCAAGTGAGCATGTGCCTTTAACCCCGAAATTCCCATTGTCCCCTCGAGGGACAAATCAAATTTCGGACAAGTTCCTATGATCTCAATTTTTAGTGAATTGTTTTGAAACTTTTCCATAAGATAGAAAAACTGATTATCTACATGGGATTATTATATTTATTTCAATTGGTGCCTAAGAGCAAAAGTTATACCACAAAAAGCCTGAAATTGAACTTGGCAGGTAGCACAAAAAAATTGCAAAAAATCAAAATAAATTTAAATTTTTTTTCCCTTGAAATGTTTTCTCTTTGTCTACATGTGAAGCTTTGATTTGTTCTATTTGGACTAATAATGAGAAAGTTAAAGACAATTTTGTTTTTTGAGCAATTTCAGCATCTTTTTGAAAAAATAACTTGTAGGATTAATTTCTCAATGCAATTTTCACAATTTTTCACAATCTTTTTTTGAAAATGTTGTGTTCAATTGCTAAGACAATCTCACCATTGGGATTATTGTCTTTCAATCCCATCTTGGAGTTATTAATGATTTAGTTTTTTTTCCAATCTTGGATCTACTTCTACTTAGTATTTTTTTAAAGAATGAAAATCAAGTGTTTAAAAGAAAAAAAAAAAAATTCCTAGACTTTCAACTCAATTCTTCAACATAAATTTTTTTTAATTCAAAGTCTATAGTACAAAAAAAATTAACAATTGGCGGTCAAAGTCATCTAAAATTGCAGGCCACTGTTCAAATTTTTTTTTTTTTCAACTTTGAAAGCTAATATCTTCCAATCTATACGTTCAAACTTAATGAAATTTTTAGCATGTGAGCTAAGACAAGTAAAGTACAAGATCCTACAGTTAGATTCTTAAAAAATGATTTTTTTTGTATTCTTGGATGAACGCAACAAAAACGGTAGTTTTGAGTGGTTTTTGACAGAAAAATGGCCTTAGGAATTTAGGGGTTAAGCAAGGGATCATGTGACTTGACTTGAGTGGGGTCTTGGCATTGAGAAGGGGGACTATGCATTAGAGAAAATTTGAGGGCACTAACAAACCATTTTTGTTTTTGTTCCTGTCATTGTTCCCCGCAATGAAGGGTATGGCCAGCTATTAGAAAAGAAAACTTTAAAAAAAAAATTATTATTATTAAAATGCAAAAAAAAAAATTGAAAAAAAAGTTAATCTTTTGGGGGGAATGACATGGCACTCTCTTAATCACGTCAGACTGCACTGCTGGCTACGTCCACAACGTTATCAGGGCTAGGGAACTCATAATCTTCTTTTGGCCTCAAATCTTCTGACTGTTGATGGCTCAAATTCATCCTTGGCTTTAGACCCTTTTTTATTCATTTTAAAATGCAAAAACAGTCAGCCTCACAAAAAGGTTCATGGCGTCATTGGAAGCTATGTTGCTTTGCCTGCATATGATAACCGGGCAGTAACGTAAGGGGAGGGTTTTTAATTCACGTATGATCCTTAAGTTAATCCCTTGGGAGACCTGGCTTGGCTTGTGCTCACTGTGTGGGTGCATTATGAAATCATCAATGTTTTCAAAAGATTACGACTGTGGATGAAGTACATCCAATTTCATGGATGAAATACATCCAAGTAGGTTGTAAGAGCAATTTTTTGTGTATTCTTTAATGGTGGGATGAAATGGTGAGGAAATTGGATTGCTGAAATGGCAGCTTGTGGAATATACAATCCCACTAAAAAAAACACTTTCTAAATAGACTACTAGGTCTCCAAAACATCTTCAAAGAATAATTAACTACCATATACAAATCACTCTAAATGTTATAAGAAGATCGTCTTGATGAACCAACCTACATTTTCACCAACAATATAAACTCAATATATTACATGAAATTAAACACCCAACCTCCCTGTAGATGTCCTAGTTGGAATTAATTTTTGATTTTTTGGTGAATATTTTGAGTTTTTTGTTATGATTTTGTATGTTGATTTTCCAATTTGGGTGTTTTTGTGTACATTTTAACTGAATTGGAAGGGAGTTTTAGTATATTTTTTGGTCTGTAAACCAACTTGGAGTTTGAATGTTCAGTCTAGTTCATTAAAGTTGAATTGGAATCCTAATTGGGAAAGATGGAGAAGATCCAAGTTGGATGCGATGTATGTTGATGAGGAGATTTCCAAGTAGGTGGTTATTGACTGGGTTGCGGGAAAGAGTTCCTAATCGGTAGTTAGTGGAGAGTTGGTAGGTGGAAATTCCAATTAGGATGGTTGTAGTTGTCCAGTTAGGTTGCAGTTAGATAAGTGGGGTCAGTTATGTGTATTTTGGATTTGTGCGGTTCCAAATGGGTTGTTGGCAGTTCAATCATCCTCTCCGAATGGGTAACCATTTGGTTTGGGATTTCCTATTTGGGCTGATTTTGTGTTTATTTTTACTTACCCACTGTTGAAGGAGAGTCCAGTGCAAGTCCCAGCTAGAGTGTTGTATATGATTTTCTTATTTCTTTTGTATGAATGTTTGTGGTGAATGTTTGTGTGTCACGTTTGGAGATGAGTGTGCTAATTGGAAAATCTATCGTTAAGTAATTGGAGAGGAAGATTGTTTGTAGTCTAATTAGAGTTGGAAGTGGAATTATTTGAGTCCAAGTCGGAGAAGTATGGTTGTGCTGTGGGTGACAAGTTGTGTAGGAAGTTGAAGAGATTACCCGAGGAGATGAAAAGTAGATAAATTGGAGTGATGGAGTGGAAACCAGAGTAGTTTTAATTGGAAATTAGGATGTTAATGGTGATGAAGAGTAGTTGGGTGGAAGTTGAAGTAATTGGGATTATTAGAAATTAGAAGAAGATCGTATGATGGTTAGAAGGAGAAGTCCTAGTTGGAAATCAGAAGAATGGACTTATTAAATTAGAATCAATTTGGAAAGTTGAAAAATGGATAATTAAGTTGTTAAGCTCAAGTTGTAATAACGGTGATATTTTCACCAATTTGGCATAATATGAAGAGAATTATTTGTCAAATTGGTGTTCAGTGTGTGTAGGAGATTATTTTGTGTTACAAATCGGGAATGAAATTTGTGTAACACATGTGATTTATCTTGTCCAATTTGGAGTATTTTATTAAAACTGAAGTTTGATTAATTTCCAAGTCGGAAGTTGGTGTCATGATCTGTGGTGTTATTTTAGAATCCAAATTGAAGTAATTGATGAACCTGTTTGTAATGTCAATTTATTCCTATTAGGTGTTGATGATTGAAGGCAATGATATTTAATATTAATTTCCTAGTTGGTAAAGAAACTGATTAGTTGCATGATTTGAGAGAATGTGAGAAGAAGTGGAGGACTATGAAGTAAAAGTAGTAAATCCTAAGTAGGTGAGAAAAGATCTTGTTGAGCTGGTGGAAGCTGAAAAGACCAATTTGGAAGACAAGTGCTTTGCCAAGCTATGGTGTTGTTGAGCCGATTTGGAAAAGCTTGAAAATTTGAAGATCAAATATTAATTGGGAGCTACTATATTCCTTTGTATTTATTTAAGTGGAATGTCAAATTGTGTAATTAGACTACCTTGTGAGAATAACCTTGTGACAGAAGATTAAAGAATTTTATTTCTTTTATCTTATGTTGCAATGTCCTATTGGGATTAGCTTTGATTAAATTAGAAAAAATCCTATTTAAAAAACCTCCCTTAGAATGAACATAACTATTAGTTGGGTAGATCCAAATAGGTACCAATTTAATCTACACTCCCCTCAAAACCATCCTAAAAAAAGAATGCTAACTTCTATTGTTAATATGTTAAAAATCGTACATCCATCTTTAGTATCCTCTCAAAAGATGGTTCCCCCCCGGTTTGCATTAGTTGCCCCCTCCCTTTCTCTAAAAATTTACAAGCCGTTGATTCTTTTTAAAAAAAGAATCCTTACCCTTGAAATTGCCGTTGATTTTTCAAAAAATCACAAGCCGTTGATCTTATAAGATTTAATCTAAGCCATCTAAATATGAAATATAAAATGAATACCAGATACATACACAATACCAAATATGGATATGGGATGAATATTAAATATGGATACCAGATACAAATACGAGAGGAATTATCCCATATTGATTGTCACTATGTTGGATTCTAAAATTACAAGAGGAGGGAGGGGGAGGGGGGATTGCAAATGAAAATTTTAAAATCTTTAAAACTCCAAAATGTGAGTCACTTTTGGATGGATAGTGAGCACTATGAGTCACTATACAATTAAAAAAAGTGTAAGTACATGCTACATCCATGGAAATAAAATAGTAGACGCATTACCCATAGCCAAGAACCAAACTTATCAACTACATCACAAAGATTACAAATTTGCACATCCTTTCACCTTTCACTTACAAAGAGATGATTGTTCCTTTACACATATCACATCGCATAAAGGATTCATCAGATTTCTACAATCATACTTCAAAATGAAAGAAGATGACAACAATCTTGAAAATGGAAATAATAATAACAACGATGACAATAATAATAATAATAATAATAATAATAATCGTTCAATCATCTTTAGGGTTTAAAAAATTAAAACATTTCAAAAAATAAGTCAATAAACAACTATAAGTAGAAAAATTTGTAGTTGTGCGTCACATATGCTCAAACAAATAGAAACTTTAGCAAACAATACTTGTCCTTGCAGAATTATTCACTAGTGACACCCATCTCTATAGATGAATTAACCCCTAAAGGACCAAATTACATTTTTTGGCAACATAGAAATTTTGGGTAGGTACATGTGACTAGAGATTTCCATGTTGTTGGCCCTAATTTTGAGAGAAGATGTAGATGAGGAATATCTTTCATGTGCACTAAATTTCTAGGCATTTGGAAATATGAGTCAAAAGTTATAGTCTAATAGGTAGTTTGTTTCTCAACTTGGGCAGTCCAGGCAAATTTTTTTCAAAAATCCAAATTTGAAATTGGCTTCTTAGATTTATATATACATTAAAAGCTTTGAATCATTCCATTTTGATCAATGATTCAAAAGTTATGAGGTGTTTTAGTTTGTGGGTACTAATGGATTCTCTACCCTAAAATAAACTTTGAAGTCTTTTATTGAACTCAATTTTCAATATTTTTGGAAAAAAATAAAAACATTCGGTGAAATCTTTTTATTACAACATTACAACCATTGGTATTAGCATTTTTCAATTTCATAAAATAAATTGTTGATAATTAAGTATTTTGAACCATTCTCTACATCTTTCAACTTACTATTTTTTCCTATATGTTGTACAATTTCAAATGATCTAAAAAATTTCAAGCATGTAGCCAACATGCCTCAAAGAGTGAATCCAAAGAGTTGCAATCATTTTGAACATTTTTTCATACAAATGTGACCTTGTGAAGTTCAGCTGCCCGCTTTTTTGCAAGGACAAAAAAATGTTTTTTGTCACTTCAAATGCTAATATCTTGCAATCTACACAGTGAAAATTTCTGAAATTTTTACCACGTCTTTTCAAACCAATGTACTACAAGAGCTTATAGTTACGTGTGTCCAAAAATGTTTTTTTTTCTAAATTTTGAAACTTGTATAAGAAATGGCAGTTTTGGAGCATTTTTGGCGAAAACATAGTCAAGGAACTATAGGGGTTAAGAGCTATTCTTTGATCCCTATGCTATGTCCTCATAGCATCTTTTGTCCTTATATAGCAGTCTTTTTTCCATATAATATATGCTAACTTTTCAACAAATGTTCTAGTCAAACTTCCTCTCATAGAACTAGCTTTTGTCATGCAAAGCCTCTTTCATTTTGTCTAAGTTAAAAATGTTATCATCACTTATAGTATTGTGGTCCTATGTCATTAGACAAATTTAGTATAAAAAACCTTACAAATGACCCTTGATACCAATGCAATATCCCTATTCAAATATCCCTTTTAGAAGTTACTATGAAGAAAAAAGTAGGTTTTTACATTGCAAAAAATTACTTGGTTAAAGGAGGTTGAAAAGATATCTAAATGTCATTTAGGATGTCTTTATTTAGAAGTCACTTCAACTAGTATGTTGAAACAATATTTGAAGTGATGTCATTTCAACATCAAATCACTATATTGATTTCAGTTTCATAAAATCAATCTATTGTGATGGTTTGGGTCTCCAAAATCAACCTAGAGCATAAATTGATCATCTAGTATATAGATTGTAGTTCTTCAAATCTACCAATAAAATATATTTTAGATTTGTAAAATTTGTGAAATCTACAAATCCTTGTATACTATAGATTCATAGATTCTTACAACACACCTTTCTTTTAAAACAAAATGATGCATGATTCTACAACATTGCCTATTTGCACTATTTACTTCTCCAACCCATCTTCTCTAATCTTTTCTAAAATCATTATATGACATGGAAGTTGTCTTGTCCTATTTGCACACCTTAGAAATATGCAATGTATATACCAAAATGTGATTTTAAAACAAGATTATAAGAAGATATGGGGAAAATGTCAATGGGCTTAATTTTCCATCTTTTAAAAGAAAGGCAATACATTTTCAATACATTCTCAACTCAAAGATATAAAATCAATAGTTCTCCTAATTTCAAAAGGCTCTCATCTTTCAATCCCATCTAGTATTTAGTTTACTTATTTGGAATTCTTTAATTTTTTCTAATTTTATTCCCCAAAATAACTCCACTTTATTGAAACTCAATATATTCTCCAAGTCTTTGGCTTCACTCAGCTCATGTAGCATGTAGCCATCTTTTTTTATTTCAAGCTTTTTTCCAATTTGACATGCTCAACATTCAATAATCCTCCAATTTGGTGACTTTTTGGGGTCAACCATACACTTCTTTGATTTCAAGAATTTCCTTTTGGATATCTCGAAGTGTATATTCCATATTATGTTCTACCTCCTAAAAACTCTAACTTCTTTGAAATTTGGAAATTCAAATCTATGATATAGATAAGTTGGGGCTTCATATTTAGTAAAAGACCTTCCAATTAGATTATTTCTTGGCTCTCTCTTAAGACTTTTTCTATAATTTATTACTCACCAATCAACATATATGCTTTGAATTGGATATAATTAGACTAAACTAATAAAAGTTTCATTATGATTGTAACATATTTAAATTGATTTCTAGCTGGCATACATATCTACAAATACTATCTTTTTAATCCAATCAACACCTTCAACCATCACCAACTTAGGGTAGCTATTTACAAACTCCAAATTGGTACTTGTACTTGTATAATATTTACTACTCTTTAATCTCATGCATATATTAGTATTCCAAACTTTCATGAATGAACATGAATGAACAACTTTGGATTGGCAAACTAGTTTCAATTACAACAACACCATGATTTGTAAATAGACCCACATCACAAATATGGATGAACTAAATTCCAACTCAAAAATGACATACAACAATAGAACAACCAATACTGAATACAATTCAACTTTGAACTTGGTATGCATATACAAAACCTTGAAAAATAACTCTAATGTGCATGGAATTACATAATCAAATCTAAAATAGGCAATTATACCTACTTATATTAATTGAAAAAAAAATCATCCAACTAGGGTTCGATTCTCATGCTCTTTAAATAGTGGATGATTTTACAATTTAAAAAAAAAGGGTCTTCACCTTTTTTGCCCAATTGGATAAACTAACAACTTTGTAACCACATGAATTACCAAATTAGTAAGATCTACTCCCATTAGGAAGTCATTTGTTGGCTTGGTTTCATCCATAACCTTGATTAGGACCGCAATACTATTCCTAGGTGGTAGAGTTGCAATATTAACCATCCAAATTGGAAATAAAAATGGCAATCCAATTAATGAATCTTTTAAATAAAAATATAAAATGAATCTATTCATTTGTCTAATTCAAAATATTTCTATTTCATGGTAACACAAAATTGCATCATTAAACTATTTATTCTATTAAATTCAATTAATGGATAGGCATCCAAGGCACTAGTCAAGGAATAAATAAAAGATATTAAATTCAATAACAATATTTTGTTGAATAGTTTTTTGGAGAAACAACCAATCCTTGTCCTTTTTTTGCTCCTTGATAAACCCTCGATTGATCTTGTTGTTGTTGCTCGTTCCAAGGTCAATCATTATATGTTTGTTTCGAAAGAAAAACATGACTGTGCATGGATTATAGAGCTTGTACATAACATTGAAATCCTTCACTTCTTTGATATCTACAAGATATATTGTGGCAAAATTCTTGACTACATTTGCAATGGAGGCAAGTACTTTGTCTATCACCATGCATGTGCTATCACCGTTTGAACCAAACCAAATAATGACAACTTGCTTTGTATCTTCATCGGCAATTGTGTTATCAACATCTTTAGGAGTATGAAGATGTTTTAGAAGATATGACATTTTGTAAACTAAAACTACAAATAGAAAGTAATGATATAAGAATTGTAGTATATAAAAGATACAAAGAAATTTGTGGGCCTATTTTTTGAAAATATATAATTGTAGTTGGCATAATTGACAGTCTCACATACAATATGTTTTTCATTATACAAATATATATATAAACTTTGAACATGACTTTTATTTTATTTCTCTTACTTTAGATGCTTAAGATTAAGATGTAAAAAATAAAAATAGATGAAAAATTAGTATGAAATTAGCTCATTAAAAGCTAAATTAAAAAATTAAAAACCATGTGGCATTAGAAAAGCCTCCTCTAGTTCATTTGATTTTCATTTTTTTATTTATTATTCCCTCTATTGTTGAAATTCTTATGTTAAATATGGATATTGAATTTCTTATAATTATTAAAGATTAACTTCATTTGAAAAATAGTTTAGTCAACCAAATTCCAATCTCTCATATTTTTCATAATGTTGCCACACAAGGCTTTGCTTCCTTTGCAGGCAAGGACTTAATCCTAAATAAAAAAGAGACTATATTTTAGTGTTGTCAAAGCTTTGAAGATTAATAAGAATTTACGGATTTATAGTTATAATAATTTATTTTTTAGAAAAAATAATTCTTCAATTTTGTTTTCATCAATAAATATTTGATTTTGAAAATGAATGTTTAATATCATTTTTCCATTCGAGTTTTTGCATCAAGGTGTCTATAGAAAAATTTGTTTTTTCTACTCTCTTAAAATTTAAAAGTTTTCTAAGATGGGCCTAAAATATATTGTTTAAAAAAAAAGTCATGTTGTAAATTCTTTAAAAAAAATGTAGAGCAAATTTTGAAATGCCATAAATTGATTATTGTTCCATTAATTCTTTTTAGATTCTATTAAGCATTCACATGTATATTCTTTGTTAGCACTAAAAATAAATTCATAAGACATGCTTTTTTATTACCAAAAGAATTTTTTGGATCCCAAAGACTAGGATTTGAGAAAACTATAGTGTCAAAACTATTAGTGTACTCAATCTCATGTGGGAGCAAGTATAGCAATATGTCAATCACTATGGTATTGTTGTGAGAGTCTATGTTGATGCTTCTTAATTAGGTTTGTGAGAGACCTATCTTCGTTACACATCTCAAATCTATTATCTCCGTAAAAGAGTATTTCATATATCTTATGATTTGTTTCTATTACTTCTCAATCCTATAGGGGCTATATTGGAAATATGATTCCAATGACAATCCAAAAGTGTCTTTTTACATAGTGGAGAAAATGAATGAACCTTTTGCCATAGATGGAACCTACACGCTAGTGTTCATTGAGTTTCTAAAATGGTGACTTTTCAACCCCAAATCCATTGAACCCCAGTCAAGTAAACAAGCAATCTACTTAATATTGTTTTTTTATGATTTCTTAATATGAACCAAGAATTATTTCAAATGTTTAAAATCCAAATAGCATTTGTACTTGAACAAAAACATTTTTTTTTTCAAACTTGCCCAACAAAGTTAATTTTGTAGAATTTTGGATCTTCTTACATGAGATTATTTAAACTAAAAGTAGTTTTTCTTTTTTACAATTGCACATTAAATCATACAAGTTACATATGTACCCAATTTCAAAAGTAGATGAGGAATTTAGTAAAGGATGCAAATATTACTCAAATTACATGGGCAACATTAGTTAGTTTCTTTCTCCGCATCCAATTCAATTTTTTTTACATTCACAACACAATACAATCACCAACCAATGACAATGCCATAAATTAATTGCTTGTTCACAACTCCAATGCAATAACAAAACAAGGCTAACTACTTTACAGCTATCAATCATAGACAACAGTTGTGGCTAATTGAAAAGTTACGGAGTAGAGCAATCCTATCGTATAAAGTACTCCATATATTCAAGTGCAACCAACAAGGCCTATTGACTTCTCTAAATCCTCCAGCTAACTAAAAGTAGGAATACCCAAATGTCCCACTGACCTTAAACCGCTGTCTATATTATGTGTACATCTCCAAAGTGAGTTCTATACCTTCATAGAAGAAATTATTTTAGAATCAAACTTTGTTCCTTAATAACTTTTGCAAACAATATCCAAATGCCACATTCTTTGGTGTGTTGAAACCTCCTTTCACTTGCCAACAGGAACATATGGAAATCTGACCAGTCTAATAATAGAAAATAGGCTCAGTAGCAAAAAGTGGCAGTTTGGGGAGTACCTGCCTTAGCTGCATTGGTGAAGAGCCGTCGCTTGGTCCATTTGTTTCTGAGCTAGGGAGAGAGGGAGTTGCAGCTGGTGAAGAAGCCGAAGGAGTTGTAGTTGTAGATGATTGATTCTCTGTCTGCCGGACATGCTTCTTCGGTTGTGTCTGAGGCTTTTCCTGCTGTTGCTGAGGAGTCCCTTCCCTTGCTAGCTAGTGACGAGGTGAATTTCCCTACTTTTGCCAAGATAATTAAACCCAATTGATCATCAATAACTTATCTCAATTGCAGTTTGTTGAGTGTTGCAAGACGTCCCTGCTGATCCTGTTCGTTGCAAAATAAATGCAAGGTAGAATAAGCAATTTAAAATATACTAATACTATGAAAGGGCAATTGGTGACTGCATCGATCACAACCAGCCACGAGCTACTCAAGTGCCAAGCAGTGTGAAAAAATGTAGACTGAGTCTATCCCCATTCCATTCCCCTAGCAATTCAAAAGATGAGCAAGAGTTTCATGGTTAAATCAGCAGATAATCCCAGTGCCATATTGCTATATATGAGGGACATGGTTTAGGATTCAAGTACTTGATCAAATGAGTACATAAGGTGGGTACTTCCAAAACCGCCACTTTTTGCTACTAAGCCTATTTTCTATTCTTAGATTGGTCAAATTGTCATATGTTCTTGTTGGCAAGTGCAAGGAGGTTCCAACACACCAGAGAACATGACATGTGGATATTGTATGCAAAAGTTATTAAGGAACAAAGTTTGATTTTAAAAGCGTTTCTTCCACATAGGTACAAAATTGACTTTGGAGATGGCAGTTCAAGGTCAGTGGCACATTTGGGTATTTCTACCTCATATACTCGCAGCAAGAGAGGAATGTTCCAGATGTTGGGAATGTTGACATTCAATGCGAGCAGCCTACGCACCCAACCCATTTACCAACCATTAAATTGATTCAGAAAGTGTCTTGTACAATTTCTATTTCAAACCCAAATTAACCCAAATTCCTTAATCTTTTATAATGTATGGGATGATAGCAATCAATTACCAGTAGTAGCACTTAGCAAAGAATGGAAACCAACAACTGAGAACAGACAAAATCGTGTATATTGAACTAATCAATACCTTGTCAGAAGAGCATGACCATCATCGAATTGGTCAGCACGGAAAGGGAGTCAAACTAGAGGAACACTATCTACTAGTCTTGACAACACTGAATCACACATACATACTCTCACAAGTATTACAGATGATGGATGAGAAGATGAAAAGATCAAGGAAGTTCAACACTTACTGGAACATGGCAAAATTGTGAGTCAGAGCTTTTCCTTAGTATCCTACTCCAAAGGCTGCATAATAGTTGGCAAAACTGCAAAAATAGATAGAAGGGACACAAGAAGAAGATCTGACATTTTCAGAGGAGGTCAGCTACATAAACCTGACCAGTCATGCACGATTCACAGCTTAGGTAAGTAGCTTAGGCAATCCACATACTATTGAATTTCTAGTACTAACCCCACGAATTCAGAATGTACACCTGGTTTAGGTAACCATCAAGGTGTTGTACAGAATTGAATAACAAAGGTCATGAGCAAAGTACCAAAATGAAAAATGGTGCACATAATTCGTTTTCATTCACTTCTAAAGCAAAAAATCTTTGATTATTTGAACCACAATTGTCCACACTTATTCAAAAGCTGAAGTGTGAGCTCTGGTAAGCTAGCAAATCAGGAGTAAGACCCAGCGCCCGAAGTTCCCAAACTCTGTGTTGTGTTGTGTTAGTTTTCTGTAAAAAACATGGAAACATACGCAAGATTACTGCTCGCGCCCCCCCCCCCTCCCCTAAAAATGGGAACCAAGCTCACATGAACCAAGCAGAAAATACTATCACAAGAGGGCACGTGAATAACCACTGATAGCTATTATGAGAAGAAAGGGATCTGGACAATATATGCTTACATATATCGTCAAAATAGATTCTTCCCAAAGAAGAGAAACACAATTTTATAAAAAAATATCATTACCAACTTGGAACTGGAATTGTCGAAGAACACAGTGACAAGGTCCATATTGCTATGATCTGAAGTTCCCGATTGAAAAAAGCACCCTAACTTACTATCTGAATTAAGCTGTGTCTATTTGTGTCTGTTTGTGACTTTCTAAGTCAGATTGGATCCCTGGATGGATTGCTTAGCTCTGATCACTAGTAATATAATTATGTCTGATCATCCCGGTTCAATAATCTCCCCAGTCTTGACTTGTAATAAGTACGTGCTGACCATGAGATCAGAGAAAACACGGTGCATTGACCATTCATGATCTGGGCAGAGTTGAAAGACTCCATCAGCAAATCCAGGATGAAGAGATATGCCCATTAGTATCCAGTATCCAGAACTAGAATTATTGTAACCTAGTTCCAAAGCCGTAGCTAACAATGGAGCTCTTCTGTCTTCTTGAAGCGGAAGACCACATATGAGGCAATTATCCCTTGGCTTCCCTAAATTCATGAGAAGCAGGGCGTGCACCAATTGGTTGGGCAAATGGAGGTCTTGAGCAATGGCTTCGTTGATTGCCTTCTTAGTAAAATCAACTGTAATCTTCTTCACATCCATTACTAGTCTTTTTAACACTAGAAGAAAAACATGTCTAGTACAATTGACTATTATGCAACTATCATACAACTAGTTTCCTCTTTATTAACACCAAATTTAATGTAAATTGTTTTATGTTGTTGTTTTACAATATTCATACATTGTTTAGTCGCAAAGTAGTCATTCTATAGTTGCAAAAAATGACTAGGAAACAACTAGTATCCTATGCAACTATCATGCAACTAAAAAATGATTAGTTGTTTCTTAGTTGCACATTAGTTCTACACGAGTTGTTTCTTAGTTGCTTTCAAAGTTCATTCCCATTTGTCTTATATCGATTGTCCCATATCAATTGTAAAGAGTATCATTAGATTGAATATGTAAAACTCGTAAGTTCTAGTCTTAGACAATAAATTCTTGTGATAGAATTCTTAAAAATCTACAATTTGGTAGAAATAAAAAAAGGAACTAGAATTTAAGAAAATTTTAAATCTAAAAATTAAAGTTTTGAAATCTAGGAAGAAGGTAGATATAAAATTCTAAAATCTAGAAAGAAAGTAGATATAAAATTTTTAAACCTACAAATCATTGGGATTATATTTTAAAATCTATAAATCTGCAAGTTGCAAACAAGTTGCACACAAAGATGAAGTTCTTTGCATGGTGTCAGATGACAACAAAACTTCACTAAAAAAAACTTGTGTTTAAATTGACAAATTTTTTTAAACATCTAATATAACAAGCCATG
Source organism: Pseudoscleropodium purum (assembly GCA_963969395.1). Taxonomy (NCBI): domain Eukaryota; kingdom Viridiplantae; phylum Streptophyta; class Bryopsida; order Hypnales; family Brachytheciaceae; genus Pseudoscleropodium; species Pseudoscleropodium purum. Next base: position 18,934,099 of record OZ017803.1, read on the forward strand.
TTTTTATGTCAACAATTCCGTCCATAGTAACATGAAGATGTTATGATGGACGTAATTGTTGACATAAAACATGGCTTGTTATATTAGATGTTTAAAAAAATCTGTCAACTTAGACATGCGAAAATTCAAAAAAACACATGTTCCTTTTACAGTTAGCCTGTTGGGGTTACGCAATGTAACCTAGCATTTCACTTGCATTGAAATGAACACAGTTAATCTGCTGGGGTTATGCAATGTAACCTAGCATTTCACTTCCATTGAAATTGACATAGTTAGTTTGTTGGGGTTACGCAATGTAACCCAGCATTTCATTTGCATTGAAATGAACACAGTTAATCTGTTGGGGTTACGCAATGTAACCCAGCATTTCACTCCCACTAAAATGGACATAGTTAGTCTGTTGGGGTTACACAATGTAACCCAGCATTTCACTCCCACTGAAATGGACATAGTTAGTCTGTTGGGGTTATACAATGTAACCCAGCATTTCATTTGCATTGAAATGAACACAGTTAATTTGTTGGGGTTACGCAATGTAACCCAGCATTTCACTTGCATTGAAATGAACACAGTTAATCTGCTGGGGTTATGCAATGTAACCCAGCATTTCACTTCCATTGAAATTGACATAGTTAGTCTGTTGGGGTTACGCAATGTAACCCAGCATTTCATTTGCATTGAAATGAACACAGTTAATCTGTTGGGGTTACGCAATGTAACCCAGCATTTCACTCCCACTAAAATGGACATAGTTAGTCTGTTGGGGTTACGCAATGTAACCCAGCATTTCATTTGCATTGAAATGAACACAGTTAATCTGTTGGGGTTACGCAATGTAACCCAGCATTTCACTCCCACTAAAATGGACATAGTTAATCTGTTGGGGTTATACAATGTAACCTAGCATTTCATTTGCATTGAAATGAACACAGTTAATTTGTTGGGGTTACGCAATGTAACCCAGCATTTCACTTGCATTGAAATGAACACAGTTAATCTACTGGGGTTATGCAATGTAACCCAACATTTCACTCCCATTGAAATGAACACAGTTAGTCTGCTGGGGTTACACAATGTAACCCAACATTTCACTTGCAAGCCGTGTTTTTATGTCAACAATTCTGTCCACCGTAACATGAAGATGTTATGATGGACGTAATTGTTGACATAAAAACATGGCTTGTTATATTAGATGTTTAAAACAATCTGTCAACTTAGACATGCAAAAATTCAAAGAAACACATGTTCCTTTTAGTGCTTGCAACTAGTTTGCAATTAATGCAACTTGTTTACTGCAACTACAAATTTTACAATATTACCTAGTTGCAAACATCCTATGCAACTACAAAACGAGTTGCGTATTGAAGTTGCAAAACCCCTCATTTTCTTCTATTGTAAAAAGTCACCGTCCTTTTGTTGAATGATGCTACAACGGTTCAAGCCCATGGGGAAACTTTGTAACCACCTTCTAAAAAGCTCCAGCAACTTGTACAATACCTGTAACCCTATGGGCGTCCATTGAATGGCCAGTTTGAGAGATGCAGGTCTTGGATGTCGGTGAAGTACTAAAAGTTCCATGGAGCTTTCGGGAAGAATCTCCAACACCGCAGCAGTTTCACTTGACTCATGACTTGGCTCATCGTTTTGCTGAAACTGGAGAATTGCCATCATGAGCTCGCCCTGTCACATTGACATCCGCCCAGTAAGGCCTACCGTTACGTGCATCAATCGAAAACTGCCTTGCAGAAACAGAAACATCAAAAAACGAACTCACTCCTACTATTACTTTTCTTGTAGATTTTGTAGTAAATTTTACATCAAGTGCATCAGAAATGGTGTCAAGATGCTTGAGCTAACTAGGAGCAATGCAACTGCAGTAGGAGATAGATAGATGGAGCTTGTCAAAAGGCGTGGGAGGCTGATATCCTAGCACCTCAATCTCAACGGTTAGTTTCGAGCACCCAGTCCAAAGTCTATTTAAACCCCCTTTCCAATGCAACTAGCTGGAGTTTCCAAACCAACTCCAGGCATGCAGTGGGTGTTAAGACTTCTAGCTTAGATGGAGATGTGAGGATCATCCGTGCAGGTGGAGTTTATTTTGATGGGGGAATGTTTATGTCTCTGCCTGTTGATTATCGGGACTATTTTGTATGTAACTTGGATGATGCTTTTGGTTGTGTTTTGGAGGCATGCGTTGACTGACGGACGGATCAGTGTTTTCTGTTTTGGGGCATTCGATCGGGTGGTGTATGTCGGCACTGTGCATTCTGAATTCCTTGAGTCTTGGAACTGATTTCGTATTTGCACGACTGCAGTATTGTCTTGCACCCCAAAATGGCATCACACCCTGCACGAGCATGAATTTCGACTACACATAGAGTTATATCAAGTATATTAAATAGCCCAATGTTGTTTACCGCCACCCCCACCAATGTCCCTGCTGTTTCAATGTTCATTTAATTCGATCTACAATTGGTTTTGGTGTGCACTGGTACTAATGTAGGGTTCAAATGCATTGACACTTGGACACTTGCTTGAAATCTGAAGATTTAGAACTAATTACAACAATTTCTGATTACTTCTTATATGATGAGGCCTTGACAGAGTCTTCCAACAAGATTTTCAACATAAATAAATCGACTTGTGCTTTTCAGGAACGTTCAGACAATCAACATCATAGAGAATGATAATCCTGTGCAAGATATATAGGGAAGTCTCCATGTAGTGTACTAAAATTCCCTTCCATGGTACATAAAACTCCAAAAACTGAGTGGAAAGGTTGAAATTTTATGTACTTTAGTCCAAATGTTTCCACCCTCTGTAAGTGTACGATATCACTGTCCAGGCCGTCCTGAGATAAAATGGAAACACTTATGACACGATTAACCATGAAAGGAGAAGGTGGTCGTTGTCATCAACTGTGCAATTCTGCTATGACTTGATGAAAATATCCCTTTTTCTATCCTATGACAACTCTAAAAGGCCTTCACCATACACTCAGTCTTTGGCTAGTTAACATTTTTTTAGTTAACTCTCATTGATTCACATCAATCAACAAGACTGATTATATTCATAAAACTTACGATGTCCGTAAGAGATCCTTGTTAGTCGTACTCTCTTGGAGTTTATAAGAGGATGGTTGAACGTCTGATTTAACACATATGAAGGGCAAAATGACAAGGGGAGTGTTGGAATGAGAAGGTTGTTAACGCTTTGTAGTGTATTTGAAATCTGCATTGTGCAATTTAGAAGCGAGTAGAATTTCAAGCAACACTTGAATGTGTTGTATAAGCATATTGGGCAACACTTGTCTGAGGTGAACTGTATCATCATGTGCCTTTGAAGGTCGACTTTTGATGTAAAGAATAGACCCGGCCAATCCTTCCTCTTACAATGATGTCCATATTTGGTAAAATTGGCCTTCAATTGGCCTTCAATTGGCGTAATTCTGGGGAGACAGATGGAAGGCCGCAGTACAGTCCGATGTTCAAGAGCTATGAACGATTTAGTGGCAACTTCATAACTGCCGTCAACAAACCAAGTACTAGCTAGCCTTTCCGTTTCCTTGTCAGTCTTGATTTCTGATTTCTTTGATTCTTTTATTTCAATGTAACTCAGTGATCAATGACTTTCAAACTTGGATCTTGTTCATTTGCTTATGGATTCGCACGATACACACCCTTTTGGTTTTAATGTTATGGGGGATCCGTAGTCACAATACATATTTTGCGCTTTCGAAGGCCAACACCTTGAACACTATATCTATGTCAGTCCTCTTGTTTGCACACCTGTCAAAAGGATTGAGCCAGTCAGTATTGATACCAGAATTGATTTTTTTCTGACTAACAATGTGATTGTCATAGTCTTCACAAATTAATTAGACTGCTAATATATATTGCATGTATCCTGGCTTGCGTGCGCACAGCTTTCACTCCAGAGGGTGACCCTATAGGTGCTGCTGGAATAACGCTCAACCTGGATTTAATGGGCAATTTGACGAATTTAGTCAAAAATGCCTTGCTCAGTAGCGTCACAGAATACAGTGCTCCTACAAAGCCAATCATACTCACTGCTGCAAATTGCACCGTAGTGGTAAGCGATCATCTCAAAAACCTTGCTGTCCAAATTGGTGAGCCACATTGATGATTCTTTTTGGTTGGTTTCTCGCTCTTGCATCAGCACGAGTTATGTCTTGAGTAAGGGCTCCATTATCAATTGGGTTCATTAAATTGCCAAACGTTTAACATTGCTAGAATATTTAACACCTGGAAAGAGGGGCGTAATGAAGGTGAAAAAGCTGGATTTCGTCTGTTCTTATATATTGCATTGTGTTGCCACTTCCAAACTGAATCCAAGTCCGTAACTGTATCCATAAAATATTCCGTAACGTCTTCGATGGAACTACATTATGAAGCATGTTACCGTACCAAACCTCTTGTAGAATTTTTTGTTGCTCTGCTAGTTAAAGAGACAAACCTCTCAATCATAGCGTAGCTTCTTGGTTCCTGTCATAGCACTTGCAGCTTCTATGGTGATCGATAACTTGGTTGTTTTCTGATTTCAGAAGGAAACAACCCCACCCTGTGAAGCGAACAGCGCATATTACGCAACGAATGGAGGTGTCTGTGCGAAAACAGACTTGACAAGCACCATGCAAAACCTGGCTTGTTGCGGAGCATCTGGAAAGTCCGCCTCAAAGGGTTTGATTATTGGGCTCAGTGTGATAGGGCCACTTGCATACCTACTAGTGGCTTTGGGAGTGGGTTGTTATCTGTTTATAAGGAGAAAGAGAAAGAGAGCGCAACTCGCATCTGCGAAGCCCGTGTTCCCTGGAGACCTTGAGCCTCCAACTCCAGAAGAGCCTCGGTCTCCAGTTCGACACTCTGCAAAGAGCCCACCAGCAACACGTAACCAACTCGACTGTGATTGTGTCACTACTGTACTGTACTGCGAACCCCGTTGCTTTGCTTTCCATTCCCTGAAATAGCTTCCCTGCAATAGCGACAAAACGTGGGGTGAGTGAAAAACTGAAAGTCACAAAGGACTAAACGTGGGGCCAACTTCGTTTACTTACTCACATGAGATATTTCCATTGAGAAGCGACACATGTCTGAATCTACGGAATGAAAAACGACGAACTTCGCTCTGGTGTGTGTAATATCAGGGTGTGTTTTGGGCGGTAAAATAGTGCCAGATTGCACCAGAAAGAAAAATAATAATTTGGCTAAAAAAATGATGACAAATTGTGAACTTTTTTTCTCAGAAAACTATACCATAAGAAACTAACTACACTTGGATGAAATCACTAGATTGTGGATGAAAATAGGATTATGAATGACATATGTTCTAATGTGATTTTTTCTAACCTATATATAAATGAATGTTGAAATTTGGAGCACCACTTTAGCATTCTACATTGCCACTTTGTCACTTCATAAAAAATGAAATAGAAAAGCCGTGGTGTGCATCTGTTTACTTGATGGTGTTTCATCCACAAGCAAAATGGTTCATTCATAATTACATGATATTTGCCCAAGAATGCAAGAGTTACATGAATTTTTATCTAGGGACAGAGTTGGTTTATGCCATGTAACCTAATCGACTTGTTGCTTCTTGGTAGCTTGAAGGTTACCTAGTCCAAAAGCTCAAAATCCACTAGCAACACAAAGGATAGGATTGTTGGGGTTGTGATGGGATTTGTTCTTGTTGTGTTGATGGTAGTTTTTGGAATGTGTTGTTGTTGGTTTTCTAAGAGGAGATTTCAATTCAAACCTAGTTTGGAGGAAAAGGATTATCTTGAGCCTAGCTCACTTGCAACATAGAAAGAAAAAGAGTCTATTTGTGTAGGATACCAAGTTGGTCTCTAAAAAATTGGTCCAAATAACACCTATGATACCCATTTGCAACCTTGGGACAGAGACCATCAATGCAATAGAAAATTGTGTGAGATAAGAAAAATAAGGTCAATCTAATTTATTGAAGAAAAAATTTATACTTTTGTTAAATCTACTATAGCATTGGTAATATGTGATTTAGGTGATTATATATAAAATAGGATAGTCAAAAAATCTTACATTATTTTGTACATTAGAAGAACAATAGGATGCCAAACATTAGATCCTTCTAAAAGTTCTCAGTAGATTCAGTTTATTAGCTAATGGTTTGGAAAGGTGGTTGTAATCGTTGTCTTGAATTCAAATTAAGCGCGTTGGGATTGGTGGGAATTGAAACACTTTTGGATTCATGCTCATGTGGCGGGAATGTGTTGGCTCTGTAAATTTCTAATGGCTATAGGATTAACTACTAGTACACATTGCAAATCTCCCACTTTTGAAACGTGAGCACTTCTTCCAACTTCAAATCGTTGTTTGCATCAATGCCTTGTCTCTGTCATCAAGGTTTCTTTGAGCATCTTCTATTCTATTAGGATTTAGCCATTTAGTTTGTAATTTGGGAAGCATTGTTCTTTGCTTGTGTTAGTTTGTATGTGGTTTACGGATTGTATTTGTCATTTTAGATTTGTCTTTGTATTCAAGGTGCTTAGCTGCCTACAATATTCTCCTTCATGGCTCTTTGGATTTACAGTACAATAGTGTCCAAAAGAGGTGACAAGATTTTGGTTTGACAAAACTTCGTCGGAGATTCATTGAAGCCTACACTTCTACTATTGTTTGGGGTTAGGGTTATGGTAAGTGCAATGTAGATTTCCATGGTTGTCTTCATCGTTGGTGAATTGAACTTTATATATAAATGTTGTTGTAGTAAGGGTAAGGAATTGTGTGTGGGGATATACATGCAATATTCTTATATTGTAGAAAGACTTTGTCAGAGGCACAATGGAGTGGACAATATTCATCTTGGTACAAGAAAAATTTCAATCACTACTGCTACTTGAGTGGATTGAAGAAGGCAAATACAATCTCTTAAGTTGGTTTGAAGAATGCCACTTTTTCTTTGACATAAATTGGTGGTTGCAACTACCTTTTCTTGATGACAAATGGTGAATTACCCCATTTGGTGATCTTACAATTGAAGGCTTATGGAGACTTAATTGGCTTTCAAAAGAGGATGGACATAGACTATTGGCCTCCATCCAACACCAAGTTTGTGGATTATTCCTCAATCTTATGTTGGTGCTTCTTGAAGGTCACTTTCTCAATTTGGTGTTTCTCCTTGTGTTTTTGCAACTGTTTGTAGTGTTTACCATGATAGTGCTAAGACTAATGTTGTTAGACATCTACATCTTGTTATTTTATCCTAATTTTTTTTGGTTTTAGCATACTACTTATTCAAAGGTGCAAACAATGAATGATAAAAAACATTGAACTTGTAAATTTTAGATATGAGGATGGATTGGAATTACTTATACTTATATTTGTGAACACAAGCTATATATTAAATTTTTGTATATTTCTCTATCTTTTGTTTCAATGTACTCTTATTCCTCACAATTGACACTATTGGTTTATTTTAGCCAAAATTAAAAGAAAAAACACAATGTCCATGAAAAATCCACTTAAAATATAAATTTTGAAATAATCTTCTATTGAATAATATACCAATACTACCCTATGTAGGTGGGATTTCTCCGAGGTTGTAACAAAGCCAAAGCTACTATACCAATACTATGCTATGTAGGTGGGATTTTGCTCTAGCCAAGGTTATTACAAATTTTGGCAATATTTAGATTGTGTTATTCATAAACATTCATTTCCTTTTTTAGAACAATAAAAAAAATCTATCATACAATAAAAAAAAGCATTGACCATATGCATAAAGAAATAAACTAATATATTCAGTAACTTACCACATTATGCCATCAAATGAAAGTTGAGAAGAAAAAGATTTTTAACTTACCTTGAGTTTGTGATTGGTAAGAGAAGTTCTTGTATACATGTAGGGTGGTAGCTCGAGGTAGAATAGTCTTTATAGAATATGGAAATTTGAATGGGTAGGTACTCAACTACTCATAGTTAGGTCGAATTGAAGTAGAAATTGTATTTAAAGTAAAATTTCAAACCTCATTTAGGCATAGTAGAATAATTTTTCTCATAAAATTTGAACTAAAAAAAGTTGGTAAATCAAGATAAATTTTATCTTCAAAAAATCCGTTTGAGATTTAAAGCCTCCAATTAAAAGTTATGGACAAATTTCAGAGAGGATGCTTGAAAGTGTCAAAAACTTTTTCTTTCCAACTACTCCTTGAAAATTGTCCATAACTTTTGATTGGAGGCTTTAAATCTCAAACAGATTTTTTGAAGATAAAATTTATCTTGATTTACCAACTTTTTTTAGTTCAAATTTTTGCGAGAAAAGTTATTCTACTATGCCTAAATGAGGTCTAAAGTTTTACTTTAAACACAATTTCTACTTAATTTGATTTAACTATGAGCGGTTGAGTTCATTGAATATTTTAATGCTTTGGATTCATGATTTATAATAGTAATAGTATTAAATAGTTTTTATTAAAAAATGAAATAATGTTTCATGAATTTTTATAGTTTCTACTTTAAAAGGATTTTTTCATACTTTAATGTATTTTGTAGTTCTAAAATGTACAGAAAAAATATGGGGCCAAAAAATTAGTTTCTCTAACCATTTAAAAAAAAAATAAGGTGTTGAAAAATACATACTCATAGCTTTTTATCTACACATAGGGAGGAGAAAAAAAATGGAAAGAACTAAATACCCCCATTAAATACCCCATTATTGCATGTAGTTACCAAATGTAAGAGGGTGTGAACCCTCGAGTTTGCAACACAACATACTTCGCAATACCTTGGACGATCTTAATTAAGCCTAAATCACCTTTGAACAAAGTTTACTTCAATCTATGGGCAAATCTCTATTGTATCCATGGTTGTCATAACGAGTGAGTTAGGGTCATCGGACAAGACGGACGGACGGGCCAGGGTTGACAGGACGGGCTAGGGTTGACAGGATGGTCGGACGTCCGGACGCGGACGCTGACATTCGCGGTTTAGTCTGCCCTGTCCGCCTGTCCCCCCGTCTTCCCCGATACCTGTCCGCCTCGGTACGGCCATCCGCCCCAGTACGGCCGTCCACCCGGTTACGGCCGTCCAATCGACATGCGGACTGATCTAATCTGTATGATCAAGGCATCTGCCTTGGGCTATCCGCCCCGTTCGTCTGCCCTGCCCGTCCGCCCCGCCCCACCTGTCCGCCTTCCAACCGCGGAAGGGACGCTGCGTCCTCTAGCATCCGTGAGAACGGACGTCCGGACGTCTAGGTTACGGACGCCTTTTTCGGGCGGACGTAGAGATTCGTCAACCCTGGGACAGGCAAACCGGACTGGACGGATAGACAGTCCGGACGGCTTTAATTTTGTAACTTGTGCAATTTTGCAGAATGACACGTCACCTCAAAATGCGCCCTGACAATCTCGTCCGCGCCCAGCATGTTCCTTAATCCACATGGCATCCACATGGCCTATTTTTCCGTTATCAGAAAGTCAACTATGTGTTGACTGTATCGAACGAGCGGGACCTTTAACAAACGGGCGAACCGGATGTCTGTCCACTATGACAACCATGATTGTGTCTAACAAAATTGAAAAGATTGACATCTGAAAAATATACAAAAATCTAAACAAAACATGCCTTGTTTTTAGAGCGACATTTACAGAAATACAGCTTGAGAAGTTGGAGAAAGAACACCTCATAGTAGCCACATTAGTGCCATGTAGGTGGGCAGTGTTATGTATTTATTTATTGCACCTGACTTGGCAATGACATACTGACATGGCTAGTGACAAGGAAATGGAAGTTTCTAATGTTCTATCCCAAAAAGTGACGTGGAAATTCCACAACCCTTTGTGCAATGCTTTGTGCATGCTCCTAGTGACATAATATGTGCCATGATACTATTTTCAATGACATATTTTCTAATTGAGTAGTTGTTGTTCAAAATGTTAGAGAATCATATGTCATGTTTATTTATAAGTTTGGGATGTGAATAATAACATATCATTGCGTGCGGTAGCAAGGATGGTTGATGTCAAAATTGATATCACACACCTAAAATCCATGTTATTGGATTGCAATGGCTATGAATTTTGCGCATCCATTGCATGCCCTCTATGGTACGACATATAATGCATGATTCACAACGATGCTTTACATGTCAATGTTTACATCATCTTGTTCATTATATTGTGCATGTCATGTAGTATTAAACATGTGACAAACCATGTATGATGAGAGTGATTGATGTGTTGTCTTCTTTGACGATTCAATTGTTGAATGTATTGTACAAGATGGGATGACCATAGACAAAGGAGCTTCTTTGAAAGCATATGCATTGATAGAAATAAGCATCCTATAGAATGTTAGACTTCACATGATAGAGTGCATGATATATTGTAGTAGACTTGCATATTCAATTGTGTGGATATTGTACTGTACATCATGTGGGACTACACTACTACAAATGCACAACCAAAACAACAAAAATTCAACTGATTTATGTTATTTAGGACAATAGAATGACCATTTTGTAATTTTTTGTAAAAATCAACAAAATGGCAAATTCTTTCTATCAATTTGGATAGTGCAATGACCAAATCAACAAGTTTTTGTTGAATTTGAAATCTTTTAAGAATACTTTTGGAATCTTTAGAATCTTTTTGGAATCTTTTTGAAATATTTGAGAATCTAAGTATAATGATCTAAAAAAAATTAATCATGTAAAATTCAGTCTTTTTTCAATTCAGCAGACTTTGAGTCCATTCTCGCATAGTAAAATAAAAAAATTTTAAGAACTTAGAACTGAGAAAAGTTGTAAATTCAAGCTACCTTTCACTTCCAAAAATCCGTTTGTCATTTTGATCCTCCAATCAAAAGTTATAGACAAAAATCAGAGAGGGGTAGTTAGGAACATTTATTTTGATATTTTCAAACATCCTCTCTGATTTTTGTTCATAACTTTTTAATGCAGACTCAAAATCACAAAAAGATTTTTGTAGGTCAAAATTAGTTTGAATTTACAACTCTTATTAGTTCCAAGTTTTTTGAAAAAATGTATTCTACTATGACTAAATGACCTCTGAAGTTCACTAAAAATACAAAACACATGAAAAAACAATGAAAAAACTAAATATATAAAATTTTAGTTCTTGTGTGGTTACTTATGTGTTTAGGTGGTTTAGTGGTTGGAACCTCGGACCTTCAAACATGAGGTCCAAGGTTCGAATCCCCTTGGAGGCACTTGCTTGCGTGGCGGGCGGCCTAGGTGGCTATTTAGGCAGAAAAAAATTAGTTTTAATGGGCATCATCCAAAAAAAATTTAATTTAAAAAATAATAATTTAAAATTTAACTTAATTTAATTTTTTTGATTTGTCCAAAACAATAGAAATAATCAACAAATTTCAGTTTGATTTTGTCCAAAACAACACCTCTAAAATGGCTGAATCATTCAATAGATTTGAGTTGAAATTTTGTTGTTTTGGTCATGAATTTTCTAGTAGTGATAGGACTGATACAATGTAACAAATGTTTGAGTGCACGTGAACATCAAAATATGAAAATGTACAAGTGTAGGTTTCAATAGACACAATACATTCTATGGCATCTTCTTGTAGACATGCCAGAACACGCCAATTGTTTGTAGAGTTCTTCCCATGTTTAATTTCAACTAGATGTTTACATTGAGACATTGAGCAACATACCATTCTACAGAGATACCTATGGCACTACATAGATAGAGCCTATATTGAAGACATCGACGTGAATATAGTTGTGGTGATGTAGTGAAAGTGACATTAGTCCATGGTCATTCCTATTTGAAAGATCCTCTATTATTGTTAATAACAATTGCAAAGTAAATACAATTGGTGGTGTGGAGAGAAACTATTACCTTTAATTTTGAGGCATGAAAAATGGGTACTCTTGTACTGTTATATTTGTACACAAGGATGTTAAAGAATATTTAAATTAACTTTTGCATTCAATGTTCATGAGTACCACAAGTACATGAATTCAAGACTTTGCTAAAAATGGCATCTTCCAACATTAACATCAAAATTAAAGACCTTTGATATAATCATACCTCATACTTGAGGTTTGCAGTTGAGGAAGACTTTCAACACCATTTCTTTTTAAAACACTCAATTGATAAAGGCGTCTAAAGATTGGATAATCATCCTTCAAATGAATATGAATAGGCTTGATTTTATATCCCTCCAATCCCTCCAATCTAAAGGCAAAACAAGTACGATATGAGCAAATAAAAGCTTGTACCCTCCATATTTCAATACCAATAAGATTTGGTTCTAAATCCAATGGCCAATTATTAAACTCCGTAGTTCCCTTTTCAACCAATAGGGCACCATTGCATGCTGGCACAACTTGTAATTACTAATCTATGGAAGGTACAGTCTCCATGCCCCCAACCTCTTCACTTGAAGTAAAAAAAAAAGACTTCCTCACCACAGTTTGTATGAGAGTTTGAGGTGTCTATAGGAAACAAAGGATCTTGCAAATACACCTTTGAAAACATTTCTTGGGCATCTACTTTTTCAAAATCTTGAGCCAAAACATCAATAATACATTGAGCCCATAGTTCTTTCATTGTATATTGTTTTCGGTGGATAATGATTTGAACTCCTCAACCTTAGTGAGTTTGGGCTCCATTGTCCCCTAACTATTGCTTTCTATCTTGAAAGTAAACAAATGGTCACCATGATGTTGTTGAATAGCAAGACATGTGCTAATAACCCACACTAGAGTGTTGAGATCCATAGCTTGGCCTAAAAAAACTCGTCATTGACCTTCTTTGAAATCATGAATAGTAGTGGTACTAGTCAAAAAGCCCAAGGTATGTTCTCACTCATCTACAATAGATTCTTCATGAATTTGGAATGTACTATTCCAAACCATGTTAGGACCATGTGCTTAGAATGTCACAAAAACAGAAAGGCAACTCATGGTGCCCCCACCTTATTTACACAAGCTAAAAAAGATTCATCATCCTTGGAAACATTCAAAGGAATATGATGATCATCCAAAGTATCAACTACCTTGTGTCCTATAGACCTCTTGATTCTTGAAAGGGATGCTATGAACATATAAGATGTAGTTAGGTTTATCCAAATTTAACGTGGGTGATGAGCATAAGAATTCAAAGTTGCAACATCCACAAAGGTTAGAAGGCCTAGAAATTGGTGAATATAGTGTCTATCTTCATGAACCTTTGGCCTTGTATCACATAATGGCTGCACATTCTCAAAAATATATTCTAGTAGAGTAGACTTGTGGGTATACTACCATTGTATAAGGTAGAGTAAGTCTACAAATAGATTAGATTGAGTATCATCAAGACTTCTACTCACTCCAACACCTGAATGCCTTTGACAAAGCCAACCATCTATAAGTAAATCGATATGGCCCAACCTTCTCAAATCCTCATTACTAATGAAAGTCACACCTTAAGGAAGTTTGCCAAAACAACCATAAATTGTAGAAGGAGATAATTGCTCTGAATACAAGGCCAACAATCATTGGATATGATGACAGGCTGCCCATTTGGGTCTAACCCTATTATCCTCATGAATGTAGCACTTAACCTTGAGTTTGGCCTCCAAAACAACTATCAAACTGGTGTCAATGCCTTCAAATAGTTCCATGAAGATAATACTATCTGCTAGTGGATGCCAACAAATAGGTTGGGCAAAAAGACATGAAGAAGAGATAAATGATTCTTTTATTGGATTCCATGAAGTCACAATATGTTGGCATTGCCAAAACAATTTAATACATGTATTCCATGGAGGAATAGGGTCCTTGTAATGTTTGCCAAGAACTTCAAAGGAAGATGGATTAGATAATGCCATAAAGCTAGATATAAATGTCATAGTTTCTTGTGTAAACACTAATCTACATGGTTAATGTGATACCAATACACTACAAAGGAAATAGTTGTCAAGGTCTTCAAGCTATAGTATACATTTGATTTTTACATCATTGATATCTTATTGTTTGGTTTCCATGAAATTTGTAAACCAATTGCCCACCTTCTATAAAAAATAACAAAAGCTCAAAAGACAAAATGGAAGAAAAGTAGTTGAAAAATACTATTGTGAGTATATAATTTTGTGAACTGAGTTTGATAAATTATATCATAATGTTGGAATTGAAAAAATTTAATACATCTTCAATAGGCCTGTTATTGAAATACACCAATGACATTGGAAGGGTGGAGACCACAAGTGAATTTAAAATTGGGGCTTCAATGAAACCATTACGTGTCTTTGTGTCTTTATAGCCTTGTCACATTTATAGGTTGGGTCGGCACTTTGAAATTTTTTGAAGAAACCACAAAAATTCTCAATACACCCAAGATTTGTTGATAGTAATTCCTTCCAACTATGAAGGTTGTTACTTCATGGATCCATCAACTATGCATTGATTGATGACAAAATCTAACTTTGAACTCCTTGAAACAACATGCATTGGATAAAAAGAATTAGCATTCTACACTAAAGACCTTATACACCACTTAAATCTAAATGAAAAAATATACACAACTATGTTTCTACTCCAAGTTTCACATCCACAATATAAAAAAGCAAGTCATATTAACCCTAAAAAAATGAAACCTATGACCAAATTATTGTATCAAAAATGATTTGATTTATAAACAAATAGGTGTACTTTTCATCTCTATAATAATCTTGAAAATCATCCATCAACCATTTTTGGTTGTTGTATCATTACACAATTAATTTCTAAAGGATCAACATGTTAAGAGGTCCAAAACTACTTCAAAATACTCATCTCCAAAGTAAGGTCGAAATCTTCAATAATATTTATATTTCAACAAATCCAATTGTAGGATCCTTTGGTTAATTTGTTCATGTACATTGTTCCAAATTTTAGAATGAATATCCCCACCAATTACAAATTCAATGTATTTACACTTCAAAATGTAGACTTTTCTAGCCTTTCCCAAAGGCCAAGTTTTGTCTTTCAATATTTTTAGAAAAAAACATGTATGTTCTACAACTTGTGTATTTTAGTGAATTTGCTGTAAAATGGGTTGAAAAAACATAAAAAGTTTTAACCAAAAATACTTTCATATTCATCTTTAAGAAAATTGTAAAGTGGATGTCACATTTAACTACTTTTGGACTTTTGAAAGTCCAAAATTAATAATGGTCATTAGGAAAAAAAAAATGGTCATTGGGAGATAATACAAAACATCAAGAGATTTATACAAACATCAAGAGATCTCCTAATGTTTTTTTCAAGATCTCTATTGATGTCTAGTCCATAATTTATCAAATAGTCCAAAAGTGGTTAAATGAAGCATGTAGAAGGTAGTAGTGAATGAAAGAAATAACTAATATACCAATAAATTTTACAAGAAATAAATTTTTTTTAATCCTAGTATTGAGGATGTTCTAAAAAATTACTATCCTTCATTTTTATCTTAATCTGATGATTTTTTTAATGGAGAACAAAAGACAACTTTATATATTCTTTTCTACCTTCATTGTTTGCAAAATAAAACTTCTAATAACTTTTAATTTATTATGTAGAATTAAATGGCTCAAATATTTTTTTAATAGATATCAATCTATAAAATTCCAAAATCATAATTAATATTTTTAAGAGTATTTTTTGTTGCCCGGTTTGACATTGAAATCAAAAAAATCCTTCTAACTTTTGCAATATTTATCAAAATGACATGATACAAAGCTTTACACATAGATTGTAAATGAAAAGCATCCATCCTAAAAAATTCATACAAAAATTCAAATTATGAAGTCAATAGAGATTGCTTTAGTTTTCAAAAAGCCCAAAGTAGGCTCCTTGGTCCTTTTGGAGTTAAATACACTCAAACCTCTTTAATAGGACCCTCTCTTCCAGGGCTTCTTTTTTTGGCAAAATTTCACTAGATTGTCAAAAATCTGACCTCTCTAGCTTCATCCCTCCAAAAACTAGCCTCTATAGTGAAGCCAGCAAGGAGAACATTGTTCCAAAAGAAAAGCCCTACTTTCTTCAATGACATTTTAGAAAACCATCAATGCACACCACTACAATATTGACTATAAACACTTGTCACACAATTAGATTAACATTGAAATACTATAGCCTATGACTGTGTGGTCCAACATAAAAGTCTTCTACCTTGAATGCTTCATTTTGCTATTGAAAAATGAATGGATTTTTTATTCTTTATTTTTCAAAGATTAATCCAAATGCTATCTATATGAGAACAAATTCAGAATTTTTGTGAAAATTTGAAAATATTATGAATTTTTGAAGAATTATTTTTTAACTCGTATATTAAATACAAAATAAGCTAAAAATATCTTGAAAATTCTCCATCAATGCATATTACAATGTAAAACATTATAGTGTATTGTAAACCAAATTTCCATATCATTCTATAATTTGAAACCTAGTATAATGAGATTATAGGCCCAAAGTTCAAAATGACTCTTAAATATATAATTATAGAAATTTTATAAAATTTCAAATTGGAGTAGAAAGTAGAAATAAACTTTATTTCCTTAATTGGGCTCATTTTAAAGGCAAATTCATTATAAGAGCCAAGGAGGTAGGCATTGGCAAAGACACTCTAGAAATGCATCTGTTGTGATCCAAAGATTTAGTATATTATTCTCTAGAAAATTCTATAGTTTCTCAATGAGGACTTTCTACCATCAAGTGATGCATACACACTTAAAGAACTCCATAAACAAAAATGGATGAAAATCATACAATTTTTAGTTTGATCAAAGTCTATTTGACCAACTTTCTTGGTGCATAGGCATTTCAAGGTTAAGTGATTGTC
This sequence comes from Pseudoscleropodium purum, assembly GCA_963969395.1. NCBI lineage: Eukaryota > Viridiplantae > Streptophyta > Bryopsida > Hypnales > Brachytheciaceae > Pseudoscleropodium > Pseudoscleropodium purum. The sequence continues at coordinate 18,950,918 of OZ017803.1, forward strand.
TTTCAAGCAATCAAATTAACTATGCAACGACATCATAAACTATTTAGGTTTGATACATGGTCAAACAATCTCTTTTCATACTAAAGAATATTTGATTTTCATCCAATATTTTGCACACAACGTTACCTATACTATATCCACATCATTGAATTAAGTTCAAGTCATATTACTTATTTTTTATTTTATATGACATAGTTTGTTGTATAACTTTTAGTTTTTTTCCTAAAAACTTGATTTTCACATTCAAAATGATTTCTTTAGCTTTCAAAGGAAATTATAAAATGAAGTTTTTAAAGAGCAATTTCTACTTTGCGTAATTTTTTTGAAAAATCCTTAAACATAACATTTTATTGAAGTTGGAAGTTGAATATCTATGTCCACTTTTTGAATATTACAAAAGTGTTATTTATACTAAAGCTTCTATAATATAAGATATTTATATTTATATTTTGAGCATGTTTTGTACTTGATATGAATTTTCTTCAATTTTTCTTCAAAAATTTGTGATAATTTGAGACTTTTCCAAAAAAATTTGAAAATTTTATGACGTATACTAAACATGTGATTTCATCTATGAAGATTAAAGATAAAGTATTTCATTTATAACTCGCAAAAAAATGGAGGATATTTAGTTGAGGGTTTTGAAGTTTGACTATACGGTCATGGGCTCCATCCTTTCAAAGTTTACCTTGGAAGGTCATTGTAGACATTAAGTGTCTAATAGATGACTTCACTTATGATTGTAGGATGAAAAAAAACATTTTTTCATCCAATATTTTTTTTTAAAGTTTTTTGAGTACATTGTCAAAGAATAGTATTGCAAATTCCGTTGTAATGGTATTATTGACTTTTTTAAAGAAGAAGGTGCTCAATCCATCAATCCCCCTCAGATTTAAACCATTTTTTTTTATTACTTATACTTAATGTGCATTTTAGCTATAAAACAACATTTTATTAACTTGAGTCCACCTAATGAAATAAAGTTTATTAAGTGCAATTTCTACTCCGATTAGAAATTTCTAAAATTCCATAAAATTCCATATTTTACAACAATGTGAACTTTGGGCCCATAAATATGGTTTGTTGGTTTTCTAATTTTTTTCAATTTATAACATGATGTTATACACTATAATATACATTTATAGTAAAAAATTTCAAATTTTGTAGTCCATTTTGTACTTCATATGAATTTTCTTCATTTTTTTCTTAAGAAATTCATTGAAATTTCTAATTTCTCCAAAAAAAATAAAAAAATTTGATGACTCATAGTAGACATATAACTTCAACTCTAATCCTTAAATGAAATTAAGGCTAAAAAAGGGCTAATAGATGACATGACTATTCACTATAGAAAAACAAAATACTCTTTTTATTTCAATAATCAAACCAATTTTGATGACTACTTTGGTCATGGGGCTTGTCCTAAAACAAAATTTATATTTATTTTTTAATTATAAAAAAAATTAAAAAAAATTCATTCATTTATATCTAATTTATAGCAAACAAAGTAATGGACAATGAAGCTTGAAATCAATGGTCATAGGCCCATCTACAGGATTAAGGAGGTAGTCAAACTAATCCCTACCTACCCAAGGCACCAAAATTTGGTGTTTGCAAAACTTTGAAGCTAAATAAAACCTAACCAAGTTGCTATTTTTAGTAGTTTCTATTTTTAAATTTTTCTTTTTAAAGTCTAGTTTTAATATCAAAAACCTGATCTTGAAAATAAATGATAATGATTTTTCTATTCAAGATTTTGTATAAGAACACCCATTGCAATCTTGACTTCTCATAGTGTTGAAAGCACATGGAAATGAGCCTCAAATACACTAGATCTTGAAGAAAAAATCACATTCAAAATACATTTCAAAAAATTGTAGACTAAATTTTAAAAAATCATAAACTAATTGGGGATATACATGTTAGGCCCTTTAACCTCATATTTTTTTGATCACCAACTTTTTAGATTTGACTTGTGAAAAGAAGATTGAAAGACTTCACATCACTTTTGCAATTTTAACACCCTTATGGTCAAACATTATAATCTTTCACTCCATAAGTGATATTGTTGTGCTTTCTTTTCCTATGAGATCTCTGACATGTCTAGTTTGAATTCATACGGTTACAATTCTAAAAAAATTGACACAACTTATCAAAATGTTGGCATTTTGTTCAATTTAGAGCAAATTCCAAGAAGCTCAAAACAGGCCTTGGATATTTAGGGGCTGGGTGTAACAGAATCTATTCCACCAGACTGGCCCCAACACATTGGGCCTTGCAAAGGACTGGATAGGGGTACTCCAATCCTGCTCCGGTGCATTACGCTACACGGCTACTATTCCCCGTTGAGCCACATTTCCCATGTCTTTGGGACCGTTCCAGTGATCATTGCAGAGCTTGCTCTTAGCTAGCAGAGAACTAGGAGCTTAACCGCTCAAGAACCCAGGCAGGCTTAGACAGGACGTTCCTTCAGAGGCTTTCTCCCCTTTCTCAAATAGACCTAAGTGCAAAAATGAAGTTCATATGGTTCATGAACCATACGCTCTACTACCAAACCTGGACCTGTCAACAACATTGTGAGAATGTTGTTATAGACTTGACAGGAAGTGCTAGCAAGATAGCTACAAGAATGGGGCCAAGCACGCTAGTCTTTTAACAGGTATCAGGCACTGATCTTTAAATGGAAACAGGGTTATCTACCATCACTTACAGTGCTCGAAAACCTCCCACCTTGAAATTGTAAAACAATTTCATATAGAATGATAGAAACAATTGACCTTATACCCAAAGTGATCTCGCCACAGACCTATACTGCACTTCCAATGAAAAGGCCACCCCCACGTGTGTTAAAATGCTTAATATGAGCTCACCAGTCTTAAGGAATAGCTCACCAGTCCACCAACGTAAACTGCGATGAAGCAGTGACAGTGCAGTGAAAACACAGCAGGTCCTAAACCCTAACTAGTTAAGACCAAGAACTAATAAGTCACATCGCCCTCAAATAAATAAAGACTAACTTGTGTCCTTGAACACATGCGACACTGACCTGAGCTAGATTTGCAGTCTTTGGAGGTAGGAAATCAAAACAAGTCAGGCAGGGACGTGAAATGCACAGTACAGCGGCAAAAAAAATTCCGACCGTAAGTGCTCCCAACATATATTACGAGTCTAAACAGCAGACTACGAAAATGCAGGACTTGCAGTCATTCAAAAAACGATGAAAGAGTGCAAAGACGACAACAGATGTGGAAGAGTTCGAGAATCTTGTTTAAGAACTGCATAGAAACCTTGCTAGAATTTAAACAGATGTGCTTGGATGATTCGTCCTGTTCAAAAGACTACATATTCTGGAGAACAGAGTTTATACCTCCTTACCCAAGCCTTATGAGATAGCTAAAAAGAATTGAGGATAAATGTTGATAAAATACCGGTAATGGAGCCATCATCAGAGGCATCATATAGTACAAGGAGGGAGCCATCTCTTCTTCTGCCGCTCTGCCGTGACAGCACTTGTCATAAGTTCCCCAAAGATAAAACGCCATCACTCTCATTTGCTTCAATAGGAAGCCCTTCTTCCGAATGAATACTACGCGTTTCCTCAATGAAGGCATCACAAAGGAGTCGTCGACGTCGACCTTCCAGAGTCAATTTTCAAGCCAATCCGTTTGTTGATCCCTCTCTCTCTCACCACCGATCTCGGCGTACGTATCTACATTAGGGCGGCTTCATCAAGCACTCGGCACCACGGCCAAAGAGTAATAAAAGCTTGAGATTGTTGACCGTCTCCTCCATTAGTGAAATGCGTCAAATCTAGACTTTCCAATTAACTTCCTACGCTTGGGCCCGCGATTTACTCTTTTCGAAGGAACCTGGTTTTTAAGCTTACTATTAACTACAGCCCCTGATTTAACCTCCTTTACTTCTTCTACTCTACTGGAATTCGACACAGGCAATATACCTCGTTTCACAAGAAGATCACGATGATATCCCTGGACAACAAAATTGCGGCGCTCACAGTCGAGGAACATGCTCACCCGGAACTGGCTCACCGAAGCCATTAACTTATCCCGGACAATCCCGAAACTGAGTTGGTCCCGCGACGTGAATCGGTCAACTTCATTAAACCAAAGACAAGACATCAAATTGGCAATCGGGGTGTGTTCCCGAATAATAACACATCCCTCCGGGACATCACTCGTAATCGGAAGTTTCGCACTAGAGTATGGCGTCAGCCCTTCTGCCTTATAAAAGTTCACTTGCCAGTCAATAGACTTATTACTATACTTCCCCGCAGCTTTATTGGCTCCCGCTTCCTCAAAGACATCAAACCTCTTATAATGTTGCGAGATAGCGAAAGTCTCGTTCGTCCGCCACAGAAAGCGCTCGAGAATTCGGTAGGGATCTTGCACCAGCTCCAGCTTCCCATCCACCCAAATTGAAAAGCGGACGAAAGGAAATAACCGGTGAAGCAGGAGCTTCGGAATTTTACCCGTTCTACGCGGATCTCGGTACGGCAGATTCCGCACAACGACGACGCGCCACAGCCCGACTTGTTTCGTGGTCTTGAAATTCACGTCGTAATCATCCAGATACGCTTCGGTTTCGACATCCACGAACATGAAAAAGCACACGGATTTCTTCGCCTCCTCGCTAATATTTTTCGGCTGCTGTAGCTGATCGTAATTCCCGAAAATAGCTGACGCGACAACCACGCCTTGGCAAGCATGCATGGCATTTCGATCGTCCTCGTCAAAATCGTACCCCGTGCCCATCCCCGGGGCCGGCCCTTTCACAAAACCACAATGCACCTCCATATCCTCCCGCACCTCATACGATCGCGCCCGCTCCTTCAAACTAGGGTAACCTCCGAACGCCGACCCGGTCGCGCTACCAGAAGGCCGCCGCGCCGCCTGATCGCCGCTCACAAACCGCAATCGCTTTACCACAGGCGAAACGTAACTCCCCGCAGCCGGAATCTGCGAGATCGCCAAATTCTCCGGCAAGTAACAAACAGGGCACGGCCGCGGCCCAGTCCGCTTCGGATCCTTCGGCGGAGGCGGAACACGGAAGCCTCTACACGGATGCGGCTCCAGAACCTCCACCCGCTCCACCACAGGCAACACCTTCACCGGCACAACTTTAACATCCAACACCTTACCATCTCGCAACAGATCCACACCTCCCTGAACACTTCCATCCAAAACCTCAACCCCGAGATGCACGTGCTCCCGAATCAGCTTCGCATTATTGATTATCATAATCAAAGACAACACCACAATCAGCAACGCAGACCAAACCCCTGCCGCTCGCCGTGTGCTCATCCCCGCATGAGGACTCCCCTTCTCCTTCACTTTCTCCTTCTCTTTCTCCTTCTCGTTCTCCTTGACGTTGCCCCATCCTCGCCGCGCGCCTCCGCTGCCTGAGCCTACCATCCACCACGACCAACGCTTGCTGCCCCCGCTCACCCCGCCATGGCTGCCGTAGCGGTCGCCACCGCGCCACTCTTCCCCGTTCATCCTCCTCTCTCATCAATCATTCACGCCCGCCTCAAAAAAATGCGCAGATACTGCTACCAAACTCGCATCCTGCGAGTCGTCACGACCTGCTGCTGCTTCTGCTGCTTCCGCATAGTTGTATGTATCAATGCTAAGCGCGACGATGGCGATCTGAAGTCGCGATGGGGAGCCATCGCCATAAGAACAATAAGCTTCCAAAGACCGTGTGCCAGAGAGTTTGGTGGAGTTGTTGTGTTTTGGCTGGAACGCGGACTGGGGGCGACTGATTGATAGAAGAAGAGTGAGTAGGAGAATGGGGATGGGTTTCATCCATTGGATGGATGATATCCACTCAGGTTGTTTTCATTCGTGACTCTCTGTTGATTGGGGGTTAAGTTTGGGTTGTGTGTTCGTTGGTGTTGGCCTTGGTCCACTCCTGTGGTCGCGGGGGGACTGATGAGTGGCAGTGGGGTGCGGATTACTTCACCAAGGTAGGAGGTCCATAATTAAAGTGCCCATTGAAGAGCTCAAACTGAATTTGGGGGAGGTGAAACTTCTTGAAATTTAATTTTCAGTGAATTTTTCTCAAAAGACAAGTGGAATTGGGATCTAACTCAAGTGATTTCACAATTTTTGGAGCTTTGTGGAATTACTTATGAATTTTTGAAGTTGAAATAGCATAGGGCTCTAAAATCGCCCAATTACTGAAATGTACATTGTTTGTACACTGCTGGTAAAACAAAAAAAGCAATATGTACAAATAGTATACTTTTGAGGACACAGTCAATTTTAAAATTTGGGCTCTTTAAGAACCTTTTACCACATAATAAAACCTCTCTAAAATAATATGGGCACTCTCTAAGATTTTCTAAAGTAACAACTTCTTTAAAATAATATGAGTATTCTCTATATTTTCTAAAGTAATAACTTCTCTAAGGTAATATTGATTGCCTCATCTTGGCTTGAGTTACATACAAACGTCATTAATGCAATGATCCTATCTAATGTAATATTCTCTTCTATGTAATACAATTAGCCCAATTCCAACCTTATTACTTTTGAGAGGTTCTACTATATTATGCCTGCAAATTCTAAGGGTCTTTTGGGTGGTCAAAAAGTCATTTTTCAATTTTTTTCATATTTTAGAATTGATGAATTTCATTCCATTTTTAGTGTGTCACTTCAATGTTGAGGTATATGCAACTATAACCATTACTAATTATTATTATTAAAATGTAATTTTTTTAAATGGATCTTATTGGCAAGTGAAAGAGGATTCCAACACACTCTCACATTTTGATTGTAAACACATTGTGTAATCAAAATCAATTTTTTGTGACACTTTTTATTCCAAATGTAGGTGTGGCACATTTTGGATTGTTGATTATGGGTGTACATACCTTATTTCTACATCATTGAGTTAAACTCAAGGTATATTTAGTTGTTGTTTCATTCATTTCAAGATAGCTATCAATACTATAAGCTTTTTTTCTAAAAAGTTTATTTTGACACTCAAATGTCTTTTTTTTCTTTTGAATAAAATTCACAACATGAAGGCTTCTAAAATGTAATTTTTATTCAATTTGAAAATTTTGAAAATTTTCTAAAAATGATAATTTTATTGAAGTTTGAAATTGAAGATCTAAAACGGCATTAAAATGTTCAAACCATTTCAATTCAAATAAAATTTTTAGATAAACACACCTTCCACTTTAATTTCAAGCAAATCAACTATTACACTTACAACAAGCTTAAAAGAAACTAAGATAGATTTGTAATTAACACATGCTTGGTCCTCCTCTAATAAACAACCATCAAATTTGGTAGGGAAAAATTCACCTCCACCCTACTATAGGAACTCCCTTAGTTATTGACTAAATTTCTTCCTTGGAAAATATGAGCCATCAATCTCGAAGTGGAAAATTAGACCCCCTTCCCTTGTTGTTGGTCTTGATATAGATATTCGTACCATATATATATGGATGGAATACACATTATAAACTAATTTGGATATAAAATACATTTGCCAATTCTACATGTCCCATATTAAATGCAATCAAAATTGCTTCCTAAAAAATGCGAATATGGGGTGGAGGTTGTAATTTAACAAGTACATTTAATGAATTGTGCTCATTAATTTATACAAAAATTTATTTTGAGTTCATTATGACAATTGCAATGAGCTCAAAAGAGATGATAACTATCTTTTCTACTTACTATATGTTGATATAGAGTAGCTAATGGACCAATTTCAAAATTTTCTATTTAGAATAGGGGGTAAGATTTCATTTTGTGTGTGTAATCAACTACATTATTTCTTTAAATTTAGTAGTAGAGGGTGATTTGAAGGGCTTGGTATAGAGAAGAAACATGTTGTATTGATTGGAGCTTCAAAGCAATGAAAGTATTTTGAATTACATATCATCTATTTTATTGTAATTCAAATGATTTACAAATGAGTTTACGTTGTATTTAAAGAGATCTTGACATCTATATCATAGAAAAAAATTGAGAATTGATTATAATATAAAGAATGGAAAGTACAAAATACACATCATGTGTGGAATTATCTTTCTATTTTATTCACTTGCACCATATTTTGATTTTTCACTCAACTATGATGCCTATAAGAGATTACAAAAAAATTAGATGAACCACTATAGTCCCTTCTGGTCATCAAAAATTCTTATCTCAATAGGACAATTTGTTAAAGATGTGGATTTTTGTATATGCAGAATATGTCATTCTACAACAATAAGGAAAATGTATGCTAATCCCTTTAGGGGCCATTCTTCAACATCCCCAAAATACATGTGCCTCCATCGAATTCAATTCTAGATTTCAAAATATCCATTTTTGATTTTTGATTTTTGATTGATCTAAAAGATCAAAGTGTGACAAGTTTAATCCTTGTTTCATTTTCAATTTTTTAGAAAAAGTAGGGAAATATTGCAATTGTAAACTTAATGTGTTGGAATCCAAATTATGCAATACCATACATTTTTTCTTCTTCTTTTATATTTAGAATTTTTTGAAACTTTACAGTAAAATTATTATTTTCCATACTACTTTTAATTCTTGCTAAAATATCAAATTATTCTAGGATATATTGTAATTGATATAATTTTCTTATAATATATCTAAAAAGTTAACATTACTGAAGATTTTAACCAAAATATTTTCAAAGAATTGAAATTTAAATAAAGGGAAAAATTTCACACATGAAGACATTAAATTTTGTCAATAACTCATATAAAGTCTAAAATTTGATTAAAAAGTGGTAATATGCCCTAAAGGTGGTTTGGATCTAGAAATTTTAATAATTATTTGAAAAATTTCCACACCATTCCTGATTGCTATATATTCCTTGACAAGATATTTCAAATTAACTGGAAATTATTGGTTATATTTAAAAATTCATTTTCATTATTTTTCAGAAAATTATAAAAAGAAAAATAATGTTCAAAATTCATTTATATTTTCTACATTCATTTGATAGACAACAATTGTATTGTGTAATAAATGAAAAAATAAGAGCTTGTATATGATATAACAAGTCAAATTGATCTGATATGAAGTAAAAAATATGGATTTTGGGTAGGCTTGGGGACAAAATGGATTTTCCATAGGCTCATGCAACCTCAAATTTTGACAAGATCATTTTAATTCTTTTGTGAAGATAGGAAAATACATTAGCTTTACGTGAATATAATTTTTTATTTTAATTTGTACCTAGAAGCAAAAATTATGCCACAATAAGATCATTTTTTAGTTCATCAAGTAGAAAAATCATACCATAAAAACTTGAAATAATTAAAAATTAATTAGTTATATTTTGTCTAAAAAACTTTGATTCATTCCATTTGGATTAATGATGTGAAAATTGAGGAGCTCCTTGTTTTGTGGACAACAACTACATCTTCTTGAATAAATAATGTATTGAATTTGTTTCTTAATTCAATTTTCAAAATTTTCATTAGAAAATAGTTTTGTAAGGTTCAGTTTGCTTGCTAGAACAATCTCACTACTAGAATTAGTGTCTTTCAATTCCATCTTAGAGCTTATAACAGTTTAGTTTGTTTTTTCTATCTTGTACCTACTTCTACATAATATTTCTCATGTAATTTGGTCAGCTAACTTCTTTTAAATGATACATTATAGGTAGTCAAAGTAAAAACATGTAGCTTTCCATTGTAATTCCTAGGGGGGATTATTCTAGCCTTTTTGGATTCTCATGTTGCTCTCTAAGTTCTCTAGATGGTTCCAATGGATATGCAAAAGCACCCCTTTGTATAGTGAAGTAAGGTGTACAACATGTATCCAACAATGTTAAGATTTTTAGCATATATCCAATTGAGCAATGGTAGGGGTGGAGGAATCATTTCACTAGTTAGGGAATAGAAATAATGAAGATTGTATTATTTTCTGTTAATTTTTCATCAAGTTTGGGATTAGTAGAAATCAAGAAAGTGTAAATTACAATCTAACATGTTCTTAATAGACAGACAAATCTATTTCTTAGAAGCACAAAACTAAAAGTTTGTCTTAGCAACTCTAGTAGGTGTCAATGTGTTATTGTTATACAATAATGAAGTTGCTAAACCACATCATATTTCTCACATTCATGAAAAAGAAGCCACTGTATCTTATGCAAATTGGACCCTAGTCAAATATAGGTTGTATTTTGTATGTATGAACCTTGGTATGAACCTTCTACCATGTACAGAAGCCACATGTGTAAGTCCATTGAATTCCTTAACCCCTAAATGACCAAGCTGGGTTTTTTGGCAGTATAGAAATTTTGGGCAAGTGCATGTGACTAGAGATTTCCATGTCTTTAACCCAAATTTTATTAGAAGATGTGGATGATGAATATCTTTCATGTGCATTAAATTTGAGTACATTTGAAAATACAAGTCAAAAGTTATGGCCTAATATGTAGTTTATTTCTTAACTCAAGCAATCCGAGTAGATCTAAAAAAATCATTTTTTAAAAATCTAAATTTGAAATTGTTTTTTTATATTTACATATACTTAGTAGAAAGCTTTCAATCATTCCATTTTGATCAATGAGTCAAAAGTTATGAGGTGTTTTAGTTTGTAGGCAATTATAGAATCTCTTCTCCAAAATAAACTTTGGTCTATTATTGAATTCAATTTTCAATATTTTTGGAAAAAAATAAAAATATTACATGAATATTTTTTATAACATTGTTACAAACATTGAGGTTGACATTTTTAAATTCCATACATAAATTGTTAACAATTTAGTATTTTGAATCTTTCTCTACATCTTTCTATTTACTGTTTTTTTCTATATGTTGTACAATTTCAAATGATCTAAAAATTTTCAAGCATATAGGCAATATGCCTTGAAGAATGAATCAAAAGAAGCACCACCATTTTGAACATTTTTCATACAAATGTGACCTTGTAAAGTGTAGCTGCCTGATTTTTGTAGGAACAAAAAAATGATTTTTATCACTTCAAATGCTAATATCTTGCAATCTACACAATGGAAATTTCTGAAATTTTTCCACATTTTTTCAAACCATTATATTACAAGATCCTATGCTTATATGTGTCTAAAAATGTTTTTTTCTAAAATTTAAAACTTGTACAAGAAATGGCAAGTTTTGGAGCATTTTTGTCAAAAATATAGTCTAAGAACTTAGGGGGGTGAATAGTCACTTTCTAGCCCAATTCCAGCCCTTTTATCTCTAATTTCTGAAATTTTGAGTCCCTATTGTACATTGGCTCAATGAAATAAAAACTATATAAGAATACAACAAAATAGAATTGGATCCAACAATAGAATTCTAAATTAAATTCCATAGTCCATAATGCCAACATCAACTTTCAAGGCAGATTTATCACCATTCCATAGGATAGTCAAAAAAGCAATATAACTCACAATGCAGACCTTCATTCTATATCCTTAGATTTGCAAAAAATACACATTCAAATATTTGTGATGAAATATTAAACTTAGTATTATGTACCATAATGCTCTCGAGCCTCCTAGCTTTTGAGCATTATAAAGTAGAGCCACCTATACCCAACTAGGCTCTAGTATCCAACCTATAGTGTGCATTTGTTTCCAACTAAGGTTGGAATAGATTTCAATCAAAACTTGGAGTGTGTGTTTTCCTCTTTTTCAAGATTGGAACTAATAAAGTCATGACACATGTCTCAAATTAGTGAGTAGGAAAGTAGGAAGTAGTGATGTGGGAATGTAGTTCTTGAATGATTAGAATTGCAAGACCGTAGACTTTGGCCATGGGTTCTACCTACTTTTTGCCTTCTAAAAAATATAATATTTTCAATTTTCAAGATAAAATTATAGAAAAATTGGAGTCCCTATATTCCTTATCTGTCTACAAAAGAAAAATATGCATCCCCTCATACTCCTTGTTGCATGTTGTTAATTGCTTAAATAATCGAATATGGGTGTTTCTACCTTAGTGGGCATGCCCAAATGCGCCACTGATCCTAAACTCTTGTTTTTACTCTATGAACATCTCCAAAATCAATTACGTATTGATATATAGAAGGAATGCTTTTAGAACCAAACTTTATTCCTTTGTAACTTTTGCATACATCATCCAAATGTTGCGTTCTCTATTGTGTTAGAACCTCCTTTCACATGCCAACAAGAAAATTTTTAAAATTTAACAGTGAGTTAATTTTAACTTTGAGTTCATTGTTCAATTAAAAAAAATTTAACACTTGGGCTTAGCCAACGTTCTTTGCAACGATGTTACACTACTTTTCTTTGGCATGTTTAGACCACTGTTCATTTGTATCCGCCAAATCTATATGGTTGTAGAACTAGCAAGGTTTACAAGTGTTGTTAATAAGAAAGAAATTTTGAATTATTCATTGTTCTTTGACAATGCAAGTTGTTGTTAAAAAATTTACAATCTTCTAATTTTGTTAATTCATGTGCACTAACAATGCTATTTCTTAATGCAAGGCAACATGGGCAATTATTTAACACTCTCAAAGAGAATTGTATGAATAACCTCTCTTGCTTCAGAAGCCATTCATTATCTATATCTAAAATTGAAAAGACAATCTCAATATATACATATGGGGTGGTAGGAAGTAGAATAAACAATGTGGGATATGTGAACTCAAAGTTAAGTTAAAAGCGAGAATAGAGTTTGAAGTAGAATTTAGACCTCATTTAGGCATAATAAAATGGCTTTTTTCAAAAAACTTTGAAGCTAAGAAAAATTGTTAAATCAAGTTATAATTCATCTCGAAAAATCCCTCTGATATTTCAAGTCTTCCATCAAAGTTTATAGACAAATTTTAAAGAGGTGTTGGAAGGGATATTTTCTTAGTTCAAAGTTTTTTGAAAAAAGTCATTATACTATGCCTAAATGAGGTATGAAATTCTACTTCAAGCATAATCCCTAAGCTTTGGCAATGAGTGGTCAAATTCTCTTTTTCAAATTATCCCATAGCCTTTGAAGATTCATAATGGACAATGGATTTCATTATGAAAATGATGTCTCCAACCTTCTATCCTCCAATTACCCTTGTGTTTTCCTTCAATTTGCTATCTAAATCTTGATGGAATGATGGGAGATGGTCCATGACATTCATATTAAAGTTCATTCTTTGTTCTTCATGATTTGTGAATGAGTATTTTACTCTTGAAAGGGAAAGGCAGCGTTTTTGAAGACTATTATGCCCTAGGTTTGAATGGTTGATAATTTCATATGACTGTAATTATGTTGAATGAATGCCAAACCACCTATGACCAAATATTTGCACCTTTCTACTTTTGTCAAAAGTGTTACAATTTTTTAGTCAATGTTACCAAACTTTAAGTGTGCACATACCTTAATATAGTAGTAATTAGGCATAATAATAATTAGTGCGGTTTGGGGGCTAGGGAGGATTAACCCCTCTATTGTCCCACCAGAGGGTAAATGTCAAAATTGCCCCCTATTTTGTGCTGCTTAAATTTTGAATGTCATTATGTCTCCTAGCTATTTGAAGGCCTTCGATTGCAAATATGAATTCAGAATTAGCAACTTTTATCATATGTGGCAAATAAACAATTTCAAGGTTTTCTACAATGGTAAAAGACGGGGCAGTAGAGGGGTCAATCTTTCCTGGCCGGTTTTGGGGGTACCTACCTTATCTAGTCCACAAGATGGGTCTGGTAACCTTACTGAATCTATAGTTTTGTACTGTAGATTCATGTGGATAGTACGATGAGGGTTTAGAAGTCCAGAATCCATCTGGGTAAGTAAATGACAATGGAACTGGATTCATTCCTGCAAACAAACAAATAAACAAAAAATAACAATACTAATTAAAATAAATAAAGAAATAAAAATAAAATCCCAGTTGAGGCGGTTACCAAATACCAACTATGGTTGCCATAAAATTTACAGTATTTTATAACACAGTTATCCTGCTCGGATGTCTAATTTAGGAACCTGTTAGTAACTTACTGACCTGGTGAGTCCAGGGTGGGTTTAGGGTTATATCCCCTATCACCGCGTCAATATCCCACATGTTGCTAGTCATAGTCAAGGTCCGCACCTGAACCCTAAACCCAAACTTTGGTCGAGAGTCCATCATGAGGCCATTGCCACGTAGGAGCTTGAGTTTCCATGTAAACACTTTGGAGGGTGACGGACTTTGGATTATGCCGCCTTGTGTAAAAGGTCAAGAGGCCAAAGTCGGGGTTTTCTGAAATTTGATTGGTGGAGGTCGACGAACTCTCAACCTTGGGCCCATGTGGGAAGCGGCCCTAAGTCTAATAGTTTCTTCCAATTTACAGGTGTTGTCTCTTTTCAAATAAGAGTAAGGAAGTTAGTGTGGTTAAACTCTGAGTGATGTTAACTCAGTCCAATTGTCAAAGAAGAAGATGGATATTTGAAGCCTTGTGAAGAAGAAAAAAATAACCTGATTGTCATCTCTCAAGTAAAGAAAATATAAGGAGAGAACATGATAATAACTAAGAGAATTGACGAGTAGATTGTGAAATTTGGATATTGAAGAAGCCTTGGACAATTAGATGAGTTGGAGAAGCATGGAAGCATTCTTTTGAGTGAATTAAGGATTGACTAGTTGTCAAATTAACATTCTGTAGAGTGGAAGGGATTACTAATTCATTTACTGCAAGGAAGAGGACAAAGACCAATTAAAAGCCTTGTGGAGAGGTGAGTAGGACTGAATAGAGACTCGAAGCCTTTATGCCAAGTGGTCATGAGACAATTAGACATAATAGTTGAGCTTTATTCTTGTTATCATATGGTCACAAACGAATATAAGTCCAATGGTCTTGAATCTCATTTGTGAGTTGAGAAAACATGATAATGATGGAGAGATTTGATCAAATTGCTGAGTGACAAGAAAGACAAATTGACTCCATTAAGAGTCCATTTCCGTGAACTAAGAGAACATGATAACAACCTGAGCAAAGCAACCAATTTTGCTTTAAGGGATGAGTCTAAAAACTTTTGTCTATACTTTTAAGAGTTTTCTAAAAACCTTTAGCCAATCTAATAGTCTGATTTCAAGTGAGGAGAATATGAAGAGAGAACATGATAAGAAAAAGAATGAATTTTGTCTAATTGCCGAGTGAATTTATCGACAAATGATCTTTTTAAGATGATTGATCAAAAGCAATTGAAATATAGATAGAAGAAGATAGAGATTGATGAAAATTTTCTGGAAGCCTTTTTCGTTTAGTCAATTGTTATTTTTGAAAGATTGATTCTTATTTGTGTTCTTATCTAATCTGTTATTAAGTCAAATTGTCAACAATGGGAAATAAACCAAGAAGTAGCCAATCAATTTGTTTGAGTAAGGATACGGTCTGGACAAATTGACATAGTATCATAAGCAAGGAAGCAAAATGTATTGAGTGAAGAAAAACATTGTCAATTAGTCCATTACTGTAGTAACAACTAGTCTAATTGACAAAAAGAAAAGTGAGGAAATAGTTGAGATCTTCACTTAGATTGGAAGTCAAATAGACAAGTCCAGAATTGAGTCAATTAATCTTGCAATTGTGGTTGAGTCTAGAGGCTTAAAGAGGATTACTTTCTGAAAGACTAATAGACTAGAGGAATAATAGCTTAATAAAAAGGAAATAAGATGACTTCAATTTTAAGTGGATCATAGTCTACTTAGCTATGGACTATACAGATTGAAGACAAATTGACAAAGTGCTTGATTAGTGTCAAAATGGAGCAAAGGAGTTTGAGAGTAATTGCCATCCCTTTTTACGAGCTAACGGACCACATACTGAAGTTCCTAGTCATGCAGAATCGGGAGAATTTATAGCATGCAGGAATGTGGAACTACATCTATCATATCTAGGAGAAGCCAGATGTGGATTGGATGAGACAATATGTCTAGTCTTTGGAGTATGGGGTGACAAATGAGATTCAAGTGAATAGTGGACATATTCAATTTGACTCGACAAATGTAGCCAAGTTGCTACAGCTACTGATGGGAGGAGTCGAATTGTCAAGTGCTAGACCCCTCACTACGAAGGATAAGGAGGACATTTTTGGAGAAAAGGGATCCATGAAGAAGAAACAAGGTTGGTATATTACCAAGGCAATTCCCCCATTGATGAATTGGCTAGTGTATGTGAATCGAAGATTATTTTTGGTAGCCAAGGTCAACTTTGCTACGAACCAAGTGCTAAAGGTCGGATTAACAACTTGGTAGGGAGTGTAGTATAATTGGAGACAAATTGTCTATAACCAGATGAAGAAGGAGATGAAGTCAAAAAAGAAGTGCAAATCCCTTTCTCTTATTGGGACCACTTACATTTCAATAATGGGGAAGCCGTTTTCCAAGGTTAATTTGACAGTGACTCCAATTGCAGCAAAGCCGTCCACGACTCCAGCAACAATTGTGTCAACTAGATAGAAAAGATCATCAAGGACAATGGAGAAGGCCAAGACAACTAGATAGAAGAAAGTGCTAGGGTCTTCATCAGTAGGAGTCACGAGGAAGCAACAAGTTATTGTGGAAGAAGCTGAGGAAGTAGTTGTTGAGGAGAAAATGCCAGAGCCTCAAGTGCCTAATTATATACCCCCTCCAGTTAAAGGAGATCCTGTAGGAGACGTAGAAGAGGTATACTAGTTTTACCATAAGCTGGTCCATGAATTCAAGTTGCTCTAGAATAAGGAACAGAGTGATAAACAAAGCCTCAAGGAAGCGACAGCTTGTTAAGCTACATTTCAAGTGAAACTCCAACAGCTAGAAGTCGATAAGGACAAATTAACCAAGCTGAATGAAGAGAAGGAGGCAGGACGAGTTGACTTGGAGAAGAAGGTCCAATAGAAGAAGGACGAATGGACCAACGCAAAGACTATGCTGGAGGAGCAAGTAAAGCAATGGGAGGAATGTGAGCGGGCTATAAGTTTAAGGCAGAGGCCTATGACTAGAAAAATTTGGATTATATTGAGGTGATGCGCACAAAGTACACTAAGTCCGAGTGATTGAAACTCTTGAGTTTGGGTTGCACCACATTGAGAAAGGACAATAAAGCATTGAAGAAGGAAATGGAGAAAATGTGATTCGACCACAAGAAGGAGATCTCCAAATTCAAATATGCAAATCCAGAGGCGGTTGATGCAGAATTAGAAATGCTAGTGGACAATTCGCCAAAGATATTGCAGTTAGAGATTGATTTGCGGATTTTGGCTGAGTCAAATGTAGAAGCATAGGAGGAGGTGGCCACATCCCAAAGTCAAATAGTCAAGCTGAAGGTAGCTTTATGGAGGCACCAAGTCAAATTGCCACTATCATACTTCTTGTATGAGTATAGATTGCAGAGAGACGTGTTCTTGGACATGATTGACCATGCAAGAGGAGACGAATTGATGAAGGAGGACTTTGAGGAGATATGGACTTAGGCCAAGCAATACAAGAATCAACAAAACTTACTCTATGAGATGCTAGCGCATGGGGATATTCTCCTGGACGATTGGTCTTTGTTATTTTATCCTATTGCAGATATTGGAGAGCATGTGTTATTGTATTACATGGGTCTAGAGTGGTAGATGGAGTAGCAGAGACAAATAGACTTGGCGGACAAGCTGATATAGCTAGTGGAGTTGAAGAACCACCATAGTTTAATAGTCCAAGCAAGGAAGGACCAGCCTGCCTTGTAGGCAGCGTGGAAGGCAAAGTTGCAAATACTGAGATACTCCATTTAGAAAGAGGAGGTTGTGCCTCTAATTGAAGCATTCCTGGGTTATGTTGTGAGATGTGAAATTGTGGGACAGAGGGGCGAATTGACAAATAGTCAATATGTTTCTATGATGTAGAATGCGCACGAATGGCTGAGTCAAACTATCAAGATGGCTCAGGAGAAAAATCATTTGGTGGCAGACCCTAGACAAATTGTCTTTATCAACATCTCACTAACCACCTATAAACCACCCATTTGGATTATAGCAAAGTCGCAAGTCCAAGGATCGTTACTAAAGGAGAGAGTTCTTGGGAGATATGACTAGATGTTCAAGGATTTCAAAACAGAGACTAATTATCAGCTAGAAAGCTTTGGAATGGATGTTGAAGGATTATGGCCTATCAATGTCAGAGGGAATTCCTTATGACAAGACCTACAAGAGAATCTCACAAAATTGGCAACTTAACCCTCTTGCCTTGGTATTGACTAATGGTCATTTTTGTAATTGCCCAAGGCAGTACAAGTGGGATCCGATGGTGTCAATTGACTTGGTGAAGTACAACTAGCTGATTATCCTTGGACAATTTGACATGCTGTGGCAATATGAGCAGTCGTATGCCAACTTCTATTACCAACACATTAAGTGTACAAATTCCGTTTGTTTTAGGACTACGGTCTCTTGTGATTTTTTTTCTAAAATGTGTAGAAAGCATCAAATTCTCATTGACGTGAATCAATATGATCTGTTGCAGCCTAAATTCCACATCTCCATCAAGATTTAGTGTTAGAGTACCTGTTGGCACAGGACGGTGGACGTGATGGCAATTACACATTTCTTGTTTGGACCACATCTAACTTTTGTGAACGAGTTCCCTTGCACGAGATTCTCAGCTTGGAAAATTTTGCTGGAGCACCAGTGGATGAAGAATGCAGCATTGTTGGTTCGGGATGAAGATGTGCAACGAGCAAGTGATAAAATGGTCAAATTGACAGAGAGACAAATTCAACAGCAGGAGCAATACCGAAACAAGTGAACCAAGTTTGATTGACAAGGGCGTCAATCTCTTAAAGTAGGGGGCTATGTAGACACAATTTTTTAGTTCATTTTTGTAGATTTTGAAGTTAAAGACAAATGGACTAGATAATTAGCTTTAAAAGCTGTTTATAGTAAAAGTCAAGTCAATTAGTCATTGCAATGTAGAAAGGACCATTAGACAGTGGATAAGAGGAGTTAGGGTTGGTAGTAGCTGAGTAGTTAGAGACAAATGGACAATTAACAGGGAGTTAGTTGAAAGCCAAGAAAGTATAAGACTAATTGACTTTGACTCATTGCTCTCTCTTTCTCATGCATTTGCAATGATTGTCGCCTTGTCAATTTGTACTTGTGCATTCCTTCAAGTGAAATACAAATTGACTATTCATCTTAATTTTGTGTGTCTAATTTTCTTAGTGTGTAGCTAGTGATTGGCTTGTCAATTTGTGGAGCAATAGCTAGTGATTGGCATTGTCTCTTTTTGTTTTTGTTTGCATTAGTCCAATTGTCTTGCTATGAAAGTAGGAGAGAGAGTTGTAATTTTGTCAAGTTATTGATTGTGTGTATGAAGTAGAATATGCTAAGAAGGAGATAATTGATCAAATACAGTTAGTATAATTCTTTTGTTGTTGTCTAATTTTCGAGAGATGTGGGTTGGTGAGTCCAATTATTTGGCTGAGTGTGTGTAGCTAAGTACAAAAGAAGGAGACCAATAGTCAAGTTTTTACTTGGTTCTTTGTATTCTGTTTAACTACTATGGATTGTGTGTATGTCAAATTGTCTTGTTACTTCTTGAGCAGAGAAGTGTTTGAGTGAGCATGTCAAGTCATCTCTTATGCCAGTAATTGGCTATGATGTTAGAGAGCAAGACAATTAGCCAAGGATTGGCATTGTTCTTTAACTGGTTATAAGTCTAATAGTCTTGGTGCGAGAGCATGGAATAGTGAAATTGTGAGTGTAGCAATTTCTTAAATTAAGCCAGTGATTGGCAAATTTTTCATTGATAGGTAGTCAATTAGTCAAATTGAGAAAGCGGTGTTAATTTTGAATGTCAATTGGTCAATGCTAAGAAGAAGGATGCAATGTTTAATTTTGAGAGCTTAAGTTTGTGAGTCAATTAGATAGCTATGTTCAGCTAGTGATTGGCTTAGGGAGTTATATTTGGATGTCTACTTGTCTTTGAAATTTGATAATTAAAATAAAATGAACAACTAGTGAGTGGTTGGTAAGGGTGTCAATTTGACGATATATGCAAGCAAATGTAGCTGGTGTACTCAGCTGTATATGGGCTTAATTATGAAGTCAATTAGACAATAAATTTGAAAGAATTAGTAGCCAGAGATTGGTAGTATGTAGTTTTTCAAGTTATTAATGTCCAATAGTCCAACGGTTACAAATGAGGTCAAATGAAAGGAATTTGAATAATTTACAATTGACTTAATTCATATGGTTATGTTGTGAGAAAATGGACAAATTGACAATCAAATGAGGATCCAAACAAATGTTGGAGATCAAGACCCAATCAACCAAGCTTACCTTGTAGATTTCCTTGGTTGGTGTTGGTAGTTGAGAAGTCAACTAGTCAGGTTATATAATGCAAAGTGATAGAATATTGGTCCAGTTGAAATTAGAAATTGTGAATTAGAGTTGACTAGCCAATTGACTGGTAGGTTTTATAGGAGCCAATGTGCTTGACAATTTGACGTTATTGAAAATAATTAGTATTAGTTTAGAAATTCAATTAAGAATTAGTTACAGTTTGGAATAGCAAGTTCAATTGATTATATAAACAATATGTTGAGAAAGTTCAAGTTGTTTAGCAACACAAATTGATTTGCTAAAATAGATGGAGCAAAAGCAAGGAAGAAAGAACAACTATAAGTCTAATTGTTGGAGCAAAAAGTAGCAAGTAAGCATACTTACTTTTGCATACTTTACATACTAGAACCAATTGACAATTTACAGACTTGTGAATTCCCATCTTGCATAAGTAGTAATTAGCAATAGCTAATTAGCTTACTGGACCAATTGACCAACTGCCATGAATTAAAATGAAGAAGTAATTAAAGAAGATGGCATATCTATATACTATATGCGGCTATTTAATTAGGTTGACAGAATGCATTACAAGGCATAAGACTATTTGACCTGCTTGGACTATTTGACATTAACATACTAGTATAGGACTACACAACATATCATGGAGTGTGCATTCATTGGGTATTGGATTGAATACTAGCATTGATTAATGTACCCCCTTGCACATTCACATTCACATTTTAATTAATTAATCTTAAATCTTTAAAACTCTAAGTTGAGTGAATTTCTACAATAAAAATGACCTTAGAAACAAAATGATAGACTATTTGACCTTTCCCAAACAAAAGAACCACCACTAGGGAATTCCTTGGGTTTTTGACCCAAGCCTATTTCCACACTACATGGACCCTGCAATTCCCCCCACAATGAAGCAAACGCCACATTCTAAAAAAAATTTGAAAAAAAATAGAATAAAATAAAAATAAATTTCTTAAAATAAAAAACAAAGTTGAAATTTTTTATTTTTGAAAACGTTGAGGTAGTCGCATTGCCACGTTAGGCAGCAGATTTTAGCAGGTTTCAGCTAGTTCCCAAGGTCTGAGAATGGCTAGGAACTCGCAACCCTCCCAAACCCCAAAAAATTCTCTAATGCTACATACAAACTAAAACACCTCATAACTTTCACCTTGTAAATCAAAATAAAATGATTCAAAGCATTCTAAATACATAAAAATCTTAAAAAATAATTTCAAATTTTTATTTTTGAAAAAAATGATTTTTTAAGAAATTTTTGGGATGTTTGTCAAACATTGAAAATTACATATCATGCAATAACTTTTGAACCATGTAGTCAAAAGTTATGGAAATTGTTGGGCCTTAAAGCTACTCTTTGGGCACATGTTATGTGAAAATTTTGGTAAATTTAAAAAAAAAAAATCCATTCGTAGTGAGCTGCCCGAAATTGCTATGTTGCCAAAAAAATGCAGTTTTGACCTTTAGGGGTTAAGAGCATATTACCCCTTATTACCTATGCTTTACCAATTTAGTCCCAACAAAGTTTGAAAAATCACGGAAAACTCATTTCTTGTCAAAATGTATTGATTCTACTTGCAAATGGCTTCTCTTAAACTTCCCAAACTCTTAAAAATACTACATGAGTTGACAAATGACTTCTCCAAAGTACCTAGATAGCAAATCCACTTGTTAATAGGCATGGTTACCTGAGTTTTCATAGTGTATCACCAGTGTGGCAGAATTCAACAACATAAAGTCTATGTAACAATCTATGCAGGGATAAGTTATAAGAAGGAATAAAAATTCAGGATTGATTTTTCTTTTTAATGCAATGGTTCTCCATTTGTTATTTAAAAAATAATAATAAAAAATAATATAATATAATTCAGGATTGCTTACTATACCAGGACCACACACTGGAGCCAACTCATAATTTTAGTGCCAGAGACATGGTCCCAATCACTCACTGTTGCTTTTCTTTTTTTTCTTTTTTTTTGGCACTGATTTCTGTGCATTTTTATCATTATATGGCCATTGGCAGATAGTCCTTCATTTCTGCTGAGAATCATATCGTCAGGTGGTTTCTTAACTTTAAGAAAATAAATTCATACCTTTTTTAATTATTAGGTGGGAGATCCAAATATTTTACTAAACTTTATTGCAAAGCCCCACTACCAGGTGGTTGTCTCTGAAAGTTCCTCACTCATCAGGTATAACTTAATAACTGTAAGGTACCCTACTGTAGAGTACATTCCAGTGTGAGAATAGCGTTTCATTTGTTTCCAAAAAACTTATGTAAGAAACTAAAATAGTTAAAAATAAATAAAAATGCAATGAAGAAGTTATTGATTACTGGGGCACTGCACAATAGCATATTGGTTTTAACTTACATGAGGTCAATCAGCCTAAGACAGGCAGAATGACTTGTTTGCCCTGTTGGCATTGTTGAAATTAAAAGGAATAAAAATCCACATAAAGGCAAATGTGAGTAATCGGGAAAGAAATTTATTTTATTTTATTTTATTGAAAAATCATTAATTTGTTATAATTTTTTGAAGTGTGCAGCCCAATTGGCCCCAGAGAGTTTTTCAACTATCTCAAAACCAACAAAAGTGTATCCATAATGGTCATCTAATTCATGTATAGTAGCCACAATATTTTCTAACATGGCTACAACAAGGAGGCCTAAAAAAGCCACTTCTTGTGATGAATTTACATTCAAACAATAGAAGTTCGTTTTGTAGTCACTAACTCCTAAATGCCCAAGGCATTTTTTGAGCTTCTTAGAATTTGCTCTAAATTGAACAAAAAAACAACATTCTCATAAGTTGTATCAATTTTTTTAATCATAACCATAGAAATTCAAACTAGACATGTTGAAAATCGCATGAAAAAAGACATTACAATTTTAAAAAATAGGATTAAAAGATCATAATGATAGATCAATCATAAGGGTATTAACCCCCATATTCCCCCAAGGCTTTTTTTTGAGCTTCTAGAAATTTGTTCTAAATTGAACAAAAAGCCAACACTTCCATAAGTTGTATCAATTTTTTTTGAATCAATATAACTACACAAATTCAAACTAGTTATATTCAAGATCACATAGGAAAAGAATATACAACAATATCACTTACAAATTGAAAGATTATAATGTTTGATCATAAGGGTGCTAACCCCTAAAGTTCCTTGACTATGTTTTCACCAAAAATACTCAAGAGCTACTATTTCTAATACAAGTACCAAATTTTAGATTTTATTGTATTTTATTTTTGACACATATAACCATAGGATCTTCTAGTATGAGAAGATATGAAAACAAATTTAGAAATTTTCATTGTGTGGATTGCAACATATTAGCACCTAAATTGACAAAAATCTTTTCATAGCTTTGTAAAAAAACATGGCAGTTGCACTTCACAAGGTTGCATTTGTATGAAAAAATGTCCAAAATAGTGGTGCTTCTTTGAATTCATTCTTCAAGGCAAGTTGGCTAAATGTTTGAAAAATTTTAGATCATTTGGAATTGTACAACATATAGGAAAAAATGGTCAATAGAAAAAAATAGAAGAAATGCCAATCCCAATAGTTCTAAAGTTGTAATAAACAATCAACATTGTATGATTTTATCTTTTTCCAAAAATATTGAAAATTGAGTTAAAAAAAGGACTTCAAAGTTTATTTTAGATTAGAGAATCCATAACTATTGGAAACTAAAACTTCTCATAACTTTCATATCATTAATCAAAATGGAATGATTTGAAGCTTTCCACATATATTTAAATCTAGAAAATCAATTTCAAAATTTCTTTTCTAAAAAAAGTAAATTTTTTTAATGTGCCCAGTCTACATAGCTAAGGAAAAAACTACATATCATGCAATAACTTTTTAATCATATTGTCAAATGTTGAGAAAATTGTTGAGCCTTAAGGAAAAGCCTTGTCACCATGTTGAGTGAAAACTTAAAAAAAACTAAATAAAAATTCCATTGGTAGTGAGCTGCTTAAAATGACTATTTTGCAAAAAAATGCAACTTCGTCCTTTAGGGGTTAAAATTGTGAAATTGATTTGAAATCTTTCAATCCACTTTTTAAGTGTCAAATCTAAAAAACTTATCACCAAACAAAATGAGGTTAAAGGACATAAACATGCATAACCCCAATCAATTTAGGGCTTTTAAAAATCTCTTCTACAATTTTTTTTGAATGAATTTCTAATGTAAATTTTTCTCCGAGATTAAGTGTATTTGAGGCTCATTTCCAAGAGCTCTCAACCTACAAAAAGTCAAAATTTCAATGGACACCCTTGTACAAAATCTTGAATAGAAAAATCTTAATAAATCATTTTTTAAATTGGATTTTTGATGTTAAAACTAGACTTCAAAAAGAATTTTTTGAAAACATAAACTATTAAAAATATCTACTTCTCTCGGTTTTATTTAACTTCAAAAAATTGTCAATACCAAAATTTGGTGCCTTGAGCATTTAGGGTTTGAAACAATAAAAGTAATTTGAAGTCATTCAATCTTCTTTTCAAATGTCAAATCTAAAATTGAGGTCACCAAAAATATGAGGTTAAAGGATTTAACATACATAACTCCAATCAATTTAGAGCTTTTAAAAATCTACACTATAATTTTTTTAAATTAATATCTAATGTGATTTTTTCTCCAAAATCTAGTGTATTTGAGGCTCATTTCTAAGAGCCCTCAATACTAGAAAATTTAGATTTGCAATGGACGCCCTTGCACAAAATCTTAAATAGAGAAATCATAATTATTCATTTTTAAAGATGGATTTTTGATGCTAATATTAGTCTTAATGGCATAGGCTAGTTTACCTTACACCATTTAATTCATAATCCTATAACAACATGAGGGCCTAAAAGTCTTTGATGGATGATAAAGAATCCTTCAATTCTATATAAAATAGAAGTACAAATATTCATCTTTGGAATTTTGTGTGAAAAGGGGAGGTCTTATATAATAGTTTGACTTCCAATGAGTAATTTTATTTTTTGTAAACAAATAATTCATATGGTACCAAAAAGAATGATTTTTACTGTGATGTTCTAAGTTTGAAGGACCTTAGAAGTATGATGGTCATTTTGAAAGTCAAACTTGAATTTTTTCATAGCTCTTGATTTTAAACGTTTTGAAGTTTAAAAAAAAAATGTAACTTTAATAATATAACTTGTATTCCATTTTTCTTCAAATTTTTTCAAATTAAAATTTCTCTAACACTTTGAAAATAACATCTTGAAAGGTCAAAATGTTCCACCTTTTAGATTTTTTTTCTATCAAATTTTTCTTGGTGTAAGTTCAAGAAGTACAACAATTGCACATGATGTTTGTTACTAACACTATAATTTCTATTTTTCTTAAAAAATTCATATTTTTTTAATCATTTTTTAAAATTATTATAATTTGTACATATGACATTCAATTTTTTGTTTTTAAATATGAAATATTTAGAATAAATTTTAGACATGTACAATATTACTAAAAGATTTTGTATTTATTTTTTGTTTGCCACCGTCACTACTTTTGGACTTATTGTGATATAACTTTTACTTCCAAACATTGCTTGAAAATAAAAATTATATATTTCAAAAGCTAATCAACTTTTGTATCTTAAAATAAAATTTCAGAACTTCTTTTCAAAAAATGAGACTATACGTAAGGTGAAACAACCCATTACCACCAAACCTACCCAATTGCACCATCATTTACCCATGGAATACATTTAACCTTTGAAATTTATCCCATGGGTACTTGGCAAGAGTTGGGTAGAGTGGTGATAATGGGTTCATTCACCTTATCTACTAAAAACTTCAAGAGCTCTTCAACCCTTGGGGCTCTAAGAATTTTAGGAATTAAATTGAAATTCAAAGAAAACAAATTGCCAAAGTAGATAACCTGATACATGGATGTTCCATTTCTTGCATATGGAAGTCAAAAAATATCACAAGGAAAAAATTACATCTCAGTGAAATTGAGTTCAAGCAACTCTCCGACGTTCAATGGAATCGTCCAAAGAACACAAAACAGAACTCTCCAACATTCAATGGAATCATCCAAAGAACACAAAACGTTCTCTCAGGTGTTGCACATTTGCACATTTGCACAATTACGGTTTACAGAGAGTTGACTAAAGTGAACGGGAGCATAAATATACTTGAATCTTAGGCACCCTTTATAGTTGCGTGGAACTATTGAAAGGTATTACAACGTCCAAAATTCTAAAAAAATAGTACTTCTACAGTCACACAATTACAACCATACTCATTGCGAGATTTGAAATTCAACATTTCAGTTACAAATGACCCTGAGGCCCAACTAACTAGTAAACATAATCGCCGGTAATAAATCCAACGAAATTTGCACATTCGTATGAACAACTGAACATATAACCTGCAAAGAGTCCTGACTAGTTCAAAATGTACAGTACTTCAATCAAAAACATTCTCTGAAATAAATTCTACGTACATACACAATGCTATGGCATTGACATCCGTCCTGTCAGCTCGGCTAGCTGGACCAAGAAGTTTACTCCACAGGAATCATCACCTCATTCGTCTTCAGAAACCATGGCGTCCACGGTGGGTTATATCGTGCCAATAAGTGATCTCCCAGGATTTTGTGACCTTCAGCCTCCAATGATGACTTTAGCTTTTGCACCTGCTGCTCCTCAAGCTTTGAGCTAACAGAGCCACTAAATGTAATTACTCCATACTTCTTGCCTGGAAACTCTTTGAGCTTAACCCGTTCGTCTGTAGGCGTCGGTGCCGTCTCGAGAGTGTAGTTTGAAGGTAATACAAATTGCATTGTCACCAGGTTCTTTTCCTCACTTGACCCTCCTTCCGTGGTTATGACGGGGGCTGTCATTGCTATTTTCTCAGCGCCACCTGTAAACATGATCAAATCAAGCAACAGGTCAATGACGAGCGACCTTACATCACAGCTCCTCCTTTTACAAAATCGCTCCGGCAAAATCATCTACATCCAACATGGATACAGTACGAGAAGGTAGGACTTGGCAGAGAAATGCCGAAATGGAATTTCCACTTCAGATTTTGAATAGTCCACGTCACCTTGCACCAATCAATAGATGTCATGTGGCACTTTTAGACAAAAAGTGCTAGAATTTATGTCAAATCTGACCTTCACTTACCTTCACTTAGGGTATATCTTCATGGAGTACAAGGAAAAGAAAATATTTAATATTCACATACTTACAGGATACCTATCTTCAAACATATATCTACATCGATCTTCCCCCACTTGGACAAAAAAATATTTGACAATTTCTGATACTTACCACACGAACTTTACATTCAAAATTGAATATACCAGATCTACCTTCTCATAATAGCAGTTTTACTCTACTTAAGATATAGATAAGAAGAACACACGAAAAAGTGGAGTAGAACACGGAGAATTGTCTAATGGCTCAATG
This sequence comes from Pseudoscleropodium purum, assembly GCA_963969395.1. NCBI lineage: Eukaryota > Viridiplantae > Streptophyta > Bryopsida > Hypnales > Brachytheciaceae > Pseudoscleropodium > Pseudoscleropodium purum. The sequence continues at coordinate 18,978,641 of OZ017803.1, forward strand.
CAAAAATCCTACGAGCAGAGCTTAAAAAGAACTGTGAAGAATAGCATACCATGCTCTTGAGTAATTACAGGCGCAGTCATAGCAATCTTCTCTCCAGGTTCTGATCCCTTCTTATTGTTTGGTGCTCCGACCGCACCTATGTAACCTGCAAGTATCACGAACCCCCCATCTCTTCCACGCTTCATAGTTTTGGGATCATAAGTGACCTCCGCAACAACAGCGGGCTCGTATTCCCTAATTTCGATGTCGCCTTTCTTCTCCACAGATTTGTACTTTGGTGTTTCCACAGTGATCTTTCCAAGTATCATACCCATGGCTGCACCAACTTTTCCTCTGACTATGAGTTCTGCACAACCAATACAGTGCGGTCACTCTACTTAAGCTCGTAAACCCGTCTTTGACTGAAGAAACACAAGAAAATTTCGGCAAAGTACATTTCTCTAAGACTGAAGAAAAATCGCAATGACAAGATTCAAGAACAGTTCAATATTCCAGGCGAAATTAAGAACACGGTGCTATAAATGAAAAATCGAGGTAGAAACACACGAAGTTGGAGCAGCACCACATAAAAGAAACATGCGAGTTCAAAGTAGTCATCCTAGCCTAACAGAACCAGAATCAAGTAGCCAAATTCACAAACCAGACCTTTCCAAGCTGAAATACAGCTAAGTCAGCATGTAGTAAACGCAACAAGCTCTTAAAAACTGATCCACAACTAGAGTTCTCCAGGCTTCTTAATTTTCAAGAGAAATCAAGGTCGGCAAGCAAACAAGACTACCAAAACAAACACCTCTCATAGACACGATCTCAAGAAAGTACAACATTCCGGCATCCACATCCACAGTCACGCAGGGCAAAATCGTAAACATCAAGTTCACGAGCTCCAAAGAACTGATACCTGACAGGAGCTCTCCGGGCTTCTTAATAATCAATTCCGGGAGACATAAATTTTCAGAGAGAAATCAAGGTCACAAACTAACGTGCACACGCCAGACGAGAAAGACATACACCTCTTCAATCAAAATCTACACCAGCTCAAGAAAGTACAAGATTCCGCCATCAATACGCATAACATTCACGCATAACAAAATCGTAAACATCAGCTTCGAAATTAGAAAACACAACAAGGTTCTCACCTGCTCAAAACTCCCACAACGTCGTTTCCGAATCGATCAACAAAACTTCAGACACCAAATTCCGTCACTGAACTCGATTTCTCACACACCGCAATACTGTGCAAAGCAATGCCACAGTCTCTCTAACCAGCAAAGAAGACAAATGGATGGCAGTAAACGTGTCGCGTTTCCAATAAGTACTGTAAAGCTGCCCAATCTGTAGCGACAAAGACACTGCCCTCTCACAGTGGAGACGATGACCACCGGCCGTTGGATCTTTCATCGGACGGGTCAAGATCAACCACGGTGCTGGGACCTTTTCGCGGTGATAGTGCGTAGGGCTTTATGGCCACCTGTGGTTCCTGGGAGTCACCTTGCCTGGCAAGCATTCATCAGTCTTTGCTGAGAGGGATTTTCGCAAAGTTTCTGGAAGCGTCTGGAAATTTTTCACAGTAAGGTAACTAGACCTAATTGTGTCCATGTAAGCATTTGAGCATTGTTCGTTAAATTGCGTGATGTTTGGTTTTAATGGATCTTGTTGGATGTCTAAAGGTGATTTTAAATTATTTTCTCATGCATTTTTTGAATATTGTATGAATAAATTGTAAATATTCAAAAATGATAGAAATCGGCTTAACTTAAAATGACCTTAGTCCTTCATGAATTGAGTTAATTAATGCATCTGAGGCAAAAATTTGTAAGGTTTGATTTCAGAGAGGGGTTACAATAGGTGTTGGTTACTTGTACTACACATAGAATTGTCAAATGAACATTTGAATATGGTTTGCATTATGAAATTGTCTTGATTTTTGTTGAATGTTGTTGGCAATTGCCAGAGGATTTTAGGAATTCTTAGCTTTATTGTCCAAAATTTTGAGATGTTGGAGATTTCCATACTTATGGGTAGACATTCTAAGTAACTCACAAGGGCACAACTGATAGGGTTTGTCACACCTTCTTGAGAATGAAACTTCTATGAAAAATGAGAAGATATGGAGTGAAAAGAGGAGTCAATTAGAATCCCTTCTCCATGAAGGTGTGACTCCCCTTTTGTAACATGTAGAGAATGAAAATGGAAAATGGAAAATGGAAAGTGAGATTTACTTGTGATTCAAAATGTCATAATAAAGTAATGTGCATTCACACAATCAATTGGTTTCTACTGCCTAAGGTGAAATTGGCAAGCAAAGTGAAAGCAAGATGTGAAGCACTAAAACCTTTGCATGCAAAAACTACCTCATGCCCATTCTTCACTTTAGAGGAGTGGAAAAAAACCTTCTCAATCTTTGGACTAAGAATAGGTTCTCTACAATTTAAGTGGAGAGTGTCATGTCATCATTTGGCTAAAGATTGGGATGGAAACAAGAAGGTGCAATAATCCCTATTGTAAGACCATGTGAATAACAAATCTTTGATTGCAATTAGAAGCTTATTCATTCAAGTCTCATATTAATGCCTACATATAAATATGCAAAATTCACCCCTACATCTCCTTGCTTCCTATCAATTATATTTATCAAGTATCATGAAGAGAATATGAATTAAATCCAGCATATCTTATAATCTAAATTAGCAAAAAATACATTATATTGTGAACACTATCACAAACCATTGTCACATTATCATCCAAACAAATGGTCCTATTTTTCATCCTTACAAATTTTCATCCAAATTTAGAAAGTACTATAAAGTTTAAAATTCAATTTTAACAAAACTCTACATTTTCTTATACAATATACAATGTCACATGAAGTGACATTAGGCCATTCTACATCAAATTATAGTGTTGGATAAACTTCCTTACGAATTCACCTTAATTTGGATGAGTTTCATCCAAATGTTAGAGTTCATCTATATTAGGATTTGAGTATTTAGGTGAGGAGAGCTCATTGGCTTAACATTGTTTTGAGGGTATATTAGTTATGCATTCTTGCTTAATTTTTTTTATTGCATATTTGATGTTAGTTGTACCATTTGATCTATTGTGTACTACTATCTTTGTTTACACGACAAGTAGGGTGTACTTTCAAATCTTGCTACACTTATAGTCTACTACTAGAATAATTAGGAATATGTAGAATTATTCTCTTTATAGCTCAACTTAAGTAGCATTTCCTTTGCTACTTCGACTAATGCATGGGTTTTTATTGGTGTGTACAAATGTTGAGCAAGGAGGCATTTGAAAACCCTTAGAAAACTATTGGAACATCTTCTTGTCAATTTCAAGTGTCAGGTTGAGATCCCAACTAATTGTATTTCTTTCTTGTTAATCCATTCAAGTATTAAAAAAACAAAAGAATATCAATAGCTAGTAGAAATATCTATCAATTACTTAAAAAGACACATGAATTGGTGAACCAAGAGATGAGGTGGAGAATAATTTACAAAGTCTAATTAGAGAACCAATGAAAGCCAAAAATTCTATATGGAACTTTTGAGCCCACTTAGAGGATAAATTCTAATAATTCTACAATATGGCGAAAACACCCAAAACTGCCAAGGGTTTAGGGTTTATATGACCTAAAGAGTTTCAGTTTGCAAATTTATAGTAATCACATGTCTTATCCAAAAATCCTATTTGTTTTTTAAACTCATCATTTTCAAATGCTAATACTGCAAAAGCATTCTTTTCATTTTCATTTTTTCTAGAAAAAGGTGCCTCCAAATATGTTGGAATTGCTTATTCTGACAGTTTTGGATGTTTTCACCTTACTATATATTACTGTACATTATCAGATGATATTCATCTCATTATAAAGTCTCTTGCATGTATCAGATCTCCAACCCTCCTATATACAGTAAATGGAAATAAATTAATATAAATGCCAGCACATAGCAGTAGTATAAGTCCCCACCTTATGTGCTTGTCTCTGAATTTGCAATGCTGCGAAGCTAACAAGTAACAACTCAACAAGGGCACCACAACTAGGGTTTTCCGCTGATTTGTCCTATCAATGAGAGTGGAACACCAATGCCCACGACAATTTATTTATTTTGAGAAATTAGTACAATACAGTAATGTTTCAACCTGCACTAATTGAACACAGTGACTTTAGTAATTAGTGGCACGCACTAATTGGATACATCAGTGTACCCGAAAAGCTGTTTACATATCTATGGAGAGGTCAACAGTTTACGAATTGAAAGAGCAAGATAAGATACTAAACACAAGTGTATTTACTTTACGAAAAACAAGACACAGCACAGTTGGGCAAGTCCAGATGGAACCTGTGTTGGAATCATTATATTACAGGATATCCGTCAAAAAAATAACTCAACCTATAGCTTCACCAAATACAGCAAAGCAACAACTCATCAATACCAAGAGTTCCATCAAAATCCAGAAGCCCTATATACTACACAATATGACAAGGATATAGCATCTGCAAGACTACTTTCGATTGTCCTACGGATATATACCTAGGCAAAAAAAATTGATACAAACCTTCCAAGTATTCCAAAGGGAACTTATTACAGCTAATTAGAACCCACCAATACCTAACCGCCTATTCACCTCAACTACCTTTCCATACCCACACGCAAATAGAAGTATATTAGATCAGATCCTCCTCCTCGGTGAAGTCTGGACATGGCTGAGGCCGAACCAATAAGTATGTCCCAGCAACAGAGGAGCAGTTCCAGTTCTCAGTTTCAGATTTGACGTCAAGCGCTATGTGGCCCAAATGAATGTTGAGGAAAGGAGACTCCGGCAACCCTAGAAACAGGCCCGCTTGAGTAATATTTTCTCCCACGACATTCTCAATTGACACATCTTCAATCACAGGATAGTCGGTCCGATTCCAGTTGTCGTCTGGATGTTCTCCGTAGTTGCCTGTGAAAGCGATTGCAGTTCTGACGGTGTGCATCTCCAAATTGGTCACCGTTATGTTTCTGATGTAGCCTCCACGGCCCAATCCCGTTTTGAAACGTATGCCCCATCTAGCACCATAGATCATCATGTGATCAACCTGCATTCAAACGTGTCTTGAGTTTACAATGTCATCTCAAGATTCTCTACACTCAACCAGAATGTATCAAAGAAGGATCAACACCAAATAATTCTGAGCTCTTGCTCAAAAAATTAGTTGAAGTCTAAAGCTATCACACGCATGTTGCCCTAGAATGAACCTTAAGTCAACATATCAAATCAACTCGGGCACTCAGGGCAGAAATTTCTGACCTGGACATCAGATATGCCGCCAGACATCTCACTACCGAAGGCAATCCCAGCACTGGTTTTCGTGTGTACAGTTATACGCCGAACGTCAATGTTTTGGCTAGGCATACCATAAGCAGTACCAAACTCATCCCAGCCACTTTTGATCGAAATAGCATCGTCACCAACACTGATGTAGCAGTCTTCGATACACACGTGTTGGCTTGAATCTGCGAAGCATCACTCCCAGGTTTACCAAACAAAACCTGAACATACTTCCAGGAAATACTACACAAATCTAGCGCTGGATTATCAAAATTACAAAATCAGGCTAGTTTGACTCTTATTGCCAGACGATCCTAAATGATTTCGGTATCGTCCAACTGTTCGTCTAAGAATTGGTACTCACTTAGGTACCTGGGTCAATGCCATCTGTATTTGGTGAATCGAAAGGAGCCAGTATGGTCATGTCCTTCACCACCACATTCCTGAGCAGATCCACGAGTGACACGATCTCAAAATCTTTACCCTATGTGTCTTTATCCAAACAAGAAAGTTGCAGAGATAATTTCCGTTACTATTGTGTGACATTTTGATACTGAGAAGGGAGCACAAACACACGACGAATGAAGTGCACGCGATATCAATGCTCTCGTCAGAGGTAAAAAAATAAAGAGACCTACAGATAAAGAAGATATCAGAATTGTGCACTTTAGCATACCTGCAGTAGACCGGATGAACGGTCCAAAATGGTGAATCCCGAAAAGTGAGATTAGAAATTAAGATGTCCTTAGAATCGATAAGCTCCACCAAATGACCCCGAGTGTAATCTAAAGTTTTATTGCGGAATGCAGTCCACCATACAGCACCCTGTCCATCAATTGTCCCATTATCACCTGCGAAGAATACAATAACCACGGGTGCGAAAACCAATTGATCATCACAAGAAGGCGAGCTAGACACAATTGGCCTCCAAAAAAGTGAGTCATTTTCATCAGCTACAGTAATAATGCATTCTATGAGTAAGTTGCTACCTGTGATGACGACATCTTCAAGGCCTTCGCTATTAATGAGGCTACTGTGCCTCGGTCCAGGAAGCTCTCGGCCTCGACCATAAGACGGTAATCCAGGTATAATTGGATAATCCTTCATATCCTGAGGGTGAGCACGAACACCTTAAAGTTACAGCAATTGGTATCTGATGAAAAGCCTAAAAATCGAATCAGGCCCTATCATAACCACGGAAGAATCTGGAAATCAAGATACGCTTAACACCTGGTTTACATCTATAGTATTCATTAGAAAAGTAGAAAAGTTCCAAGCAATGTTATTATGAAAATATGCATGATAAAATATGTCTTCTAAAGAACTCGGAGACTCTACGGTGAACTCAGATTCAAAAGAACCCATCTTTAGGTACTAAAGAGGAAGATATGCATAGCGCCAAAGCTATGCATCAAATACTAAGATTGAAATTCATCTCAAAAGAATGGAGCACACGTGAATGGACATAAAACAAGGCTCATAGCCACAGTCTGCCATTTATTGCCGAGGCATCCATTTTGGGTGCCGAAGCCAAACCTGAGATCCGAGAATTGTAGCCTCTTTCTCCAGAAAAAGGGTCAGATGACTGATCAATTTGATGCTGCCAGTGAGCCATCGTCCAGCAGGAATGTACAATTGCACGCCACCCTTGTCAGCATAGGTGCGAAGGTAAAACATGGCATTTTCAAATGCAAGTGTGTTTAAAGTCTTGCCATCACCAACAGCACCAAACTCGGTGATGGAAACGCTGTGGGGCCGATTTTTCCAGTTTTTATAGTTATCAGCACAACTTTCTGCTGTCTGCAAAACAGGGAAGCCACAAACCCCAGCCAATGCTCACTGAGAGACAACGTACTCCTTACCCCAAGGAAAACAAATATATTGGGGTCATAGTGTGGTAAAAAAGCATCCCAACAGGGGAAAAAGTAGTCCTGGAGCATCTATCCATTTGAAGGCTCCAGATACAGTACCAGATGAATGAGCTGACTAAACAAATGTAAATCACCTTGAGATAAGGCCTCACATTTCAAGGGCAATAACTATTGAAAGACTGAACATGTTATTCCCACACTCGCCTACCGTGTACTTGAGATTCATGTTCCATAAGGTTGGTAAGGAGCCTTGTTAGAAGACCAAGAAGACCCTCTAATGGTAGCACAGATGAGTCTTAAAGATGACGTCTGAGCCCATATAACTGACTAAAACGAGAGATAGATTCAGGTACTTACTACTACAGGTTCAAAGATGATCTCGTCACCGCTCAAAGAAGTTGTCGTTTCCACTGCTCCATCCCATACAGAATCGGCTGAGTCGATGTACAATGGCCGACCAAATGTGCATGTTTGGCGGCAATTGTCAACACTGAGATACGCCAGGAGGAGAAGCAGGACTTGGAGACTTCGGAAGCTGAGTTTACTCGTCATCGGACCGTCGCGAAACAAGCGGGAAATAAAAAGTGGCAAAAGGAGACCATCCGCCTTTTGCGTCTCCTGTGATGAACTAATTCCTCACGAGAAGCACCAGGCTCCACTTTGCGGCTTCAGCTCCATTCACTTCTTGGCAGCAGTCAAACACCTAAGCTCAAGTACAATTGTATTTGCACGAGTGTAAGAAAATAAGTAATGCAGAGAATCTCAAGACCGCACCTGATCATTCACATATCCCAGTAAAAGGGTCATGAACAATGCTCATAAATGGCAGGCATTTGAATACAGCAAGCAGAGCAAAGCAACCAGGGTGTCCAAACTTCGACAAATAGACAAGATCAGCCGTATCAATGTCTAAAAGAGAAGACAACCTGAGGATCCGAATCAGGGACTGTTGCAGAGATTATAACACACCTTTCAATTTTCCCTATATAATCCTATCTTTCCTGCTGCATTTTCTCCAGAAAAGCTTCATACCTGCATGTACAGAAGCTATGTCAACACAATTGAACTACAAAATAGATCTCAAGGTCAAATACCTGGCAGCCCCTAGCCCCAACACAAATACCATGGCCGGAGGTTCAAGCAAAACCCTAATTCCAGAGATTAGCAACTGTCTTCCGGATAGCAACATTCGCCACACTCATTGTTCACGAACGAGAAGCTCTCAATCAACACCAACATGAGTATTACGACAATCACAGTTCTCAAGCTTACAGTTTCTACAAGCATCTAAAGGGCGTTGGCCACTAATTCCAAATCTCCCTGCCAGATATGTGTTTCCTTAAAATAAAAGCTTTGGTCTCATCATTTTCAATCGACAAAATTCAACAAAAGCTAAGAAAGAATGCGCCACTTAGTAGTGTAACCACAACTATACTTAAAAATTCACCAGACACGCGTGCTTCTCTCCACATCTCAATACTCAACAAACAATAAAGGGGAAACAAACTAAAAATCCAAAGCCTACAAAAGCTCCAACAAGCTGGACTTCTAAGCGGAATTGCGAAAAGAAATTTCCGCTGTAGCAAAAAAAATTAATTTAAAATAATAAATCACCGAAATCGTGAACATACGCAAAATCGAGGATGTTCACCGATCGATCGATATCCCGAACAAAAATTCGAAAACGCTCCGGGTAAAAATCTCCCTAACAACCAGACCGAGACATCAAGGCTATCTACCTGTCAGCGGAGTTACAGAAACCAGAAAGCTAACAAAACTAAAGCAACTCGGGCCACTCAACTCAACTCAGATCTGCGAGCAAGGAAGAAGAGGTCGCTTTCTCTCTCTCTCTCCCCCTCTCTCATCTGCTGTCTCTTCAGCTCTGGACCCTTAATGCACTGTGACTCTGCCACATCACACCATCCTCTGCACATTCTTTTGTGTACATTTCTACTCTACTGCAACTACGCCTTCACAACAATGGCCAGCCCGACATAGCCAGTTAGCTTACATCACACTCCTCCCTTTGCGAAATTCCTCAGTCGGTATCCAACATGGATATATCTTCATGCACGGAGTACAAGGAAACGAAAATCTTTAAAAAAATGCCTACCTCACACATGTTTCTACATCGATCTTCCCGCACTTATAGGCCAACAACAAATAAGCTTGACATGATACTTACTACGCGAACTTGACATTTAAAATAGAAGATACCAGAGCTTCCTTCTCATACTTGCAAAATTACTCTACTTCAACATAGATAAGAAGAATATAAGAAACAAGCGTGATAGAGCACAAGGAATTATCTCAATGCAAAAAATCGCAACCAACGGAACTTGTAAAATACTGTTAACCCGAGCTTACCAAGCTCTTGTGTTATTACAGACGCAGTCATAGCAATCTTCTCTCCAAGTTCCGATCCCTTCCTACTGCAAGGTGTTACAATCGCACCCTATCTAACCTGCAACAATCACGAACCTCCCCTCCCGTCTCTTCCTCTCTTTCACAGCTTTGGAATCATAAGAAAAAAACTCAGCAAAAACATCTCGCTCACGATCCCTAGTAAATTCGACATCGCCTTTCTTCTCCACCACGCACAAATCCTCCGCACATGCTCAACTGTACCTTTCCTGCACTACTACAACTACGCCTTCACCAACCATGGCCAAAACGCCATAGCTGCCAGAACACAAGCAAACGACGCAAACAAACGTTGGAAAAGATAAAGCCTCAGTCACTTCACTCGCTTCGCTAATTCTCATCCTTCCATTCGATCGTTTTAGAGTTCATCTCATGCTAAGCCGCATTCATTGGCGATATTCGTCACTTATCATCCGATTGGGAGATGACGAACAAGGTGTGCTTACTCAGCACCGCGAATTTATCCCTTTGTGGGATTTCTATCTATTGGCTTAACTTAGTTTCTTTTTTAATTGTTCTATCTTTTAGGGTAGCTGACCTTTCCAGGGGGAGTTTCTTTTTGTTTTTATCAGGGTTTCTTTTATTATTCCTTTCCTTTGGGTTTGAGCTGGCAGGACCTGGCTTTGGGAACGGCGACGGGAACGGTGATGATGATGATGATGGTGCAGGAACTGTGGACAGAAAAAACACCCCCACCAAACTTCAAAGTCATGTTTGGCACATGTCCAATGCTGTCCATTGTTGGCTTGAGCTGGAGCTTTTTGTCACTGACTAATAAGGTTCCATTTTTTGTTAACTCTTAAAAGGACAAGGCCCATGACCACTGATTTCAAGCCTCACTATTCATCACTCATTTTGCAACAACAACTAGATATGAATGAAAAAAATTATTGATTTATTTTTGAGAGATGAATTGTTGTATGTCCACTACAAGTCACCAAATTTTCAAATTTGTCAAGGAAAATATTGAACTTAATAGTGAATTCTTCAAGAAAAAAAAATGAAGAAAATGCATATGAAATATACAATGTCAACTAGGAAAATCTGAAATTTTCACCATGGATGTATATTATAGTGTATAACATCATAATATAAATCCAAATTATTATCATCAGGTCACTTTAATCCTTGAACAACACAACACATTGACCAAAATAATCATCAAAATGCTTTGCATTATGAAAGTTTTGAGGCCTCCAAAGGGTTGCTAGTTTTTAGCATTTAAGAACCCCTATTGTGCAAATACAAAAAATTAAAAATAATAATAATTTCTTTTTAAATTATAAATATTTCTTTTGAAAACTTTAATATTTAAATAATTAAAAAATAGTCAATTTGATGTGGCGCTAATGTGACACAACTAATGCCACATTATATTTCATTTTTATAAAAATGAAAAATAAATTAAAATTTATTTATTTTTTAATTGCACTGCAACAATGTAAGGCTAGTAGCCCTTTTGAGGCCTTAGAATTTTCCACTACAAGAGAAAGGGGTATTTTAAGTGAATTATTAAGTATAGTCCTAAACATAAGATTATAAGTACTGACCTATAAGGAGATTTTTAGTAAAATTTTACTAAAAACACATGTATTTCTAGTAATTTTTTACTAAAAATCTCCTTAAAGAACAATACTTATAATCTTATGTGTAGGACTATACTTAATAACTCACTTAAAACACCCCTTTCTCTTGTAGTGTTCTTAATGATTACTGAACCAATCAGTGCATTCATTGCTTAAATAATGAACAATTAAGTTATCCATCGAACATTTTTGGCCTCAATGTCATTGAAGGGTTAAAATTAGAAAATAAATAAACCATGTTTATAGTCCCAAAGTTCATATTGCTTAAAAATATTGAAATTTTGGAATTTTTCAAAGTTTCTAATTGGAGTAGAAACTTTACTTGATAAACTTCATTTCATTAGTTGAACTCAAATTTGAAAAATATCATTTTCATGGCTAAAATTCACATCAAAAAAGAATCGCAAGAAATGGCTAAAATACACAACAAGGATGCCCCCTATTTGGATTAAGCATCTTCTTCTTTAGAAAATTCAATTATACCATAATGAAGCAATTTACAATACCACTCACTAAAAAATTAATATATTTAAGCAATTTAAAAAAAAATTTAGATGAAATTTTTTTTTCCCATCCTACAATTTTGTAGTAAACTTATCCAAAGGATATTTTGCATCCTTAGTAGAATTTCAAGATTAATGAGCATGTATTTTTTTTTATATTGAAAGATTTATTTTATTCTTCACACCTAAGGTATAGGCACCTAAAAGCATCCTTGTACCCAATGGTGTCCTTTTCTAGGAAGGGGAGTCATTTTAGAACATAAATGTAGACATATCAAATAGAGCTTATTAATTGTTGACCAACATGATAAGCTACGTATGATTTATCTAGATTTGTGGTTCATGATGACTCCTCTTCCTACAAAGGGATGCCATTGGGTGCCTTTACTTTAGATAGAATTGATTTTAACATTGTAAATTGCACATGGTTTACGAACCCAAGTTGCTTTAGCCCAAGCTCCAACCCTCGTAAAAATGCTAAAATATGTCATTTTCCACATATGGGAACTTAGAGTTCATAGTTGGAATCAAAGACTCTCAATTAATGAAGATTAGTAAGGAAAATAAAAAATTAACCATCTACAAAATAGGGGGCTACTTCCAAAGCCAAGCATATGGGATGGTCCAATGAACTATTTGTAGAAAAAATATATATTTTTGACAAAGTTGCCAACTCCAAGCATTAGAGAACATTTGAGGGTTGTAAAGGGCCGTTTGGAGTCTATTCCCGTCATTGTTCCCATGCAACGAAAGGCACGCCAACTATTAGAAAAAAAATTCAAAAAAGAAAGAAATTAGTTCTTAAAATGCAAAAAAAAGTTGAAAAAAATTGGGGAAATGAGATGGCACTCTCGCAACCACATTGGACTACATTGCTAACTACATTTACAGTGTTTTCAGGGCTAGATAACTCGCAGTCTCTTATTGCCTTCAAAAATCCTCTAATGTAAGTATGCAACTTTTGCTGTGTCCAAAGAGAATTTGTTCATTAGTCCATGCATTGATTGCTTACCTTTTATCCAAAAATTTCTAGAACAAATTTATTTGTCGAAATGTTGGCAAAGCTCTTATTATGCTTTGTAAGTTGTTTTCAAGGGATAAGATTTTAATGCATGGTTAGCCATATAAAATTCAATTAAAAACAATCCTATATCTTGTATTGGAAGTAGAGAAGAGACTAGACACTTTGCCTTCCCATATAGAATTTGTATGGTCATTTATGCTATGTGGTTATTGGCAATCAAGCGGTGCCATGTAGTACTCTTTGGTTAGAAAAGTTAGTTTTTTAGGAACAATGCTCAATGATTTTTTTATTGTCTTGGCACTTCATCACTTTCTTGGGTTGTGGCTTCAATGATACGTTCTAATATTGCAAAATCTCTTGAAGACCTTTTCATTACAAAGATTAAATTTTTGACAACTACCAATATAGAATGATAAAGTGTAAAGGAAGAAACTTCCATTTAGAGATGACCATTGTGAAAAACTAAAAATAGTGAAAAAGTATTAAAAAAAAAGATCTTGAGTTTTGCTTGAGTGGTAAAACTCCTCATTGAGACATTTCTATTACACTTTTTATTGAACACCAAAGTTCATTAATTTATTTCATATTTCATTATAGTCCCATGAAGTAAACTCTTTTAATGATTTTGAATTAAGTGAAGTCCTTAGCAAAATGCCAAACTACAATAATCATGCAATATCATTCTTGAACAATTTGATAAATACAACTAAGACTCCACTACTCCCACGCCCGAGTAAAGGTAATTGAAATTAATTTTTCATTGATACATACTATTCGGCTATTCATTTGTAATTCTACTCTTAAAATATAAATTTAGAAAAATATTGATTAGCAATATGAAAAAATGGATTTGCAATCATAGGGGGTTGATACTCTAATTTTAGAAATATACATTAAAAGAGTGTGCACCACGATATTTATTGTCCACGTTTACAACCCCACTCTACAGACACTTAATATGTAATTTCAAGACACAACACTTCATAAATTCATAGAAATCACAATTTTCATCAGGAAAAATCATAATACCACTTGAGTTTGATCCATTAAACAAATGCAACACCTCTGAAAAGTAAGGTGGTAATAGGTTTATCTCATGACTATGCCACTCAAGCCTCCAATCCCCTCATGGAGAGGTGCGATGATCCCATGGCCTTTTTTTTTTCCTTCCATTTCTTATGAGGTGCCAAAGTGGCGATATTAAATTTTATAGTGGTGCTCCCGGCCAAATTTCAACATTCATCTACATAGTGTGTAGAAAATATCACATGTCATATGTCCATGATTCTATTTCCATCCACATTTTGACAATTTCATCCAAGATTTTTATTTTTATTTTTATTTTAAAAAAAAAATTTAATTCAAAGTTTCCTGGTGAAAAACTTCGCATTCTTTTGCCATTTTTTTAAAGCCAGATTTATTTATTTATTTTTTCTGGTGCAATCTGGCACCTGGAAGCCAAAAAGAAAACCCACCCAAAAACCTAGTGCGATCTCAAGTCTGCGTTTCCTTCTGCTGAGTCCTCCCCTCCCAGGTCAACTGAACCCGCCTTTCCCAAGTGAAGTTATGGCGTAACGTACTGTACTGTACAATCCCCTGTAGTGGAACTGACCTTCTTCAACTTCAGCTTCTTATTTTAATTATTCTACAGTAATAACTTATTTACCTTGGGGCTCACTCGCCAGCCAGGCCAGGGAGGATTAACCCCCTCTACTTGCCCCATGTTTTATCCTTGTAGAAAATACTGGAATTTCTTATTTGCCACATAAAAAAAAAAAAATTCAAATTCTGAATTCATTTTTTCTATATCTGTGGCCCCGAATGATCTCAAGAATATGAAGAAATCAACCAAATTTAAGCGGCACAAAATAGGGGGCAATTTTTACATTTACCCTTGGATGGGGCAAATGGAGGGGGGAATCCTCTCGTTGGCCCGCCAGCCAGATGTGAGTAAGCCAGGGAGGATTGACCTGACCCCCTCTATTTGCCCCCATGTTTTATCCTTGTAGAAAACACTGGAATTTCTTATTTGCCACATAAAAAAAACATTTTCAAATTCTGAATTCATTTTCGCTATCTCTGGCCCCGAATGATCTCAAGAATATGAAGAAATCAACCAAATTTAAGCGGCACAAAATAGGGGGCAATTTTTACATTTACCCTTGGATGGGGCAATGGAGGGGGGTGGGGGTGAATCCTCTCGCTGGCCCGCCAGCCAGAGGTGAGTAAGCTTATTAGTGTCGGTCCTCCTCTCTCCCTCCTGCAAGCTTAGCTTAGCTTTAGGCCTGTCCGGGCTGTCCTCCTCGTCTGTCTGTCCGTCCGTCCTCCTGGCCTGAAGCTTTCGGGCGTTTTCGTGTTTTTTTCCAGGTTGTCAGATTCCAGGCTACGTGAAGTTAAACGTAGTGCGCCAGTTGGCAGGGGGCGTCGTCCAGTGGCAACGGAGACTTTGGACGTGGACCAAGAATCCCACCTGCCTTGCCTGCCTGCCTGGGAAAGAAAAAGAAAAGACGGACGGAAGAAGAAGAAGAAAAAGAAGAGACGAGGGTAGGGCAGGCCCTCCTCCTCGCAACATGGCGGACTAGATGGGAGTTCGGGGCACCAAAAACCTTGGTCCGATTGCTTCCTTGGGGTCGGAAGGTTCGGCTCCAAAACCATGCCACCTCAGGTGACACGTAAGATGAGTGGTAGTTTCATCCAGCCCCAAGTATGATCCCGAGAGGTCGGAGACCATGTTTATACCCAAAACGCTCCAAAACTGCCGTTTTTGATACAAGCATCCAATTTTAGATGAAAAACGTTTTTGGACACATGTAACCGTAGGATCTTGTAGTAAATTAGTTTGAGAAGATGTGGAAAAAATTTCAGAATTTTCCACCTTCTAGATTGCAAGATATTAACATTTGAAGTGACAAAAAACATTTTTTTGACCCTGTGAAAATATGGACAGTTGTACTTCACAAGGTCACATTTATATGAAAAATGTCCAAAATGATGGTCACTCTTTGGATTCATTCTTCAAGTCAAGTTGGATACATGCTTGAAATTTTTCAAATCATTTGGAATTGCACAACATATATGAAAAAAATAGTAAGTAGAGAGAAGTACAAAGTGATTCAAAACACTAAATTGTTAAGAATTTAAATATGGAATTGAAAAATTCCAATCCTAACGGTGGTAATGTAGTAATAAACAATCTACATCATATCTTTTTATTTTATTTTCAATAAATATTAAAAATTGAGTTAGAAAAAGATTCCAAAGTTTATTTTTGAGTAGTGAATCGATGACTACCCACAAACTAGAGCACCTCATAACTTTCATCTCATAAATCAAAATGGAATGATTCGAAGCTTTCCACATGTATGTAAATCTAGAAAACCAGTTTCAAATTCTTGTTTTCAAAAAAAGTGATTTCTTAAGAAATTTTTGGGATGCCCATTAAGCATAGGAAATTACATATCATGCAATAACTTTTGAATCATGTAGTCAAAAGTTATGAAAATTGTTGGGCCTTAAAGCTACTCCTTGGACACATGTTGTGTGAAAATTTTAGCAAAAAAACTAAAAACTCCATTCATAGCGAGCTGCCCCGAATTGCTATGTTGCCAAAAAAAATGCAATTTTGACTTTTAGGGGAATAAACGTCTTGGGCCAAACTTGGAGAAATTGAGTGATTCTATTTGTTCAAACTTGGAGAGTTCCTGCCAACCCTCAATCCGGTCTCATGTATAACCCCCCTCTTAAGTTTGAAGATGGCGGACTAAGCTTAGCGGAGCTCAAAAGACACCGAGGTAGTCACCAACCCTTTTTTCTTACTTTTTGAGAAAGCGTCGAGATGGCGACCAATTAAAATTTAGTAAAGCGCTCTATTTTTACAATCATCCATTTTTTGAACCAAACAACACTTTTCAATCATATTCATGCACTTTTTCATTTAAATTTGGGGATTTCATTCACATTTTTAGTAGAATTGGAAAAAAAATTTGGCAAAAAAAGATTACTTTTATCTCCCGAAAAGTAGAGTTTTTTTTTTAAATGGTGTAATTTGACCCTATGATTCCCAAAAGAGGGATCGTAGTCACTTAAATGTTGAGAGTAGTGGATTGATTGAGTAGGTGCATGCTTTGTTTCTTCATGGAGCAATCAAGTCATCCATCCATCCACCCAACTTTTTAGCCTCAATGTCCTTCGAGGGTTAATAATTAATTCTGAACCCATGAACAATACATGAGATGTTTTTGAGTCTATGAATGACAAAGAATCTCTCCGTGTGGGACAAAAGTAAAACTATTCATCTTCCAAATTTGTATGAGAAAGAAAATGCTTTTGACAATAGTTTGACTTCCAATGAGTATTTTTGCATTTTTTAAGCCAAAAATTCACATGGTACTAAAACAGATGATTTCAATGGTGGTGAGCTCATTGTTTCAAGGTTAAGCTAAGCTTAGCATCCATGAACTTAAAACCTGACATTTAGCAAAAGGGTGTGCATGATCATGGGAGTCATCCCTTTCACTTGGTAGAATGACGAACAGTTGGACAAGTGCACTTTTTCCAAAAGACTCCATTTCCATAACTTAAATATAACTGTAGTTAACCCAAGGTTGTTTTGGGTTCAAAAACATCATTGCTTTTGAAGTGCTATAAATCTAAATGTCACTAAGTTATAGAAATCTCAACCATACAATATTGTAGTGAACATGTTTTAGATAACATAAGTCAAATTTGGAGTCATTTGACTGCATGGATTGCAAGATTATAATGTTTTAATGTTAAAAAAAGATGCTTCAATTTTCCTAGCAACACATTTGGAGGTGAAATTCAATTTCTAAACCTACTCAAATGAATTTTCTTGAAACTATAAAGTAATTCAAAACCAACATACAAACACATTGGTGAAAAAAATATCATTCAATTGACTTAATATATTTGCAAAATAGCTTTGAAATGTCAAAAATAGCAAGTAAAGTTACCAAAAATATATATGAGCCTAAACCTCCTTCTACTAAAATGCTTTTCAATCACTCATAACTTCTTGTACTAATGTGAAATTTTAGCCACACAAACTAGATGAGTATGCGCAACTTTACCAAAAAAAATCATTGGAAGCGGACATTGTATTGAGAAGAAACAATCTGCTGAAGTTCACTATGATCCAAAAATGTCTGAATTTTGAACTTTGAGTTGCTCCCACACATTCAAAAAAGCTTGGATTTACATGAAATTTTACCATAATAACTAAACTAAAAGGGGAACATAACCCAACAAATTTGATTGAAAACAAACATTTGACGAAGTAGATACAAGCCCTCAAAGTTGCAGCTGTCAAATGCAATTTGGTTAACTCAAATTGAACATGTGAACTTCGATTGGCTTCCAAAAACTTGATTCATCTTGGATTGCCTGAAAATTTTACCACACAAACTAGAAGACAGAGAGGAACTTTCTCAACAAGTTTTTATTGAATTTGGGCATTCGATGCAACAGTTACAGCACTTTCAATTGAACTTAAAACTATGTGAGAACACTTTTTGTCCTCTTGGACGGTCTAGGATTCATCCCTGAAAGACCATAAGGCCACCATGTGGCTTCTACAACACTTTTTTTTTCCAATGCCGTTCCTTTATTAGACGTTAATAAGTTACCCATCTGGCCTGACTGACACCGGAGCAGGTGGGAGTTGCTGGCATTCCTCTCCTCAAGCAGGCATCAATATGCTCTCTGGCGAAGAGGAGGACACCTGTCCTGGAAAGTGGGAGACTGGAAGAGAAGCAGCAGCCGCAGCAGAGCAGAGCAGGGGCCACCGGCTCAGTGGGGAAGACGGAAGTGCAGCAGACGATCCTCCGCGTAAGCTTACACACACAAGGTATAATATGGTAGGAGGCTCAAACTCCGACTGGGCATTAGAAGCGAACATGAGTCAGAGGTACATTTTGCTTTCTTCAATGTACCAAGTATGCACATTTCAGGAGGTGGTCGCTTTGAACATCACAAATGAGACCAGCTTTTTCCAACTTAAAAAACCTTGTAACTAATTCCACAAAGTTCCAAAACACATGAAACCACTTGAGTTAGATGCCAATTCCACTTGTCTTTCAAGGAAAATTTACTGAAAAATATTTCAAGAAGTTTCACCTCCCTAAAAATTAGTTCCAGCCTTCAGATGGTTGGTTTATGGACCTACTACCTTACCACCCTCATTTGCAATTTGAATTCATCATGGCCCCAAGAGGAGCACATATCTTATTTTTCAAAGGTATGCATGCACTTGTTTCAAAAATCAAACCCAAGTGGAATCATAATTTTTCAATAAAAATTGTAATTTCTGTGAATTTTTGAAATAAATGGCCTTGAAATTACATAATTGCCTCTAGAATATGGGTGCTTTTAGAGTATACTACCTTAATTTATTTTCTTCAAGCCTCTATTTAGTAGAAGCTAAGTGCCAAAGAAGTTTTATAATAAAGTGAAACCACCTAAAAAGACATCAAATAAGGAATTTAGTAGAATTTAGGTTGTTTTAGTTTGGGGGGGGATGTTTTCTTCCTATTAGCAAATAAAAATCATGAATGTACAAAAAAAAACATTTGGAGAATAGTTTTTGGACCACTTATGTGAGTTCCATAATTTTTCAAAGTAGAAAATGGCAAGTAGACCACAAAAAACCACCTTAGACTTGACTTCTCTTGACCTCATTCAAAGCTACTCATTACATGCAAAACCCTCCAAAAGGAGCATGTTAGAGCCCTTAAATTGTGACAAAATTAATTACAGTCTATAAATAATTGGAAGTAGTATACACTTACATTCTTTGTTGGCTTAGTCCATATTGACATGTTGGCAACTACTTAATTGTCCCTCATATGGTGTTAATCATGAGTAAATTTGCTCAATAATCACTTTGATGTATTCTTATTATATTCCATGCATGACCGCAAGTACCTCCTTATTACACTCCAAATATCAAATGGTAGCTTTAGTGATAGTTGGTATTGAATTAAAGTGCTTTTCATAGATGCACCAAAAGGGTACATGGATGGTTTTAGGTGTTTTCACCTTACATGGGAATTTGAAGTGTTCCAATTGTGGCAACTATAATTTCAAAATTCACATTAATCCTAAAATGTTGGGTTGGTCATTATAGGTTTGGTATGAATCATTTGCTTAAGAAAAATCCAAGAGTATTCATTGGAGGTCAGTCAAACTATTATGCAAGACCTCTCCTTTTCGTACAAAATTCCAAGGATGAATATTTGCACTTTTGTCTTACGCATGAGGATATTGTGTCAACCATTAGACACTTTTAGACCACCATGTTATTATAGGATTAAATAAGTGCTCCAATCTACAATATAAAGAAAAACCAATGTCTAGTCCTTGCACAATAGATTGGTCATTGTGGAAACCATTTGTTTGGTATTGTGTGCATTTTTGAATTAAAAAGGTGAAAAAATAGTCATTGGAAGTCAAGCTAATGTAGAAGACCTTCCTTTTTCCACAAAATTTGGAGGATGAATAGTTGCTCTTCTGTTTTATAAGGAGAGATTCTTTGTCATTCATTGGCCGTAAAATGATCACCACGTCATTTATGGCTAGACTATCTATGAATCTATAAATTAAAGAAAGGCATGTATAATATGGCACTTGAAAAATACATGTATTAATTGCAAATACACAAAATTTGCTTGCACTTTAAAGCAATATCAAGTTGAGATGTCTACAATCAACTTGCAATTCCAACTTTTGAGTAGTATTGAGTTTGAGTAAGTTTCCCCCAAAACAAGCATAAATTTCATTTTGTTTACCCTTGGTATGAAGAATGGTGTCACTATACTGGTAAGGGTCTAAGGATTTCATTTTTGTACACCTTGGGCCATGCTTATCATTAAGCACAAACACATATTAAGCATTAGACACAAAATGACAATATAAATAAATATACATGCTTGAAGACAAGCTTGACCACAAATTAATGTGTAATACACCACAAAGAACTCAAGATTAGTTCACATACTCACTTGAGATATGCTCATTAGTGCATAAATTTTCTAGCTCTTAAAATTAAAGTGTTTAAACAAGAAAGTAATGACAAAGAAATAGTCCTCAACCCTAAATCAATCTTCATCAAATGTAGAAGTCAAGAGGCTAAAGTAGAGCACAATTAAGAGCCTCATGATTGATAGTTCCTGCTACAAAGTTTACACCATTGTATTCATTGGTCATTATTAGGCTACTACCTACAATTCTTAAGTGTAGAGTAGGTGATCAATATTCTTGAATATTTTTTGTTTTTTTCATTTTGTGGTAATTCAACTCTTTTTGAAGAGCTATATGACTACATATTGCATGTAAAAGAAAAATTGCTTCTTGCCACATGGGAAAGCTTCCAAGTACTTAACTTAAGCTCAACTCTTCAAGAACTTTGCAAGTTTAAGGGCCCTTTCAAAGTTAAACACTCTCTTTCATATAGTTTAAAAAAAATTTAAATGTTGTTTACAAATTAAATAATGAAGTTCTAATCCTTTATTAGCATGTACCTCAATTTCCAATTTGAAGTGCCATCTATAATTATCCATTGACACTTGCTAAGTTGAATCCAATTGCACATTGACACATTGCACTTCTAATTTGGATTTTTATTACACCCTCTTATGTATCTCATGAGCAACAAAATAGATATGAATGCTTTGGAGTACATGGTGCTACAAAGTGGTTATGGATTCTACATATATATTTAAGCATGTTAAAGTGAAGATGTTAAAAAATGACATCCCATTGAAAAATGCTAGTTGTTAAATTATCAATCCTATAATGTATGTCTTGCCATATTTGAGTATATAATTTATATTTTAGGAATCAAATACAACACCATATATATGATTTTCCACATACTATAAAGGATTTAGGGTCACATATTTTTATAAAATTTTGTGCATTTTAACTTATATTTTTGTACAATTATGTTATTTACCTCAATTTTATCAAATTGGTCATACATTAGTTATCTTTGAAAGATTCAAACATTAGTTTAGAAATATTCAATCATTTGGATAAAACATTGTCTTGAAGCACTTTGGGTGCAATCAACAAAACATAGAATTTAGAGTGGTTAGGGGTTAAGGGAAGAGCATCTCCACTTGTCTAGTGAAAGTTTATCTTGTCAAAACACCAAGGCATTTTTAAAAGAGTGGTTTTGGATTTGCCCCACTATTGTGCAACTCAATGTATTAACTTCCTTCCAATAGCAAGGCTCCTAGTGTGAAAAAGTTAAAAGAATTTCCATCACTACTAATCCAATGAACTCTTTGTAGAAAAAAAGAGTTTTAGTGAACTTGCCACTCCAACATTAAGCAATATGTGCCATGCAAAAAATATTCATTTGGTAGGACCTAGCATTTATTGCACACTTTTCATCCAACAAGCACTACTGTCTTTTTATTTGTTATTCAAATGGAGATGCTTTAGCAATACCTAAATATTTTAGAAGAAGGGTATAAACATTGACCTATAGAAGTTTTATTGGATCTTATTAGTAGTTAATGAAGGATTCTAAATTCTCTCTAAATGCATTTTTTGGACACCATATGAATAAAGTTAACCAAGAATTTTCAAAGTGTTGAAAATGGATGTGCATCCAAAATCAAAACATGTCATTATAAGATACAATCACTTTAATTGTATATCCTTATATATAGTTGTATCACTAAGCTCATTTAACCCTTAAAGTCCCATTGTCTTCTTCAGAGACAAAATGGATTTGGAGTGGGCTAATATGGTCTCATTATTTGTCTTGATTTATTTAAACTTTGCTTGCAAATAGAAAAACACATTAACTTTCAATTAATATAATTTTAATTTCAATATGTGCTCGGGAGCAAAAGTTATGGCACAATAAGCCAAAATTTTAGTTTGTTGGGTAGAAAAAACGCCCTACAAAAACTTAAAATAATTTTTTCTTAAAACTTGCTTCTCATAGATTGTATTTTAATCTACTTGGGAGGCTTTGATTATTCCATTTGGATTAGTGATGTGAAAGTCATGAACAATCTTGTTTTGGGGCAATCAAAGCATCTTTCTGGAAAAATAACTTGTAAAATTCATTTTTGAATGCAATTTTTACAATTATTCCCCAAATTTTTTTCACAAGGTTAAGATTTCTTGCTATAAAAATCTCACCATTGAAATCAGCATGTTCTAATTCCATCTTAAAGCTATTATGACTTAGTTTTCCTTTAAAAAATTCAAAGTTCAAAATCAATAGTGCAAAATTTTAAGCTAACGAGATTCAAAGTAAAAAAATCTTCTAGAGCAAGGTATAAAAAAACTTGTTTTTTTCACTTTAAATGCAAATCTCTTGCAATCTATGTGGTCAAAGTTTCTAAAATTTCTTCCACACATTCTTCCACTAGTTAGTGCAAGATTCTATAGTTGAATATGCAAAAAAATTTAAGCTTCTTGCTCTTTGTAATATAAGTGGTAGTTCTAAGTGTTTTTTCATGGAAAAAAGCCTTAGGACTTTTAGGAGTTAATTTTAAAATTATGCAATTTGCAAGGTGCCATATTTTAGATTAATATCAATGTTTTATATCATCTACAATGTTTTCATATTGCATTGGATAGAAAGATATTTCCAACTTTCATCCTACTTTCATCCACCTTTATCTAATTTTCACCTAAATTTCTTCAAAGTGTTTGCACTAATTAAGTAGCATTCATTCTTTAATACTCCCTTTGTACCAAAATGATCCGACTCCTAGTTGGACAAAATGTTTGGAATTAAGGGTAAAAATAATGTTATTTAAATATGTTTTTAAGTATTTTAAGGACATTGTTATCCTTCATTAAATCTTCAAGAACAAAAATAATGACCATTTTTGAGCAATTGGTAGATCATTTGGGGACAAAAATGTCACTATAAGAAAACCTTGTTTTAGGTGACGGATTGGCATTGTAAGGAATGGATTTTAGGTGACATCCGAGGTGACATAAAATCAAACAAACCATGTTTTTATGTCAACAATGATGTCCATTGATGTTATATTGGACATCATTGTTGACATAAAAACATGTCCTGTTTTTTTCAATGTCATCTAAAATCCATTCCTTTTGACGTCAATAAATTTTGGTTTCTTATGGTGTGTTAAAAGGAAACAAAAAGATCATTTTGGGATGGAGGGGGGATCAAAAACCATGTGGAGAAAAAATAAGATGGAATAATTTGCAATGATGTACATTGACACTAAAATTAGTATAGCATGTTAAAAATAACTTTTGAAGTATACCTTGAACATATTCATATTGTATAGAATTCTTTTGAAATAAATTTAGTATTTTATTTATTTTGTAAGATGCATGTAAATATCTTTTTATCTACCTAGTGTCAAATTTCATAAAAGAATGACATTTCTAAGCCCTACAAGTATAGCCCTAGTTGACTCACTATTGTTAAAAAGACAAAAAAATGATAATTTTATTGATAAAGCTTAAACATACTAAAAGTTGTATCATTCAATTGCTTTATAAGAAATTTTGATTATTGAAAGTTTAATCAATAGGTTCCTCAAAAACATTAAACAAAACATTGACACTTCAACTTCTAAAGACCATAAGGCCACCAAGTGACTTTTGCAATTGCATTTATAGAAAATTTAAAATGTGAACTTTACTAACAATATGCAAACAACATAGAGACTCTAGATGATTTTTTTGCTTATTCTATAGATGCAATCCAATCAAGAAATGATTGAGTGTGCAATTTTATGAAGAATTTTTTGTAAATGAAAAAGGTGCTTTGGGCCATCACTTCACATCCCTACGTCTTTTTTTTCCACATCTCACAATGATTTGAAAAAGAAAATCACATTGAAATCATGATGATATACTCCCATGGGGAAAAAAAATTGGATTTTGGGATCACTTTTGGGTCTACCAATTTCAACATTCCCAATTTAGCGGATGTATAAAGTACCACCTAATGATACATCTTTCATTGATTATATCAACAATGGCATTTTCACAAAAATTGTTCAATTTTGTCAATCTTTTTTTCATTGATTTTATATAAGGTAGACCAACCCAATTCCATCATCCTACTTTTGGCCCCAAATCCATCCAAAAAAAACATCCAAATTCATCCATTTTATGACAACAAGGAATAATATATCAACCCTTTTATTGTGAATACTTTACTACTTGGTGGTTATAAATCATTTATGGGACATTTCAATGACTCCACTTTATGGATACTTTTGTAATTTCAAGGTAGACCATTTCAAAAATTCACAAAAATTACAATTTTAATTGAAAAATTATAATTCCGCTTGCACTTAATTCATAAAGCATGTGCAAACCTCTAAAAATATGTACCTCTTGAAGTCGGCCCCAAAATATTCACACTACATATCAAGGTAATAGTAGGCTTGTCTACCTTAAGTCTTCTTTCATTTCCAAAGTGGCAATCATCAAAATTATTCCACACAAATGAAGAATTCTCTTATTACAAGAGCTAGTCAAAAACAAGAAGTGTACTCGAAATACCCTTAGTTCTTTAAGATTTATTCTAATCCAAGCTTATTTTTAGTCCATCCAAAATTTTCAAAGACAATCTATGCTATGCTTGTGGAAAGACTATCTTATACATGTCACCGAAACACTCCAAACGAAATGATTATTAAACGACAATATTCTCTTCACCATTCTTTGATCTCCATATAACCCTTCTTTACAAAATAGGGAACTTTTCAGCCAATGAAGTTAAGGTAAACTTTCAGTCCAAGAAAGAAAACAAATTAGATTACACTACGATTTTTGTGGCCATAAAAGAGCACAACTTTTACAGTACGTCTCCAAAATGTTTATCGCAAATCATTTACAAAACTCACATTCCGAACTGCCCTAGTTCAAAGAATATACAACAATTGTACATACAGGACACTTTGAGGCCCCCTCTCACTAAACACCACCTTCAAAGGCTCCTTTCAAAGACAATCCATCGAGCTTGCGGTTCCAAGGTTGCGTGAAAATGGGGCCTAACCATACACAGGTATTCTCATGAAGATGGTTAAATAATAACTGATCAAGAATGCTAGGCAATACACCTAATCTGTGGAGGCCTTCAAACATCTTGAAATGGACCACGGAGACCTAAATCTTGGGAATCCATGACACATATTCTTTACACCGGAATAGAAAAAAAACAAGAATAAAGTTGCGGGATGCAATTAACCATGGTTTGCATGTGAGTGGCTGCAATTAACCATACTTGCATGTGGAACCATACTTTCAGTGCAGTATCTGTAAATAGTAAGGGTGCAGTAATTCAATGGCCAAAGAATGTTAGAACCGAGATGTATGAAAGTTCCATAAATTCAGAAGGAATTCATTAGTTTCACTCATTTCTTGCATTTGGGAAATTTCCGGCACACCTTAGTCTATCGTCTTTTTGCTGAGTAAGGTTCAGCAAAAAAGAATTCAAACTAAGTAAAGGTCAAGGTAACACTCTTTACCGGTTGAAACACAACATTCATCAAACAGGAAATTCCAGAGGAAAAGAATGCATCTGCAGTTAACTCAAAACCCCGCAGAAAATGAAATACTTGAAAACCTATCTCACAGCTCTTGATGAGAAGGGAAGATAAATGTACAGTGACCTGAATTCTACAAAACCTTAGAATACATAGTGTTGGACTGTTTCCAGACCTCGTCACATCGAACTGATTAGCCTCTGAATCTTGCCTCGTCGCTTGTCTCGCTCTTCTGCTCCCTCCATATCTCCTATGTTGTCGTGGTACTCCTGTATCATCCAGAGTTTATGATTTAGTGAGTCTTCAGTTATTGAAGTACCGAATAAGATAGGTTGTGGATTAAAAATTCATCATTATTCCTGCTACGCTTCCAAGCTCTTGCATCGAAGTCGAGCTACCAAATGCTTCTGGATGTAACGACATAGCTGTCAGCCTAACCTGTAAAACGGCTTTAATATCATCCCTTGAAAGTCGACGCTGTTTCAACAATAGTCCTAGTCGTTCTCGCATGCCAGCATTTCTGAGGGACGAGGCAAAGGTCAGACCATATAAAAGCTGAAATATGAAAAGCATATCAGATAACCGCAGGCATGACAGAAGGTACAAATGCAGATTACTTACTGTGACGCCCATATGTGTGCCATTACAAGAGCAAGTAGCTGCATTACAACAAAAGATGATTAGAATGAATGCAAGAGAATTGCAGATAGCAAGTTTGGATCACAAGGAGAAAAACCAATAATTCAAACTTTGGCGAATAAATGTCTGACTGCGAAAAGACAGCTGCAGGGACCTAGTAACCAAAGAAATAGATGAGTCGAGTATTCCACTACAGGAAATGTAGCTTACCTGCAGAGTGTAAAGACCTGCCTCCAATTTAGAAAGATATTTCTCATCCTCATCCATCTGCACAATAAATTGACATGTGGTCAGTCAATTACAAATGACAAGGAAAAGCATTGCTCACTGCAACACTAGACTTCGACAGTTGCCAAGAGGATCCACTGTACTCTCAAGAAATAAGGAAGGATGTTGGTACTGATATTTACATACTCCAACAAAACATAAAACAAACTAACCATGGAATACATGGAGAATATAGCAATGACAAACCTCAGTGTCTTCATCAGCATCGAGTTCATCAAGCCTTTTTGACTCCGCTTTGACGCGGTCAGTATATCTACTCCCCCATTATTTACAGAACCAGCAACCAATAAGTCAAAAACTCTTAGGCGTCAAGAAATGGCCTTATGATGTGTTCGTATTTATTTGTTAACAGACGTTCAAAGCAGCCTTGACCGCAAAGAGATGCTGAAAAGTTCATGGAATACCATTCAAGTTCGTACTGCATTATCTCATCGGCAAAAGTACAGATTGCAAACGAACTCACTTGCTTACCTAAGATAAAGCTCCATCAGCCGGTCAATCTTTTCAAATTCATTTTCGATGAACTTGCTCAACAACCGTTCTCGTCTTGAACCCCGAGCAGTCAGACCACCTGCGAAAACAACGTGCAACATGCTTGTGAGAACCTAGTGAATAAAGTTGCTCATCGTCGACCTCAAGAGATCATAGACAATTATCACCAACAAGTCAGACAAGGACCTGGCTGTAGAGATAACAGAGATAACAAAGATGGAAAAATAAAATAGAATATTAAAAAATCGAGAACACTGACATGCCATCCTTGTAGAACAAAGAAACACCAATAATCATCAGAGCATTCTCACCAAAAAGAGAAGAAATTATTGAGATCACACGCTCCTCAATCTCCTCCTGATTTCTGTCGCTTCTGTGTTTTCCTTTCACAGGTATCTGACAAAATTCAAACGCTAAGCATGAGAGACAATGCAACCTCATGTAAGGACCCCGTCCTCATACCCACTATGAAATATCTGTACATCATATCTAAGGAAAAATATGAAGGCCGAACACAATTGACAGGCTTTCAGAACGTTCAAATAAGCGGAAGTATCACTTAGTATATGCACGATTAATTGTTGTTCATGTAAACAGAACCGAAAAAGCAAGCCTCCATGATTCAGACCGAGATGAACAGATAGAACTTCTCTTCAGAACAAATAATTCTTCCAAAACAGAAGGCTGATTAAGTACCTTCCCCATGAAAGCGGCGAAGAGCGTTTTCAGCCCCAAGACATCAACAAACCGTTCGCAGGCGGCCGGGCACCTTGTCATGGCGAAGTCTAGTGCCTTCATAGCAGCCCCATACGCGAGCCTCTTTTGCTTCATAATAATAATCATAAGTTCAACGCCTTCCGCTTTTACAAACCGGTCCTTATTATCCATCGGCATTACCACACTACAAAGACTATTGAACAAGTTTTCAAGCATCTCTTCTTCTTCCGCAGTCTTGGGGTCCTTCGACTTATAAAACGCTACAGCTTGTAATAACGTGTCCACACCATTGAGCTGTCCCAACCGCTTCTGATTCGCCACGCTACTTTGCAGTAAAATGGCCAAAATCTCACTCGCATAAAACTTATTACTATCAAACTCCCGCTGCTTGATTCGGTTCAAAATCCATCTCAAGAGCTTCGTCCTCTCACACACAAGCTCGGAAACCGCAGGTTTCACTTCCGTCATGTTCTCGACGATGGACAAAGTGTTAAAAACGGCTGCCGCCTCGTCGCTGTCGGTCTCATCCATCCGGGAGAGGTTTTGCACTAGAAGCTCCAAAGCATTGTTCTCAATGAGCGCATCAACCAAGACTAAGGCCGGCTCATCACTCTCTCCAATCACATCCTCATCCGTCAAATCGCTAATCAACGTGACCACCGACATCGCGATATCCGTGTTGTCATGGCTCAGCAACCCTAAAACCGACGGGACCGACCCGAGACGGACGAGCTCCGGGTACAGGTCGGGATTGGCTGCCAAAGCATGCAATTTCTTCACCTCTTCGTCGAGATCCACTTCCGACTCCATAAACTTCTCAGGCTGATCGACGAATTTCATACGCGCCTCCAGATTGTCGCGCAGCTTGCGTTCGAATCCAAGAACGAGCTTCTTCAAACGGCGCACGTCCATGACCTCCACCACGTCACCCGGAACTTCCAGCTGCGTGGCCAGGTCTGCGCCGTCAAGGTTGCTGTTGTAATTACTCCCATTGGCAAT
Source organism: Pseudoscleropodium purum (assembly GCA_963969395.1). Classification (NCBI taxonomy): domain Eukaryota; kingdom Viridiplantae; phylum Streptophyta; class Bryopsida; order Hypnales; family Brachytheciaceae; genus Pseudoscleropodium; species Pseudoscleropodium purum. The sequence continues at coordinate 19,008,023 of OZ017803.1, forward strand.
CGTGCCATTGAGAACTCCATCGGCGTAGTCGCGTTTGCGCTTGCTGTTGCCCTGCAGCGACGCCATGGCTGTGCCTCAAGCTCCTCACTCCAAAAACTCCAGAGCTAAGTTAAGAAAACCATTCGACGGGAAAAGGAAAGGAACAAGAGCAATCAAGGCATGGCATCGTGCAACGAATTCGGCAGGAGAACAGACTGCTCTCGGAAAACTCCCATAGACGCAGAATTAGGGTTTGATGCACACTGCAGCGTCGACATTGGGAAGGGACAACGAAAAAGCGAAAGGTCTTAGTTGGTCGGACTGAAAAAGTAAAAGCTTCAGACCTCACCTTGAGCTCTAACCTCTTTTCGCACTCCCCAAGTGGTTTGATAGAACGACTTGGCGCTAGCTATCGAATGCACTAGGACACCTTCTCTAAAGCTTAATTGCAATTTTTTTCTCAATAATCTAACAAATTTGTATACACATTTGATTGGACAATTTTCACATTTTGAATGGTGGAGATATCTAGAAGGGCAGCCAATCCATTTTCACCAATTTAAGCAATTGTTGATATGTAGACAATGTGTATCTAGACAACAAAATTTTTCATGTATGTAGAAATAGAGTTTGGAAGGATTGTAGAATTTTTAAAATATTTTCATTCAAAATATAGTTATTATGAATATTTTAGGTGAACTTTAGTGTACAACTTGTTTCGGTCATATTTTTTGGTATCATATGCAAAATTTCTCCAAAAAACAATCCAATTGTTCCAAAATTGCATTGTAAGAACATGCCAAAATTTTCAATTGTCCTTTCATCAATCATTTGAGGTTACTAGTTAAGCCTAGAGATTCTTAAAAAAATTCAACAAATTCAAGTATTAGTTTGAAAAGTCAATAATAAAAATCTCTTCAAAGTTCCATTCTTGGATATCAATCTATGCTTTTAAGGCTATTTGCCAACTTCAAGGATTATCTAAATAAATAAAGAATTAATTTTAAATTTCATATTTTTTTCATGCCATTCATCAAGTTATCTCTCTATAGCCAATTTTTTTATTTAGACAAAAACTCCAAATTAGATGATTTTTCTAACTCAAACACTCCAAGAAATGCTTACTTTGGATTGTATTGATGAGAAGGGAACCTAACTAATCAAAGGTCATTCCAAGTAGAATTATTCCTTAGGGATTTAAGTAGGCAAGGGGTTGATTGTTTGGAACATATACTAATAATGAATAGGCACGGTCAAGTGAAAGTTTTGTTTTCCCAATGTACCTCATGTGATTGTAAGACTTTAAAAACAGTCTTCCATTGCTCCAATCCTTATGAAAATTGGCATGGATGTTTTTAATTGTTCATAATTACATTTGGTCAAAAATGAGCATAATCTTTTTCCATAAAAATTTGAGATATGGGTTTCCAAAGTCATTTTGCCTATGAATGAAATTGTTGTTAAATCAAAAACTGAATTTTAATTGAAGATATCTCAAAATCTTGGACAAAATCTATATTCTCAAAAGTCTTTGAAAATTGTCAAATAGGCTAATTTCATGGTTATAGAAAGATCCCATGGTTGTATTTTCAAATACTTATTTAAAAGATAATAATGTTTTCATTTCAAAAACAATAGCTTAGAGGTGATTTTAGAAGGAAGACCTCTTTTGACATTTAGGGGTTAAAAGGCTAAAACAATAAATAAAAAATTGCAAAGTGGCACAGACAACCTTTAAATTTGAATAAAAAATTTGGGTAGCCTTAATTCATAAAGTTGGAATGCTCCTAGTCATTGACCCAGACTAACTTTAGTTTAGATCCCTCTAAGTAACTTCCCTAATATCATAGCTTTGTTGTTCTTGAAAATTTATAGAATTTTTTCCAAGTACATACTCATTTACACCTCAAAAAAATTCAGATTATTTCAATAATTTGTCTTAAAGCATCCTTAGTCTACCCTTTATGGAGACATGGTAGTGGCACCTTCCATAAGATAGTAGCTTGTTAAAGCGACCCTTTAAGGGCTGTGGGGCCATTTTAGGGTGGTGTTGACATTGGAAATATTTTTCCTTTATTTTTTAGTACAAGATAAACTCAAGCATAAAGCAATACACAATTTTTCATATTTTTTTGAACACTTTTGAATTATTGAGGAATTTTCGAAGAAAACTATCCTAAGGAATCTATTTTAGATTGTAGGGTTCACAAAACTTGGATAGCAACAGTCTCAAAAAGCACAGACATGTCTTGACAATTGAATGAGTAGTAATCTTAAAACAATATTTGCCATTTCAAAATGTGATTGCAACAATACTAAATTTGACCCAATGTGACAATCTAAAGAGTAGTGTCACAAAGTTTAAAGGACTAGTTTGCAGTTCATAAATGCCGACTTAAATTTTTGCAAACTAGACAGCTATAAAACTTAAAAATAGAGCGTTCTAATCCTAAAAGTGCCCTTGAACATAGGCACGGTGATTTAACATGCGAGAGTTCAAAATTTGAATATGGTTGAACGACAATGCGACTTGCTGCATTTGTCGTTGATTGTTTCGATTTTGCAATTCAAATAAAGAATTTTGGTGCTATTACCCTCCATCTTCCCCTACTGCAATCTTGAGACTTGTGTTGGTCGTCAAGTTCTTCATTGGTTCGTTGTTCTATTGCTCCCAACATGATATCAATCGTTGGTCGTGAAATTCTTCATCGATCCTACAAACTACTATTGGTCGATCTTGGACATAGCAAGTCGACAGGAGTTGAAGATCAAGGAAGCTAGTTGGGGCAGGGCACTTTATGAAGGTCAAGCTTGCACTAGATGTCAATAAAGTACATCTACTATGTTGTTGCCTTTGTCTTTGTTGGTCGATTCTTAACTTACTGCATGTATTGAGCGACCTTCGTGCATGTACATAGACACAATGAGTGAATGACTTACTTGATTGTAACAAGAAATCAGTTTAGGTACTGGGATTGAATGTTGAGCCTTGGACATCGATCATGCGTTCCCTCAACAAAGCTGCATCAATAGTCGTTTACTTCGATCAAGTGCTTGGATTTCTACATCAATGTTGTGCACTTGCAACAAAGATGTATCGACATTGTAGTACTTTGATAAGATTCTCCGACCTCGACATTCATCTTCTGCACCAATGACACAACTGCATGGAAGCCCAATACTTGAATGACATGCTTGGACTTCTACATTAGTCTCCTGCACTTAACGACACAAATGCATCGAAGTTGGCAGGTATTGGTTTGATCCAATGATCCTTGTCCAAGATCAATACTCACGATAGTTTAGTACTATAACAATGCTTGGTTTACATCGAAAGTTCCCTACATTAATAGTGCTCCTCCAGATTGCTACATCAACACTAGTACTTCTCTATATCAGTCTCTCCATCTTTCAATCCAAATATGTCATTCTTGTCTTTTGTTGCCTTCTATAGCCGGCTTGTTGCACATGTTGCTGAACTTCTCTTCAAATATTACTGTCGTCATTGCAAATTGAAATAGGTTGCAGTGTTACTAGTTCCTCCCAAGGACTAAGAGTACAACATGTTAGGTTGATGCCATGGCTTATGAAAAAACGACGCTGATGTAGAAGGTAGCTAAGGCTTCGAGACCTCTAATAGTACAGGTATGTTACCTGTCTTTTGACCTTGCTTCTTTGCTTGCCTCCTAGCTATTGCCTGTCGTTGGTTTTCCTTGTAGATGGGTGGTGGGAACCCCCGCAATAAGGTGACTTCTATGAAAAAATGCCAGTGTTAGCTTTGATGAGAGCACATAGATTTTCACCATAAGTAGCCACGCTTTTACAAGACCATGCTTCCCTATGCTCCTTCATTAACCTCTTCTCTGTTTGTTTTTTCAACCATTCAACTTCCTTTTGTCTTTTCTCAATTACTTTTTTGACTTTGCTTGATTCAGCTTCTAACCTCTTCTCTTCTTTTTCCTGTATAGCTACTTCTTTGTGATCTGTAATTTGCTCCAATGATTTAAGATAATCATCTTGTGTCATCTATATTGACTTCAAATAATCAATGTAAGGCTCTCCGTTCTTAGGTGTTTTCTTGACTTTTGGTAATATGCTCCTTGGCAATTCAAAGAAGTTTTTATTTGTGTGATTCTTGCTCCCATCCACCTATTCTTCACTTTTTGATCTAGTAGAGTCATTGTAGTTTTTTGTGTCACTATCAATATTGACGTAGTATTGAGTGCATTCTTGAATATTTTCAAATTTGTGCCTACTAATCTCCTCGACTTCGCACTGTTGTAGGTCCTCTTCAGCATCACTACATTCTTCTTCACTATCTACATATTCATTATTGCTAGCAAGTTTCTACTCTCTCTATTCAAAGATTAAACTTGGTCCCAATTTATTATCCATAGCTGGATAGTTTAATGGATAGATTCTAGTTGTTAGGAAACCCTTCTTCATATTGTCTTCACTTAAAGCTTTCTTGAGAGCAAATGAAACCCAAGTTGCCAAATCTTCCTTACGAGGGCTTTTTCCTTCATGTTTTCTTGTCCAATTATCAAGGTAAGCCCTAAAAGCCACTTTGAAGGGCTTGAAACAAGTTACATCTAATGGTTGCATGGCATGTGATGTATGAATAGGAAAAGTGAAGAGATTAATTTCATTGACTATGGCAATTTGACCACTTCCAATGTAACATGGGAGGTATGACCATCAAAGATAAGTAGGTGCCTATTTGTAGAGGAGATGCCATACATCTATATAACATTTTGTATAAAATGTTTAATCCAGCCTTTGAACAAAAGATGTGTCATCCATGCCTTTGGTTGCATGGACATTGTCACAGCACAGGGCAGGTCAATTCCCCATTATACTCACAAAAATCGCTCTAGAGTATAACTAAGTGACTCTAAAGATCGAACCCACGAGATCCTGTGAAGTATCTAGCTCTATTAAGCAGTTAAGCTCAGTCAGTATGCCAATCTTACTTTCCGGTCCTAGATCTAGAACCAGAAATACCACCACACCGGATAACTACAGACCGGATTACTCCTTCTTCCGGTCCTACTAACTATCCGGTCCGTACAAATACCCAAATCCCAGGATCTCACAACTTCCGATCCTGGAAATCCGTCCTGACCAATCCGGTCCGAATGGTCATCCTGTACCCGTAATCCTATCCAGTTTAGTTTTGCCTCTGTTTCACCATCAGAGGGGTCGCCGCTTAATTTTGAGAGTGGTAGGCCCACCACTCCTTCCGTGACTTATAGTGGCTGAAGACCCACTGTCCTACCTTCTAAACTCCTAAGCTAATCCGGATCCGGTTTGGTCCTTCACAACAACCCAGATAGCAATCCGGGTCGTAGGTCACACAAAGACCCCACACTCGACCCTCTTGTACTACAACGACCTTGATGCTACTTCCGATCCGTGCGAAGACAGGTGGTTACAAGTGCACCCGTCCGTTCCAACATCAACTAAAGTTCTTCCGTTACCCATACGGGTGGTGAGACCTCACAGGAGATCGGACACTCAACCGGATTTCCCACCCGGGAGTTCTAGCGCAGCTAAGGAATCCCTCCCTACCCGCCTAGCCTAACAACGGCTTTCTCACCCGGAATCTCAAACTCTAGACGTGCTGAGGAACTAAGTTCACTCCCAACTCTTCGGTACCTACTCACATGCACCTAGGATCGGAAAATAAACACCAAGGGGAGAAATCACTCGCAAACCAACCCGTACTATCCTCACTCCACATCATACAATCCTGTCGCGCTGGAGAGAGACACACAATGAAGAGAATAGAAAAGTACAAGAAGTTTGCAAAATGAACAACTCCCAGTTCCCATCTCAGGAACCGATTTATATATAAAGGGTAAAAACCCTAAAAGCACAAAAAGGAGCGGAAAACCCGTGGGGGTCCGCCGCCGCCCTAATCTAACTTCCGGTCTAACCTAATACTGTTGAGCCGGATCCGGATCCGCTCCTACTCCTAACTGAAATTAAAATCCTATCTACCCTACAACTCGAGATCCTATCGTCGGGCTTCCGGTCTCCGGGACTAGCTCCTCGAAGACTTCACTCAAATTCCGGACCCGTTCCTCACTTCCTCTCTCCGATCTCAACCGGTAGCAAAACAGACAAAACACAAACGTCCAGACGCACAAACTCCAAAAACTCAACCGCGTGCTCTCAAGGTCGAGTTTCTAAAAGGGGGTGCAACAGTGAAAGCTCCTCCTTATATAGTCCCTGGACCCTTTCCGGTTTGTCATCATGAATCCGGATTACCATCATGAATCCGGATTACCATCATGAATCCGGTTCATCATCATCATCCGGTCCTAGACCTAATCCGTGTTGCATTCCGTTTCCGTCGTTAGTTACTCCTGACCGGATTAGATCCAAGAAGCCCACTACTTCACGTTCCGTGCTAATTCTGAGTTTTCCTTCCCCACCTAATCGGATCCGGTTAGCTAATGACTAGTTTCCGTTCCTATTTGGGTGTATACTAAGAAAATCAAAATTCTAAGCTGCGACATTACCCCTTCCTCATCTGTGAGCGTCCCCGCGAACATCATTGACCTTCAGTCGAAGAAGTAGCCGCCGAATACTTTTTCACCCTTGATCCGTTCACACGAGTGTCAAGCCACTGGCCCTGCAAATTCGCAAGTTGCAAAGACCCATTTTGAAAAATTTGAATGACTCGGAAAGGTCCCATCCATCGGGTATGCAATTTTCCTGGAAACTCTTTGTGACGGTTGTCATAAACTAGCACAAGACCGCCTTCCTGGATTCCATGATCAACTGGAAGTTTCCGGTCATAATCTTTCTTGCGTTTGAATTGCACTTCCATGGTTCTCTCAAGAGCTGCAATCCGGGTTTCCTCCAGTTCTTCAATCGCAAGGAGTCGCGGAACTATATCCATTCTGGTCTCCGCATTCCGGGCTGCCATGACACGGAAAGTCTCCACTTCTAACTCCACCCCATGAACTGTGTTTTGACCAAAGACCAAAAAGTAGGGCGTTTTTCCGGTTGTGCTCTTCTCCGCCGTATTGTACGCATGCACGGCCGAAGGTAGTTTCCGGTCCCAATCCGTTTTGTGAGCGGAAACCATCTTGTTCAAGATCTTCCCAATAATTCCGTTCGCCCGCTCGGTTAATCCATTCGCCTTTGGATTATAAGGAGTCGTCTTCCGGTGCTTGATAAGATACTTGGTAGTTAGGTCGGAGATCACGTCATTGAGGAAATGGGTTCCTCTATCACTGACCAACTCCAGTGGGTGGCCAAATCGCATGAGGATTTCTTCAAACAAAAAGGACGCGGAAGTCGCGGCATCGTTTTTCCGGGTTGCTCTGGCCTCCACCCACTTGGTCGCGTAATCCGTGGCTAGGATTATGTACCTCTTCTTCCTAGCACTGACCGGAAAAATGGGTCCAATAAAGTCGATCCCCCATTTTTCAAACGGTGCTAAGGGAATTATGGGAGTGAGCGGCCAATGGTTCCGGAAAGATGGTGCTCCTGTCCGCTGACACTGATCGCAACTCCGAACAAAATTCCTCACATCCCTGTGTACATACGGCCACCAGTATCCGGCGGATCGGATCCGGTTCACCGTAGTAACAAAGGCAAAATGTCCTCCGGAACTCCCGCAATGGAGTGCCCGGATGACTTTTTTCCGGTCCGAAGGTTCCAAACATCGCCTAAGGACGTCATCCGCCCCTAACTTGAAAAGGACTCCCCTAATCATGGTATAAGGAGCCACTTTTCTCTGAAAGATTTCTTTCTCCTCTTGACTCATCTGTTCCGGATATTTGGAATTCACTAAATAGCTAATGATATCCCGGAACTCCGAAACAGACTCGTTGCTTAGGTGAAAAACTTCTATCAAGGGAAAATCCGGTTTCTCCATTTCAACCGGAATCTCCAGAGAATCCGGAAACTCATCCGGAAACTCAGCGGAAATATCCGCCACGGATTCCTGTCCTCTTTGTCTCGAGAGGTAATCCGCGTTCGAGTTTGCTTTTCCGGGTTTCACTACGACCTCGTAATTAAACTCTTGTAAAAGCAAAATCCATCTAGCAATCCGACCTGACAAATCCGGTTTGTTCACGAGGTATTTCAAGGAATCATGATCTGTGTGAAAAATTACCTTGTACCCTAGCAAATAATGTCGGAACTTCTTACAAGAATACACGACCGCCAGAGCTTCTCGTTCTGTAGTGGTGTAATTCCGTTCCGCCAAGCTCATTTGCCTGCTCGCATAGTAAATCGGATTCTCACGCTTCTCCGTGTCAAATTGCCAAAGAATGGATCCCAGACACCAACCGGATGCGTCGATGGTAACATGGAACTCTTTCGTCCAATCCGGAACGGAAAGGATCGGAGCTCTAGCAAGCTGAGTCTTCAGATCTTCGAAGGCCTGCTGTCGCTTTCCGGTCCACACAAATTCCGTATCCTGTTTGAGTAGTTCCGTGAGAGGGATGGCCCTCTTGGCGTATCCGTCAATGAATCGACGGTAGTAGCCCACACACCCGAGAAACCCACGGATCTCCCTTACGCTCGTCGGAGGCAGCAAGGATAGAACCGCTCTCACCTTTTCCAAGTCCGCTTGTAATCCGGCTTGGCTCACCACGTGCCCCAGCAAAATTCCGGAACTCATTCCGAAAAAACACTTTTCGGGGTGTAATTTCAGATTGGTTTCTCGGCACCTTTGAAACGTCTTCCGCAAACATTCGAGATGAAGTTTCCGGTCGCTAAAAACTGCAAAGTCATCAATGAAGACCTCAATGAAATGGCGGAGAAAATCCTTGAAAATGTCCATCATCAGCCGCTGGAAAGTTCCGGGTGTGTTGCACAGGCCAAACGGCATTCGGGTAAATGCGAAAGTTCCCCATTCTGTCGTGAACGTGGTCTTCAACTGATTCCTCCGCCAGATGAACACTTGGTTGTAACCGGAAAATCCGTCCAAAAAGCTGTAACATTCGTGTCCGGCCACGTGGTCCAAAATGATGTCAGTAAATGGAAGGGGGAAGTAATCCTTCTTTGTGGCTGTGTTCAATTTCCGGAAATCTTGACACACCCGGATCTTAACTTTCCCATCCGTTCCCAACTTCTTGGGAACCACCACAATAGGGGAAACCCACTCGGAATTGTTGACCGGATAGATGAATCCGGTTTCCAATAACCGGTCGATTTCTTCCTTCACCATTAACGAGTACCTCGGGTTGAGTCGGTACTGTCGCTGACGGACCGGAATAGATCCTTCCGTCAAGTCAATGTGATGCTCTCCTAAGTGAGGGGGGATTCCCTTCAGATCAGACGGCTCCCATGCAAAAATATCGAGATACTCCTGGAGAAGTTGAACGTAACCGGATTTGTCCGTGCTTTGCATGAGCTTGCTCAAGTAAAAGCACTTGCCTGGTTCAACCTCCTCCTGCTCATAATCGATGTGCGAGACGATCGGTTTGATCTTCTCTTCGTGAACCTCTTCCGGAACGGAAACTAAATTTCCCCATTCCGGTCTCATCGTTTCCTCACTTACACCCGTGGGAAGGTTTCCATCCTGGATCTGTCGAGTGATCCACTCGGCTGTGAGCGGAACGCTTGACTCTCCTAAGGATCGATCTTCCACCATGGTACTGCTAGGCTTTTCCGGATCATGCTCCAACACAGCATTAGAGAACCCAAAACTTTTCTCAGTTTTGTGTTCGAATGGATCCACATAATAGCTTGGAATCGACTCTTCCGAATCCGTCCAATCCGATGTGTAACCATCCGAGTCGCTGGTTTCTCCTAAATGCTTTTCCGTGGACCAAAGTATCCGGATGGAAGGTTTCCTGACCACCAGTTCCTTGTTTCCCCAATCCACTAGTACTTGGGCAGAGTATAATCAAGGTCTACCCAGTAACATAGGAAAAGGTCTTCCTTTGTGCACACGGATGATGACATAGTTCAGCAGATAATCCGTTCCTCCAATCCGGGTTGGAACTTGCGAAAGTTTGTGTCGCATTACAGGGCAGGTCAATTCCCCATTATACTCACAAAAATCGCTCTAGAGTATAACTAAGTGACTCTAAAGATCGAACCCACGAGATCCTGTGAAGTATCTAGCTCTATTAAGCAGTTAAGCTCAGTCAGTATGCCAATCTTACTTTCCGGTCCTAGATCTAGAACCAGAAATACCACCACACCGGATAACTATAGACCGGATTTCTCCGTGCTTCCGGTCCTACTAACTATCCGGTTCGTACAAATACCGAAATCCCAGGATCTCACAACTTCCGATCCTGGAAATCTGTCCTGACCAATCCGGTCGGGATGGTCATCCTGTACCCGTAATCCTATCCGGTTTGGTTTTGCCTCTGTTTCACCATCAGAGGGGTCGCCGCTTAATTTTGAGAGTGGTAGGCCCACCACTCCTTCCGTGACTTATAGTGGCTGAAGACCCACTGTCCTACCTTCTAAACTCCTAAGCTAATCCGGATCCGGTTTGGTCCTTCACAACAACCCAGATAGCAATCCGGGTCGTAGGTCACACAAAGACCCCACACTCGACCCTCTCGTACTACAACGACCTTGATGCTACTTCCGATCCGTGCGAAGACAGGTGGTTACAAGTGCACCCGTCCGTTCCAACATCAACTAAAGTTCTTCCGTTACCCCTACGGGTGGTGAGACCTCACAGGAGATCGGACACTCGACCGGATTTCCCACCCGGGAGTTCTAGCGCAGCTAAGGAATCCCTCCCTACCCGCCTAGCCTAACAACGGCTTTCTCACCCGGAATCTCAAACTCTAGATGTGCTGAGGAACTAAGTTCACTCCCAACTCTTCGGTACCTACTCACATGCACCTTGGATCGGAAAATAAACACCAAGGGGAGAAATCACTTACAAACTAACTCGTACTATCCTAACTCCACATCATACAATCCTGTCGCGCTGGAGAGAGATACACAACGAAGAGAATGGAAAGGTACAAGAAGTTTGCAAAATGAACAACTCCCAATTCCCTTCGCAGGAACCGATTTATATACAAAGGGTCAAAACCCTAAAAGCACAAAAAGGAGCGGAAAACCCGTGGGGGTCCGCCGCCACCTAAATCTAACTTCCGGTCTAACCTAATACTATTGAGCCGGATCCGGATCCGCTCCTACTCCTAACTGAAATTAAAATCCTATCTACCCTACAACTCTAGATCCTATCGTCGGGCTTCCGACCTCCGGGACTAGCTCCTCGAAGACTTCGCTCAAGTTCCGGACCCGTTCCCCCTCCTCAGGATTCGGTCCGGGTGGAGACTCCAAGTCGATGGTAATATCCGGTCTCGAGCCCGGAGTCCCAGTCCGTGCAGACTTCTTGGACTCAGGAGTCCAATCCTTCCTGTCCTTTGCCATAGTTGCATCCGGAAAGAGGTCCGGTAGAGAGATGTCCGAAAGGTGAATACCTTTGTCGCACGTCGCTCCCGTCAGCTTCCGGCTGCTCTCCTCGATCCGGTCCGCAGCCTTCCGCCCCTCCACCATTGCCGTCTCCACCTGCTCGGCGAAGTCCGCGAGAATCCGGACCATCCGGGAACCGGATAGTTTCTTCTCTTCGTGGATCTTCTCGTCGAAGAGCTTCGCCTTGGCCGCTGCCGTTCCGGTCTCTCCCAGGACCGTCTTGATCTGCTCGGCCACCTTCCGAGTCTCCTCCGCCATCTCCCGAGCAGCCGTCACGTCTTCCTGATAGGCGAAAAGTGTTGCCTTCAGTCTATCTACCTCCTCCTGCAACCGGCGGATCTCGGCTTCCTGCTTCCGGGTCTCTTCCGGATTCGTGATGCATTGCGCCACTTGTTCCGCCAAGTTGCTGTCCGGTGCAGCACCCACCAACTTGCCGATTGCCGCAAGCGTCCTGTGCTTCACCTCCCAATCCGCCCTGATGTTGCAGAGGACGTTGATCAGACCGTTGAACGGATCTTGCATATCCGGATCTCCCCCGGAATTGGTCTTCTCGGCTTCCGGTTTCTCCTCCGGGGCCGGTTTGTCTTGACCGGGAGGCGTCCCGCGCTTGTGTGGAGGCGTCAGCTTCTGTCGCTTGATCGGCGGCATCAACTCCTCCTCTTCCTCGCTGGACTCCCGGTCTGACTCGGAATCGGATTCCGCTTCGTCATCCGTCTCCGACTCCCCATACTTCAGCAGCACTTCCTGCGTCTTCCACGCCTTCTCCTCTATGTTGGTGAGGACTTGGTTCTCCCGATAGAGGTGGAAGAGGTAAGGGCACACTGGAGTGGCCCTTTTCTTCCCAACCCTACTAACAAGCTGGGCCACGAGATCGGAAATGATCCGTGCCCAGTCCACTTTCCGGGTACCACTGAGGGCACCGAAAATGGTGTTGCCCAGGGTGATCGTCACCCTGGTCGGCTTTTCCGGGTGAAGAACCGGAACCAGGAATTGCAGGAGCCGACGGTGTCGGTCGTCCAAGCAATCCTCGACCGCGTATCCGTCCTTCGGGTTGACGGCTCCCTTGAACTTCCCTCGGACAAACTCATCCTTCCGGCTCGCCATTCCCAAACCTCCTGCCCGGAAACCGTAAACCGCTCTCCACATCCCCTCGTTCCAGCTGACGGGAGCTCCCCTCACGGTGTTGTCAAACTGGTTGGACAGCTTTCCGAGGAGCTCCTTGACCATTCTCTCCTCCCTAAAACCCCAAGGTTTCTCGGCAAACCCTACGCAACCCATGGATCTGAGATCATCCATGAGTTCAGCCTTTTCCGGCTCTGTGGAGGGAATAACCGGAATGACTTTCCGGAGCTTCACCTCGCCTCCAGAGGGACTCGCTTGCCTCGACCTACGTAGCTGAGGCATTCCCACTCACATCTACCTCACTCTCTCCTAGCCGCACGTCCCGTTCCTCACTTCCTCTCTCCGATCTCAACCGGAAGCAGAACAGACAAAACACAAACGCTCAGACGCACAAACGACAAAAACTCAACCGCGCACGCTCAAGGTCGAGTTTCCAAAAGGGGGTGCAACAGTGAAAGCTCCTCCTTTTATAGTCCCTGGACCCTTTCCGGTTTGTCATCATGAATCCGGTTTACCATCATAATCCGGTTCATCATCATCATCCGGTCCTAGACCTAATCCGTGTTGCATTCCGTTTCCGTCGTTACTTACTCCTGACCGGATTAGATCCAAGAAGCCCACTACTTCACGTTCCGTGCTAATTCTGAGTTTTCCTTCCCCACCTAATCGGATCCGGTTAGCTAATGACTAGTTTCCGTTCCTATTTGGGTGTATACTAAGAAAATCAAAATTCTAAGCTGCGACATTACCCCTTCCTCATCTGTGAGCGTCCCCGCGAACATCATTGACCTTCCGTCGAAGAAGTAGCCGCCGAATACTTTTTCACCCTTGATCCGTTCACACGAGTGTCAAGCCACTGGCCCTGCAAATTCGCAAGTTGCAAAGACCCATTTTGAAAAATTTGAATGACTCGGAAAGGTCCCATCCATCGGGTATGCAATTTTCCTGGAAACTCTTTGTGACGGTTGTCATAAACTAGCACAAGACCGCCTTCCTGGATTCCATGATCAACTGGAAGTTTCCGGTCATAATCTTTCTTGCGTTTGAATTGCACTTCCATGGTTCTCTCAAGAGCTGCAATCCGGGTTTCTTCCAGTTCTTCAATCGCGAGGAGTCGCGGAAGTATATCCATTCTGGTCTCCGCATTCCGGGCTGCCATGACACGGAAAGTCTCCACTTCTAACTCCACCCCATGAACTGTGTTTTGACCAAAGACCAAAAAGTAGGGCGTTTTTCCGGTTGTGCTCTTCTCCGCCGTATTGTACGCATGCACGGCCGAAGGTAGTTTCCGGTCCCAATCCGTTTTGTGAGCGGAAACCATCTTGTTCAAGATCTTCCCAATAATTCCGTTCGCCCGCTCGGTTAATCCATTCGCCTTTGGATTATAAGGAGTCGTCTTCCGGTGCTTGATAAGATATTTGGTAGTTAGGTCGGAGATGACGTCATTGAGGAAATGGGTTCCTCTATCACTGACCAACTCCAGTGGGTGGCCAAATCGCATGAGGATTTCTTCAAACAAAAAGGACGCGGAAGTCGCGGCATCGTTTTTCCGGGTTGCTCTGGCCTCCACCCACTTGGTCGCGTAATCTGTGGCTAGGATTATGTACCTCTTCTTCCTAGCACTGACCGGAAAAATGGGTCCAATAAAGTCGATCCCCCATTTCTCAAACGGTGCTAAGGGAATTATGGGAGTGAGCGGCCAATGGTTCCGGAAAGATGGTGCTCCTGTCCGCTGACACTGATCGCAACTCCGAACAAAATTCCTCACATCCCTGTGTATGTACGGCCACCAGTATCCGGCGGATCGGATCCGGTTCACCGTAGTAACAAAGGCAAAATGTCCTCCGGAACTCCCGCAATGGAGTGCCCGGATGACTTTCTTCCGGTCCGAAGGTTCCAAACATCGCCTAAGGACGTCGTCTGCCCCTAACTTGAAAAGGACTCCCCTAATCATGGTATAAGGAGCCGCTTTTCTCTGAAAGATTTCTTTCTCCTCTAGACTCATCTGTTCCGGATATTTGGAATTCACTAAATAGCTAATGATATCCCGGAACTCCGAAACAGACTCGTTGCTTAGGTGAAAAACTTCTATCAAGGGAAAATCCGGTTTCTCCATTTCAACCGGAATCTCCAGAGAATCCGGAAACTCATCCGGAAACTCAGCGGAAATATCCGCCACGGATTCCTGTCCTCTTTGTCTCGAGAGGTAATCCGCGTTCGAGTTTGCTTTTCCGGGTTTCACTACGACCTCGTAATTAAACTCTTGTAAAAGCAAAATCCATCTAGCAATCCGACCTGACAAATCCGGTTTGTTCACGAGGTATTTCAAGGAATCATGATCTGTGTGAAAAATTACCTTGTACCCTAGCAAATAATGTCGGAACTTCTTACAAGAATACACGACCGCCAGAGCTTCTCGTTCTGTGGTGGTGTAATTTCGTTCCGCCAAACTCATTTGCCTGCTCGCATAGTAAATCGGATTCTCACGCTTCTCCGTGTCGAATTGCCAAAGAATGGATCCTAGACACCAACCGGATGCGTCGATGGTGACATGGAACTCTTTTGTCCAATCCGGAACGGAAAGGATCGGAGCTCTAGCAAGCTGAGTCTTCAGATCATCGAAGGCCTGCTGTCGCTTTCCGGTCCACACAAATTCCGTATCCTGTTTGAGTAGTTCCGTGAGAGGGATGGCCCTCTTGGCGTATCCGTCAATGAATCGACGGTAGTAGCCCACACACCCTAGAAACCCACGGATCTCCCTTACGCTCGTCGGAGGCAGCAAGGATAGAACCGCCCTCACCTTCTCCAAGTCCGCTTGTAATCCGGCTTGGCTCACCACGTGCCCCAGTAAAATTCCGGAACTCATTCCGAAAAAACACTTTCCGGGGTGTAATCTCAGATTGGTTTCTCGGCACCTTTGAAACGTCTTCCGCAAACATTCGAGATGAAGTTTCCGGTCGCTAAAAACTGCAAAGTCATCAATGAAGACCTCAATGAAATGGCGGAGAAAATCCTTGAAAATGTCCATCATCAGCCGTTGGAAAGTTCCGGGTGCGTTGCACAGGCCAAACGGCATCCGGGTAAATGCGAAAGTTCCCCATTCTGTCGTGAACGTGGTCTTCAGCTGATCCCTCCGTCGGATGAACACTTGGTTGTAACCTGAAAATCCGTCCAAAAAGCTGTAACATTCGTGTCCGGCCACGTGGTCCAAAATGATGTCAGTAAATGGAAGGGGAAAGTAATCCTTCTTTGTGGCTGTGTTCAATTTCCGGAAATCTTGACACACCCGGATCTTAACTTTCCCATCCGTTCCCAACTTCTTGGGAACCACCACAATAGGGGAAACCCACTCGGAATTGTTCACCGGATAGATGAATCCAGTTTCCAATAACCGGTCGATTTCTTCCTTGACCATTAACGAGTACTTCGGGTTGAGTCGGTACTGTCGCTGACGGACCGGAATAGATCCTTCCGTCAAGTCAATGTGATGCTCTCCTAAGTGAGGGGGGATTCCCTTCAGATCAGACGGCTCCCATGCAAAAATATCGAGGTACTCCTGGAGAAGTTGAACGTAACCGGATTTATCCGTGCTTTGCATGAGCTTGCTCAAGTAAAAGCACTTGCCTGGTTCAACCTCCTCTTGTTCATAATCGATGGGCGAGACGATCGGTTTGATCTTCTCTTCGTGAACCTCTTCCGGAACGGAAACTAAATTTCCCCATTCTGGTCTCATCGTTTCCTCACTTACACCCGCGAGAAGGTTTCCATCCTGGATCTGTCGAGTGATCCACTCGGCTGTGAGCGGAACGCTTGACTCTCCTAAGGATCGATCTTCCACCATGGTACTACTAGGCTTTTCCGGATCATGCTCCAACACAGCATTAGAGAACCCAAAACTTTTCTCAGTTTTGTGTTCGAATGGATCCACATAATAGCTTGGAATCGACTCTTCCGAATCCGTCCAATCCGATGTGTAACCATCCGAGTCGCTGGTTTCTCCTAAATGCTTTTCCGTGGACCAAGGTATCCGGATGGAAGGTTTCCCGACCACCAGTTCCTTGTTTCCCCAATCCACCAGTACTTGGGCAGAGTATAACCAAGGTCTACCCAGTAACATAGGAAAAGGTCTTCCTTTGTGCACACGGATGATGACATAGTTCAGCAGATAATCCGTTCCTCCAATCCGGGTTGGAACTTGCGAAAGTTTGCCAACCGGATGTACTCGGGATTGATCCGCCATACGAAGGACTTGATCCGTCGCTTCGATCGTGGTGAATCCTAACTCAAATGCCGTGTCTTCCAACATCAAGTTGACTCCAGATCCGCCATCGATGGGAACCTTTGGAATCAGGCATCCTTCTATCTCCACACCGATCTCTGGAGCCCCGGAATCTTCCGGTTGGGAGAAGTTAACTGCCACCGCTGGGAGTTTCACCTTCTTCTTCCGTTTCCGTGTCCAGCTATCTCGGATCAGCTTCTGGTACATCACGTTGTCGTGCAGGAGCTGTCCAATCGTAACATTCGCCCGTTGATCTCGGATGTCCTGGATGATGTCATACTCATGCGTACGGATATCCGGATTGATAACCACTGGGGTGTTACTGAAACGAACCTGCTTCTTACTCGTCACCACATCCGGTCCAGAGATTTCCGTCCGAATCTCTGCACTGATGTCGATCGGAATCCGGTTCCGGTCCACCCCTTCCTCAAAGTGAACTTCCTCCGGTTCTGGACTCCGTCTCTGAAAAACAGGATCAGAATCACTACTCGATTTCTGCCTCCTCCTCTGCTTTTTCTTCTTTCCCCTTACAGCTCGTTCGGGTTGATTCCTGGTGGAACTGCGGGTCGATACCCGGTTTACCAAGCTCTCCGTCTCCGCCGGCAGTTCCACCTCGCATCGTCACTTGTCCGGATTCTCCGTTCCGGCTGAGTGGCCATAGTTGAGCGCGGTCTGCTCCCTTGGAAGAATTTGAACTTGTTTGTAAACCGGTCTTGGCTGTATGGGCTTCGAACACTGCTCCTCCTGATGCCCATACTCTTGGCAATTCTGGCACGGAAGAGTTCGAGGAGCACCCTGCCCTGGTCCCCTGTTAGGACACGAGTTGGCATAATGTCCCGGTTCTCCACAGCCATAACAAATCACCACTTGTCTATCCGGGTAACCAAGGGCTCGCACGGGCTGCTGCATTACCAACCCCTGACTCGGTCCCGGTAAAAAGTTCCGGTTCAACATGTTGGACCGGGAAGGAATCGTGATCCCTTTTCCTCTACCATAGGTCGGCTGCACTTGGTAGATCTCCTCCTCTTCCTCGTTTGCTACGGTGTAGTAGATCTCTTCTTCCGGATACACATAGTGAACTTGCTTCTGGGCAGCTCGCTGGCATTCACTTGGATAGTGACCCGGTTCTCCACATCTTCCGCACCAGACATTGGATCGAGAAGTCGGAACGATCCGTCTCGGTTTCCGGTTCTCAGCCATGTTGACCTTGATAGCCTCCAAAGACTCTTGGATGCTCTTCATCATCTTCTTGGAATCCGTATCTTCCATCTTCACTTTCACAACCCGTTTCTCTCTCTGACCTTTCGACTTGTGCGAACGTCGGGGAGGTGAAACACTCTGTTCTTCATCCGAGCTCGATGAATCCGGATCGGAAACTTCCGTTCCGGAACTCTCGGAACTGCTGTCCGAATCGGAAACCTTCTTACGATGCTTCAACTTCCGGTCGCCTTTCTTGTTCTTCCCCTTTTCTTGCTTCTCGCTCCTTCTCAAGGACTTCCGGAGTGACTGAGCGGAATTCTCGTAATTAGCCGCAGCATCCATGGCGTCTCTAAGTGTCCTAGGCCGCGTCTGACGAATCAGAAATCCCATCGACTCGGGTAATCCGGCAACATACCACTCCACCTGTAGACTAGGAGCGATCTCCGTGGTCAGCTTCTGGATCAGCGCCTTCACCCTCTGGCCATACTTCCGCACGGATTCGGATGATTTCATCGTTAGTGTACTGAGCCGTCCCAAGGCTCTGGCTTCTCCTCCTACCTCCCGGAAAGCTTGCAGGAAATCCGTTCTCAACTGATCCCAGTTATTCCGGATCGGATCGGAAATATCCTGATACCATTTAAGAGCTTCTCCCTTGAGCAATCCTTGGAAAATTCTTCGCTGGGCCGCCTCATTTTCCTGGTTGGCGAGTGCAGTAGATTCAAACTCGCACAGCCAGTCATCCGCATCTTGGCTTCCATCACCCTTAAAACGCTTGTATCTCAATCGAGTCATGACGTCTTCGTCCTCGAGGAACGGATCTTCTCTGTCCGGTTCCGGGTCTAGATCGGAAACTGAAGGCGTATGACCAGATCTCGGATTCTCGCTTTCTCCTGCGGATGCAGACACGAAAATCGGACGGTTAACCGGATCTTGCAGATCCGGTTCACTCTGATCCGGTTCAGGCGATTCTTCCGATCGTTCTCTTCTTCTCAATCGCTCGGACGTTCTCGTATTCCTTATTCCGCTTCTCATGAGTTAGTTTCCAGATTCAGCCGGAAAACAAAACCCAATCCGAGAAATGAAAACACAGAAAAGACGAACTACTGACTCAGCTTCTTCTGTACCGCAATAAAGCCGATAGCTTTAGAATCCCCGGCAGCGGCGCCAGATTTTTGTCATGTCGCAGCACAGGGCAGGTCAATTCCCCATTATACTCACAAAAATCGCTCTAGAGTATAACTAAGTGACTCTAAAGATCGAACCCACGAGATCCTGTGAAGTATCTAGCTCTATTAAGCAGTTAAGCTCAGTCAGTATGCCAATCTTACTTTCCGGTCCTAGATCTAGAACCAGAAATACCACCACACCGGATAACTATAGACCGGATTTCTCCGTGCTTCCGGTCCTACTAACTATCCGGTTCGTACAAATACCGAAATCCCAGGATCTCACAACTTCCGATCCTGGAAATCTGTCCTGACCAATCCGGTCGGGATGGTCATCCTGTACCCGTAATCCTATCCGGTTTGGTTTTGCCTCTGTTTCACCATCAGAGGGGTCGCCGCTTAATTTTGAGAGTGGTAGGCCCACCACTCCTTCCGTGACTTATAGTGGCTGAAGACCCACTGTCCTACCTTCTAAACTCCTAAGCTAATCCGGATCCGGTTTGGTCCTTCACAACAACCCAGATAGCAATCCGGGTCGTAGGTCACACAAAGACCCCACACTCGACCCTCTCGTACTACAACGACCTTGATGCTACTTCCGATCCGTGCGAAGACAGGTGGTTACAAGTGCACCCGTCCGTTCCAACATCAACTAAAGTTCTTCCGTTACCCCTACGGGTGGTGAGACCTCACAGGAGATCGGACACTCGACCGGATTTCCCACCCGGGAGTTCTAGCGCAGCTAAGGAATCCCTCCCTACCCGCCTAGCCTAACAACGGCTTTCTCACCCGGAATCTCAAACTCTAGATGTGCTGAGGAACTAAGTTCACTCCCAACTCTTCGGTACCTACTCACATGCACCTTGGATCGGAAAATAAACACCAAGGGGAGAAATCACTTACAAACTAACTCGTACTATCCTAACTCCACATCATACAATCCTGTCGCGCTGGAGAGAGATACACAACGAAGAGAATGGAAAGGTACAAGAAGTTTGCAAAATGAACAACTCCCAATTCCCTTCGCAGGAACCGATTTATATACAAAGGGTCAAAACCCTAAAAGCACAAAAAGGAGCGGAAAACCCGTGGGGGTCCGCCGCCACCTAAATCTAACTTCCGGTCTAACCTAATACTATTGAGCCGGATCCGGATCCGCTCCTACTCCTAACTGAAATTAAAATCCTATCTACCCTACAACTCTAGATCCTATCGTCGGGCTTCCGACCTCCGGGACTAGCTCCTCGAAGACTTCGCTCAAGTTCCGGACCCGTTCCCCCTCCTCAGGATTCGGTCCGGGTGGAGACTCCAAGTCGATGGTAATATCCGGTCTCGAGCCCGGAGTCCCAGTCCGTGCAGACTTCTTGGACTCAGGAGTCCAATCCTTCCTGTCCTTTGCCATAGTTGCATCCGGAAAGAGGTCCGGTAGAGAGATGTCCGAAAGGTGAATACCTTTGTCGCACGTCGCTCCCGTCAGCTTCCGGCTGCTCTCCTCGATCCGGTCCGCAGCCTTCCGCCCCTCCACCATTGCCGTCTCCACCTGCTCGGCGAAGTCCGCGAGAATCCGGACCATCCGGGAACCGGATAGTTTCTTCTCTTCGTGGATCTTCTCGTCGAAGAGCTTCGCCTTGGCCGCTGCCGTTCCGGTCTCTCCCAGGACCGTCTTGATCTGCTCGGCCACCTTCCGAGTCTCCTCCGCCATCTCCCGAGCAGCCGTCACGTCTTCCTGATAGGCGAAAAGTGTTGCCTTCAGTCTATCTACCTCCTCCTGCAACCGGCGGATCTCGGCTTCCTGCTTCCGGGTCTCTTCCGGATTCGTGATGCATTGCGCCACTTGTTCCGCCAAGTTGCTGTCCGGTGCAGCACCCACCAACTTGCCGATTGCCGCAAGCGTCCTGTGCTTCACCTCCCAATCCGCCCTGATGTTGCAGAGGACGTTGATCAGACCGTTGAACGGATCTTGCATATCCGGATCTCCCCCGGAATTGGTCTTCTCGGCTTCCGGTTTCTCCTCCGGGGCCGGTTTGTCTTGACCGGGAGGCGTCCCGCGCTTGTGTGGAGGCGTCAGCTTCTGTCGCTTGATCGGCGGCATCAACTCCTCCTCTTCCTCGCTGGACTCCCGGTCTGACTCGGAATCGGATTCCGCTTCGTCATCCGTCTCCGACTCCCCATACTTCAGCAGCACTTCCTGCGTCTTCCACGCCTTCTCCTCTATGTTGGTGAGGACTTGGTTCTCTCGATAGAGGTGGAAGAGGTAAGGGCACACTGGAGTGGCCCTTTTCTTCCCAACCCTACTAACAAGCTGGGCCACGAGATCGGAAATGATCCGTGCCCAGTCCACTTTCCGGGTACCACTGAGGGCACCGAAAATGGTGTTGCCCAGGGTGATCGTCACCCTGGTCGGCTTTTCTGGGTGAAGAACCGGAACCAGGAATTGCAGGAGCCGACGGTGTCGGTCGTCCAAGCAATCCTCGACCGCGTATCCGTCCTTCGGGTTGACGGCTCCCTTGAACTTCCCTC
This sequence comes from Pseudoscleropodium purum, assembly GCA_963969395.1. Lineage (NCBI taxonomy): Eukaryota > Viridiplantae > Streptophyta > Bryopsida > Hypnales > Brachytheciaceae > Pseudoscleropodium > Pseudoscleropodium purum. The sequence goes on from OZ017803.1 coordinate 19,029,707, forward strand.
GGACAAACTCATCCTTCCGGCTCGCCATTCCCAAACCTCCTGCCCGGAAACCGTAAACCGCTCTCCACATCCCCTCGTTCCAGCTGACGGGAGCTCCCCTCACGGTGTTGTCAAACTGGTTGGACAGCTTTCCGAGGAGCTCCTTGACCATTCTCTCCTCCCTAAAACCCCAAGGTTTCTCGGCAAACCCTACGCAACCCATGGATCTGAGATCATCCATGAGTTCAGCCTTTTCCGGCTCTGTGGAGGGAATAACCGGAATGACTTTCCGGAGCTTCACCTCGCCTCCAGAGGGACTCGCTTGCCTCGACCTACGTAGCTGAGGCATTCCCACTCACATCTACCTCACTCTCTCCTAGCCGCACGTCCCGTTCCTCACTTCCTCTCTCCGATCTCAACCGGAAGCAGAACAGACAAAACACAAACGCTCAGACGCACAAACGACAAAAACTCAACCGCGCACGCTCAAGGTCGAGTTTCCAAAAGGGGGTGCAACAGTGAAAGCTCCTCCTTTTATAGTCCCTGGACCCTTTCCGGTTTGTCATCATGAATCCGGTTTACCATCATAATCCGGTTCATCATCATCATCCGGTCCTAGACCTAATCCGTGTTGCATTCCGTTTCCGTCGTTACTTACTCCTGACCGGATTAGATCCAAGAAGCCCACTACTTCACGTTCCGTGCTAATTCTGAGTTTTCCTTCCCCACCTAATCGGATCCGGTTAGCTAATGACTAGTTTCCGTTCCTATTTGGGTGTATACTAAGAAAATCAAAATTCTAAGCTGCGACAGTTTGCCAACCGGATGTACTCGGGATTGATCCGCCATACGAAGGACTTGATCCGTGGCTTCGATCGTGGTGAATCCTAACTCAAATGCCGTGTCTTCCAACATCAAGTTGACTCCAGATCCGCCATCGATGGGAACCTTTGGAATCAGGCATCCTTCTATCTCCACACCGATCTCTGGAGCCCCGGAATCTTCCGGTTGGGAGAAGTTAACTGCCACCGCTGGGAGTTTCACCCTCTTCTTCCGTTTCCGTGTCCAGCTATCTCGGATCAGCTTCTGGTACATCACGTTGTCGTGCAGGAGCTGTCCAATCGTAACATTCGCCCGTTGATCTCGGATGTCCTGGATGATGTCATACTCATGCGTACGGATATCCGGATTGATAACCACTGGGGTGTTACTGAAACGAACCTGCTTCTTACTCGTCACCACATCCGGTCCAGAGATTTCCGTCCGAATCTCTGAACTGATGTCGATCGGAATCCGGTTCCGGTCCACCCCTTCCTCAAAGTGAACTTCCTCCAGTTCTGGACTTTGTCTCTGAAAAACAGGATCAGAATCACTACTCGATTTCTGTCTCCTCCTCTGCTTTTTCTTCGCTTCCCTTACAGCTCGTTCGGGTTGATTCCTGGTGGAACTGTAGGTCGATACCCGGTTTACCAAGCTCTCCGTCTCCGCCGGCAGTTCCACCTCGCATCGTCACTTGTCCGGATTCTCCGTTCCGGCTGAGTGGCCATAGTTGAGCGCGGTCTGCTCCCTTGGAAGAATTTGAACTTGTTTGTAAACCGGTCTTGGCTGTATGGGCTTCAAACACTGCTCCTCCTGATGCCCATACTCTTGGCAATTCTGGCACGGAAGAGTTCGAGGAGCACCCTGCCCTGGTCCCCTGTTAGGACACGAGTTGGCATAATGTCCCGGTTCTCCACAGCCATAACAAATCACCACTTGTCTATCCGGGTAACCAAGGGCTCGCACGGGCTGCTGCATTACCAACCCCTGACTCGGTCCTGGTAAAAAGTTCCGGTTCAACATGTTGGACCGGGAAGGAATCGTGATCCCTTTTCCTCTACCATAGGTCGGCTGCACTTGGTAGATCTCCTCCTCTTCCTCGTTTGCTACGGTGTAGTAGATCTCTTCTTCCGGATACACATAGTGAACTTGCTTCTGGGCAGCTCGCTGGCATTCACTTGGATAGTGACCTGGTTCTCCACATCTTCCGCACCAGACATTGGATCGAGAAGTCGGAACGATCCGTCTCGGTTTCCGGTTCTCAGCCATGTTGACCTTGATAGCCTCCAAAGACTCTTGGATGTTCTTCATCATCTTCTTGGAATCCGTATCCTCCGTCTTCACTTTCACAACCCGTTTCTCTCTCTGACCCTTCGACTTGTGCGAACGTCGGGGAGGTGAAACACTCTGTTCATCATCCGAGCTCGATGAATCCGGATCGGAAACTTCCGTTCCAGAACTCTCGGAACTGCTGTCCGAATCGGAAACTTTCTTACGATGCTTCAACTTCCGGTCGCTCTTCTTGTTCTTCCCCTTTTCTTGCTTCTCGCTCCTTCTCAAGGACTTCCGGAGTGACTGAGCGGAATTCTCGTAATTAGCCGCAGCATCCATGGCGTCTCTAAGTGTCCTAGGTCGCGTCTGACGAATCAGAAATCCCATCGACTCGGGTAATCCGGCAACGTACCACTCCACCTGCAGACTAGGAGCAATCTCCGTGGTCAGCTTCACCCTCTGGCCATACTTCCGCACGGATTCGGATGATTTCATCGTTAGTGTACTAAGCCGTCCCAAGGCTCTGGCTTCTCCTCCTACCTCCCGGAAAGCTTGCAGGAAATCCGTTCTCAACTGATCCCAGTTATTCCGGATCGGATCGGAAATATCCTGGTACCATTTAAGAGCTTCTCCCTTGAGCAATCCTTGTAAGATTCTTTGCTGGGCCGCCTCATTCTCTTGGTTGGCGAGTGCAGTAGACTCAAACTCGCACAGCCAGTCATCCGCATCTTGGCTTCCGTCACCCTTAAAACGCTTGTATCTCAATCGAGTCATGACGTCTTCGTCCTCTCGGAATGGATCTTCTCTGTCCGGTTCCGGATCTAGATCGGAAACTGAAGGCGTATGACCAGATCTCGGATTCTCGCTTTCTCCTGCGGATGCAGACACGAAAATCGGACGGTTAACCGGATCTTGCAGATCCGGTTCACTATGATCCGGTTCAGGCGATTCTTCCGATCGTTCTCTCCTTCTCAATCGCTCGGACGTTCTCGTATTCCTTGTTCCGCTTCTCATGAGTTAGTTTCCAGATTCAGCCGGAAAACAAAACCCAATCCGAGAAATGAAAACACAGAAAAGACGAACTACTGACTCAGCTTCTTCTGTACCGCAATAAAGCCGATAGCTTTAGGATCCCCGGCAGCGGCGCCAGATTTTTGTCATGTCGCAGCACAGGGCAGGTCAATTCCCCATTATACTCACAAAAATCGCTCTAGAGTATAACTAAGTGACTCTAAAGATCGAACCCACGAGATCCTGTGAAGTATCTAGCTCTATTAAGCAGTTAAGCTCAGTCAGTATGCCAATCTTACTTTCCGGTCCTAGATCTAGAACCAGAAATACCACCACACCGGATAACTACAGACCGGATTACTCCTTCTTCCGGTCCTACTAACTATCCGGTCCGTACAAATACCCAAATCCCAGGATCTCACAACTTCCGATCCTGGAAATCTGTCCTGACCAATCCGGTCGGGATGGTCATCCTGTACCCGTAATCCTATCCGGTTTGGTTTTGCCTCTGTTTCACCATCAGAGGGGTCGCCGCTTAATTTTGAGAGTGGTAGGCCCACCACTCCTTCCGTGACTTATAGTGGCTGAAGACCCACTGTCCTACCTTCTAAACTCCTAAGCTAATCCGGATCCGGTTTGGTCCTTCACAACAACCCAGATAGCAATCCGGGTCGTAGGTCACACAAAGACCCCACACTCGACCCTCTTGTACTACAACGACCTTGATGCTACTTCCGATCCGTGCGAAGACAGGTGGTTACAAGTGCACCCGTCCGTTCCAACATCAACTAAAGTTCTTCCGTTACCCATACGGGTGGTGAGACCTCACAGGAGATCGGACACTCAACCGGATTTCCCACCCGGGAGTTCTAGCGCAGCTAAGGAATCCCTCCCTACCCGCCTAGCCTAACAACGGCTTTCTCACCCGGAATCTCAAACTCTAGACGTGCTGAGGAACTAAGTTCACTCCCAACTCTTCGGTACCTACTCACATGCACCTAGGATCGGAAAATAAACACCAAGGGGAGAAATCACTCGCAAACCAACCCGTACTATCCTAACTCCACATCATACAATCCTGTCGCGCTGGAGAGAGACACACAATGAAGAGAATAGAAAAGTACAAGAAGTTTGCAAAATGAACAACTCCCAGTTCCCATCTCAAGAACCGATTTATATATAAAGGGTAAAAACCCTAAAAGCACAAAAAGGAGCGGAAAACCCGTGGGGGTCCGCCGCCGCCCTAATCTAACTTCCGGTCTAACCTAATACTGTTGAGCCGGATCCGGATCCGCTCCTACTCCTAACTGAAATTAAAATCCTATCTACCCTACAACTCGAGATCCTATCGTCGGGCTTCCGGTCTCCGGGACTAGCTCCTCGAAGACTTCACTCAAATTCCGAACCCATTCCTCACTTCCTCTCTCCGATCTCAACCGGTAGCAAAACAGACAAAACACAAACGTCCAGACGCACAAACTCCAAAAACTCAACCGCGTGCTCTCAAGGTCGAGTTTCTAAAAGGGGGTGCAACAGTGAAAGCTCCTCCTTATATAGTCCCTGGACCCTTTCCGGTTTGTCATCATGAATCCGGATTACCATCATGAATCCGGTTCATCATCATCATCCGGTCCTAGACCTAATCCGTGTTGCATTCCGTTTCCGTCGTTAGTTACTCTTGACCGGATTAGATCCAAGAAGCCCACTACTTCACGTTCCGTGCTAATTCTGAGTTTTCCTTCCCCACCTAATCGGATCCGGTTAGCTAATGACTAGTTTCCGTTCCTATTTGGGTGTATACTAAGAAAATCAAAATTCTAAGCTGCGACAGACATTGTGGCCTCCTTCTCACTTGTTTTACAAAGATAATTGAACTTTCTTTTTTTTCCTCTGAAAATGAAAAAAATTGGTAGTTTCTTCCCTGCAGCATTGACACATGCTAAAGCCGACAACCATTCCTTGTTATCTGGTATAACTACATGCACATTTCTACTCCTTTTTTTGACTAGAACAAAACCACCTCCATCTCTACCAACTTGTGTGCCTAATTCATCACAGTTCTACACTTGATGTGGCAGGTAAGAATGTTTCTCATATAATTTAGATGGAAAAACATAGAAAGTTTTCACATTTTCAGGACAAAAGGCTTTAGTACGATTTTACTCTAAAGCTTGAGGCTTTCTCAAGCTTAGTTGTGGATTCTTGTATATAAAACATCTAATCCATACACAACCTAAATTTTTGTCTTGGAAAGGTGTAACACAAGTTTAGGTGAGTTCCTTCACTTTGGCCCTCAATTGTCCCATGTGTAGAAGAAAACTACGGTTTTGCATTTCAAGCAAATATGTAACAACTTGCCTTTCTTCATCATCACTTAAAATAGTTTTCTTTCTCCTCCTCCTTGATAGTGTTTTTCCATAGGCATGACCTCTAAATCACCACAAAAAAAATAGTGAATAAATGACTGCGGTAAATGACTGCACAACAATCATTTAGGACATTTTCGACTGCATCGTGACTTCCGAACCTGCAATCATCGTGGATGAGTGTGTGACTGTAGTGATTGGTAGTGTATTATCACCATCTTGGATGAAAAAGGGATGACAAGGTCTACGTGGCACTTGTGATTTTTGGGCAATTGGTTTAGAAAGTGTGGGTAGTTGCCCATTCCACTCCAAAATTTTGGAGAAGTGACATGACGTCAACAATTTTGGAGTCACTCTGGAGTCACTATGGAGTCATTGGCAAGTGGACATGGATTGACACGTCAACACCCTCTATAGCTATTTCAAAGTCATTTTGTAGTCACAAAAGTGCTCCAGATGGTTTGCATGGTAATTTCCTGAAGTCATTTTTAAGTTTAGGGTGAGTTGTTTTAGAGTCATTCTACGGATATGGAAAATTTCTTGGTTGCTGACATGTGGCAATGTGATGATTTATTTGCGAGTCATTGTGGAGTTATTTTGCAATCGGTTTAGGGGGATGACAAATATCCTTGTTCATACGTAGTTGATTAACGAGTCATTTATGAGTCACAGTAGAGTTATTTGTAGGTCGTCATTTGCATACGCTAGATGCAATGTTGGCTGATACGTGGCGACGGTATGAGTCATTCTGTAGTTCTTATAGAGTTATTCATACTCTGCTTGCTTCCAGTCACTTGAGAGTCGTTCTAAAGTTAGCCGATTTTATTAAAGCATCCACGAGATTTTAGGAGTAGTCATTTCCTAGTAATTTCCATGTCATTTTCTCTCTCCTCTATTCCTGACAAGGCTCCTCTTAGTCATTACTCACTTATATATGTGATGCAATTATGTTTTCAATGGAGGGCTACCTCTGCTTTCTAATTTAATTCTGCCCTTAACACGTCTAGGTAGCTTTTAACACTCTAGCACTCTCCTGCGGTGAATGCAAAGAAAACCATGACTGGTGACATGATGGGTTTAAGAAACTAGACCTCATGCATTCCACAATCCTTTTCCAATGCAATAGGGAAGGGGCCTAATATAAAAGAAAGGCCTTCAATGCAAAAAAAAGGTGCATTTAGAATACTTTGTTCATCACGGAAGACTGTACAGAAAAATAGAAGCCTATATGTATACAATGTCAAACAACTCTGTGTGAAAAGCCACCTCACATTGTCATCTTTAGGTACTTCTGGCTCCATATGGTACATGACCCTTTCACATCTTTGATAACTTCCTGGTTAGCTTGGGCATTAGGAAACATGAGTGCCACTTCACCCTGCAAAATATCATGGACGTCTACCTTGAACCACGTTTCGGGAATGTTGTTCCAGTGGTATTTATGTTTCCCGGTGATTCACTAATCTTATCCACCGCCACTTTTTGCTTGTGCGCTCGTGGATTCAGAAGAAATACTTCATTTCCGCAGCAATATTGCAAGTAGGCCACCGATTAGAAAACATACATCAAAGCACAGCACAAATAATACATCAAAGTCATTCTACATACAGTCCTATTGTAGGACGACTCGCATCTGTCTTGGACATGACTGTGATGTAACTGGAAAATGAGTTCTCATTTACTTGTCGCTAAAAAGGACTTCTTCATTATTTCCTTGTAACTACGAGTCCATAGAGTATATTGGATAGAGCCACTTCGAGTAGACAGGTGAAAATGCCACGGGTACCCTTCACGGACTAGAAGTAATATGAAGCTCTTTGAACCAACTATAGCAAAATGACCCACTCTCACATTCAATTGAACTTCATGAAATGGTGCCCCAACAATTCCATTCTACTACCATGGACGTAGAGCAAAGTTGTCAATTGCTTGTAAATCATGGTAGAAGAGCCAACATCTACAATACATCGTAGTCTACTATGGAAGTACAATTAGAAGGTTGAACTTACTGATTTCGAGGCCGAAAGGGAAGCTTTTTTGGCTGCCGCCGATGCAGTCTTTGGTCAGGCCTCTCGCTTCTATCTCTTTATTTGCACACGTACAAATTGGTCATTAGAAAAGAAGATCAAAGGAAGGTGAGGGGGCGCTTTCACATGTGCAAGCCCGTAGGTAGCTAATCCCCTTACCTTCCATAATGTCCAGAAACTCATATGCATGTCCAACATGGCGTCTGTACAACATTTGTGACATGGGTTTGTTGACAATTTCAGGGAATTCGGATCAAAATCAGCAATGTTTGCACTTGAATACAAAGCCTCCAACAATGGCCACAGGTACCATTTCAGATATTCCTTGTCATCTGCCAATAAGCACATCTACTTCATATAGAATGGGGTATTGATGATTACATTAGCCTCTAGATTGCATTAGACCCTACTAAGTTTACTGTCTACTATCACTGTATTAGCTGCACCGAAACGAGGCCATGTTGCAGACACTACCTCCAATTGCTTACCTCACTCGGTTGGATAGCCATCTCCGATGTCCTCACCTTCAAGAACTTTACTTGACTAAGCAAACAAGGGGATTCTGGACCCTAAAGCTTTCATATCAGTCAAGACTATGGACAACACTAAATATGGAGCTTACTGTTGCTACCCCAGAAGCCTACACAGTAATTGTTAAAGCATCGACAAAGGAAGGGCTTCAACCATGGTCAAAATACTACTCTCCGAAGTGCAATTCGAATGGTACTTCGAATTGCAGGGTTTGGGTTCTGTTTAGATAACATACTACAATCCAACAATGTACCATGTACATTGAAAATAATTAATTTTGAGTGACCATAGTTTCTAAATTCAGGCATGAGGCAAGAAGTACCGGAAGGTCTCACCTCATTTGACGTTACTGGACTAACGTCGGGTGGGGTAAATACCTTCAATGGCGACTTCGGTGTTTTTTTAGACTTTTTTTGTGACGGCGATGGGGCTCCCGCGGATGCTTCCATTGACTTCGCCCTTTCCCCAGTCACCTCCTCCACATCCGTTGTGTTCCTCTCTGCCTGACGTGTTCCAATTTCGGCATCACCATCCTCTTCCTCTGCTTCCTTTGCCACGCTGGTGTTGTTTGCCGGTGAAGGTGCTGGTGAAGGTCCTCTACTATTAGGCGTACCCGACTCTCGCTCTCCCTTGGTACGATCCTCACCCACCACCAGTTGCTGTTCAATTGTTGAGATCTCTTTACGTCCTTTGGGAGAGTGGGCTACAATTTTGGTGGTTGCTTGCAAGTGCAAGACTACTAGTGCGGCCGAAGCTGACGGGGAAGGCAAAGATGGATGTCGCAGCACAGGGCAGGTCAATTCCCCATTATACTCACAAAAATCACTCTAGAGTATAACTAAGTGACTCTAAAGATCGAACCCACGAGATCCTGTGAAGTATCTAGCTCTATTAAGCAGTTAAGCTCAGTCAGTATGCCAATCTTACTTTCCGGTCCTAGATCTAGAACCAGAAATACCACCACACCGGATAACTACAGACCGGATTACTCCTTCTTCCGGTCCTACTAACTATCCGGTCCGTACAAATACCCAAATCCCAGGATCTCACAACTTCCGATCCTGGAAATCCGTCCTGACCAATCCGGTCCGGATGGTCATCCTATACCCGTAATCCTATCCGGTTTAGTTTTGCCTCTGTTTCACCATCAGAGGGGTCGCCGCTTAATTTTGAGAGTGGTAGGCCCACCACTCCTTCCGTGACTTATAGTGGCTGAAGACCCACTGTCCTACCTTCTAAACTCCTAAGCTAATCCGGATCCGGTTTGGTCCTTCACAACAACCCAGATAGCAATCCGGGTCGTAGGTCACACAAAGACCCTACACTCGACCCTCTTGTACTACAACGACCTTGATGCTACTTCCGATCCGTGCGAAGACAGGTGGTTACAAGTGCACCCGTCCGTTCCAACATCAACTAAAGTTCTTCCGTTACCCATACGGGTGGTGAGACCTCACAGGAGATCGGACACTCAACCGGATTTCCCACCCGGGAGTTCTAGCGCAGCTAAGGAATCCCTCCCTACCCGCCTAGCCTAACAACGGCTTTCTCACCCGGAATCTCAAACTCTAGACGTGCTGAGGAACTAAGTTCACTCCCAACTCTTCGGTACCTACTCACATGCACCTAGGATCGGAAAATAAACACCAAGGGGAGAAATCACTCGCAAACCAACCCGTACTATCCTAACTCCACATCATACAATCCTGTCGCGCTGGAGAGAGACACACAATGAAGAGAATAGAAAAGTACAAGAAGTTTGCAAAATGAACAACTCCCAGTTCCCATCTCAAGAACCGATTTATATATAAAGGGTAAAAACCCTAAAAGCACAAAAAGGAGCGGAAAACCCGTGGGGTCCGCCGCCGCCCTAATCTAACTTCCGGTCTAACCTAATACTGTTGAGCCGGATCCGGATCCGGATCCGCTCCTACTCCTAACTGAAATTAAAATCCTATCTACCCTACAACTCGAGATCCTATCGTCGGGCTTCCGGTCTCCGGGACTAGCTCCTCGAAGACTTTACTCAAATTCCGGACCCATTCCCCCTCCGCAGGATTCGGTCCGGGTGGAGACTCCAGGTCGATGGTGATATCTGGTCTCGTGCCCGGAGTCCCAGTCCGTGCAGACTTCTTGGACTCAGGAGTCCAATCCTTCCTGTCCTTCGCCATAGTTGCATCCGGAAAGAGGTCCGGTAGAGAGATGTCCGAAAGGTGAATACCTTTGTCGCACGTCGCTCCGGTCAGCTTCCGGCTGCTCTCCTCGATCCGGTCCGCAGCCTTCCGCCCCTCCACCATTGCCGTCTCCACCTGCTCGGCGAAGTCCGCGAGAATCCGGACCATCTGGGAACCGGATAGTTTCTTCTCTTCGTGGATCTTCTCGTCGAAGAGCTTCGCCTTGGCCGCTGCCGTTCCGGTCTCTCCCAGGACCGCCTTGATCTGCTCGGCCACCTTCCGAGTCTCCTCCGCCATCTCCCGAGCAGCCGTCACGTCTTCCTGATAGGCAAAAAGTGTTGCCTTCAGTTTATCTACCTCCTCCTGCAACCGGCGGATCTCTGCTTCCTGCTTCCGGGTCTCTTCCGGATTCGTGATGCACTCCGCCACTTGTTCCGCCAATTTGCTGTCCGGTGCAGCACCCACCAACTTGCCGATTGCCACAAGCGTCTTGTGCTTGACCTCCCAATCCGCCCTGATGTTGCAGAGGACGTTGATCAAACCGTTGAACGGATCTTGCATATCCGGATCTCCCCCGGAATTGGTCTTCTCGGCTTCCGGTTTCTCCTCCGGGGCCGGTTTGTCTTGACCGGGAGGCGTCCCACGCTTGTGTGGAGGCGTCAGCTTCTGTCGCTTGATCGGCGGCATCGGCTCCTCCTCTTCCTCGCTGGACTCCCGGTCTGATCCGGAATCAGATTCCACCTCGTCATCCGTCTCCGACTCCCCATACTTCAAGAGCACTTCCTGCGTCTTCCACGCCCTCTCCTCCGTATCGGTGAGGACTTGGTTCTCCCGATAGAGGTGGAAGAGATAAGGGCACACTGGAGTGGCCCTTTTCTTCCCAACCCTACTAACAAGCTGGGCCACGAGATCGGAAATGATTCGTGCCCAATCCACTTTCCGGGTACCACTGAGGGCACCGAAAATGGTGTTGCCGAGGGTGATCGTCACCTTGGTCGGCTTTTCCGGGTGAAGAACCGGAACCAGGAATTGCAGGAGCCGACGGTGTCGGTCATCCAAGCAATCCTCGATCGCGTATCCGTCCTTCGGGTTGACGGCTCCCTTGAACTTCCCTCAGACAAACTCATCCTTCCGGCTCGCCATTCCCAAACCTCCTGCCCGGAAACCGTAAACCGCTCTCCACATCCCCTCGTTCCAGCTGACGGGAGCTCCCCTCACGGTGTTGTCAAACTGGTTGGACAACTTTCCGAGGAGCTCCTTGACCATTCTCTCCTCCCTAAAACCCCAAGGTTTCTCGGCAAACCCTACGCAACCCATGGATTTGAGATCATCCATGAGTTCAGCCTTTTCCGGCTCTGTGGAGGGAATAACCGGAATGACTTTCCGGAGCTTCACCTCACCTCCAGAGGGACTCGCTTGCCTCGACCTACGTAGCTGAGGCATTCCCACTCACATCTACCTCACTCTCTCCTAGCCGCACGTCCCGTTCCTCACTTCCTCTCTCCGATCTCAACCGGAATCAAAACGAACAGAACACAAACGCACAGACGCACAAACTCCAAAAACTCAACCGTGCGCTCAAGGTCGAGTTTCTAAAAGGGGGTGCAACAGTGAAAGCTCCTCCTTATATAGTCCCTGGACCCTTTCCAGTTTGTCATCATGAATCCGGTTTACCATCATAATCCGGTTCATCATCATCATCCGGTCCTAGACCTAATCCGTGTTGCATTCCGTTTCCGTCGTTAGTTACTCCTGACCGGATTAGATCCAAGAAGCCCACTACTTCTCGTTCCGTGCTAATTCTGAGTTTTCCTTCCCCACCTAATCGGATCCGGTTAGCTAATGACTAGTTTCCGTTCCTATTTGGGTGTATACTAAGAAAATCAAAATTCTAAGCTGCGACAATGGAGCATCAACCTCCACAATGGACTCCAACACTGCCTTCGTCACTAGCTGCGGGTCTACTTGCGTTTCAGAGACTAAAACTTCCTCAGTCACTGACTCATTGACAATCCGTTCAACCACCTTCTACTCTTTGGGCATGCGTTCAAGGTCAACTACTTGGGCTTCAGGTGGGATCCCCCGTGTGGCTTCACGAGGGTCCAAGTGAAATTCATCCTCAGACAAGGTTATGTCAGCAGCCGCTGTAGTCACCCAATTTCCTAATTTCTTCCGTGGTTTGGTAGAAGGCCCTCTTTTCTGTTCTCGTGCACTACTTCCGGAGGGACTCCATTCATCTACATGTGCTGAATTCTTCATGAAGGTGGAGAACATTGAACGCAATTCACCTATGGCCTCAGAAGTGGTTTTTGAAGTTGTTACGAATTGCTGGAGCTTCACATCAACGTCCTTCTTCCAGAATTCCATGGCCTCCCAACGACTTGAGTCACCTGTTCCCCCCGCCGACTCATAGACATGTACATGACAATGAGGTTACAAGACCCCGAGTTAGATTAAAGACGCAAAATATGACTTATATTACATAGTGACTAGGAAATGACTAAGCCACAACTGCGAACAAAGGAGGGTCATTCCCAATGACTTCAACTATGAAAACTACTAGTGTACCATCAGAGGTGGATATTACCAATCAACAAAATAACTTCATGATGTGAAGTCAGCACCGCAAAATCAAGAAAAAAAAGGGAATATAAAGAGGCACTACTAAACGCACATACTTACAATATTTTGAAGCTTAGTGAAAATTGTGGTATTTGTGACACAATACTGACAACAAAAAAAATTGGAAATTGGTGTGTGTGCGTCTTGAGGTACAAAGATGCACACAAAAATTGGCTACTTACAGCTCAGTTTCTTTTCCACTGCATATGTCATTGATCAAGGTACATCCTACACCCTGTACCCAAAAGAGACCCGGAAGGACAAATCTATTGTGCTGTGAAAGAACTAGAAGAAAAAAGACCCAAAAAATTTGGGAATGGAAATGAATCCCCGACTGCATGCTCGGAAGTCTTGTGCTTCAGATAACCATGACTCTTAAATGACTGTGTGACTCAAATATGATTCAAGACAACTACGGTATGACTGCAACGCAACTGAACAAGTATAGCAATGCAACTGCACCTTAGACCGCTAACATAGCACAAGGGCATATCATGCTTCAAATGATATTCAATGATGCCAACTCTCATGCATTTGGCAACATAGTACATCTACTGATGTGACAAGCAAAAACTGGCGATTGCTTGCTACATCCAGATAGGTGGAAGTCCCCTACCACATACTCGACCGGACAACTAAATCCACTTATCAAATAGCCCCAATCCTCACACACGCAAACAAAACAATTTACCTCTGAACTTGAAGGGGAACTCACAATGTAAGCTAGTTTTGGCCATGTATTTGAAAGACTCCTCTCGCCATCGTCTATTATGCCACTACTTGTCTTGGGACCTCTTCCTTGTCAACATTACACAAAGTTGTACTTCATCTTCGTCTACTAAGCACAAGAAAAGAAACCATTGCGCGGACCCTCAAACCTATACACATTTGCATTTCACAATTAAATAATAGAACTCAACAAAGATATTGGACACTTATCGTTAAAGACGGGCGACTGGATTTTCCTCTCCTCTCCATAGACGACAGATTCTTCACATTTTGTTGTGCAATAGCCATCGTCCCCACCTTTTCTTATTACTTGTCCGTGTTCCAGTAGTCCTTCAGGCGGTCCCACTCCAGTTTGTCGACATGAAGAGGAGGAGTGTCAATTCCCTTCATATATCGATTCTTCAGGCAACATCTTTCTACCTTTAGGTACCTTGACACGGCCAATCTAAATCCCACCATACTCTACGGATTCCCCAAGTACTCAAACTCGTTGTCCAAGGCGGCTCTGAGCTTTTACAGCGTGTGTGGTTTATGCTTGGACCAGTTCACCACACTTACGTCTAGACATTTCTGGACTAGGTTGCGCAAAGCTTCATTCCAAGCGTTTTTCCCTTCGCATGTGGTATCCACTTCACCGCCTGGTAATACAAACACTCGGTTTGGCTTCACTCCTGCATGGATACATTGGCGACTGACCAAATCGTAATGAGCTTTTCGCTTCCTTCGAGCATTGCGATTGTCAATGTCTTTTGCAAGGGCAAGTGCATTTTGTCCAGCCCATACATCTAGGATTACTATTGGTGGTCTTGAGGTCCATGCAGTTTGGGATTGCGGCTTGATTGGCATGTAGTGCCCTAGCACCCACGCAATGTTTGGTTGGCTAGATTCAATTGCTGGAGGAGGATGCGGTGGTTGTGCAATGTGCATTGGCACACATTGGCCCGACGTTGTCTTGTTCTTCTTTGTCCTCTTGTCAAGCAGAGGTTCTTCGTCTTCCAGCTCGAGGTTGTCTTCAGAAGAGTCCATAAGCTCATCCTCTAATCCTATCAAAGAAGCCGTTACTTTTCAAAACGATTCACAAATTCACTATCCTAAACCCAATAGTAAAGATGCAAGCATCATAGGAAGACAAATCCCTCGATTTCCAAGGAAGAACCCTAAAACACTAAACCCTCAATGACACAAAAACCCTAAAATTGCAAAACCGATCCTGGAGGAACGATAAGAGATGTGCATTTACTTGTGGACTTTTTCTCCTTGTCGGATTGCTGTTCAACATGTGTACAAGCAACGACGAGGTGCATCATACCTGTTGCGATGGCATTGCCATCATATTTTGTTGCTTCCAACGACGAGTCTTTCGCGAACCTCATCTGAGGGTCCACTTGCCTCCCTTTGCCTCCTTTGCTTTCCTAACTGGAACGCCTGCCCGTTGTAAACTCCTCTGCACAACTTTGTCGCCTCTCTTTTCAGAAATGGGAGGCGATTTACTACCTTGGGCCTTGGCATTAGTTTTATCCTTGCCCCGACATCTAGAAAAATCGGCCTTCGCAGGAAAGCACTAGCAATGACGTTGACAAAGTACAAGACAAATCACATGACATTGGCACGCACTCACTCTGAGCAAGAAGGCAGAGTTGGACAGGGGTTTTGCAAAAACACAGGACACAATTCTCAAGGGAAGAAGATGACCACAGTGGCTCCTACGTGGCGGCCACGTAGGGAAAATGGCTTCTTCAAGAATGTTTCTCGAATGTGACTAGTTAAGGACTCACAAATGACTTTCATGTGACTCTAACAAAGTCACCAACAAGTCCAAAGATATAAAATCCAACTCCGAAGGTTCTCATGAACAACAAACTTTTGACTTGTAGGCAAATGAATCATTGGGACACAACATTGGATGTGGGAAACCATATGAATGCGTTGCCTTTGTGCTTCGAAAAACGTGTAAGGGATAGATTCAAACAACAATGGTACTTTTGCTCATACTCAGGAGTCCTCTACAAACTATGAACTCTTCCATATATAAGCACATCAACATGGCAAATCCATGAAGCTCAAATTACAACGCTTGCAGCAAGAACTCCACCGTTAAGGGTTGTATGTGTACTGGCTTAAAGAAATTGAGAGAGCTTTGTTGAGGGGAAGGGGTCGGAAACTTATAGCTCCGCTCTCGCTGCCAAGGTTGGAGCAACCATCTGTTGCACCCGGATGACGTTTTCGTCACGCAACATTTCATAAATTCCCTTCTCAGGTGGTGGACTATCCGACGACGCTTCCATTGTGCGGTGTAAGTCTTCTAAATGTTCTCTTGTCACGCTTGGGTTTACGATGAACCCTAATCTCTCGTCAAGTTGCCCAATCATCCAGTCCGTCGCTTCATTGTCGTTCTGGTTTGAGGGTGGAAGCTCCTCCATCTTAGCAATCATAGTAGAGAGAGAGAGAGTGAGCCGCTCTGGGAGTCGCGAAATTGGAAGGAAGAAATGAGCTATTGTCACGATAGCAAGAGAACTTGACGAGCGGAGGTGATGCAAGGCTCTTTCGTAATGAGTGCCGGCGGTTACCGCCGGCTCGTCATTAAATTGAGGATTCTGACAGTAGTAATCAACATTTAGTAGACATATGTCAGTCATTTACTTGTGTAGTTTTTCGACTATGCAGTGACTGATGGAGTCATTCAGGAGTTACTAGAGATCCTAGTCAATGCTGAAAGCAGCACTACGACTCACATTTTTTGGAAATAGAAGGTATCACTGATGGAGGCTAAATAAGTCCATCTATGGTCGTCCCTTCACAGGTTCTAGTCCATTACCCTCCCGCTTTCGGCTCTCTGCATGACATGGTAACAAATTTGCCAAATCAGTGAAGATGATTCCTACTAGGCTTCCATTGTCCGACAGTGGCAGACATAGACTTAGAGATGAGCGCCTTTGGTTGAGGGAGTTACAACGAGCCAGAGAGTACAATGTGAAGAAGCTGCATTGTCCTTGCACGAAGTGCAAAGGTCGTAAGAGACTTCTCCTGAAGAATGTTCAGGCTCATCTTGTACGTCATAGAAGGCATCCAGATTGTGAAATGACGAGGATTCATTTGGAGAGGCCCGGGTGCAAGGTATTCCTTTGACGAGGAGTGGGAGCAAGAATTTTGGGGACCGCATAGAGAGGCATCAGAAGGCATGGACGCCCTAGATGTTGACACAATAGGCATGCTAAATCAGACATTGCATCTAGTGGACGCTCCAACATTTTTGGCCGAAAGAGTTCAAGAAGAAGTGAGGAATGCCTTTTCAATGGTGGACTCTATCCACGAGGAGTGCATGGAGGTGTTCCATGGTGATGTTGCGGAGGCTAAAGAATGTTGTGACAAGCATCCTCTTCCCTCCGAAGAGACTGACGGACTTGATAGTGATGACCAGCACCTTCCAGTTGCAAGCATTAATGGAGTTCACAATGATGGAAGCTTTGATGCTAGGGCGTTGCAAGGGTGCCTAGAGCCTCTGTACGATGAAGTTGCTTCAAGCAAGCTCATAGCGACGGTCTTGTTGATGAATTTGTGCATTGTACATGGTGTAAGCAACCATTACGCCAACGAATTGTTCAGCATTTTGCATTCTCATCTCCTACCAAGGAACAATAACTTGCCTCGAAATTACTACGCCGCGTAGGCCTTGACAAGGAAATTGGGTTTGACGTACAATACCATCCATGCATGTGAACGAGGCTGTGTGCTTTTTTGTGGGCCCTATGAGCAAGACCTACGGTGCCCCAAGTGTGGTGGTCGTAGATACCGAGATGAGGAGCGGCGTTGTTTCCAATGAAGGTGTTGCAGCACTTCTCCATCATTTCTAGATTGCAGTGCATATTCATGAGTCTAAAAATCTTGCAGCTCTTAGTTTGGCACGCAAAAAATTGGAGCAACTGTGACGGAGGCGATGGCCTCCTCAGGCATCCCTGCGACTCCAAAGTTTGGAAGCATTTCGAGGAAAATGTGGATCCCTCCTTTGTCCGGGATCCTAGGAATGTTCACTTTGCCTTAACAACTGATGGAGTGAACCCTTACAAGCAAAATAGGACATCATGGTCAACATGGCCAGTGTTGCTATTGAACTACAACTTACCCCCTTGGTTGAGCACAAATAAGTTTTTCATTTTGTTAGCACTCTTAATTCTAGGGAGGGAATCAGTGACGAGTGACGTGTTTGATGTATATTTAGAGCCGCTAGTGGAGGAGTTGTCGGAGCTTTAGGCCGGAGTCCCTGCCCATGATGTCACTAAGGATGCAGGTAAAAAGGCTTTTCAGTTGTGTGCTATGTTGCTATCAACTATACACGGCTTCCTGGGGTATGGTACAGTTGGAGGATTTTGTCGTCAAGGGTATGCAACGTGTCCATGGTGTGGTGAAGACCTTGGTATTGAGCATTCTATTGAATTGTCCAAGCAAACTTACGGTGGGACTCGTCGATGGCTACCTAAAGATCATCCTTACAGATCAGAAGGTATGAAGGACCACTTTCACGGATTAATGGAAAACTGCTTGAAACCCCGGGCTATAACTATGGAGGAACAAATGTAGCATGCACTACAGTGTAAGGCATGGAAAGTTGCCGAAAACAGAGAGGGTGCCGCAGGGGACCTCTCCAAAAATTTTGGCCTAAATTGGTTGAGCATTCTATTTTGATTGCCATACTAGAAGATAAGTGTCTCTAAATTTTGGCCTTTTTGAGCAGAAAACCTTAGATGGGACTCGTATGTGACTTTCCAGTCACTCGCTAGTTCTCCCAAGTCATTTACGAGTTACTATTATAGGGATATCTCAACGTTTGACTACAAAATGACTAGTATGTAACCAGGTTGTGACTATGGACTTGTACCTAATCTATTGGTTATGTCTACATTGCGAGTATCTTCTCATTCGCTACACGCTAGTCCTCATGCATTGCGAAATGAATCTTGCCAAGAACTTTCTGAAAACTATATCAGGGAAGGACACAGTCAAAGTGCGGAGGGATCTACAATGCCAAAATGTCAGGAGGTACTTGTGGCTCGCTCCACACCCATGTAAAGCAAGAAAGATGGTGAAGCCATAAGCATCTTGTGTTTTGTCCAAACAGGAGTTTGAAAATTTTGTCAAGTGCATACAAGATTTGAAAACACCCACGGGGTACTCCTCAAACCTTAGTAAGTGTCTCTACAAGAAGAATTTAGGTGGCCTAAAGTCGCATGATTACTATATTCTGATGCAGCAAATCATGCCACTAGCTCTTCGTGATCTGATGGAACCAGGACCTCGTATGGCTATTATGAAAATGTGCAGGGTATTTCGTCGCTTGGACACAAAGGTATACAATCCAGCAGACTTTCCGTCTCTGGAAGCAGATGTGGCAGAGAGCATGGCTCTTTTGGAGATCGAATTTCCACCTTCATTTTTTGACATAATGACTCATCTCCCATACCATTTGGCAAAGGAATTGGACTTGTGTCGTCCAGTTAGTGCAAGGTGGATGTATCTAATGGAGTGCTATATAAAAGTATTGAAGAACCACGTCCGAAACATGGCACGACCAGAGGCATGCATGGCAGAGGGGTACTTGAAAGATGAATGCATTGGATTCATTACAAAGTACCTACATAGCTTTGAGGGCTCTCACAGGCGTGTATGGAATGAAGACGAAGAATACGGAAATGTTGAAGAAGTTTTGCAAGGAGTAGGAAGGCCGTACGTGATGAATTCCAAGTTGAGAGATGTGGCCCACCACTATGTGCTCTCGAATACTACGACCATGCAGGATTCATTCATATAAGTTAAGGAGTTCACTCTTCCATGTGATACTGTGATCCCTAGACTCTAGTATGGCTGAACTGTGAAGTCCTTTGTGTAAGCTAGGGACATTTTGACTTGAAATCTTGTGTAGTTCTGCATTAGTTGTAGTGGAGTCATTTTCAAGTCTTGCAGATGTTGAATGACTCGCAGTCGACATAGAAGTGACTACTTCAAGTCACAGAGAAGTCATAGAACTTCCATTGTCTGATGAGAATTACTCCTAAAGTCTAGACAACGCGTCCTACTGGATCTATTTTGGAGTGCGGACTGTCTGCTTCCGGGTTTAATTGTATTTCCATGGATTGGCCAGGATGTAGAGGACTGAATTGCAAGAGAATCCGGAAATGCCATCCTTAGCTGATTGGATGCAACGCAAAGTGGGAGAGTCGGACTTCGATTTGCATAACCCAGAACATATGGACCACTTTCTCCTCAGAAAGAAGCTGTCCCAGAGAGCTACTAGATATACACGAGTCACAACATTTGGCAACCACTTTAGAGTGGAGGATGACAGTACAAGATACTTGTTGAGTTACAATAGTGGGGTAGCATCCATTTTCCACGAGACTGCTGGAAATGTTGAAGAATCCTCTGTGAACTACGTGGGAGTACTTCAAGACGTACTTGAGTTGGATTATGGTGCATTGAATACGAAGATAATTCTGCTGCGTTGTAAGTGGGTGAAAACCATAGACAATTGAGGTAACCCTACGTATACGAAGGATGAGGTTGGATTCCTTGTAGTGAACTTTTGGCACAAATTGCCTCGCTTGGTAGACCCGTTCATTTTTCCAAGCCAAACTACTCAAGTTTTCTTTTCAGATGTTACAGGAAGATTGGGTTGGAAAGTTGTGTTACGAAAAGAAGCACGAGTTTGACGAGAGGTCATTGAACATCCAATGCATTTATGAACACAGCAGTGGAGAGTGACGGGCTAAAAGCTCCCCATAACCTACCAATTCTAACCGAAATAGTAAATTTAATTAGGGCCATAGAATTGTTGGAGGAAAACAACTTGTTAGCACGGTGTCGGGTTGAGATGAATGCGCTTTGGGAATACACAGGATATCTGGTTGCAACTGGAATTAGTTAACCAGGGACTTCAAACAATCTTCAGGTCTTCAATCTTCGGTCTTCAATCTTCAATCTTCCTCTGACCTACCCTGTGTTGGCTCTAAACGGGTAAGGGTTTGATCAGGTAGGTGATAAGAAACCACAGGCCTCGGACGGGTATAACGGGACAACATAACACGAGATGCCGTCCGGATGATGGACTCCTAAACTTCAAACCCACAGTGACCAGCAATTGTGCTTCACCGGTGGGAACAACAAAATATGACCATGTAGGTGATCAATCCCACTTTGTCACCACAAACACAAAATGGGGCTACTCTTGGATACCCACAAAGCCCGCAACAAGTTTACAATGCAGAAAGGAAAAACAACTAGCCTTCAAAACCGGCTGGGAATAACAAATAAAACAAATCGGGCCACAAACCACAACACACAAGAGGGTTCCAAAGATCTTCACTTCTTCATTTCTTCATTCCTCTATGTCTTGTATTCTTGAAGTGTTCAAAAACACAACAAGAAAATTGAAAACTAACCCCAAACTACTTCTGAACTTCAAACTAACACTACATAGGTTTCACAACTTCAAATATTAAGTATCTTAGCTCTCTGGAAAGCTAACAAAATACACTAAAACTCCTCCAAATTTGAACTCATTCTAAGCTACTATCTAAACATTATGGACAAACAAGTCTTGGCCTTTCTTTTCTAAAGGCAGCAGACCTCTTCACCTTTGGATCTCCATATCTCGTTCAAAAATACTCCAATTGTAAAGTATAATAAGTCTCTAGAAAGCTAACAAAATACACTAATACTCCTCTAAATTTGAGCTCATTGTAAACTACTGTCCAGACATTATGAACAAAGCAAGCCTCGGCCTTCCTTCTCTAAAGGCAACAGACCTTTCTACCTTTGAATCTCTATATCTCACTCAAAAATACTCCAATTGTGAAGTGTAACATGTCTATAGAAAGCTAACAAAATACACTAATATTCATCTAAATTTGAGCTCATTCCAAGCTATTGTCTAGACATCAAAGGCCTCGAAAGTCTCGGCTCCTCTTAATTGGGTAATCACAAACTTCCTACCTTCAAACTATCACAACTCCTTCAATAATCTTTCAAATCAAGCTTGCAAACTTATTTTGGAAAGCTAATTTTACAAGGAACAAACTCACCAATTTTTCTTTCAAAAGAGCTCATACATACCGAGATATCTCCCTCTGAAATTCGGTTTTCCTAGACACCTCTACACATCCAGACTTCTTTCTTTTTCCACACACTCACTAAGCATTTTTTCCCTCTTTTCTTCCCTATCTCCAGTGAGGGGTGGAGGCACATCAGCTCATGTCCCTACCAAGACCCCACCTAAGATGCCAAAAAATCCCCATTCACACTCTCTCTTTACTCTAAAACCCTAGCTAACTTTTAATCACTAACTTCTCATTATACGTTTATAATCACACACTGTGATTTTAATAAAATACTCAAAGTATAAAATTAGTAACTAACATTTAATAAATGCTCACTAGAGATAAAAAATTAGAGGTCCAATCACAGCTTCACTTCATCTGCAAAAAGTTGAGAATGCGTTTGATGGTGACAGCAACGTAATTTGTACGCTTGGACTTCATCAATGGGTTGACTAAACCTGTCAACCAACGTTGGTGGTCACGACTATCCTCCACCGGCCGAACCATACAATAATAATGATCGATGTTTTTGCCCTCATAACTCGCTTCAAAAGTCACTTCCCGAGTGCTTGGCTCAATACACCCAACTTGGAGCAAGATTACCAAAACACGAGCATTGGTATCAAGATTACCGTGCCATCGCCGCTCCACACGAGATTGCTTTGGTGGTCGAGAAAGCCCAGCTTCATCTCGAAGATGCCTAAGTGGCAATGCAAGATCCCATACCAAAAGGGGTTGATCTAGTAGCTGTGACAATGGAAGCTCGAATTCAGCCTCTGGTTGAAGCTCTTCATCTTGAAACTCAGAAAAAACCCTCCAGTTCGACATTCTAACTCTAAAGTAGAAAACAAAATCCACTACTTGAATGTAATGAAGTTCTAAGACAAACTACCTTCTTAAATAGATGTCAGAGCGGTGTCACCTTGAAGCTACTCAATATAGCATATTATAATATGTTTTTACCTAATATACAAATCTACAACAAGACAACGGGCAAATATTAGTGTCATTCCAATACATGAAACGCTCATACATACTGCCAGCCTTGCAGAGCATGTACAAGTGATTAGAGCATTAGCCATCCTTTTTAGCATACAAAATTTCAATGAAGCCTTGAACATTTACAAAGAGAAATTAGAAGAAGATCCAATTCTGTGGACATTGGTACTTAGGCAACGTATGAGTACCTTGAGCATTGATTGCACTACCTAAAAGTCAATGTCCACAAAAACTATAAGATGATTGAAAAATGATTGTAGTAGTCATTTGGCAATCAAGTGGAAGTCATCATGGATAGTCGTTTGTGGTAGTGAATTTGGGACGCCTTTTAGAAAAAGCATACCCTATTCTGAGTCCTTGAAGAATTTAAAAGAAGCCTTG
The DNA here is from genome assembly GCA_963969395.1 of Pseudoscleropodium purum. NCBI lineage: Eukaryota > Viridiplantae > Streptophyta > Bryopsida > Hypnales > Brachytheciaceae > Pseudoscleropodium > Pseudoscleropodium purum. The sequence goes on from OZ017803.1 coordinate 19,052,704, forward strand.
AACATTTACAGAGAGAAATTAGAAGAAGATCTAATTCTACATTGCCATCTATCATTGTTATACGACACCTCACTCGAGCAGACTCTCTACTATTTGATTCGTTACTTTTTTCGAGTAGAGATTTCTCACATCTTTGACCTTATTGGCCTCTAAAGTGAAAATGTCGAGAAGAAGTTCTCGCAAATAATCCTTGACAAGATATTGGTGGGTCCTTTGGACCAAGGAGCTCACTATTTGATCATTTTGATGATGTGAAACGTGATGGAATATATCCTTCCACTCTTGAAACTACATCAAACATTAGGAAGGTGGTAGAAAGCCTATACTTGAAGTCCACCAAAATAATGGTGTAATTTCAGTGGTGGTCTCTGTGAGGGACCTTCGTTAATTTTAAATGTTTATTATGTACTGGACGTGCACCTTATAAACTACAGTTATATGTTAGTCATTTTGGAGTCGCCATGTAGAAACGTCAAAGTCACATACTAGTAGCCCCGGAATGACTGGTGTCCACGTCAGCCCCTTCATAGGCCCGGTGGTGGCAGTGGAAATCGATTCATTTAGCACTTTGTCTTCAAGGTAGTCATTTCCGAGTCTCATTGAAGTTACCGGAAGCCGCGTCTTTGAAGTCCTAAACTAGGTACTTGCTCCAACTTTTTTACTTCCTACCCAAAGTCCGCCACAGCAGGCAGCATTAACCACCCAAAATCACTAAGTCATTTCTTACTCACTAAAAAGACATGCAAAGTATTATTTGGTGACTTGAAGTGACTTTTTAATGACTAAGGCGTTTGCCACTGACTTACCTTAGTTCCCAACGTTATCTCATTCCCAGGGAGAACTAAAAATCGTAGATGAAAGTCTACCTTCATTGCACCCTCGTTTGCGGTTTAGAAAAATGACTGCCAAATGACTCTTCCAATGCTGCTGCCCTAGTGCTAGTGCAATTATGGAATTCGCAGACATTTTTTAGTTGTTCCGAACATATAGTCACTTTACAGTCATTTCCTCTAGTCATTTATTCACTATTTTTTTTTTGTAGTGAATGTTTTTATTGGAATTCCATGAGTTCAAGCAACCGCTTTTAGGAACATTCCATCATCTACATCTTCTAAAGCCTCTTTCAATTAGGCCTATGTTAAATTTCCATTTTTTTTTGTTTGACTCTTTTGGCAGGTGTATGGTGAGTTGTAGGGGGAGGTCTATCATTTACCTCTGGAGATTTCTACCATGACTATCGAGACTATTTTGGATTGGGTTGAAAATTGCCATCCTGCTCCAAACTCAGTTCTCCATCGCCGTCAATTTCCCTCCAAAAGCTCTGCTAACTTGGAAAAGAATCCACTTAGTCGCCTCTCCAACAACATCAGCTAATTCCGTTGAGGCTCTATCAAAAAGGTCGATTACTCCATTGAATGCAGGCTCATCTCCGTGGATATCACTAGCTCCGTCGAAGTCGCTACCAACTCCATCAAAGTTGTTGCTTGCTCCCCCGATATCTCCAACTCCATTGAAGTTGGTAGTTCTAGCCAGGGTTGACAGGACGGTCGAACATCCGGGACGTCCGAACGCGGACGCTGTGTCTGCAGCGTCCGCTGACATTCGTAGTCCCGGTGGACGTAGCGTCTGCCGGGACCGCCCTGTCCGCCTGGACCCCCGTCCGCCCCGGTACGGCCGTTCACCCGGTTACGGCCGTCCAATCGACACGCGGACTGATGTGGTCTGCATGATCTGGGCGTCCGCCTCAGGTCGTCCGCCCCATCCGTCCACCTTCCAACGGCGAGAGGGACACTGCGTCCGTGAGGACAGATGTCCAGGTTACAAACGCTATTTTGGGACGGACGTACTGATTAGTCAACCCTGGTTCTAGCACAGTTTGTAGCAGCTCCATCAATGTTGCCGACAGGTCCCTAGAGGTTGTCGGTAGGATTAAGGGGACCCACCTCCCTGAATTGCAACTCCAATTGACCCGCCTCAACAACAACATGGACATTGAATTCCCTGCCTTCCTAAATCAGCATTGCATCTTCTTATTGGGTGTCGTGTCCTCTTTATTGCTTGCATTTGACTACAGGCGGGTCATTGCTGGAGCCTGCAGCAACACGGCTACATCATCTAACAAGGTAAGTTTGTTTGTCAATCCAATCTCCTTGTATGGAACTTTGTAGAGTTATAGGTTTTAAAATTGTTTGCTATCTTGCATTTACATTGCTTCGACCAAGAACTTGGAGATAGTGTTCAAGCAAATAAGTAGAGTTGTCAAACTCTTTTTCTTGATGTTCAACTCGGCTTGCTACGTCTACATTATTTGCTACTGCATTTCCATTTTCATGGATTTTTTCTACAACCCAATCAAAAGATTCAAGAATGTCTTCACTGTCCTCCTCTTCCTTAACACTATAGTCAGTTTCGTAATCACTGCCATTGGATTCGCAACTCTGAGGTGGCTTGTATTCGCTACCACCACTTTCACTATCTTTAGAATCATTTGGAAAGTCTTCATCTTCATTAGAATACTCCATACAATTGCCTTGCACCTAGCTTTCAGCCTTACACAAATTTGCATGAAAGAAAATGTTAGATATTGTATATACATATTAATACATTAAACATGACATCACAATTGGAAGAATTGACAAATTGTAAACTTACAAATATGTTGGGTAATGCAAACTAAGACAAAAGCAAGTTTGTAAATTGGAAGGAAGAACTAGTTTGAAGCTCAAATTACCCAGAATTAAAAAATGTAACAATTTCTCTAGGTTCCACTCTCAATTTTGCAAGACTGAAAGTGATATGTACCTTTAGCTCTCAATTGCTGAAATATTTCAAATTCTTGTCTGTATGAAGGCGAAATAGTCACTTCTTAACTAATTAATGACTCCTTGAATATGAATTGGGCCCTTTAATTCTCCAAATGCGATAATTTGCTTTCTTGAAAATGTTTGGCGCATGCTCTTTCAAGTGAACTTGAATGCCCTAACATCTGTCCCATTATGCACTTCAATTATTGCTACAGATTCTGTTTGGATTCAAAAGAAGACAATTTTTTATTGTTTTCTTTTTTAAAAAGAAATTTACTTTTTTTTAAATTAGCATACTCTGTTTCTAATTGTACCCATTACTAAAGTAAAAAGTAATTAGTGTATATTCTAAAATCGATCTCACCACGTACATCAAAAATTTAATGACCATTTTGTATCTGTTTATCAACCATTCATTGTCAATTTTGAGGTTATTTATAGAGACGCTTCCAACAAATGGGTCGCATTTAACGACACTTACCTTATTACCTTTGTGGGAGTGGCACTTCTTGGTTTATACAACAAGAATTGATCCTTTGTTGTATCGTCCAAGCTCCTCTAAACTCCTCGATTAACAAAATCATAGAAACAATTGAACCTCAGAAGGAGAGAAAAAGGAAGAACTTTGCATATCTAATGGCCAATACAATAAGCACAACAAGCTATTGTTGATGTGAAAATGGCACATGAATTAAAATATCAATTGCCAATTCATTTGATGAGGTTGAAACTAATTTATAGATACAAGTTTGATTTGAGATTATACATGAGTTGCTACGAACATCCAAAATTTACATGCATGTTGTATGTGTGTCAACCTTATGTTTATCTTTCAATCAATCCCCTTCAAATCAATCAAAGCAAAAATTGAGGTACCAAAATCTTTCTTCAATTGAAACATCAATATACGTCAATGGTGCTCATTCAAATTTGAGATTTGAATAATGCAAATTTCAAAATCAAGTGTAGGTGTGAAAATGACAAACAACTGAAACAAAAAAAATTATTGCATTAGATGGTTTTTTAGCTTGTGTAGAGGGTTGTGAGTTCCAAAAGGTTCCAAAATTGTGGGAACTTGGCCTAGCAATTGTATGACGTGGCATAGCTATTGCCACGTCACATAATAATATTTATAATATTTTTTATTTTTACTTTTATTTTTACTTATTTAAAAATTTTGACAGTTCATAGCATAGGGAATAGGCCTAAAACGACCCTCCCCTTGTTGAAATCCCTTTTGATAAATCAATGTTGTCTTCAAACATGGTCTACTAGAATTCTTCATTCAAGTTGGAATCTTCCATTAATGCATTGAATGATTGTAGTAGCTAAAGACACCATTATTCTATTATGCTTGATTTCTTACCAATGCGTCAATAGTCCCACGATGTTGCTAATTATGTTCATTGGTTTAGGATATGTAGTACCATCTTATAATTGAGGTCCTTGGGGTGGTTTTTGAAGCTGCAAAAGAAAGCCTAAGTGAATTCACATGGAATACATTGTTACAACGTCTAGTTACCAATCTGGGATTAAAAATGCTCTTAGATTTTTATACTTTAGAAATTTTAAGTTTTGGTAGGCCAACAACCAAATTTGGATTTTAAAATTATATATAGGCATCATGAAGCTTGTACAAATGATCAATCAATGGTGAAGTTTATCCTCTTCAAGGCAAAATGCAACTTCAAAGCTACTGTATGTAAATTCTAACAAATTTTCCAATGCAAAAACCATACATTCAAATTGTTATTCAAAATGCAAAACTTAGCTTGATAAATGTATATCTTAGAGATTCAATGAAAACCAAGCCTCTTGGGCCAAGTCTAACGTTAAAGGTTAAAGATCATTTTTTCCTTTCAATTTTGTTTATTTTGACAATTTTTGTCAAGAATAAGTTTACAATGCTCATGAAAACAAGATTTGAAGCCAATGTAAATAATAAAATCAAGATTTGGAGAATGTTACTTAAAGATAATCTTGAGATTTTCCTTATGTAAGATACATATCTTCCGAAAATAAGTACAAATGTAGACTTAGGTGCAAGCCCCTGTGACATTGCCAAGATGGATGTTCCTCTCATATAGACTTCAATATATATTAACCCCTAATGCATTGGCCAAGGAATTTTTTCAAAATAAATCTTTAGAAATTGCCATTTTTTAATGCGTTGCCCAAATTAAAAATAATATTTTTTTGAATTGCAATCATACAAAAGTGTAGTAGACTACTATGACAATGTATTAGAAAAAATTTAGCCCATTTGACTAGGCACGTGGATTAAAAGATTATAACATTTGAAATGTAAAAGAACTTTTTTTCATTCTTGTGAATGGGGTTAGGAGACTTTGAACCTTCATGAAGTGAAATTTTTTCTTGTAATGAATTTGTGTTTCTCTACCATTGACTTATAAATATTATTAGGTAAAGTCATGCAAAATTTTAGAAGCAAATACAGAGACTACCTCGGTGTTTTTTTAGGTGGCAAAAAAATGCCAAAAGGCAAAATTTTTTTCCCACCTATCCATTTAGGGCAAAAAATTGTTGATGTGGTGTCCAGCTGACTGCCCAAAATTCACCAATGCTCATCAAGAAAGTGCCATCATGTCACTAGTGCCTCAAACGGTGCCCAATTTCCACTATGGGAGTTATGATCGCCAAAGCAACTCCCATCTAGCCATTCTTCTGGGATTATGGCACCGCATGTCAACCTATGTTTAAATAAGGAGTTCCCTTGTTCACTTGAAGTTGGTGCCAACACTTCATCAGATCTACACTTGGCCACTTGCATATTGCCAGTTTGGTTTAGAACATCATAAGAGTGTGAGCGTTCTAGCAAACCAATTTTATATTCTTGCAACCTTAGAAAATCATGACTTTATTGAGGTTGGACACAATCATGGTCAATAGTGGAGGCTTATAGCCGTTGGAGACTTGGAGGCATTTGGTCACTGTTGTAGGGTACAATGTACACAACAAGAATTGGCGTTCAATCTTTAGGTGGATCTTGCATTTGTTGGTCTACAATTCTATACTATATATTGTGCATTGGCTTATAACTCAATTCCTGTGAATATTGTTCTGCTACTTATGTGTATGAATCACTCTAAATTGTTGTTGTTGTGCATTTGGCCTTCAGATTGAACTCGTGAGGTATCATGTACAAGTGTTGTTTGTCTCGGGTGTGTGGTAGCCACTTAGCGTCTGGTACTCCGAAGGCATCCCATAAACCATGGGCATCTCATATCCTCTCACGCTGTGCTCGAATTCCTCATGCTTTGAATTACTCAATCTTGTGTACATGTTGTTGTCGCAATTGTTGTCCCAACTGCTATTGTTGTTAATGTTGTTGTTTAGGTTTGTGGGTGGCTGTTGCAGCCGTGGTGGTGCTCTATTGTTGGGCCGCACTAGCATTGTGGCTTCGGATTTGAACAAGTAGCCCAAGGAACTGGCACTTGCGCTACTGCTCGTCCCTCATCGACCATCCATCATCTCTCAGTCTCAACTTTATTAATTTCTCTTATAATTTTGGCACTAGATCAATCCTTCAAAAATTGCAAATAATTGATTGTGGAAATTGGGTGCATCAATAGAATTGCAATAGTCGCGGAATTACCAGAGATTGGCACATAGTGGCAAGGGGAATGCAAATGTGACGTGAGATTGCAAAAGTGGCTTGAGAATGTTCTCCTAGTGTACTAAGTAGAGGAGAATTAGGCCAGAGATGCCTGTTTAAATTTTGCATGTTGTTGTCCACATCGCTGGTAATCCATCTCTATGTATTTCAATTGCGATCGGTTTGTGTTTTTTTTCTTATCGCTTACTTTCAATTGTTGTCGTTGTATGTTGCACTTTTTGTCAATGTTGATTTTGGTGAATTGCAATCATAGCTTGCGTTCAGGTTCTTGTTTTGTCTTGAAGGTTCTACATTTAGTGTAGGTTGCTTGTGTTCTCGATTACTACTCCTTGTATTTGGAAAGATATTTCTTGGTATGTTTTTACACAGGTTCTTTGAGGTTGCCTAATATAGGTTCTTCTTCATTGTTGGGAATGTTTGAAGATGACTCTAGCTCAAATCTAGGGATGTCTGCATTTGATTCAATGGTGCCATGTAGCATTCAATTAAGTGTCGAAAGTAGAGGAAACTCCGTCTGCAATGTGCCTTACAAGCAAACGACCACTACACTGAAGAAACGAAGAAGGTCAAATCTTGTTGTCATTCTTGTGGAACTTGGAGATAACATGGTTTCCAGAAGAATTCCAATTCCGATGACATTGTACAAGTGATCTTCCTATCGTCAGGGGCATCCACAACAAGTGGAGAAAATATGATGTTTGCATCGACAAAGAACAAGGGAAAGGGGGTCTTGTTGGAGTGTGAGGATTTTGACGACGAAGAGGATGAAGATTGCATTATTGGTGAGCTTGTGAAGAAGAAAAGCAAAAAATTGTATGAAGCTAGTCGAAAATTCTAGGACACTTGGGTTGCTAAGCTCCCTTGGGTAAAATTACATAGAGGAAGTGATGGGCTCTATGAATTTGTGAAGTGCTTGGTATGCTCGACCGTAGAGGGCAAAGCCAAAATTCTCGATCCTAAGTGGGACATGCTGAAGAAACATAGAGGGAAGTGGAAGGCCACCTATAATATGTCAAATGGGATCAAAAAAGATCAATGGTACATTGCGAAAAATTGCAAGCATTTACATAATGAATGCATCTACGTAGCTAGAAGCCAAACCACAGTATTGGAACAAATGATCGTGCTTAAGGAGGAATGGTCAAGGAAGCAGATCCAATTTGCTACGATATTACACTTGCTACACGAAGGCCGCCCTATGTTGGAGTACACAGCCCTACATCCATTGCTGAGCTTTCTTGGTGTACCGAAATTACCAAAGAAACATTGGTCAAATGGCACAAATTGGGAATTGGCTGAGTGTTTGTACAAATAGGTGCAAGCTAAGACTAGAGCAACTATGAAGTCCATAAGATTTTCCTCCATTACATATGATGAAGTGTCCACTCTAGACACTTAAAGTTGGATCTCTATATATGGATACGTATGCCAAGATTGGCAACGGAAGTTGATGCTACTATCTTTTGAGCGGGTTGTCAACAGAGGTGGATTGGATAGCATGGCTAAGGTCATCGTCAATGCTGTGAAAGAGAATGGTGGCATCGAGACTTTAGAACTCAGAACACACTTAGCTTCATTTGGTGTCGGTAAGTGTGTCATTTTCTAGGAGGTGCTATACATGCTTTCATTCTCATATTTTGTTGTAGTTTTACTCTCTTTATATTGTGTAGGGTTCACTTGCAGTTTAAGTTCATGTTTGCTCTATTTATACTTATAGTACATGGTAATCAATTCTTATTTGATGAAGTAGGGCGATTCAAGACCCTCTACTTATTTACAATTCATTCTCCTAGGACGTTCTTTCATATGCGTACAAATGGAGCTAATACATTCCAAAGAAAGAAGATAGGAGTTGTGCAACAACTCAAATTGCACTAGGCTCCTCGAGTGATAGGCATGCACTACATGGTAAGTCTTCATCCTGCATGTCCAAATGTGAATTTCAGTTATGTTCATTGTGTATATGAAATTTGGAGTGCATATTCAATCTCCACATTGTATGCTATTGACTTTGTGGTGTAGCAACTATTCCTAGTTGTTTGTTCCAAATTCTTAAGTAGGTTCGGTGAAAGTTTGATACTTTTATTTTCCAAATCCATCGGACAAACCTCGCTCTTGAATCGTTCAACGCTCTCCCTATAGTGTTATGGATTGAAGGCATGTTGTAGTCTCTACATGCATTTTTTGCATACTCACCAAAATACCACTTGGAGTTCTAGAAATTAGTAGAAGTCATGCATTCAAAAGGACTAAAGATTTTGAAAAACGTTAAAACACTTTGGATTAACATGTTATCACCATCTGTTAGAGTGATGAACAAGTATAAGATTCTTTTGGTGAAGATGGCAATCAATTCCATGCCCTTTGCTCCTAATACAAATAGTAAGTCAAGTAAGAAGGACAAGCTTCTTATGAAGCTTTCTAGCCACAACTTGTCCTTTTTGCAAGATTTTCAAGTTCTTCTAACACTATCAGCACTCCTTCCTTTGTTTCGATCAGTCCACAACTTAATCAAATTCGCCCAAAGTAGAGAAGTCTTCATTTGTGACTATGTCGTAGTGATTCAAATTTGCATCTTAGAGCTCCAGGTATTTTATTGTGATGAATCTTCTGCATTTACACACGATGCATTTTGGGACTTCAAGGCTCTAGTTCAAGTTTGGCATGATGTCATTTCTTTGGCCTAGGTCCGTAGCGCATTGGACCTGAATGAAGACGGCCAAGAATTTTTGCGGTTTACTTTAAGAGGCAATAATATCCAAGCTCTATATTCTGAACTGGGGCTTGAAATCTCAACCCCAATCAATTGAGAGCTACATGGATGCATCTGTGACTTAACTAAAGCATCATGTAAAGGTAAGGTACTTAGTTTATATGTTGCGTTTAGGGTGAAGAAATACTTTTGTTTAGGGTTTAGGTTCAAGAGTGAGTTCTTCACATTTACGGCAGTGTGGATGTAACTATGTTGTTGTTTTGTTGTGACAAATACAACAGAGGGTTTGATTAATTAAATCACAACGTAATTTCCTTTATCAAGCTTCATGGATGCTTTTGGAATTGTATATCTTGAGTATTGGAGGATACCAAAGGCAGATCAAAACTTTCAACGGCATATTGTGATAATCAAGGAGTACTACTATTATTTGAAAGAATTTCTAAAGAGGAAGCCGAAGAAAGGTGAGGACGTAGAAGCTGAGGAGGAGGTTCACGGCATGAAGATGGTTGAACCTATCTTATGTGTTGCAAATTTAGAAGAGCAGACAATGATATTTCAAATCACTATGAAGTTCAACTTTGAAGGCGCCATGACAGAAGATCTACTCTTGAACCCGCTGACTCATCTTTGGTGTCGCTTAGAAGCGTTTGGCCTACTATAACATAAGCTCTTCAAATACTTGAAGGTTGAACTCGCTATAGTAGTAATTTTGAGGAGCGTAGGAGATGAATGTACCTTCAACATGTTGTTGTACTGCAAATGTTAACATTATGTAGAATATGCATATTCACATGTTTTAAATAGGTTTGAATATTTGTAACATTATAAAAAAGATGACATCATTTGAGATGATTTCAAGGTGACACCTTGTCTCTACTATCATAAACAACTATATAAAGAAAAATTCACTTGAAAGCTTTATCTCATTTGATATTTTTCTTCTTTGTTTTTTATATAAATTATGTTATGTCGAATGGAAGGATTTTTTCTGAGTCTCAAAATACAAAATCTCAACATGAGCGTGAATTTGAATTTTCTTTATCGCAACTGTTGAATCAATCGCAATTGTTGGATTAGCCGCAACTGTTGAATTAACTCCAACTGTTGGATCAACCACAACTGCCACTAAGTCTTTCATTACTACATAGACGATTAGAAGGTTAAGTTGGGCCATCTCAACCACTGAAACAACCTCATGTAAAGAAACGATGGCATGGTCATCTTTAATGTGACACTTGGACATTGGTAATTTTGTTACAGATTTGATGTGTTGAGCTTGACAATCATGAAGTTACATTTAAAAGATGTTTTAAAGGTTTGAACAATGAACAATATTATTGCATGGTGAGGCCTATTAAAGGGAGTCATGGTCATCAATGATAGTTAAAAGGGCCAGTCAATCCTTTAATTAAGGTGAATTATACCAATTATGTGGCTGCTATCGTCAAACGCATCCTCAAATTCTTGTAGATAGAGAGATATTTTGATTGGAACTTTAGTTTTTTAACTCTATTAGATATATATTGAATTTTTCATTTTTCATTCTATAGTTGGAGTGATTTCCTACAATAATTTTGTATTTATGAAATAGTATGAAGGAAATATTCAAATAGTTTACTTTCTAAGTGAACTTGAAGTAAATTTCTTTCAAAGATAAAGATAAAGAGATAATTGTGAGTCAAATAAGTATTCAATTATTGATGTGGTAGCTTTGAGAGTGAGTTAGGGACTAATCCCGCTTGTTTGTGTAGTTAGAATGGAAATAAGATGGAAAAAAAGTAGACACTATTTATCTTCTCTTTTGTTGTGAGTTTAGGAAAAACTTGAATGTTTGGAGGCCCGTTGTGTTGTGAGTTTGAAGAAGTTTGATATGAAATTTGCAAGAGTTGTGTATCATAGTGTACATTTTTTAAATTGATCTCATTTGCTTGATTTGAAGTTGTGAACTAAAAGTTGTGCTTATTTGAGTGGAAGAAGGTTAGTTGCTTTTAAAATTAAAAGGCAAAAATTTTAACTAGCCATAAAAAACGAATAGGTTCTTGATTTGCAATGAGATTTAAAGGGAGTTTAGAAAATTGTATTAGCTTTTTATAAAAATATCACTCATTTTATTTGGAGTTTGTATGAAAGAGTTGTGAGTATTGAAATATAGGAAGGTCTGTTGCCCTTCTTTTCTCAAGGCCAAAATTTTGAATGGTCATAGAAATAGAACAGAGTTTTAGAATTACTTGAAGTTTGGAAGAGAAATAGAAGTTTGTGTTAAATTTTCAAAAAGCTATCATTTACGTCATTTAAAATTGTGAAACAATGGTGGCACTCATTCAAAGTTCACTTTAAGAATTGAAGGTTGAAGTTGGAAATTGAAAGAAGTTTTGAAAACTTGTGTGTGTGTGGCTTGTGGCTTTGTAAAATTTATTGTTGCGGGCGGCTTAAGTTACACCAACACTAGCCTCATTTTGCGTCGTGGGTGACAAAGTGGAGTTAATTGCCCATATAGTTGAGATTAGGTGACAAAATGGGGTTAGTGGCTCATATGGTGAAGACTTGCTTATTCTTATAGTGAAGCTTGGTTCTTAAAGTTGGTCACTAGGAGTTTGAAAGTTTAGAAGTTAATTTTTGGAACGGTTCAACTCGTTGTTTGGCCATTTTGTTTTACTTATCTGAAGACGTGGGATCTTATCACACATTTTAAACCATACATCCATTTAGAGCCAGCCAATACATGATAGGTCAACGGGTAGCAATTCGACGACGATTTAGAAGATTTGACGTTCAAGTTTAAAATAGGATGAATCTGCGAGCAACAAGTTTTCCATTTTTTATCATTTTACGACTTCCTTCATTCTCAAGTCATTTCTGATCGCAGTCAAAATCTTTGTGATTTTCCGAGACAAACATTCTTAATATAACAACGCTCTCATTTATAAAGAACAAATTGAAGAACCAGTTAAACGTGCACTTACCCTTGGCAGTCGCTATATACGTACAAGAGTTTTACACATTGATGGACTTCTTTTACAATGTTGCCTATGATGATTGAAAAAAGAAGGTTCACAAAAGGACTGAAAATTACTAATATATATTCTTATATGAGCAGCAAGTTGAAAAGAAGCAACAGACTTATTTTAATGTGTACTTATACATGTGCATGAGTCAATGATGAAACGAGGGCTGTAGGGTTAGCGACTACAAACCTTACAATTCTAAAACCAAATCCCCTTCCCTTCCCAACAAATAGAATGTATTTTGTTGAACTACAGTTGTAGTTTGTTTGCTTATGTTATGAGTTATCGTTTGCATGTTATGTTGCTTACTTTATGCTTTATTGCTTAAGTTGTTACTTGCTATATTTGAGCTTATTGCTTCTTTGTGTAGTTAATAATAATGCTTTCTTTGTGCTTATTGAGCGTGCTTAATTCTAAGTGTGGTTTAACTTAATACTACAATGCTTAATAATTTATACAAATATATGTGTGTTTACTAAATGACTAGTTGAAATATGTTATATTTGTATTTACTATGATGTGCACATTCTATTCTGGATTTCAACTTAGAGTTTGTACTTAGTAATTAGGTGTGTGATAATATTTAGTTGACACTCTACTTACGATAATGTGTGGGCACTTCTCCTACTCTTCAGTATGCTCAAGCTTCAAGTCATTTCATTTGTGTCATCATAAATTGATTGTTGGGAAGGGAGATGGACTTAAGCTCTGAGACAATGCCAAACTCTACAAGCCTACACTATTGTTATAGTGGTGTTGCAAGCACCAGAAGCTTCAAATTTCAGTTAATAGCCTATCTAGCATCTTTTCCTGCACCTAGGGAGCTAGTAATTTGTGTAGAGTTTGTTTACAAACTATTTGTATTGCTAGTTGTTGGCAAAAAAAATAAAGGAGGATGCCAAAATTTTGCATTTTATATTCCCCTACAACCATTCTACTTCACTCCCAAAGACCCTCAAAAAAGCCAAAGTTTACATGATGCGTTTCTACTTTCTACCACCCCATCTCCATTTCTAAAAATGTAGGATTTACACTAGTCTACCTTATCCTAAATCATCTTACAATATAAATAGGTTAAATGAACTAGTAATATACTAGTAATTTTTTGATGATTTTTAGTACATTGAGGAAAATTTTAATTGAGTATCCAACTTAAAAAGTTAGAGACAAATATTTGGAATATATTGGAAAATTTAAAAACTTTAACTTCATACATTGTAAGATAATTAGGCTTTGAAGTTAGAGAAAAATGTTATTTTCATCATAACCTCCTTAACATAACCAGTAAGGTTTGACTCCTCTTAGAATATGATTTGAGAACTAATTTAAAAAAATTTATGACAAATTTTTCCAAGTTACAAACATGCCAAATTTCAAAAGTTGGTTAAGGTTCTAGCAAATGATGCTCAGAAGATGTATGAATTGCCCAAATTTTTCCAAATAATATAATTTTTTATTTAGGCCTCCAATTGGAATTTTCTTGAAACTCCCATGAAGGAAGTGAATGTTTCTATTTTGTATCAAAATTTTGAGAACATTATTAAAAATGGCTTCATGTAACCATATCCAAGTTTTCACCTGTCTTGTTGAATGACATTTGGTCCTTAACTCCTTAACGCCTCAATCCTTTTTCGATTTTTTGCACATTTGGGCTTATATCTTTTTAGAGAAATATCAATTACTGCAATTTCATGAATTTGGTCATTAAGGAAGGTTGGCTTTTCAAGATTTAAGTATTACATTGGATGAATGAAAAGTTTGTTGGACTACACAACTCCTGGAAGCACTTTGTTCATCGTCTAGAATATGGACGTCGACATGCTTCAGGGTTTAGAGTGATCATGAAATCTTTAAAATTCTTTGAAGGAATGCAATGCTATTGTAAGATGTAGTAGGGATAGTATTGAGGATTATTTGCATACATTGATAGGCCACATATATACTTTAGAAAAGTCACTTAATGTTTGTGGCTAGAAATCTTTCATAGGTCTACTTCAAGGATATTTGTGGATTAGAGAATCACATTATATCTCAAAACAAAAAATAAAATATTTTGCAAAATCTATAATATCTTAAAATGGTTGGAAATTTTCATACTAGTATATCATTTCCATTTTGGAGATGAATGTAAATACAATTACATGAAAAACAAAATTTTCATCCATAATTCTACATATATTCATGGACACAAATAGCTTGACAACTCCAGTTATAATTGCAAGTTACACAACTCTAAATTTTTTGAAAAAAACAAAAAAGCAAAAGTCCTTCCCAGGACTGACCGACAAATCTTCGAAAAAGTAAAAGCTTCCGCTCCCAACTTCTGGGTCCTTTTTACACCACAATTTGTTGTTTACTGAACCCCTTAAACTTCCCTCGGCTTCGTCGTCGTCGTCGTCGTTGTCGTTGTCGTTGTCATCGTTTCTTCTTCGGCATGGTTCAAGCTTTCGCAACTCCAACACCAGCATCGTCATGTGCGTTTCTTTCTGTCCTTTTAATCATTTTTTTCATTACATTCCTATCGATTAGCTCGAAATTACGGTGGTTTGTTTGAATTTGAAAATTGATCATGCGGATTAGTTCTTTGCGGATGGATTGCCGGGATTCATTGCGTTCCTGTTTGCTGTTGCTGCCTTCTTCTTGATGCCGGCATTTTGAAGGAAAACAGTGAATTGTTGAGTCTTTTTAACAGCGAAGACAATGCAACTGTGGGAAGGGTCTATGTTGGATCGTCTGAATACTTGAAAGTCTACGTTCGGTGGTAAAATTTAGGGTTCTGGTTCCGAATCATCTCGTTACTCTTTTCATACTTCGAAGATTTGTCTAAGTTAGTTTCTGATAGAAGCTCAGAACAATAAATTCTCTTGGCGAGGGTTTAGGGTTTATGAATACCATGCTGCGAATAGTGCATCATTATTTATGTGGAGAGATGTGAACTTTGTCCTTACGAGATGGCATGCATGTTCATTATCGGCATGTACAAAATATTCATCTTTTGTGCAGGGCGGCCGACATCGACACTCTGCGCATTTTGGTCGCGACTGATTGTCATGTAGGCTATCTAGAAAGCGATGAGGTTCGCCGGCACGACTCGTTTAATGCTTTCGAAGAGATTTGCTCCATCGCGTCACAGCGTCAGGTTTGGGGCTTCGATCCCTTTGATTGGCATTTCAGACCGTATTCGATGAAATGGATATTAGGATTTTTTGATATTTATGTAAAACTAATGTAGATGACACAATTTGTTCGCTTTAAGCTTTTTAATCCAATATGGAGGATTGTGATTTTTCGGAGATTAGTACAGAGCTGCCGAGCGATCCCTTTGAGTGCAAGAGCCAAATCTGACGAGCTTTAAAATTTCATCACTTCGTCTGAATTTCTCATGCAATTTTAAAGTAGGAGGTTGTAGTAGGTTAAATGACTGTAGACAACCTCATTTTTATTCAAAGATTAGTGACCATAGACATTTAGCCAAGTTATGTTACTTGCTAAAAAGTCCAACTAAGTTCATGAAAAGACGAGCTTCTGTTGGTAACAGGAGTCAGTGTAGGAAATGGGATCAGGTCCTAGTAACGGATTTAGTATCCTGTACTTTAATTTTGGAATTTGCAGTCGCTGGGAGAGTAGAAGAGTCTTCCCTGGAAAGTAATGACCGGTGATGTTTCCATGTCTAGGTGGATTTTCTACTTCTGGGAGGAGACTTGTTTCACGAAAACAAGCCGTCGCGCTCCACCCTCGTGCGCACCATTGAAATTCTTCGTAAATATTGCATGAATGACAAGCCAATTCAATTCCAAGTTGTCAGCGACCAGACCGTCAACTTTGCCAATAAGTATCTTTCTCACTTGCAGTGCCACTTGCACGTTTTTGTTTTGCAAATGTTCTTTCGAAATGTCTAACGTACATCTCCAAAGATCCTCCGTTAGATTGACAATGTTTTTACTGGTGTATTAATGTTTATCTAGAGGACATTAGATCAAGATCATAATGATAGTTAAATTTCAAGTTTATGTTGACTTAATGTTAACTTACTACTTTCCAATGTAATGTCAAGTCACTGTAAATGGTACTAACATCACTAACATCATGTTAGCACCATTTGTATTACACTAACATAAACTGAAGTCAACATGAGGGTTATATGAATCTAATGGCTACTACTAAAGAAACATTAAGAACCTTTTCAATCTGATGGAGGGACTCCTTTGTGATGAGACAGTCACCATTTCTTTGTTTTCCTACCATCTCCTTTGTAGTTGTGTGGTTCATGGTGGCATCTCAATCCTTGGGAGAGATGCAGCAATTATTATTTTTTTTTCTTGCTTAAGATTAGTGATATTGGTTATCATATCTACGTATCATTGAACTGAACTGACAAATGTGAATTATTAATTGTTGACTAGATTATTGATCTACTATGCATAATTAAAGAAAGAATGTAATGGATCCAATATGATCATTGTGTGCTGGTGATTTATCAGATTTGGACTTGTCAACTATGAAGATCCGAACTTTAACGTGGGTCTGCCGGTTTTCACTATTCATGGCAACCATGACGATCCAGCTGGTGTGGTAGGTTTAGTTTTCTATCCACAGAACTTGTTTCCCTGTAAATTCTCTCGTTAGAATGTCTTGTCACGTGTCCTTGCTTCGACCTAATCCAGTAATGTTGATTGTACTCGACATGCCTATATTCTTTAGTATACTTATTCTCTTCTGATGCATATTTTGCCCTGTGGTTGCAGGATAATTTGTCTGCAATTGATATTCTGGCAGCCTGCAATCTTGTTAATTACTTTGGAAAAGTTGCGCTTGGTGGTAGTGGCGTAGGTAATATTACCTTGAATCCGATCTTATTGCGAAAGGTGAGCTGCAGACTTTTGCAGTCCTACTCCTGTGCCATGCATGCAGTTGCCCCGGTTGATGTGTGATGTCGATCAAAGTCTGCATTACGATTTGCTAACAGTTACATTTTGTGTTCAGGGCTCCACAAATGTTGCCCTCTATGGCCTTGGAAACATTCGAGATGAGCGCCTCAATCGTATGTTTCAGGTGAGTTAAGTTCAAAGAGAGTTGTTGTTTGAATTATATACCGGTAAATCTGGATTATTCATCTATTTCTCTCATCTACTTCTTGTTGCAAATTTAGAAAGTTGCATGTTCTCTATCACAGATGTCAATTTGTTAATTGATCAATTTGAATTAGTTCTTGCACAAAAGTTGGTATGCGATTTTTGACAGCTGATTCACACAGCTAATCGCCGTTGGTTCAGTGCAGACTCCGCATGCTGTGCAATGGATTCGTCCTGAAGGCACTGAAGATTGTCCTACTTCGGACTGGTTCAACATTTTTGTTCTGCATCAAAATAGGTAAGAAAATCTACCTCTTCCTGTTCGAGCATACTTTTTATCCTCAATCCTTCATTCAGACCATTGTGTTTATCTGCTGTGGGGGACGCTATTTTCGTGCAGGGTAAAGGCCAATCCAAAGAATGCTATCAATGAGCATATGCTGGCCAAGTTTTTGGATTTTGTGGTATGGGGCCATGAACACGAGTGCCTCGTGGATCCACAGGTACACTTATAATCTCATGTCGGACTATTGAGATCGTCGGTCCTATCATAAAGATTTAGAAGATTGGATGTTTTTTCAGTTTATTTCTAATTGTACCGACGAGGTCAGGTGCTCCATTGTTGAGAAATGTCCAATCGCTCCCTTTTGAACAGGTGCAATTTACCATTCTAGCTGTTAATTAGCCGATTCGTTGCTGTTTCAGCAGCAGCGGCCAGGGTGTTAGTTTTTGAATGTTGTGGTAGCGTGCAGGAAGTATTGGGAATGGATTTTCATATCACACAACCTGGGTCGTCAGTCGCTACCTCGCTTATTGATGGAGAGTCTAAAGCTAAGCATGTTCTTCTCTTAGAAATCAAGGTACATGGCAGTGGTGGTTTATCATCATTTTCTAGGAGTTCATAAATCCTTATTGCCTCTAGCTTTTCTTAATTTTTATCAGTAAAATGTGGAATATGCAATTTCAGATACCTCCGGTCTTGTGTTGGGGCTGCAATTCATGATAAAATTTGTTGATGGGCTCGGTAGTAAGTTCTTTGGATACTGAACGTCGTGTGTGTATCGTGTTTGCTGCAGCATAATGTGTACCGACCAACAACGATTCCTCTTAAATCTGTGAGACCATTCAAATATAAAAATGTGAGTAGATGAGTTCTGGCATCGCCTTGTGAATTTGTTGCGAGAGGTCTCAACATGTTTTTGATTCTAAAGTGGCCTTGGAATACTGAAATTAAATGCCAAGCGAGTACTTGAGAGTACAGGATTTGTTCTTCTCAGCTGCTATAATGGCTTAGACTGTAAGATCTTAGTTCTTGATGATGGTGCTACATTAATTTCTAAGCAGTTGGTTACTTTGTCGCTTGCACTCCTCCAGAATAGTCGCTGTATATTGTCGTCATTATTCTACAATATCAAACACTTCCCTATTCAGGAAGAGAAAATGTTCTAATCTGCACAAGTGAGGTATGATACAGGTGTCTCTGCAGGATGCTACTGATCTCGACGCCAATGACCTAGCGGCAGTCTTGGAGTACCTCGGTAAAGTGGTGAGTCGAATATTTTATTTCTTTAAGATATGCTAACTTCTTATGTAGTTTTCCACAAGTGCTAAATTAATGGTCTGTTTTTAAGGTTCGGGTCAAAGTTCTTTACTTAGCTTGCGTGAAGGGATAATGAGAAATTTGAGCGTATTCTACTGGTAGGTGCAAGATCTGATAACTGAAGCTGCTACTGAGGATTTTCGCTCTGATCCCATGTTACCCTTAGTCCGTTTGAGGGTGAGTATTTTCATAACCATATTTTTCTCATTTACTGCTTTGACAAACTGAATGTCGAATTCTTGATTCTGGGTATAGTGGGCCTGCAATGAACGTTTCTAAGTTGAAGAAGTTGGGTCTCTGACAATATACTGCTGTTGTGGTTTTACTGGTGAGATAAGTATGTTCTGCAATGATGTAATTGATTTTTCTTGTTTGTTTCAGGTGGACTACACAGGGTTCACAACAATCAATCCACAACGGTTTGGGCAGAAATTCGTTGGAAAGGTTGGTGATATAGCCTTGTGTATGGATCAATTCGGTCGGCCATTTCTCATTGCTTTATTCTCCAAAGCACTGTCTATTGAATTGCATAGTGCTATAACATCCACTTGAGCAGGGTATTCTGAATTTCCTATTTTTTTCAGGTGGCTAATCCCCATGATATTCTTCTTTTTACGAAAGCGCCGAAAAAGCGAGTAAACGCCGACGGTCTGGTTCTGCTCCTCCTAGGACCTTTAATTGAATTGTTCTAGATGCTATTTAATTAATAATAACTCTGCTTTTGCAAATATTTGGTAATGGACATTGTACAGAGATCTGTTGCCCATGTTAGACTGCAGAATGATGCTTCAAGTCTTAAATCGAAATAGTCGGTTAAGAGACACCAGTTCTTGAGTATTTGGGACGATGAGTCAGTTTATGAAATATTCTGTTAATGTGGGAATGTTATCGATCGAAAGCCCCTTTGAAACGGTACTGATGTTTTGCTCTGGGCCACCATTAGGACCCGGTAAAACTTACTTTGGATTACTGATGATTACCACCTACTGGATGAGAAACTCATGCTTGTGGCTACTGTAGCTGGTTCACGAGCCTTTATGATTGGACGGATTCAGGTAAAATTGAAGAGGAAGAAAAACTGCGTCCTGAAGAATTGAACCAACAGAATATTGAGGCTCTCCTGGCTGAGACCAACATGGTGAGTCCTTACCTCTTCTGTGGCTCTTAGATTAACGTGACTGTTTTAACAATATGGTTCACCTGTAACTCCTTTGTTTAATGGTACCACTTAAACAATGAATCTGCAGTCGTCTCTTCATCATGGCTAATAATAGGTCGAATTATATTTATATTGTTCGGAATGTCTGAACTGCTGTCATTTTCATACTTTTCTCGTGTCCATGTGGCAGAAAATGGAGATTCTGCCAATGGCAGAGTTAGGTTTGGCGCTTCACAAATTTGTGAACAAGGATGACAAGCTTGCGTTTACTGAGTGTCTTCAAGAAAACTTGGACGATACGCAGGTACGTGCTTGCTACAACTGCAAACATAGAGGTTCAAGGGGGACAGCACCATCGCTTTTGAAACTGTTGCAGAATTCGACTTTTCGAGGCTGTTAAGTATGCGTGCTGGGTTTCGTCCGACAGCAGGACGTCCCAAAGTAGTTGGAATATCTCGCTTTCAAGTCGACTGGCGAATCCCTGTGTATTGATATTTTAGCGAGATGGTTGAGTTGAATTTAGAAGGTAATGACTTGAGTAGCAGATCTCTTAATCCAGTTAAGAAATCCAGTTTGAACTTTATAGTTCTGATTTATCACGGTGCTGGTGCAGACTAAGCTTGTGGAGGAAGCTCTTTCCGACAAACTACAAGAGGACGATGTGGTTGTGAAAGTGACCGAACATATGCAGGTACACTTTTATAACAATTTCTTGTGCCGTTAATTGTGAATTTTACGGTCCATTTCGCTTTTGATCTTCCAGTGACTTCATTGACTTCACGCATTCAGCAATTGCATTCTTTCCTGCTAGATTTCATTGTTCTGTTGAATCCACAGCAACGTGAGAAAGCTTCAATACCTAAATTTAAAGAGGCGTCATCTTCCACACCTTCCAATTATAATCCTTCAGGGCTAGAGCAACGCACATCATCTCAGGTACAGGTTTTCCAGTAGCTCTTTTAGTATCGATTTTCTTCTAGTAGTGACTATTTGTACTGTGTAGCATGACTAATGTTCAAACTTGCGTTTCTGCGGAGTGATGTTGGGATTATTCAACATGTGGTACGATGAGTTCAACTATCTTGATCCTGTTTTTTGATATGTGAACCTTCTTCTAGGCGGATATAAGCAAATATGATGACGACGACGATAAGCCTTTCAGTGACGACGATGTCCAAGGGACAACGACAGCAGCAGGAAAAAGAAAAGCACCTGCCAAAAGAGCTCCACCGCAGAAAGATAGCCCCCGTGGCCGAGGTCGAGGAAGAGGTCGAGGTCGAGGCTCCCAAGGAGGTCTTACGCAGACAACTTTGAATGTAGTTGCAGCCCCTCGGCCTCCTAGAAGGTGAGCCTGAAATATGCTCTTTCTGTTCATCAATTTCATGGTACAATTGTCCATGAATGGGTATTCAACTGTGGATCGATTCATTACGATATTTTCCCCCAAGTGTCCAATGGTAAAAAATGGCCGTTTCCATATGAGTTGAGAAATATCATTTAGGGATCTTCAAGGAAGGTAACAAAATGTGCCTATATTATGGCTTAACAGTATTTTAGTGATCAAAATATCTTTTGAAGTTTACTATAATCTAATATTCACTTCCAATGTGGACCTTCTATTTTTAGATTGGGCACTTGGTGGTAAGGTCTGGTATGGTTGATGCGGGTGTGGGTGATATTCTGAAGCAATCTAATCTTCTAGTCTTGAAACTATTGTGTTACATGTCCTCAATTAGCTGGTCAATAACAAACTGGGATGAGATATAACCGGGGAGTCGAGAATGATTGAGGTATTTTCAGAGTAATACCTCAGTAAGAATGCCCTGCTGCTAAAGCTTTTTTTCGGCACCTGATGTACGAAAGTCTATTTATCATATTTGCATTTGCAAACCAGCATACATGACGGTAGTGGTTTGAAGAATTGTGGATATTTTTATCTAGGTTCAGAGTTTTACTATCGAAATTGCCTCGTAATGTAATTTCTGTTGTTATTAATTTCTGTCGAAAATATTCTCGTTTTTGCGTGCAGACCTGCTGCTGCTTCAAGGATGAAAATTGTCAGCGATGATGAGGGTTCTGAATCAGACGAGGACAGTGACGAGGAGGTTGAGGAACCAGCACATAAAATTGTAAGTAGAGAATTGCTGCAGCACAGACCATCGCATACCACTTAACAGAATGTTGATTGTAAACTGTTGTTTTGTAAATTGAATCAGGGTTTTGTGGTTCAATTTGCAGAAGAGAACATCCACAAAAGCATCCCCGAGGGGAAGGAAAAGTGCTGCTTCTAAACGAGGAGCAGGATCCAGCGCCAGTGGTGCACGTAGTACTTATATTGATGACGATGTGGAGGATGAGGACGATGATGATGATACTGGTCCAAAGAAAGTAACACCGACACCATCATCTCAAGTAAGTCTCCTTGCTATCGTAATATAAATAATTTGGTTCAGTAAAATTAGATTGTTTCAAGGATTTTTAGACATCATAGAGATGATATGCATGATACAATTGGAATGGGAGACATCGCCATGATTCATAGGGTGGCCTCCCCAAGATCACCTATTTTTACGTAATTGCAAGGTGCCTCCTACCTATAAGTTGTAGTTTACAACCTTCCAACAATGAAATCAAATGAAATGAATGAGGAGGTTTACCCATGATTGACCATCCTATGATTGACCAACCTAGTTGCCATATCCCTGTTGTGCATCTCCATACGATTGATGTCCAAAAATCACTGAAATGACTAATTTTACCCAAAGCCAATTAAATGGTCTTCATAAGATTAACTTGCTAATATTAGCCGATTTCCACATCTATAGGAGTTGAAAGAAATCTTCAGAAAGCTTTTAAGGAAGGTATCAACATGCACCAATAGGAAGAGAAAACTACTTTTTTGAGCAAATAAAATTTTCTTGGAACGTCACCAGAAGTGGGGGTTTGATTCATAGATTGGGCATTTAAGGGTTAATATGACGAAGATGAGTTTGCACTATTGATCAGTACTCCTACTTATCGGAAATAGTTGTTGCATTCAGAAGCTAATGCTTATACAATAGTGTATTTCTAGTGTTGAATTTAAGTTGCAGCTTCTCATTCTCGCTCTGCTTGGTCTTTCAGAAACGGTCCAGCTGGGGTTCCTTACGAGGGTGAGAGTTCGCGAAATATAATGCCTGGAAGGTTCAGGATTTCTCGCCACAATTTTGGTCTTTGAGCATGATCTTGTGATAATTAAGTCCAAGAACACCGACGTTGAACTTCACTGCCACTACTGGATGTTGGAAATTGAGGATGCTGTGCTGAAGGACGAGGAGAATCTACTTCCACAGCAGAAATTTTCAAGAGCATGAAATTGTTGTAACATTGGCTCAGATGAGCATTTGGACTCTCAACATCTTTCTCATCAACCAGATTGTGATTGTCTAGGATTTTCAACGGTTCACTTTGCCTGAAGTGCAGAGTTGGTTTCATCTGAAAATTTTAGCGTTTGCTTGGAGGTGCTCTGCATGTTGGTCAGTTACTAGCTAGCCGAGATGGCCTGATGGCCACTATGTCTAGCAGGTCCAACAAGTAAGCAAGTTCTTCAGATGCATTTCAAACTGCGTCGCAGTATGAGGAGAAATTTGAATTTGTGGTGGAAATGAGATTCTATACTTAAATCATTTTGTTCAGGTATATTAGTATTATCTATTCACAAGTTCAGAAAATTTTCTTCCTTCTAGATTTAGTAACTTTTGCTTCAACTGTTTGTTCAAGATTAAAAAAAGATCTTTTACCACAATCTCACTACCTCCAACTGACTCTTCTTTCATTTTGCTCTGAGGATGAAAACTCTACCTAATCTATTATCATGTTTGGGTTGCAATTTCTGTGCTTTGTCAAATACATCAATTTTATATTTGGAAACAGATACTTTCTACATTTCACTTTTTCTTAAGGATTCCTGTTGTCTCTTTCATAAACCGTTTTCTAAAACTTTTAGATAATGGAGTTAATTATGAAGTTGTGTGAAATCCTTGTTTATGTGGTTCCTCTTTTATTACTTATCTTAGAATGCATTTGAATTCTTACACTACAATTTTTTTAAGAATGACAAGGCATAGCTTACTCTACTTGATTTTTCTTAGAATGTCAACAAAGCATGTTGTATGCAATCTAATCATGTCAAGTTGGTTTCTACCTAAATCCTAAATGTAGATTTTGATCCCACTTTGTTAATATTAAAAAAAAAAAACTAAGTAGAATAAGTGATGTCTTATTATCATTCTTAAAAACATTTAAGTGGTGTAAAAATTTAAATGTTTTTTAGAATAAGTATTGAAAGAAGCTCCATATTGTTGTCTAAAATAAGTATTGAGCTAAGATTTTAACATGATTTTTTAGTTAATTCTAATGACCAAGGTGAATTTTTCTATATAATCATGTCCTACATGCTTTGAGGACTTATTAGGGGTAAATTTACAATGGAGCTTATGCACACTTAGAAGTGATAGAATAGCTAACCTTTTAATGGCCATACAATACATATGACTTTGTTAACTAGCCCCTACATTTTTCTCTTAGGTCCCAAGCGATTGAAATAATCCTTCCTAAGATCCTTAGGATGAATTAATCCCTAATGAAATTTGATGTTAGATCCAAAACTATTTTGAATTATCCATATCCAAAATAAATCTAAAATCTTCATCTATATTTATTCATTAATAAACTCAATCATAGGATCCTTTGATGAACTTGTTAGAATACACCCTTCTTAAATTTCAAAATAAAAAACCTTTCTAATTGCAAGACCATAATGCTTGGATTTCAAAAGATAGAATTTTCAACTCTTCCTAAATGGTTAGGTTTCATCTTTTAAACATTTAATACCAAAATATGTAGATTTTACAACTTACAACTCTCCATAATATTTTGAAGAAATAACTTGGGAATACATTAAAAAAATTTCAACAAAAGAAATTTCATATTTATATTCTAAAAACATAGTAGATAGAAAGAAGTAGAGAATGATTTAAAATACTAAGTTTTTAATAATTTAGTTTTATAATTGAAAAATGATAAATTCAATGGTTGGAATAAACATTCAACATCCCATAATTTTATTCTACTTCCAAAATATTGAAAATTGAATTAAGTAAAGGACTTTAAAGTTCATATTAGAGTAGAGATTCCAATATTCCATAATTGCCTACAAATTAAAAAACCCCTTGTAATTTTCATCTAATTAATGAAAATGGCATGATTCAAAGCTTTTTACTTATATGTAAATCTAGAAAACCACGTTCAAATTTTTATTTCTTAAGAAAATGATTTCTTTTGAGCTACCCAAATTGCTTGTGTTGAAGAAGCAGCCTTGTAATGGTCAATAAGCCATCAATTATGCAATTTCTCAATGAACCAAGAAGCTAAAATGCTAGGGCATCCTAATGTTTGGGAAATTTTCGGAGGTTTACCATTTGATTTCCTCCTTCCATAAAAATGGATTGGATTTTTTTCCAATGGTCACTAGTTGCATACTCTTAATCCCCTAAGGACCAAGGCCTTTTCTCTACCAAAAAACACTCAAAAATGCCATTTTTTAACAAAAGGTAAAAAAAAAATTTAATTTTTTTTTTCCACATATAACCATAGGATCTTATATCTAACTAGTATAAGAATGTGTGGAAAAATTTCAAAATATTTTAATGCACAAATTGCAAGATATCTTGCATTTAAAGCTAAAAATAAATAAATTTTTCAACACATTGTGGAACTAGATTCTTTGACTTTGAACATTTTTAGCTTTAATTTTTTGTACTGCAGAGTTTTGAGCTTTAAATCTTTATAGTATAGATTTGAGTTAAGAGTCTGGAAAAAAACAATAATTCAAAAAAACTTAATTTTTATTCTTTAAAAAATTATTAAGCACAAGTAGGTACAAGATAGAAGGAAAATCTAAACTATTAATATATCTAAAATGGAATTAAAATGCACTAATCCCAATAGTGAGATTATTTAAACAAGCAAGATAAACCATGTGGAACTCTTTTTTTTGGAAAAATTGGAAAAATTGCATTAAAAAATGAATCCTATAAGTTATTTTTTCAAGAAGATGCTCTATTTTTATCCCCAAAACAAGATGGACCATAACTTTCTCATAAAAAATCCAAATGGAATGAATCAAAGCTTTCCAAGTACACAAAAATATAATCTATGAGGAAAAAGAATTTTAAGACAAAAAATTAAAATTTTTGAAATTTTTTTGGCCGCCCTGACCCCCTTTTCTTTTCCCTCGTCCCTTGTTTTGACCTTATTTGAAAATAACATTTGTTCCTGAGCACTAATTGAATAAATAAAATTATATTACCACAAAGCTAATTAATTTTTCTATCTTCAAAAAAAGTTTCAAAAAATCAGGAAAAAATTTTAGCTCATAGGTACATACACAAAATTCTATTTGTCCCTCGAAGGGACAATGGTCTTTTAGGGGTTAATTACAAAATTACTAGTTTATTTTTTGCAATACCAATTTCTCACCTACTAATTTCTTCTAAATTGAAATTGGTACCAACTAAATTGCTAAATTCTTGTAATGAAAAAAAACTAACCAATTCCAACATCAATGTACTAAATAATGTATCATTTGTAAGAATTGAACCTAGCAAAGCCCTTTACTATTTGAAGGCCAACAATCCTTCCAACTTATGCAAGATGGAGATGAAGATAGTTATAAAAAGTTTGCATGAAACCAAAAGAATTCAGTTTTAACCTTCAATTGATTTTTCTATTTGCCCTTGTAAAATATCACTCAAAATTGGTATATAAAGTAGTAAAACCAAAAAGAATTTTTTCTCAAGACAATCACATCCTCTAGAATGTTGTCTAGTCCATCCATGGCCAATCACATAATAATATCCAAATTTGATGCTATTATGCCCATTCAAAACTTTTATTTAATATTATTCTACACACAAAAATTCCTTTCACATTATAGTGCTCACACATTCACACTTAAATAAGGTGGCCCAAACCCCTCCTCCCATTCCTTTTTATATTTTTTTTAGAATCTCAAACCATTAGAAGAGATTGGGGGGGGGGGCAGAGGGCTCTTTCACGTTTGTTCCCCAAACACTGTTCCCCTCACAAATCAGGACCACTGTCAGATTTTGTATTTTTGAAAAAAAAAATAAAAGTAGAAATTTTTTTAAATTAAAATAATAATAATAATAATAATTTAAAAATTGATGACGTGGCAGTTGTCATGCCACATTAGGCAGCAACTGCAAGTTGTTCCCCCGCCACTGGCAGCCCAAGGAACTCACGACCTTCCAAAAAGGCTGAAAATCTTCTAATGAGTTTAGGCTTGATTTAGAGGCACCACTAGGAAGTTGATACATAGGAAAACTGACCCTAACCTAGCTAGGTATTAATCATTGGAAATTTTTTTGTAACAGCTGAAATCCACCAAGTATTGAAAAAGGTAGTAAAATATCCTTCAATTTTGTAGGAGCTGAAATCCACCAAGTATTGAAAAGAGGTAGTAAAAGTATCCTTCAATTATGGGGGGCATCAATAGATTTCCATCTTTTGGAGGGCACCAATTGATTTCCAGACCTATAAATTTCTTTCCAATTTTGCATCATCCATTTTAAAATTGCAACTAGATTTTTTCACTTCCACCAACGAACATTGAACTACCCGTCAGTTTTTCCCTATCATTGGGACTCCGGCTTGCTGGAGAAGCAAGCAAAAGGGGTGCAAAAAGGGAGAGCAAAAGGGAACCCCTCACGTCGGTTAGTGATGCTATGATGAGAGTTCATTCCATTCAAAGGCAGGACTCCTCGTCCCTATATACTACAGATGATGGGATGTCCATAATTGGTCTACATTTCTTACATTTCTTAGGGACAAGGAATCTTCTTTCTGATACTACAGTCAAATTTCAAAATGCACTTTTGAGCTCAAATTCATCTCGTCCTTCACACTCAACCCTTTTTCATTGCCCACTTTGTAATTGCACATTCTCTAAATATCTCAAGAATCTCTCATGTCACTTGCCACAAATCACGCGTGGTTTGCCCTCCTAAGGTTTCGAGACCGACCATACTGGGCAATTGCTCTCATATTAGTGTACACCGACCATGATGATAATTGCCCTCAAATTTGCACGAACCTTCCTAGAAGAATCAGATATCAATTTCAATTACAGTAAATAGCATATACGCATAGGGAATTGCGGACATAATAAAGAAAGACTCTTCAGGAAGTTCACGAGGTCGCATGACACTACTAACAGCATGAAATATCGAAGATTTCTTGGGTACCCACCCGATGGTTAAGATCTTACTGCAACCGCAACTTGCGATAGAAGATACCTCAGAAAAACTGACCTAACCGTTTCGGTCATTATAGACTTGTACGAATACAGACGATGAAGAAAACTCATTTCAGTCAGAGCTGCATAACGACCTGTCTTTTCTAATCTTGTCAGAAGATTTCTCCACAAACCATGCAATTCGGTTAGTACAAATGACGCACGCAACAGCCAGCAAAATGTGAGTCACTCAGCCATATACAACTGGTAAATAGTGTCACTTAGACTAGCAGCGTGACTAATTATAAAAAGAACCATAAGGCATGATACCACACGTGCGACACGTTAATGCAGCCTCCTCAGTTCATCAGTGATCAAAACTGTAAAAACAAATTAACAAAACCGTGACACAAGATGCCTTTTCAGTTTCACTCAGAATCTGACAAGTCCAGAAACTGATCCAATGCTTTATCTTCTCAAGACTTAAGAAGAAGCAGGAATTGTAAAAGTGCAACAGCCTACTCTGCAACGGCACCTGGGGCACTGCCTGAAAAGCCGCCACCTCCACGACCAAATCCACCTCGCCCACCTCGAAACTCAGGTCTGTACTCGCCAGGTGCTCCACCTTTGTCTCCGCCAAAGCCACCGTCTCCTCCACGGCCACTGCTGCTCCTGTAACCTTCCCGGTCACCAAATCGGGGCCTGTCGCCGTCCCTAGGGGGACCACGCGGCGGTCTGTCTCCACCAGGACCTCCCATCGGCCTGCTTGGGGGACGAGCAGACTTCTTCAAAGTCGCAGGCACAATCTCAGAAGGCAGGTTGAGGTAGGTCCTCAAGTGCTCGATGCCATCATTGGTCAAGTACCTGTAATAATATTGAACAAAATACTATGTGAAGAAAGTTCAGCATTTCAATGCACATTCTGCACTACACTTCCTGAAACAAAACCAAGGCGGAGTGATCGATCAAGTATATTAGGTCACCCCAAAAAAATCTTAGTAAGGCAATTCAATCAGTTAATTTATGATAAGTTGCGGCTTCTTGATCAACACTCTGTCCCCGTCAAATCGTAGACAATTGGACTATATTAAGAAACGTATGTACACCAGTCCAATATCTGATCAAGTGGCGGTTTGAGATCGTCTTCCGAGAAATATTCGATGAAGAATTACTTCGGAATCCTCTTTCGTTTGCCAAAAAGAGCATATAAAAATTCGACCAGAATAATACTATGAACTAAGCCAGTGGTCATTCTGAGTCCCCAACTTAATGCAGAGAATAGAAGCAGGCAATCTTGCGTCACCGTGAAAAATCCCCGTCTCAAACTGATATTGATACAACAGTTCCAGAAAAAAAATCATGAGTGATTTCGACAGATTACAGTCCGGGAAAGATGAAGAGCATGAATCGAAATTAAACCATGAGTCAATTCACTGTACATAGCGAATTAAAAAAATCGCAACTTTTCCCACGATCAAGTCTGTTTACGATATGGCTCTGTGAAGGTAAACACAAAAGTTCGTAGGCACCGGACACCATATCCAGTATGGCGCTCAGAAGCATAAAAGGTGAAAGAAAATTTAAGGTTTCAAGTGACGAGTTTGGCTAATTCCGCTCAAGTACCCTAACCCTAACCCATGCTCTGAGACTCATTTTCTGGGACAGACCGAAGCCCAAATCCAGAGAGCTCTACTACTCACAGCAAAACGAAAGAGACTAAGTATGTTTACGATATGACACTTTGAAAGGAAACATTGAAAGTTCTTACGCGCCAAAGACCACATCCAATATGGCGCTCAAAATGACAATAGTGCCAGAAACATAAGGGTTTAGAGTGAAGAGGCCTGCAAATTCCGCACAAGCACCCCGAACCCTAATCCATTTTCTGAGCCATGCCGAAGCGGGAAGCCAGAAAGCTCCAGCAATCGAAGCATACCGAGAAGTGAACTTACCAGTAGTAGTGTCGCCAGGCGAAGCTCTCCTTGACGTACTCCTTGGACTTAAAGCTCTGCATGAGCTTGATGACCTGGAGGTTGGGCACATCGATCTCCGGGTGCTTGGGGGCATTGAAATCCTTCTTGGCGTACAACACACCCTCCTTGAAGAGATACTTGTAAACCTCCACGCGGTTCTTCTTCGGAATCAACATGGTCGCGGCCTGCTGCTGGCGATGGCGATGGCGATGGAACTTCCGACGACGCGAAGGGGAGCAGAGAACCAGAAACAAAAAGAGAAACCCTAGGTCGAGACTCTTGGCTATTAAGGGAGCCCACTTAGGGTTTCGCTGGTGGCATACCGCGCTCGTAACATGGATGAAAGTAGGCACAACAATGATATTTACTGTTACCTACACTAATGGATTTGAGAATGCTCAATAACTTTAAGAATTCTTCATGAATATTAGTGCAGCCTAGTGCCATTGGTCATGTTTTTTTTTGTCATGGTCTAATTATCCTCCCTCCCAAAAGATCCAAAAATAATTCAAAAATTCAAAATTTTTACATTGTATGTCCACATGCTACGAAAGTCTATGCATCCATCCTTCCTCATGTGCCATACTGATGCACAATCCAAAAGATTCATAAGTTAGGATTATTTTTAATTTAAAAATAACTCAAAAATTTAGAACTTTCACACCATACATCCAAACGCCGCAAAAGTCTACACACCCTTCCTTGTAAACAATTTTTTAATGGTACTAAGAATTTATCTTTAGAATATATAATTTCGAAGATCTCATTGTAACAAACAAAACAAAACAATCTAATTTAATGTATAGACTAGTGTGCCTTGTGCCATTGCCACAGTCAAAATGAAAATAAAAATAATTTTATCATTTTTTAATTCATTAAAATATCAAAATTCAATCATTCTTGCACCCTAGTGTGAGAGGTTGTGTTCTGGGTACAAATAAAATGCTTTATGCACAAAGGGATGAAAGGGCTTTGTTTTGTGAAACTTATGGTTTTTCCAAAATAAAAGATAATTTAATTCAATTTTTTAATTTAATAAAACCCATAACTTTCACATGATAGGTCCAAATGCTACAAAATTGGCGTGGATAGAGAGCCTCATGTACGAATCACAAGGATTTTGTTTTGTTGCGTTTGGAGATGTCATGTAAAATTTATGGTTTTTCAAAATAAAAAATATTTTATTTTAATTTTTTTCATACATAAAAACTTTGAAGTTCAATAGATTTCACACTATGGGTCCAAACCAATGAAACAAAGTTCATGCACCCCTTTAAACGAATAGCTTTTGAGCAATGCTAAGAACATGGCCAAATGCTTCATGGTGTGTTAGATCTCAATGTATCAAAAAGAACAAAACAAAACAAATGACCTATCTTAAGGGTACAAATTAGTGTGCCTTGTGCCTTTGCCACAACCAAAATAAAAGTAAGGAAAAACTTCTAATTTTTTTTCATTAAAACCTTGAAATTCAACAACTTTCAGACCTTAGTATGAGAGGTTGTGTTCTTGGTGCAAATAGAAAGCCTTGTACACAAAGAAGTGCGAAGACTTTTTTTTGTACAAGGACTTTGTTTTATGACATTTGGACATGCAATGTAAAATTTATGGTTTTTACAAAATAAAATATAATTTTATTTCATTTTTTAATTTAAAAAAACCATAACTTTCACATTGTAGGTCCAAAGGCTATGAAATTGGTATGAATAGAAAGTTCTATGTACAAATGAGTGCAAAGGCTTTGTTTTGTGGCATTTGAACATGCAATGCAAAAGTTATAAATTCTACAAAATAAAAGAGAAGTTCATTCTATTTCCTGATTCATAAAAACTTTGAAATTCAATAACTTTCAAACTATAAGTCAAAATGTTACAAAACAAAGTCCCTGCACCCCTTTGAGCAAAGAGCTTGTGAGTGGTACAAAGAATGCCATTGGGAACCTTCCATTTTGTTAGATCTCAATGTATCAAACAAACAAACAAAACAAAGAACCTAATTTAAGGATATTGATTGATTTATAGAAATCATTCCCTTATAATAAAATTGATACTCATGCTTTTGATAAAAATATTCATTGAGGATAAAACTTCATAGAATTTTTAAATCAATGAGTGTAGGTAATACTTAATGTCATTGTTAGTATAGTGATTAGAAAGTACATTGGTTTAGAAATTTTTCATCCATATTTGATTTTGTACAAGCCACTAATATATGAGCATCTTTATCACTCAGGTTCATTCAATTAGCTATTGCAAGAGTTTGGATAATGTAATCTACCCTCTCACTCTAAATTGATGAAATTAATATGGATGAAATTTTGGTGAATGTGGTCTATTTTTGTGCACATATAGATGTAATTTTGATGTGACCAAATCTTCATTTTTTAGAGATGGTGATTGAATGTGATTATAATGCTCGCAATCATACGTTGTTCTTTAGAAAAAATAAAATAAAAATTCAAATATAAACTACTATAAGAATGGAACAAATGTAAAAATTGAATCAAAATTCAAATGCAATTTAGGACCAAAAAATTTGAAAGAAAAAATGCCCAAATGAAAAGTGACATGGTATGGATTATAGGATAATGATTTTTGTGTGAGGATCTATTCAATTTTTCTTTTAAAAAAAATAATCCCCTCTTCTAAAAATTATACCCTCTAAGCTTAAAGGTAGATCAAAGAAGTGATGAAATTTGGTGTTTTTGACTGAGAAAGCTAAAGAAGTTGTTCACAACTAGAAAACAAAGTCTTTCAACTCGCTTAGATGTATCAACAACATATTTTCCTAGATTTGACTTTAGCAGTGGTCCAATTAAACAAATTGTTCAAATAGAATGCATCACTTTCTAAATAGAGACTTTTGACAATGGCTGCATGGTGTCTTTCCCAAGTTTTTTAAACAACTTGCTCTTTCACCATCTTTGCAAACATTGTGATGAGACCGTGATCAAGAATAATCATGTGTTCATTCATCACAAGCACTAGTCATTGAATCTTGGAGAAGAAAATCAAAGTCCATACTATTAATCCTTCTATGATTGAATGTTTGGTGTTGCAATCAAGGGTGGTAGAGACCCAACTATGAGACTTTAGTTCCATGATGGCATTGAAATATAAAGAATGAAATAAAACTATTTAGCTAGCTAGCTCGTGTCAAAGGGCCAAATTAAATTTTGCTCCTAAAAGGCTCTTAGGAGGAAAATAGAGGCAACTAGTGCTTCAAATGATCTAAAGGTTGCCCTATGTTTTTTTAGGTTATATGTGCTCGTGAATAAGGAAGATGGCTTGACAAAAAAAATTGCTCATGTTCTTAACAGCTTGGGTGGTTGTTAGCCCACTTGCAAGACATATGAGTTATTGTGTTAATTAATTCAAGTATATGAGACTAGCAATGTACATGGCTTTCTATACAATTATGGAACAACTATAAAAAAATTTAAGGCCATTATTGAGGCAAGTCTTGGTCTCTATCACTAATGCATGACTTACAAATTGTAAAAGTGTGACACTCAAGGCTTGCCTTCATTACTTAATCATATAAGGTTCCAAATTCTACTAGTGAGGCATCATACAAAATTATTTGCTAAAGAGGTAGGCAAGGAGCCTAGGATTAATCTAATATATGTTGTACAACCAAGAGTCATATATTTAATCCTTAGGTGTCTAAATTGTTCAGTTGCAAGAAGATTACATAACATTCCTAACCTCTTGGTTCTTCAAAAATAAGAATTTTTCAATAATTTATAATGAGATTTTTGTACTCTTATGGACTACCATATTATTCTATAAATTGTGTTAGGTATTTAAAAAGAAAGATATCCATTTTTCCTTAAATTCTATAAGGGTTGGAAAAAATTTAGTTGAGAATGTTATGTAAGACCTGTTCTCAAGTCAAGTACATAATGGTAGCAAAAGTTTAGAATGATTATTATTTCTCCATAACAAGCTAGATGAATAAAATCACCTTTCCTTGAAGACATTTGGTTTCAAATTAAACTCGTAAAGCAACTACTTAAGGTGAAATCATTTGATAATATTGTTTTTATATGACTTAAGACTATTTTTTTAAGATCAATGGTAAATATCAAAAGTAATTGTTATTGCATGATCTTTGAGTTTACTAACTTATGTATATCTTCTTAAAATTTTAGAATGCACCCTTGTCTATTTGGAAGATCAATTTTTTTAGAATTCAAAATCTAAATCTTTTAAGTCCATCATGTAGGTGAAGTTTTGTTGTTCAAGAATTATGAAAAAATAAAAAATAAAAAATAAAAAATAATAAAAATAAAAATAAATAAATATATATATATATATATATATATATATATATATATATATATATATATATATATGTATACCATAATTTATGCATTTTAGTCAAAAATATAGAAGAAGGATTGAAAATATATTAGAAAAAAAAAATTTCAATTTTTCTATATTATGCTTCAAAAAGATTATAAAGGTGAAGATGGTGCATTGGTATGTGATGAAATGAAAATTAAATTTCTAATAACTTTGACAAAAAATTGAAAATTATCAATTCCAATGGAAAAGATATTCTAGTGATCAATACATATCATATGTAAGTTTATATATATATATATAAAATTGAGTTTGAAAATGACTTTCTATATTTTCCCTAACTTTATTGTCTACAAAATAGAATTCCTCATAACTTTCATCTCATTAGTTGTCCAAAATAGAATGGTTCAAAGGCTTTTGTATTGGTATTAAATAATATTAGTTAATACTTTGATAAAGAATATTTTTAATTGCCACATTGACATTGAAATAAAAAAATGATAAGAACTTTTGCAATATTTATTGAAATGACTTGAAATAAAGCTTTATACTTATATTATGATGATTAAAAACTATCCCTGGAGTTTCATTAACCCTGAAATGATTTTGACTATGTTTCACCAAAACCGCTTCCAAACTGCCATTTGTAGTACAAGTACCAAGTTTTAGAAAAAAAACATTTTTGGACATATGTAACTACAAGATCTTGTAGTACACTTATTTGAAAATATGTGGAAAAACTTTCAGAAATTTCCACTGTGTAGATTACAAGATATTAGCATTTGAAGTGATAAAATTCCATTTTTTGGCCCTACAAAAATCCAGGCAATTGTACTTTAGAAGGTCTTATTTGTATGAAAAAATGTCAAAAATGTTTTTTAATCTTTGAATTCATTTTTCAAATCAAGTTAGCTGCATGCTTGAAAATTTTTAGATCATTTGGAATGATACAACATATAGGAAAAAAATAGTAAGTAGAAAGGAGTAGAGATTGATTCAAAATACTAAATTGTTAATAATTTATTTATGGAATTGAAAAATGCCAATCCTGACAATGATAATGTCTTAATAAACAATCTACACCCAATATTTTTATTTTTTTCCAAAAATATTAAAAATTGAGTTAAATAAAGTTCTTCAAAGTGTGTTTTAGAGTAGAGATTCAATAATGACCTAGAAACTCCCACAAACTAAAACTCCTCATAACTTTTGACTCATTGATCAAAATGGAATGATTCAATGCTTTCCAAGTATATATAAATCTAAAGAACGAATTACAAATTTTAATTACTTAAAAAAATGATTTTTAAAGAAGTTTTTTTGTTGCCCATATTGTCCATCGAGCATAGAAAAGTACATATCATACAATAACTTTT
This sequence comes from Pseudoscleropodium purum, assembly GCA_963969395.1. Lineage (NCBI taxonomy): Eukaryota > Viridiplantae > Streptophyta > Bryopsida > Hypnales > Brachytheciaceae > Pseudoscleropodium > Pseudoscleropodium purum. The sequence goes on from OZ017803.1 coordinate 19,088,649, forward strand.
TAACCATACAGTCAAAAGTTATGAAAATTATTGGGACTTGAAGCTACTCCTTGGGCACATCTCGTGTTAAAGTTTCAACAAAAAACAATAAAACCCCATTTGTGGTGAGCTGCCCAAAATTTCTATATTGCCAAAAAAAGCAATTTGGGCATTTAGGGGTTAAGACAATTTAAAATATAATGGAAATGGGACCTTCAAAGTTTTCAAAAATCCAATGTAATTTCTGTAGTTGTTTAAAATTTAATCAATAGCATAATGTAGAATGGAAATTTTTAAAAATTGACCATTGTTAGACACAAAATGCCTAGTGGATCCCCCCTCCTAAATCATCTAAGAATGAAAATCTATTAGCAATATACATTGAGTGGTCATCAATGAATAATATTGAAATTTTTGAAAAAAGGTGGATAATATAGAACATATAAGCGTGGATACTTAAGAAATCAAATCATGGTTTGTTCATGTGAATTTAGTTTGGTCCTTTATTCCCATGGAAAAATGTAGTCAAGTACTTAGTACTTCAAGAACCACATATTAATAGATTCTATTCACAAGACAATATTTAGAGTGCAAAGAAGGTTTATTAAAATAAATATGCTAATGAATACCTAATAATGAACTATGATTGGAACAAGGAAAAACTATGAAGGGAAAGATTGGTCTATATTCTAAAGTCACAAATTGAAAAATACTAGCCTCTACTCAATTGAAACATCAAAGTGTGTATTTTATTAAAAAAATTGTCACTCTATTTCATGAATAACTTTTGACCTACAATTTTTTAGGTCTCAAATTTTGGTGATATTATACTTTCAATATTATAATAATTATCTATATTTTATTTTATTTTAAAATATTTTATTTCAAAAGGTCACTATGTAGTGAATATTAGTCCAAATGCTACAAAATTGACAAGCCATAATTACAATAACCCAACTAAAGAATCTTAAATCCTTGATTGAAATCAAATAAAAAATTTGAACAAAAAGATGTCAATTTATGCTTGGAAGGCTACCGTATTGTTAAAGATGACTATGAACATTATTGTATGAATTCAATTCAACTATAAAAACTTAAAAACTATAGACATATGATATTTCTTCATGACAAGAAGACCTTTCTCATAGCTCTACAAAAGAGAAGTTAACTTCTAAAGGACCGGCAGTGCAAAAAATAGTTTTGTTAGATCCACCTAGTAGCTAAGTTATAGTCCTTTAAGGGTTAATAAGCATCTATGTAGAATCCATAATGGACCAATACAGCTTGAATTTTCAAAATAAATTCATTTTTGTATTATATCACAATGGCATCTTTGGTACTCACAGAGATCTTGGTATTCTTAAAATAAGTAGACGAAATATTTGACTATCCATCAAAGGAAGACTTCAAGGCTTTTGGTGCAAAATGGAGGTTGTCAAAGGCCTTGGAAAGAAGGCAAATCACTCATATAAATTTGAAGATTGAACAATTACAACATATTTTTTTATTAAGATTTTTTTTTAAATTATTCCAATTAGAATGATAATAGCAAAATCCAAATCCACACTGAAAGGTCTTTGGTGCACCAAGAAGGTTCCTAAGCAACCAAATAAAGTTTTGAGGACAATGATTAATGGAATTTGAAAAGCATGTTCATGAAGGAAAAAGGGTAAGGAGCACGGTTAAATGGTTCAAGATTAGTGATTCTTGCAAGCAAGAATTCTTTCAAGCCTCTAAGCCTTACACATGAGCTTTAAGAATTTAACCCCTAAAAGATTGAAGTATTTTTAGGCCTAAAATTACTTCAAAATACTCATATTTAAAACACCGCTAAAATCTCCATCAATATTTGTCCATGAGCAAATTCAAACATAGGATCCTTTAGATAATTTATTAGAGTACATCCTCCTAAATTTTCAAAATGAGAAACTTTACCAATTACAAAATCATGATGCTTTAATTTCAAAAAGAAATATTTTCAACTCTTTCCAAATGGTTAAGTTTCAAACTTTTAATTAATAAATTTATATTTTCTACATATTGCATCTCTCCATAATATGTTGAAAAATAAATTGAAAATAAATATATTAAAATTAAAAAATCATATTCATGCTTGGAAAACCTACTATGTAGTAAAAGATAAAGTATGATTAAAATTACTAAATTGTTAAGAATTTTGTTACAAAATTTAAAAAAATTCAATTCCAATAGTTGTAATTTTGCAATAAACAACCTACAACATTTTTAAAAAATTCTCCCAAAATTGAAAATTGAGTTGAAAACAAGACCTCAAAGTTTATTTCGGAGTAGAGATTCCATGATTGCCGGCAAACTATTAAAACTCCTTGTAACTTTTGTCTCATAAATTGAAATAGAATACCAAGTTCAAATCTTTAAATATATATAAATATAAAAAATCAATTTCAAATCATTAAATACATATAAATATAGAAAACTCAATTCAAATCTTTATTTTAAGAAGAGACTATTTTTTCTAAGTTGCTTGTACTACCCATGCTTTTAAAGAAACCACATATTATACATGACCTTTTAACCATGTAGTCAAATGAAAAGTGGCAATTTGAAGCTACACCTTAATCACATGTTGTGTGAAGATTTCAAAGGAAAAAATGATAAATTTATTTGCAAATGGATTAGGAAAACTCTATATTGCCAAAAAACATACTTTAAGGCTTCAAAAGTTTATTCCAAAATCAAATTTTTAAAATGAGATTTGTTTATCATTGCAACATTGAAAATTTTTAAATTTTTAATAAACTTGTGATCTTAGATTCTTCCAAAGTGCAATAATCAAAGTTGTGGGTTAATATTTATGATTCTTTAATAAGAGATGGGTCATTATAAAAGTGAAAACCAAAATTTTAGGAGGGCCTTGGAGGCTTCTTTTAATAAAATGGATTTGTCAAAATTCTATTTAAATTAACTTTGTAACAAATATTTTTGAAAAATTAATAAAAATTCTTATCTATAGGTATAAAATATGGAAGAATCAAAGTTGAGGGTCAAAAATTATGACTCCTCAAAGTTAGATGAGTGATTACAATGGAAAAGACCAAAATGTCAAAAGGGACTTAGGAACTTTGGAGTAATGTAGTCTTACTTTTATAGAAAATTTTAAGAATTTGTCTTTCAATGTAAATAATTGTAAGGAGGTTTTTTCAATTTGATTTTAAAAGGTCAAATAGACTTAATTTTCATTTCAATGTACGAAAGAGACTAATGGTTGAATAGAAAAAATAATAAAAAAAAGATGAATGAACAAATATGCTTTAGAAATAAGGAGTATCAAATAGACACAATAATTATCTGGATTTTAGAATATGTATAGTCATCTTGCACAATGACTATAAGTCAATTTGTCTTTCATTTTTATATAAAGCTTATAGTGATTACTCATCTTTGTGGTAATTTTTATATTTTGCATTTTCTTTGAAATAAAAAATTTATTTGCAATACTTGTCTATATTTTCATATATAAGTTGAATTAGCTAGTGATTGGCTTTAGTCTTTATGAATTCAACAATTAGCCAAAAATTGGTTTTATAATCTATACTTTATTCATTATAATTCCTATTCCATTACCAAATTCTTTGTGAACGAACCCTTGCTACTATACTACAATAAAATTGGCAATCGCCTTGGGGTTGTTACTTTTTGGTTTGATAGATAATAAGGAAGATACATATGACATTTATAAGGGTTAGCATCATGCAAAAATATTTTGAAAACTTAATGAAAATGCACATCTATAGATCCAAAGAATGCAAGAATTGGAGTTTGAATCCAAAGTCATGACTCCACAAAGATGAGTGAATCATTGCAAATTGAGACTAATCCTATAATTTTAAGTGCCTTTTGAGGAGGGCCCATATGACCTCACTCAGACTTAGAATATTACCAAACATATTTGCAAACTTGATGAAAATGTATACCTATGGGTTCAAAGAATGCAATACTCACAATTGTAAATTGATCAAAAGTTTTGACTCCAAATTTGATGAGATATTAGAATGGTGAAAATCAAAACATCAGGTGGTTTATTTGACCTTTGTTAGAATAAATACTGTGCCGTATGTTTTGGAATACCAATTTTAACAAAAGTCACATAGACCTTCTTTGGTAACAAGAAGTCTCCAAGGCCCACTTGAAATTGTGTTTCCTCATTTACAATGATTTATCCCAACTTTGTGGATTCATAACTTTTGCTTTACAACTCTAATTCTTGCATTTTGGGGGCTCTTGGATGCTCATTTTCATCAAGATTTTATAATGATATAATGAGATATCAATTCTAATAGAGGTCAAATGGACCAATTAAAAAACTTATGACCTTTATTCAAAAGAGTAATATAGAAAATTATATTAGATTATGCAAAGTATCCAAAACAACAATGATTTGGATAAGAGGCAAGTATCTCATTAGTTGATTTTCCTTTATACAAGATAGTACATACTTTGCAAGGTCATAGCAAGTACTATATTATGTACAACCTACGAAATGACAATGACTTGGATCAAACAAGCATCTCATTAGTTGATTCTCCTCTACCCTAGATGGTACTTCACTTTGTCATATTATGGTAAGTACTATACCAAGAAAATAATACAAAATGACAATGACTTTGACTAGGCAAGCATCTCATTAGTTGATTCTCCTTTGCACTAGATAATACTTCACTTTGCCAAGCCATAGCAAATCTACACTATGCAAACCATATATAAGGACAATGCCTTGGACTAAACAAACATCTCATTAGTTGATTTTCTTTTGCATTAAAATAGTACCTCACTTTGCCAAGCCATGGCAAATATTATTACTATGCAAAATGTACCCATCATTGTTGTATGAATAAGAATGGTCCATCCATTTCTTGTAACATATGTATCTACTTGCACATATGCAAAATTACTGCACTGATTAGGGATAGTAAAGGGACCCATACTAATTACTCAACACAACACACTATATAAATATCTATCACTAAAGTGTTTGGGGATTGTACATCATGTTTCAAACATCTATAGTTTTTCAAGATAAGTCCCTTTAATTTTTTAGTCCCCTTTATACCCCTATTCAATGTAATTTGGAAGGGTCCCACTTAGTCAAACTTGTTGTTTTCATCCAATATGAATACCAATATCATATATATTCATTCAACATTCCATATAATTTGCATTCTAAATCCAATAATTACTATGACAAAGGTCATAGTACCCCAATTACTTTGCTCTACTTTGTAGCTACATGTGAAAAGCAATGTAGTGCATCAATGCATGCAACAATGAAAAATTGTCACTCTACTACTTTGCATGTACATATTTTGGCTTTGGAAAGAGTTGATCAATTTATAAATGTGAATGTTAAAAAATTTACATAGACCACCATATAAGAAATTAGAGATTATAGAATTTTGATGGATTTGAATTTTTGAATTTTTGTTTTAAGAATGTTATATATTAGTGTTCTAATCTATAAAATTTCCCCAAAATGAAGATAAGTGAGTTAGAAATTTAAGCACAATCTTTTACATTAAAAATACTTACATATTGAAGATTTGTTTATAATTATTTATCCCAAAAGAGTTTATAGTAAATGGAAATTTATAGTCTTCCAATTGCACTAAACCTTCATTGAAGGAACTCAATCTATTTTTCTCATATGAAAGAAAGTCTTCGGACTATCATGGGGACTATTAATATTAAATCTTATTACTAGTTTACTAGATTTGTCCATTTGTTTAATGAAAATGTATAGGTAATTTTAGTAGAATAATGTTGGTGATGGCTAGAATCTAAACATTGTAATTTTTCCATTCACACATGAATATATTTGTATAAAATGATTAATGTTTCATCAAACTTATTATTAAAAAGCTTATGAAATTATAAAATTATAGAATCATTATATTATAATGAATTTTTATTATTTTTTAATATCTCATTTATATTTTTTATAATAGAAATTCAAAATAGTTTTAGGATAAAATAAGTTGATAAGAATTTTGTAAACTCTAATTTAATTACTAGAAATGTTGTAAATTCTCATATAAATGTGACTCTCAAATTCATCTGATTTTTTTGAAAATAGTGAAATTTACATTGAAAGTTTGGTGCGTAGTATATTCCAACTATGAAAATAAAAATTCTTTAGAATTTTGTTGTCAAAGCTGAAATGAAGAAAAATTGTATTTGTAGACATTATATATTTAATTAAAGTGCTTATTAATGCATAAACATATTTAAATGAAATGAACAAGGTCTAACAAGAATTGATGAAGAACCTTTAGTGATTAAGATTTTAATATTTTAAAATAGAAGTTGATGAATTGATTTTAATTTGTAAATTTTTTTTATCATAATGAATGAATTTGATAATATTCTCTTCAATTTTGGATGTATTAGATGGTAAGATCACATGTGACAATCTAATTATCTAACAAACTTTTATATCATTGGATAATTTTGAGATGCACTTTTTGCAATATAATAGAGATTTTGGTTGCCAAATGAAAGACAAAAATCATATGATAAATAAATGAAATATTTGGAATTGAACAACCAAATTTCAATACATATGAGTAAAAAATATTTTGTAATTCAAAAAATGGCTAAACAATGAATGTTTGTTTTGCCATTAGAAAAAACTTAAAAATATTTAGAAGGAGTACTATCTAAAGGTTTTTCTAATGGCAAGGGAATATCACTAACACTTAGTATGTTGAAAAACAATGAAAATCAAAATAACATATAAAAATTCATTGAAGTTAGAAGATAAAAATTTAGTCAAATTTCTAGAAAATTGAATTATAGCATGAATAGAAGCTATTACTAAAGTAGGCACTTGAAAATCTAATAGAATACAAATTATGAATGATAATTTCTAGCAAAGCTCTCCGAAAATTCTAAAATGTTACGAGTCTCAATCCTCAATTAGAATCACTTGTTACTTATTTGTTACTCAAGTCTAGTGATAGGGCCAAAAGTTTTTGTCACTTGACTCATATTTTCACTCATAAGCCATGTGACATGTAGATATGAGAGAAGGGAGAACTAGGCTCACTTCCATAGCTTGACTCATGGTTGTCACATTGGACAGATTACTATTCATTTCACGTCCTATACGACAAGTTATTATTCATCAGATGTACGTCTTACATACATCTGATGAATACTAAGTTGTCCTGTAGGACGTGAAATGAATAGTAATCTGTCCAATGTGACAACCATGGCTTAACTTGTAACTTAGTACCCAAGAAATCTAAAATTTAATGTTTTTAGACACTTCAATTTAGAGAAGGGACATCCAAAACCTCCATTGTTTCTATTGCAAATAGTTTTTATCATTAAACTAGTGAAATTTCTATATTTTTTCATTGACAGTACTAGTAGAAAACATGGTTTTAACTACAAGTAATAAGAGATTTCAATGCCCTAAAGAATACATTAATCATTAGAATATTGTATGCAAAGTTTTAAAAGTTCAAATATTTTTGGTAGATGTCCTAGAACCATTTCTGAAAAAATCAATACAAATTGATTTTGGAGATGTGCATAGTATTAGCATCTCATAAACTAGCGCTTTAGTTACACACGACTGGTGTGATTTAGGGGAGCCTACCTTATTGGAAGTGTGTCTTGGATTACTTTTTATAAGTTTTGATAGATCACTTCTTTGATGAATGAGTGAAAATGGCCCACCTTCATGAGGAAAACACTCATGTGAATCTACCAAGAACAATGGATATTTCATTAAAATGGCCGTATTTCACAAATTTGGCATTCTTTGGTTCAAAATGTACATTCTAATCCGTATACCCATCCTAGATTTCAGGGTTTCAGGGTCTGAAATCTATACTAGTTTTAGAGAATTCATGGAAAAATGCTGAAGGAATGCTGCCATTTTAATGAAATATCTGTTGAATACATTGAGTTGTCATGTACATGAGTGTAATTAGCGTGTGTTACCTAAAAAATTAGTGTCACCATAAAAACTTCATTCTTGAAAACCCATACAATACAATTTAGTACTTCAGCAGTTCCTAATTCAAAATTTTGTGATTTTGGTACGGTTTCTGTTCATCTTCTAGCAGGAGTTCAGGACAAGGCAGTGTATCCTCTATATTTAATTTTAAAAAAAAATTTGAACAAACGGGGAGGCCAGTGTACCAGGATTTCATTTTCTCTAACTTAGCATAAAGTCAACTCTAGCCTTCTCCAGCAACTGCATCCAAGCTTCAACCAATCCAAAAAGCTGATGATGAGTTGAGTGTAAAGAGGGACTAAATATGGGGTTCCGTTACCCTCCGGTGCACTCTTCCAGCATATTCTACTTGACGGCAGCTCCATCATCTAAATTTAGAAACGGAAGAGCTCACGACGTCCACGGCGCATACAATACGGTCGAAAGCGAGGTCTAACTCACTGGCGCATACAAAACGGTAGAGAAAGTTGCAAGTAGTACTGAGTGCAAGTTATCATGCAAGCACGTCTGAGGCGGCGATTGGCGAAGGAAGGCTCAGAAAGGAAAGCAAAGCAAACAAAGAAGCTCATGATTAGTGAAGCAGAGGGGGAAGAGAATCACCCTAGCTACAGATTCGGTAGTTTCTGAGTGTCAACAAGTGGCACATTGATCGCACACGGCATCTCGTGGTTGGATCAACGGGACGTGGACCTCTCAAAACTTGACGTGGAAATTCAATTTCGACAGTTCTTCGAGTCTCTGAAGGTACGATAGGGTTGTTGACATTCCCTTCCCTACCTGAATTGAAAGTTATCCATGCCTGGCGGAGCTCCAATTCAATAATAGCTGCAGCCGCGACAGAAAGTGAAGCAAACGACAAGAGCGGGAACCCAGATGAAAACAGGGCCAAAGAATTGCGTGATTGTGGGTAGCGGATGAGGCTTCAGTGGATGTTGTTCATCACCGGAAGCATCCACCAGCCAAGAGGCGCCGGAAGAGTAGTAGCCCTGTGGCCATGTGTGATCGCGTGGGCACCAGTCATCGCTGGAGCAACTCCCCACAGGAAACTTTGCCGGCTCTTTTGAGCTCTTTTTTTTCGGAACTAGGCTTGTGGCAGGGACTGTTCTAAAAAAACACGCTGGGTGGGGGCGAGAAGCAAGCTACCTAAGCTTACAGCTAGCGAGGATGACGAAAGAAACGACTGTAAAGGGGTTGCACTGACTTACACTCCGCCCCTTGCGGAGTACTACGTAGTGGCTAGCTCTAGTGGTAGGTACAGCACTCATTGGGGTACCTGCTTCCATTTTGGCGCTAGTTCGTCGGTGTTTGTCAGTGTTGGGTCTTTGCAGTAGTTGCTAGGATTAGAGCTACAGTAGTTGGATCCTGTTTCTTGTTTCGATCCAGACGAGCTTGCAAGTCTAGGCCTCAATTGGGTTAAAGTACTCTTGTTCCAGACATGTGGACATGACATGTCCAGGTACTAGAACCAGATCGATCCAGGAGTACTATTGGTCGCTGTCAAGCCTCACCTCTCAAGTGACGAAGAACGCCAGACTCCACCGTTTCCTGTTGGCTCATATTGGATCTCCTGTTCAATGGGTTCAAGTTCATAATGAAATTGTCCTTTTCCTCTTACGAATACATCGGCAATGATTTTGCACTGGGAAGGGGTGAATCAAGGACAAGAGGACAAAGAAAAATTTTCAATTTCGTGAACAATGCATATAAGCCCGGAATGGCAATCCAGGGACAAGAGATAATCTCCTAGTGAACGTAAGCTTGAATGTAAGGTTTGCGTACATGTCCCATGCTAATCGTACGAGCTTGCACCCAATGTGTACATTTTTCTCACCGGGTTAGATGCTTGTGATTCAAATTATGACATTTGTCACTGAGAAACCTTACTTTGCCTCGAGAGATTAAATACTTCCCCCTCAAAGCTAGCCTACTGAAGGCTTAATTAAGCTCTGCTTCACCCACCCTTCAAAGCTCCAGTGTAGGGAACCTACCTACAAGTAGGGGTGGCACGCAAACTCAGAATTCGCACGGATCTCGAGAAAAGAGTCTGTTTCTGGAAATGGGCTTTAGCTTGAGGAACTCCAAGGTGCAATGGCAACTTCCAAGTTTCTTAGGATCCACAACCTTCTAACATGGAGCTAGAGTATTAACGTAACGTACATGGAGAATATTAGAGAAACCCAAGCTGTCACAAGTGGGGAGAGCAACTTCGAACAACACTTAGAATCGAATGGTCGTTGCATTGCGACATTATGCCGAGGCAACATTATTGTCATATATAATCTCGAACCATGTCATCGTAAGCTGCAGACAGTTGAAACTTACGACATTATTATTACAATTATGCCACTCTAAAGTAATGTCGTGAAAACCATGTCATTGTAAGCTAGCACCTGCATGCTCCCACTTGTGTGCAGACCCTTTTGTACATGTGCTCAAGCCCAGTTGTGAGGCAAGAGAGAATTTCTAGTTAGAGTACGTACTAGCTACTGACGGTCGGTGCTGTTACTGTCGATAATGAAGAAGAAGCGCTCTGGTCGTCGTGATCCTCTGATCTGCAAGTCCATGCAAAGTGAAACTTGATGCAGAGTGAGGACTGAATTCAGTACTAGGCGTAGTTATCAGAGACTTAGTGTACTGTATGTTCACACTCGGTGTTAAAAGAGTGTTGTTACTACGGATCTTAGGAACGAATTCAGACCAACTTGTAGACTAGATTCACATTGCAAACATCACTTCCAACACCAAGTGTGAACATATCTTTATTAGCAAACCACATAACCTCAAATTCATGAAAACGGTTTATGTCATTAGAAGATTTTTGGGGCCTTTGGATGCCTGCAAGTTATCACAGCCTGCAAACGTAGGAAACAGGTTTGGCGTAGCAATCTGACATGGCCGAGACCTTGCCACATCATTGACCAAATTTTTTTTTTTGCATTTGGAGACTAGTTTTTTGTTTTTGTTTTTATGAAAAAAAAAATTTTAATAGCGGGCCGTTCCCCTCGCTGTAGGGAATAGCTGCAAGGGAACAAGCCCAAAACAGGCTTCTAGACCCCCCAAAACTCTTCTAATGGGAAACCTCAAATCTACATTAGTCCTAGATTTGAGAGCTTTGACACTTTTGACTCTCTAAAGTAAAAATCACCCACAATCAACATTAGCCCAAAATGCAACACAAACATTTGAACCAAAAAGTATGACAAGAGCTTAAAAACTGTACCTAGCTATTAAGGTCATGGTGGTCATAACGAGCGAGTTTAGGGTTGACAGGACGTCCGGACGCGGACGCTGTGTCCGCAGCATCCGTTGACATTCGCGAACGCCGTCCGCCCCGTCCGTCCGCCCCAGTCCGCCCTCATCCGCCCGCGTCCATCCGCCCGTCCGTTCGCCTGCCCGCCCTGTCCCGCCCCGTCCGCCTTCCGACGGCGGGAGGGACGCTGCGTCCGCTAGCGTCCGTGCGTCTAGACGTCCGGATGTCCGAAAAACGAACGCTATTTTGGGGCGGACGTTGAGATTCGTCAACCCTGGGCGAGTTAGGGTCATCGGACGGGACGGACGGTCGGGTAAACTGGACCGGATAGATGGACGGTCCAGACGGCTTTAATTTTGTAACTTGTACAATTTTGCGGAATGACACGTCATCTTGTCTGCGCCTTGATGATCTCACTCCGCGCCCAGCATGTTCTTTAATCCACATGGCATCCACGTGGCCTATTTTTCCGTTATCAGAAAGTCAACTATGTGTTGACTGTATCGGACGGACGAGACCTCTAACGGACGGGCAAACCGGACGTCCGTCCACTATGACAACCATGATTAAGGTTGGCATTTCAAGTTGAACAATTAATTAAGTTGGGAAAGTGTTTCAACAAATACTACCAGAAATAAATAAAAAATTTGCACCTTGTTTGTGGCTACTCTGTACATCTATAGACTACATATCTTTGCAAGACACTTAATTTTTTATTTTTGAAGAATGAAGAGAAAGCAAGTGCTTTATAGAAGTGGGGAAGTAGGAGGTACAATAGTCTAATATGTAGAATATGTAAACTAAGACATGAAAGAGTTCAACCATTCATAGTCAAGTCAAAATAATGCAAATAGATATTTCATTAAAATGGCAGTATTCCACAAATTTGGCACGTTTAGGTTTACAACATGCGGTCTGAATTGTATACCTGTCCTAGATTTTAGGGTTTTAGGGCCTAAAATCTATACTAGTCTTAGAAAATTATTAGAAAAATGGCGCGATTTTAACAAAATATCTGTTTGCACTAAGTTTTCACAACTAAACTTCAAACCTCCATAATTTTCTACCAAGATGAGAAACTCCAAATCATGAATGGATTTTTGGATGTAAAACTGAACTTGATATAATATATTTTCTTAGCTAACCAAATTTTGAAAAAAAATTGATTTATAATGCTTAAATGAAGTTTGAAGTTACATTGTAAACACAATTATTATTATTTTTTTGAACTTGTACCTTACTTCCAATATCATGTAACCACCTTTGAACATAGATGAAGAACAATGAACTCGAACACTATAAAAAGGACCTCTTTATCCCATCTAAATTCAACTTATTAATGAAGCTAGCTCTTTATATTACCAAACAAAAATATCTTGGTATTTGATGGTGCAAGTAATATTTTATAATAAAATTAAACTGTGAAATTTTCCTTAAGTGATTTGAGTTTCACCATTTGGCCTATTTTCTAATATTTATGCGTTTGCAGTATTTAATTTATTTGTTTTCTAACTCCTCTTAAGAAAAATTTCTAAAAAAATTCAAATCTTGGTTTTTATTTAATTATCAATGCCAACTTTGATAGGTGGGTATGGTATTGATTATAGAAGATGTACATAGTAAAAACATGAGAGTTTATGTATGCCTATTGTTGGTTTAGGGTGCATTTGAAGTTAATGCTTTGGAAATTCATAACTTATTCATATTGTATCCAAATAATGCATTTGAAAACATGTATACAATGACAAATGTACATAATTATGTTTGATTTTTAGAATAGGTTTTAGGATTGAATTGATTCTATCACTGAGGTTCACAATTTTAGGTCTTCATTTTATATTCACAACTTTAGGTTGAATTCAATCTATTTACTTGATTAGTTTAGGGTTGAAATGTTTTTTGATACTAAGTCAAATAATGTTAGTCCCAAATTATAATAAAATTTTGGCATTATGATTGTAAATATAAATTGAAAAACTTATCTAAATTGATGAATATGGCAAGTTCAAATTTTTTTGACTCATGTTATTAAATCTTCTATATTATTTCATTTCCAAAATAAATTGGGGCACCCAAAATATTCTGGATCTACCACTTTACTACTTCCACACAAAGATTGGGAAGACAACAACAAGTTCAACTACATGATGAAGTGGATCAATGACCCACACCAATATGTACTTGATAGTGCTCACATATAGATTATAAAAGAAAGAATACTTCAAAATTTATCTTTGAACACAAATAAATTGAGTTGTCACTATTGTCTACACTAGATTGTTCATGCTACACAATCCGATGAAGCAATAATGACAATTGCTAGTTAGTTAAAGGCCACTTGAAAACAATGAACAATTTTGCATCTACAAGGGTTTAGATGCAAACTCATTTTGACAAAATATATGTATCTTTTAAAATTTAAAATTAAAGTAGCCACTTAAATTATATTCTAGGCCTACTACTTTACTACTTCCATATAAAGATCGGGCTGCCACAATGACAAGTTCAACTATATGTTAAAGTGGATCAATGACTGACACCAACATGTACATGATAGTGATCACATATAGATTATAAAACAAAAAATACTTCAAAATTTATCTTTGAATACATATAAATTGAGTTGTCACTATTGTCTACACTAGATTTTTCCTGCTATACAATCCGGTGACGCAATAATGACAATTGCTAGTTAATTAAAGGCCACTTGAAAACAATGAACAATTTTGCATCTACAAGGGTGTAGATGCAAACTCATTTTGACAAATTATATATATCATTTAAAAATCCAAATTATATAATGCATTAGAATATAAATTACATTATAAAAACTTCTCAATTACATATTGTCATTACCTCAAGTGAATAAGTCATGTTACTTAGCCTAAGGCCTATTTTGAGCCTCTAGAAATTTGCTCTAAATTGAATAAAAAGCCAACATTTTGATAAGTTGTATCAATTTTGTTTGAATTGTAACCATACAAATTCAAACTAGACACGTTAGAGAATACATAGGAAAAAAAAATATCACTTATAAATTGGAAGATTACAACCTTTGACCACGAGGGTGTTAAAACTATGAAAAATTTTCAATTCACTTTTCACAAGTCAAACCTAATAAGTTGGAGACCAAAAAAATATGAGGTTTGAGGACCTAACATAAATAATTCCAATCAATTTATGGCTTCTCAAAATCTACTCCTACATTTTTTTAAATGAATTTTGAATGTGATTTTTTCTTCAAGTCCTAGTGTATTTGAGGCTCATTTACAAAAGCTCTCAACACTATAGGAAGTCAAGATTGCAATGGGTACCCTTGCACAAAATCTTGAATAGAAAAATCACTATCATTTATTTTCAAGATTGGATTTTTTGATGCTAAAACTAAACTTTGAGAAGAATCTTTTGAAATAGAAATTACTAAAAATAGAAATTTGGTTAGGTTTTATTTAACTTCAAAGAATTGCAAACACCAGATTTTGGTGCCTCAAGCATTTCGAGGTTAAGCAAACATAGTTGGGCTATTAATGAACAATTGGTTGCTTATATGAAAGGTTGACCTACTGCTAAAGATTGTAACTATACATCAAATACTAATTTAATTGGTACAATATAGGACCAACAATTCCAAAATTGGCTAAATTTTGCTCCACTTCTACTTAATTTTTTCATGCCCTCTATGTAAATTCAAAAAAATGAACATTTGGCTAATTATTCTAAATCCGTTTTGAGATCACTCCACAAGACTTTCCTAAGCACCAAAAGGCAAATTTTTTCTTGAAGTGAAATTTCTTTTTAATATTTTTTTTTCTCTCCTAACTTTACACAGTCTATTTCATTTTTCAAATATTTTGATGAATTTGCTAAGTGACTCACTATTGGCATCAATATTAGATAATTTTGATTGTTTTGAGCCTTTTGGATTGGAGTTGAATATTTATGAATTTGTAATGGAATATGGAAGTTGTTGAGAAGCTAAAGATGGAGGTGGACGAGCTAAATTCGGGAGACAATTTCAATTGTTGTATCAGCTTTCTTGAGACAAAGAGGAAATGGTTGCATTGAAGCTTCATTGTAGAAATGCAAAAGAAGGTTTGGAGGGCTTCCAAACTTGAGACCATTCAAAAAGTAATATATAAGTTTTTAAGAAATTTCAAGGTTTACCATGTTGTGTCCAACATTTACACCAAGTCCTATTGCTAAGAGAAGGGTGTCAAGTATGTGGACCATTGATAAGACAAATCAAGTTAGTCATTTCTACCATGGTAGACCATAAAGCCTTAATTGATAGAAGGTGTTACTACTCTAAAGGCTACAATTGACTCTTTCTCTATTATACTATAGTTTCTTTTGTTTTGGTTGGTGATCTTGAATCATCATACATGAAATTGTTATGGTTTAAGGTTCAATGAGAAGGTTTGTGGAAAATTATTCCTATTGTGTCCTTAAAAAGCAACCATATAAGGCAACTTGGAGAATCACTTTTGTGGCATCAAGTATTTGAAGCTTGCCAAAGACTCTCAATTGAAGTCTATGTCATGTACTCTATTAAATAAATATGGAGAGGAAGGATCCCTGTTCCTACAAGGGATTTGCAAAGAACCTAAAACAATTTGCATGAGTGTTTTAGGCCAATGGGAGAAAAGAAACAATTTCCAAATTTCATTTGTTGCTTCAATTTTGAATGACTTTGTCTTATTTTGACTATTGTGGGGCTATTGAGGTGACATGACTTTATATTCAAATCATGTTTACAATGTCAAGGATTTATACAATAATCTCCACCATGAAATGAGATGGTACCCAAAACTAAGCAACCAAAGGTTTCTTTTGGATTCAAGATCATGTGGTATTGTTAGTGGTACTTTTCACCATGTGAAATACATGTGCCTCTACTTTTGATCCAATTTTCACATGCTTCTTTTGTGCTAGGATTTCTAAACAAGGTGATTTTAGAAAAAAAATCTTCAAAAGAAATAAACCTAGAAAAAGGGGAACACAAGGGCCTACTAGTGATAGACAAATAGGCTATCTTCTATTTGGGAACTTGTGGTGCATAGTCAAAAAATTATGAACAAGTATCAAGAAGAGAGAGCATTACACCAATCAATGAAGGCAATTGTTGCAAAGTTAAAAATTTCCACCCATGGCTTATGACTAAATGTAGATTAAAACTTCAACTAAAAAAATGTTATCTCATTTTGAAAGAATATTTAGTTGCTCATAGAGCAAATGCATTTGGCAGAATTTAAACAATGATATCCCATGGGATTTTCTCCAAGATGTTGATAAACCAATCTGAACTGTAAAAAGTGGGCCAATGGGCCAATACTTCTCTAGTAATATAATTTTTTTTTGTCAAGCTATGTTTAAGGTATATGATGGTAGGTGTATGTGTGACTAGTTCCCTTTAAATTTCTTGATTTTTTCTTTTAGTATTATTAAATGGGAGAATAAAAAAGTTATGCATTTTAGTAGAGGGGAATTCTACCATTTTCTAGTGTGTTGTTTGCATCTAGAACAAAGATGCAAGAACAATACACAACATAGTCACTATTGTTTTAGTTATTTTAGTAGAGGACAAAACTAAAGTAAAATCAAGAATAAATTGAAAATCATGCAATAACATCCTTTTTAGATTCAATGGAATGAAAGATGGATATGAGTGCTCTATGGATTTCAAACTGCTTATTGTAAGAAAGTATATGGTTATAAAAACATTTTCAATTCATTTTGGGGCTTCAAAATTGGTAGTTTTTTTAGAGCCATCTTTGTAAATCCTAAGCATTCGAAATTGCTAAGATTTGTTCTTACTATTTCATGTACATGTAATCATTTTAACAACTATTGAATAAAAGCAATAGAAGTGTACATATACAACTTGTATATACTATATTGTAGCTATGACATTGGTCTGATTGCCAAACATGGAAGCCAACATATAGATTCCCTCATGTTGGTTGATTAGAGAAGTAGAGAATGCATATTTATTGCCGAAATTGTGATGTGTTCAAAAGCAACTGTGTAGTCTCTAGCTTTGCTCTATTGAATTTGATGACTATGCTAATCTAGCAATTGAGCTTGCTAGAAATATAGTACCTTCATGACATTCTAACACATAGGATATATTTTAAATCCTTGAGTAGTAGTAGGGTTTTATTGCAAGAATCAAGGCGGTGGTCTAGTAGAGCCTAGTTTCTACAACAATGGCTATGCATAGATGCAAAATAAGAATTGTTTTAGTTTTTACAATTTTTTAATATGAATCTTTTTTTCTAAGAGTTGTGGATTATAGAGGGTATATTGACTTCTAATTGTGCAAGTTTTGAAAGGAGTGGATGGGCTATATATAGACTTTGTGATAATGGAGCTTGAAACCTAAACCAAAAGTATGTCTATATGATTGTTTTAATATTGTTGGCAAACTTTGCAAGCAATGATTTGACTTTGATCTTATATTTTGAATACAATTAATTGACAATAGTAGTGCAAGTAGATGTCCTTCATCTATTGTTTGTAACTTTATACATGCTTTTTGAATTCTATCATTGTTTGTTGGTATACATTCTCTAATGGGTATTTTTGTTTTGTAAGCTTAGCCAAATCAGAGATATATTTATGAATTTTGTTAACCTTAAGCAATATAGTATAGTTGTGGAGGTGGAAAGATCTATTGACTTCATATTCAATGTAAATTTCAACATTGCAATAGTAAGTTGAATACTAAAAATTTTTAACTAAGATAATTGTATATATAAAATCTAAGAATTTTTTTTTTAAACAAACAATAGAACTTTATTAAATATCCCATCCTAAAAAATAGTTAATAATAGGGTACCTGAGATTTTCCTTCCAGAAATAATACCCCCCTTAAAATACCCTTTGGATGCACATATATATAAAACATTACACCCAATATCCTCCCCCTTGAGATGGAAAGTTTTCATGTAAATTTAAAAAAATTGTCAAACTATCAAAGGAGTGATATAATCTTATAAATGTAAAGTCTTATCAATGCCTATATAGATTTAAATAATTATATTTCATAAACATATAATAATCTTGATTTCTTTTTACCCTCTAGAAATTAAAGTGTATAAAAAGGCTATGATTGATGAATCCAAACATGTTTTTTTCTCACATACAATTATCTTTTTCACCCATTCAAACTTATTTTCATTCAAAATATTCTAATTGAAGTTTGTGGAAATTGTACAAATTCTTTAAAGTGTCCCTCCAAAATTATAATTTTCATGTATTTCAACTAAACTTCAATTTTTTCTAATGAAAATTTTATTTGTTGCATTAAAAAGAAACAAAATAAAAATAAATCAATAGTTGTTGTATTTAGGCACTTCAAATTACTTAAATTGTTATGATCTCGGTTACAATAAACATATATAGATAGGAAGACATATTGATTATGCATAGTTGTTTAAACCTCAAAGTGACCAATTTTACTCACATACTTGCAAATATTTTAAAATCTTTTAGTTTCAAAAAGTAATGGGGGCACTTTCGATATACTTTTGTACAATTTATAAGAAGAATAGAGATGATTTTCTTGTATTGTTGATTAAAATAAAAGAATTAAATCCGGTTCCCAAATCTTAGTTATAATGTGGTGATTGACTTTTGTTTCTTTTCTCTTTTTTTGACTTAAAATAGTTTGTATGTTGCTGTAATTTTATATGTCCTATTTTTCTATAGTATATATGTATGCATATGCGTGTGTGTATAAAATTAAAAAAATATTGGAACTTTGCATTAATTGTGATTTTTACTATTATGTGGATTGCTTGTAATTTATATATTATTAACTCTTGAAGGACTAGACTGCATTTTTTGGTTTTATAGAAATTTTGGGCAGGCCATTGTGACCAGAAATTTTCATATTTTAGGCTGAAATTTGATCAAAAGGTGTAAAATTCACTCACAACATCTTTCATATGCAACAAATTTCATGACATTTGGAAATAGGAGTCAAAAGTTATAACCTAATATATTATTTTTTTCGTAATTGGGCAATTTGGGCAGATTAAAAAAAATCACTTTTTTTAGAAACCAAAATTTGAAATTGGTTTTTTAGATTTATATATACAAGGAAAACTTTGAATCATTGCATTTTGATCAATAAATCAGAAATTATGAGGATTTTTGTTTGCGGGCAGTTATGAACTCTCTACTTTAAAATAAACTTTGAAATCCTTTATCTTATCTAATTTTCAATATTTTTGAAAAAAAAATAAAATCCTAGGATGTAAATTGTTTATTACAAAATTTCAACCATTGGGATTGACATTTTTCAATTCCATATTTCAATTCTTAATAATTTAGTATTTTGAATTATTGTCTACTACTACCTACTTACTATTTTTTTCCTATATGTTGTACAATTTCAAATGATTTGAAATTTTTCAAGCATGTAGACAACTTATCTAGGAAAAATTATCCAAGGAAGAACTACCATTTTGGTCATTTTTATATGGAAAAGTGAGCTTGTGAAGTGCAACTGCTCAATTTTTTGTAGGGTTGAAAAAATGGTTTTGGTGAATTTGAATGTTGATATCTTACAATCAACACAGTGGAATTTTTTGAAAATTTTAAGACATGTTTTCAAGTCATCATACTACAAGATCCTATAGTTATATGTATCAAAAATTTATTTATTTTCCAAGAATTTAATAGTTGTACTAGAAATGGCAGTTTTGGAGTCTTTTTGGTGAATACATAGGCATGGAACTTTAGAGGTTAATAGATCAAGATTACCTCGTTTTTTATAATTTGAATTATATTTTTCTATAATTTCATATATCAACATCAACAAAGTCATATTATCTGACTTAGAATAGACCTAAATGAATTGTTATTAATCAAAACAAATTCTATGCACTTAAAACAAACTAAAATATTTTCAATATATACATATTTGAATTACAAGTTTTGAAATATAAAGTTTAAAACTTATAATGGATCTTATAAGATAAATGCTATTGAAAAACTATTTAAATTTTTTTATTTTGGTGTATAAGTGACATCTTAAATCTTGAAATGTGCAACTATATTCATTTCAATTAATCCTTCATTTGATTATTAATCATTTATAATATTTTACTTAAAAAATAATTATGCATGTAATTTATTATTTATTATTGAAACAAAAAACTCTCATCAGGATAGATTTCAATCTTGGGGAGGTCACTTGCTCTTAGAAAATGCGATGACTTGCAATAATGTCCTAATTTATGGGGGGCTATTTACTTGGTAGAATGGATTATAATACATTGTATTTTTTTAAATAATTATAAATGTTAGTATTTGGGGCACCCGATTGGTATTTATAATTTTTTGTTTGGGTTCTTTAAATGCACTTTATATTACTTATAAGTTATCTTTTTACGATTGCCTTTAAATTGTCAAAGTGTACAGCAAGTCACTTAGTGTCGCTTAAAATACATTTGCAAAAAAACAAAATAGAAAAAAAAATCAAACACGATAAATGCTACAAAAAAAACAAATCAAGTTCTAGGTAAAAACCATGTTTGTATTTAATAAGACATTTTAGAAGTTACAATTTCACACGAGATCATTGTATTTTCCCTCTTGTGCCTTCACAAGGGCAATCCAATCCAATACCTAAACCCTAAACTTCTAATACTACACATTGGATAAATAGTACTTTATTGAATACGTATACCAAATGGAAGTTGTGGCCAATTGTGAAGTAATATCTTTAGAATAAAAAAGTAGATTTCTCATTCCTATTCATAATTTTAGAACCTTTCTGACGTATTTTTTTTTCTAGTAATACCTTTTGTATATGCTATTTTACATGTACTGTTCACATAATTATATGGTATTATACATAACCCTATATTATATATAATCATGTTTCACAATTATAAAGCACTTTATAATACCTATAATTTATTTATAAATTTTAAGTAGAATGAATATATTAAATTCTATATTTTATTGCACGTAGTCTCTACATTTTTTGACAATGTCTTTCTCGAGATTTCAATCAAAAGAAATGCACACCAAATGACCACCAAAATTGAAGAGTCTATTGGAGGTAGTTCTAATATGTGAAGGGGATATAAGAAGTAGGTGCTACCCTTAGATGGACATGTATATTTGAGGCATTTTTGTAATGCACCTATAAAAAGATAATGCATATCATTATTTGCAAAAAATAAGAAGAATTAAGAAGAAAATTGGAGTAGAAATAAAATTTTAAGCTCAAAATTGTTGCCCAAAGAGTTGAAGATGAATAATGACTACAAATGGTTGCGGCATTCTTATAGGCTAATTTTTTTTATATCTAAATGTTCTCAGAATTATTTTATATTTTATATTATTTTTGTTCAAATATATTATATACCTTCATTTCATCAAATTGATCATAAAGTACATTTGTCATTAAAGAATCAAATACTATTGTGGATGGATAAAAAGTTATTTGGATAAAATATTGTCTTAAACACTTTTGAAAAGGAGGTACTTGAGCACCAAGCTCTAATGCTATTGCTTATTTGTTTGGTGTTCAAATACTCTTCATCTTCTACCATTGAAGTTGTAAGGTGAGTTTGACAATACATAAGTCCAATAATAGGAAAAAAGTCCTCTAGAAAAAATTCATTTCTTAACACATGATGAGTACTATTTTACAATTAAAAAAAATATTTGGCAACTACTAGTCAATTGTAGCCTTTACTTATGGTAGTGAAAGTAGCCTATTTACCATTTAGATTATGAACTCAATATTGCTAGAATTTATTTGGTGCATTAGAGTTAACTGTGAAGTAATGTAAAATACCCCTTTTATTGGAAAAATCTTTTAATACTATTCTAAAAAGTATTTGGGTTCTATTCCAATTGTAATTTTTAATAGATTTTCAACAGTGTAGGTTGCATGCAATTTAATCCTATTGAGTTGTCTTTTTCTTAAATGGAGGTTTTGGTCACGTCTTTGCAAAACAAAAGGGGATCAAACACAATTTTACACTACTTAAGATGTTCATTTGTGTTGTAATTGTTGTTGCAAGGGTGGGACCTAAACTTCTATTTAGAAAGAAGACAACTTGATGTGATTCACCCTTAAAGTTCCATAGCTCTATTTTTAGCAAAAATACTTTGATATTGCCATTTTTAGTACAAGTACCAAATTTTGGATTAAAAAATACTTTTTTTAGTATTTAAAACCATAGGATCTTGTAGTATGGTGACTTGATAACATGTAATGAAAATTTTAGAAATTTCTACTATGTAGATTGTAAGGTATAAACATTCAAATTTACTAAAATATTTTTTTGGCCCTGCAAAAAACAAGGTAGCTGCACTTCATAAGCTTACTTTTCTATGCAAAAATATCCAAAATGGTGATGTTTCTTAGGATTTTTTCCTATGCAAGTTGGCCACATGTTTGAAAAATTTTAGATCATTTGGAATTGTACAACATATAGGAAAAAATTAGTAAGTAGATAGTAGTAAAGAATGATTCAAAATACTAAATTGTTAAGAATTTAATTTTGGAATTGAAAAATGCCAACTTGAATGGTTGCAATGTTGTATAGTACACAATCTACATCCTATGATTTTATCTTTTTCCAGAAATATTGAAAATTGAGTAAAATAAAGGACTTCAAAGTTTAGTATAGAATAGAGAATCCATAATTGCCCACAAACAAAAAATCCTCATAACTTTTGACTCATTGATCAAAATGGAGTGATTTGAAGCTTTTCATGTATATGTAATTCTAACAAAATAATTTCAAGTTTTTGTTTATGAAAAAAGTGATTTTTTCTAACCTACCAAAACTGCCCATTTATGGAAAAAAAAATAACATATTAGGCCATAACTTTTGATTCATATTTCCAAATGTCATGAAATTTAGTTCATATGAAAGATATTCCTCATCCCCACCTCCTTTAAAAATTTGAGCCAAAAATATGGAAATCTCTAGTCACATACCTACTCATAATTGCTATGTAGCCAAAAAATGCATGCTTGTTGTTTAGGGGTTAAATTGTATGTAACATGCCTTGTTGACATTCAAATAAAATTCAAGTGGAGTTAGCCATTTCTCTTTTTTTTATCATTCCCCCAAACATGCAAGATTGCAAGTAGTATAAGAATTCTAGAATAAATATTGAAAGAAGCACCACGTGAAGGGGGAGTTTGAATGACGTCACATTACAATTCTCGCCTTGTTGACATTCAAATAAAATTGAAGACAAGTGGAGTAAGCCTTGCCTTTTCGTCATTCCAAAACACATGCGAGTAGTGTAAGAATTCTAGAATAAATGTTGAAAGAGGCACCGTATAAATGGGGCCGGTGTTTTGCATGACATTACATTCCAATTCACGCTATTGTAGCAAAAATGATTTTTCTATGCCTTTTTCA
Organism: Pseudoscleropodium purum; assembly: GCA_963969395.1. Classification (NCBI taxonomy): domain Eukaryota; kingdom Viridiplantae; phylum Streptophyta; class Bryopsida; order Hypnales; family Brachytheciaceae; genus Pseudoscleropodium; species Pseudoscleropodium purum. The sequence continues at coordinate 19,112,287 of OZ017803.1, forward strand.
AATCCAAAACCAAGGCAGGCCACAAGCGCAAGGGGAGCAAGGGGCGGTGGGATCCAGTCCAGGTCGCTCCCGTGGAACTTGATCCCCTTCTTGTTAATCAGGCTCGTCTGCTTCTGGGAGAGAGCCTGGAGAGTGCGCAAGTGCAAAAGCTTGCCACACGGCTATAACTTAATGTAAGCTTACTGATTACTGAAGTTCGGCAAGGCAAGTCCAGCCCCGGGCGACAGCAATGACGTCTGAATGAGACAGAGGCACCCACTCGCGCAGTGGGCCATGACCCGTGCTGTGCGAAACCGCGGGGGCGGGGGACGAGAACGGCGACGCGAGATGGCGGCAACAACCAGACCGCCGGTGACAAAAGCCTCCTTGACAGCGACGACTGCGAGGCAGGGCGGGTCGGGCAGGCCGGGCAGAGACGTTGAACCTGCCCGACGAACCTGCCCATATACGATATATAACAGGTACCCTTCCCACCATAGAACGAATTCACCTTCTTCTTTCTTCCGGACTCTTCCGTCCTGCCGTCCCTTGGGAAGAAGAGGAATCTGCCTTCGCTTCCCGACTTTCCCACTCTCGCTTTGGCCTCTGCTGGCTCGGCTTTCCTCCTTCTCTGACATGCGCTCTGACATTAGTACTGCTCTTTATCTTCCTGGAGGGGGAGGTGGTACTGCTGGCTGCTACTGTCACTGCGTCGGTACGTTCTTGGACGGAGACGGAGAGTTTTGAGATTTGGAGCTGATTTCCAGCATGCGGTGATGATGATCATAGTCAATGTGCATGCTGAGGGTTCAAGATGCTCTTGCGACGCGTCCGGCTAATGCCTGCCCCGGCAGGCTGTCCGTCAGCCGTTTTAAATTCTTGCCAACGGCGTCAAGATGAAAGGTAATGCGGAGGTCGAGGAGGAGGAGGAGTGGATGGCCTTCAGCTCCCTCGCTTGGCTCTGCCTTCAATTTCTTGGAACTTACTGTTTTCGGTTACTTTTTCGTTTAACCGGCCTTGTGGTGGTTTGTGCGCCTGGTGATGGGAATTGAAAGGCTGGGAGCTAAGGGATCTTTCTTCTGAACGTACGTGGAGATGTTGACTCTTGTGCTGTGGCGGTGAGGGTGCGCTTCACTGCATTTTGAAGCTTCATGATTCGTTTCTTTTTGGACAAGCGAACTTGTGCGCTAATTTTGGCCTTGACGCGTACATGTGACCTGCCGAATATTTAATATTTTGTTTTTTAGTGGTGCATGCGCTGTCAGAGATCACCTCACGTTTCCATCTCTTAAAGTACTCTGAATCCAAGAAGGATTCGAAGTACGAATTGGACAAAAACATCACGATGACGTGGTTATTCAGACCCGACAGCCGTTCAAGTAAGTGATGTACTCTGAGATCGGCTTTCTTTGATGAAATCCGCCTTGGATTCTGAGCAAGTACTTGTAGAAGCCTGCTTACTACTTCTCGCAAAGTTCGAGATATATTTTGAAGCTGGATGGAGTGGATGCTATTCTCTTGTCCGGTTAGGCGATTAGTTCTCACCTTCCTCACCGTCATACTCAATTTTCTGAGCGCTATGAATCCATTTCTATAATCCCTGTGTTATTGCTCGTTCTTGTGTAGGTAGTTCGTGCAGGTATGAAGATGCAGCATTCTCGAGAGGAGTTGAAGTCCCTTGGAGCAATCTTTCTTGTCTCGTTGCAATTTCTCACCCGCACTGGGATCAGAAGAGAGAGAGTACAGCCCGAGAGCCGATTTTTAGTTGGAACGGGCTGTACTCTCTCTCTTCTTGTGCCAGTCTGGGTGTTTCGCTCTCCAAAGTTCGACCTACTCGTTGAAATTCAAGCATCGACCGTCGAACGAAGAACTTTCTTGCTTGTCCAGTATCGCATCATCTGGTGAATTGAAGGACATCTTCAACATAGTTTTACTACATCCGAGCCGGGACTCGAAGAGAGAGAGCACAGCCCAAGCTACTATCTCACAACTACTGTTAAGTGGTTCTTGGTGGATTGGGCTGTCTCTCTCTTTTCTAATCCCTACTCGGATGTGCCCTCTTTATGGTCTACGACCTTCGACAATCGTTTCTTTCAACTTTCCGGAACTATTTATTTGCCGTTTTTCTTGACAGTTTAGCCACATGTAACATTGCAAAATGAGGGGCCTCACCGATGCAGTGCCGCGCATTCTTTTACTACTGCCGTGACATGTGTCGCCAATTGATCATATCCGCTGCTGTAACTAAACGGACGAATAATTTTACGGTTCAATGCCGTTCTGACTTGCTATCATCCTTGCTTTGTTCATGTATTGCACTTTTTCCCCTCTGATTACAATCCTATTCTAGCCACAGCAGCTTCATGGACGACAAGCCGTTGGAGCCAATTATTATCAAGTGATGCTTTCATTGCATTTCGGAAGTGTAATGATACGTCAGTAGCAGTTTCTCAGCAACTCCAAGTTGGCTGTAGTTTTCATATTCAAGCTGAACGATACTGCGGTCATGTGGAATTAACAAGTACTGCACGACGCGCACTTGTTTGAGTCTACTGCGAAACAGTAGTCACCACAAAATCTTAGTACACTTCTCTATGAAGCGTAAATGGTACCTGGCTTTAGTGGCCTCGTCCTTTGAAATGTTTTCCTGAGCTAATAGAGCTTCTCTATGATACTGCGACCAGTTTCTACAGTATAGCTATGCACAGGCATATTTACTTTAATTGGTTCACTCTAGTACACGCTCTACACAAGGACCAGTTGCGAAGTGATAAAGCTAGTTAACACGAGCATGTACTCACTTTTCACTAACTTACATGCGGATTGGAGCGACTTGGATGAACCAATATTTGTGGATGTTTTTAATCTCATGTGAGGTGGATGCATTTCAGAATTCAGATTGTTGGCCGCATTAATTACTGGTTGTTGCTTTCTGAATTAACAATTCTCGATTACACCTTTTCGTGCACATGATCGCTAGAGGGGCTCCGACTGCATCTTGGTAATATTTGCCACAACTTCATAGTAACATTATGGCATGTTGAGGCGAAATTCAGACAAGCGACAGCAGGAGCTGTGAGTAGACAAGTTATAATAGAACGCTGAATCCTTCAGATCGGAGCTTACTAATGTTAATGTCATACTGTGATTGTCCTGTAAGTGATGCATGAACTGGAATCAGCTATTTCCAGAAAATGGGAGTATTCCTCAAAATGACAATTAGATTCCGTTACCAGTCATGGCTTCAACTCGGTGGTGGCGAAATATTCTAAGGTACGGGATCACTGTTTTCGAGCAAAAATCACTACCTGTGTAGAAGCTGTGAGCTGTCGACTTGACATTTCTACTCTATGTACTACAGTACGAATTAAGATGGGATCATGGGAGATGTATGCATATTCTGAGTCAAGAAATGTTTCTGGATTTTGATGCAAATTCTCTTTGGAAACAATATATGACACATTAACCATGTGTCCATGTCTTGGAGAATGAAATGTACTTCTTACAGGACATTACGGCACAAATCATTGCAACTACAGCTAGCACCGAGTAGTGTGGGAATCAGATATGAGCTCTTACGTACGTTCGCTAATGATTCTTGTTAGAAGCACATTGTTTTTCGGAGGCACCTAGAACGACTGAAACTCTGAAAGTATGGCAGGAAGCTCTAGCTCATTTTGAAGAACGGCTATCAACTGAGTGACTGAGTGTGTTATTGTTTTAGGTCAATATCTTTCGCGCAGATTGTTTGATTGTTGATGTTTTGGCCAGGATTATTTAAATACTTCTCTTGTGAAAATGAGTGCTTGTTGTTTTGTTATACTGAGTTAAACACTCACATTCGACTTAGTCTAGCGACACTGGGCCTCTGGGGGACGAATGCGCTCACTTGTACTTGTGTTCGCAACTTGGCATACATGTAGAGGTAACCCAGTCAAATGTGTACAAAACACGACAAAGTCATGATCCATTCATAGCATAAATGGAAAATGGAATTGAGAGTCTTTAGAGAGAGAGAGTCAAGTTGCGTTAGACAGGTTTCTTCTTATCAGTATGCCCTGGTTTAAATTCTGGTTGAAGCAGGGACTGCAATCGTGGTTCTGAGTATGCTAGTACCACTCGTTGCCTGGTTAGTCGTACAGTAATGGACTAATAATGGTCGTATAGTTCATGGAAGGAACGCTAGTGTTCTAGAATCCGATTCTTGACGACTGGTTCAAATGAAAGGTTTGGATTTTATTGTAATACCAGCTGGATTATTTGGATAGACTAGGAGTGTTTCACCTTAATTTTCAGTATTAATTCATTTGTAACCTGTCTATTGCATAAAGTGTACATAGAGCAGCTGAGGGAATGGAATGTGCTGTAGCTTTAATATCTTAATGCCGATTGCCGAACCTGTTGTGCAGGATTGAGACGTCGGTTCAGTGGTGAAGATTGGTGAAATGCTGGAGAAATTCAAAAATAAGTAAACCTCGATTCCTGTTCAGCTTAATCTTTTCTTCTTGAGGATCAAATGCGAACAGACTAGTTTGAAAGTGTGTACGAGCGACTGATCTGTTTCATTCTTACAGATCAAGAAAGGGACCGTGTTGTTGCAGCTGACTTAAGTAAGTTGCCTGTGCATTCCTGGACATTATCTATCCATTCTTGTTTTATGTGATATGAATTGCAATTCATGTAGTTAGGTAGATCGTGTCTGCTGTCGGCAGCTTAGTTAGCATGTATGATCTGGTGTGATCTAAAATGGCATGCAGGACTAATATGAAAACACTACAACCTCATATTCGTTAATTGAGTGTATGATTTGCTCGCAGACTGGAACCTCTCAACCTCCTCAGATCGAGACCAGTCCTTAGTTTGCAGAGGTCTGGACACTTGAATGTCACAGTCCATGCTCCGAAACACGTCACTTCAACTAAAATGACCATGAGAAAGCACGTCAGCCTATCTTTCCATTCGTCTGTCACTTTTGCCTAGGATACCTCTGCTACGCTCACACGAAATCATCGCTTCGGAGAATCGGAAGAAGCCGAACAACAGTATTGCTTTGTTCAGTGTGCTGCTTTGCTATGTGTGAACTAAGTTATCAAGTATTCTAGTGAAGTGTGTTCTCTATTATGATTTTCTGCAGTTCAGCCTCAAGAGTCACTGCTCACTATTAGAAAGGTGCTGGGTAGAAGACTCCCCAAGTTTGAAATCAAAAGAACCCACAAGAACGGCACACCATAAGTGTCATTCAAAATTTTCATGACATGCTTGGGGTGTTGGACTTTTTACCCTTTCGAGTGAGTACATATTGAACATTCAGTTTGTAAATGGAGCTTCGAACAAGTGGTTTGTTCCTGAGTCGCATAACTTTGTTTTCTTGTTTCTTCTTTTTCGTTAAGTCTTTTCGTTCATTGGTTGCTGTCAAAATAAGTTTCTAATGTGCTCTAATATTTCACTTACGTGCTTGAGAACTGCAGAACGCAGATATTAGCTGCTGATTGGAGATGGATTAAGACTTCACGAGTTTGAGGCAACGTGCTCTGAACTTACCTCATTTAAAGTCTTAAACTATAGCAAAAAATAAATAAAACTTGTACCCTTACAGTTGACACTTGCCTCAAGCAGTTGGTAGCTGACAGTTGCGTATATTATAACGATTGCTGATCATATGTTTCTTGCTTTCTTTAAGTTCTACTGATAATGGATATTACAACGAACACTGATCATATGTTTCATGTTTCTTTAAGTTCTAGTGATTATGGACTGGAGTTAAATCTCCAGACCATTATCGCTAGAACAGATACCAGTAGCTTAGTATCTGAATATCTGATTGATAGATGTAATAGTTTGCTCTTTTTTTTACAGTTACCTAGCTATGTTCCATCATTCTTGGACACCTGTCCTTCCCAAGATCCTACAGACTTGAATTGACTACAGTCCAGGATGACATGATGTCATGTTAATAATTGTTAGAGGGGTTCGATCTCGCAGGATGACCACTAACTAAAGACAGTACTAGCCATGTCAGTTAATTATAGTCCCATTTGGTAACATCAAATCATCAATTAGCCACAGATCTGAGTACCTTGATTACCTTATTTTCTGCAACTGAATTGTTGCGGATATGAAAGTTACAAGAGGTCACAAGATTGTAGATACTCTTTTCGAGCTCCTTCAAGCTCTTAGCTTTCTCTTTGATTGTATTCATACGATCTGATGTAATCCGCTTTGATGTTGCAGGGCATTCCAGTATCATAGCAACTTGCATATTCGTCTGATCGGGGTCTCATTCGGGCAACTGGAGCTTACTGCGCCACTTTCACTGATATCGACCATTTAAGCAAATATGAGATTAGAGCCTTTCAGGTAGTTAAAGGTGAACGCCCTCTGATGCGTTGTGAGGACCATTGTGGGAGGTGTCTTGAGTATATTTACTGTAGTTACACTTACGAACTCACTTGACTGGTATCCTTAGCATCTTCTTACTAGTAACTAGGTGACACTCGTCCTCAAGCAGGACTGATACAGTAAAACGTACTGCTCTGCAATAAAAAGCATACTTCATTGATATGTATATACACTTCGTAAGTTCTGCTCAGTCAATGCTGATAGGTCGACCTCAATATGCTGTCTTGCTTTTCATTAACGTCATTTTTGTAATAATTGAGAAAATTTCCCTGTTGTGGCACTTTTCAAGACGGACTTCCTGAATTTTTAGTCTAAACCGCCAAATTCTAATTTTTACAGCTTTGTGCAGTTGAATGTCACAATTTTAGGGACTCCACATCGCGCCAAAGTACGACGTAATCCGATGTCATTCTGTACTTAGCTTTGATGCAGTATCATGATCGCAATGCGAGCTCATTTCAGGTAGAGCTGGCAAGCCGGCATTGGAAATACAGATTCTGTATCGATGCTTTTGACAATTTTTCATGTTGGCATGCGAGCAAGTCTCTCTCCATTCAGGCTTTGATGAGCTTTCAAGTTTCAACTGGTTCCATACGCTCACTTTCGGCTCATCATCGGACCGCGAGGTGCTCTCAACAGCAGTTGAAGCTTGTTCCTCGGCTTGTTCTTAGCTGGGACCACTGGAAGCGCTCGAGAATTGCGGCAGGTTTCGCTTAATTGTCAATAATGGCATTGATTGTAGCAAGAATAGCTGCAACAAAACAGTGACTCTAACACGCTCGGCCGCCTTATGACTGTGCCCATTATTATTCAGTCAAGTCTTCAAGCCAGTCTGGTGCTACAATGCTGCGATGCCGTGAATTGTTCCTTTCAGCTGTACAATGCTCTGAAAATCTTGGAGGAACGAAGAAAAGTGTCAATGTTATGAATTTTCGTCAATATCATGCAAGTGATTTTCATCTACACAATGCGAGGACGGGTATAAATATGATCAAAGTCGTGGAATTCCGTCGATTTAGCGAAATTGAAGTCTTGAGGATGTACCCAACAATAACCGTGAGCAGCAACAGCTACAGTACGATTGGCTCTGTCCCTGTACCATTGGCACACTTTTGGAGTAAGGTACTACTCAAACTTCCTCAAATGTACCTTCAGATGCGGTCGGTGCGATCCTGAGTCAATAAAGTTGATCACAAAAAACTGGAATACATACTTGTGTGCTGCAGAAGTACGAGTACGTAGAACGAAAGCAAACCATGTCGGTGATACCTTGCCCTCAACTCCTTTTCTTAAAATGTTAAGCGGTTTTCAGTGATTTATTGTATTATGATTATTGTGTACTGATTTGTTTGTGCTGCAGAAGTACGTGTACGTAGAACGAAAGCAAACCATGTCTGTGATACCCCTCAACCTCTTTTCTTAAATGTTAGCGTAAGCCGTTTTCAGTGATTTGATTGTAATCTGATTATAACTGATTTGCTTGCAACAGTAACTGAAGCTAGCCAGGCCCACCAATCTGAAGCTCATAATTTTCTCACTCAAGTACCTCAACTGGCGGTGATAAAACTTTGTAGTATAGATTAGACCTTTCTAGACTCAGGACCACAAGGGATGAGTAATTGAGTATAGCTAAAAGTGAGCTATCTTTGGCATTTCTTGTTGTGGAAGTTGTTGGATGCAGTCAACATGCCGTCAAAGTCTCTGCCCTCGTGAAAGTGGGCTATTGTGTCCGAGCTGCCCCCGAGAACTCCTCCTGCCCGTCAGTCTTTTGCTTTCAGGCCTTCAGTTGTCGATTTCTTCCCAGCTTCTATGACATTTCGGAGGGCCCGACCACACTCAATCCATCTATGCCACGGCACGGCCACGACATTTCAATGATTTATCCATCCTTTTATTCCTTATCAAGGTCATTCTATTTTAAGTTTTTAACCCTCTTAGCGCCTCATTCAGTCACATTCTTTCTTGAAATCTTGCATATTTTGTTTACATCTTTAAGAATATGTATTATTTTCCTCAATTTTATTGAATTCATCATATAGAAAGTGTCAAGTGTGGTTTTCTAAAGTCAAATATTATTCGGTTAGGATGAATAAAAAGCTTTGTAGTAAAAAAAAGACCCTCTAGATATCCTTCAAAGTCTATTGTAACTAGTAAGCATTAAGAATGCAATTTTGAAAAATAATGTATGTGATTTTCCTACTAGCTACTGAAGATTTTGTGCAAGAGTATCCATTGCAAATCTTCGTTTTTAAGTGCTTCAAGCTCATAGAGATGGGTCTAAAATATGTTGGATGTTTAAATTTTTATAAATAATTTATTCTAAAGGTCACAATATTTACTAAAATAGGTTATTTTGAAGTAAAATCAAGAGGCGTTTCTTGCAATGATCCAAATTAAAAAAATTTGAATCCTTCATGCATAGAATTGTAAGTAAAGAAAATATAATCCTTTGAATTGAGTAATGTTGCAAACTTCAATTTAAAAATTTAGGAATCAAGAGATTATGAATTGTACTAGTTTAGAATTTTTTTGAATATATTGGAACCATGTTATAGTTCTACATTTTAATCTCTAAAGCCCAATAGTCTATTGAAATGACAATTGAAAATCTGAATAGGTTCTTGAGAAGTCAATTTTGGTTAGATATTCACAAAAACTTGAAAAAGAGTGTTAACTTATACCTTCTTCGTAGGATTGTAATTTCTTATTATCAAATGCCTTGATCAAAAGTTATGCTACCTTAAATTTTTTATCACTTTAGACAATTTGGGCATCTTCTTTACATTTATTGCAAAAATGCTCATCAAATTTTGAAACTAGTATTATATTTTTTCAAATTAACTCATTTTTCAAATTGCATTCTAGAAGAAGCTAAACTCTATTAGCTATATTGGGGACATTTCTAGAAAAAATGTTTTCTTCTAACTTTAATACCTATTGTCTAGAAATCTATGAAGTTAAACTGTTAAAGTTCTTAAATTTTTCCAACATATTTAAAAAATTTATAAGCTAGTACACTTCACATTGTTCACAATCTCTTGACTCCTAGAATTGTGATTTGAAATTTGCAACATTACTTAATTCAAAGGATTCTAGTTTGTTTACTTATAATTATGTGAACTAAGGATTCAAAATTTTTAATTTAAGAATATGTACATTTTTCAAATAACTATCAAGGTTGTACTTAAAAATTTATAATCTTCTATGTTCTTGATTGGTTAATTTTTGGGTTACAATCAACCTCAAAAGTTTCTTATTATTGACCTCCAAGACTACGTCCTTGTTCATTAGTCATAGTTTAGCTTCAAGAAACATTGTGAATAAACTAAATTGTACTTTATCAATTGATAATTTGTAAACTTGTAAAACCTGGATTGATATATTCACTAAATTTTAAAAATATGAAATTTTTTTTTAATAATTTGAGGTTTTGGATACATTGCATGTCTTCATTTTCAAGTAAATTGGCATTCAATTAATCCTTAATATCAAGATTTGCCATATTTTATAAAAATTCTTCATAAATCCAACAATCTCTATAGATTTTGAACATCTTGACTCACTTGTAGATTTTTATAAATGTCTAAATTTCTAAAATTTTAAATTGGAACCATTGTAAGATTCCAAACTTCTAATTTCACAAATGATAATCAATGAAGAAACAATTATTCTAGTGAATCATAGCTTTAGAAAAGTTAGAGTAGAATTATTTGTACATTTGCACATTAAAATACAAATGTTGTACAAAATACTTGGCTTCTCATCTCATTCACTCTAAAAGCATTTCAGTTTCTCACCATAGGAGCTACATTCACTTCCAAAGTAAATAAAATTTGGGTAGTAAGAGATGGGACTTTTAGTCCAAATTTAGAAGGGTTGTAATGCATTATGCAAATTGTCTATTTCCAACCAACTAAAAAAATGGTTGTTGAACACAAACAATTCACAATATATCCTCATCAATGATATATCATAGTTTTTGTACAAAGCATCCATATAGTTTGGGGGAGCTTTGGCACCACTCAAACTAATTAATAAGATTGACATTGACAAATTTAAACACAACAATTCATAGAACAATTTTATTTACCCTATTGCCTAGATAATCTCCTTTCTTGCAACTCTCCATAGTACTCCATTGCATCAATCTCTTCCACTTTGGATTTGCTATCAAAATCTCCACCAAATTCTTAGGTTATTTCTGTATGTGTCAATAGAGCATTAGGGTAGGAAAGTGTAGAATTGTTGTTTGTTTTAGAACTTGATCCTCTTTGGCATCCATAAATGAAAGCAATGCAACCTTTCACCATGAGCTTGCATGGAGAATTGTATCATAGGGGTGTTCTATACAAATGTTGCAACGGTATACATGTTGCCTGTCTATTGCTTGGCCAACATTCATAACCTTCTCATCATCTAAGCTTGCAAAAATTATGAGTTTGCATCCTAGGCATGGTTCCATCTTCTTATCTAGCCATTGGTGAATGTATGACAAACAAAACAAATGGTTGCATATAATGAGGATTGCATCGGTAGGGTGGTCTATACAAATGTTGCAATAGAATGCATAAACTCCTCAATTATTTGGGCACCTACAATAACCTTGTCATCATACATTCATACGAGATCATAGAAATCATTGACTTTTTTTTCCCCAAGGGACCAATCTCACAATGGATCTAAAAGCAATTGGTCAAAAAACAAAGCAAAACTACAAGTTTTGGTGCAAACTTACAACCGGTGTCAATTATTGGAATGCTTCAAAGTACCAAACCAATCTATCAATTGCTTGAGAATTAGGAGCATCTAGCCACAATACATTGTCAAAGTGTAAATTTTGCAAAAGACTTCAAAAATCCAATAATGAGGAAGTAATAAAAATTTATTTAGTAATCAATTGCATAAGCATACAAGGTGATTAATTGACAAATTAATGAAATTCAATCAAATTAAGCAAAATGAAGTGGTTTTTCAAGCTAGTTGCCAAAAAAACTAGAGAACTTTAATGTTTTCCAACTAACTTCAAAAGTCACTTAATTTAGGGTGTTTTGAGATGAGAAGAGAAGTTATTTATACAAGTGGGATAGTATTAGGTAAAAAAATGCATGTGGGATATGTAAAAATAGGATTAATAGGAGCACAATTGCTCATAGTTAAGTTGAAAGCAGAAATTGTAATCAAAGTTGCATTTTAGACCCCATTTAGGCATAGTATAATTATTTTTTTCAAAAAACTTTGGAATTAAAAAAATTGGAGAATAAAGTTATTTTTCATTTCTAAAAATTAGTTTGAGTTTGAGAATCTCTAATAAAAAAATTATGAACAAAATTTAGAAAGGGGTTGAAAGAAAATTTTCTTTGACATTTTCAAACACCCTTTCTGAATTTTGTCTATAACTTTTGTTAGAGATTCTAAGCTTCAAACGAATGTTTGGAGATGAAAACAAGATTGATTCTACAACTCTATTAAGCTCAAAGTTTAAAAAAAATCATTCTACTATGCCTAAATGAGGTCTAAAATTCAATTTTGAACACAATTCCTGCATTTGACAATGAATGATCTATCTACTAAATATCCCATACCCTTTGAAGATTCATCATGGACAATTAATTTCTCTAGAAAAATAACCTCTTCACCCTTCATTCTTACTAGTTGTCAATGAATTAAGTCTATCATGATGCCATGTCCTAAAAGAACTCTTGATGGTAGATGTCATTGGACTATTTTCGACATTTTTTTTTTCAAAACTCAATTAGAAAATAAGGTATGCAATAATCAAGGTTAAGATGCATTACAATACCTAAATCCTAATTATTTAACTATTTATACTTGGTTTTTGAACCATTGATAGTCATTGGACATTGCAACTTTAGGTGAGCAACTACATGTGAAAAATACATCATTAAGCAAAGTTAAACGTAATCGTGGATCCTTTCAATTGCTTTGGAGTAGCTCTCCAGAGGGCTCAAAATTTCTAATGGATTACTCCAAGCTTACAATAAGTACTTGCATGTCCACTTCCAAATCGTCCCACATTCCTACTCTTGTCACACTCATACAAGAATTCACTATCCATTTGTGCACTAGGCAATCCTATTAATCAATCGGCCCCCCTTTCCAGAAAAAACTAGAGTCATTGATCAAGAATTAAAAAAGAATCCCCATTCCCTCCATTGTTGTTGATCTCCAATATATAATTTCAGATACAATACTAAATATGGATATTGAATATGGAAATGGATACTAAATATTGAATATGGATATTGATATAAAATACTAAATATTGAATATGGATATTGATATAAAATACTAAATATTGAATACAAATACAAATACAAAATACTGAATATTGAATATCCTATATTGATTTTCAGTTTAGAAGCCCCTTCAAAATTATAAGTATGGTAGGGGGTAGGACCACAATGCAATTGATTTTAATTTAATTAATTCAATTCAATTTGGTCACTACTACAAAGGGGTGGGGGGTAATTTTTTTTTTTAAATTGATGATTTTTTTGGGATTTTCAGTGCATACTGCATAGTGACTGCAAAGTGTCACTATATACTGAAAAGAGGCAGTAATTGCCTATAATACTGTAGAATGCCTATTAATACACTATCTCATTGTGGAAGCAAGTAATTATGTTCCAAGATGTTGCAAATGGTTCTATTTCTTGCTTAACCCCTAAAGGTCCAAACTGTGTTTTTTGGCAACATAGCAATTTTGGGCAGTTCACTATGAATGGAGTTTTTAGTCTTTTTTGCTGAAATTTTCACACAACATGTGCCCAAGAAGTAGCTTTAAGGCCCAAAAATTTCCATAACTTTTCACTACATGATTAAAAAATTATTGCATGATATGTAATTTTCAATGCTCGGCGGGCATTCCAAAAATTTCTTAAAAAATTACATTTTTCAAAAATAAAAATCTGAAATTGATTTTCTAGATTTATATATGTGAAAACCTTTGAATCATTCCATTTTGATTTATGAGATGAAAGTTATGAAGTGTTCTAGTTTGCAGGCAGTCATGGATTCCATACTCAAAACTAAACTTGGAAGTCTTTTAATTAACTCCATTTTTAATATTTTTTGAAAAAATAAAAATACATGATGTATATTGTTTATTACTACATTAACACCGTTGGGATTGGAATTTTTCAATTTTATAACTAAATTCTTAACAATTTAGTGTTTTTAATCACTTTGTACTTCTTTCTATTTACTATTGTTTTCTTATATGTTGCGCAATTCCAAATGATCTAAAATTTTTTAAGCATGTAGCTGACTAACCTTGAAAAATGAATCCAAAAAGTAACCATCATTTTGGACATTTTTTCATATAAATGTGACCTTGTGAGGTGCAGCTGCCCGTATTTTCACAGGGTCAAAAAAATAGTTTTTGTCACTTCAAACGTTAATATCTTGCAATCTACAAGGTGGAAAATTCTGAAATTTTTTCCACATCTTTTCAAAATAGTTTGCTACAAGATCCTATGATTACATGTGTTCAAAATTTTTTTTCATCTAAAATTTGATGCTTGTATCAAAAATGGTTGTTTTGGAGCATTTTTGGTGAAAACATAGTCTCCGACCATTAGGGGTAAAAAAGAAGGATGGTGCCTTGTTGAAAGGATTCATGGTTGCAAATCACATTTACTATGACCCATGCCTCAAGCACCAAACACAAACATCAAAGCCTTGTTGTAGAGAATATTTTGAGGTTGGATTTAATCTAAAATTAACCAACCAAGAGCATATATAGAAGATTACTAGTTTGAAAAGACAAAGATAGATATTTGAAAAATATACATATTCATAAATTAAAAAAATTTCAATTTTTGGTTCACAAAATTGTAAATAAAAAAACTAAAATCCATTAAATTGAGAAATATTTTAATTTTCAATTCACAAATCTAGGAATCAAGAGATAGTGAATTGTACTAGCTTCCAAATTTTTTGAATATGTGGGAAAGATTTTTAAAATTTTGATTTCACAAATTGCAAGATAGTAGGACTTGAAGTCATTAGAAAAAGGTTTATTTTCTTAAAACCGCCTTGATATAGCTAACAAAGTTTGGCTCATTTTAGAATACAATTTGAGAATTAAATTAAAATTTTGGATTGTTGCATACCATATTTTACTAGTTGTAAACATGACAAATTTCAAAAGTTGTTGAGTATTTTTGTGAAAGATGTGGCAAATATTGCATCAAATTTTCTAATAAATTTTATTAAATTTAGACATTGGATGCAAAAGTTATAGCAATTTGAATCAAATTTTGGGACTATTTGGGAATACTTTTGGTCTCCTAAGGCTCTTATGGATAAATTACACGCTTTTAAAAATATTTTGATTGTTTGTTTTAAGGGTTAAAAATCAAGGCAACAAGTAATGGAATAGATTGTACATTCCATACTCATTTCATCATATTTATGGATCTAGAGTATATATATAAAGAGTTCTTTCCTTTGTCCTATAAGAGTATAAGACTAGTCTTTTTTATTTTCTTACTTGTCCTTATTTACTTGTGTTTTTTACTTAGATATAATATTGGAATTGAAGATGATTTTTGTTTGTTTTTGGAGTTAACTCATGAAATGAAGTATAAAAAGTCTACATTATGATCCACTTTATAGATCAAAAAAATTCTAAAAAATGAAAGTTTTATAACAATTTGATGTTGATTAAATCGAAAACCAAAAGATATTGAATCTCTTGAATTTTAAGCTATTTTGTGCATAAAATGGGCATGCAATTTAGTTGCATAGGAAATCTTTCACTATAAGAAACTCGTGTTTTTTTGTGGTGTCCAAAGCAAAACACTGAATGTCGAAAGTGCAACATGACTTGTTTGTGAGGATGTTCTTGTGTTGGAGATGACATTTAGGAAAAAGTGTAGGTTTTTGTCGATGCTTGCTTTGGCATTACGAAATGGAAATAAAATAAAGGTGGTCTAGCCATTGCTAAGACAATTTTTAGTGACACTAAAGTGGACATGTGTGTGTCCACTTCAATGTTTGAGAAAGCACCAACTGCCACGTTAGCTTTGTTGACCCATTTTCACTGTTGGTAATTTGGTGGAAATTACTATGGGCTATGATGAATACCTACCTAAGGTTAAAAAAAAGGATGGCAAATAGTTGAAAGGACAGGCTTCAATGAAAAAACCATGACGTGGCTTGAAAGCTGGCATTTTAAGTCCTAATTGGCTGACATGGTTTGGAATAATGTTGAGGTGGCAAGACACATCAACATGGCAAGTCAGGGCTTCAAGTACTGCATGAAAAATCCATGACATCAATTTAGATGTAGGAATGTTGTCGTAGACGTCATCAAGGACTTCGGAATGTCCTCCTAGACATTAACATAGATGTGTAGATGCTTTGTTGAACATACAATTAGACATAGTCATGTTGTACAAGACATTTGTACACAACGTTAGACAGTTTTGGAGAATTGGAGATAGTACTTGAATCATCTTAGTCTTCATAAAAGATTGCAAACTTCAATGTTATGCTAATTTTTGTGCATAACATGACACTTATAGATAGAAAAGACTTCAACACGGACATATTGCACAAATCTTTTCATGACCAACAATATATGACATGAATTCCTACCTTCCTTTAATTCACTCATAGGTCCATTGCAAGGGTGGAAGTGTACGCTATACTTGGCAACCTATGAAAGAAATCTTATACAAATATTATCATTGTTTTTCTTCAAATATATTACATGCCATTATTCTCTAATTGAAAAAATAAACCATTATTGCTACATAATACTTTCAATGGAAAAAAGACAATATATTATTGGAAGGTAATGTATGCCTTTGATATAGAAAAAAAATGAGATACAAAATCTTCTCTACACAAATTTAATAATTGTAGACAACATAAAACTCTACTTATTTTCACTTGTGTACCATGCTAGGAATACTAAATGGACGCCAATGTTGTATATTGCATGTCACAGACAACATCAAATGCTGCAACCTCTATCCCCTAAAGAATTTTTAAAAGACAGTGTATGTTGTTGAAGTGATGTGGACTTTGACAACACTCTACGTGTTGCTAACGTCCTCATAGACTTCTACATGCTAAAGAACATGATCTTAGAGGAGCTAATCTTTATCCTCTCATTGAACAAGTTTGCCAAGCTAAAGCCATACTCATCCTGTTGAATGTTGGGATATCAAACATCATGTGTCTCTCTTATCCAATTGTATAACAATATGGTCACGTAGTAGTTTTGGTAATCTAAAACCAAGCATTAGAAGAAAATTGGACCCTCTAGAAGGCCCCTCCAATTCATGAACTATGACCCCTTTTAGCTTATTAAATTATACTTTCAAGAATATATTAGGTGACTATTTCCTATCTCCACTCACCTCCTCTCTCAAGCAATGATGGTTCTATCCTCATCCCCTTGGGTGTATTACTTTGAGCAGCATATAGTACCTAACTAAACAAATACACTTCCTTTATATTTAAATGTTTCTAAGTATGTTGTACCTAATTAGACAAATACATTTGCATTTTTATCAAAGTGTTTACAATTGAATACAATATTTACTCTGACTAAAGGACCACATTAATAATATTGTATTACTTTATCACTTCAAAGTACTCACATCTTCAACCTAATACTCCACACAAGATGGCGACTTAATCCTATTAGATTTTTTCTATAAAATCTAGCTCTAGTATACAAAATGAAAATACAACTTTGTCAATTTCTAAGGGATTTGCAAAGGGTTCATAAATCTTCTGATGATTTCCTCAATGTATCCCATGTATTTTTAAGTGTCTTCCATTCATCTCTTATATGTTACACTCCATTGAAGTTGGCGAGTGAAGTTGGCGACTACACTGAATTATGCATGACAAGAGTACCTTCATAACTGCAGATACAAAGGTGCATATCGTGACTGCACATCTAATGATGCAATGTACTTGCATTTCAGTGCGGAAGTTGTGCATAGTGCATGATATTGTCTTCTACTAGACGTCCGAAATGCTTTGCTTTTTTCAACGCTGATGTCAACTACTCCAAAAAAGAAGGAAGTCACATAATTCTAGTGGATATTGCACGTTGCTCTGTGGATGCATGCGTCGTGATTGTTGTCGAAAAGCTTCACGTTCTTCCCGGAGTTAAGTCCAAGATAGGATGTATTCCATATATAATGTACCATGAGAGGTTTTTTTATTGCTTAGTTGTAAACCATTGCATACAAAATAGCCACAATTCTTACAAAGTGAACATGTTCACCTTGATATTGACTTGTTCTCAATGTTCTGACATTTATCAAAGGTAGTCTATTTATGATGTTTGGTCTTCCATTACTACAAACAAAAAATGCTTGAAGGACGTGCATATTTTGTAATCCTCAATGTCACACAATACTATAGAAGGTTGTGTGTGACATAGTCCAAAACGCTCAACTTTTTTCACTATTGATATTATATAGCATATGACTTCATTAGTACAAAAGTCTTAGTGTAAATGTCTTGAACAACACCATGTCTATTGGAACATTTTACATAGCAATATGATAAGGAAATATGTGTCCTCTATAATATTGCCAAGCAACTATAATGTTTCTAAAGATGTTGATATAATAGAAAAAAATGGATTCAATCAATATTTAATCTACTTCAAGATTACCATTTTTATATAATATATTTTCATGTACACCATATACAATGAGGATGTTAAAAAAATGTCCTTTCCAATTGCTCTTTGAAAATTTGTCCATAACTTTTGATGTAAGGCTTGAAATCTCAAACGGATTTTTTGGACTTTGAAGTTTGTTTGTTACCCAACTTTTTTTAGTTAAAAGTTTTCTAAAAAAATTCAGTCTTCTATACCTAAATGCAGTTTGAAATTAAACATTATATTAATTCTTGCATTTTACAAATCCCATATTCTTTGTCATACCTCCTACCACCCCGCTTGTATAAATATCTCATCTTCTCAACTCTCTAATATTTCATTGAGTAGCATTTGATATAATGTGACATAATTGTCAACAATAATGTATTTTGTGTGGTGTACTATATACTTTGTATAGTGTATTATGTATGATATTTTTTGTATGATGTATTGTATATTATGTATGACATGTTGTATAGAACATTATGTTTGCATTAGACATCATAACATGCACATTATGTAAGACATGTGATTGTTTTTATAGACATCATATTGGATAGTGTTTTGTATTGCTTAATACAGACATCAAAAGTAACATTGTTTTGTTCACATGTATTATATAGAATGTTCTAGGAAGTGTGCATAGTGCATCTATTGTGATGTTGCAAAACATGTGAATGTTGAAGTTGATGTCTCAAAAAGCATCTAGTGTCAAAGTTGACATTTTAGAAGATGTCTTTGGAAACATTTGGACATTTATATTGATGTCGCAAAAGACATCTTAGAAGACATTTGGATGTTTATGTTGACATCTCAAAAGACATCTTGAAAGACATTTGGATGTCTATGTTGACATCTCAAAAAATAATATGAAAATACCCATACAATATAAAACTATATTGACATGGTATGCCACGTTAGCCTCTTGGTTTGCCATGTCACTTTTTTTTCACTGCCATGTCAAATGCCACGTCATAGATGAAAAAATCCTATGTGGTTGCCTGCACCCACCTAGCACCTAAGTGGCAACCATATGGCAAGCTTAGAAGATCTCATTGATCCATGTTTTCTAGGATATCTAGGGTAAAATATACAAAAGTCTGTCTGGATTTTTTATATTTTTGGCACGTTTCTTAGAAAAGTTTTTTTTTGGACGTCCATGTTGACCTCTCAAAATGTCGGCAGTGACATCCAAGTGTCAAATTTCTAATGTCTTGAAAAACACTGTTTTCTTATAGTGTTTCTTTTGTATAACTCTATCTTTATTTATGAGGGACTTTGTACGATCTATTATAACTTCCTACTTCATTTTTGATTTTTTTTGGTCGCAACTAATAACCAAATCCACTTGTTTTGCAATTTTGATGATCCACTGCATATTCACAAAATAATCATTTGATCATAACATGCATTGAGAAATTGTTACAAAATCCTTAATATTTTCATTACTACAAAGAGGACTAGTATTATGGAATAGAGAGACTATATTTCTAGCATGTATTTTCAAAATTACTATAGTGCATGGATCAAGAAAAAACCTAGTGGCATGTACTTACATTTTCCAATATTTGTTGCTTGATGGTTAACCCTAAATGATTTTGACCATGTTTTCACCAAAATCACTCCAAAACTACCATTTCTAGTATGAGTACCAAATTCTTGAAATGATAACATTTTTGGACATATAAGACTATAGGATCTTGTAGTATACTAGTTTGAAAAGATGTGCAAAAAATTTCAGAAATTTCTACCATGTAGATTACAAGATATTAGCATTTGAAGTGACAAAAATCCAAGCAATTGTAATTCATAAAGTCACATTTGTATGAAAAAATGTCCAAATGGATATTAATTATTGAATTCATTCTTCAAGTCAAGTTGGTTACATGGTTGAAAATTTTTAGATCATTTGGAATCATACAACATATGGAAAAAAAATAGTATGTAGAAAGAAGGAAGAAATGATTCAAACTACTAAATTGTTAACAATTTATTTATGGAATTGAAAATTGCCAATTCCAATGGTTGTAATGTTTTAATAAACAATCTACACCTAATATTTTTACAATTTTCCAACATTAGGAAAAATTTGAACCCTCTAGAAGGCCGTTAAGGATGTATTTTTCAACACCCCGCAGTGCAAGTACAGAAAAAGAAATAAATAATTATAAATAAATAAATAATTATATATATATATATATATATATTATTTATTTATTTATTTATTTATTTATTTTATTTTTTATTTTATTTTTTATTTTTTTTATTTATTTATTTTAATATTTTTTTTTAAAAATTTTAAAATTTAAATTAAATTTTTTTTTTTAAATATTTAAAAAACAAAAAATATTTAAATCTGATGTGGCACTAGCGTGGCACAAGTGGTGCCATATTAGCAGCTTTCATTAAAAAATAATAAAAAATAAAAATCCTCTTTAATTGCATTCGGAGGGGGGGGGTAGGAACTATAGGATGGACCTCCATTCACTTTGATTGAGTTGCTATAGGGCTTTGCAACGTTGACTTGCCGTTGATCGATTGGCACAGTGAATGGCCATTCTTTCACCTCATAGCTAACTATTTCCCCATTCCCTACGGTGAGGTTTTCCACACTTCTTCCCACAAGGTGTACTTGTTCTCAAGCTTCTTGGTTGCCACAACCATTTCAATCACATACAAATCCAAGGACACAATTTCAAAAACCAAATTATAGCATTTTATAAAACCTAATTCAAAAAGTGAGGATAGACACCTTAGGTGAAAGCTAAGATTTGGTAGATTCTCCCAAATTAGCACTTGCACCCTTCCCTTGGCTAGCATTCTGTAGCATTGATATGAGTTTTCTTGTTAGCAAGGCCTCAATATTTTATTCAATTGCATGGCAAGGAGGTAATTAATTCAGATTGAATGCGAAATCTTTCTTGAAAAGATAACATTACACAGTTCCACATGCTCATTAAACTAAAAGTTTGAAGGCAACTCATGAGAGAATATATATTTTTCTTACATACCAATTGCTCTTGATTTTTAGTCATGTCAAAAATCCTTTAAGTCTAGGATTTGTCCGTCGCCAAAATGTAGGAAATCAACACTTGCATTTATTCACGACAAAAAAATGAGCAACTCAAAGTGATTGTTAGAAAAAATACAAATCAGTTGCAATTGGCGCAAGTAATAAGAGAAATTATAGAGGCTCAAAGGATTTGGCCATTCATTATAGGAAACATGAAGCATACGAAGGTGGAATCATGGGAAGTAGCATTGCCACAACAATGGTGATGAATTAGGGTTTCCATTGCTGATAATACCAATCACTTTATTCAGTTACTACTTGCAAGAAACAGTTATGTTGTGAACCTTCACATGTAATTCTCAATAAAAACCGCTCAAGGCTCACCAACTTAGAAAACAAATGTGGCTAAAATTACCACTAGTAATTTGTCAAAAAAAAAAATTCTATCACAAAGTACCCAAGTAGTTTTTTTGGTGGCTTAAATTCCTTGGTATTGACCAGAAAACATGGCAGTTATTGCAATTGGAGACTTTTCCGACACTACTCACTATACTACTTTGAATAATATTAGCAAGATGGTTTGAATCCTTAGCTAGGCAACAATAGAAGATGCAAATAATTCATCTTAGTATATTGTTGACTACAACCTACACAAGCAAGGCAAGCCCTCAATATCAAAGGGGCTATAAAAAACTCAAAGCCAAATCACATTCAAGATGGCCATTGAAAAGCTAAGCATCTTTGTCTTTTCAATTGCAAGTCAAAAAGTTCCCGTTAGCATAAACAGTTGTAAAACTTGAAAATGAGCATAAAGCTACATGCACTAGAAGAAATCCATGTTTTAGTTGACAAATTTTTTAGACATCTAATATAACAAGCCGTATTTTTATGTCAACAATTATGTCCACCGTTATGGTGGACGTAATTGTTGACATAAAAACACAGCTTATTACATTAGATGTTTAAAAAAATCCATCAACTTAGACGTGGATTTCTTCTAGTGATGACATCCCAAGCTTCCAAATGATTTTTAAATCTATAGCTAACTACCACTGAGATTTGTTATTTGATCACACAAACAGCTACAAATCATGCAAATATCAAAGTTTCTACCAAAATTAGATTATTCAAGGAAGAATAGACATCAAATGATACCTCTTTGAAGAAAAATTCTTCTTCAACTGGCTTGCCTCCTCCTTTGTAAAGAGGTTTGCTTCATACTTGGTCACAACTTCCATAAAAGAGCACTTAAAAAATTTCTTGAACACCTTTGCAATATCATCCTCTTCCATATATAGAAGGTTACTAATAGTAGTAGACACTAAAATTGACTTGGTGGTGTGGGCAAACTTGTGGTTGATGCTTGTTGCAATTGACATCAGAGATAGCAAAAGTACAAGAAAGGCCCCATCTAATGCTACCTTTGTGTCAAAAACAACCATTGAATGTCTTCCTTGAAAAAATACATTGGCCTTCACACTCCGCAGCCACTCTGCTAAGTCATAGTCACTATAGGGCATGCCAGTTTCACCATGTGTACCTAACAAAACGACTGCCACATAAACCACCAATACAATGTGGTCAATAAAAGTTTGAATGGCCATCTGCAAACCAATTGTAGAGAACTTGTCTACATCTCCTCTAAACTCATACACAAAATCCGCCTTCTCCTTTTCTAGAGATGCAGTCCTCATTTTAAGAACCCCAACCTCCTTAGTGAGGGTAGACACTTGTGTAGTGAGGGTGGAGATGGATGCTACCTTTACATTGCAAATAAGTTGTTGTTTAATCAAATTATCTTGCAACCCAATCAACTTTGAATCCTCCACATGGGCCTCCACAAAGTATGTCTCAATTGAATCTAGGCTATCTTACAAACCTAGCTCCATCAACTAAGGTCCTAAAACGCAACCCCTAACTGTAGAGCACACGATAGCTTCTTGCATCTATACATAGAGCTCAGTCATAGAGGTCTTCCGCACACATCCTAGCTTCATCGTGCACACAAAATAGCTCAAATAGTGCTTCTTCGTGTTGCGTACTGCCCTTGATGGCATCTTTTTTTTTTTTTTGATTGGCCTTTTCCTCCAAGCTACAAAATCACAAAAATGCAAGAAAAAAGGTGTAGGTATAAATCTAATTAATGTAAGATCATCATTCCATCTCTAAATAAGTCAAACTTTCTCCATTCCAAAAAGCATCTAAAATGAAAACACTAGGACAGGAACCGACTCAACATGCCAACTAAAGGAATCACAACCAAAAAGAGAAGAAAAATTACTCGCCTAAGAAAATTTTGAGTTTTGGATCACTTCCACCAAGTGTAGCTACTTGACAAACCTCTACACAAGCAACAATCATATGAACATCAAACTCTAGTGAGCTTAATAGGGAAAGGATTTGAGGGTTTTGGTGAAAAGAATCACTTGGAAAATAAAATGAACATGACGCAAAAGTAAAATGAACTTGGTGCAAAAGTAAAATAAACAAGTCGATGGATTTGAAATTCACTTATTATGGAAAGAGGTCCTAGAATTTCTCTTAAGCTCCAACTTCTTCTATACAAGAGAAAATGAAAGTACACGAAATAGTTGAGACCACCATAAACTAAGAGATTCAAAATACACAAATACAGAATTATCAAAAACCTACCAAACACGCACAAACATGTACAAACATGGAATTCATAGAAATGCTCAATCACGCACATACGCACAGACAAACAAAATCATGCACAAACAATCACAAACACGGGTATACAAATAGAAACACACATAAACTTGGAATTAATGAAAACATTAAAGAAACAAAAACTTAAAAACACAAATGCAAACAAACAATCACAAAGATAAAAAAGAAAACAACACCTCAAGCCGCATAAGTGATATGTGTTGGGCTACAATAGATGGCTCCAACGCTAGTGCTCAACGTTGATCTCTATAGCTTCCAAAGAAAATCCAAATGAAAAAATGTAGTCGCACCATGCCCACATGGAGGTGTCATAGCTATGAAACCCTAGTTGCAAATAGAAATTTGCCCTTGTGGTTGACAATCATTGGAAGCTCTACAAAGTTGTATTGCTGGCACTTCCACGTGATCCAATAGCAACACAAAACTCCACGAGCTAAGGTGAGTTTAGTCTTTGGAAGCAGCCTGCGAAGGGTAGGGCAAAAAGAAAAGATTAAAAAAATGGGTTTTGCGGAGGGCGCATGACGGATGTTGGGAGGAGTGATTGTGAACTCGGGGATTAACGATCAAGCGTAGAGGGGAGTGAGATCAATCGAGGATTGCGGCGGGGACAAAGTGCCGGAAAGGTTAGGAAGAGAGTACACAAAGTAAATTTGTTGTTTAGTCTGTATACTCTTGCCAATGATGCTTAGGCTGCCTCCCTCAGCCTATGCCAAAACTTGAGGTGCCAGCCTATTCAAAGGTTTAACCATTCAAGTTCGGTATTGAATTCATCATGGCCCAACAATGATCAATCTGCTTGCCACTGATATTTGCCACATGTTAATTGTATTTAGAATGCACCACACTCAAACTTAGTCATGTCCGAGTATATAATTATTTCCTCGAAGTTGGAAGTACAAGTCAAAGATGCAACTTCTTCACTTTGCGATGTGACCAATCACTACACAACAAAGCGTCACCTCCAATGGGCCACAATATCTTATAAATTTGTAAGCTGCTATTGTTGTAGGACAAAAAGCAAGTATTTAGTCAATTAACCAAATTAACGTCTAACAAGCTAAAACCACACCAAGCATTGTTTCCACAAAGACTCTTATATAGGATAAGTGATTAAGGGATATAGGATAATTAAAAAACAGCAAAAAGGGAAATTATAGGCAAGAGGTAGGTTAGTCCAACTAGGGAGAAGATTTAGACTTAACCCAAGAGAAATGGAAGGTTTACAATAGAAAAGAATGAAGAGAATCACAAACAAGGTTCATAATGATACAAACATGATGAAGGTGGAGTGGAAGAGTATAGATCCAAACACAAAAGGTTTAGCATTAGGAAAAATCTGAGCCCTGTGGAGGGCCCTCAAGAAATCTGTTTTCAGCGCCCTATTGTGCAATTACAGGAAAATAAAAAAATATTTTCTTTTTGGGTAAAAAAATATTAAAAAAATATTAAAAATATTTTAAAAATAAAAAATATTAAAAAAGTATGAAAATCTTACATGGCGCTAATGTGGCACAAGTAGTGCTACATCAACAGGGTTCATTAAAGAATAAAAAACTGAGGAATTTCCTCTCTAATCACACCAAGGTAGTTGCGAGCAGTTTCAAATTAATAGACCTTCTGAGGCCTAAATTTTTTTGTAATGTAGGATCCTTGACTAGAGAAATATGGTTTTACAAATGAACTCTCCTCTAAGGTTTAGATTGTGGAATTATTTAATTTATTGGTAGAAGGTTTTATTAATTTACAAACAAATTAATTGAAAATAAGTTAGCTAGAGCAAAACTATCTACATTATTAGAACAAAGAACTACCAATTACTAGAGAGAAAAAACTATTCAAAACACAACCAAAGATCAAAGAGAGTAAGATATAAAGAAAAAAGAAAAAGAAAATAAAGTAAAAATGAAAATAAAAACAAGTGTTGAGGTGGACTTAAAAGACAAAATTGGATCAATCATAGTGAAAGGAGTTGTAAAAGGGCATATGAAAATTGGCAATAATATTTGTAGACTTGTTTTATTCTCTCATCAATTTGCCATGCGTATTTTGGAAGTCTATCCTTGCGGAGTTAGTCATGAAAATGAAGATGACAAGATTATAGGAAATTACATTGGGTAGATTGTATAATGGTCAAAGAACTTAGTACATGTGATCAATGAATGCTCACAAAGTAGTACAGCAAGAAAGTGTATAATTTGGCCGCTCAATTTTGACAAGAGAAGTTTGTGCATCGGAACTATAACAATGCCCAATGTAACAGAAATATCTAAGAGTGTGCAATTGAATGACAATTTTAACTTTATCCCACCTCAAGAAGTTAGATTGTCTATGCAGAGTACTTGTAGTATGAATGGAATCCATGGATTGCCACCCATTTCACCACGAAAAAAATACAAGAGGACCAAACATTTTTTGAAACCAAAAAAGGCACGCAAAATTGTATGTTCTCGATCTGAGAAAATAACACTTCCAAAAGTGCTTCAGAATTTAGAATCATACATGGTCAAGAAGATGTCTAAGCAAATTAGACGCATGTGTAGTATTGATGAAATGTTTCAAAGCTTCAAGGTCCAACAAATATGAAGAAAGAGCTTCATGGATACTTGAAAACCTCATAGATTTTTACAATGAAGAAATTGATATGTTTGATACAAAGCTTTGTAGCCATCCAATTTGCAATGGTTGCTACACAATTGCACTTGTATATTCAAAGAGCCGGATATATGAATTGAAAAAGGACATTAAAAGCATTGGGAATATATTAGAAGTATATGGAGTTGAATGCATAGGAAGAATAATCAGTAATACATGGAAATACAATTCGTGTACCATATACATCTACAAGAGTACAAGCAATGCAAACTATTTTTGAAAAGTACGTGAAGAAGTCTGGATACACGCAACCACATAGGCAATGTCATTGGAGGAGTGACAATAAAATGGTTCCACTACTACTACTACCCATTAATACAAAACGAGAGGATGTTCTATATGTTGTTTGGCAGATGTGCAGAAAGTGATCAATGGCAAGGCACTTGGACCGTGTTCATTCTACTACATGTAGCATAGAAAGTTTACCAATGTGCAAATTCCTCCACATTCCTGGTTCTCCAAATGTCAAACATATTGGGAAGATCGCATAGTCATGGAAGCAAGCACCACCAATCCAACACAAAAGTATTTGGTACAGGAGAATTTTCTTTTCCATCAAATGTTTCAAATTGAAGAGAAGGACTATTGGAGAGCCAAAGCAAATGCAATATTATATCCAAATAAGTCCATGTGCTTGATTGTTGATAGAATGGACCAGAATACCATTATGGTGCCAAAGATGTGGCAATCTGTGAAAAGAGTTGAAAAGACCCATTTCTGTGGCATTCTTATACATGAAGTGGGGCTATATTTGGATATTTAGGTCGACTCTCATTACAAGCATGATAGCAATCAGGTAATTACATCCAAAATCAATGTGATTTTTGATATTAGAGTTCAACGTGATGGAATATTACACATTCAAGCAAACAATTGTGGAAGGGAGAACAAAAACCAGTATATGTTTGGTCTATGTGCTATACTTGTTGGATTGGAATATTTTACAAAGGTACATTTGACTTTTCTTTTGGTTGGATATACGCACAAAGACATCAATCAAAGATTTAGTGTCATATTCAGGAAGCTCAAACGACAGGACATTGATTTGTTGCAAGAACTTTTGGATTTGCTAAAGCAAGGATCATTTCACACAAAATCATTTACAACCTCAAGACACTTAGAATATATCTTAGCTTGGAAGAAATTCATCACCCCTTATCTATACAGAGCCCAAATGCATTTGAAAGAATTTCAAGGCCCCACCACTTCAGATTCTATTTGAAAAACAACAAGTCATTTGTTCAAACTAAAGATTATCATTATTATCATAGTTCCCATGATAAGTCATAGTCATCAATATCTATAAAATCTGAAGATTTTGGCACATTTAGTTTGTTCGTTTTTAGTTAGAGGGGATTATTTGAATTTACATTTGAATTAAACTTTGAGTTTCATATTTAAGCTAAGAATGAACATAGATTTTGAGCCACAAATAGAAGTTCAACTAGAAGATAATGTTGAACTTGAAGTAATTATAGAGGCACAAAATTA
This sequence comes from Pseudoscleropodium purum, assembly GCA_963969395.1. Taxonomy (NCBI): domain Eukaryota; kingdom Viridiplantae; phylum Streptophyta; class Bryopsida; order Hypnales; family Brachytheciaceae; genus Pseudoscleropodium; species Pseudoscleropodium purum. The sequence goes on from OZ017803.1 coordinate 19,140,171, forward strand.
CATTTATTAGAGCATTTCTAACCACATGATAAATAAGTTACCTACCTTCGACATTCTCATGTTTATACTCCTCCCACGCACGATGACCAGTCACAGGATAGTTTCTTCAAAAATGATAGCCCTGTTGTTGAAAGATCAAAGCAGCTTTCAATTGCAGCTCAAAGTTAATTTAAACTCAAGTTAGTATCAAGCTTACATGAGATCGATCACTTTGCTCTAGAATCTGCAATATCACAAAAGCATCCATAACTTAAACGCCATGCGTTGTCTAAGCTACGTCACTCTTTGTAGTTTGTACCCAGCAATGCATGTGCTGTAGTGCACCATGACCAATGAAAAATATATACAATGCCTCTTTTTGCTATTGAAAAAGTGTTCATACTATTAAATAGAATTATTATTTCAAGTAATGCATACTTATTCTTACATTTTTATAGATTATCAACCAATCATGCCAAAATTCACCTTTCAAAAAATAAAAATTCCATTTATGGTGAATTTTTTCATTTATATTTTGTCACTTTATGTAATAATCGATAAAAAATAATTAATGATGAATTTTTATTTTATTTTCTGGTACAAAGATATAAAGAACATTAATGTTGTAGAAGGTTCCAAACTCGCGGCTTACTGAAGGGCTGAAATTTTTTGTTATGAAATATTAAAAATTGAGTTAAATAGAGGACTTCAAAGTTTGTTTTACAGTAGAAATTTAATAATGACCCACAAACTCCCACAAACTAAAACTCCTCATAACTTTTGATTCATTGATCAAAATAGATTGATTCAAAGCTTTCCAAGTATATATAAATCTAAAGAATCAATTTCAAATTTTTATTTCTTAAAAAGATGACCTTTAAAGAAGTTTTTTTTGTTGCCCGGGCTACCCAATGAGTAGTGAAAACACATATCATACAATAACTTTTTAACCATGTAGTCAAAAGTTATGAAAATTATTGAGCCTTAAAGCTACTCCTAAGGCACATGTTGTGTTAAAATTTCAAAAAATAACAATAAAAAACTCCATTTGTAGTGAGTTGCTGAAATTTTTTATATTGTCAGAAAACACAGTTTGGGCATTTAGGGGTTAATAGGTGGTAAATTGAGGGATCAAAGTTATTTTAGAACTCATGGCAGAGCATGACAAGCTCCTATATTGATACAAGTTATCTTCACCTATCCTCATTTATGCTTGTTCACACTTGCTTCCACTTCAAAGTGGAAGCAACTTTGTTTACACTTGCTTATTATTCCTAAAAAAAAGTTTGTAATAGACTAATAGTAAAAAATTTATTAGATTCACTTCCACTCATAAAGTATAAAAAGTCCTTGAGTAGAAGGGTGAATAGAAGTAAACATCAAATTAGATATTATCACACTTAGCAAAATACACTAATTGTATGTGCAATTTCTTGCTAAAATATGTGTTTTCAAAACTAATAGGTACCCCCTTAGCTTTTCTACATACGTAGTTCATCCATTCAATCTTGCAATAGCACATGCGGCTTATTTGATGGGGTATTCATTTCTTTTTCAAACTTCTACACATATTATTAATGCTTTTGTGATCTTAAGAAACTCTTTTTGCTTTCACATTCTAGACTTTTACCTTTGTATAGTACAATCATATTAATTTTCCACCATTTTCTTGCCAATTTGAGATATCCCATCAACAAGTGCAATAACTTAGAGATTGACAATAGTTCCACTAGCTTTTCATTATTGTTTATATTTAATTCAATTAATACATTGTTCAACATGCTCTCCAATAACTACCAACACATTCAAAATACCTATGCAATGCCCACACTATTACATACCTTACACTACAATAATATGTTCCATTCATCTAATGTGGCATTACATCCTTTGTTGTCTCATAAACTAGTATGGATGACTATATAGGGTCCTTTGCTTCCCTTCTACCACTTGTAAGCATGTCTTTATGTAAACTAGGTCCAACAAATGAAGACATATTCCAACACCATTTCCACCATGGTATTCACAAGCAACGAAAATGCTCCCTTAGATAAAGTTGAAGATACAATAGGGCCTTCTAAGACGGATGTGACCAAATAATATTTGTAGTGTCCTTTTTCACTAGTCCAATGATATTATTTATGTTTATTATAGAAATATCCATTCTATTCTGTGTCAAATTCATAGACCTTAGAAGGTTGAATGCCAACACTGTCAACATGGGTTCCACTAATGATGATGTAGTTCCACATCCTTTGTTTGCATTAGTATTTTCCATCACTATATTTTCTACATCTTCATCATCTTTCAAAAGAATATAATCATCTTCTATATCTATCAACCCTACATGCCCAATTTTGACTTTGCTCGAAGAACGTATAACAAAAAAACCTAAACTTTAATTACAACTCGATAATTCATTAAAATTTCTCTACACATTGCCTTTGTCATCGCTACTTGATGATGATGCCCCAAAATTGATTACTTTTTCATTCTTCTTTTCCTTATTCCATTGAATTATTTGAAATCTTGCTTAGGCTAACCCTAACTCCCTAAGTCTAAAGATGATTGTACTATCCTCTCAAGCCTACTATGTGACATACTAGTGATCATTGGAAAGGACTTCCATCAAGCAATCTATTTCATGTACTCAAAATCTATGAGGGTTTTTTCACATGTAATAACATCAATTGTAGGTGTCTTCTCCAACCTATCCTTGAGCAGGACATGAATTTTTACAAAAATCATCCACTAAGTCATTTTAATGCCAATGACCCCTATATATAATACAAGATTTGCATATCCAAGGCAAGGTTGTTTTTTTGCATGGAGGAGTACACCATGCAGGAAATGGGGGACAGTCCCTCCAAATTTAAACCACTATGTCTCTACCACAACAATGCAGTCTAGTGACAAATCGCTAGAAAAAAAAACCCTGACCCATGGCTACATAATTTTTTCTTTGACCACCTATAATGTGTCTTTTTCTTAACTAGAAAATGATTTGACCAAATAAATATAGAAAAACCTTTGATTTCCCACACAATTGCCCAAAAAAACTTGTAAATCTCATTGAGCTAAAGATGTGCAATGATCAAAAAAATGACAATAGGTCATGCTACCTTGGCATTAAAAGATTGTTGAAAACATCTCAAAAGATTACCTTTTAACACTTCCTACAACTAGTTTTGCACATTTGATTATGATTTTGTGATTTGGGAATTGTTAAAATCACTATTTAATAGAGTCTTTGTATAGTATATGGTTGCCTTCTTCTCATCATGTCAAAATCATGGGTCACTTATTTAGTGAGTGGATTAATTATTTATCCACTAGTGTAATTTATTAAATCAAGTTTTAATCAAGTTTTTTAGTGTACTAATAAAAATCTCCATTATTTATTATGCCAATGAACTATTTGCAAAAGAAAATATAAAATTTGTTGAAATTTCCAAACCAAAAAAACAGATTATTTTTATCTTGTGAAAAAAAATCTTTTGGTCTAATGATTAATTAAGCATTTTTTCTTCCCAAAAATTGATCTTATCTTGAGATTATTTGTTGTATGGGCAGAAATGCAATAAGGGCTAGAGCAACAATCCAAGTAAAAGGTGAAATGTCATGACACTAACAAATTTACTTACAACTTTTCTTACAATATAACCTTTTAATCCCTAACATCCTAAGTGTCCCCTCAAGAGATACTTGAAGGTTTAGACAAGTTTCTATAATCTCTATATTTAATGTGAGCTTATTTGTTTTTGTGAAGGTAGGAAAACCCTTAGGAGATTTTTGAAGGCTAAAGAAGACTACAAGTCTCCAAACTGTCGGGAACTCAGGAATGTCCTAGGAACTTTGGCACATCAACAATCTAACATGGCTGAGCCCCTACTACATTGGATAATATTATTTATTTTAATAAATATTTAATTTAATTTAATTTTTAAATTTGGCCAACAATGTAAGTGTTTACAGTTTTGGGAACACTCCTCAAGTAGTCTCCTAGTGGCTTGAAAAAATATGTAATGTCAATAGCTTTGGAAGGATAAAATTTTAATTTTCAAATGGTACTTTGTAGCAAATGTTATACCACCAAAAACTCAAAAGAACAATTTGTTGGACAACAATAAAAATTCAAATATATTTCTTTTTTAAATTTCATAGAAAATACTTTTGTCTATATGAAAAGATTTTGATTCATTCCATTTGGACTATTGAAGAAAAAGCCATGGAGAGTCTTGATTTTGAAGCAAATTCTCAAAAATAACTTATATGATTTACTTTTTAATTCAATTTTTATGAACGAAAAAAAAAATTTACATATTTTAGTTTGTTTACTAGAACAATCTCACCATTGGGATTAGGTCATATTTGAATTCTACTTCAAAACTAATAACAATTCAATAATAATTTTTCCTTCTCTCTCATATCATATTTTGTATCACTATTAGGTGAGGTAGGAGGTCTATCAAGCACCCATATTAGAGCTAAAAATTAATATGAGAAGGTTTAACTTCTCAAAATATTTTCAATAAATTTTCTTTGATAGACAATTGGAATTGACATCTAACCCAAGTTATTTCATATTTGTTGAAACTTTGTGGAGGTGGTTATGAATTTTTGACATTGAAACACAATGGTCATTAAAAACATCCACCTCTTGAAATGTACACCATCTTCACATTGCTAGTGTAATGTAAAAGCAAAATGTACCTCTACTTTAAAGAACACTTTTAGAGCTTTATGGACCTCATACCTCACAGCTACAACTACAATATTAGATACCACTTGCACAACCAAACTTCAAGAACGTAGCAAAAAGAGAAGTCAGAAACCGCATAATAAAAGACAAATGGGGCTACTAGAAATGTAAAGAGGACCTCTCTAGTAGTTCTATATTTCAATTCAAAATTTCATTACATACACCAGCAAGAAAGCACATGCCAGTACTTTTATTTCAGTGAAGATTGCTGATCCGCTGAATGCAATATTGTGCAGAAGGATGTGTGTGACCAGGTCGATCTTCCCCTAAAGTCGTCTTCTGCAGCCACCCGAGCCTTGATAAAAGACTGGTGGAAGATGATCACATTTTACTCAATACTGTGAGGCCCAAAGCGATCCCTAAAAATGTTGCAATGGCAATACCAAAAATGCCAACGAGAATAGAAGGAACCAGTAAAGTCCTCCACCCCTTGGCAGTGGCCATACCTCCTGCTGTTGTAGGGCCTCCCACATTGGCATTTGATGCCAGCAAAATTTCACGCATCTCAAACTTGAACAACCTCCCCACTCCAATGATAATGCCTAGATGGACCGCAATTTGAGCCAAACTGAAGAAGAACAATGCCGGTGCTGTCTTGATCACGTTGTGAACACTTCCATTGGCACCCACAGTAGCGAAAAAGATCTGCACAAACACACATTTCCGGAGCTTGTTTTAGTGAAGTCCTCATAAAAAACACACACCAAAATATTCAACATTGTTTTTGTGAGGGGTCCCATTCCTGTGGTTGAAAAGCCACCCATTTATTGGCTCTGGACCGAAGGGGAGGAGGTCTTGCATCGACAATAACTACACCTACAGTGAATGTGAGGAGGTCTGAGGAGGTTGGTACTCAAAAAGCAAGCCGATACTAAATAGTGCTACAATCTGCTCTCGTGAAGCGTGTAGTGTTTTGTAGCAACACTCGAAAGAGAAAGACCCTCTCATAGCGTAGCTTCTTGTTATGCAAGTATCATCCAAACACATGACTAGTGAGAAATAAGAAACTTCTAGGTGCTCTCATAGTCAAAGATGCATGAGATACAATACTCAAGGGTAGTCTAGGCTCGGGATTTAGACTTACAAACTTCAATAATTCATAACTTGTTCATACGGTATCCAAATAATACATATTTTAGTGTGTCGGAATTCTCTCCAAAATGGAGATAAGACCCGTCAAAAAATATAATTCATATAAGATAAACACTCAAAATAGTTGAAATGGGTTCTTCCCTACCGTATCTCATTGTGCTGAAATTCATGATCAAAATTAATAGAGAGCATAATTACCTGCATGAGAATGGCCGCTATACCTTCACCAGAGAGAGCAAGAGAGCCAATCCAGGACGGGAACATGGTAGCCAATACGACTACAATGCCAGTTATGCACGTAATGCTTCCTCCTTGAAAGCCCAAGTGTTTTGCCATCGCTACCCCTGCTGCACAGATGGTGGCAGACAAGGCCAGTGCAATCGAACCTTCCAGTACTTGTATTTTCCCTCTCCCTTCAACGGGTCCCTCGTTAGTCCCTGAATCATAATGACAATGATCAGACAAGTGCTAGATATCTGGTCGAGGGCCAGGTTCAAAATTCAATCGTGAACTTTGAGATTTTAAATATTGTTACTATCATACAGCCTACAATGAGCACACCGGCTCTTGATTATGAGCTGGTTCTTGAAATCCAATCACGAAGTAGTTGCATTCATGTGGTTGGATGAAGAGTTCTCAACCAGCTTATCTAGTAGTGCACCAACACCATAGAATATTATCATAAAGAGAAGGGAAATGCATAGAATTATTCATGCAATTTGAACAACTGCTTTCATAAAACATAACATCCTCAAAAGGGGCTGCAAACAGCTTGGGTTCAACTGCTAAACAAGTGGCCATATTGTCCTGCTTGATGAACAAACATGACGTCAAACAGGAACTGATTGCATCAAAGATTGGAATTAACAAGGATGCGCACCAAGAGTTGATGAAGAATCTGGAGGAATGGAGGATGCCAAGGCAAAGATAGTGGTGAAGTAGATAGCGCAGATAAGATTGTCTGCTGCCAGACCTGCTGCTACTATGGACGGAGAAGCTCCTAAAGCTTCCGTCACAGCCACATAATTCACAGCTGCAGGACAGAAACAGATCGCTGAAAATTCATTTGTTCTAATCTTTCTCGAGATTATACATATTAGTGTTATTACAGTCCCTGCTTGAACTCTCGAAAAGCCACAAATCAAATCTTGCAACGAATGCCAAGTACTACCCCTAATGCTCTGAAAATACTTCAAATCTCGACATCACCATCCAGATGTTCCAAGCTTATGTACTAATCGGTTCTTTCACATATCCAAGAAAAATGAGAAAATTCTAACATCTCCTAAATCACCTCAATTTCATCAAGAGACCAAATACCTGCGCTCAACAGAGATGATGCCTCAATAAATACGGTGCCTCAGAGACCTTTCAAGGGTAAAGAGAATCTTCATGATAGTCCATGAGGACGTTTCCGTATGATTGGTGATCATACGGAAGCCTCTCCATAGTACAAAGGGAGACCTCCAAATGATCAGTGCGACCACAGGAAGACCTCCCTATGAATTATGCCGAGGATTCAATTAATGAGGCTGTCTATAAGTCTCCAAAAACAATCCAATTTTACTGAAAACCCTGTAGTAGACTAAAGCGCGTAAAATGAATTTGCTAAGATGGAGAACATCATCTGACCTCCTCCAATGTGGCGACTCATTAATGCAGCAGCAATTTTCCACCCATCAGGGCCCAGAGATTTCAATGGCACCACCACCATTGCCGCCAAAGTGCCCAGAATAGTAGCCACTGCCAATCCATGGAATTACCACCACTTGGTTACTGACTGCCTGCAACACAAGATGCCACATGGGACACTCAAACACGACAAAAAAGACTGCAATAATTTCATAGCGAGATCAACTTGAATTCGTGCAACTTGGCAAGTCAAGTGTGTAGAAACATTACCTGATCCAATGCAAAATACAGCAAGGAGACGGCCAGTGGAGGCCAAGACTCGTCGCATATCAGCTGCAAAGAGGAGGAGTGGAACTGCTAAAGGAAGAAGAAATCTGTTCACAATGGCGTACGTCGGTGATTCGGCGGCAATGACGCCCACATTGCTTGCAGCTAAGCCCACCAGTGTACTTACGAGAGCCCCACTCAGAGCACTTCCCCATTGCGTCTTTTCTGACCTTCACATACACCACGAATACAATACGCCACTGTCAGTTAAGCTAACCAGGTGAAGAAATAATTAATTTTCAAGATGCCAGACTGGATTTAATAAAACTCTCGGTCATTGATAACAAGCCAGAAAACACTTAGAAAATTAATCTTTTCCAATTTGAATTCATTATATACAAAACTAACAGGCACGGAGGGTAACAAACCGCAAATATCAATGCCACAAAAAGGCAGTGAGTGACTCACACCTCCTATACGATTCACAGAACCTGAACTCCTCAAAGCTAAAGGCAGAAAGCATTCAGCTCTATGGATTTCTCCCCAAGTCAGCACTTGGTCGTAACCATGTTTCAACTAAATCCAGACTCTCTCCAGATGGGGGGAATACGATAAAAACGCAGGTTGGTAACTGTGGTCGTTTTTAAGCAGTTCACCTAACAATAGCCACGACCAATTGCTATGATAATAGCGACAGTCATACGGGGAGGTTTCCCGATGCAAAAGTGTTCAAACACAAGACAAATTTTTACTCAATAAGAAATGCGTGGACCTTTAGTTCCCGACATGGACGCAGAGGCCTCTTTATACACAATTGTTTGCTTCCTGTGAGAGATGCACATTCCAACCCAAGCACAATTACTTAGAATGAAGACTCTGCACCAACTCCCTTTCATATTTTAACAAAAAGATTGGCACTCAATTGAAACATGGTATCATGCATCCTTTCTTTTCCCCAAAAAACACGCATTTGAATAAATTAGTGCACAGCTTTACAGTGCACTTCACCGTGTTGCCCTCATACTGAGATTCTGCCATCATCGAGTTAGTAATCATTAGCTCAATAAAAGAAGTACAAAACCTTGATATGCAGAGTTAGGGTTAGGGTTAGGATTACACATCCACCTCTCGATCATGCAAGTCGTATCACCATTCCCGAAGTGCAATTCAGGCACCAGTGGTGCGATCCGACCTTCGTAACCGCCCACAAACTTTCTTTTTCTTTCAAAGCACACAATTCCTAAACCAAGAGCTCCCAGCCAAACTCACCAGAGTCCGAAAGCGCCAGCAGCCAGCAGCACCGTCCAAGTGCCCCACACATCAGTGGCAGCAATCAGCGGAGTAGCCAATGCCGCACAAATCTCCGTCTTCTTCTTCGCCTTCGCCTTCGCGTGGCTCTCCCTCCTGTACCCCGATCGTGCGCTTCTTATTCTCCAGGAGTCGCCAAGCCACGGAGAATTCAGCTGCAGAAGAGAAGGCTCAGACCGTGGATTCGCCATCGCCAGAGTATGTGTCGACGAATTTCGCAGCAAGACATTGCAGCGAGGGATGGAGAGATGGAGTGGCTTGTGATGAAGGAGGGATGCCGTGGCGGACATGGTGTGAAATGTCTCAGTGCACTGCAAAGTCTGAATCAATCAATCCGATTGCGGAAGAAACAGTCAAGACATTACAGAAGAGGAGCTCCGAATCTATCTCTAAGAAGTGGCTGGCGCTTCAAGAACTAATCGAAAACTTTGCGATCGACGGAGCTTGAAATGGGAAAGCACAATAATACTCCAAATCCTTCAATGGGCCCTCCCTCCTTGTGCTCTACTGCTCTAGGTCGACGAAAGCGACGACTGGGTCAAAAGAATGTCAACTGTCTCTACAGAAAGGTAAGTAAGGTACTGTACAGTAGATCCTCTCAGTCGGTACTGTATACGCGAATTAAACCTCTCTAAGAGCATCCCCACGCATCCCACAAAACGGATGACTTTGTAACGGAGGCTACCAAAACTGTCTCACCTGTCCCACAAAACAAATGACTACTTTAAAAGAATACTTGTAAAAATTATGAAGATTTTACAGTACATCTTCACAATTTTGGGAATTTGGACTCACATTGTTTGACATCATATGAAAATAATATAGAATATATTATCTTGGTTTTATATAAAAGGCTATGAACTTCTATACCATATTAATACACATGACAAATTCATACTATTTTGAAATTAGGTCTTACAAAATCAGCTCAAGAAGTAGTGATTGAGTTAATTTGTGTATAATGCATCTTAAAAACCATAATGATATTTACAAGTTGAAATTAATGTGGGTCTTTGAAAATTGAATAATATTCCTGATATTAAATGCAATGGATTATTTCACTAGAATCAAAGAACAAATTTTTTTAAGTAACAAAGAATGCACCTATATACAATTAAGTAATTGGAGTATTTTGGTGACTATCTTCATCTTAGGGGACCATGTGGCTTTTCAAGGTTAACCTTGAAACAACGTGTTGATCATTGTTGAAATACTCCATTTTGATATTATGTGAATCACTTGTTCAAAACAAACCTAGAGAACACTCATTGGAGGTCAAACTACTATACAAGATCTTTCTTTTTAACAAAATTCTAAAGATGAATATTAGCACTTCTATCCCACAGAGAAAGATTTTGTATCATCCATTGGCCACTTTCAACCTTTGAACCCTTACAAGGTGAACCCCTATATCGTTTTTACAAACTCTGAGTATCCAATGGATGATAAAGAATCCTTCTATGTGGGACATAAGTGCAAATGTTCATCCTTGGAATTTTCTTCAAAAAGGAAGGTCTTGTACAATAATTTGACCTCTAATGAGTGTTCTAACTTCATTTTTTTTAAGCAAGTGATTTACACTAGGACTCTTTTTTTTCATTTTTTATAATGTGCCAAAGTGGCAATATAAAATTTTATAATATTATTCCAAATTTCAACATTCATTCACATATTGGACAGAAAAGATCACAATAGTACATATCACATGTCCATAATTCTATTTTTTTCTGGCAAAAAACGTTAAATCTTGTTCCCATTTTTTAGCCATTTTTTCTTTTGGTGCCAAGTAGCACCAGAAAGCTAAAAAAATGGTCTGCCGAGCCCTTTCCTAAGCAGTGACGTGATCTAAGTGACGTGATCTAACTGGCAGTATGATGGAGCCTTTCCAAGTGAATCAGCATCAAATCCCACACAGTTTCCTTGCTTCAGTTTGGGTCAATGGGATAGCGAATAATTTTCCTCATTAACTTACAGTCAGTTAATTGGCGCACTGACTTAAATTTTCTGAAAATTTTGTGTAATATTTTCACTAGTTCGGTAACTACAAATAGGGCAATGCCCAAGGAGCTCCTTGTCAAGCTCCGCCCTCCTCGTCAGCCCTTTCCATCACACAATGCTTTATGACGAGAAGCTTTGCCTACTGTGAACCGTGGGAAGAAAATTTGGATGAAATATAGGATAAAAAACAACAATTGGGATGAAAAATGTGTACTATCCAATTACGCATGGAAACCCGCACAATTGGACATTAAGCATTGATTATAGTGTTTACCTTGTTCTAGAATTGGATGGGACATTTTCTTCCCATGGTTTACAATACCAATTTGTGGGAATTTACAACAATATTTGTAAATTTTGTTGTTAATTTACTGCTGAAAATTTTGCTTGAGAGTATTCGCTAGTTAATCCCTAAATACTTGGAGGCACCAAATTTTGGTGTTGACAATACTTTGCAATTGAAAAATTCCTAATTGAGTTGCTATTATTAATAGTTTATAGTTTTGAAAAAATGCTTTTGAGTCTAGTTGTAGCATCAAAAATCCAATTTTGAAAATGTGATTATGATTTTTCTGTTCAAGATTTTGTGCAAGGACGTCCTTTGCAATCTTGAGAATTGAGAACTCTTGAAAATAACCCTCAAATACACTATATCTCAAAGAAAAATTCACATTAAGAATTCATTTAAAAAAATTGTAGAAGAGATTTTGAGAAGCCATAAATTGATCAAGGATTATGCATGTTGCATCCTTTAAACTCATATTTTTTTGGTGATCCAAATTTTTAGATTTGACGTGCAAAAAGAGGATTGAAAGACTTTAAGTCACTTTCAAAGTTTTATCACCCTCATAATCAAACATTATAATCTTTCAATCCATAAGTGATATTTTGTGCTTTCTTTTCCCAATGTGATCTCTAACATCTCTAGTTTGAATTTTTACAATTACAATTTTTTTTAAATAATACAACTTATCAAAATGTTGGCTTTTTGTTCAATTTCAAGCAAATTCCTAGAAGCAACGGTGCTAATATGTGAGCTTGAAAATGTGAGAATGTGAGCTTTGAGCATATATATATATATATATATATATAAGTAGATATACTACCACCATTGAAGTTGTTTACAATGTAAACACCTTTAATATAGGTACCTACATTATAATTATGCTATGATCATAGAAGGGTTTTATAATATAGACACCTATAACATAGGTGTATATTCTTCTAGGCTCTTGTGCTCACACTCTCAAGCTCACATAATGGCAACCCTCTATACACACTTATAAACTTGGAATAAGATCAAGAATTTCTATCAAAATTTTCAAATTAATTTGTTGTAATTAGTTAAAAATTTAGACTTTTTTTCAAACAAATTTTAGATATGTTGAGGTAGAAGTAACACACTTGCATAAAATGAGTTTTGAAAGTTTTCAAAATATTTTATATATTTAAATTTTTTTAAAATTAATTAGGAAAGTAAACTTCTGATATGAGTGTACAATTTTAAGATTCTTTATAAGTGGAAAGAAAATTCTTTTTTGAATTTTGTGGTGGAAATTTCATGAAAATTTTAAATTTTATTGAATAAAATAATACTAATAAAAATGACTCTAATTATTTAAAATTTAAATAATTTATCGCAAAAATACCCAAAAAAATATGAAAAATATTATATAAATATTTTTATATTTTTCAAATTTTAGTCAATAAAATGTTTCACTCAATAATATTTTAACCCTAATGACCAAGGAGACTACTTTGGGCTTTTTGAAAACTTGGGCAAGTCCTATTAACTTCATAATTTGAAATTTTTGTATGAAATTTTTAGGATAGATGCTTTTCATCATAATCTATGTGTGAAGCTTTATTTAATTTCATTCTAATGAGTATTGTAAAAGTTGTAATTCAAAAAAAAATTCAATGCCAACTGAGCAATAGAAAATATCAATTATTTTTTGTAGATTGCACATATTGATATCTATTTAAAAACATTGGAATCATTCAATTTCAAATAATGAAGTAAAATTTGTAAGTATTTTTATTTTGCAAGTAGGAAAAGTAGGAAAATCAGGTAAATTTGGTCTATTGCTTTCAATTTTGAAAAATTTCAATTAAAACTAAAACTAAAGGATATTACTTGTTTACTAGAACATTCTCACCATTGGGATTGAAAAATGGTTAAAATTTTTTACATATGTTTTCAACCTATTTTTCAACCTATTTATTAAATGCACATGTTATAGGACATACACTATAAGAGAAAGGGATGAGTTAAGTGAGTTCTTAAGTGTAGTCCTAAACACAAGATTATAAATAAAGACCTTTAAGGAGATTTTTAGCAAAATTTTATTAGAAACACATTTTACAAAATTTATTTTTGAAAATCCCCTTAAAGGTCATTATCTATAATTTTAAATTCAAAACTTTACTTTAAAACTCATTTAAAACATCCCTTTTTCTTGTAGTCAACATACAAGGTTTTTTTTTCTAAAGATGTTGAAAGACAAAACCTTGCATTTTGGATGGACTACAAAAGTCTACATTTTGAAGTTTAGGCACATCAAACTTGCAATTGGTGGGGATATTTACTCTAAAATTTTGGATTAATATACTTGAATAGACTAACCAAAAGAACCTACAATTAGATTATTTGTAAAAAACAAATAATGATAAAGATTTTGACCTTGCTTTGGAAACAAGTATTTTGAAGCAATTGGGGCCTTTAAACATATTGGTCCTTTAGAAGTTAAAATTCATGAAATTCTTATTACAAAACTGCCTAAGAAAATTTTCATTGCACTTTCTAAAGAATCTTCAAAGATTTTACTTATATAAAAAAAATTTCATAAAAAAATTTGATTAAATTTTTTGAATGTTTTAAAGATTTAGAAATTTTATTTTATGTAAGATTGCTAGTTCATTAGGAAGAAATTGACACCTATTAAAAGACTTAGAGTTTTTTTTACTAATTTTAGTACTAATTGAGGTGAATACAACGGTGTCTATATCATCATCAAAATCACCATGTAGGAATACTAGAAGTTGGTAGTGGACACTTGGCATATGATTACTTGTGGGAGGCATGTGATTTATTTGATCATAGAGATGGATTGCTAACTATGGCTATTTTTGAGCCTATTATACAATTCTTGGCCCAATTAGTGAGTTGAGAAGGCTCTTTTCTATCCAAATTTTTGCATGACTAAGCATCTTCTTTTTGGATTCAATTTCATCCTAATGTACTTCTACTAGTGTGTCAAAGTACCACATTACAACATGTCCAAATTTGTTGAAAATCTCTAATTCCTTAATTATTGTAGAACCATCCATTCCAATCGAAGGATTCATACCCATTAGAGGAGATTTACCTAGTTTGAAAGGCTATGAGTTCCCTGGGGTTCTCAGCCCGTCAAAACTCATGGCAGTTGTTGTCTAACATGGCACAGTGATTGCTACATCATTTAAACAAAATTCAACTTTTTTTCATATTAAAAATTAAAATTCTTTTTTGACAGCTTAGCGTTCTTTAATTGTGAGGAGAATTATAGGGAACACAGGTCTAAAACGGCCCTTTTGCCTCTCCCCCCAAAAAACAAAAAACAAAAAAACTCTTCTAATGCTACCCTATAGGGAACAATTGTTTCCAACCAAAACTAAATAAATTTTCAAATAAAATTTAGAATGTGTTTTTCTTTCTTTTCAAATTGGAACTAATAAAATCATCATATTTGTCCCAAACTAGTGAGCAGGAAAGTAGTTCTTGAATGATTGGAATGTGAAGACTTTACATATCAATTATGGATTTGGACAAGTAGTCAACTTTCAAAATTCATAGTAATTTCAGTTCAAAGCATAAAATTACCAAAGCATTTACAATTTCCATGATTTCTACCTTCCAATATGGTAGAAAATTGACATTGCCTTATACTACTCCAAAACATATATAAAATCACTTAAGTGGTCAACTATGGGTGGTTCTACCATAGCTATACCAATTTTTTGTAATTATAAATGTTCGAACTATTTTGAGAGCCATTATACAATACTGCATTGCACATCTGAATTAGTAGGCTAAATTTAAAAAAATAAATAAGCCAATGATTGATGAGCATTTGTAATAATATACTTTATCCTCTCAACATATCCTTGCCGTTCTATTTGCATATCTACTAAGTTAAATAAAAGAAAGAATACCTATTTCAGTTAAGCTTGGTTCTCACTTGGCCTTTTAGAGGACCGCTCTTGAAACAAAAGAGTGAGTACTATAGCCAAATATAGCCAAATAAAGAGGAAAAAATCAGATTTAAATTTTCACAGTTTATTTGAAGTCGGGGTGTTCTCTCTTCAATTTTTTTAAAATTTAAAATACACCAGTAAAAGTGCCAGCTAGGCAATTGACGTGGTGTACAAAACAGGCGTTTATATTGCCAAGGTAGTCTTTAGCAAAATTGACTTTCACTCACGTCTTGTCTTGTCTTGTGCTCCACTTCACTTTAGGAGAGGCTTTACCTGCACTTCACTTTCTTTAAAACAAATTGTGCTTCCAATGTTTTCAAGGGTACGAGGCTCACTTTGTTTCTGTTTTCCCTACCCTTCGCTTTTTTTGTTCTTTGGGTTCTGGCTATGTCTTTGTTGTGTAGTAGAATGTGAAGATTCGGGAATTGAAGAGCACATTCATTTGTTTTGGGGGCGCTTTACAATCAGACTTGCACATGTCCAAATTGTAGTTTTGGAGGATTGCTATGGTGTCTCCTATTAAAGTTTTACATTTTTGCTTCAAGGATTTCCCAGCCTCATTTTGTAAGGTTAGGGCTTTGTTTGAAGTTGTTCTGCACTTCTTTTGTTGCTTTAGTTCAATTTCATTCCATCCCTACTAATTTTCAAATTGCATTGAAGTTTGATTTGAAAGATGGTGACGATGTGGTCTTCCTCAAATCCAATTAGGGTTTGCCTTCGTATTCAATGGGAACATCCACTTCTTCTATTTCTTACGGATTCAGGAAATAAATTTTTCTCGTTTGGTTTTCCTTAAGTGCCATTTATGCACGGCTCCGACTTTGAACCACTAATGCCACTATGGAGAATGCTTTTGATGCGCAATCCTCTCTGATGGTGGGTGTGTGGGTGCTTCTTCAAATCCTCATTGCACCAATGACACATTCTTTATCTACTCCCACTATTGAACAAGAAAATTCAATAGACGCCTTCACTAAAATTGTCCAAGCTTTATGACAACCTATGGAAGATCCACTAGCAACTATAAGCTCGTATTTGTTGAATCTCCACTTCCCTATTTCCCTTTACTTGCTTCTTGACGACCTCGGATTTTGGATTAATCCCCGATCTACTACTTGGTTCTTTCAAATCCTCATGGCTGAATATGATGACAGGAGGTGGTTGGAAATGTTTCCTATGACCAAAGGCTCAGTTTTTGCTTTAGCTGACTTTTTAGCTCTATAGGTGTGCAGGAAAGACACCAAGTATTGTGTGGCAATTCTAGTGGTCATTTGCGTAGCCTGCACCCTCTTTAAACTAACCTATGGAGCCTCTCTTTTCATTTATTCAGAAATGTATGCAATCGGCAAGAGCATTGTTTACTCTATTCTGAGAAATGTTGTGCATGCAGTAAATGACACATTAAGGCACAACATTACATTGCCTATTGGTGATCACTTGAGAGTTACACAAGAGAAATTTGTTGACCTCTGTGGTCTTCCTATTATGGTTGGAGCCATTGATGACATACATGTGTCAATTTCAAAACCTCGCCATGTTCCAGCCGATTACTTCTATTTTAAATTTGGAGGCTACACCTTGAACTACCAAGCAGTTGTTGATAGTGACAAGAGATTTCTAGATTTGTATCTTAGAATGCCTAGGTCGACTAATGATTCACGGGTGCTCAGGTGGTCTTCACTGTACGACTTAGCTATGCACTACCATTTGTTTGATGATCAACAAGGTGTCCACAATTTCAGTCCTATCTAATTGGTGACCTAGGCTATTTGCTTCTTCCTTGGTTGATGGTTCCTCATCAGAGTTACATTAGACTCTTTGTGGTAGAAGCTCTCTTCAATAAGAAGCTCTACAAGGCTCAATGTGTTGTTGAAAATGCCTTCAAAATCTTGAAGCAGACCTTCAGAGAGTTGTTAACAAAATCACGTTCTTACCAGATGTGATCATTTGTTGTGCTATCTTGCACAACATGCTATTAGAACAGTCATACAAGGAGGTTGAAAACTTCTTCCAAATACTATAAGATGAGGGATTGCACGGAGAAGTGGTAGATGAAGTTCCAAGTGTATTTGATGCTCTAGACGGTGGAGATGTAATGCAAGACAACATGGCCACTATTGTCACCACCGAGAAGAGGCAGCAACTCAACTTGCACCTCACTCAATAGAGGCAATTGCTACTCTAGGTTTATAGTTAAGTTCATCTTCAACTATGCACGTTGTTTGAAGTCATTTTGTCTAGTTTTTTGAACTATAGCTTGCATTCTTTTTTTCCAATAGTGCATATAAAAAAAGCTTCAAAAGTGAACGTATCATTAGATAAAGAAGTATTGCATAGAATTTGTTAATAATTTTTCAATAGAATTTCTAAAGCATACATCATGGACAATAAGCAATTCTTTTAGATTCTTAAACAAAGACAAGAACTACAACTTCCTTCTAACATGTTCATGCGGCTCTGTAATAGGGACACTCTTGAAGTTGCTACAACAAGGTAGTGAATGTTTATGATGCACTACAGAGTCATAGTTGTGTCGTTTTGTTTCTCCCCTTCATGAGTTCATGCAATTGACTGTAGGATGGCTACTCGCTCTTCTTTTGCTAGGTTCTCCTCCGTAGATGTAGATGCATTGATGAACACTTCTACTTGTCCTCTGTCGTTGGTATGTCCGTAGATAGGCGTTGATTTGGATTGCAATCGTTCATTTGCAGTCAATTAGTCTATAGTTGGTGAGCTCTACATGCTAGAGCTCTTGTTTCTTGTCAAGCTCATGCCTATCATAGTTGATAGTTGGGAAAGGCAATTCACAATGTTACCTTGTTTTATAATCGACAAACGTGCATTTTTTGTTGGCTTGCACTACGTTCTCATACAAACGTCTGTCTTTCTCATGTTGGTAAGCCATATGCTCAAAGAACAGTTGGAATTGAACTTCAATTTTGGAATGCTTTAAGGCTCGATTAGACTCTACAATGTCTTACATCTACTTTGTCATAAGTGCTCCACTAGATTTAGTCGCCTCCGCAATTATAGTATGGCCTAAAACAATTTTTCTCTTCACTGATGTATTCCCCGGACATCTTCCCAAAGAGTAGGATGTCGTATCTGATGAACTAATAATTTGTGAAGTGATGCCCGTAGGGACTCTAGGTCGAGCTTAGGATAGTAGAGTCCCTATTGACGGTGATGGTCGGATGACAAGGCCTGGCATGGACGACGACGTCAACGAGGAGCGTAGAGGGGTGGTTTGCTCCGTACTCTCACTTGTTGTTCCATGGGCTACTTTAGCTATTGCCATGTCCATGGGATTGTCAATCTCTTGGTCATTGGTGTCATCATCTTGCATTTGTTGTTGCACCTCTTGTGGCCTGTAGTTGTCATCATTTGGTGCAAGCAGGTCGTTGACATATGGTGGCTGAATTTGGGGACAATTGCCATACCAATCATCTATGGCATTAAAAATGTCCTAGGGAAAATGCTTCAACAAACCTTCCTCCTTCTGTTCTATTGCAAATGACTTCCAGTAGTTGAGAACATTTCTTCTAGTGCAATCAAGGTAGACTAAAATCCTCTTGTAGTCGGGGAGGATTTGGTTCCACTTGGTCTTGCAAGCTGGTCTATCTCGTAAGCAAGGTGACAACCCTGCACGCATAACCTCATGTGAAATGCGTAACCACTTCGTATTGTCAAGAGTCATTAGGTCGCATCCATCTACTACATCGATCTCTTCCAGAAACATCTCTCATTTAGCAGCTATTAGTGCAAAGATTTCATTTTGCAACCAATTTGGACCACGATCTTTTCTTGCTCTTTTGTTGTTGTTAGGTACTGTAGATAGGTCCAAGGGTGTAGGTCAGGGGCTATTGGAAATGCCGTGTCCGTTTGGCATGGGCCAAAGATGCTAAAAATTTGGAAACAATATGGCAACTGCACACATACAACATAGTCGAAGTTAGTGGGGGTCTTCTAAAAAAAGAGACAAAAGTGCACAAAGCAGGTTGGTAGATGTTGTTTCTGAAGAAGAGAATGGATAGCATAATCGAGCATGTGTTTTGAGTCACTCACGGCAGTATGTGAATGTTAGCATTGGGTGAGGTCCTGAACTCAAACTCTATAATAACAAGTCTTATGAACTTTTTTTCATTCAAGCATCAAAGTGTGTTTGTTTTGTGTGCAAGTCAAGTGTCTAAAAAAATCGGATGAGCTACAACAAAACTAATCAACATTTGGGAGGTTGATGGAAGAAGAGTGGGACAAATTAGCATACAAAAATTGAATTTCAGTAGGTATGCAATGAATCAAACCTAATTTCCTATCTTCCATCTACAAGTGCCTTTGATTTAGAGACTTCACAAAGCATACTAGGAATTACAAGAAACCTTTGTGTGTAACGACATGATGCAGTGCAATACTAGACAATGCTTGTGGCATTCTTTAATTTCAAGAGGGATTATTCACTATTCAGTGGCATGGCAACATGTCGGTGTGGCATTGTAGGAGGATGGACAGGGGAGTTGTACAGGTTGGCGTCTAGATGATTCTCCATGTCTTTACTAATCTATGCAAAACCCTAGTCACAATGCAAAACCAAAACAAGATATTAGTTGTAGGACATTAGAGAGAAGTGCATGACCACATATAGGCATGTCATTTTCTTCAAGGCAAAGGCCTTTATTGTAATGCATTCTACGCATGCTCTATAAACAAAGAAAACATTCATACAATGCACACATGAAAGAGAATTGAGTGGGACTTGAACCTTATCTAAATCATTTCCAATTGATTGTATTGTGTGCCAATGCTTCAATTTATTTAGCACGAACTTTAGAAGCAGAGTTCTTGGTTGCCACTTGATCGCCATCGTAGCAACTACAAGCCACACCCGTAATTTCAAGCGCACTTAGTAGAGAATTATTACGTAATGGAGGTCAAGAACGGAGATTAGAAAAGACCGCACTTACAACCCCAAATATTTCTCAAATCTAGAATTCGGTGAAGAATTACTACTATGAAAAAGTTGGTGACAATGCCAAAATTTTTGCCTAGCAATCTACTACTTTACATCTAATACCATTGTTTTGAATGTGCCAACTAGGATGCCATATAGGTTTGGGCTTAAAACTAAGGTATGGTGCAAATAGGCGCAACAAAACGGCCAAGAACCACCGCTCTTTGTAAAGTCATAAAGCCAAGTGTAAACTAAGCTTTAGAATCCTCAAGTTAGAGCAAAATTTCCAAATAAGTCTAAGATTAGATTTCTATGCTTCCTAGTCATCTAGTGAGGTATTAGATTCTATACTCATGATTGATGTGCAGTTTTGTTTTTAATAATATACACAACTTTTTGTCTACAAGCTACAACAAAAAAAACACTCATGTCAATGGAAATTGTCTATGTGTTTCAAGAAAAAGAAAAGAAAAATATCACTCATGTTGACTATATTCAGTGAAGAAAATTTTCAATTTTTTCAATGAAAATAGCCAAAATTATTCTTGTTTTTTAAAGATCAATAGTCAAATTTTATTTAGGTGTCACCTAATTTGAAGTAGATATCACCAAGTCCTAGTGTGCCACTATCCCATGTGCCGTTGCTACAATATAAAAAAATTAAAATTAAAATTTAATTTTTTAATTTTTTAATTCATAAAAACTTTGAAATTCAATTACTTTCACACTAGTAGGTCTCAATGCCATGAAACAAAGCCTATGCATCCCTCCTTGCTCAGAGCTTTTTGACAATATCGAGAATGCAATCAAGAGACACACGATTCTAGAAGGAGATCTCATTGTAACAAAAAACACAAGACACTTAATCCTACCAGTGAAGTGGGTCCAATAGGGTAATTTAAAGATTCATCTAGGGTAAAAATAAAATAAAAAGTTCTCTATTTTGAGCTATGTTTAGGACATGTTCTAGACTTCTCCTAGAAAATTAGAAGTCCTTGATTGCAAATAAGAATTTAAAATTTGCAAAAAAAATTTGTGTGAAAAATAAAAAATTCCTACATTTCCCCTAAGTAAATCTAATTTAATGGGTCCATTTTGTGGGCAAGATTTGACATCTTGCCAAACAAACAACCTAACTTAAAGTATAGATCATCCAAGTATCAAATGAGTATTAAAGAAACAATTGGCTACTTCTTTACAATGATAAAAGAATTCACTCCTAGTCATGTAATGCATAAAATAATTTTATTGTGAAACATGACATTCTTGAAATGCTTGTCAATGGCCCCTATGGTTGCAACATCTTCTAGACTTGACTATTGATAAACTATGTGAGGTACAAGGTCTATTAAAGAATTGGAAATGAATTTGGTGGGAGGTTAGACTTCTTGAAATATTTTTCACCAAATTTTCTTTGAAAGACAAGTGCAATTGGTATCAAATCCAAGTTGTTTTATATTTGGAGCTTGTGGAATCAATTATAAGTTTTTGAAGTTTAAACACAGTGGACACAAAAAGCTTTGACCTCTTGAAATGTGCACTATTTGTATATTGTAAAAGCAATAAGAGAACAAAATGTACAAATAGTGTACATTTAGAAGGTGGACACTTTTAGAGCCCAAGCACTTTATGGACATGTCATTTGAATCAAGGGTAATTCAAAAAATCATTAAACAGAAGCCTTATTATTTAGGAAAAGCTCCATGCATACAAGTGACAACCACTACAAGAGAAAGGGGTGTTTTAAGTATAGTCTTAGTAATATAGTCTTTTAAGTAATGATCCTTAAGGCGTCTTTTTAGTAAAATTTTACTATAAAGACGCCTTAAAGGTCATTACTTAAAAGACTATATTACTAGGACTATACTTAAAACACCCCTTTCTCTTGACGTTAACGTATTGACCAAATCATCATAGATAGATTCATCTCATCATCACTTCAAGCTTTCTTATTGCTATATTTTTAAATTAAAGACTTTCTCCCCATCATGCTAATGTAATACAAAAATATATTTGTGTTATAGTGCTACTATGGAATAGGTGCCTAGTTCCTATTGAGGAATGTTTTAAAATGAAATTGGACAAATGCCTTTTTTTATTTTTGGATATTCTGATTTTTTATGATACACAAATAATTTTGAGAAGGTATATTTTTTTACAATTTGGGCATTCATTTCAATAAATAAATTTTTCAAAACCTTTTAATGGTAGTTTGATCACTATAAACCATTTTTTTACCTCTTCCTACTATTTAGTACTATGCTACACATAATGTTACTTACCCTATTACTTGATTCACTCTAATTCTCATTTATTTGACAAATATTGTTTAGGTTGATTTTCAAGGTTGGTAACATTAGTGGTATTATTGACATTTAGTGCACTACATGGTAATATGAACACTAATAAAAATTACAATAATTGACAAAGGGGAGTGCTAGCATGTGAGCATACAATCTATGAGCCCATGAGTCTAGGAGTTTATATTATAGGCACCTTCTATAGTTATAGTTGTCTATATTATAGGTATCTATATTACAAATACTTTCTATAGTTATAGTGTACCTATATTATGGGTTTGTATGTTATAAACTCCTTCAATGATTGTAGGTATCTATTTACGTCTAAGTCCAAGGCTCATAAGCTTACATATGTATGCTCACATCCTAGCGTCATTGGTTGACAAATAGTATTTTTGTTAACATTTAGTGTTGATAACACTAGTAGTAATGTTGACATTTAGTGTTGATAATAATAGTACTATTGTTGTCATTTAGTGTTTATTTGATAACACTAGTAGTGTTGTTGATATTTTGTGTTGTAATTTGTAATTAGTGTTACGAACACAAAATATCATTATTATTCTAATAAATATTCATTTTTGGAGGTTATGAAGTCAAAAAAATTCAAAGAATCATTGAAAATAAAAACTCTTCTATATTAATAGCTACATCTGCAAATAATGTCTATGTATCTAAAAGATTTTTTTAAATATATCATTTTGATTTCTTCAAAGAAGGCAAGAATTATATTAAAAAAAAGACCAAATCATCCATTTGTAGTTTTAAGGAATTCATGTAATTATACTTAAAGTGGACTAGGTATCCTTTTGGTATTTGTTTGTAACTACCATAGTAGTTTCTATAAAATTGTTGGGTGTCTTATACAATACCTATACAACCTTGGTAATATGGTAAGCTCAATTAATACACATATAATTGATTGTTTTATGGATTATATGACATCAATCACCTACAATATTGGTATAACACTTTATGGATAATTCATTTACTTAACCACTAAAGGTGCATGATTACATTTCATCCCAAAACACTCCCAAATTTCTATTTCTAGTGCAAAAAATTACAACAAATAAAAACTATCTTTTGCATATTCAACTATAGGATCTTACATTGCATTTATATGAAAAAGTGTAGAAAAAAGTTCAAACACTTTCTCCATGTAAAATGCAAGATATCAATGTTCAAAGTAAAAAGAGATGCATGGTTGCTATTTTGTAAGTGTGTGAGCTTGCGAGCACGTGAATATATAATTATTGAGATTCAATCTACATTTTTAATTATTTTGATAAATTTAAGTACCTATTACCGTGAACCTATTATTGTGGACCTATTAGCATCAATGGTCCCTAGAAGAAACTTGATGTGCTACTTATTGAATTTTGCTAGATTTTTAGAAGAAGAAAAATTGATAATCAACTAGAGTTTGTTTGAAATTGATTGAAGTTGTTCCATTGAGATTTTAATTTTTATAATAATTACTCCCCTCTTGTTGTTGGGTTCCTCTTGGTGCCAAAGAGAGTCCAATGACACAAGGAAAGTGATCATAATCTCAACGGAATAACCTTAATTGATTTCAAACAAATCCTAATTAATAACTCATTTTTTTTCCTTAAATTCTAACAAAGTTCAATAAGTAGTACATGAAGATGGCAAGTGCTTGATCCTCCTCTTGGTGCCAAGAGGTCCCCAACAACAAGAGGGAGTGATAAACAAATGACCATCTAATCAAAGATGGAAGAGTTAGAATAACCATACCAATTACTGCACAAAGCAAATTTGAATGCTTCTCTGCAACACAATATGAGCATGTCAACTCTCAAATTTTACACATTTGTTGTATGTTGTGTCAAGATTAATTTACAAAAAAAATACCTAAAAAAGTTTCTTCTTGCAAATTTGTTTGCATATTCTAGAGTACTAGGCTTGAAATTTTAATAAAAAAAAATGTGCAACCCTTTGCCGCACACTGTCCAGTGACTGTGTGATGGTTGCATTTCTTGTTCCCTTGGTGTTCTATTTAAGTTTGGTATTTGTGCGGCGATTGACAACTTTAGTGTCCGGTTTTTGGAAACACCCGGTTAATAGAAGGTGTACTCTAGATCCCTAGGATGTCTCACAAGAGGATAATGATCAACTAATCAACAATTTGGTGTAAGGAAGGAACACCCATAACCATTAGTATACCCATACTTTAAGAGTAGAGTTACCTTAAAGTGTTTCCAAGAGTACCTTGAAACCATGTTCAAAATACCTTCAAATCATCTCCATGTTTAATTGTGGTTAATGAGCTTTGATTTTTTCAAATTTTGGTACTAAAATCGAGGTAGATTTAGTGGGTGCGGTTATAGGTGCCCTATAGAGTTCCACTTTGAAAATTTGTAGAAATTAGATGTTTTATCCAAAAATTCTATTTTTTTTAATTCATGAATTTCAATTGTTAATATTGAAAAAATATATTTTTTTAGAAAAAATTGCCCCTAACTATGTTGAATTGCTTAAATTGACGGTTATGGGTGTTTCTACCTTAATTAAGGTCATTCATTACAAAAATAATCCGTATTAGCTAAATATTATTTTCCTAACTCTTAATAAGTTTGATCACCAATGCATCAAGACAAAAGTATACATACCTCCATCAACCTAGAGAAGACCTATGTTAATACAAGATAATGATCAACAAAAATGAAATTTAGTCTAGCTCAGCTCTTTCTACATACAATGAATTCCTATTAACAAATTTTCTTTTCTAAAATTTAAAAAGGTTCACCAACTTGCAAATGAAGAAGGAAATGTTGGTACCCTCCAATTGACCCTATGAAGATCTATGATGCTAAAAGACAATGATCAATCAAAATAAAATTCATTGTGACAAAGATCATTAAGTAGACATAAAAATAATTCTTATAAACATTTTTTTTCTAAGATCCAAACAAGTCTAATAATAATCCTTCAAGAGAATTTTTTTGGTATCCTCTCATCAACCCTAAGAAGATCCATGTTACTATAAGAAAGTGATCAACCAATATTCTACACAAACTTATTTCTATCTCCATTCAACTTTCACATCAATTGAATTCATTATTTTCATAATGTATACTTCTAATATTTTAGACAATTTACATTGAAAATTTTAATTTTCATTCAAATTTTATATAACCACAATAATAGGTTCACAATAATAGGTCTATAGGAATAAGTACAATAATTTACTAAAAATAGTAAATTCTACCAAAATTTTTAGATGGGATTTATTTAAAAAAATATTATTACATTTTCTAGTGTTTCTTCAAATTTTAAAGCTCAATGCTCACATAATTCTTATTCACCACTCACGGGTTATGCTCATATACTCACAAAATAGTACCACTGGAAAGAGAAGTATCAATTTTCTACCTTGCTTTTATTACTCGGTTTTAGATTTTGAATCCCCTTAATTTAATATTTTAGCACTATAAGTTGTGAGGTTTCAATGTTCATTGTGGAGAATTAAATTGAAAATCTATCCAAAAATTCAATAAAAAAAACAATAATTTTCATTCTTGAAAATTTTATTGAATAAAAGTAAGTACAAAATAGAAGGGCAAATCAAATTTTTAATAATTTGAAATGGAATTGAAATATGTCAATCCCTAATAATGAGATTTTTTTAATAAACAATCTATTTTCTATGGAAAAAATTACATTTAGAAATGAATCATATTCATTACTTTTTCAAGAAGGTGTTTTGATTTCTTATTAAACAAGACTCCTCATAACTCTAATTCAAATGGAAGGAAGAAAAGTCTTTTTTAATGTAATTTTAAATATACTCCACGAGGAAAAAATCTAAAAGATTAATTTTGATTTTTTTTCCTATCTTTTTTGCCTCCAAAAGTTAAGCATTATGAGTTTAGAAGGGTATACATTTTTCTCCTAGTCACTAGATGAAGTAAAAAATATATTGCCCCAACCTTTGTATATTCTTTTAATTACATCTTTTCCTTTCGTAAAATTACATCAAAATTTGGCATCATAGGAACTTACATGAAATTTTGAAAAAAACACTCTTGAAACACTTTGAAAGTTCATGAGTGTAGATACATCACAAGTTTTGTTTGATGCCATGAGTGTGCAAATATGATATATTCCTATATCTAAGGCTTACTTTCTCAAAGTTAATTTGAAATATAGGTCAAATTTTAGTTTTGATGATATTTCATAAATAATTTCCATTATGCAACTTAACCCCTAAATGCCCAAGGCCTGTTTTGAGCCTCTAGAAATTTGCTCTAAATTGAACAAAAAGCTAACATTTTGATAAGTTGTATCAATTTTTTTGGATTATAACCGTACAAATTCAAACTAGACATGTTAGAGATCACATAAGAAAAAAAGACACAACAATATCACTTATAAGTTGGAAGATTATAATGTGTAACCATGAGGGTGTTTAAACTATGAAAAATTTATAATTCACATTTCACAAGTCAAATCTAAAAAGTTGGTGATCAAAAAAATATGAGGTTTGAAGGCCTAACATGAATAATCCCAATCAATTTATGGCTTCTCAAAATCTACTCTACGATTTTTTAAATGAGTTTTGAATGTGATTTTTTCTTCAAGTCCTAGTGTATTTGAGGCTCATTTACGAGAGCTCTCAACACTATAGAAAGTCAAGATTGCAATGGATACCCTTGTACAAAATCTTGAATAAAAAAATCACTATCATTTATTTTCAAGATCGGATTTTTGATGCTAAAATTGAGCTTCAAGAAGAATCTTTCAAAAATATAAATAATTTAAAATAGCAATTTGGTTAGGTTTTATTTAACTTCAAAATATTGTCGACACCATATTTTGATGCCTTAGGCATTTAGGGGTTAATTCAATTAGTGCGGGAGGTTGAATATACCAAGGCCCCCTTTGCATAGATCTGATCATCTTTGATGAATACGATCTAATAAGTGTAAGCCCTTGGATGAAAATGAATAAACTGAATGAAATATAGATAACAATAGAATATAAAAACATAATAGTTGAGATGATGTGAAACTAATGGAGATTGCACTATATTAAAATATTGTATGAAACATGATATTATTATACCTTGCAAGTTTTGTATAATTTCAAAGTTGGTTAGAGTTAGAATAGTATTAATATGGATGACACTAATCGCATAAGCTAGTGTAGTAGTCATAACAATTTGAAAATATTAGAGGATTTTGGGGGATTAGAAGGGCAGTGAGTTCCATGAGGTTTTCAGACTCTGGGAACTCATTGCACCAGCTACTTGACATGGCATAGCAATTGCCACGACATTCATTTTTTTTTCAATTTTTTTATTTCAATTTATTTCAAATTTTTTTTATTACAACGGCGGTTGTCTAGCTATTGGGGGAACATTGATGGGAACGGCCC
Organism: Pseudoscleropodium purum; assembly: GCA_963969395.1. Lineage (NCBI taxonomy): Eukaryota > Viridiplantae > Streptophyta > Bryopsida > Hypnales > Brachytheciaceae > Pseudoscleropodium > Pseudoscleropodium purum. The sequence goes on from OZ017803.1 coordinate 19,168,093, forward strand.
TGAATCAGCCCTCCCTACCCCTCGAAGGTCCTCTAATGTAACATGAACTAGTGTGCCTTATGCCATTGCTACAACCAAAATAAAAGTAAAAGTGATTTCTTAATTTTTAACTCATAAAAACTTTAAAATTCAATAACTTTTATACCATAGGTCCAAACACTTCAAAATCAAAACTATGCATTCCTCCTTCTTGAGGGCTTTTTGACTATACTAGGAACATGACTTGGGAAGATACGATTATGGAGATTTCAATATAACTAACATACAAATAACTTATAGTAGACCAACCCATTTCCACCATTTGTCTATTACCACCATCCTATTTTGGGTCCCATTACTACTACAAAATTCATGCAAATTCATTTACTTTTTGGATAAAATTAGTGCATTAATTTCAACTTGGGTAATGTGACAATCTTTGATTGGTGGATATTTAAGTGCTAATAGATAAACTCTAAGGCAGTTATAGGTTGATAATATGGCATTTATGACTCCACTATACGGACAATTTTGTAATTTTGGGGTAGTTCACTTCAAGAATTCATATATATTAGAATTTTAATAGGAAAAAATATGTTTCCACTTGGGTTTAATTTGTAAAACAAGTACACCTTTAGAAAATATGTGACCTTCTTGGAGTTGGCTCTAAGATATTCAGATTGCAAATCAAGGTGGTAATAGACTTGTCTACTTTAACTACGGTGTAGATAGTTGAAGTAACAATCTCAAAATGATTATGCCACATTTAACTACTTTTGAACTTTTGAAAGTTCAAAATTAATAATAGTCATTATGAGAAAAAAATTATCATTAGGAAATAATGTAAAATATTAGGAAATTTATGCAAAGTATCACGGGGACTCTTGATCCTACGATCAGGAAACCTCACAATCTTTAGTTTAGAATAGTTCAAAAGTAGTTAAATTTCGCATGACTACAAGTGCTGGATGAAAAATCTCAACCAGCTCCTGATTGGAAGCAAATTGAAAGCTTTCCCTTGCATAACATTGGTTAATAATGTTATGTGTCGATTCAATAAAAAATAATAAAAAATAAATAAAAACAAAAAGCAAACAAAAATGCAAGTACAAATACAATATTAAATAAAATTAAAAGTCCATAAAGGATAATGACCACAGATTGCCAGTACACTGACACTATTCTCTCCCTGTTACTGTCGCTTCGAAACCCACACTGTCCACAAACTCTGACAGAATCCAGAACGCACATGCATCCATCCAGTACTTAACAGAACTTCACATGTCATCCACCACCGCTGCAATACATTCATCCATCGTCACTTCGACTGGGATGGGACTCACTACTCACTACTGAATCCCCTTGCACGGCTTCCCCTGCGGCTCTGCTCCCTCTCGCTCCCTCCAAATTCCTCAAATCCTTCGCACGATTCCACTTCTTCACCATCTCGCATTCTCTCACTTCCACTCCGAATTTTCCATTTGGCACCAATTCGTGGATACTCAAAAACCTTAGAAACGATTCAGAGCACTATTGACATTAGTCTCTGGTTTACAGCTGCGCTGTGATTGCAGTTTTTTCAAATTTCTTTGTAACGATTACAGGATTGATTTGCAACTACTGGAATGGAAGAGAGATTGGAGCTGTAGGCGATGAATGAGGGGTTCAATTTCAGTGTGGATGTGTTTTTGTAAGGATTTTGGTAGGGTTGAGCGTTTTTTGGGGGGCTATGGCGAATTTGACAATGCTGATGATGACGGTGGTGGCCGCCGTACATTCCCAATTGCCGTCGGGCGGGGAGAATACGGTGGAGATCGGGTCGCTAAGGTGGTGGATCTATGGCGGAATCTCCATATTTCTGGTGTGCTTTGCAGGCATTATGTCAGGGCTTACGCTTGGACTCATGTCGCTTGGACTCATGGACTTGGAGGTTTTGCAACGAAGCGGCACCGATGTTGAGAAAAAACAAGCCGGTACGCTATTCTATTCTATTCTAGTTTAGATTAGTTTAGTTTAGTTTAGTTTGGTTTGGTTTATTTTGGTATTATTCAGCTGGTTTAGAGAGTTCTAGAGCAGTTACAAATTGGCAATGGGATCAATTACAGCAGGTTGTGGTTACTGTTTAGTTTGGATTGGTTGTTGTGGAAAGAATCATGGTGTACTGTTCTTTTTTGGGTGCAAATAGCTGCTATTACGCCGGTGGTGACAAAGCAGCACCAACTGTTGGTCACATTGCTTCTCTGCAACGCGGCGGCAATGGAGGTACACAATGTTCATGACTGCTTTTTTTGTAGAGTTTCGTTTTTATTTTGTTTACTGTTTGTTTACGTTGCTGTGACACTTTGCTGGAATTCCTGAACACTTTCCTGCTTAAAATGGAGATAAAAAAAGGTAATGCAATTTTATAAGTCTTCCAGAATCTCCTACTGCTTAATCTGGATTTTGAAATTTAATGGAAATTTATGAGTCTCTTAGAATTTCCTACTGCTTAAGGTGGAGATCAATAATTAATGCAATCTGTTAACACTGTCAGAATGCCCTGCTATTGAAGTTGGAGATAAAAAAATGTAGCGAATTCTGTCATATTTGAACTCGAGTTGTATCCTGAACTTGTGGGTAATAGACCGCTTTTGCAATGTCTTGAATTCAGGAAGATTCTCATGCTATTTATACATTTATGTTGGGAAGGGGTAAAAGGTTGGATTAGAGTGGTTCGTGGTATCTGACTGTAACCTGGGAGTATTGATTTGGCAGGCGCTCCCAATATTTCTCGACAAGATGTTCAACGAGTGGGTGGCTGTGATCCTTTCAGTCACATTTGTGCTTGCGTTTGGTGAGGTAAATTTCGATTGGGACCATGAACAAGTCTTCATAATGAATTTTATAGTCTACAGAAAAATTTGAAGCACCAGTAGTTTAATTTCTGTATTTGATATGAATTCCTTCGTTTTCCGTGAAGGAATAGTTCTATACCTCACATGGACTCTGCATTGTGATGAAAGTTCAAATAATAAGCTGTCTATGTCATTCATGGAATTTTCTTAATCAACATCTGTAGCACGAACCATTATTGAAATGGAAGTTTTGACTTCATTCTTCTTTGTAATTGAACGGTGCTCATTTAGAAAGAAAAAAAATAGAAGTTTTGATTTGAAGCTTAAGTGTGGAATATTTGTTCGTTCAGGTTATTCCTCAAGCCATATGCTCTCGATACGGGCTCGCTGTGGGCGCAAACATGGTGTGGCTGGTGGATATATTGATGCTTCTTTGCTGGCCAATCGCATATCCTATTGGAGGGGTTAGTTTCTGAAATTTGTGAACAAGATTTAGTATTAGTAATGTTCAAAAGGATTCAGAATATGGAGAATGAAACAAGCTTTTGCTTTCAGAAGTACCAACTTTTTAACTAAGAATTTATTTAGGAAATGGTTGAGGCCTTCAAGGAGGCTTTGTGTTCCCATAAAAGATCCCTCCTAGATGTTATTCAGGTGATTCAAGTGAACTGTTGCCATATCCGCTGCCTAGAGGAACTCTATAATTTGAAACAACCATTGCCTAGAAGAACTTTATGATTTGAAAAAACCATTTTTTTCTCCAAACCTGCACACATTTTGATTGCCGTCCTGTGTACTTTGCAGCTGTTGGACTTCTTACTTGGACATGATGATTCAGCCTTATTTAGGCGTGCACAGCTGAAAGCTCTTGTTTCGATTCATGGAAAAGAGGTATACTTCTTCTACTCTTAGTTTTGCAGTCGAAGGCGTCCTATTTAACCTGGTTTCATTGATATTTCTGGAAAGAACGACATTACAACTTTTGTGAATTAATCAAAACTTCAAGCTTTCATTGCCAGGCTGGAGGATACCTAACTCTTGACGAGACGACGATCATTGCTGGAGCTTTAGACTTGACAGAGAAGGTAGTAATTTTCCACCTACTTCTTAGGTCTGTCGATTTTTGAGTATTTCACAAGTTACGAGCTAGTTTTGCAACTAAGGGAGAGGTTTCTATTTGCGTCACTTTAAGCAATTGAACGTGTGTATGAGGGTGAGATTCATGGAGTGGTGGAGGGATCACTTTTGGTACAGGAGCCAAACTCTCTTGAGATTCAAATTTTTATTTCTAAGCATGAATTTTATATACAATTTCAAAGTGGGAGGTTGTAGATCACTCTTGAAAAGATAACAGACAAACCCGTTTGCATTCAAAATTCAGTGGCCATAGACATTAGCCAAGTCATGCTTACTACTAATTTGTTAATTAAAGGCCAACTCAGTGTATGAAGAGATGAGTTGCTGTTGGTAACAAGAGTCAGTCAACAGGAGACGAGATCAGGTCCCTACTAGAGTCATGAATACAATAAACTAGTATACCGTACTTTACTAGCAGCTTCTGCACAAAATCATGATTATCTTAAGGATGTTGCCAAATGTCGTGTTGTGTTTGAATGTAATCTCTAAAAAACATGTGTGGCACTAAAAAATAAATATATATTAGGCAAGTGAGGTCCCTATGCTGTTAGTAACATGCGGCACTCTACCTTACAGCCTACCTGCATTTCATTTCATGAGAGGTTATTGGAAGAGGATGTGTTTTGAGCTTGCCTGGGCGTTTTTCGTTGCAGACTGCAGCAGAGGCTATGACTCCCATTGAGTCAACATTTTCGTTGGACATAAACTCCCAGTTAGATTGGTAAGGAGCTTATACCACACTTTGCAAAGCTATGAAAAGTTGCCTTCCACTTGTTTCTTATTATTCCTCCCAGGTTCTGACCAGGGATTCCTGTTCACAGGGATACTTTGCGTAGAATCATGGCACGAGGGCACAGCCGTGTACCTATTTACTCTGGCAGCCAACAGAACATCGTTGGTTTACTACTGGTGGGTTGCTGATACCCTCTCAAGCTAGTTTTCAAGTTGAATTCTGTCTATTAACCTTTGAGAGCGGCACTCTAGATAACCCTCTAAATAACCCTCTAAATAACACGGTGAAATTGAGTTTTTAGACGTGTCAGAGGAGATGAGTCTAGGATTTGTTTCGGTCTCAAAGTAGTCTATACTCTCCAAGCTTAAGACCTTTGACAAGTGCTTTGGTAAGGATAAGTTTGTGAAGCCATTATTGCCATGGCATGTGCAGGTGAAGAATCTGCTGACTGTCCGTGCTGAGGAGAAAACCCCTGTTAGTGCTGTTTCCATCCGAAGAATACCCAGGTAGGCTACTCCTTTGATGGATGTTAATCTCCACTGATTACAGTAGTATAGAGGACCTACCTGTGCAGACCCAGCATTCTATAGGGTATAGATCTGGAGGACGAAAGCCTACAGTATATTAGTCTGGGTCCTCTACTGTACAAACTAGGACCTACGAGTCTTCCACTGGGTGTATTTTGTTGAACAGTTCTGGAGATTACCGTACATCTAGTCAGGGTCGGCATTCCCCGTCAAATAATTAATTAAAGTTAGGAAATGTGATTCGGAAGATTCTTAAAAATAGACAGATCCGTTGTTTCTCCATACACGTTTTTTTTTAAGAAACAATTTCCCAAAAATTGTGACATCTATCTTTAGAAATCTTTTTTGTCGACTGTGATCACTGGTTGCGGTATCAAGTTGTGTTTCGTAAACTACTCAACTTAATTCAATTAGTGTGAGACATCTAATTTTTTTGTATTGCATTTCTCTATTAAATCCTTTTATTAGTCTGACTCCAAGAGAGAGAAAGTATTCTCTGTCCCAAAATAAGTGTCCGATCACAGTAAAGTGTGCGAGATTAAGGACACGGAAAAGATCGACTTGAACGTTCTGGGCTACTACCTACTTGCCTCTGTTGTGACACGAACATTGTTCAATCTCCTCGTGAGGCTATGCTAAGCTAAATAATTCACATTAGACACTTAGTTTGGGATTTTAAACCCGATTGGACACTGGTTTCGGGACGGAGGGAGTAGTATATTTGTTGCCTTGAAGTCATCAACATTTGGAAGTAAATTTGTTTAATGAGTCCAAGTGCATGAACTTGAGTCTTTAGCAAGGTTTTGGGACACTAATTTGGAGGGCACTATGCAGGGTTCCCGAGGACATGCCCCTGTACGATATCCTGAACGAGTTCCAGAAAGGAGGCAGCCACATGGCCGCCGTGGTGGCTGTGAAACAGAAGAAACGGAAGTTCTGTCGCCGGAGCAACCAGGAGGACAGGAAGGGTGTCAAGGAGTACCAAGTGGCGGAAGGTGACGTTGAGAAGGGCATTGAGGAGAAGCTGCCATGTAGTAATGGAAACATCCTGGGTTTGGATCCCAGTAGCGACACCGAGTACGAGCTCGGGAAAGGGGACGTGGGTTTGGGGATCCATGACGAGGTGGAGAGGATGAAGGTGGATATTGAGCACGGGGATGTGATTGGGATCATTACCATGGAGGATGTCATGGAAGAGCTTCTGCAGGTACCCTAACCCTTAAATCCTAAACCCTAAACCCTATATCAATGAAAGGGAAAATTCAGTTGCAGAGAGTGTTTTGTTCTTATCGGATGCTTCACGTAACCTTAAACCCTATATCAGTGAAAGGAAAAATTCAGTTGCAGAGAGTGCTTTGTTGTTAATAGATGCTTCATGTAACCTTAAACCCTAAACCAAGAAAAGGAGAAATATAGTTGCAGAGAGTGTTTTCCTGTTAGTTTTCTGGATGATTCATGGAACCTTGACCCTAAACTTTAAATCAAGAAAAGGAAATTTTTTGCTGCAGATTGATGTTTTCTACTACACTGCTATTAGTGAGAACGCAAATTTAGTCACTTGCAAAATTAGTGTCACTGCACTTTCTTTCATTTTTTGGAAATTAGTACGATGAAGTAGACTACAGCTTGCACCGATTTTGATGAAGTTACAATTTGTAGATTTCACTAATTAAAATAGTTTGGCTTTGGTAATTAGCGTCACATACACTAATAGGATAAATCAATGAAGTGAGACTGAGAAGTGCAGTGGGAGAATCTCCAGGGTAGTATGTTTTTTTCCATCTGACTCAACCCTCTTCGAGGATTTAGCTGATTGTGGCAATTTTCTGCTGCACTGGTGTTCACAGGAGGAGATTGTGGATGAGACAGACGAGTACATAGACGTGCATAAGAGGTGAGACTACCTTCCGGATTTTTTGTGTGAACTGGAGATTATCAGCGAATATGTGCTCCTCCTCCAAAATCTTGATTCTGGATGTGGTTATTAACAAATAGTGTTGTCCACATGAACAGTGTGGGGTTGAATAACTTAAGGTCAGTATACCTAATTTTGGGCGTCACTTAATTGTGTCATTATATACACCCCTTCTTTATTTCAGAACCTAAATCTAGGATGATCATACTTGCCTTATGAGATATATGCCACGTAAGAGAAGAATGACAACCTTTGATTTAGCTTCTAAAATGAAGCCGGGGTATATGCACTTTTATTAGACCCTAAGTGAATGGCTTGTACAACCTTGCGGCTGCTGATGTCTTGTCACAAACACTATCTGCTCCGTAATGTTTTTGATTTATGAGGATCTTCTAAGCTGGATTGGAGGTTTCATCTGCTAGGACCTTCAAAGCTGTAGGCTTGGAGAACCCTCAATTTTGTTGTATTGCCTTGATTCAGAGCGCCAAAACTGTTAAAATTGAACTGCTTAGAGCTCTAAATAACAGGACTGGTATAGATTTACATTTCAGGTTGCCCACCTTGAAAAGCGTCAGTCGTGAATTTCCGCCAATTTAACAAAATAGATATTGTAGGAAGAAAGCCTATAGTAGGTAGATTTCCTCTGCGTCCTCTGGACTCTAAACCACCATGTTTTTGATTCGCTCTCTTCTGGGTCTTCAGGATTCGAGTTGTGGCAGCAGCAGCAGCACAATTGGTTCGAAGTGCTTCAGTTGGTCGCCGTGCCTCGGTCCCTAACATTGTAAGTTTTTTCACTGCTGGTGTTTGAATCCTCCTCATCTATTTCCTTCTCTGAAGATTTTTCTGTACTTCTATCTAACATTTGTTTTTTTCTTTTGTATCAACAGCATATGGGGCTCTCCAAGCAAGGACATGAAGCAGTACAGAAAGGTAGAGTGGATGCCATTGCAACACAAGTGAACACAGATAGATATCCGAAGATGGAGAAGGGCCTTAGTCAACCATTGCTAGGCGCTCATCCAAGGCAAAGTCCGGATTCGCCAAGGTTCACGTAAGCTCTGTAAACATATATTTTTTGGGAAAGGAATCTTCTCTAGTGTGGAGATTGTGGAAAAATGGCTAGATTCTCTTCAATGCTCCTTTGTATTCAAGGCTGCGTTTAGTGTAAAATGACCCAAGGAATTTCAGCAGGTACCCAGTGGTTAGGGTTGGCATTTCCTTGGTGAATACTTAATTAAAGTTGGGTAAAGTGTTGAGGAGATGCTTAGAAGTAGAAATATTCTACAAGATTCATTTTTTATTTTTTATTTTTCCTTTTTTTGAAAAATGGAAAAGATTTTGGCATGTATTTTTAGAATTTTAGAATTTGCTTTTACTAATCCTGATAACTAGGTACAGTACCACCTTGAATTGATATACAAGAAATATCTTGTTTTTTTGGGGAGTGAGTAGTGTAATGAAAAAATTATCAAACAACATTGAGCGAAATATGTACAATATGTATTAGGTTTGTAGATATTAAAGACACAAAACTGAATGATATGAAAGATTTTAATTGTATAAGGTAGATGAGTTGATAGTGGCCAAAATGGTTGCCTAGTCTTCAAAGATGGTTTAAAAAAAAATTCAAATGTAGAAATATGTACAAAGATAATATGAACTCAAAGTAAATTTTATTGACTAAGTATGAATATCAATGTGACTCTTTGAAGATTGTTGACTAAGTATGAATATTGATGTGACTTTTTGAAGATTGATGTCCAAATAGTTGAGGGTTGTTATTAAGGGTTGCTATTGAGTGAGTCTAGGAGTGTGAGCCCGTGAGCCTAGAAGACTATACATTTATGTTTATATTACAGAAACTTTTCATGGTTATAGTCTAATTGTGTTATAGATACCTATATTATAGGTGTTTATATTGTAAGCACCCTCAATGGTTGTAGAGTATCTACTTACTCATATGTTCAGGGCTTACATGCTTACATTTTCATGCTCACATACTAGCATCATTGATAGAGATTGATCAATTTAGCATTGGAGAGCTTGTCTAATTGGCTATCACTCAAAAGTAATTACACTTTGTAGTGACATTATTTTTTAGCATACCTATAGTTATTATTATTAGAATTTTAGATTTTGGACACTATTTTTAACAAGTTAGTATGTATTCACTATGCAAGATTTTGACTTGTCGTAATTTTTTTTAATCAATTTTGGTAACTTCAAATAGAGTAATTTTTCTAATTCATAATTTAGGTTGGTGTTACAATAATATTCTTTTTGCTTCTATACACACTCGTTATTTGCACCATTTATCAATAAAAAGTTACATCTTCTAAATATAGTCAATGATAGAACTAATGTGAATCTTCCTATATTAAAATAAAATATAAAGTCAAAACATCTATGTCAAATATTTATCTAGTTTAGAATTATAGCAAGGTTCAATAGATCTTATTACAAATATTCTACAATTTTTTTTGCTATAATAGTAATAGTATTCATAGTAATATTATTATTTCTTGAATATCTTTTTTTTTTTCTAAATTTTTATTTTTTTATAAAAAGTCACTTGGCCTTATTTTGAAGTATAAGCATAACATTATTTAGACTACTATTATTTTTATTTCCATTGAATTTCATGGAATGAGGTCTATCCTTCCCTAAGATAAATGTGAAACTTCATTTTGAACTTTGAATGTTTTTACTTCAAAAATTCAAAGTCATTTTCTACCCCAAACCACTCAAAATTACCATTCCTTGTATAGACAATAAGAATTTTAAACAATTTTTTTTTCATATCCAACCATATGATCTTGCACTAGACTTTGAGATTTTTTGGAAGAGGTTGCAAAAACTTTGACAATATTGATCACTAGATATAAGTGTTTAAAGTGAAGAAAATGAGTTTTTTTGGTTCCTAGTTTGCTTAAAATACATGGTTTTGATTACTTTGAACTTAGATATTTTGTACTATAGATTCTGAATTTAATTTTTTTATGTTTGAGTTGAGAGTTTGGTTTAGAAAATTAAAAATAATACCTTATCATTTTCATTCTTTAAAAAATTATTAAGTCGTACATTAATCTAGCCATTTTTAGGAAACCTAGATTTATTTTGAGACAAAGGGAGTATTAACTTCCACATTAGGATAGTGGGGAGAAAAGGTGGCTAATTTTGTTATTAGTATCTTGACAATTTTTATGCTTTTTTCTAAAGGTATCATTAAATTAAAATTTTAAAAAAATGTAAAATTATAGCTAATGTTTATATCTTTAAGAAGAAAGTATCATAGAAAGGAAAAGTATAGAAAAACCCTAGACTACGTAAAAGAACTAGAAAAATGCATAATCTCAAGAAAATAGGTATTTTGATGTTTTAGTTTGAAAAAAAATAGGAAAAGTAACTTCCAAAGAAACTAAACACTAGCCATTTGGGAAAACTTTGATCCCTTTATGGTGAAGAGATTTCACCAAAAGAAAAATCTTGAAATCATCTTCAATGTTCAGAAGTGTGTACTCAAAGGTGCCTTTTTTGCATGAATGTGGAAGACATAAAATAATATATTCTAGATACCTTTTGGTAGGAGTGTACCTACTTGCTCTAGGAATAAATTACAAAAATTTCAACTCTAAATCATTAATTTTGGAGATTCACTTAATACTTAAAAACCCTAAATTCAAAGTGTGACAATTTAGCAAAATTGACTTTTAAATATAAAAATGATTGTCTTAGAATTTTGAAAAATAAAGGATTTGCCAATAACTATTGAAACATCCATCTTCAATAAAAATATTAAGACAATCAACTTTATGTTTCAAAAGTTATAGAGAAAGACAAGTCCGTCACACTCCGTATGATGTCAAAATCAACCACCAATTCTTGCAATCACCCATTACTTATCTAAATTATGGAATGAATAAAACTTTCCACATACACAAAAAGAATAATTTGTAAGAAATAACTTTAAGAAAAATTTCAAGTTTTTCTTTTTTTGAGTTGCCTACCCTCACTTGTTTGGGGCTTATTGTGGCATAACTTTTTTTCCTAGTCACCAATTGAAATAAAGATTATATTCCCAGAAAGCTAATCGATTTTTTTTTTTTTTTTTTTAAATTTCCAAAAAATCTTGAAAGCATGAAGTCCTGGAAGGCTGGAGGATTCCATCAATTGTTTAAGAGGTGTTGTTTGAGGTCCAGGGACATCTGCCTGATGTCGATTTTGTGGACATCGTGATGAGGCTCCAGAACATGAGAAAACAGGATGCGCTTGCGTCGTCGCTCCAGACCTTGCCCGTACACCACCAGGTAGAATCCAGCCACGGTCAACAGGCCTCCCAAGACTCTGCAAATCAAACCCAAACTCAATTAATAGGACTTCATTTTGTTTTGAGTTTCATGCTTCGTGTTTTCAATTCAATCTTCCTCATTTGGTCAGAAGAAGGTGGATTACTGAGGAAAGACTCCGGCAAAGAGTAGGAGGGCTTCGACAACTGAATGTGCAATTACAATTTCCAAGTTTGCAACTGATCTAATGACATATATAGCTGTACGTATGTTTCACTTTGTTTCTCAAGCAACTTTCAAAGTTGGAGGAACTTCACTATCTACTTCCAACCTTGATATCTCGTTTTCTAAACCTCGATCTGGTGTTCGAATTGATTAAAATGTTGAATTGAAAGGGATGCAATTGATCTCTAGTGGTGGAAAGAAAAACACAGTCGGGCTACATGAAAACTGGAGTCTGAATTAAAGAATCTCTCTATTAGAAATTTGGATCCTTGAGTGCAGAGGATTTGGCTCTTTGATTACTCTCTTCTGATGAGAATGCTTTACTGTATAATTCTAAGCCCAACTTCTCCTTCACCCTTCATCTAAGAGAGTCTCATATGCATTCAGACTGATCTTATAAGCAAAGTAAGAAAAACGGATTGCGAAACAGAAGTCTTACATTCCCATGTAAAGCGTGTCGTTGAGCAGAAGGACGGACAATATGGCCACCATGAGCATTTGCAGAGGGACATATAATGAAACAATGAAGGGACCTCCCTTCTGTACGCACCATGATTGCAGCAGCAAATTCAGGGTAGAGGCGATCAATGCCTGCACACATCCATCGTCCATAAAAATGCCGTTAACTAATTAAATTGGAGGGATTCGAGAGCCTAAAATTGTGACATCAATCACATCATGCAACTACACAAAGCCCTAAAAACTATGATGGGTTTAGATTCACGTTTCAAGTAGCACGTCCTGAGAGTGCGAAAAGTTGTGAAAAAACTTGATGTACACAAGCATCTGAAACCCTAAACAAGTATGACCATTTGAACAATCAATTGTAAAAACTGATTGATGTCCTAGTACCAGTGCAAAGCTGATTGCTGGTCAACAAAAACTCACCGCGTACAAGACACCGACAATTTGTGCTGCAGAAGTGAGCATGAAATTTGCAAAGTGGAGCTTGCCTTCACTAATAACTCCAAGAACACCCACTTGAATGAAACCAAAAAAGTATGTGCCGGCTGTCATACTAAGAAGAGCTGGATATATCTTCATCACTGGAGCCTGTCCATCAGTAGCAGAAAAACTCGTCACTGAGTATGATCCCTATCATGATAGGTGCACCGATTTATCCTTTCAGTGTGGCGTGATGCAAATGTTCAAAGCCATACTATTTCTAATTCATCGATGCATTTTGAAATCTCATTGTATTCTAATCATTGTTTTTTCCTCTAGTGACACTAATTTTGTGCACTCATTAAGAGGATGAATCACTGTAGGACTTGCAAATGGGCGATTTCAATAAACACTTGCACTATGTTGTGTCTCTAGTGACCTCTTTTCATATACCCCAAAATACACACTTTGAAATTTTTTTATTATTTAAAAAATATATAAACATCAAAGTCTCTAAGGGAAGGTATAATTGCACCTGGTAAGTGAGATACACCGCCCACGATACGCAGTTCATGATGAGGAAGAAGACGCCCAAATGATACTTATTCACACTCAGCTGCACAAGGTCTTGTGGAAGGAAGGAGCCTAGATGGGCCAAGGGTTGTGTGTACTCGGCGCCCGAACTGTCTAGACCTCCTCCGAAAAGAGCCATGCCCTTGTACACCGACATAATTACAGCTCCAGTGATGCAAACTGCGGTGCCCACCACCTTGGCTATGCCCTCACGCCGTCGCAACTGCACCTCCTCTAATCTACAAACCAGGGCCGAATTTTATTATTTCCTGGTAGCTTTAATCAGAGACTCACAGGAGAAATCCAAAATGTCCATCTATGGAATTTTTGAAGAATTTCATATTGAATGTTTAGTGATGGTTGAATAGTGTGCAGTAGGATACACTAGGAATGAGATTTGGATACAAAAGGATGAGTTCGCCCAATTTTCATACTGAATTTCCCCTGAGGTTGAGAGAGAAATAACTTCAGTTGATTAAAAGGGCTTATATGAAGAAACTGGAGTGTTCATACCAGGTTCTCACTAACCATAGCATGCAGTCAGTTAAGTGCGGATGGAGATGTAAATTTATGTATTTTTTGTAGAGTGGGACAAGAGACTCTGCTCACGCTGTTCGACTTAAGATAACTTTTCCATCAGACACTCCAGCAGTGTGGTTTGGAGACGTTGCTTGGAAAATCAACTGATTAACATCAAATTGATCAACAATGAACTGCAAGTTTGATTGAAATAAATATCCAACATGACTATTCTTCAAACAAAACAAGTAAGATTTTGCCATTTGTTTTTACATGCTCTCTGTTCTCGCTGCCACTTGTGCTAGTGCGACCTGGGCTTTTCAGAAGCCCCAGAAGAGCAAGGGCAACAGAAGAATTACATGATACCACTTCAGACGGTAGACTTGATACTACCCAACTACTAGGTTTGGCATGCAATTCCAATTGATCGCTAAAACTTCATGGATGGGGAGGGAGTGACGTACCCAAGTGCGGCGGCAAGAAGGAATGTGCACACAGGAATCATGTTCTGCGATACTGCAGCCATCAGTGGAGATGTGAGTTGCAGACCTGCGAGAAACAACTGTTGACTTCCCACTACTCTGCAAGAAACCGCATCAGAATTTTTTAAGACACCAAAAGTCTTACAAGTTCCGAGAGTCCCTACCTACCTTAGCCTCTAGTAGTGGATTGTGCGGATATCAATCACTACCCTGCAGCATGGTAAAATAGACTTTGAGATAAATCGACATCCTTCCAAGTCCTAGTCTGCTGTGAACCCAGTACGTACTCCCTGGACAGATCCAGAATAGAATTGGATTTTACATTCTTACCCCAGGCTTTTGAAAACTTACAATGGGACTTTTGAGCATATATCAAACCAATAATTTTAATTTTCATGACAGAGGCCTTAGTTTCTAGGCACCAGTTTGCGTGCAAATCAATTATTCCTCAGATGGCAAAGTGGCAAATTAGACTCTGACATGCATCACCGACAAGGCCTAACCAAGCTTACCCTGTCAACGCAAGAATGTTCAAACCACCAAAGATCCTGAGCGTCATCGGCGGCCTCTTTTCGCTGCAAATTACAAACACGGACAAGGTCAGTCAGTAGACCGACTTCAGATTCTTCAAGACCTATATGAATGCACATGCAAGAACTTGAAGGCCATAGCCATAAGGGTCTGATCCAGTGTGCGTTACCTTTCGAAGTAATAGGCCACAGGGCCTAAGATGGCGAAAGCAATCATATTCCTGTACATGGACAACAAGAACTGGTTGAGTCCTGCATCGAGCGCCACGCGCGAGAACATCTGCAGACCCGCGTACCCCAGCTGCACCACCACGAGCGCTCCGTGAACCACTCGGATGCTGTGTGTCTTGGGCTGCACTAGGCTTGCAGGAATGAATTGGGAACCCCCCTTTTGTAGTGAGGAAGCGATTGCAGACACCTCCTCTTCCTCGTCTAATAAACGTGTCGTGGAGCTCTCCATCCTGAAATCCGAACTCCAACCCGAACTGCAACCCCTTCAACCCGACACTCAGTTAGGGATGAAGATTATCCTTGTTTTCGATCCTTACGATTATACTGCGCTAGTTTTCGATCCCTAGCTCAGATAGTTTAAATTGCACTAGCTAAGAAAGGGAAAATCAGAGAAAGACGGCAAACAGGCGAAGTTAATGGCACAAATTTTCGGAGTTGACGACACTGTAACCGGGTGTGGCATTACTCCGGGAGCCAAAGATATTCTCACCTGTGCTGCAAACTGAAGTTGCTTTCTAGATATATATGTTGTAATAAACTGGGAATGACAGTATTCCGAGAAGCAGATCGAGATGATCGATCTCTCTGTGCAACGCCGCTATCTAGACATGTTTTTAATTCGACTCTGCAAGTTTCAATTCAATTCTGCAAGTTAACCATTCCAAGTCCGGATTCGAATGGTGCAAATGAATTGCGATGTTTGACACTATCTACACTGAGAAGTGAACAAGCCAGCACGCGATCGAGTTGCTCGACTGACCAGAGGTTGCTACACTTGCTAGTAGACTATGGCCACTGGATTGCTAGATTTGCTAACGATCACTTGGAACTTGAATCTGAACAAGGCTTGTTGAAAGAGCTTGTCAATACACAGTAACATTGTTTACCAATGAGGCAGGGGTGCCTTTTGCATCCTCGAAAAGAGGAGCCCTACAGTGAACAAAATTGTCTTATTGATGGCTCCGCAGGCCACCCCAACCCTTGAATTAACTGAAAGTCCCTCCCAGGTATCTAGCAAAGTACAATACTTTTCTAGCATGGGGCCCTTGGTTATAATGTTGTGAGTAGCTTCGTGAAACTATCAAATATAGAGATTGCCTCTCGTGATTTTGATTTCATTATTGGACTTCAGCTTTGATAGTGTAAGACTGTAAGTTAAACACTATCCCTTAAGGCATTTCCACTACATTTTCAGAAAAAGTTGTTCATGTAATACAATTTAACTCCTTGAGGTATATTTGCACTTAGAGTTAGGGATGATGTTTAGAATGTGAATATGGTCCGAAAGGTCTAAATTTACTCCTAAGACCCTTACTAAGAACACTCTTTAAACCAACTGCAAACAACATATATTTTGTTAAAATGGCGGCATTTTTTCGGCATTTTTCCATAAATTTTCTAAGATTGGTATAGATTTCAGACCCTCAAACCCTGAAATCTAGGACAAGTTTACAATTTAGAACACACATCTTGAACTGAAAAGTGCGAAATTTGTGGAATACCACCATTTTAATGAAATATCCGTTAAACATATCTTTATTCATATAGAATTATAGATCAGAACCATGGTTGTCATAACAGGCGAGTTAGGGTCATTGGACCGGACGGACGGATGGTCCAGACGGATTTAATTTTGTAACTTGTGCAATTTTGCGGAATGACACGTCACCCAGGGTTGACAAATTAGTACGTCCGCCCCAAAATAGCATTCGTAACCCGAACGTCCGTCCTCACGGACACCAATGAACGTAGCGTCCCTCCCGCCGTCGAAAGGCGAACGGGCGAGGCGGGGCGGACGGACGGGGCGGACGGCCCGAGGTGGACGTCCAAATCATGCAGATCACATTAGTCCGCGTGTCGATCGGATGGCCGTAACCGGGTGGACAGGTATCGGGGCGGACAAGCGAACGGGGCAGTCCCAGTGGGCGCTGCGTCCGCCAGGACCGCGAATGTCAGCGGACGCTGTAGACACAACGTTCGCGTCCGGACGTCCCGGACGTCCAACCGTCCTGTCAACCCTGACATCACCTCAGAATGCGAAATCCAGGGCGTGAACAATCTCGTCCACGCCTAGCATGTTCCTTAATCCACATGGCATCCATGTGGCCTATTTTTCTGTTATCAAAAAGTCAACTATGTGTTGACTATATTGAACGAGCAGGACCTCTAACAAACGGGCGAACCAAACGTCCGTCCACTATAACAACTATGATCAGAACTAAAGGATATGATCATCATTGGAGAATGGGAATGCATAAAAGAATACCTGCAAATCTAAGTTTTGTTTTGAGGCAACTAATACAGACTTTCCATTCTAGAAAATGTCATCTCAAAGAAAAAACTATGGCCTTTGCGGTGTATGTTTTATTTAGGCACTATAAGTTGTATAGAACATTATAATCTAGTAGTGTTGGGGAATTATCCACAATTCACTCCAATTGAGATTGAGTCATTGACAAGTTGAAATAATGGGATAGAAGCCAATATTAAAATCAAATGAAGATTTGCAATAGGAGCATCTAGATTTATTTTATCTATATTAATAATAGAAAAATGGTGAATATAGAATAAAGTATTTTATAATTTACCTGTATAGTTAAAATGGGGGTTAAAAAAATTCTAGTAAAAAATAATAAAAGACCATGATTTTGAATATTCTTCTATCTTATTGTAAAACTAACCCCTAAAAGTCCCAAAGTTCTTTTAAAAGACCAATCATTAGGAATTTGGTTAGGTTTGTATCATTGTATTCATAATCTCAATTTTTGGTATGATTTTTTGAAATTCTTTTGCAAGATAGAAAAATATATTAGCGTCCTAGGAATATAATTTTTATTTCAATTGGTGCCTAGGAGAAGAAATTATGCCTCCCAATGCTCAAAATGGAATTTGTCTACTAGCGCAAATAAAAAATAATATAAAACTCATAATGAAAATTAAAAACTTCATTTCTCATAGAAAATAGTTTTTGTCCACATGGAAAGATTTGATTCTATTTGGTCTAGTGATGCAAAAGTTATGAAATTTCTTGTTTTTTAGTCAATCAAAGTATCTTCTTCAAAAAATGATTTATATGAATCATTTTTAAACTCAATTTTTACAATTAAAAAAAAAATCATAAGGTACATTTTGTTTTCTAGAACCATTTCACCATTGGGATTAACATGTTTCAATTTCATCTAAGAGCTATTCAAGATTTAGCTCTTCTTTCTATTTCATACCTATTTCTACTTAATAATTTTTTTAACGCATGAAAACCAATTTTTTTGAAAATTTTTTTAGACTCTCAAATCAATTCTTCAATATTAAAAAATTAGAAATTCAAAATCTATAGTGCCAGAATTTTAAGTTAAAAAAAATTCATAATTACAGATTTTTTTTCACAAATCAATATGCAAATTGCATATGATCTCCAATATTGTACACCTCTAATTTAGAATTTGCACCTCCATTTCCCTCCTCTAAGACCTTAACACATCTCACTTCCTTCTTTTCTTGAAGGTCTACCACACTACCACTCCATTTTAATGGAATTGTGTCAAATAAACAAAATTGAAGTTTATCATAGTTGTTTAAGCTTAGTGCAAATATGCAATAACCTTAATGGATGGCTCGATTTTGTGAGTCACTATAGAACTATAGGAATTGGTTGATCAATCTAACTTATAACTAACAAAGTTACAATGAGGTAATCACACCTAATTGTGACCCCTTTCTAGAACCGACCCTTATAGAGTTATAGACTCTTGCCAAAAATATATTGCCTAATATCCATGAGGTCTATGGTCATTTTTTGGTAGACCTATTTCCAACACTTTGAAAATTCATAGATTATTCGTAATGTGTCCAGAAAATGCTTATTCAAGATGCAAATCTAAAATATTCTTCTAACTTCCAACAAAAATCCAACCAAAAAATTAGTCAATTTAATAATAGGAACAATCGACACTTCTTGGGACTTTAGGTTGTAATTTGCTTAGGTGCAGTTCCCTTTTAGCAACTGAAATCAATTGAATCAATCCTGCCTAAGCTTAGCTGCTGACTGGCATGACTTTTAGCCTGTGGGAGGAGATAAGCATGCGGCATTTCCTAGGCCACCTCCCACCTCCCAGTCCCTGTGCACCCAAAGACCACCTATTCCCTTGCACCATCTGTCGACGCCAGGACAGCGATTGAAAAATTCCAAACATCCTCGTCACCCTCCACCTCCACCCAATATTCTCTCATCACCTGGCAATACTAATTCTTCTATTTAATGCATGTGACTAATGTAATTTACCAGCCGAAGTTACACTATTTTAAAATCTTGAGGCCTGAAAATATTTCTGCACTGAACAGATACAGTATTTGGAAAAAACACAATGTGTAGTAACACTAATTCGGATGTTTTCTCACTACTGTTCTACGAGTTATCGATTCAGTTTAGCTGAGATAACTTGGAACGTTGATGAAACGTCATCAGGGACGAACGAAATCAGTAAGAAAGCACATAAAGAGCAATCCGAACTTGTGATCGATGAAGAAGCAAAATTCACCACAAAAGGAAATAGCGGTTGCAACACATCGATCATTCTTCTATTGTTAATTTGCAGTGGTGTTATAGCGGTTCCGTGCATTGCCTTAAACTCATGATCTAGCGATTATAAAGCATTGGGAAAGTGCTTCAAATAAAACTAGTCTTGGGCACGGAACCATTTAATGCACATCTAGCTATTCCTCAACAGCTGTTGCAAAAATATTACATTCTCAAATTGTTGCATATAACATGATTGCACGATGTTGTACTAATTAAAACCATTGCAAAAACTATTAATAGATTTCTTGCGGCCATTGCACAACCGAACGTTGCAAAAACTATTGCTTGCAAACTCGGTCTTCTACTGGTGTTTTTCCCTTGCCTGGATGGACGAGCGACATGACAAGCATAGCAGTTGCCACAGGGCAGTAAGTTGCTGTAAGTTACTGGGATTGAGAGTGACTACACTTTTATCTGTATAAGTGTTACATAAATTTAAACGCTTGCATAGATGAATTTAATTATGATACAAGAGCACGCTAGCTTTAAGTTCACCGAGCTTGCATGGGTTTTGCCAACCTGTGACGCCGATCCGTCATCCTTCCTAGCCATGACTTGATTAGGTTGCCATCAAAAGCCAACCGAAGCTAGTAGTTCACCTTGATCCCCGCATGCAAATGTCTGGTGGAAACACTCAGGAATCTCATAGCTAGATACTTTGTTTCATTCATGGTTGTCATAGTGGACAGACGTCCGGTTCGCCCGTCCATTAGAGGTCTCGCCCGTCCGATACAGTCAACATATAGGTGACTTTCTGATAACGGAAAAATAGGTCACATAGATGCCATGTGGATTAAGGAACATGCTAGGTGCGGACGAGATCGTCAGGGCGAGAATGAGGTGACATGTCATTCTACAAAATTGCACAAGTTACAAAATTAAAACCATCCGGACCATCCATCCAATCGGGTTTAACCGTCCGTCCGTCCGTTCTCGATCTGTTCAATAACCCTAACTCGCCCGTTATGACAACCATGGTTTCATTTAATTCCAGCTGCAGATTGCCCCTCGCGTACAACCTGCAAGCAACCTGCGATCCTGCCTGAGTTGTTTTCACATAGCTAGATCGGGGTGAGACTTAGTTGTGCCCCTGTGCCTAGATACACAATTATGGAATTATTTTATAAGTCGATGACTGTTTTCGATTTATAGTCAAGTGCATTTAGTTAAATGGCACGTTTCAGGGGACAAAAATGTCTCATATATTTAAAGAATGGTCCAAATTTTAGAACAAGACAGTATGGATTTATGTCTCAGAATGCCTGTTCTGAAAGTTGTCAAACGAAACTGATAATATTAACTAATAACCCTAGCTTGAAACTGAACTTCAGTGGAAAATCAGGAAATGGGAAAATGACATGCATCGAAAGAGAAGCACGAGGTTTCGAGACGATAGTAATCGATCACTATCTGATGAAATTAATTCCCAAGTTCAATGATCCATCAACACATACCATTGCGTTCAAATACAATTGTTTGGTTACAAGTAGAAGGTAATCATGACTGAGTCTGAGATTCTAATATCACCAATGATAGAATTTAATCACATCATCCAATACTAATTGAGTTCGCCAAGGCAACTGAATTGAGCTGGGACTCGATCTCCCAGCCCGAACCCGAACCCCAAGGAACCACCTTAATTAACAGCCACTAGTTTTCAAACCCATTAACCAGCATTGGTGCAAAGCAATGCACCATCCATATCATTGCAAAAAAATTTCCTGAGCTAGGAAGTTACACATGTGCACAAAAGTTGCTAGAAATGAATGCCGAAGAATTGAAATGCTTGAGCATGACCCTCTGTATGTAACTGACTAGTTCAGCATCACTATCCCTAGGGACTAGTTGAGTCGATCCAACCAGCATTGGTGCGAACCGAATCACCATCCCTAGGACCCTATCATTGCAAAATCTGTCCTGAGCTAGCAAGTTACACATGAGTACAAAAGTTGCTAGCAATACCGAAACAATGCTTAGCATGACCATATACTCTCCATCTGCATGAGATATATAGGCCGGGCATCAGCTAGTGCACTCACAAAATGCACTGCTCACGGTCAGTCCAGAGAATGATCTAAACTCGAAATACGAAATAAAATGGGAAGCCGAAACAAACTGTAAGTACAAAGTAGTCAACACCATTTCGATCACCATACAGCACGTGATCGATCACGCAGTCAATTCTGAGGACTCCGCATGGGCGTCCCTTGTTTCCGCAGATGCCCGTTCCTAAAATTCACCGGTCCGGGCACCGGTCGATCACGCGCTCGACACACCAACAAACACTCAATCGAACACACTCTCGCATCCCTCACATTCTCCTCCCTGTGCCGATACGACTTCGCAGTCGCCACTTTCCCCCTGCACCCCTCACAATACATGAAATTCGAATTTGCTGTACTGGCCTTCCGTGTGTTCAGAAGATGCACTGTATGGTCGTTCGAACAGATCCCCAGAACAGCAGTCGTGTCGAGTAAGTGGACGATCTCGTTCTTCCTCACGGAGTTTTCGTAGCTCGTTCGGAAGATCTGCAAATGGGGGTGTTCGAAGTGGAGACAGCCTTCGGAGAGAAACTCATTCACGCAAAGACCGCCTTGCTTGCAGGGGACGCAGAAAAAGCGCTTGCATTCCTTGCCAGTCTTCTCCACTCTCTTTCCCCTTTTTTTTCTGCCTGAGTTTGGGGATCCTGTGTTTGGGGATGCTTCGGAGGTTCCCGTGTCCTGCAAATCTCCTTCTTCGGTAACGATGGGGTTGGGATTGCAGAAGAGGCAGGCAGGACCGAGGGCGTTGTCGTAGTACCCGGCGTGGATGAAATGGAGCCATGTTTCGTCGGGGTCCGGTGGTGCAGCCATTCGATCTTTCCTTCGATCAGTAGTTTCGGCAGCACACGCCTATCAACAATCAGTAAGTATCGCAGGCGTACTCTGTGTACAATAACGAGCATAGTAGAATGAACTTACGTTAGGGTACTGAAATTCTTGACCTAGTCCAATTCGATCAACCCGTAGCCTCTCCCTGCGGTAAAACTTCAATTCAGTGGTCAGGGTTTGGGTTTGGGTTGCTAGTTCTATTGCAACGAAATCTTTCAACGGCATTTAATCGAACACAAATCAACGCTACACAACAGGGAAGGTGCACAATATAATGATCGCAAGCATAGTACTGGAATCCAAAACCTAGTCCAGCTACTAGGTCAACTCCAGCTCTGAGAACTTCTCGTGAGGGCCGAGCTAATTCTATCGCAATGAAATTTTTTCCCCGTGCAGCAGGAAAGACGGCATTAAATCGAACACAGATCAACCTACCCAAGATGAACACATCGAATTCTACTTTTTGCGGCACATACCACTTACAGGCACATACTACTTCCAGACAGTAATGCTACCTAGCTCATGACTCATGACTGGTGGAACGTTACGTTAACACACTTCAAGGCGCTAAAACAACACCATTCAGACTGTAATCTGGCAAGAAAAGCAAAGTGATGGTAATGATACATCGAAAAACGAACAAGTTTCACAATGATTTCAGCCAATCCGCTGTACTTACCCGAGTCACTCAGGCTGTTCCTTAAGATCTCCACCAAGCGCAGCGTCGCGTACATCGATCTCTTCACCGCTCGCTACATGCAGTGATCATCCTCCTCCGAATAATGTAGCAAGTTGAAATAGCAAAAAGATTAGGGCTTGCAGACGCAAACTTGTAAAAAGCTGAGCACTATGCATGATCAATCACTGAAGCGAGGATCGTTTCTCATGAACCTACGCAACTGATCGAATGCGAGCGCGGCGCTTCTATTCACAACGCAGAATTCCAATTCTAACTACAACAGGAGGCCGACTGGAATCGCAATTCAGCAACTAGGTGACGCTGCCTGCAAATCTGTCTGCAAATGAAGGTGATGCTGCCTCCGGGCTCCGGCCAAGCTAGGCGGGGAAGTACGTGGACGAAGTGTGAGTGCTACTATGCTAGGATGAAGGTGCTGAGGTGTTTTTTATTTTTTATTTTTTATTTTAGTCCTATAGCTTTAGTCAAAGGTAATCTATAATGGCGATAGTGACAATTATTTTGCACTCAGCCGTCTGTAATGCAGTATCTGTAATTGCATACATTTACTGTGATATATTCTGATAATCTTTGATTTTATCGTTCAATTGGTAGAATTCTAGACAGCGACACTTGTGTCGTCTGACCAAACCTTGAAAACGAAGACTGATATAGATTTATAAAATGCAGTTATATTAGTGCTATGAGCCTTCCAAAGGGGGGTTGAGAATTGGGTTTTTTTTCCCATTGTTGAAGAAAGAAGTATAAACTTTTTCCCTTTTGGCAGTTTTGGGGATCCAAAATTTTGTATTTTGTATCCTCTAACCTAATTCAAGGTTCCAAATCTCAGATTTCCGTTGTGAAATAAAGGTTCTTGGGGTTCTTTCCAACTTAAAATTTGGAGTAGTTCATAGGAGATTCAAAAGATGATTGGAAGAAAGAATCATGGTTGTCATAACGGGCGAGTTAGGGTCATCGGATGGGATGGACGAACGGTCCGGACAGCTTTAATTTTGTAACTTGTGCAATTTTGTAGAATGACACATCACCTCGGAATGCGAAATCCAGGGCGCGGACGATCTCGTCCGTGCCCAGTATATTCCTTAATCCACATGGCATCCACGTAGCCTATTTTTCCGTTATCAGAAAGTCAACTATATGTTGACTGTATCGAAGGGGCGGGACCTCTAACGGATGGGCGAATCAGACGAACGGGCAAACCAGACGTCCGTCCACTATGACAACCATGGAAAGAATGAGATATTGGTTGAATTTGCAAGCATTTAAGGTAGTACTCACTATACTATGACCTTTTGAAAAAAAATACTTAAAAATTTAGTTAAGTAGTGTAAGACTAAATAGAGTGCCAATTTCTGTAAGAAAATAGACACTTTGATGTTTGAATTGTTAGAAAATAGTTTTAAAAAAACATTGAAAAATTTAAACAAATATTGGAAATTTGTGAAAACTTGATGGCAATCAAATTTTACAAAAATAATGAGCTCAAAACCATTTTCAATGTTCAAAAATGTATGCGCTAGACTACTAGGCAATCCTATTTGTACAAATACAAAGGACATAAAACAATCTATTTTTTGATGCCCCTATCATAGAACATGCCTACTACCATGGAAGTAGACTACAAAAATTTCACCTCTAAATCATTAGTTTTAGGTATCAAAAAGTATCAAAATCACTTAACTTCAAAATATGACAAACTAGCAAAATTGACTTTTAATTTAAAATACTTTTTTTAGTTTCCAAAAATCAAGAGATATAATTACAATAGGAACATCCATCTCTAGTAAGAAAATTCAAGTTCATTGGATTCATACTTTAGAAGTTGTAGTGGATTATAAATCTATCACACTACATTTGGGGCTACATGTGACATAAAAAAAGACCAATATTTCTAGCAAATATCTCAAAGCCCTAGTATAACAAGTCAAGCCATATCTATGCATCCATAAGTTTACCTATAAATCTATTGATCCGCCAAATTAAGGTTGTCTTGTCAAATATATTTTGGGGTATCGATGTTGTATTGGACATCTAATGTTGCATATAGTACTTGTCTTGAGACATTTTTTAGCTCCTTTTGGTATCTAATAAGGTCATTCTAAGCACTAATTAAAAAAATTTGAAATCTCACTATAATAATGAATATAAGTTTTGAATATTATATGAGTTCATCAAATTGAAACATTTTACTAAAATGAGACTTAAATATGTCAAAAGCATAAATAAATGATAATTTATTTGAAAGTCAACCTTAAAATTGACTTTATCATTTGTCACAAGGGATCTATTAGATATCATGTAACATTTGTTTATTGCATTGTCACCTTATCTTGAAAAACAATCCCTCCACAAAAGATTGGACATATATTAGAATGTTGTCTAATTTGAAAGGGATTAATTAATTGTATGATTATCACAAAATAATGTCATTTCAATAACACATAAGTGCAATGCTTATTAATTTTGGTTTGTTTGGAACAAAAGCTAATAAATAAATAAGGATGAAGTTATGAAATAGTTAATATAGGGAATTCTATTAAGATGACACTAATCCACAACTTTGGCACTTTGACAATTTAGACCATATGGTCTGAAACATATACTTGTCTTAGATGTCATTGTGATGGTTTAGATTGTGCAGTGTGAAAATGTATACCTATCCTAAATGTCATTGTAATGGTTTAGACTTTGCAATCTATTATATATACATATTCTAGATGTCATTGTGATGGTTTAAACTGCGCAATCTAAAATGTATATATGTCCTAGATGTTACTCACTTACTCTATGGATTAGACTATGCGGTTTTAAAATGGCATATTCCATATGCCATTTTACTGAAATTTCCTATACTTGTACAATTTGGATATTGTATATTATACATTCAACTCAAATTTGAGAATTACCGTGAGAATCATTTTTGGAGTTTCAAGGTGTTAGGTTGATGTATTTGAATTTAAATTCAAAGTTTGATTTTCAGTCTCAATTGCAATCTATATTTTATAGAAAATTAAAAATCATATACTATTAAAAATTCAACTTTTATGATTTTTCAAAATTTATAATTTTTATGGTTTTAGGTACTTTCTTTGTCCCAAAATGATCTTCCAGTTTTCCTTAATTTTTTTGTTCCCAAATGGTTTCTAATTGCTCAATAATGATCATTTTTGTTCTTGAAGATTCATTGAATGGACAACACCTTCTTTGAAATACTTAGAAATGGATTGAAATAGCATTATTTTTAGCCTTAATCCCAAACATTTTGTACAACTAGATCATTTTGGGATGGAAATAGTACTATTGAAAATCCAAAACAATGAATCTCACTTAGAAATGGTGAGGGCATATTTTTCCATTAGGCTTCCACCCATCTATCAAAGCTATCTAAGAAATAATGAATTCTTTATATTTTACATACTATGTATGTTTTTTTGGGCTAGCAATTATAAACATGCCAATATACTTCTTTATCATTTCTTTGGTGTAATCTCATTTTTATCAAGTTCTTAAGAATGGCCAGGGTTGACGAATTTCAACGTCCGCCCCAAAATAGTGTCCATTTTCCGGACGTCCGAACGTCCGGACACACGGACGCTAGCGGACGCAGCGTCCCGACCGCCGTCGGAAAGCAGACGGGCAAGGTGGACGCCCAGATCGTGCGGACCAGATCAGTCCGCGCGTCGATCGGACAGCCGTAATCGGGCGGACGGACAGGCGGACGCTGCGTCCGCCGGGACGCGAATGTCAGCGGACGTTGCGGACACAACGTCCGCGTCTGGACGTCCTGTCAACCCTGAGAATGGCCTAGTTTCATTAAAAAAAATTTATGTCTTTACTAATTTTCAAGAATATAAACATCAAAGTATATATTTTCTTAAAAAAAGAGGGATTTATTTGTTTTGTGAGTAGTAGATTTTGAAGAAGTTTTTTTGGTCCTAATCCTTTCAGAATCAGGGTTGACACGACGTCCGAACGCGGACGCTGTGTCTGCAGTGTCCGCTAACATTCGCATCCTGGCGGACGCAACGTCCGCCTGTCCGCCCCGTCCGCCCGATTACGGCCATCTGATCAAAGCGCGGATTGATCTGGTCCGCACAATCTGGGCGTCCGCCTCGGGCCGTCCTCCCCGTCCATCCGCCCCGCCCCGCCCGTCCGCTTTCCGACGGCGGTCGGGACGCTGCGTTCGCTAGCGTCCGTGCATCCGGACGTCCGGAAAACGGACGCTATTTTGGGGCGGACGTTGACATTCGTCAACCCTGTTCATAATACAATCCTTGTAATGTTATATTAACTTTCATTTAAAAAATTATAAATATTATTATTACTCGATATTTTTTTCCAAAATCTCTAGTACTTCCGATATAAGACTTTAAATGCAAGAAAATGAGAAATTATTTCAATTGGTGCCTAGAAGCAAGAGTATGGGACAAAAGGTTCTCTTTTCAATGCGGTTGGAAAAAATCTCCCTACACAATTTTTCTTAAATTAAATTTTTTTCCCTCATATACAATCATTTTGTATACTGTACATGGAAAGCTTTGATTCATTCCATTTGGAATTGTTATGTGAAAGTTATGAACAATCTTATTTTCTAATAATTAGAGCGTCTTCTTGAAAAAATAACTTATAGGAATATAGGATTCATTTTTTAATGCAATTTTCACAATTTTTGAAAAGAAATTGTTTGACAAGGTTAAATTTGCTTGCTAAGACAATCTCACCATTTGGATTATAGTGTTTCAATCCCATCTTAGAGTTATTAATGATTTAATTTTTCTTTCAATTTTAGACCTACTTCTACTTAACAATTTTTTAAAGAATGAAAATCAAGTGTTTTTTTATTGAAATTTTTTCCTAGACTTTCAACTCAATTCTTTAAGACAAGATTTTTAATTTCAAAGTCTATAGTACAAAAATTTCTACAAATGGCTATCAAAGTCATTTGAAATTGCAAGTCAACATTCAAAAAAACTTCTTCCAACTTTGAATACTAATATCTTCCAATTTGTACAATCAAACTTTATGAAAATTTTACCACATAATTTTTGAGACAAGTAAAATACAAGATTTTAGATTAGATTCTCAAAAAAGAATTATGTTTTCTTTAATGAACACAATAAAACCTTCAATATTGAATTGTTTTTTATGGAAAAATGGCCTTCGAACTTTAGGGATTAATGTGATGTGTTAAACTGACCCTAAATATTATTTTTATTACAGAAGTTTGATTGTATATGGATTGATAGTAATCCAGTAGTACAATAAATCAAGTATTGAGAAAAACTAGATGAATGAAAATTATCGTTGTCAAGAAAAGATTTTAGTTGTTTATCATCTAGAAACTATAAACTATGATTCAATTTATTTGATAATAATCTACAAAATTAATGATCTCCAATTTAATGTTTTGTATCTCAAAAAATAAATGTTTTTTGTCCATTTTATTTAGAATTAGTACATGGTCAGATTAAATAATAAATTTTTCAATTAATGAAAGTGAGTGCTACTCAAGTAAAGCTATAAATGTAATAAGTCAAAAACCAATTGTTAATTAATTAATAGTTCATTTTTTTCACTTTTTTCATTAGCTCTTAAAGGATGCCACAACCATTTTTTGTTTGAGAAATGATAAAGAATCCTTTTATGTAGGATAGAATTGCAACTATTCATCTTCAAAATTTTGTATGAAGAGGACATCTTATACAATAGTTTGACTTCCAATGAGTGCTATATATTACAATTTTTTTAGGCCAATGATTCATACGGTAAGAAAAGGGATGACTTCCATGGTCATTAGCCCATCTTTTAAGGGTTAAATCAGTAAAGCACAGTTGATGTCACACCTTGTACAAAACTTATACAATCAAAATTGGCAACACATATTGGCTTTAGAAAATCAAGAAAAAAATGAAAAAAATGATTCATCCCCTTAACCCCTAAAGTCCCATTGTCCCCTTGGGGAACAAATCAGATTTTGGGCAAGTTCATGTGACCTCAATTTTTGGTCAATTTTTATGAAACTTTCTCATAAAATAGAAAAACTGATTATCTACATGGGAATATAATTTTTATTTCAATTGGTGCCCGGGAGCAAAAGTTATACCACAAAAAGCCTAAAATTGAACTTGGCGGACAACACAAAAAAAATTGCAAAAAATCAAAATAAATTTTAATTTTTTTCCCCTAAAATGTTTTATTTTTGTCTAAATGTTAAGCTTTAATTTGTTCTATGTGGACTAATAATGAGAAAGTTAAAGACAATCTTGTTTTTCGGGCAATTTTAGCATCTTCTTGAAAAAATAACTTGTAGTATTCATTTCTGAATGCAATTTTCACAATTTTACACAATTTTTTTTGAGAATGTTGTGTTTTCTTGCTAAAACAATCTCACCATTGGGATTATTGCCTTTCAATCCCATCTTGGAGTTATTAATGATTTAGATTTTTTTCCAATCTTGGACCTACTTCTACTTAGCATTTTTTTAAAGAATGAAAATCAAGTGATTTTTTGGTTTTTTTTTAAATATCCTATACTTTCAACTCAATTATTCAATATAAAAAAATTTAAATTCAAAGTCTATAGTACAAAAACATTCCACAATTGGTGGTCAAAGTCATTTGAAATTGCATGCTAGTGTTAAAAAAAACTTTCTTTTTCAATTTTGAATGCTAATATCTTCCAATCTATACAGTCAAATTTCATGAAATTTTTACCACATGACCTAACAAATGTGAAGTACAAGATCTTGGGGTTAAATTCTAAAATATGATTTTTTTTTGTTTTCTTAGGTGAACGCAACAACAATGGCAGTTTTGAGTGGTTTTTGACAGAAAAATGACCTTAGGACTTTAGGGGTTAACATACTAATATAGTAGAATCTATCCACAAGAATATTTTCTAAAGTAATAACATCTCTACGGTACTATTGATTGGCTAGTTCTAACATGGGCCGCATTCAATCATCATTAATGCAATGATCTTTCCTAATGTAACAACCTCTCTAATATAATGTAGTCAACCTAGTCCTAGCCTTATTATTTCAGAGAGGTTCTATTCCATCAATACAAATACAATACATATATAATACATATATAATACATATATAATACAAATATAGAATATATGTAGAGAGAGAAATACAATTATGGATTTGAGTACAAATTCTAATTCTAAATCATTTGTTGAATCTAAGGAAGATTCTAGTAACTATATGATATATTAAAATTAATAAGAGATTTTCATACATGTTGATCAATCATTCAAATTTTTAGAATTGGAATTTTGGTGAGAACATTGACTACTAGACAAAATTTTACATGTGAGATCTCCTTTTTTTTAATGCATTTGAAATCAATTTTGAATGGGGTATGAGCATACACTATGTAGAGTTAATTTTCAAAATACTAAATGCTTAAATACACCACACAGTCCTACAAAGCTTGTATTATGGATATTACTCCTTCCTACATTGGGCCCATCTATCTATGGCTATCAGGCATCATATACACTATTTATATCACTTAAAAATTTCATAGTTTATCATAGGTTGTTTTAATAAAGCATGCAAAGAAAACATAGAATTAAGTTTAATCACTTGAAAGTGCCACCTTTACTTTTGTTTCACCTATATTTGAACCTTGAATAGCTACCTTCATTCTTCCTAAATCCCCGCATGAATATTGATTTGTCAAAAGTGAAATCATTAAAAAAAAATCCAAGCTTCAATAAAGTTGCGAGTTTTGCACCCCAACACTACAATTATGGTTTTTAAAAAAATTAAAAATTAAATTAAAAATATTTATTTATTTATTATTATTATTTATTATTATTATTTATTATTATTATTATTATTTTATTATTTTATTTATTATTTTTATTATTATTATTTTTTAAATTTGGGATATGATGTGGCACTATTAGTAGTTATATTTTCTATATTAGCACTACGGGGTACCAAAAATGAAAACTAAAACATCCTTATTTAGATTTCAAATTTTTTATAGTGAAGGGGGATTAGGGTCATGTAGAAAATTAATGTCATTACAAAGTTTTATTTTGAGGAAATTGGCACAGCGTATGAATATTTCAACCTACACTAAATCAAAATAGTGTAACTTTAATAAAATAATATCACACACACTATTAGGACAAATCAATGTACTACAAATTCTCAAGAAGAACCAACGGAAGTTGAAAAGTTTTTTAAATAAACTACTAGGGAGCTAAAAGAACATTTCTGCTTCAAGGGTGGCAAATTTAGAGAAGTCTCATAGTGGAGATACTTTATACTTTTGGCTTTGAAAAGTCATAGAATATTATGTAATTGCTAAAATTGCTAATTGCTATGAAAAGATTCAATGGGGTTGATTTTTTGCTAGGAAGGCTAAAATTCTTCAAAAATAAATTCAAGGTTTGGACACCCCATATAGTGGAGGCCAAAAAAATGTTAGTTTAACCCCCAAAGGAATAGAGTCATTATAAAATAGTCAAACACAATGTCTAAGCTAAATTTTTCCTTTTAAATTGTGTTCATATATCAATTTTATTTTTTTTATTGTGTGATTGTGTGATAATGACAATCCTCAATCATTATCAAAATTATATTTTTGTGACTGAAAGTGAAGATAAATTTGTAAATATATCAAAATAGTCCAATTAATTTGAAATTATTTCAAGAGGTATAAGTAGCAATGAAAATTAGTGTAAATTCTCTTACAATTAGTTATTTTATTTTTTAGACCTGGAATACCCCTAATGCCTTCAAGTCAAATTTTACTATCAAGCTAAATTTATCCTATTATATAATTGATATGTAGGATCTTGATATTTTCACATGTGAAAAAATAAATTTTTTATTAGCATTAATTTTATTATAGATTTTTATGAAAAATTAAATAATCATAATTTTTTAAAGTAAAAGGTGAAAATGAAATTTTATAAATTATAATATTTATGAGAATAATCTAATTTTTTTTTACCATAAATGAATGTTAGAGTGAAAAATATAATTATGTAATAATTTTTTTAATTTAAAAAAGAGTTCAAATAAAAAACACACAACATGATGTAATATAGATTTGATATTTGGAATTTGCAATTGCAATAATTCTTTCAATTATTCAAAATTTTAAAATAGAATAGAATTAAAACTTGTGAAGCTTTATTTTCCTAGTTTAAAACACACACTAATAATGAATATTTTGAAAGTTCAAGTTAAGGTTGACCAAGGTGCATCCACTTTTGAAATGGGCAAACCTTAAAGGGTTTATAATGGAATTGATGTTTAAATGCTTATTTGCACAATTTGGGGTGCAATGACCTTACTTAACCCCTAAAGGACCATTGTCCCTTTGCGGGATAAATGGGATTTTGGGTAGGTACTTATGGGCTGAAATTATTTTCTGATTTTTTGAAACCTTTTTTGAAGATAATAAAATTGATTAGCTTCATGGGAATATAATTTTTCTTCCAATCAATGCCCGGAGACAAAAGTTATGTCCAAATAAGCTCAAAATAGGGGACGGAGGATAGCAAAAAAATTTCAAAAATTTTAGTTTTTAAAATTAAATTTTTTTTTTCCTCATAGATTATATTTTTGTGTACATGGAAAGCTTTGATTCATTATATATGGATTCTTTATGAGAAAGTTATGGACAATCTCATTTTTCAGACAATTAGAGCATCTTCTTGAAAAAATAACTTGTAAGATTCATTTCTAAATGCATTTTTTATAAATTTTCTTAAAAAAAACTTCACGTGGTTTATCTTGCTTGCTAGAACAATCTCACCATTGGAATTAGTGCATTTTAATTTCATTTTAGAGATATTCATAACTTAGATTTTCCTTCTATCTCATACCTATTTCTACTTAACAATTTTTTAAAGAATAAAAATTAAGTTTTTTTGAATTATTATTTTTTTCCCTAGACTCTCAACTCAATTCAATACCATAAAGATTTAAAGCTCAAAACTCTGTAGTGCAAAAAATTAAAGTTGAAAATGTTCAAAGTCAAAAAAGCTAGTCTTGCAATGTGCTAAAAAACTTGTTTTTTCTACTTTAAACACAAATATCTGCAATCTATGTGGGCAAAAATTCTGAAATTTTTTCCACACATTTTTATAATATTTAGGTGTAAGATCCTATAGTTAGATGTGAAATTTTTTTTTTAAAATTTTATTTACCTTTTGCTATAGAAATGGCAGTTTTGAGTGTTTTTTTGGCAGAAAAAAGACCTTGGTTCTTTAGGGGTTAAAGTAAAAGCTTTCATACTACATATTTAAGCAATTCAACAGAGTTGGAGGCAACTATTTTTCTAAAAAAAATGTATTTTTAATATTAGCAATTGATTCCTTAGGGCACCCTAAATTGTACTCTACTAAATTTGCCTTGATTCTAGAACCAAAACCTAAAAAAATCAGAACCTACCAATTACAAATTTATAATTAATCTCTAAATGTTTTTGACTATGTTTTCATCAAAAACACTTCTAAACTGCCATTTCTAGTACATGTACCAAAATTTAGAGAAAAAACATTTTTGGACACATGTAACCATAGGATCTTGTAGTAAGGCTTTTTGAAAACATGTAAAAAAAAATTCAGAAATTTCTACCGTGTAGATTGCAAGATAGCAACATTTGAAGTGACAAATTTCTTTTTTTAGCCCTGCGAAAATCTAGGCAGCTGCACTTCAGAAGGTGACATTTGTATGAAAAAATGTCCAACATGGTTACAAATCTTTGGATTCATTTTTCAAGTCAAGTTGGCTACATTCTTGAAAAATTTTAAATCATTTGAAATCGTACAACACATAGGAAAAAAATAGTAAGTAGAAAGTAGTAGAGAATGATTCAAAATACTAAATTGTTAACAATTTATTTATGGAATTGAAAAATTCCAATTCCAATGGTGGGAATGTTGTAATAAACAATCTATACACTATTTATTTATTTTCAAAAATATTGAAAATAGAATTAAATAAAGGACTTTAAAACTTGTCTTAGAATAGAGATTCAATAACAACCTACAAACTTCTACAAACTAAAATTCTTCATAACTTTTGACTAATTGATAAAATTAGAATGATTCAAAGCTTTCCAAGTATATATAAATCTAGAGAACCAATTTTAAATTTAAATTTTAAAAAAAATGATTTTTAAAGAAGTCTTTTTTTGTGCCTGGACTGCCCTCTAAGCAATGAAAAATACATATCATACAATAACTTCTTAACCACATAGTCAAAAGCTACAAAAATTGTTGTGCCTTAAAGCTACTCTTTGGAAACATGTTGTGTTAAAATTTCAAAGAAAAAAAATAAAAACTTCATTCGTAGTGAGTTGCCTAAAATTTCTATGTTGTCAAAAAATGTAAGTTGGGTGTTTAGGGATTAAGCATGGAGCTAGTTTGAAGGTACTTTGGGGGATATTTTAAACTTAGGACAAATAAGTGACCTTAGAAATCATCCCTTTTCATTACTTTCTGAATCATGGGCTTAAAAAATTGCAAAAGTATTCATAGGAAGTCAAACTACTATAGAAGACCTCTTCTTTTTACAATAAAATTCCAAAAATGAATATATAATTGAACTTCTATCATCCTAGAAAGATTCCTTATCATCCAACATATGTTGTGTGTCTTCATCCATATTTAAGGGTTAAAAACACTCTCCAATCAAAATATGGATACATGGGCAATTGTGGGTGCTCCTCCCTTATACTTATAGTGTATTTTCTTTGAAGGTGCTCTTAACCTCTAGTGCTCAAATGACCATTTTTTAATCATTGCCCAACTTTGAGTACAATTTTTGGACAAAAAAAAAAACTTTTTTCAATTTATAAAATAAAATAAAATAAAATAAGGTAGTCTTTTAATATTTATATTCAAAACTAAGATTGCTACAATCAAACAAAAATTATAAGAAAAATTGTAGAGAGTGCTTAGGATTTTGCCTAGTATTTGAAAGCTTATTGTTTAGGGAAAGTGTTGGTGTTTACATTACTAGATCTCATGCATTTTTTTACAAATCAATAGGAACCACAATAAAAAAAAACTCAGATGCTAAACATAGAAATTGTATTTTGGAAGAATTTTTGAAGTTATATCTTCAAAATTCATTTGAAGAAAATCTAAAAATAGTTTAATAAATTTAAACAAGTGGATATTTTCTACTTTTTGAGCTTCACATTACCTTAGTTCATGCAAACTTCAAAAAAGTTATACAAGTTATATTTTATAACACATTTGTGTTTTGTCCAAACCCCTTGGGGTTTGAGGGGTTAAAGCTGATGCTGATGGCGAGTAGCTTGGCGAGGAGTGATGGAAGTGCTCCACTACTTCACAGCCGGAAACTGGCCGCATCCGACATCGCTCCCATTTTCGGACAACTGAATTCTAACGCAATTCGTCGAGGTCTCACGATCTCTCATCACTTGGAATTAGAATCACAAAACTGTAATTCATCACTGAGCTTGATCGTCACTGCCAAAAATCATCGCTACTACTCTGAATCCGCACATGAATCCCAATGTTCGTTATCGAGTTTCTTGACGTGAAGTATAATTTTGGTTGCGGAATATTCTCGGTGCTTCGAAACACCAGATCCAAAGCCCATGTACGCGTTTCTCATTTCTTGTTTGCATTCCCGTTAGGTGTATAGTTGTCGTCCCAGAGATGAAGGAATTTTAAGAGGAATAGTACTAGGGGTGAGCGATCAATGCAATTTTACGCAATGCTTTGAAATGTGTGTGGTCAAATACCTTTAGTGTCATGTGAAGAAATCTATCGATGAATTCCTTGCCACTCTTGTTCGGGAGTGTATTTTTAGGCAATCGTGCTGGCTGTGTAGTATTCTCGGCGCTTGGAAACACCAGATCCAAAACACATGTACGCGTTTTCCATGTTTCATTCCTTGTTTCACGTTTGGTACTGTAGTTGTCGTCTCGTCGTTTCAGCGTACAGACGCAAATCATGAAGGAATTTTTAGGGAAGGAGAATTAGAGGGAGAGGGATCAATTTCAATTCACGCAATGTTTGGAAATCAGTTGAGATCAATTGCAATTCCGATCGCTCACTCTGGAATGCGCTTGTCCTGGAATGGTTTGGGGTTTAGGCTGATTCGATCGTTTTGATGAGGCTCTTTCGGACGTGTTGATCGAATGGGATAACGGGTGAAGCTCGTGATCATTTTTGTTGTTTACGATGAGCGGCCATCATGGTTACACAAGCTTGCACTCTTCGACCGAGGAGGAATGCCAGGTCTCGCCAGCGCAAATTGCACCGAAGGACGTCGATGGCGGGGCGCTCTTCGTTCTGGAATCCAAAGGTGGGAGAAAACCCTAATTTCCTGGATTTGGAAATTGCTCAGATTTCGGGTAGAGGATTTACTGTAAGCATTTTGTAACATGTTTAGGAGTGTGCTTGCATTGGGAGATCACTCAATAGAGATCACTTTAGAAACCACTTTGGTGTAAGAGCCAAATTCTCTTGAGATTACATTTTTCTCTCTCAATGTGTGATGATTTCTTATGCAATCCTTCAAAATAAGAGTTGTGGACTACTATTGAAGGGACAGTACACAACTCCATTCTCGATTTTGGCAAGTCATGCTTCCACCCAATAGTTGCTAACTGAAGGCCAACTAAGCGTTGATTGGAAGAGATGAGTTGTTATTGGAAACAGAGGTCAGAATAGAGACGGGATTCCTAAGGTGTGGCAATGGATGTGGTCCCTAATGGTTTTAGTATCCGCCACTTTTTTCTTAGGGTTTCAATTTGCTTCGTTGTGTGACCACGTCGGAAAAATTGACTTGAACAGGGAACTGGAAGCACGCGGGCTTTCATTTGACCGCGTCCATTGCCACACCGGCATTGCTGACTTTGCCGTTTGCGCTGCGGGAGCTCGGATGGGTGGCTGGGATTTTGGCTTTGTGTCTGTGTGCTGGTGTTTCATTCTACGCCTACTCTATCATCTCGCAAGTTCTGGAATATTTCGATCGTCGTGGTCATCGCTTTCTTCGTTTCCGTGATCTGGGAGAACACGTTCTTGGTATGTACTCTTCCTGCTCAAGAGTCTGCTGTATTAGCATGCTCAATCGGCTAAACCCTAAACCCCTAAAGGTCCAAGAATTTGTGGTTTGAAAATGAAAAATTTATTTGACCATATTGTGAAAAAACAATAATTTAGATGGTGCCACATTGTAATCACGGAAGGGCATTGCATGTTTTGATCAAATTGGACAACGTAAAGTCTTCTCGTGACCTACTCATAACCGCTAAAAGGACGTGAGCCTCAGCATGGGACTATTGATCCTTTTGGGGTTAAATCAGTGGCAGCTAGTTGCAGGTAAACATGCAACTGGTATGTTTTGATGAGAGTTTTCAGGAAAGTTTAGCTACCTTGGTTCACGAAAAGTGATAATGGTTTCCCTTGCAATTTGCAGGGCCATGGGGTTACTACGCAATTGGAGCGATTCAGATTGTGGTCTGCCTGGGTTGCGTCATTGGAAGCATTATCATTGGGGGCCAAAGTATGAAAGTGAGTGATTTCAGATACTCATGTACATAGTAATAAGAAACGAAGATTGCTTCCCTCTGTGCATGTTACACTCAACTACTCAATTATGCACTTGTTAATTTTAAGCAACAAATGTAACATAATTGGCATTTTCTTCAAAGTGCTTCTGAAACCTCCAGTCATTGAAGGTATTGAGCCTGTACTAAAAAGCTCACATCTCCAGAGGTGTTTTAGAAAATCAAGTCGCATTACATCTCGGAGGGTTTAATATGAAGAGGTTTCATGGGAGGAGGGTTTTCTACTAATAGTTGGAATTATCTGCATGACTTCAACTTTGAACCACGATGGTAAAGTGAAAGCTCAGGAATGCTTCTAGCGTTGACATCTGCCAACTGGGCTTACAGTGCATTGCTGTTTGTTTACTATCTGTTTTTTTGATTTGTATTTGTATTTTGCAGTTGATATGCAGTATTTATGATCCAGATAGCACAAGACCACTGTATGAGTATATTGGGATCTTCGGGGTTGTCATGTTGATGCTGGCCCAGTTGCCATCATTCCACTCGCTCCGCTACATCAACCTGGCCTCATTGCTGTTTTGTTTGGGCTTCGCCATTTGTGTTGTCGGAGGTTGCATCTATGCAGGTACAGATTTCTGTCCATCCATGGTCAGAATTTGAATTTGTTGATAAAAGAAAATTACTTTCAATTAGTGCTCTAAGGAAAATCCCTGTTGTTTTCATGTCACTGACGTGGTTGATTTGCTAAAGGTAATTCTAGTCAAGCCCCGCCCAAGGACTATTCTGTAGTTGGCGACCCCGTGTCCAAGCTGTTTGGCGTCTTCGAAGCACTTGCCATCGTCACCACCACATTCGGTAACGGAATCGTACCGGAGATTCAGGTAGAGCGGGCCCTTGCTTTGTTCAAGAAGCACTCAAATCACAAAAGACTCCCCATTTGATAAATCAGTCCCCAACGTGTGCAAGTAAAATTTAAATCTTCTTTATTGATCACATTCGACAATGGGGAATAATTGTTTCCGCCTCTCTTATTAAAAAATGCTACTAGCAGGTCAAGAATATGGAACAAATAGGAGGGAGGCGTGCTCTCGCACCCATCATTTTTACGTTTGGATATCAACAAATTCAGTAAGGACAGCAGCAGCTCTCGAGAAAAGTGGGTGGCCAAATATTGGATTCAGTGCTAGTAGATTTGTAATGCCTGTAATCACTACTGGTAACTCCATAACTTTCTAGAGAACCCTTGTTGATTACCTCTAATTTAGCATGAAACAGAAATGCCAAATTCCTTGTTTTGCAAAGTTGAGTTCAATTTGAACAAGTGAAAACTCCTCCAACCAATGAACCATTGCCTTCACATGCGAGTATGTTAGAGCTTAAATTTTTCTTGCTTTTCTATAATTAGGTATGGTTTTGCTCTAATATCTCTTCGTTGGCACTATTCTCAAAATGTGCCATACCTCTCCTTAAGAATGCAAAGTGTGTTTCCTGTAAACTGACTTCTCTCATACTGAACATGGGTTGCAGGCAACATTGGCTCCTCCAGTGACGAATAAAATGTTCAAGGGCCTGTTGGTGTGCTACGCAGTGGTAGTTACCACTTTCTTCTCGGTGGCGATAGCTGGATACTGGGCATTCGGCAACCAAGCTGCAGGCTACATCCTGACTAACCTTGCTCCCAATGATGGGTCACCTGCGCTGGTTCCAAGCTGGCTCATCATCGTCACCAACATGTTCACCCTCGCACAGATCGTTGCTGTAGCTTTGGTACGTTTGTTTCTGTGTTGGCTGGTTTGAATTCTCCCTTGTTAATACTATTAGTAGTCACCGGAAAGGAGGTCTTGGCCAGTGCTACTTGCATTTAGAACCTATCTCAAGGCTCCGCCTGCCTACCGACCAAGTTGAGTGAATGGTGGTGTTAAGCTATCAGCTTTGGAATCAACTTTCCTATTCTGTGTGCACACTTTCAATGGAATTAATGTGGAGTTGGTCTTTCTAGTTTGGTAACTTCTACTTGACTGTTGCAAGCGGATTTAGCATTTCAAGCCATTTGTGCAGATAGAGATAGTTTGTTTTCCCTAAATTGGGGAGTTAAACTAATTACTGGAAATGAATAGAAATAATTGCAAATTCTTTGCAAGTTCGTTAGGTGGAGTTAGCACCAATTTCCCAACTGACAAAACTTGGGCACTATGGGCATTTAGTAAGTACTTCCAATCAGCTAATAGGCGCTGTTGGTCACAGTGGGCGGGGTCCAAGAAGAAATTAATTGAGGTTACCTGTCGTACTATTGTCGTAACAAATTCTGATAGCACGAGTGGTTTTATGTGGGGTAAACCTGTCAAATTCGTAGCACGAACATTCAAACTGAAACAACTTTGGCAGTGTGGTCAATTATTAGCATTGAGTATTGACAGTGTGGGAGTGGGGTATTGGGTGTCAAAGGTGTACTCTCAACCAACATTTGAGATTTTCGAGGGCAGATCTTCAGACGTGAGTCAAGGCAAGTACGCCCTGCGCAACCTGGTGCCGCGATTCCTGCTGCGCTCGGCATACGTGGTGTTCGCCACCTTCGTCTCGGCTGCTCTGCCATTCTTCGGCGACATCAATGGCGTCCTGGGGGCTTTCTGCTTCACCCCTCTTGACTTCGTGCTGCCGTTCATCTTCTACTCCGCCGCTTTTAGCCCTTCCCGGCAGTCGCCCCGCTTCTGGATCCACTGGGGCATTGTTGTCTTGTTCACTGTGTTTGGACTTCTGGGATGCATCGCCTCCGTTCGACAAATTGTCTTGGATGCTAAGACTTTCGAATTCTTTGGTTTGATGTAAGGTTACCACACCTACAAGCGACTCTTTAAGCTCTGCGTATTGTTCACATTTATTAGACTGACCAAATTCTTGTTGGCAATGGCTAACGGGGTTCTAGTACACCCAAGTATGCGTTTATTAGAACAGTGCATACAATAGTTATCCGGTGTCGAAGTCTTGGGTCCACCGGGGTATTGTTGTCTTGTTCAGTGTGTTTGGACTTCTGGGATGCATCGCCTCCGACAAATCGTCTTGGATGCTAAGACTTTCAAATTCTTTGCTGAGTTGATGTAAGAGAACCTTACCTACGAGTGTCTCTTCAAGCTTTGAGTGTAGTTGACATTTGTTAGATTGAGTTCAATTTATTTTTCGATACAGTTCAATTAACTTGATTCTTGTTAGCCAGTTGAAAGCGTTAGTACTAGGTAATGAAATTGGACAATTTTAGTCATTGCTAGTTGTAGTGTAAAGGGTGGGTGGTCAACATGGGGTCTAGAATGTCATGAACCTCTTTACTCTGGCATCAACTTGTTAGCCTACTTCTACAAGACTCGGTAATAATGAAGGAAGTCTTTCTATAGATTTTTGCATGGAGATTTAGATTTATGAAGCTGGGGACCATGGGATTAAGTGAAATCCTTACTTTCTTTCTTCAACATATGAGGGTTTGTGCAACATTGCTTCAAGATTGTATGTAGAAGTGATAAGGTATCTTTTAACCCTACGAGGACATTGAGGCAATAAGTGTTCAATCAGGATGACTTTCTAGATCATTGTAGAAATGAATCCATAAATTAAATCATATTTGGCAATGTATCTTGGTGATAGGTCTTGTCCTTTCAAGATTAATGTGACTCTTTTAGGATAAAAGTCATGAGATCCATCATGAAGATACGTGTGTCAAAAGTGATTCAATTTCAGACCAATAGTTGCATTCTTCACTTCTACATTAATCTTGAAAGTTATCCATTGTCCATCATTTGGTCTCAATGTCCTAAGATTGAGGTACATGCTCTAATACAAGATTGCAATGTTAGTATTACAAGTGTCATTCAAATTGTTGAAATGTAGAGTGGATTTGTGTCATGACTATGTACTTTGTTGTCAACACTATGTAGATGTGAATATTAAACTTGATTGTTATTATATCTTCACAATGTTGTGATTGATTTGTGCCCCTTTTAATTTTAACATTGTTGCTTGACCTTTCTTGCTATAAATGTTAATTTTTTATTCATCTCTTTAAAGAGAAGAACATCTTGTGTGAAAGGATATAGCAAAAATCTAGATTTGGAATAACTAATTGAGCCGAAATAAGATTGTACAATACATAAATTAAGACATAGGATAACAATTAAGGTATGCATACCATGCATTATGGACCTTCAATCCAATTCATTCCTATTTATACATGTCCAATATTTGAAGGATTCAAATGTTGAACAAGTGTAGGTAGGAGGTGAATGCAAAAAATACTTATATTATTTTTTGTCACATACTACATGATGATTTGTTTTGGGCCATAATTTTTGCACTATCAATTCAAATGACTCAAGATTCATAGATAAAGTACTAATGACTAATATACATTTTTTTATTAAAGTCTTTTTTCAAAAATAATCTACTATCTAAAAATAGCTCCTAATTGAATATTACACTTGCTAATTGGAGGTGGGATAGTACTATTATTAGCCCAAATAAATGAACTTGGAGCAAAAATTTGGAGGGTATGGTATTCTAATAAACTTTGACAATTGTTCAAAAAATTATAAAAAAAATTAATTGTATGTTGTATGGAATTCCACAAAGTGAGATTCTTTTTCCTTACATTTTGAAATATGGAAAATATTAATTTTGTGGTTCTTTTGGTGAATGACCATCTCCATAAAGTTGTTACAAGTAAACATTTTTATCTTATTCTAAAAAAATTTAGTTTTTTTCAAGTTAAAACATTAAAGTATCTAATTTCTTGGGATTTTACACTTTCTTAAAATATCCTATTTAGAGAATTTTTCTCTGCTTTATCTTCCTAGAGTCTAATCTCCTTAAAGGTTTATACATTAGACATGTTTTTTTTAAAATAAAATTTATATTTGTAGTTTTAAAGTTCTCAAGAAAAATAAGTATGAATATTGCGAAAACACAACAAAGTAGGTGTTATTTGTAATCACACAAGAGCATAATTGACTTGAGAGTCTATAAATAAATATATACACCTTGATACAAAACACTATATAATTGGATTGAGAGACTATAAATAGATACAAATACCTTGATACAAAAGAACTTCAAAATATATAATGAAGATAAAGAATTTCAAAACATATATTGTAGATAAAGAACTTAAAAATTTATTGCACAAGTTAATTAGTAACATACATGGCTCTCCAAATATTATGTTTTCAATTGAAAATTTCTAAATCATATTGGTTGCTATTGATCCATATTTAAGAATGCATTGTCACCAAGTCTTTTTTTTAAAGATTTAGACACAAATAGTGAAACATTTGGATGATGAAATTTAAATGATATAGTTAGTATATGTCCTACAAACTTTGACTTCATAGATTGCAAGACATTGGGCTTAAAGTTAAAAGAAAATGATAATATCTCTTGAAATCACCTTGATAAGTGTAGGTAAGGATACAATTGGGTTGAGAGTCTAAATATAGGTATGCATGTGTTGGTACAAAATATATAAAAAAAAACAAATGTATTGTAGATAAAATTCTTCAAAATTTTATAGCACAAGTTAGTGATATACAAACTGTGTTGTATCCATTGAAATTTTCTAAGTCATAATGGTTGCTATTGGCTTATATTTAGGTGTACACTATAGTCATGTCTTTCTCTTAAAAAATAGACATAAATATTATAAAATTGAGATGATGAAGTTAATGACTACAATTAGTCATATGTTACAAACTACAAAATGTCAAGCTCGTGGATGGTTTCTAACTTTCGTCATCCAAAAACATGTTTTCAATATTCAACCTATTTATGCCATCAAACAAATCCTTGAAGAGGTCTCCATCCATTGGGTCCACCCACTCTATGCACATCCCTCCACTTTCTTGAGAAAAAAGGGACATCATGCCACATGTTTGCAACACAAGAGTGCGGACCAAACCAATATCTATATGCAAAAGAATAGAGAAGTCCCATCACAAAAATAAATAAAATCAAGTGAGATCAAGACAAGCATTTGAAAATGGAACTTGTCTCAAAATCAACAAAATTGGGCTTGTCCATAAATTGGTTAGATTTTGTCCAATTGGAATAGGTTTTCTATCAAAGCAAGTCAATTGCATGTTGTAATGTACAAAATTCAATTTACAATCCAATCTTAGATTCATCTTGTCAAGATAAATTAACTAGGCATAAGTTTGAACTTCATTTGCAAAGTCCTCTTTTGAAGCCATTGGAAATGTCAATAATCAAGGCCACCGACAAAATCTATAAGTTTTGGTATACCAGTAGTCTTTGGATTTAGAAAAGAGATTTTGTACAGAATTGAGGTGAAAAGGCGCATAGAATATCATATCAAAGAGTTAAACTTTGAAAGCGAAACAATAACCCTAGATAATTCTCATAAAAACTCCTACAAGTTGTAACATATTTGCAAAACTCACCTAAAACATACAACCTATGCACACTACATGAGGCTTTGTGGAGGAGAGCTTGGATTGATTTTAAGTACACATAGAAAATTTTTAGCACCTCAAAATTTCATAGTTTATTCACACAGAACCCAAAACATGCATTCTAAGAGAATCTAGGATCCCATTCACCTACTATCAAGATTAAACAAAGACAGGTTTTGTAGAGTGGAGCACGAGACAAACCGATGCACCTGTCTTTCCAGAGGCGGTGTAAGCCCCCACTCATAAGATCATTCGAGGCCAACCAACTTT
The DNA here is from genome assembly GCA_963969395.1 of Pseudoscleropodium purum. NCBI lineage: Eukaryota > Viridiplantae > Streptophyta > Bryopsida > Hypnales > Brachytheciaceae > Pseudoscleropodium > Pseudoscleropodium purum. The sequence goes on from OZ017803.1 coordinate 19,212,343, forward strand.
GATATTTCACTTGCTCCGGTACTTCGCTGAACCTTTTTTCCACATCACATCACAGAGAGCTTCATAAAACCCTCAGAAACGAACTCTTGCAATTCAGTACTCTGAAACAAATTTAAAAATGAACTGCCCAAAAAATATGAATCCACACCTGCTGGATTTCAGTTCCATGTATTTATCTTTCTTTAATATTTTACTGAAAAATATTCTAAGAAGTCAATCGAACTCCCCAAAATTGTGGAAAATCATCCAACCTCCTACCAATGTTTTTCTTTTCCGGAGATTTGTCGTCAAATTGCACCAAAATAATTGACCTAGCACCAAGCCCATAGAAGACAAACAATAAAATTTTGGATGAAACTGCTAGAGAATGGTTGAAAACAAAATTATGGATATTTGATATGTGCTAATGTGGCATTTTCTATCCAAAATATGGATGAATGTCAAAATTGGAAATACCACTATAACATTTTGTATCACCAAAATAGCATTTCATTAACCCCTAAATGCTTGAGGCACCAAAATCAGTGTTTCCAAAACTTTGAAGTTAAATAAAACCTAACCAAATTTCTATTTTTAGGAATTTCTATTTTTGAAAGATTCTTCTTGAAGTTTAGTTTTAGTATCAAAAATCTGATCTTGAAAATAAATGATAGTGATTTTTCTATTCAAGGTTTTGTGCAAGGATACCCATTGCAATCTTGACTTCTTGTAATGTTGAGAGCTCTTGTAAATGAGCCTCAAATACACTAGGACTTGAAGAAAAAATCACATTCAAAATTCATTTAAAAAAATTGTAGAGTAGATTTTGAGAAGCCATAAATTGATTGGGGTTATTCATCTTAGGCCCTTGAACCTCATATTTTTTTGGTCTTCAACTTTTTAGGTTTGACTTGTGAAAAGTGAATTGAAAATTTTTCATAGTTTTAACACCCTCATGGTCAAACATTATAATCTTCCAACTTATAAGTGATATTGTTGTGTTTTTTCTTCCTATGTGATCTATAACATGTCTAGTTTGAATTTGCACAGTTACAATTCAAAAAAAGTTGATACAACTTATCAAAATGTTTTTTTTTGTTCAATTTAGAGCAAATTTCTAGAGGCTCAATATAGGCCTTGGACATTTAGAGGTTAAAAATTAAAAATAAATCCTTGCCTCCTACAATCCTCCCAACTTGCAGTCTCCCCGAAGCTTCCTCTTGCTGACTTGTTCCTGCTGTAGGACATGCGTTATGACAACGCGTCCGTAGAAATAGCAGTGCGAGTGTCCTTCGGTGTTTCTGCTTAGGCAGGTCTATTTTTACTGGTGAGGGCTGTCTGGTGAGGGCCGGTACGGGCAAACCCGTGTCTCATATCCGACGTCGCACGCCCTTCGTTTGCGTCATCTGTGTGGGCCTGGCCTCTGCAAGGAGTTTATAAGTTGCGTCGTATCTCTGCAGCTGCTTGACTTGGTGACTCGATTTGGGACTTTCCTCGCTTGTTTATCATTGCTGGAGTGTATTGTGAGGAGATTGTCAAGTGCGAACCGCAACCGCAGGTACAGTCTGAACCATTCGTACATTGATTGACTTGCTGCGGTTAAGTGTATAAGGTTGCCTCCCCTGTTAATTTGCACTCAGGCTCTTTTCGATCAACCATCTGCTTTGCGAGTCTCCATATGAGCAAACACGAGGTGATAGGATTTGATAAATCTGCTACAGGGGCTTGCTCTTCGATCAACCATCCGCTCTAGGGCTTGATTATGAAACCCACCACCAGAGTTTTGTAATGGGTTCAATGAATCAATGTGGAGAATTTGTGTGTAAGGTCTTGCGAGTATGATGCTTCGCTAACTTAACCTTTTTTCTATTTGTTTTCGTTTCCGTTTTCGTTCTAAAGAGATGTGATCCAGATAGATGTCTCATTTTAAACATCGGTGGGGTAAAATGAGACTCGCGTGGGGGATTACGTACGTTTGAGTGACTTGCACTTATCTGCCTTCTAGAGTCTTGATTTTCAAGGTCTCTGCAGAGCTGCTGCAATTGTTAGGGTCATTGTTCGACGTAGTTGCGGAGTCCATCGCAGAAGTTACTCCCTTCCATGCTTTTATGGTCGTACTCGTTGTAATGGCATACAGGTTTCAAGTTCCATTATCGTGACATTCGTGTGCACCGAACTCTAAATTCTAGTACTGGAAACTTATATCTCAAGTTACTGGGAGACAGTTCTCAAAGTGCCAATTTTTTGAAATTTCAGTGAACTCTCAGAATGGGGTGGAATGGGGTGGGGTGAGGTGGGATTCGCTTTACAGTAGGGTTTCTGCACAATCCTAAGAGGGTCACCTGATGTTCCCCAGAGATTTTGCCGAAATCTAACAATCTTGGAAGCTAGTCATGTACGGTTCATTCTGGCAGCTTTATACGACTAGACCAGAAGATCTGATTCAGCAAGGAAGTGTCGAAATCGAATATCCATGCCAAATAGTTAGGTCCATGTCACCCTAAACTAATCACAAGACTCATCACTTTTTGACAAAATTTACTGAACTCACGTGGGGTTGAGCTTAGAAGAAAATCACCTCAACACGCTCATTAGACTGAAGAAAGAACTTTTGTAAGTGTTGAATTGATCAGTATTCAATGAATCATGGGAAAAAATGTGTGGAGTGTATGATGTTGTCGTGAGTGGTGTATTGGATTTTAATGTTAATTGAGTGGAAGTACCGGGAGTACCAAGTCATGATCTAGTACCAAATCATAATGTAGATAAAATGTGCTCAGACCAAAGATTGGAATCGAACTACTCTACAGAATTTTCAAATCAAAAGTACTTCTATTGTGTGGTTTATATGCCCAATGTGGTCTGGGATCGAAGACAGAGTATAGGAGTACCGGCAGCAATCTTTTTAGATGTTGCTTCCATTGGCGCTGACAAGCTTTACAGATAGAAACTCCACAATGAACTTCGTGAATTCCTCTCGAGTTGATGTCGTCACAGGATCCACTTTATAGCTCCAGTACTCTAGCACCGTTTTGCTATCATGCACACATGCATGTGAATCAAGAGAGGTAGGCAACTTCCAAGGGTTTCAACTTCAATTAATGCAACAACCACAAGTTCAACCTTGTACAACATTTGCAGATTTTCTTTCAGCATTGATCTTTCGTGTATACAATGTGGTTAGGGTGTAGAAGTTCTATCTGGCAATTGCAAGTCTAGAAGAAGTTCTTGGGCAATGATTTGTCTTGCTCACATTTCACATGAGGATGCTAAGTGAATGACGTTGAACAAATGATGCATCCATTTGTGTCTGATAATTGTCCCCTTCTTTTGCCTTTTGTAACTTCATGTCATTGATATCATCTTTGAAAGAGGCCTTAGCTTGACTTCAATTTATTTGTTGTAGCTGAGAGCTTGACACTTAATATGTTGCCTTGCAACATGGTTTTAAAGTTACAGTTACATGTTTGGTGGTAGTGCTTTAGATGAACAACACAATCTTAGAAGTACATGCTATTAAAAAAGAATTGGGATACTTGTATTTTCATTGGAAAGTATGTTATGCATTGTGTTTCTTCTTGTATGCAAGGATGTTATGTACTTTCTTCTTGTATAAAAGTAGTATAATATGTAGGAGTTGTGGCTTGAGGGCAACTCAAGATGAAAAGAATCAAGCATGATGTACAAATGCATTGATTATTTGATTTACCTCAACCTTTGCAACACTGATAAGACTTTGTTAAATGTTTGGCAATTATATACAAGCTATGGAAGACCAACAAGTTGTGGAATCCATAGTCACTATTTTTGAGGATGTGAAGGAAGATTTTGAAGCTTCATCTTCCACGAGCTTATATTGGACCTCTATTGATGATGTAGCACCATTTGAGGACAATAATGTTCATGTATTGCCAAGGAGGAATGTATCAAAATTTATAAGCAATCAAATTGAATTTCAAGAGAAGATTGGTGAAGGTGGTCAAGGTACCGTTTACAAAGTCAACATTTTCTTGAAAAAACCTAATGAAGAATTTTCAACAAAGTGGCATTGTGTTATGAAGACATTCAAGGACAACTTTCTTGACAATCACTTTGGTCAATGGTAGGAAGCACTTTTTGATACCCATCCAAATTGCCATTATATTTGCAAATTCTATGGCTATTTTGCTTATGAAGATTCTTTCTGCCTTATCATATAGAAATATGATTGCAGTCTTCATGCTTGCATTCAAAAGCATATGAAGAAAGGATTTTTCAAGAGAAGACCTTTCCATGGTCCTATTGCAATGGAGATCATCATCGAACTTGCAATAGGCATGGCTTATTTGCATCTATTGAATATTCTACATTGTGATCTCAAGGCAAACAACATCTTTGTTATGAATATTAGTGAAGATGATGACACTCCAACAACTATATTTATTGGTGATTTTGATATTTCACCTATGGTTATTGGAACAAGTTTTTGGAGAGCTTCTGAAATCTTGAAAGGGTTAAAAGACTTGAATCATTTTTGTAATTTGGGAACTATTGTTGACACATCTGTTTATTGGGACATGTTGTGAGCCCTTCCATTTACAACAAAATTAGATGTATATAGTTTTGTAATGACTTGCTATGAGATTTTGACAGGTCGCGTTCCATTTGAGGACATTGGAGTGAACAATTATGATGTGGTTTTGTCTAGTGAGAGGCCAATCTACCTTCTAATCTGAATCCCAAAATGAAGGAGTTATTGACCAAGTGTTGGCACCATGACCCTGATATTCAACCATCCTTTATTGATATTGTCTTAGAGTTGAAAGGTTTTATTGAAGGAACGGAAGCGTATATTCCAATATCTAACAATTTTGAATTTGAACCCCATCGACTTAGAAATTGTAGCGATGAATCCAACTTCTAGAGTTGAAGGAATTGGTTCATGTAATTGCTAATAAGTACAACAAAGAGGATTTTGCTATATGGGCTATTCAATTTGGTGATGCTATTGAGAAATTTAAGGTCTAATTTGGGTTGCAATCCTTTATAGAGCAACCTGTACTTCCATTTTTAAAGGGCCTTTCAAGGCTTATATTGCTACAGACCATTTAGTTTAAGTGGAAAATATTCTTTGCTACATGTCTATTCCATAATCCTGAATGTATGCCATTTTGTTGATTCAAACATGTAGTTTTTAATAACAAAATGCAAAAACGTTCTTCGAGTGAGACTATTTGATTGCTAGTTAATCCAGAGGAAGTTGCACATTGGATGTCTATTTATAGTGCTTGGGAGGAAGAAAAACAAAGATGGCCTCCTATTCCTATAAATTGACATGATATATGTAATGAAGTATTCACAAGCAAGCATGGTGTTGGAAGAAACCGCAATGAAGCATGTGATATATGCAAGCACTTGCCATTTTATGCTCCAAAATCTAAAGTTTTTACATTTTCTTTGTATAGCCTGGACAAATACACATCCTTGAAAAGTATGTTTACATGATTGTGGTACATTTTGAAGAAACTCTTTTATATTGGTAGATAGAGCCTCTAGCAAAGATTTTAGGTGTTGACCTACATAGTAGTTTAGAATAGTTTAGGGTTTTAATTTCAAGTCAATTACATTAAACTACAAATATCAATGAGTTTTTTGCATAGAATTTAATATTGGTTATTTTTGTCCTATTTGTTAGAGAAAGATTGTTTTCATTCTCAATGAGTATTTTATCTAGGCTAAATGGTGTTCAAATGTGACATCTTTATTTTGCTGAGTGCTTGTTTTTGGTTGAATCTTTTACTCTATGTATATTTTGTTGGTAATTTCATGTTGAAGGATATTTCAAGGCTTGGATAAAGAAATTTATTTGAGGTAATTTTTTTTAACTCTCAAAATGCACAATAAACCATGTTATGACTTTGTACAAACTTTGGAACAAGAACGAGCATCCCAAACCATCTGTATACCTAACCATGAACAACAATCATCCTTCTCAAAATCTTGTTGTAATATATATGTCACCTATAGATACCAAAATGAGCTTCTCAATCAATTGGTCAGTGTTTACTTTGCAATACCTGACAATGAAGAAAGCTTATTCTAGATTCATCTTTTTAAGGTTAGTGTAAAGGATCATTAGAAGATATTAAGCTACCTTGGAGGGCTGTGAGTTCTTTGAGTTTTTCAAAGTGTGGGAATTCACTACACTAGTTGCTTGACATGACATAGCAATGGCCACATCATATTAAAAAAAACTTTCAAATATTTAAAAAAAACTTTCAATCTTTTTTTTCATTAATTTTTTTTAATTTAAAAAATAAAATTTTGACAACGGACATTTTCTAACTACTAGGCAACAACAATGGGAATAGGCCAAAAACGCCCCTCCCAATCCCCAAAAAATCTTTTAAAGCTATTTGTATCACTTAAAAAGCATTTTAACATAATTATTAAATAGGAGTTTGTTTTCATTGCAAACTGAATATAGTTTTGTGGAGATATCATTTGGATAGAAGAGATTATCTATTGAGATATCAAATTTCCTTCATTGCATATAATTCTTCTTTAGAATAGATATTTCATTAAAATGGCGGCATTCCTTCGACATTTTTCCATGAATTTTCTAAGAGTAGTATAGACTTCAGACCCTTAAACCCTGAAATCTAGGACAAGTGTACAGTTTAAAACGCACATCTCAAACTGAAGTGCCAAGTTTGTGGAATACCGCCATTTTAATGAAATATCTGTTTTAGTCAATTTGAAATCTGGGGGTTTGTAGACCTCTATGAGTAACAATTGACAACCCCGCTTCCATTCAACAATCACAAGGTCCATCGTTGTTTCACCTAGGTTTGTTTCCAACACCAAAGTCTATGTGATTTGATGAAGTGTTGGTGAAGGAGAATGGTCTTAGCTCCAAAATGTTTTTTTAATATCAGAATGTTGTTATTGTCAATTGTTTCAATAGCCATGATTTGGAGCATTGGATTGCCCTTGTGGTGTGCATGAATTGAAGAAACGGTGGACAAAAGCCACTCGGGGAGTGTTGAAAACCATGATTCGAAGACTCAACCAAGCTTTGGCTTTGTGTAGTATGTTTTTCGGAATCTAATTTTATTCAGCTAAATCTGAGTTCGAACACCAAGGAATGAACTATATAAGGCTAACGTAATGTGTTTAAAGGTTACAATATATAAACGTGCAAAATTCAGAGACTTATTCATTCTTAATCCCACTAAAACCTAAGGTATCACTCAAGCTGTCCATTAGTAGATGCTATTGGCTGATGTATGCAGTCATAGTTCTATCTAGTGTGCTACTAGCTCGTGACAATAGTTCTAGGACAATAGTTCAATGTGGACTGATTTGTAGTGAATGCATGTGCAATGCAAGACTTTTAGACTTTATAAGTAATAGTATTGTTATTCTTAGTATTTTAGCAAAAAAATAAGAGTTAATGTTCTAGAATAACTCACAATAAGTCCGCACACACACAACCAAGGACAATATGGCCAACTACGTGCAAATCAGTATGCTCTACCTAAAATACACAAAATTCGAATTTACAATATATCTATGCAATTTTCAATACAAACTCTTATAATATTGATGCAAAATAACATAATCAAAATTCTAAATCTAATTTCCAAACTAGGAGTATGGCCATTTGGCCATTCGAAAAATTTTGACCTTTATTTTAATTTGTTTTTGTTGGTCAAATAATGAATCAAAACTCCAAAGTTTTATACTTTTATATCCCATAACCGTGGTATTCGGTTTGATACCCTGGACTGTCCCAATACCCGTATCCCGAGCCACCAAGACTCGCGGAATACCCGGTTTATACTCGTACGGGACAAACGGTTCTCACTCCCCGACTCGACTTATTTGGCTCCTTGCTGCGATTGGTTCCTCGCTGTCTATGCGCCTCGACTAGCTTGCTTTGGCCGTTCGAGACATTCATAATTTATCTCACAATTTATCTCGCGATTTATCTCGCGATTTCATAATCACGCAAGATTCCTGTTCCAATTTGATTTCGAATCGTTGATCGGCGATTCCAATTTCGATTCAATGGCACAGTTGGGCGATTCCCGAAGCAATTCAGCGCTGCCTTGGCAGAATTCAAATTGCTTGCACAATTACTCACTGATCAATTCCAATCCTTTAATTCAAGGGAACCAAGTTCAGTAATTTGTCCTTGCTTCCTTCCGATCACCAAATCCACCCTCAAACTCCTCACTCGTGGACTATCTGGATACCAAAGCCCTAAACTAGTGTACAGTACAATTACACTTCCCCGAACCACCAATCTCGTGAGCACATAAGGAACTCAATTGTGATTCGATTATCAAAGCTGAGCGTCGTCCTCCACTTCCAATTTCTCTCGCTGCTGCCACAGTCGATTAGCGGCGTGGCTGCTGAACTAACTGTCATAGCTCTCCCAAGTCGGAAGTTTTCTTCCGACACCTTGTCTTCAATCCCGATTTGGAGTGCTTGTGCGCGTGAGCACTCCCACAATTTTGGCACCCGAATTATCGTCCCAGCCTTTCGATTTGGCTCGTGATTCCTTCTTCCCCACTCTATTGTTAAGACTGATCTTCACACTAATTCTACCGCGACTTCACACACCGCTAATCATCATCCTCTTCTCCAATTTTTCCAGATTATTGGTAAGACACGGCCCAAAGAACAAATTCACAAAACAGTCCAGAAAGTATCCAAAGTATAAATCCAGATTCAACACCGAGACTCAATTCTCAATACAACTACACAATTTCTACAAAGTCAATATATATTGCAATTACAAAGATTACACGCACAAGGATGTTACAACACCAAGCGGAAAGAAGAACTATTCAATTTGCACTATTCTGCCTGGTGAAAGAGAATGAGAAAAAAAACAATTAATAGGCAAAAAGGAGGGGGTGATCAGAAACGAGGGAAAGTTGCAGCACAACGTTCGGCGTTCACAACTTTCCAAATCCTCCTTTTCTCTTTCTTTTTCTTTATTATATATATTTTTCTTTATCTTTATCTTTTCTTTTGCCTTTTGCTTTAATCTTTACTTTTCCCCTCTTTAACTATTATACTAATTATAAACTAAAATGTCTTTGAACTTTTTCTAACTTTAATAAAAATAGAATATTTTTTATACTAAATACTAGTTATAAAGTAAAATAATGTATATAAAGTCTTTAAAAATCAAAAAAGTACTACAAAAGTCTAAAGTACTAGACTACACTTTGTCAGCAAGGCATCAGCCCTCTTGAAGTTATCTCACGATTGGATTTTCTCTCTTGTGCTTCTTCTAGAACTTATTTGTACACTAAATTGTTCAGGCGACACTAGTGGAAAATTGATATGGAAACTTGTATACAAGTGGGACAATCATGTGTTTGTGACAAGGCTGCTTGTTTTGTTCTTGGATCTTTTGCTTGTCAGTCTAAAACAATGAAGAGAGTTTTCATGGATTCCACTTCGTTCCTGCTTCGGAAGAGGCGAGCCGTGAACGTCTTGCTAAAAGCAGGATGAAGTTGGAGCACTCCTTTTGTAAGGAAACTGGAATCCAAATGCGAACGAGATGTGCTACAAGGAATTGGAAGTTTAGTTATAGTCACAATCTATCGGAGGTTATGGAATAGGAAGTCCACATTGTGATGAAATTTTAAAATGCAAGTAAGGTGTAGAGTCAGAGATGGATCTTCTTGGTTTTGCCTCCAAATTGGGCCATTTGAAAATCAAACGGATATTTCATTCAAATGGTGGTATTCCACAAATTTGGCAATTTTCGATTCAGAACATGCATTCTAAACTATATACCTATCCTAGATTCCGGGATTTCAAGGTTTGAAATCTATACCAATCTTAGAAAGTTCATGGAAAAATGCCAAAGGAATGCCGCCATTTTAACAAAATATTTTTTATCAACATCTATTTGCTCTTTGTCCATTTTCTAGATCATGAATGGAAACTAACTACAATCCCATTGATATGATATGTTATGCTCCCTTTCCTTTGATCATGACTAGCGATTGATATAACATGTTCGTTTCAATTGTACCGGAATCTGTATGGCTCATACTTTTTTCAAATCTTGTGTACCTTTAACCTCAAAGTGCCTAAGCCTTTTCACGTGTGTTTTTCCTATAAAAAAAGAGCATGGACTTAAAATTATTAGGCCCCATTTAATGAGGCAAATTTTTTTTTCTTTCAAAATCTATTTGTATAGATGTTTATAGAACTTGTGTATTGGTGTGCTTAGCAATTTTGAACTTGAAATTATGTAATGCTTGTGAGATTAGAAGAAGAGAAATGTAGGTATTATACTTTTAGTACATTGCCCTTCTTCACAATGTTTGAGAAATTTGTATACAAGGGCTTTTTGGGATTGGTGATGACATGAACAACTGAAAATTGTCCTAGTACACTATAGTGTACTTCCAAAAACCTTAAGTTCAAATGAAGAGCCACCAAACTCATTATACAATCCACCTTGCAATTGTTGAAATGCAATTTCTTTTATTAGTAGAAATTGCAAATAATTGCAAATCAACACTTGCATGTTAAAATTTTCAATGATGAAAATCATAAGCATGATTTACTGTTATCATTGGGACCATTTTGAATGGGTCTAACATCATGGGAGTTTCAATACTCCCAAGCAAGCACTGATACTACAAAAACCTAAGCAAAAACCTATTTAAGTAGACACCTCCAACTTCGTTCAAAACATTACAAATATTTGGAGAGGCCAAAACATCAAAGGCTTACAAAACTTCAATTACGGAGGCATGCAAATTGAAAAGTTGCCAACTCCGGAAGAGAAGATGTTGCAAATGAAATGAATAGGTACTATGGTAGCCGACCCATTTCTGACCAGAATCCATTCCCGTCATATAGGCTACAATCTTTCCAATATGAAGGAGAAAAGCAGGGAGACTAATTATGGCACAATTTACAATGTAGTCATGGCGCATTACGATTGGTTGTAGTCTTGGTTGATTTTGCAAGCAACCTATGGTTGGAAATAGGAAGGACCTATATGACAAGAATAGGTCAAACAAAATCTTCAACTAAAAAATTTATAGTAATAAAATTTTGAAAAATAAAATTTTGAAAAATATAGAATCCTTCTAAACCCTATTTCTATGCATGGGAAAATTCCTACACTCAAGAAACCTATGCTCTAGATATGCAAAATTGCTTACATGGTTGAAAATGGATCATCTACCATATTAGAAACCAACATTCAAATGTTGCATGTCTGGAAATGATCTAAATTTGCCAACTTAGACACCATCCTGCACATTACAACACCTAATTAAGTGTTAGCCACCAAATGCTCAAGAGATTTTGTACGTCAGGGTTTTTCAAGTTACAAGATTAAAATTTACTTCCACATTTTTGACAATTTCTCCTAAAAAACACCTATGGTCCTTTGGGGGGTACATGATTTAGATTTTAACTTTAGTAAAATTATATGGAATCTTTCATTTCCTTCCAACTATAAACTACCTTCTTGGTTGCCTTACTGTTGAGACTTGAACAATGATTGAAGCTAATTCAATTCCAAAATTGAGAATGATCAAATGTTGCCAAAAAAACCTCTTTTGTAAGACCCTCCAAATTCAAGCAATAAAAACTTATTAATTATATCTTAAAGTTTCAAGGCTTTTGTTTCATCAAATGTCACTCAAAATGCTCATTTGGATCAGGGTTGATGAATCTCTACGTCCGCCCCAAAATAGGGTCCGTTTTTCGGACATCCGGACGCACAGACGCTAGCGGACGCAGCGTCCCTCCCGCCGTCAGAAGGCGGACGCGCGGGGCCGGGCGGCCGGACGGGGCGGCTTAGAAAACCCGTTTTGGGTTTTTTGTTTTGATTGTTTTCACCAATGAGAGATTGAGAGTGAAGTCATTTTGATTTTGATTTTTCTTATATTGCAATTGCGATTCAATAGAGTTGTATATCACTATTTATGTAAAAACTAAAATATGAAATATATTTTTAATTTTTTTCTTGAATTTCATTTTGATTTAGAAACAAAATCACTTTAAAATCCAGCGAGATGTATATCATCAATAAACAAACAATTTTATAATAAAATGATTGAAGAAACCATTGTCATTTGTCAACATGAGCTCCATATATCATAAACAACTAAACAATCAAACATCTAAATTCACATCTCCACAATTCCTATGGACGCCAATTCACATCTCCTTTAACCTTAGCCCTACTACTCTCTCCTGCAGCTCTCCGTTCAAAATCTTCATTATCGGAGTCATCTTCATTGTCGGAGTCATCTTCATTGTTGAAATCAAGTATCGTTGTCTCCTTCAAGTCTTCTCTCGAAGTAGGTTTACTCCCTTCTTTCGAATTAAATTTTTTTTTTTTAATTTGACAGAACGATTAAAGGCTTTTTGAATAGGAACCTTTCTTTTCTTTCTATTTGACAAAGTAGCAACATTTTCATCAAGAGGGGTCTTATTCTTCACTGGAGAGATAGCAAAAGGTTGCATTTCTCTTTTCGCTTTCACGTTACTCAATTCTTGAACCATCAATCTCGATGTAGGGTCGACATGTCCATGAACGGTTATCTCCACTTTGGCTTTTTTTTGAAGTAATAGAGTGCCGTTTGTTGATTTGATGGGTTCTTGCGCCATTCCTTTTGCTAAAATGCGAGCACGCAAAGATGCCAATGGCATCCGATCACTATCCGTATCACTTAGGCTTGTAGGTGATGACGCTACTTTCTGTAGATTACTGCATGTAGAAATTTCTTTGGAAATGTTCATTAGGCATTTTCCATATCCAAAGCTCTGAGAATCATTCAATCGTGTGCTAACAGACTTCAACGGTATTGGTGGAAGAGCACTAGATCTCGGTACTTAAAAAATGGACTTCATTGGCTCTTTTCCTTTATCACTCTTCACAATTGCCGAATTTGTGACTGCCATCCCAACTGAATCACTATTTTTCTGTACCGCAATATTTGGTTTCCCTTCATTACCACTATTGTTGCCCACATCTTTTGGAACGTCCACCTCCATGACCGCATCTTCTCTTTTGTCGTTTCCTTGCACTACATTTAATGCCACAGATGGAGATTGAGAAATTAAAACTTCTTCATTTCTCCCATCATCACCAATAGCATTCTCATTGATTTTCACCTCTTTGGCAATAGCGTTTGCCTTTTCCGATAGAATGTTTTCGCTATTCAAGTATCCCGTTCTATTGCAATATGCAGCTAAAGAAGGTAGATTCTCCTCTCCCCCTACATTGTCCTCGTCTTCACAAAAGGTATATGCATCGTTTGCATTGTCGGGAACGACATCCTTGCGGTTTAGATGATAATCATGCGTATCATTCACCAAATCGGGAAAGCCTTTCATAACGTCTTCATCTCCCCATGCTGTCGCACGATTGAAGTCATCTCCGCCATCTACAATTGAAAGGGCCCTTTCCAAATCCTCGTCATCATCGTCTTCTAACGTCGGCCTATCTGAATCCTCTGATTCCATCGGATCCACATTATCATTATACCATTTTTTTTCATCTTTTTCCTTCGATGCGTTTAATACTTTGGAATTGGTATACATGTACACCAAATCCGCTACTCTTTTCGGCTTCAATTTATTTCGAGATTTGTTGTGAACAAAAGAATAGTTGCTCCAATTTCGTTCACATGAAGATGATGACACCGGTTGAGCCAATATCCTCTTCGCTAATGGAGCTATAAACTTGCCACATGCACCTTCAAAATCCCACCAAGCATGTGCGGACAACATTTGATCTCCCGGATTCAACATATTGTGGAATGGAGGTTCCCTGTGTCGAAAAGCTACAAATTCCTTCACCACTGCTGCATATTCATCTGGTTTACATATTCTCTCCAAAACTTTCTTACATCTTGACATTGCATCTACGTCATCCGCTAGCTCTTTGTCATGAAGAAGGTATGGATTCAAGAGAGTTGCACCTGATTGGAGATCGTTGTCCACCATTTTTCTTTGGGCATAAAAAGACTGTACCAATGGAATTGCAAGTTCTTCTAGCAAACAAAATGGTGGACTTTGTAATCCGTTCACGTGCTTCTCTAACTTCCTCATGATATGCAACACCTTCCCTATGCATGGTGATTTTGAATTCAAATCGCGGAGTGCACATATGATTGGTTCAACCATCTCCACATAATTGATGGACCGATTCCAAAAATGGTCATCAAGAACAATTTTCTTCACCGCTAAGGCCAAGTCTTTTGGTTGGACTTTAGCTCCACGTTTCTTCTTGAGAGTATGTACATACTCAACCCATTGCGGATCTACCACCGTTTGTTCCAATGCTCCTCTCAATTTTGTCAAACGCTCCATCATGATAAATTTAGAAGCGAACCTTGTATCCCCAAGCATCAAGAGACCAAGATTTGGCGAATACTTTCGCAATAGAGCTAGCGGCATATGTCTCTTCCTGATAAATTTAGCTACAAGAACTCCTTTATCGAATTTGGAAGCAATCCATTTCTGTGCAACCCAATCTTTCAACAACAAATTCAATGCATGTACCACGCACCCTTGGTAAAAAATATGAGGATATTTTGCAGATATTACATCCTATGCGGACAGATTCACGGGAGCATTATCCGTAGTTATTAATATGACGTTCTTAGACCCCACTTGTTCAATGAACTTTTCCAACACAGCCACCAAGTACTCCGCATTTTTTTCACAACCACTTGTATCCACAGATCCAAGAAATTCTTCACCTGCGGATGATACAAGCATGGCATTGATGAGAGGTCGATTAGTCACCGAGCTCCATCCATCAATGGACAATGTTGCTCTAAATTTTCGAATGCTATCTTCAGTTCGTGCATTCAACTGTGTCTGAATGTTGGTCTTCGCTTCATTCAACAATTTGTACTGAAGGTCGTGGTATGAGGGAGGGATGTATGGCCTACCAAACGCAGCCGTTTTCTTCACTACTTCTTTAAAAGTTGAATTTCGAGCCACGGAAAATGGTAGGTTCGCCGAATAAAAAAAATTTGCCCACACTGAATGTAATTTGCGTCTATGACCTTCTTCAAACCCATTCACTAAACTGCCTTGCCTCTGAGGCCTAGAACTTGATGCCCTCGAGGTTTCACGTTCACCAGAAGCTTCCGTACTCAAAGTCATTTCAGTTGTGGCACATACCATTGATACAAATTCTTTGGACGCTAGACAAGAATCTTCGTGGTCAGAATGCGACACAGCCTTTCCGGTCGAAAACTCTTGAACATCTGAAGGGCCAGGGTTGCCATCCACATTGTCCATTACAACGCGTTTTGGAAAAACTCCTTCGCAATGCCGAAATAAATCTCGAACTGCCATTGGTAATTGTGGACAAAGGCTCATCCCTTTATCACGTACACCTTTAGGCCCAGAATAGCCTAAGTGGCTGAACATACGGTTGAGCTTCCTTGACATGCTTGCTTTGCAAAGCCTACATTTTACTTTACCACCCTCTTGCATACTAAATCAAGGAGAAAAATCCCCCGTCGGTTTGGCCACCATACTGACAAGTGTATGTTTTACCTCAATTTCAAAAGAAACCAATAGAATGTTTTAAATTTGAAACCCACAACGTGACAATGTATACAATATCAATGAAATTAGTCACACAAAGCTTTGAAAATCAAAGCCCCCCGTCCACCGAACTATGCATTACCAAGCAAGAGACTCAATAAATTGAAGCTCATAGCCCTTGGAAATCTTAGCATTTGGTTTTTCGAGAATGAATACCAAAGCTTCTCTTCTAACATTTATAGTCCCTCTAGAAAATTAAAGGTTCATTTTTAGGGTTTCCATTCAAAAACAAGAAACGGCCCGGACGGGGCTAAAGCGGACGGGGCGGACGGGGCGGGTGGACGGGACGGACAGGGCGGTTGGACAGGGCAGGTGGACGGGTCGGACGGGCGGTCGGACGGGGCGGTCGGACGGGTCGGACAGGGCGGGCAGACGGGGCGGTCGGACAGGACTGTCCGCATTGTTCGCCGTCCGCGCTTTGAACACGCCGACCGCCGACGGCGTCCGCCCAGCTGTCCATTGGAGCATCCTAAGAGGCCGATATTACTCAAAAAGAGCGGTAACATTTCCAAAAAAAAAACAGCCTAATAATCATTGCTAAATGAGGATCAATGTAATTGATTTATCATTTTTTTAAAAAATGTAAACCCTAAACCCTATACCCTAATTACCCTAAACCTTTTCTTTTCTCCCCTAAATTGTTTTACGAATGAGGGGAATGTGGTTAAGTTGAATATGTTTGGATTATTTAGTCATATTATCCTTCTAAATAGGTTTTGAGAAGATCTGAAGATGGTGGGGATTTTTTCAAAGTTCATTAGGAAATCAAATGTTTTGCAGAAATAATCAATTCTTTTTTCATCATAAGCAAATGAAATTTTTAAAAAAGGCCCCAATACATAATTAGAATAACAGTTTAATGGATTTCAACCTCATGATATTTAATGAAAGGTTGTGTTTTCTAATTAGAAGTGCATCACGATCTTCAAATGAACATCGAGTCTTTCATATTTTTTAATGAAATTTTGATTAGATTTGAAAACAAAGAAAAAGAATCAATGTTTTAACTTTCAAATCATATATGGCTATATTTTTCCTTAAAAACATAGAAAAATTCATTACTTGAGTTGATTGAGTAGAATACATTATACACTTATACATGTGCTATATTTATTTTGAAGGATAATTCCAATATTCTTATTTAAGATGTTTTTAAATATTAATTTTAAGAAAGAGGGTTCATTGTTTAAAGATCTAAAAAATTGACAAACATAATTTCTATTATAAATAGGAATTGAATTCGGAATTCGATTTTTGAAATGATTCAAATGAACAAGATATTGATTATAAAATATTTCTTTGTTTGAGTTTTCAAAATGAATTCACGAAACAATTGCAAACTTTTGAACTTAGGTATATGGTATTGTTTTTGGTTTGTACTTTGTAGAGTATAATACTTCAATTTTAATCCTAAATAAATGAAAAAAACTCTACATGAATGAAATGTTTCTATGTATTGCACAAAGATTTCTACCAATTACTATGATAATTAAATACATTGTTACATTTCATAAAATATTCTACATAGAAAGAAAAAATCATTTCAGTTTTCAGTCATGATAAACGATGTCTTCTACTCTTTCTGTTATATGTTCGTTTTGTATAACGTGTACATTGTACAATCTTTGAGAGCAAGGGAGTTCATTTTTGACTCTCATTGAAATAGAAAATATATTTGTGTTTGGATTTTGAAATCATTATCACATTATGTATTCTACGGTCTTGCAAGAATGCATCTTGCTCCTTCCTTTGAATCCTTTTGATATTTTCTATTTTTTCCTTTGCTTTCTCGTAGGGCTCTTGTTCTCTTGTTCTCTTCATTTGACCAGCCTATTTGGCTTGGCTCTTAGTTTTTTGTTTTTTTTAATGCAATGGTTTATGCATATGTTATAAAAAATATATATTATTTATTTAAAATTAATATATTGATGAACAAACGCATAAAGGCATTGAATGCTTTTACATTTGAAGTTATAAATCTATCATAAATCATTCTTGCAAATTTGAATGATTGAATCGAAAATTTGAAAATGTAATTACAAGAGCTTTCAATTCAATCAATTGCATAAATCATAAATGTTGAAATGCAACTCGTATGAGTTTAGCATCTATGAAGATTAATTCATGCCATCCACATGCAATTTTTCAATTTATTAAAATGCAATTGAGTACTTCAATTTCTTTCCCTTCAATTCTCCAAGTAACATTCACTTCATATCTTTCTCTATTTTTTTATTTAATTTTTGGCAACAAATGGAGAAACCATCTTTGTCTATATTTGAACATGCACTCTTATTTGATTGATGAAGAATAGATCTATGAAATATATAATCATTGATTTGTTCATGTTGATTTATCTAATATATTTTATGAATGTATATATATATATATATCATTAAAGGAGTATGGAAGACAAGATTGACAGATTGTGTTCGAATGTTGTTGATTTTGAAATGATTTAGTACTATATCATTTATAAGAATATTATAATAGTGTTATGTTATAATATTCCTAAAACAATTGCAACAAATATTAAAATACATGCTAAGTTAGGTTTGTTAGCCTACCAATTGTTCATTAATAGACATAATTGAATAGCCCCCTTAAATGAAACATTCAATATCTAATATCTTACAATCCAAATGGTGGATTTGTCTAAAATTTTTTCCACATCTTTTCCAACTAATTTACTACAAGATCCTACAGTTACATATGCCCAAAAGTATTTTTCTTCCAAGACTTGGTATTTGCACTACTGGCAGTTTTGAAGTGTTTTTAGTCAAAAGAACTTTAGGGGTTAAACATCTATACCATGAGATTTTGAAAAAAGAACAATTTGCTTCATTGGGGATACGGGATACCTATAAGTCCATGCTTTTTTTCGATAGCCAAAACACACTTGCAAGGACTTGGACATTTAGCGGTTTACTAAGTGATTAGACGTCAACTAATTCAATTTAATAGTAGAATTTTTATTCAACTACCTTCTTACAATTGCTTTATACACAATGCAACGTGAATATTTGGGTACATATATTAAACGTCGCAATCCTTTCGTGAATTTTTGCACATTTTAGCTCATATGTTTGTACAAAAATATCATTTACCAAGAATTCATAAATTTGGTCATAAAGGAAGGCTACCTTTTTTAATTTCAAATTTTACATTGAATGAATGAAAAGTTAGTTGAACTATACAGTGCCATGAAGACCTCTGTTTATCGTGCAAAATATGGGTTTAGGGTCGCTTTAGGGTCAAACCGCCCCGTCCGCCCTCACACCCGTCTGTCCCATTCGCCCAGACCCCGTCCGCCCTGATCGTCCCGTTCGCCCCGATACCAGTCCGCCCCGTTACGGCGATGCGTCCGCCCCCCCGGACCGTCCGATCGGGCGGACGCCAGATTTGTCCGCCTGTAGCCGTCCGATGGGGCGGATGGGCCGTCCGCATTGTCATTTTTGCTTTGCCCCTTGTGAATGCAAGGTGGAGCGGAGAGCTTGGTGGTTCATCCTCCATTGGCTCCTTTCCAAGGCAAGGCAAGAGTGGTTTATTGGGGCCCCCTTGTTGCCAATTTTTTGGACACTTGCGCGTGAATTCAATTTCAAATTAAAAAATTTGATCTATATCAATTTCATTTGTCACGATGACGAAGGGGAAGAAGAAGGTTGCGAAGCTTAAACATGGAGAGGGACCATCAAACTTGGAGGTAGCTCGCCAAAGTCCTTCGGAGGAATGCAAAAAATTCATGATTGAGCGCATCGTTCAATTTTATGAATCGGAAACAACATTGTCTTTAGACAATAAGTACATCAGATATCAAGAGCAGTGCGTGTCTAAATTCAAGGTAGACATGACACAGATGTTGTTGGATGCATTGAATGTGGCGAAGTAGCATGACGAAATGGATAAAACGTACTTCACCAAATGTTTGGAGAACAAGGTTCATAACGCTTTGTGGAATTCCAAAGTCATTTTGGTTAAATATGGCAAGGAATATCGATCCAATGACGCTCAGTTTGAAGAAGTGATTCTGAAAGCGGACTTATTTAGGGGGCGATGTGCTCCATTCGCCAAAACACACAATCGAGTTGGTTCAATTGGTTGGTGGAAAAGCAATGATGGAGTTGCTGAAGCGGAAAGGAACAAACGGCACCTCATAGCACTTCCAGATATAGCACGCGTGATTGCTGTTGATGATAGAACGATGAGAGGTGGATATGCAACGATTCGAAAGGTTCATATTGAAGGATGTCCAAGAATATTTCCTCATTGGGAGTTTGCGGCAAAGAAATCCATTCACCACCAAACTCGACCCGATCTTGCAAAGCTAGAACATCAAAACGAATCAATGGCTGTTCAAATTCCACACGTGGGTGTGATACGGTTTGCTGCGGTGCATGGAACGACGTGTGAAGGTTATGCGTATTGGTGGAATGGTGGAACTCTTCGACAAATGTTGAATATGGATAAGGACTTTCCAGACAACATTCAAATCTGTTTGATGTATACGAATCCAACCGAAGAGGAGGTTGTTAAAGCTCACCATTTAGGACGATATCGGAAGAAGCGCACGGAGTTGACATGGGCCTTTATGCATATAATGTACACAGTGCATCTTGTTGGACATTTGCACAATGATCTTTCTCCGGACAACATCTTGTTGCATTTTCCAGAGGATGAGTCATGTGTGTACATTGGAGTTTGCGATTGGAACATGACCACCTTAGCTTCTCAGCCAATGAAGTCTTTGTACACATTTACATCAGCAAATGAGATGAAACAAACTTTGCAGAGGAGATGGTGGGTGGATCCACGTATTGCATATTTGCATAAAGCAGGTGTAGATGTGAAAGTCATTCCGATGTATTCACATAAGTCGGAAAAGTATGCCATTCGAAAAATTGCTCGGCGGATGAATGGAAACAACATGTCAGAGGCGTATTTCAACGTGCTACGAAAAACACCTAGTGCGACACAATTTGCCTTTCATGACTTTGCAAAAGTGTTTTATGCTTACTTGAAGTGCATTTTTTCGAAGACTGACGATGAAAATACTAGTTTGGCCCATGTGATTACGCGATTTTCTAATACATATCGTTGGCCGATGCCAGATGAACATTTCCGCCATTTATATTAGATTGGTAGTGCAGAAGTAGTAGTTGAATAGGTTATATAGGCATTAAAAATTAGTTTAGAAATATAGAGTTGGAATGAAAAAAATTATATGTGCAATTAGCCAAATGTGCACAATGTATGGTATTCTACATTAAATTGAATACATTTTGCCCATATTGATTATGTTTGTATTTGTGTTGATCTCGATTTTTTAAATAGTATATATATATATATTTGAAGTCACAAACTTTTTTAGTTTGCATTCTGAAAATGAATTGGAATTTTTTCATAGTTTCAAGACTATCATAGACTCATGGTCAAACTTTATAATCTTTTAAATTGTTTAAAGATTAAAGGAGTGACCGCGGGGCAGTTTGGGTAGGGCGGTCGGGGGAAATAGGGCCGTCAAAGCGGACGGGGCGGACGGGGCGGTTCCGGCGGACGCTGCGTCCGTGGGGACCGCGAATGTCAGCGAACGCTGCAGACACAGCGTCCGCGTCCGGACGTCGTGTCAACCCTGTAGAAAATTGCAAAGTGCAAAAAAGCTTTCATTCAATCTTTAAGAGAATGGTAAGTAGATTTCTTTACTTTTCAAAGATTCAAATTTATTTTAGATACTTAGATAGGGTTTAATTCACTTGCTAGATTAATGTTGCTATTGTATTTATTTTATTTCAATACTACCTTAAAGATATTAACAATTTAGACTTTTCATTCAATCTTTAAGAGAATGTTAAGTAGAAGTAGCTCTAAGATTGAATGAAAAGTCTAAATTGTTAATATCTTTAAGGTAGTATTGAAATAAAATAAATACAATAGCAAGATTAATCTAGTAAGTGAATTAAGCCCTATCTAAAACAAATTTGAATTTTTTGGAAGATTCCATTCAAAGGTGATTTAATAAGTTGTTTTTTCAAGAAGATGCGGCTTAGATTATCTAAAAAAAGACTATTCATAATTTTCTCATAATTACTAATCTAAATAGAATGAATCTAAAATCTTTCTATAGAGACAAAGGTAGTTTCTATAGAACTTTTGAAAATTATATTTTGACTTTTTATGAAATTCTTGGTGTTGTTTGACAAATCCCATTTTGGGTTTAGGATTGTAAAACATTTTTTTTTGAACACTCACCAAAGTACAAATTATATTCTTAAACATTTGATGTGATTTTCTATCTTGCAAAAAAGTTTAGAAAAAATTACAATGAAAATGGAAACTATAAGAGCCTACTAAAAATCAATTTTGTCCCCTAAAAAGACAACAGAACTTGATGGATGTAGACGAGACCAAACTAGTATAGATTTACGATTCACAAAACACACCTTGAAAAGTGCCAAAGCTATGGAATTCAATCAATTTTTCAAAATTAGTATTAGTAGTAATTAATTAATTTTTTTCATTTTTTACAAAGAGTCAAAGTAGCAATATAAAATATTATAGTGGTGCTCTAAATTTCAACATTCATCCACATATTAGATAAAAAAAATATCCCATTACTATAAATCACTTATCCATAAATCTACGATCATCAACAATCTCCTAATTTCAAAGGAGATTTTTTTCAAATTTGAAGTCTTTTAAGTGAAAACTTCATGGTTCACAACCATTTTGTGCTGAAAATAATTTGTAACGCAAATGAATTTTTTCCCAGTGCTCTTTGGCACTATTGCCAATAACTAAAAATGTAAGAAACCCGACTTTTGAGATTACATTGAATTACAAGTCCAATTCCAAAAAATCCAACTTCCAAGGCTTCATTGAATCAGGGCTATATAACCACCATTTGCCTTCCCACTACTCATAGTTTTCATTGAGGTCCCACTTTCTCTGCCCTACCATCCTAGACAGTTGTGAGTCCCTAACAAGAGCAAGAGGACTCTGTAACTACTTTGATCGAGAGAGAGAGAGCTTTGAATTGAATCCGTTGGAACATGACTGAGCTGTAGTGCATTGTGTAGTTGAGGAGCGCCACTAGGGAGATCTTTGAGGTGGACAAGGTTGTGGCAACATAGTCCCAGTTTCTTAAGAACGTGATTCAGGATGTGGACGTGGAGAGCCCCATTCTTTTGCCCAATGTGTCGACCTGCACTTTGGGACAGGTCTTGCATTACTGCAAGTGTTATGTAGAGAACAAGCACATGAAGCGCAATAAGAACTTGCTAGAGGCTCTCAAGGAAGACTTCAATGAATGGCCCGGCAATGCCAAACTAGTGAAGGTGGTCGATATGGAGAACCTCTACGACTTGATTATGGTATGTATTGAGCTTGACTATGTTGCAGCGTCAAACTTTGGCTTGGGTTGGGAGGAGTTGTTCCCGATTTTCTCTTTATTCACATGCTCACTCCCCTTCCTTCATTTCGGATATTAGTTGTATTGATATACTTTCATTACAGGACGTGGTTTAATCTAGTCCAAGAATCATATTGCCACATTGTGGGTTCTTGTTTGATTCTAACATGAATTATTACATCTAGATGAGGTGCTTTTTGGAATGCACAACCCTTTTGGAATTGGTTCCTATGTGCTTTACGCAAAGACTCCATCACCAGCTTTTTTGCACTACATAATTTTCTACAGGGTTGACACGACGTCCGGACGCGGACGCTGTGTCTGCAGCGTTCGCTGACATTCGCGGTCCCCACGGACGCAGCGTCCGCCGGAACCGCCCCGTCCGCCCCGTCCGCTTTGACGGCCCTATTTCCCCCGACCGCCCTACCCAAACTGCCCCGCGGTCACTCCTTTAATCTTTAAACAATTTAAAAGATTATAAAGTTTGACCATGAGTCTATGATAGTCTTGAAACTATGAAAAAATTCCAATTCATTTTCAGAATGCAAACTAAAAAAGTTTGTGACTTCAAATATATATATATATACTATTTAAAAAATCGAGATCAACACAAATACAAACATAATCAATATGGGCAAAATGTATTCAATTTAATGTAGAATACCATACATTGTGCACATTTGGCTAATTGCACATATAATTTTTTTCATTCCAACTCTATATTTCTAAACTAATTTTTAATGCCTATATAACCTATTCAACTACTACTTCTGCACTACCAATCTAATATAAATGGCGGAAATGTTCATCTGGCATCGGCCAACGATATGTATTAGAAAATCGCGTAATCACATGGGCCAAACTAGTATTTTCATCGTCAGTCTTCGAAAAAATGCACTTCAAGTAAGCATAAAACACTTTTGCAAAGTCATGAAAGGCAAATTGTGTCGCACTAGGTGTTTTTCGTAGCACGTTGAAATACGCCTCTGACATGTTGTTTCCATTCATCCGCCGAGCAATTTTTCGAATGGCATACTTTTCCGACTTATGTGAATACATCGGAATGACTTTCACATCTACACCTGCTTTATGCAAATATGCAATACGTGGATCCACCCACCATCTCCTCTGCAAAGTTTGTTTCATCTCATTTGCTGATGTAAATGTGTACAAAGACTTCATTGGCTGAGAAGCTAAGGTGGTCATGTTCCAATCGCAAACTCCAATGTACACACATGACTCATCCTCTGGAAAATGCAACAAGATGTTGTCCGGAGAAAGATCATTGTGCAAATGTCCAACAAGATGCACTGTGTACATTATATGCATAAAGGCCCATGTCAACTCCGTGCGCTTCTTCCGATATCGTCCTAAATGGTGAGCTTTAACAACCTCCTCTTCGGTTGGATTCGTATACATCAAACAGATTTGAATGTTGTCTGGAAAGTCCTTATCCATATTCAACATTTGTCGAAGAGTTCCACCATTCCACCAATACGCATAACCTTCACACGTCGTTCCATGCACCGCAGCAAACCGTATCACACCCACGTGTGGAATTTGAACAGCCATTGATTCGTTTTGATGTTCTAGCTTTGCAAGATCGGGTCGAGTTTGGTGGTGAATGGATTTCTTTGCCGCAAACTCCCAATGAGGAAATATTCTTGGACATCCTTCAATATGAACCTTTCGAATCGTTGCATATCCACCTCTCATCGTTCTATCATCAACAGCAATCACGCGTGCTATATCTGGAAGTGCTATGAGGTGCCGTTTGTTCCTTTCCGCTTCAGCAACTCCATCATTGCTTTTCCACCAACCAATTGAACCAACTCGATTGTGTGTTTTGGCGAATGGAGCACATCGCCCCCTAAATAAGTCCGCTTTCAGAATCACTTCTTCAAACTGAGCGTCATTGGATCGATATTCCTTGCCATATTTAACCAAAATGACTTTGGAATTCCACAAAGCGTTATGAACCTTGTTCTCCAAACATTTGGTGAAGTACGTTTTATCCATTTCGTCATGCTACTTCGCCACATTCAATGCATCCAACAACATCTGTGTCATGTCTACCTTGAATTTAGACACGCACTGCTCTTGATATCTGATGTACTTATTGTCTAAAGACAATGTTGTTTCCGATTCATAAAATTGAACGATGCGCTCAATCATGAATTTTTTGCATTCCTCCGAAGGACTTTGGCGAGCTACCTCCAAGTTTGATGGTCCCTCTCCATGTTTAAGCTTCGCAACCTTCTTCTTCCCCTTCGTCATCGTGACAAATGAAATTGATATAGATCAAATTTTTTAATTTGAAATTGAATTCACGCGCAAGTGTCCAAAAAATTGGCAACAAGGGGGCCCCAATAAACCACTCTTGCCTTGCCTTGGAAAGGAGCCAATGGAGGATGAACCACCAAGCTCTCCGCTCCACCTTGCATTCACAAGGGGCAAAGCAAAAATGACAATGCGGACGGCCCATCCGCCCCATCGGACGGCTACAGGCGGACAAATCTGGCGTCCGCCCGATCGGACGGTCCGGGGGGGCGGACGCATCGCCGTAACGGGGCGGACTGGTATCGGGGCGAACGGGACGATCAGGGCGGACGGGGTCTGGGCGAATGGGACAGACGGGTGTGAGGGCGGACGGGGCGGTTTGACCCTAAAGCGACCCTAAACCCATATTTTGCACGATAAACAGAGGTCTTCATGGCACTGTATAGTTCAACTAACTTTTCATTCATTCAATGTAAAATTTGAAATTAAAAAAGGTAGCCTTCCTTTATGACCAAATTTATGAATTCTTGGTAAATGATATTTTTGTACAAACATATGAGCTAAAATGTGCAAAAATTCACGAAAGGATTGCGACGTTTAATATATGTACCCAAATATTCACGTTGCATTGTGTATAAAGCAATTGTAAGAAGGTAGTTGAATAAAAATTCTACTATTAAATTGAATTAGTTGACGTCTAATCACTTAGTAAACCGCTAAATGTCCAAGTCCTTGCAAGTGTGTTTTGGCTATCGAAAAAAAGCATGGACTTATAGGTATCCCGTATCCCCAATGAAGCAAATTGTTCTTTTTTCAAAATCTCATGGTATAGATGTTTAACCCCTAAAGTTCTTTTGACTAAAAACACTTCAAAACTGCCAGTAGTGCAAATACCAAGTCTTGGAAGAAAAATACTTTTGGGCATATGTAACTGTAGGATCTTGTAGTAAATTAGTTGGAAAAGATGTGGAAAAAATTTTAGACAAATCCACCATTTGGATTGTAAGATATTAGATATTGAATGTTTCATTTAAGGGGGCTATTCAATTATGTCTATTAATGAACAATTGGTAGGCTAACAAACCTAACTTAGCATGTATTTTAATATTTGTTGCAATTGTTTTAGGAATATTATAACATAACACTATTATAATATTCTTATAAATGATATAGTACTAAATCATTTCAAAATCAACAACATTCGAACACAATCTGTCAATCTTGTCTTCCATACTCCTTTAATGATATATATATATATATACATTCATAAAATATATTAGATAAATCAACATGAACAAATCAATGATTATATATTTCATAGATCTATTCTTCATCAATCAAATAAGAGTGCATGTTCAAATATAGACAAAGATGGTTTCTCCATTTGTTGCCAAAAATTAAATAAAAAAATAGAGAAAGATATGAAGTGAATGTTACTTGGAGAATTGAAGGGAAAGAAATTGAAGTACTCAATTGCATTTTAATAAATTGAAAAATTGCATGTGGATGGCATGAATTAATCTTCATAGATGCTAAACTCATACGAGTTGCATTTCAACATTTATGATTTATGCAATTGATTGAATTGAAAGCTCTTGTAATTACATTTTCAAATTTTCGATTCAATCATTCAAATTTGCAAGAATGATTTATGATAGATTTATAACTTCAAATGTAAAAGCATTCAATGCCTTTATGCGTTTGTTCATCAATATATTAATTTTAAATAAATAATATATATTTTTTATAACATATGCATAAACCATTGCATTAAAAAAAACAAAAAACTAAGAGCCAAGCCAAATAGGCTGGTCAAATGAAGAGAACAAGAGAACAAGAGCCCTACGAGAAAGCAAAGGAAAAAATAGAAAATATCAAAAGGATTCAAAGGAAGGAGCAAGATGCATTCTTGCAAGACCGTAGAATACATAATGTGATAATGATTTCAAAATCCAAACACAAATATATTTTCTATTTCAATGAGAGTCAAAAATGAACTCCCTTGCTCTCAAAGATTGTACAATGTACACGTTATACAAAACGAACATATAACAGAAAGAGTAGAAGACATCGTTTATCATGACTGAAAACTGAAATGATTTTTTCTTTCTATGTAGAATATTTTATGAAATGTAACAATGTATTTAATTATCATAGTAATTGGTAGAAATCTTTGTGCAATACATAGAAACATTTCATTCATGTAGAGTTTTTTTCATTTATTTAGGATTAAAATTGAAGTATTATACTCTACAAAGTACAAACCAAAAACAATACCATATACCTAAGTTCAAAAGTTTGCAATTGTTTCGTGAATTCATTTTGAAAACTCAAACAAAGAAATATTTTATAATCAATATCTTGTTCATTTGAATCATTTCAAAAATCGAATTCCGAATTCAATTCCTATTTATAATAGAAATTATGTTTGTCAATTTTTTAGATCTTTAAACAATGAACCCTCTTTCTTAAAATTAATATTTAAAAACATCTTAAATAAGAATATTGGAATTATCCTTCAAAATAAATATAGCACATGTATAAGTGTATAATGTATTCTACTCAATCAACTCAAGTAATGAATTTTTCTATGTTTTTAAGGAAAAATATAGCCATATATGATTTGAAAGTTAAAACATTGATTCTTTTTCTTTGTTTTCAAATCTAATCAAAATTTCATTAAAAAATATGAAAGACTCGA
Organism: Pseudoscleropodium purum; assembly: GCA_963969395.1. NCBI lineage: Eukaryota > Viridiplantae > Streptophyta > Bryopsida > Hypnales > Brachytheciaceae > Pseudoscleropodium > Pseudoscleropodium purum. The sequence goes on from OZ017803.1 coordinate 19,240,317, forward strand.
TGTTCATTTGAAGATCGTGATGCACTTCTAATTAGAAAACACAACCTTTCATTAAATATCATGAGGTTGAAATCCATTAAACTGTTATTCTAATTATGTATTGGGGCCTTTTTTAAAAATTTCATTTGCTTATGATGAAAAAAGAATTGATTATTTCTGCAAAACATTTGATTTCCTAATGAACTTTGAAAAAATCCCCACCATCTTCAGATCTTCTCAAAACCTATTTAGAAGGATAATATGACTAAATAATCCAAACATATTCAACTTAACCACATTCCCCTCATTCGTAAAACAATTTAGGGGAGAAAAGAAAAGGTTTAGGGTAATTAGGGTATAGGGTTTAGGGTTTACATTTTTAAAAAAAATGATAAATCAATTACATTGATCCTCATTTAGCAATGATTATTAGGCTGTTTTTTTTTTGGAAATGTTACCGCTCTTTTTGAGTAATATCGGCCTCTTAGGATGCTCCAATGGACAGCTGGGCGGACGCCGTCGGCGGTCAGTGTTTAAGTGGGGTAGTCGGCGTGTCCAAAGCGCGGACGGCGTCGGAAGGCGGACAGTGCGGACAGTCCCGTCCGACCACCCCGTTCGCTGTGTCCGACTGCTCGTCCGACTCGTCTGGCCTGTCCGACCCGTCCGACTGGTCCGTCCGACCGCCCTGTTCGACCGGTCCGTTTGCCCGCCCTGTCCGACCCGTCCGACCCGTCCGTCTGCCCCGTCCGTCTACCCCTTCCGTCCGCCCCGTCCGTTTGCCCCGTCCGTCCGCCCCGCACATCCGCCTCCGACGGCGGGAAGGACACTACGTCCGCTAGCGTCCGGACGTCCGGAAAACGGACACTATTTTGGGGCGAACGTAGAGATTCGTCAACCCTGATTTTCTAGTCACGAACCTAGTTGGTTTTGAGCAATGATCATGGTAATGATAATGAGAATGGGTGTGATGAATAGGCAACCAACTACATGCACATTGAGAGCTTGCTTGAGTTGATATGTCATACCTTAGCAAAGATGATTGCCAAGAAGACATTTGGGGAAATTCGACAAATCTTCAACTTCAGCAATGAGTTTGTAAAAGCCAAACAACCTTTGATTAGCAAAGAGAGCCAACTTCTTGCTTCATTGATGGAGTCCTTGCTAACGGAACTTCAACTCAAGATCAAAATGGAGGTGGGACAAAGATTTCATTATGGAGAATGGAGCCCTTGGTGGTATGATGCGGAGGCCCAAGTGCTAATTGTGGAGCTTGCCAACTTCTAAGATGCCACTATCAATATGCATCACCACATTGCCATTATTCTTTTGCATATCGATATTGGTTTAGTCTGCACTCTTGTGTTGCAAACATGTGGCATGATGTCTGTCTTTCCTCATCCAAGTGGAGGGACGTGCATAGAGTGGATGGACCCAATGGATGGGGACTTCTTCAAGGATTTTTTGATGGTATAGATAGGTTGAAGATTGAGAATGTGCTTTTGGATGACAAAAGTTAGAAACCATCCACGAGCTTGATATTTTGTAGTTTGTAGTATATGACTAATTATAGTCATTAATTTCATCATCTCAATTTTTTAATATTCATGTCTAGATCTTTAAGGGAATGATAAGTCTACAATGGACTCTCAAATATAGGCAAGCAAAAGCTAGTGTGATTCAAGAAATTTCAAATGAAACAACTCATTGTTTATGTCACCAACTTATGCAATAAACTTCTAGATTCTTTATCTATAATAGATTTTCCCTTGTTGTTTGTATTTTTTAACTTGTTATGTTTTCCATTTTGAAAACTCTTAACCCAACTGTATTATGGGTGTTTTTAAGAAACACTTTTTTATTTTGTTGTTTTGTACTATTTCAACAACTTATTGTATGTATTTTTTAACTACTTTTGTAAGCCCATTATGAACTCTAAACCCAATTGTATTCATGGGTGATTGCAAGAAACACCTATTGATTTGGTTGATTTTTATTATTTTAACACATTATTTGGCTTGACATATATATTAGCAACTTGAAACTTGTGCAATAAACATTTCAAGTTCTTATTCTAAAATATATGTCTTTTTTATTGTATTTGTTTCTTAACAAAGTATGCATATCCATTTATAGACACTCAATTCAATTCTAATCGTAGGTAATTGCAAGAATCATCTATTGAAAATATATATATCAAGTATTGGTATATATTTGAATAATTGAATTCTTAATCTACATTAGGTCTTGATCTTGCAATTGTGTGATGGTCATTAAGTCCTTCAACTTCAATTTCTTTAAATTAATGATATACCAATACTTTGATGCTATTTTGAAAAGACATTTTGAAGCATAAATGTGTATGTATTTTAGATTTTAGACCTTTACATACATATATGTTACTATATTATAGCTAAGGAGTTTCATAATATAGGCAAGACATAGACAGATGCAATTGACAACAATTGATGGAAGACCCGATCATACCATCCATCATTGAAGCACTAGAAAGTGATGCGACAATAGAAGAGCAGCAAAGGATGGAGAAGAAGCCAATGAAACTGGATGTAGATGATGCACAAGTGTCCCTTTCATACAATCCTTCTCTGTAAAGAGCCATGGCTATAATAGTAGGTGGTTGGGTAGCCCAGATATGGAGCTTTGAGTCCAACGGTTCAGTCCTTATACGGCATGAGAGACGATGATTTTTACACATTTCTTGATTTTGCATCTCTGAGAAGCAGTAGTGTTGGCTGGCAGTCGCGACGAAGAACAAAGAATCAACCCTTGAGGGTTTGTTTGTGAGATCGGTAAGATCATGAATGGATGCTTCTGGCTCTTAGAGGGAAAGATGACAATGCTTGTTGAATGAAGACATTAGTAGTAGCAAATTTTTTAAAAAAGTGTACACTAACGTCAAATGATTATTTGGCATGCTTGGCAACTTGCAAAATTGTACATTGCATCTCAGGGTTGACAAATCAGTACGTCCGCCCTAAAATAGCGTCCGTAACCCGGACGTCCGTCCTCACGGACACTAGCGGACGCAACGTCCCTCCCGCCGTCGGAAGGCGGACGGGCGGGGCGGGGCGGATGGACGGGGCGGACGGCGTATTCGCGAATGTCAGCGGACGTTGCGGACACAGCGTCCGCGTCCGGACGTCCTGGATGTCCAACTGTCCTGTCAACCTTGTTGCATCTTGTTGTTTCACTTTACAATCTTCTTTCACAGTTTGTTCCAGTGGATGAGCATAATAAATATATGTTTGATTGAATTCTGAAAGTGTGCCGGCCTATGATGAGATCCAACATCGATCTTGACGCAAGTGAAATGGAAAAACCTGCATTGTATGGGTCTATAAGTTGTTCAACTTCAAGAGTTGAGGAGTTTCATAACATTGCTTGAAGCATCAACAACATAGATGGTTATTTTTTGTGAGCCAACTTGCCTTGCTGAATGGAAGCCAAGTATTCAAATCCTGCCTCTTTAACCATACCTAAATTAATAAATATGTACGAGTGGAGCCTAGATGAACATCTAAGGCAAATTTTCAAGAATGATGGACTTTTCATTGATTTGGGACATCTCTCATAGAAGGATGTGCAATTGGGAGACAATAGAAAGTAGGTTGATCATAGGGAGAATTCATTATTGATTACAATGAAATTGCTGAAACATTGTTAAGTTAATATTTACGACTTGAAACACTTCGCAAAAGATACATGCTTGTGGAAATTTTGCTTTCCAACTTTTTATAAATTACACCTTCCCATGACCAATCTTCCGCATGATGTTCTTGACAGTCTTTATTTTTCTTAAATGCAGGATTGCTTGCAAATAACCTCTTCCTTCCTCAAACCCGGACTCTAGAATTATTGGATAGGTTGGTTAGGACTTAGGAAGGAAGTGTTGGAACTTGGAAGTGAGGGTATCACCAATGCATCCTAAGCACCCTTCTATCTACCACATCTCTCTCAATACTTGGCAAATGTTATGGTCAATTTCTACGAATTGGTGAAATTCCACAACTTCGGCACTTTTAGGGTGCATAAACCAAATAACATCAATTTCGTTAAACTAGTGATATTCCATTATTTTTTTTAGCTCAATTCAGACCTCATGGCCTGAATTCAAAAATCTATTCTCCATTTTAGTTTGTGGCTTGAAATTAGACCATTGTAAAGATATATGTCACAATTTTTAGCATGTAGACTACTGCCAATTTAAAAAAATTGACGGTAAATGTATACTTTTACCAATCATCATGTTAATTACAACTTCGCAGAGGTGAATGTCACAATTCTTGACAAGATTAATAATACTTCAAGTTGATGAAAGGAAGCCATGACAAACTTCATCAATGTCTTCAATGTTGTCAATGACTCTAATGTTGTCAAACTTACAAGAATGGGGATTGACGACATAGTTTCTTGAAGAGATCCATAGATTGAGATCAAAGTGGAATAAATTGTAGCTCTAGTTGTGCCGCAATTTCAATTTTTCTATTCCAAAAGTGTTGATCACTTTTCATTGTAACGATGGCGTGACTCAAAGCGCCAAATATATCTCAATCAAATGCTCACTCAGACTCTACAAATGATCAATTTTGTTAATATCGGAGGGTTATATATCTCGTTTAATATTGTAACCTACATGTAAATGTATAAATCTCTCTACAAACTATGAGTGATGGATGAATTTTCATCCATGTGATGCCTCCATTAAGATACCATTGACTTGCAATTAGACGCTTATGAGAATATGAGAGGATGTTGCTTGTTTGCTTATATTCTTGTTGACTTCTTGAAGAAAGAGGGGACCACGGGAGTATGCTGAGTACAAATGGCCTTGGCACGACTTCGATTAAATATTCATTGGATATATGTGATAGTCTTAGCAGGAGTCTTAGTGGAATGTAAAGTACTAGACGAAGTAAACTTTTAAACCTTGAACCAAAAAAATTAGAATATGGTGAATCTCAAGCAGATCGACATGCATACCCAACACAAATCACTGATACAAATACAAAGTGCCAACCTCTAAAAATTATGCCAAAGCAATGAAAATAGGAACCAAACATACGTACATGCATGCATGTCCTTCCTTGCATATGCAAAATGTGCGTCAATGTCATTAAATAGGAAGAATTTTATAACTTTTATGCACTGCTAATTTGCTAAAGATTCTTTCATACAACTTACAAAAGCATAAGAAATAGATGCAGCCAGCTAATCACTATGGAAAGGACTCAAAGGAGAGTCGCACCTTCTTTAGTTCTTTATGGAGCTACGGGTTCCAATTGGCTTCTCTTTTCACTTTGCACGTCATTCTTCATAAAAGTTTCATTCCTCTGAGATGGTGTGACAAACCCTATTGCTGAGGTCATGGTATGTTTACAAAGTAATGTGTATTGTGGTTAATTCTAATAAGAATTAGTTTGGTTTGAGGGCATCCTTAGTCTTGGACCGGTCCCTCCCAAGATCCCATTAAATTTGAAGATCAGATTCCACAACTTCACACACCACTAATTTGTTAATTTGTACAAAAAACAAGCCTATCAATATTGATGCATCTAGTCCCTCCCAAAGTTTCCCAAATACTAATCCTAGTCACCGGTGGCCTTAGTTATCGTAATCGGATTATATAATCTAGCACTTTGATATCAAGTGGGTAAGCAAAGTAATTCAAAGCGGCTTATGTTCGGTTTGTTAGACCACGTTGTCGCACACGTATTTTAGGCATAAGTATCTTTACCCACGAAAACGTGGTAAGATGATAGGAGTTATTGTCCTAGGGAATTCTAGATGCCTTTCCAAACTCTAATAACTAGATGATCGTTTCCTCCTCTTTCAACTACTCTCTTCTATTCTCTTTTTCGGAATCACTACTATCTAGATTCCAATCTAAATTCGGTATCACCTAGTTTTCCAGTTTCACCCCTTAACAAACTAGTTTTCAATTCCTCTATTTTACCATCAAAGGGTCCGCTATTGATCTTTTGAAGGATAGGACTTCACCACTCTTATCTATTCACTATATAGCCAAAAACAAACAAATAATAAACACCCAAGTACTTAAGGTGTTGTAGAGCAGAAAGTAGATTTGGATCCTTACAACATTCTGGATGGCCAATCCGGAATGCAGGTCATTTAGAACTGCATTCACTCCTCCTTACTACAACGATAGATCTCAGACACCCGGAACTGACAAGGGGGTAATCTTTCTAGGTGTAAGACGGATTCTAAGGTTAATAGACCTTCCGATGAGTGGAAGTTTCCTCTGATGGTTGCTAATGGATTTAGGGTTTAGGATTTAGGATTTAAACCCATACAGAATTGTTTCCAATTCCGGATCTGCACTCACACCACTCTTCACTAAAAACCAGATTACCGTTCCAATAGTTCAAAGGCACCATGGACAACTCCCTTGTCTCGTTTCTAACATCATTACAATAGTACACCCTTAGTCCAATCAAGCTATTCAAAATTTGAATTCCTCCTCACCCTTTCTTTTCACATCTCAACACTTAAACAACAAACCAACATAATTCGATTATATAGTTGGAGCTAGAAGGTTCACCAAGTGACTCAATTTAAAGAAGGGAATGAAATACAACAAAATAACTGCTAGGATGGAATGAGAGGGCAACAAACTTGCTCGCCCTTAAAAACCAAAAATCAAAGCCAAAGTCAACACCTAAAAAGCCAAAAAGGCATCCCAAAAATCAGGGCAACCAACTAGTGAACAACCTAGGATATCCGAAATGTTCACAGCCCAATTGCCCCTACAAATTTGGAATCTCAAAATGATTTGGAACTCGGATCCACGCTTGGAATTCCTGTTCCAGATAAAAATCCTACCTAATTACCTACGCTCTATCTACCCTACTGTGCCTTCTTCAAGTTGCTTCCACTTTGATTGCCCAAAGTCTTCACCGAAACCTTTACTAGCGTATTCTTCATTGATGACTGAGTTTGGGGCTTCCATAAAACCTTGGGAGGCAAGTCTTCCAATTCTGTCTCTTCCTCAGATCCGAACTTTAGTACCTCTTCTTTCAACTCCTCAATTTCTTGAATTTCCAGGTCTTTGGCTTGCGGCAATTCACTCAGTGCAATCTCAGCACGATCTTGTTTTGGAGCCGACTGTTATATGTGACAGAAGTCTTCTGGATGAAATCGAACCGGATTTGTCATCACTCCAATCTGTGCGTCGAGATTGCTGCGAACTGTCAATTCGGGTATCCTAAACTTTCCGGTCATGACATTTCCAAGTGGTGGGAAAATCGGAACAGAAAGCGCTTGTTCTTCCAGAACAAACTTCTCACTTGCCCTTTTCTCCGGCTCAAGTCCTGTTGGTCTTAATAGAGTCCATGCTTGGCTACTTGAGGGTCCTGCAATTGGAGTGAGGATAGACTTCAGTTCCTTCGATTGTGGCTGGATCGGGCTACTCAAAGCCTGCCAGATCGAAGTCTGTTGAATTGGAGTATCTCGAAATATGCTCCTTAGGACTTCCGGAAACCCTTCTAAGTCGATGGCCCGTTCTGGATCCAAGTACCCCGCAACTTCCACATGTTCTTCAACACAATCTCCATCCAGGCTTCAAAGTCAACCAGAATCTTCACCATCTTGGATTGAATCATATGCCCTTTCTTCTCCAATCAGGCGGTGTAGAGCTCAGCTCGGATCACCGTATGTTCTAAAACCATGACAAGTTCCTTGAGGTTGTGGACGAGCCGGAGAGCCTCCGTCTCCTTCCGTCTCACCATGTTCAGCTCCCCCTCTGTCTACTCAAGTTGAGACTTGAAGTTGTCCCTTTCCTCCTCCAACTTCCGGATCCGTTCTTGCTTCAGTCGGAACTCCTCCAGACAGGGTTGACAGGATGGTCGGACGTCTGAGACGTTCGGACGCGGACGTTGTGTCCGCAGCGTTGTCGGGTAGAGAGGAGCGCGCTTTAGGAACACACGGGGTGTTTGGCTGCAACTGTTTGTTGTATACTCAGTGTCTTCTTCAATCTTCAATCTTGAGTTTTGAAATGGTGCCCGTTGGCCTATCTTGTGTAGGCTCTAGATAGGTATAAGGATCAAGGAAGGGATAAGAAACCACATGATACGGGACGGGTAAAACGGGAGAGTAGACACGAGCTACTGTCCGAATGATGAGATTATAAACCTCAAATTCATGGTCTACTGGCCAAAACTCCAGATTGTGAGAACAAGCAAGTCTCGACCATGTGGGCCATTAACCCCACTTCGTCACCACGACAATAAATGGGGTTGAGTCTTGGTTTTACCCAGACCGCCCGCAATAAGGTTTACAAAGCAAAAGGAAATAAAAGACAACGAGCCTCCAAATTAAGCTAGGAATAACAAAGCCACATCCCACACATACATATAAAAAAAACCCAAAACATTCCTCTTCAAGTCTTGAACTCTTCAAATCTTCAATCTTCAAGTCTTCATGTTTTGATAAAAACAATGAGAAATATTCAAAGCCATACCCTAAAGTAGCTGCGACCTTTTATCTAATGCCACAGATGGCTCACAACTCCAAATGCTAAGTGCAATAGCATTTTGGAAAGCTAACCCAGTAATCTAACACCTCTCCAAATTTCACTTCATTCTAAACTACTGTCCAAAAGTTATAGGCAAACAAAGTGGCGGCTCTTCTCCTCCTTGCCAACCAACCATTGCCTCTTCAAACTTCTTATAACTTTTGATTTACAAATCTTAAATACAAGTGTGATATCAATTTGGAAAGCTAACACAACCGGCTACAACATGTGAAAATTTCACTAAGAACTAAAACTCTGTCCATAAGTTACAGCCCAACAAAATCTCGGTCTCCTATTTTGAGAACCCACTCAACCTCTAAACTTCTACACTTTATAACTTCTTCAATAAAACTCCAAATAGCTCGTGTGATAGCTATTTAGAGAGCTAAATAAACAAAATAACACTCATAAAATTTTCAAAAGAAATCCTTATACTGACCGAAGGTTATGGCCCTCCAAAGTTTCGGCCTTGCTCTTCACAAGTAGCAGCCAACCTCCAAGTCATCACACCTCCATAACTTCTTCCTCCAAACTCCAAATCTTAAGTTTAATGACTGTTTGGAAAGCTAAGATTAAAATAAACACACTTCCAAAGTCTCTTTGCAAATTGATGGACTGAATGTCAGCTATGGCTTGACAAAGTCTCAGCCTTTCTTCATGAAAGGCACTAAAACTCCTCAAATTCAAACGCTCATAACTTTTTCATCCTAACTCAAAATCAAACTTTCAAACTCATTTTGGAAAGTAAATTTTGCAAGGAACAATCTCACCAAATTTCATTACCAAAGGCCTCATACAATGGGAGATATCACTCCTCGAAGTTTCGGATTTTCTTTCACACTCAAGTTTCTCTATTCACTCCTGCACACACACACCAAAAGGAATCTCCCTACACTACTTTTCAACCCCCATTTCAAGCAAGGAGGTGGGGCACATCAGCCCATACTCCTCTCCTTTCAAGCCCCACCAAAGATGCCCCTTTCTTTTCCCTTTTATATTTTTAAAATCCACCTAATCCCTTAACAATTTTATTTAATGGAAAGGCAAAAACACATGAGCCTTCCAATCAACTAGATAAGTAAAATTAAATGAACAAACCTAATAAAAATATCACTAAAGAGTAGCCACGTGCCCTTATAGGTATAAAAGCGTTGAAAATCATCCTCCAGTCGCCAAGTCGCGGACTTGGTTGGCTAGAGAAGCGGTGGTCTTTGGCTGACTGCCGGTCCGGGTTCGAATCCGATTGGACCCGTCGAGCGGCTTGGATGGCCTACAGCTTGGCAAGCTAGTGAGGCAGGAAATTGGACCAGCCAACCCGCCATCTACCCCCCCTGAGCTGTGCCTGTGACAAGACGGTGCAACATCCGAATGCCAACGGGCGCTCCGTTGCATCAAACCGTGGTTCTTACCACGACCAACTCCTTTTATCTCAACTTTTTGTTTATTGAAACTCGAACACACAAAACTCAGTAGATAAATTTACGTGATGGAAGAATTTTTATCAGGACAGCGTTTGCTGACATTCGCGGACGCCATCCGCCTTGTCCGCCTGTCCCCCCGCTTGCCTATCCGCTCTGATACCCGTCCGCCCCGCCCGTCCGCCTTCCGACGGCGGGAAGGACGCTACATCCGCTAACGTTCGTGTGTTCGGACGTCCAGGTTACGGACGCTATTTTGGGGCGGACGTAGAGATTTGTCAACCCTGCCTCCGGATTTGGGCGTTTCCAGATCTCCTCCAAAATTTGCTCCAACTCTACTTTGAGTTCGTTTGCGATAAGAAGCATGTGATCCTCCAAGTTGCCATACATCTATTTGGCCTACTACATCCATTGGATTCCGACTTCAAAGAATTCGAGCTCTTGGGGAGGTTCCGAATCAGATATCGGTTCCTCCTATTCCGATGTTGGCGCCTTCCCCCTTGCCACTGGATCTGTGAACTTCCTTCGTTTCCGGTCCATTGCTTCTTCTTCCTCTTCTGGTTGCTCTTCTTCAGATTCCTTCTCTTCCTTCTCCAACTTTTTTGTGAGGTCATACTTCAGGATCTTGACTCTAGTGTTGTACTCAATTGTCTTCCTAGCACTCAAGACCTCCTTATGGTGATAGAGGTAGAACAGATACGGTGTGATAGGATTGTGCTTTGCTCGGCCTACATGCTCTACCAGCTTGCTCACAACTCCCTGAATTACTCTTCCCCAATGGATGATCCGATCCTCGAAGGCCCCGAAAATGGTGTTCACCACCGTGATCGTAACGCGGGTAGGCTTTTCCGGATACAGAATTGGAATAAAGAAATCCAATATCCGTCTATGCCTCTCGTTTTTACAGTCGCTAATGGCAAATCCCTCTTTTGAGTGGGCTTAACAGTCACGTATTTATTCGCTCTTCTGGCTAGTCCGAGCCCATTCTTCTTAAACAAATAGACATCTGTCCAAATGTCTTCCATCCAAGCTACGGGTTGACCCCTCACTATCAACTCGTACTGATTTGGAACTCCATAAATGAGTTTTTGAATCATCTCCTCATTCTTCATGCTCCACGGCCTATCTAACAACTCGACACACCTAATACACATGAGGTCCTCCTCTAACTGTGCTTGGTGACCTGGACTGGAAGGGATAACTGGACAAACCATCTGAGCAATAACTCCAAACCTTCGTGTAGCCTAGGGTTGACAGGACGATTGAACATCCGGGACGTTCGGACGCGGACGTTGTATCCGCAGCGTCCATTGACATTCGCGAACGCCGTCCGCCCCGTTTGCCCGGTTACAGCCGTCCAATCGATATGTGGACTGATTTGGTCCGCATGATTTGGGCGTCCACCTCGGGCTGTCCACCCTATCCGTCCGCCCCGCCCGTCCGCCCCACCCCTCCCGTTTGCCTTCCGACGGCGGGAGGGACGTTGCATCCGCTGGTGTCCGTGTGTCCGGACTTCCGGGTTACGGACACTATTTTGGGGCGGACATAGAGATTCATCAACCCTGGTGTAGCCAGATCGGTAGCTGCCGCCATGAATCACTAACAACTTGCAAACCTAATCTGATACTACTCCTTTCGTCTCTTCCTATCTCGATTACTAACTCATCACTCTTTCTCTCAACTATATGTTCATCAAGTTCCGCAAGTACAGAGGGAAAAAAAGAAAAGTAGCAGTGGGTTTAAGTACTTGGCGTGCGGTCGACAATTCTCGGTAGAGAACGAGCAAATGACCGTTCTCCTAATGGTCTCCTAGTTTCTTAGACCGGAAGTCTAGAATGTAGGTTTGGGAAATCTGGTACTTTTCCGGATTCAAGATCTGTATCAAATTAGTTTCCGTAACATTACTAAAGGTTTTAGCAACCTGAAAACTGACTATTTCTATTATAGTCGTAGTGTAGCGTAAATCTCTAGAAGTTACCAAAAAAATTGAAATTTGCAAGTCTATCTAATCAAAATTCTAAACTAACTAATCCAGTTTGAGTTTTTGTGCTCCCACATACGCCATGATGATCTACCACTAGATTCTCGAGTTCGTGCTGTAGTTGTAGCACCAACTAGTAATCATCAATTTCATTTCAGTGGCATGATTCTAGAATCAAAACTTGTGACATGTATCTTAATTCATGAGGGTCTAATTTCTATATATAAAAACTAGGACAACATAGCATGGATTTACATCTATTTCAGGCCGAACATCCTATATGCCTGAAATGTGCCAAAGTAGTGTGAAATCGCTAATCTAACAAAATGGACGTTTAACATTTACCTCGAGTTCTTGCAGTTGCTACAGTCCCAGAATCAGCCTCTCCAAGGTGAAGATCTTGGTAATTCACTAGAGCGCTTCTTCGACCATTGGAGCCACGTACTGCAAAAGGCCCCACTACAACATTCTTACCTCCACTGGAGCTTCCAAAGCAAGGTTGACAAATCTCTACGTCCGCCCAAAAAAGGCGTCCGTAACCCGGACGTTCGTCCGCACGGACGCCAGCGGACGCAGCGTCCCTCCCACTATCGAAAGGCGGACGGGCGGGGCGGACGGGGCGGGACGGGTGGGGCGGGCAAGGCGAGGCAGACGGGGTGGATAGGGTAGGACCGTAGGACGGGCGGGACAAACAGGCGGACGGGGCAGACAGCATCCGCGAATGTCAGCAGACGCTGCGGACACAACGTCCGCATCCGGACGTCTGACCGTCCTATCAACCCTATTCCAAAGCGATCATCAATTACAACCAGAGCCTTAGAACTTAACCTAGTGAACCTAAGTTTGATTTTTTCAAGGGCTATTTGTGGAAACTCATGAGTGGGAGCCAAGGCATTGACACGCATCAGGAGGAGATTCTTCCTTGGCTGTTGGTATGCTAGTGTGATCAAACACTCCACAAAACACAAGAGAAAGTCTTGCTTACAATCCTGGAAGTTCACAATGGCCTTCTTGTAGGCTTTACAACTTTTCAGTGGACTGGGCTACTTGTTGCCAATCTTAGCACGCTTAGCAGGGGGTCTAGAGTTTACCGATGCCTGATAGTGGTTAGTTTGGAGGTAGCAGAGGCTTCCAATGTTCAACAAGCATTTTTGGATGTGCTTGATGCTCTCTCATGGAAGGTATTTGGCTAGATTCTCTAGGACAATGGCACTTTTGTGATGGCGGACCTGAACACTCGACAATATTGTTAAATTAGGGGATTCTAGAACTATGGCACCTTTCAGAATGTACGTTTTGAAGCACAAATCCATACGTATTTATATTAGATTTTAGAGGTGTATGTACATATATGTCATAAAAATTTTGCAGTGAATTCGTGTGAACTTACGTGCAACCAGTGATGTCCAGTGTGTGCCTTGTTTCTTCGAAATTTGGTGGGGTAGAGTCCACCGAGCTTGCATTGGAGGCAGTAGTAGTTGTTGCAATCTCTAGGGGAGTTGCATTCGGGGCACTTTCCTTTATAAGTTTTGGTATTGATTAGGTAGTTGGCTTGCATGAAGTACATCCAAGTCTCGTAATCATTGCTTTGCCGCATGATGGAATAGCAATTTAGATGGAGAACTATACAAATGGGTGGAAAAATATCAACATTGGTACCCTGCAAAAGGGATTTAATCATGGTTTATGTTAACAAGGGTAATCATGCAATGTAGCTATAGTTATTCTCTAACAAAATCCCTTAAAGAATGTGAATTGCCACAGTTCGAATCATTTTACAACAGTTAGCCAGGAGATAGTTTTTAGTCAAATCAAAGAAATAGACTTGCAATTGAATGACTAAAGTACATGCACTCTGAAACCAGAAGCCATGCACTCTGAGAATTTCTAGTCACCCGCATTTTAGGATTCTAGGATACACTATACGCTAAGGATCGAATAGGGTTTGTAATCAATAAACTAAATCTTCTTATTGGCCTAGGTCTAATAATGAATTTAGTTTTGGAAGTTGAAAAAGATGAAGTTCCAAATATTTCTCTCTTTCATTAAATTACAAATAAACTTGGTTCCTCTGTACTACATAAAGTACTTTGTGGCCTTCAAAACCCTAAAAAAGTTGGGTTTGCTTGTATACATAAAAAGCTCAAGAAGTAGAATTCACTTCTCCCAATCTACACACCAAGTGGATGATTGTGTTGCAAAAATCAAATCAGATTATGAGTGAGACTAATCAAACCTATTCCGTCATACACGCGTTCTTTTTGACAACATTCTTATTTTTGGACAAAATATATACCCAGGAAACCAGGATTCCAACTTGTAGTACATTTATATCAATCTACATACACTTTGCAGGGACTTATATACTTAACATTAAGTGGTATGATATCAGACCCTGGCTGCATATGAATCCTACATTGAGAGAAACCAACTGATCAAAAGGAGTAAAAGTTTACTTGAAGATATGATACAAGCCAATGGAATGTTGACTACCTTCAATTAACCTCAAACAACACAAATGTGTATGATCAAAGAGCGCAATATTGTAATTCTATTCAACAAGCTCACCCAATTGCGCTAGCTAGTATCAATGGCAAAAAGTTGGAGACAAGAAAAACTAAGAGCTGTGTACGGCTCTGGCAAATTGTGAAAGAAGGCCAGGTGATTCTCTCTTTATGGTCAATGCATGATCCTCCCAACGAGACAATCTAGGGGACTTCAAATTTTGCGTTTTAATTTCTAGAAGAATAATGCCCTCTGCTTGTAATTAACTTCCAACCCATTGAGTCTGTAATGTTAAGAACATAGCAAACTTTGATCGATCAATTGCAATGGTGTTCGAAGCAGGGTTGACAAATTAGTACGTCCACCCCAAAATAGCGTCCGTAACCCGGACGTCTGTCCTCACGGACGCCAGCGGACACAACGTCCCTCCCGCCGTCGAAAGGCGGACGGGCGAGGTGGACGGATGGGGCGGACACCCAGATCATGCGGACCAGATTAGTCCGTGTGTCATTCAGACGGCTGTAACCGGGTGGACGAGTATTAGGGCGAACAGGCGGACGGGGTGGACGGCGTCCGCAAATGTCAGCGGACGCTGTGGACACAGCGTCCGCGTCTGGACGTCCCAGACGTCCGACCATCTTGTCAATCCTAGTTCGAAGAGTTTAATCTTCATACTCACTCATGATTTGTCTTTTATGCCTTTTGCCGATTTATAAAGGAAACAAAACTTGCCTTTGGAAGCTTTTTAATACCTTTAAAATTCTTCTTGAGAAAAAATTCACGATTTGTTGCTTTTTTTGTTGAAATTGACTTCCAACAAATTATTTAATTTTATGGTGCAATGTGGCACTATTTTACCCTCCTAAAATGCCACGAACCAAAAATGTAAAAAACTCGACTTTTGAATTACTTTATATTATGAGTCCAATTCAAAAAAATCCAACTTCGAAGGCTTGATTGAATCAGGGCTATATAATCACCATATACCTTTCCACTACTCACAGTTTTCACTAAGATCACACTTTCTCTCCTGCCATTCTTGAGAGCTATGAATTCCTAGCTAGAGCAAGAGTACTAGATAACTGTTTTGATCCAAAGAGATTGAGCGCTTTGAATCCATTGAACATGGTTGAGCTGCATTGCATTGTAAAGATGAGGAGTGACACTAGGGAGATCTTTGAAGTGGACGAGATTGTGACAGCGTAGTCCCAGTTTCTTAAGAATGTGATTCAAGATGTGGACAAGGAGAGCCTGTCGCAGCACAGGGCAGGTCAATTCCCCATTATACTCACAAAAATCGCTCTAGAGTATAACTAAGTGACTCTAAAGATCGAACCTATGAGATCCTGTGAAGTATCTAGCTCTATTAAGCAGTTAAGCTAAGTCAGTATCCCAATCTTACTTTCCGGTCCTAGATCTAGAACCAGAAATACCACCACACCGGATAACTATAGACCGGATTTCCCTTCTTCCGGTCCTACTAACTATCCGGTCCATACAAATACCCAAATCCCAAGATCTTACAATTTCCGATCTTGAAAATCCGTCCTGACTAATCCGGTCGGGATGGTCATCCTGTATCCGTAATCCTATCCGGTTTAGTTTTGCCTCTGTTTCACCATCAGAGGGGTCGCCGCTTACATTTGAGAGTGGTAGGCCCACCACTCCTTCCGTGACTTATAGTGGCTGAAGACCCACTGTCCTACTTCCTAAACGCCTAAGCTAATCCGGATCCGGTTTGGTCCTTCACAACAACCCAGATAGCAATCCGGGTTGTAGGTCACACAAAGACCCCACACTCGACCCTCTCGTACTACAACGACCTTGATGCTACTTCCGATCCGTGCGAAGACAGGTGGTTACAAGTGCACCCGTCCGTTCCAACATCAACTAAAGTTCTTCCGTTACCCATACGGGTGGTGAGACCTCACAGGAGATCGGACACTCGACCGAATTTCCCACCCGGGAGTTCTAGCGCAGCTAAGGAATCCCTCCCTACCCGCCTAGCCTAACAACGGCTTTCTCACCCGGAATCTCAAACTCTAGACGTGCTGAGGAACTAAGTTCACTCCCAACTCTTCGATACCTACTCACATGCACCTTGGATCGGAAAATAAACACCAAGGGGAGAAATCACTCGCAAACCAACTCGTACTATCCTAACTCCACATCATACAATCCCGTCGCGCTGGAGAGAGACACACAATGAGGAGAAGAGAAAGGTACAAGAAGTTTGCAAAATGAAAAACTCCCAATTCCCATCGCGGGAACCGATTTATATACAAAGGGTAAAAACCCTAAAAGCACAAAATGGAGCGGAAAACCCGTGGGGGTCCGCCGCCATCCTAATCTAACTTCTGGTCTAACCTAATACTGTTGAGCCGGATCCGGATCCGGATCTGCTCCTACTCCTAATTGAAATCAAAATCCTATCTACTCTACAACCCTAGATCCTATTGTCGGGCTTCCGACCTCCGGAACTAGCTCCTCGAAGACTTCACTCAAGTTCCGGATCCGTTCCCCCTCCGCAGGATTAGATCCGGGTGGAGACTCCAGGTCGATGGTGATATCCGGTCTCGTGCCCGGAGTCCCAGTCCGTGTAGACTTCTTGGACTTAGAAGTCCAATCCTTCCTATCCTTCGCAATAGTCGCGTCCGAAAAGAGATCCGGTAGCGAGATATCCGAAAGATGAATCCCTTTGTCGCACGTCGCTCCAGTCAGCTTCCGGCTGCTTTCCTCGATCCGGTCCGCAGCCTTCCACCCTTCCACCATTGCCGTCTCCACCTGCTCAACGAAGTCCGCGAGAATCCGGACCATCCGAGAACCGGATAGATTCTTCTCTTCGTGGATCTTCTCGTCAAAGAGCTTCGCTTTGGCGGCGGCCGTTCCGGTCTCTCCCAAGACCGCCTTGATCTGCTCGGCTATCTTCCGAGTCTCCTCCGCCATCTCTCGGGCGGCCGTCACGTCTTCCCGATAGGCAAAAAGAATTGCCTTCAGGTTATCCACCTCCTCCTGCAACCGGCGGATCTCTGCTTCCTGCTTCCGGGTCTCTTCCGGATTGGTGATGCACTCCGCCACTTGTTCTGCCAACTTGCTGTCCGGTGGCGCACCTACCAACTTTCCGATCGCCGCAAGCGTCCTGTGCTTGACCTCCCAATCCGCCCTGATGTTGCAGAGGACGTTGATCAAACCGTTGAACGGATCTTGCATTTCCGGGTCTCCCCCGGAAACAGTCTTCTCGGCTTCCGGTTTCTCTTCCGGGGCCGGTCTGTCTTGACCGGGAGGCGTCCCGCGCTTGTGTGGAGGTGTCAACTTTTGTCGCTTGATCGGCGGCATCGGCTCCTCCTCTTCCTCGCTGGACTCCCGGTCTAACCCGGAATCGGATTCAGCCTCGTCATCCGTTTCCGACTCCCCATACTTCAGGAAGACTTCTTGAGTCTTCCACACCTTCTCCTCCATGTCGGTCAGGACTTGGTGTTCTCGATAGAGGTGGAAGAGGTAAGGGCACACTAGAGTGGCCCTTTTCTTCCCAACCCTACTAACGAGCTGGGCCACGAGATCGGAAATGATCCGTGCCCAGTCCACTTTCCGGGTACCACTGAGGGCACCGAAAATGGTGTTGCCGAGGGTGATCGTCACCCTGGTCGGCTTTTCCGGGTGAAGAACCGGAACCAGAAATTGCAGGAGCCGACGGTGTCAGTCATCCACGCAATCCTCGATCGCGTATCCGTCCTTCGGATTGACAGCTCCCTGGAACTTCCCTCGGACAAACTCATCCTTCCGGTTCGCCATCCCTAAACCTCCTGCCCGGAAACCGTAAACCCCTCTCCGCATTCCCTCATTCCAACTGACGGGAGTTCCTCTCACGGTGTTGTCAAACTGGTTGGACAGCTTTCCGAGGAGCTCCTTGACCATTCTCTCCTCCCTAAAACCCCAGGGTTTCTCGGCAAACCCTAGGCAACCCATGGATTTGAGATCATCCATGAGTTGAGACTTTTCCGGCTCTGTGGAGGGAATAACCGGAATGACTTTCCGGAGTTTCACCTCGCCTCCAGAGGGACTCGCTTGTCTCGACCTACGTAGTGGCGGCATTCCCTCTCCAATCTATCTCACTCTCTCCTAGCCGCATGTCCCGTTGCTCACGTTCTCTCTCCGATCTCAACCGGAATCAAAACGAACAGAACACAAACGCACAAACGCCAAAAACTCAACCGCGCACGCTCAAGGTCGAGTTTCTAAAAGGGGGTGCAACAGTGAAAGCTCCTCCTTTTATAGTCCCTGGACCCTTTCCGGTTTGTCATCATAAATCCGGTTTACCATCATAATCCGGTCCTAGACCTAATCCGTGTTGCATTCCGTTTCCGTCGTTAGTTACTCCTGACCGGATTAGATCCAAGAGGCCCACTACTTCACATTCCGTGCTAATTTTGAGTTTTCCTTCTCCACCTTATCGGATCCGGTTCCCTAATGACTAGTTTCCGTTCCTATTTTGGTGTATACTAAGAAAATCAAAATTTTAAGCTGCAACAGAGCCCCATTCTTTTGCCCAACGTGTCAACCCACACTTGGGACAAGTCCTACATTATTGTAAGTATTATGTAGAGAACGAGCACATGAAGTGCAATGAGAACTTGGTGGAGGCTGTAGAGGACTTCAATGAACAGGGTTGACGAATCTCTACGTCCGCTCAAAAAAGGCGTCCGTAACTTGAACGTCCGGACGGTCGGACGTCAACGGACGCAACGTCCCTCCTACCATCGGAAGGCGGACAGGCGGGGCAGGACGGGTGGGGCGGACGGGCGGGGCGAATGTTAGCGGACGTTGCGGACACAGCGTCCGCGTCCAGATGTCCCGAACGTCCGACCGTCCGGTCAACCCTGTCAATGAATGGCCGGCGATGCCAAACTGGTGAAGCTGGTGGATGTGGAGAACCTCTACAGCTTGAGTACGGTATGAATTGAGTTACTTTGGGAGCAACTAGCTTGACTCCGTGTGTTGCAACATCAACCTTTGGCTTGGGTTGGAAAGAATTGTTCCTAATTTTCTCTTTGTTCACATGTTCACTCCCCTTCCTTCATTTTGGATATTGGTTGTATTGACATACTTTCATTAGAGGATGTAGTTCGACCTAGTGCAAGAATCATATTGCTACATTGTACTATTGTAGGTTCTTGTTTCTAACATGGACTACTATTTCTAGATGAGATTCTTCTTGGAATGCACCACCATTTTGTAATTGGCTTTTAAGTATGTACTTCAAAAAGACTCCATCACTTTGAGTTTTTTGTCTATATAATTTCCTAGTTATGAACCTTATTGGCTTTGAGCAATGGTCACAATAATGACAATGAGAATGGGTGTGATGACTAGGCAACCAACTACATGCACATTGAGAGCTTGCTTGAGTTGATATATCATACCCTAGCAAGGATGATTGCCAAGAGGACATTTGGAGAAATTTGACAAATCTTCAACTTCAAGAATGAATTTGCAAGAGCTGAACAACATTTGACTAGAGAAGAGAGCCAACTTCTCGCTTCATTGATGGAAAGAGCCAACAGAACTTCATCTCAAGATTAAGATGAAGGTGGGACAAAGATTTCATGATGGAGAATGGAGCCCTTGGTGGTATGATGCGGAGGCCCAAACGCTAGTTGTGGAGCTTGCCAACCTCTATGATTCCTCAAATATGCATCAACAAATTGCCATTATTCTCTTGCATATAGATATTGGTTTGATCTGCACTCTTCTGTTGCAAATATGTGGCATGATGTCCTTCTCTCTTCAAGAAAATGGAGAGACGTGCATAGAGTGGGTGGATCCAATGGATGGGGACCTCTTCGAGGATTTGTTTGATGGCATAGATAGGTTGAAGATTGAGATCATGATTTTGGATGATGAAGCTTAGATACCATCCATTGGCTTGACATTTTGTAGTTTATAGGGTATGACTAATTATAGTCATTAACTTCATTATCTTAATCTTCCAAATTTCATGTCTACATCTTGAAGAGAATGGCATGTCTACAATGTATTTCTAAATATGGGCAAACAATAGCAAGTATGACTTATCAAGAAAATTTCAATTGAAATAATACATTATATAGTATGCCATGTATGTCACCAACTTGTATAATAAACTTCTAGGTTCTTTACATACAATATACATTCCCTTGTTGTATCTATTTTTTACCAAGGTATGTTTACACATCATAGACTCTCAACCCAATTGTATCCCTACCTAGACTTGTCAATGTGATATAAAAAAGAAACATTTTCTTCTAAGTTTAAGCCCATTCAATATCTTGCAATTTGTGAAGTCGAAGTTCTTGAAATACTTTTCAACATACTTCCAATGTTTTTCTCTAACTTTACACTATGTGCATTTCAAATCAAGAAAATTTCTCATTGCACAAATAATCATCAAAAAATGACAAGAGGACATTTTGCTAGTGATTTAGAGTAAGCCAAACTCTATATTTGCTTCTAAAATTGGCTCAAAGTTTATTGGCCCTATTTTGGAGGAATGAGAAAAAAATTCCTACTTCAAACGTTCTAATCTCTCCATGCATGCAATGATGCAATCAAATGGTCTGAAATTTTTTCTATACACATTCATAGTCTATAGTTGTAAGTTGCCTTACCATTGGGGCTTGAACATTTGATTGAAGCTAATCCAATTTCAAAACTTAGAATGAATTCTTAAATAAAAATCCATTTGCAAGACCCTCCAAATCCCCTTACCATTGAGGCTTGAGTTTACACTAATTGAAGCTAATTCAATTCTAAAACTTAGTTCTAATGAACTCGTAAATAAAATCCCATTTGCAAGACCCTAGCAATACAAACTTATTAAACCTTATAAACCTTAAAGTCCCAAGGCCTTCAATTTCATCAAAATTTCACTCAAAACTCTCATAATTTCTATTGCAAAGTGCAAGAAAATTTAGAAATCATTTTTTTAATATATATAATTGTATATCAATCTTATATTAAACTAATACAAAAATGAGTGGAAGAAGGTTCAAAAATTTGCTTGCGTGGATTATAATATATTTGCATTTGAAGTGAAGAAATTTATATTTTTTGCACCTTCCCAATCTAGATTTAAAACCTTTAATTTCAATCTTAGCTTAAAACTTTGCACAACACATATTGAATTTCAAATTTTTTATGTTGAAGAATTGAATTCGAAGTCCTAGAAACTACTTTCAAAAAAATAATACTCATTTGAACATTTTCATTCTTTAAAAGAGATAACATTAAATAGAAGTAACTCCAAGATTGAATGAGAAACTAAAATGTTAATATCTTGAAGATGGAATTCAAGCACAATCAATCATGTGGATTCCAATAGTAAGACTATTCTAGCAAGTGAACTAAACTTTTTCAAACAATTTTTTCCAGAAAATTATGAAAATTGCATTCAATTATTTTTTGTCAATTATTCTTTCCAAAAATTACTTAAATTGTTTAAAACAAGACCTTGACAATTACTAATCTAAATAGAATGAACCCCAAAAAATTCCATAAATGCAAGAATATTTTCTATAAAAAATTGAGAATTTTATTTTAAACTTTTTTGATATTTTGGGTACTATCCAACAGAGCCCATTTAGAGCACTAATTGAACAAAATTATATTCTCAAAAATTTGATGTGATCTTATATTTTCCTAAAAATATTCAAAAAATCACAATGAAAATTGAAACTATAAGAGCCTACCAAAAGTCCATTTTGTCCCCTAAGGGAACAAAAGGACTTTAAAGATTAAGACTAAGAAGGATGGGGTAATGATTTTCAAGGCACACCTTGAAAAGTACCAAAGTCGTAGAATTCCATCAATTTTACAAAATGAAGATAACTAGTAACCAAGATTTTTGGTTCATTTTTTACAAAGAGCCAAAGTAGTGCTATAAAATGTTGTAGGCTTATAGTGGTACTCCAAATTTCAGCATTCATCTTCATATTAGATAGAAAATATCACATTACCACAAATCTCATATCCATAATGTTTTCATCCACAATAGTTCTTTCAAATCTAAAGTCCTCTAACAAAAACACTCCATAGTTTCTTGCCTTTTTTGTCCTGAAATTATTTGTAAGCAGATCACCATTTTCCTTGTTCTAATCCTCCCGCTCTATATTCACGTTGGTATGACCCGCCATGCCTATCTTGCTACTGATGATCTTGTAGGCTTCTATATGTTGCTTCTTACATTTGTTACTTGAATATAATACATTCTTGTTTTTCTGTGCGTTTGTACCTCTCTCCAAATATGATAGGTAGAAGAACATTGTTGTCATCATCATCATCTATCCATTCATCATATGCATCTCGCATTACAACCAAAGGTTGTTGTAGATAACCTTGGTTGGACCACTTTGGCATGGAATCGCTTGGGCCCGTCCACTACGTGTCTATGACAGCATCTGTGCAAGTGTAATTATCTACATTGCAACTTGAAGTTGTGTACCAGTCTACATCTTTGTGGAGTATAATCTTTACCCAAACCATGGCCATGACATTATAATTCATTATATTCCATTTCATGCTCTTAATTCCTAGAACTCAATGGACTTGTATGTATCTTTCTTTGAAGTGTTCATTTTGGCACGTAGACATTTGTCCTTTCCAACAACTGGCTTGTTTCCCTACGTGGTCACGTGACCAAAGTTTGGAGAGATGTGTCATTTTCATGTACTTCTTGCACATTGTGCAATCCCACACTTTCGTAGGTTCATCTTTCCATCCCGGTTCACCCACACACAATAGATCTTCTTAAGCATTCCAATCAAAGGCTTAGGGTTTTCCCTTTCAACTTCCTTTTTTGGTTGGTGTATCTTTTGGCATGATGAAGTCAAAGAGAATACAATGAAAAGATTACCAAACCATAGCTAATTTTTACAACCCACAAAGAAATTGCTTTATAATTAAACCAAAATAAACTCAAGCACTTTAATTCATTAAAACTCTTAAAACCCTCCAATCATGTGGTGATTCGTATTTTGTAACACTGCAATATTTAAATAGAAGCACAACCGTCCATACAAAACTGGAAGAGGCGTGCAGACTCCTGAAGGCATTGGTCTACCTACTTTAGAAGGGAATGATTGTGAAAAATGAGCCATCCGCCACGCCATTTATAGCTTCCGACTGCGGACCAGCTTAGGCAGACGGCCCCTCGACGGATGCCTAGATCCTATGGACCACATCAATTCATGGCTCGATCTCATGGATAGGAACGATGGATAGACAGACGAAGTGGATGGTGTTGCAGACCACCACGGTTTGAACATCCACTCAGTGGATGGCCAGTTAGGGAGGTCGGTGCGGAGCGGATGAGTATCCGGGCAGATAGGTGGATAGGACAAATAAGTATTATAGATAAATAAATTGAATGTATGTTTTGTAAATTTTTGAGCTATTTTAGTATAATGTGAGAGCTTTCGGTGATAGTTTGGTTGTTAAGTTGTCCAAATTGGGTATTTTGGTCACTGATTTAATTTCAAATAGAAATTGTTTTGCTGCCTAGTCAATTGGTCTAATTGTCTAAGTTCCAAGTCATAAGTTCCAAGTTGGTAGGTAGTGAATGGTGTGTTAAGAGAGTTAGCCAAATTGGATGAATGGTCAATCGTTGGTGTTGAATGTATGTTAATATTGTGACTTGTTAAATCCTAGTTAGGTCGATGTCAGTTGGTTGTCTTCCTCGATTTGGTAACCGTCTTTGCAAGTCCTATTAGGTCCCGAATTGGAGTTAATTGCTTCATCCATTGTTGAGTGAATATCCAATGTGTGTCCCAGTCAGTCAAGGCTATGTATGTTTCATATTCTTTTGTGTGTGATTCTTAGTTGGAAGTATGTATGTGTAATTCAAGGATGGATTGGTTTGGTTGAATGAGTCTATGTCTTAGTTGGGAATATGGATGTGTCAACGTGTGGCTGTGTTAAATGTCGAATCTATAGAAATCTGTGTATCTGAGATAGAATGATGCCGAATCAGAAGAGAGTGCAATTGATCAGTCTATGAATGGGTGATTATGTGATGGTGTTGCAAGCTTTATGTGAGCAAGAATTGTCCTAATTGGGAGGATATTGAGTGCTAGAGTTTATTTTAAATTCCAATTAGAATATGTAGTTGCAAATGTGATCTTATTGGAAAATCAGAAGTAGTTGAGGATGAGTGAATGATAATAGAATATCAAGTGATGACTATGTGAATGCAAAGAAGAGCAATTTGTGAAATTTGATGTTAAATTGAAATGGTGATTTGTCACCAATTAGATTAATATGATATATTTTTGAGCAAATTGTGAATGTGATTGTCATTGTAGTATGATTAGGAAGTGTCTAATTTGTAAATCAACCACGTGAATTTTGTTTATACTTGAATATGTACTTACTAGATAAGATGAAATGTATGTTTAAATCCAAATAGGGATGTTTGAATTTATAATAGTCAAAGTCAAAGTCTATATAAAGCCTAAATGTTGTCTTTGCGGATTTCAATTTGGTCTATGGTTAGTGTATGAAGTCATATGCTGAAATTTGATTGAGGAATGTTTGTGAGTAAATTTGAGTTGTATTTGTGAGTGTGTTTGACATATACCAAATTGAAGTGTAAATTCAGTGGGTATGAAGTAGCAATTTGAGGGAACCAGGGTTGACAAATCTCAACGTCCGCCCTAAAATAGCGTCCGTTTTTCGGACATCCGGACGCTAGCGGACGCAACGTCCCGACCACCGTCGGAAAGCGGACGGGCGGGGCGGACGGGGGACAGGCGGACGCTGCGTCTGCCAGGACCGCGAATGTCAGCGGACGCTGCGGACACAGCGTCCGCGTCCAAACGTCGTATCAACCCTGGAGGGAACAAGTTGAAAGAGTTAGATGTTGGGGTTTTCTAATTGGAGACAAAGATTAAATCAATAAGATCTTACCCGATTTGGTGATGCAAGGCCTTTTGGGTGGATTCTAGTGTGAACCTAATTTGGAGTGGAAAAGTTGAGGCTGGCTTGTTGCAATCTTGTGACGGTAGTCTTGGCCTATTAGGGAGTAAAGAATTGAGCCTAAGTTGGGAAGAAAGAAATAAAAATAAAAGATAAAAAAAGCATAAAAAAAAAGTAAAAGAATAAAGATGATAAAGAACCAATTTGAAAGATTTTCTTAACCCTTGTGGCCTTTAAGAGGGGAGTGGCAAATTTGGCAATTAGATTTATCATGTGAGAAGAAACATTTGCAAATGTGGTTAAAGAACTTATTTCCTAAAATATTCTATAATTGCAATGACTTATAAGAGTTCAAATAGAAGTAATCCTATTATATTAGTCTCCTTAGGAACGAACTTTTACTATTAACTTGGATTTAGTTTTTTCAATTACAACCTAAGTTTATCTATAGATATATAGGCAATCAGTCGGGTCGGTCGGTCAGGTCGGTCGGTTAGGGAGGACAAGGCAAATGGAGAAGATGGGGACTCAGGGAGGTTGGGGAAGACAGTGTAGGTGGGTAAAAAATTAGAAAATATTACTTGAGTATTCAAGAGAAAACAAGTCAAGGAAAAAAATAAAAAGGTTACTAGAGTTTATGAAGCTCAACCTATTTTAGTGTTGTTGAATCATTGAATGAAGAATAAAAAATGATACATTCCTATCTCTTTACAAATTCACATTGAAATTTGAAAACTATTTTTACATTATATTATTTTAATTTGTAAGCAAATGGAAGAATTATTCTCCATTGCAATTTGAAAACTATTTTTACATTATATTATTTTAATTTGTAAGCAAATGGAAGAATCATTCTCCATTGCAATTTTCCATATTCTAAACTTCACCTATAGTTTAAAATTTATGAAGATTATATGTTCAAACATGAGACTATTAGTTGTTTTGGGAGGGGGGGTTCTACTCGTTCTCTTCATTGTTCAACAATTGCCCGTTAGGCTTGCTTGTTGTATATTTTAATTTTTTATGTAATGGTTCTTCTATTTGATCTACTAAAGAATATTATAAAAAACACTATTAACTAATAATATAAATGGTATAGTACGTCATCATTACCAAAATCAAAAACATTTTAACATAATCTTGTCTTCAATAATTCTCTAGTGCTTTTTTAAAAATAAAACCCTGTTTCCTTAAAATGTACTAGAGCATAGAGAAATCAATGAATATTACCAGGGTTGACAGGACGTCTGGACGTGGATGCTGTGTCCGCAGCGTCCGTTGACATTCACGGATGCGCTGTTTGCCCCGCTTGTCCGCCCCGTCCACCCCGATACCCGTCTGCCCCGGTACAGCCGTCCGATCGACACGCGGACTGATGTGGTCTGCATGATCTGGGCGTTCGCCCCGCCCCGCCCATCCACCTTCCGACGGTGGGAGGGACACTACGTCCGCTGGCATCCGTGAAGACGGACGTCTGGGTTACGGACGCTATTTTGGGGCGGACGTATTAATTTGTCAACCCTGAATATTACATATCATATATGTTTGCTCTTCATGGACCAAAAAAAGTTCAATGAATGTAGTTGTTTTTTTGCACCATTTCCCTACAAAATTAGTAAATGCTATATTAAAAAATATTGAACTATTCAAAAATTGGAGTATATACAAAGATATCAAGTGCATGTTATATAGAAGGAAATAAATTGAACTACTCAATTACATTTTTTTTCTTAAAATTCTAGAACTGCATGAATGAAATTATTTTATCTTGATATAAGTTAAATTCATAGAAGTTACATTTCTATAATTGAAAGCTCTTTCAATTACATTTTTTAATTTTTAATACAATAATTCAAATTTACAATAGCGATTTAGGGCATATTTATAGCTTTGTGTTTTTAAATATCCAAGCATTAAATGCCTTTTGTGCATCAATATATGAATTTAAAATAAATAATGATTTCAAAATCCAAACAATCACAAATATAGTCCCTATTTTAATGAGAGGCCAATGGAGACTATATAGTGTTCTCAGGTTTTAGATAAAAAAAATTAATTGAAGATTCTTGAAACCTTGTACACATTAACTATATACAACAAAATGACATAGTTTCACTTTTGAAATTACTACATTTTTCTATATGGAATACTTTAAGAAATGTAACAATGCATTTGATAATTATAGTATTTCTTAAAATTCTCTACGCAATACATAGAATCATTTGAATGATTTTAAAATTTTTCATTTATTAATGTTACAAACCGGAGTATTGAATTCTACATACCTATAACAAAAATCATATATATAACTTCAAAAGTCTTGCATCGGTTTGGGAATTCAATCTAAAAATTAAAAAATGTTTGAGAAATATTATCTTGATCATTTCAATTAATTCTTTTTTATAATAGAAATTATGTTTGCTTATTTTTTAGATCTTTGAACCTTTCTTTTTTAAGAATAATATTTAAGTACTTCTCAAATAAGAATAATAGAATTATCCCAAAAAATGAATATAGCACAATAGCACATGTATGTAAAGTTTTATCCAAGTACCCATCATTTGACTACTTTTGAAAAAAAAAAATATAGGATTTAAAATATCAAAGTTTTTTTTTTTTTTTGAAAACAAATGGGAGATCCATTGCAAAATATTGAAGATTTCATATCCATTTCTGAATTGTGATGTACTCCTAATTAAATATCATCAATTTTAAATCCATTATAATGTAATTTTTATGTACTTTTGCATATTTTGTTTTTGTTTCATTTGCTGACAATGTGAAAGGAATTGATTATTTTTACGAAACATTGGCTTCATGGTGAACTTCGAAAAAATCCCTACCATCTTCTAAAAGGCCAAAAAATATTTAGGGGATTAACATAATCCATACATATTCAAATGAAACATATTCCACACATTATAAAAAAACTATAGGTTAGAAAGAAAAGGTTTAGGATTTAGGGTTTAGAATTTTTGATGAAAATGCTTAAAAAATGGGAAATACATTCCATTGATCTTCATTTCTCATTGATTCAATGGCTACTTGTTTTTTGAATATATTGCCATTTTGAAGCATTGAAGGCCCCATTAGATGCTATAGCGGACAACTAGGTGGATGTTGTCAGGGAGGCGAACGAGTTTGGTGGTCGTTCATGCCTCAAGGCGGACGGTCATGCGGCCATCTGCCTTAGAGGACACCATCCATTCGCACTATGAACGACATGGGCGGGCCAATGGGCGGCTACTACCGATAGGCAGATGCAAACAATGACCTAGGTAGGCGGACAGTGTCGACAGTGACTTACGCAGATGGATGGTACTTCCAAATGGGACCAAGGCGGTCGGACGCTACCCAAAGGTGGACAGGTTGGGAGATAGGGCGGACGATGGGGTGCACATCCGCTGCCGAAGTAGACTTTGTCGGTTCAAGCGGTAGACGCGTGGTTTGGAGCTACTTCGAGTGGTCTGAGTCAGGTTTGGTGGCAAATGCCGTTTAGGTTTGGCAACAAACAGTTATAAGGGGGGAGTGACTCTTCATTTTTGATCACTTCAATTCTCCTTCAGTGCCAAGTTGATGTACTTCTATTGCTTTAAGTGCTAGTTGCTCCTACATGGTGGAGAGTTGGGTTCACTATCTTTTGTTACTAGTTCACAATTACAGATTCATTAATGTGGGCACTTTTGACAACTATCACATATATTATTCATTTCATTTCAATTGGTTATTAAATCCAATTGAGAATCATGAGTAGTGAAGGTGATCAAAATATTGATGGAATAACTTCAGCTAGTAAAGCTAAAAAAAAGGGTAAAATGAAGGGGGCCACCTATACATACAATTGGAACATTTTAGATGATCCTATGATCAAAGCGGAGAGCGGTTGGAAGAAGGAGGAAGCAAAGTACTGGACCTCAAGAATGTGTAGGCAGTATGTCAAAATGTACTACATTGACAAGTTGTGGCCTTGGGATGCGCACAATGGCTATACACTGATATACAAGATTTTTGTTGTAAGCCATGGACATGCAACAACAAGCATTTTGTCCATCAGTCCATTGAGGTGTAGCATGCCCTATTTGGAGATAAGCCAAAGAGCAAGGGCTATATTAATTGTAGCGTGGCGTGTTTGGTTTATGCCGAACTTATATTGGGCCTCAAGGTGGATTGGAGCACATATCAAACGACAACTGCTTGCCTACTTTTGCTTGAAGCCAATCAAAAAGATATTATCAATTTGTACAATTTAGAGGGGGAAACAAAAAAAGTATTAAAAAATACTCTAAAGGTTAAAATGGATGTTTTGGAGAATGCATCAAATGTTGAACAATTACATTCCGTACAATCTCCAACAAAAGCAATCAATAAAATCTCCTCAAAAGGTGTGGAGGGGTAGGACGGCAAGGTCTTTTTAACTGCTTTAACAATCCAACATGTTTGATATCCACACCGAATGTTCCTTCACCGATGCAAATCAATGTTGCAAACGAAGGCTGTCGCAGCTTAAAATTTTGATTTTCTTAGTATACACCAAAATAGGAACGGAAACTAGTCATTAGGGAACCGGATCCGATAAGGTGGAGAAGGAAAACTCAAAATTAGCACGGAATGTGAAGTAGTGGGCTTCTTGGATCTAATCCGGTCAGGAGTAACTAACGACGGAAACGGAATGCAACACGGATTAGGTCTAGGACCGGATTATGATGATGAACCGGATTATGATGGTAAACCGGATTTATGATGACAAACCGGAAAGGGTCTAGGGACTATAAAAGGAGGAGCTTTCACTGTTGCACCCCCTTTTAGAAACTCGACCTTGAGCGTGCGCGGTTGAGTTTTTGGCGTTTGTGCGTTTGTGTTCTGTTCGTTTTGATTCCGGTTGAGATCGGAGAGAGAACGTGAGCAACGGGACATGCGGTTAGGAGAGAGTGAGATAGATTGGAGTGGGAATGCCGCCGCTACGTAGGTCTAGACCAGCGAGTCCCTTTGGAGGCGAGGTGAAGCTCCGGAAAGTCATTCCGGTTATTCCCTCCAAAGAGCCGGAAAAGTCTCAACTCATGGAGGATCTCAAATCCATGGGTTGCCTCGGGTTTGCCGAGAAACCCTGGGGTTTTAGGGAGGAGAGAATGGTCAAGGAGCTCCTCGGAAAGCTGTCCAACCAGTTTGACAACATCGTGAGAGGAACTCCCGTCAGCTGGAACGAGGGAATGTGGAGAGGGGTTTACGGTTTCCGGGCAGGAGGTTTAGGGATGGCAAACCGGAAGGATGAGTTTGTCCGAGGGAAGTTCCAGGGAGCCGTCAACCCGAAGGACGGATACGCGGTCGAGGATTGCGTGGATGACCGACACCGTCGGCTCTTGCAATTCCTGGTTCCGGTTCTTCACCCGGAAAAGCCGACCAGGGTGACGATCACCCTCGGCAACACCATTTTCGGTGCCCTAAGTGGTACCCGGAAAGTGGACTGGGCACGGATCATTTCCGATCTCGTGGCCCAGCTCGTTAGTAGGGTTGGGAAGAAAAGGGCCACTCTAGTGTGCCCTTACCTCTTCCACCTCTATCGAGAACACCAAGTCCTGACCGACATGGAGGAGAAGGTGTGGAAGACTCAAGAAGTCTTCCTGAAGTATGGGGAGTTGGAAACGGATGACGAGGCTGAATCCGATTCCGGGTTAGACCGGGAGTCCAGCGAGGAAGAGGAGGAGCCGATGCCGCCGATCAAGCGACAAAAGTTGACGCCTCCACACAAGCGCAGGACGCCTCCCGGTCAAGACAGACCGGCCCCGGAAGAGAAACCGGAAGCCGAGAAGACTGTTTCTGGGGGAGACCCGGAAATGCAAGATTCGTTCAACGGTTTGATCAACGTCCTCTGCAACATCAGGGCGGATTGGGAGGTCAAGCACAGGACGCTTGCGGCGATCGGAAAGTTGGTAGGTGCGCCACCGGACAGCAAGTTGGCAGAACAAGTGGCGGAGTGCATCACCAATCCGGAAGAGACCCGGAAGCAGGAAGCAGAGATCCGCCGGTTGCAGGAGGAGGTGGATAACCTGAAGGCAATTCTTTTTGCCTATCGGGAAGACGTGACGGCCGCCCGAGAGATGGCGGAGGAGACTCGGAAGATAGCCGAGCAGATCAAGGCGGTCTTGGGAGAGACCGGAACGGCCGCCGCCAAAGCGAAGCTCTTTGACGAGAAGATCCACGAAGAGAAGAATCTATCCGGTTCTCGGATGGTCCGGATTCTCGCGGACTTCGTTGAGCAGGTGGAGACGGCAATGGTGGAAGGGTGGAAGGCTGCGGACCGGATCGAGGAAAGCAGCCGGAAGCTGACTGGAGCGACGTGCGACAAAGGGATTCATCTTTCGGATATCTCGCTACCGGATCTCTTTTCGGACGCGACTATTGCGAAGGATAGGAAGGATTGGACTTCTAAGTCCAAGAAGTCTACACGGACTGGGACTCCGGGCACGAGACCGGATATCACCATCGACCTGGAGTCTCCACCCGGATCTAATCCTGCGGAGGGGGAACGGATCCGGAACTTGAGTGAAGTCTTCGAGGAGCTAGTTCCGGAGGTCGGAAGCCCGACAATAGGATCCAGAGTTGTAGGGTAGATAGGATTTTGGATTTCAGTTAGGAGTAGGAGCGGATCCGGCTCAACAATATTAGGTTAGCCGGAAGTTAGATTAGGATGGCGGCGGACCCCTACGGGTTTTCCGCTCCTTTTTGTGCTTTTAGGGTTTTTACCCTTTGTATATAAATCGGTTCCTGAGATGGGAACTGGGAGTTGTTCATTTTGCAAACTTCTTGTACTTTTCTATTCTCTTCATTGTGTGTCTCTCTCCAGCGCGACGGGATTTTATGATGTGGAGTTAGGATAGTACGAGTTGGTTTGCGAGTGATTTCTCCCCTTGGTGTTTATTTTCCGATCCTAGGTGCATGTGAGTAGGTATCGAAGAGTTGGGAGTGAACTTAGTTCCTCAGCACGTCTAGAGTTTGAGATTCCGGGTGAGAAAGCCGTTGTTAGGCTAGGCGGGTAGGGAGGGATTCCTTAGCTGCGCTAGAACTCCCGGGTGGGAAATCCGGTCGAGTGTCCGATCTCCTGTGAGGTCTTACCGCCTTAGTTGGTAAACGGAAGAACTTTAGTTGATGTTGGAACGGACGGGTGCACTTGTAACCACCTGTCTTCGCACGGATCGGAAGTAGCATCAAGGTCGTTGTAGTGTGAGAGGGTCGAGTGTGGGGTCTTTGTGTGACCTACAACCCGGATTGCTATCTGGGTTGTTGTGAAGGACCAAACCGGATCCGGATTAGCTTAGGAATTTAGGAAGTAGGACAGTGGGTCTTCAGCCACTATAAGTCACGGAAGGAGTGGTGGGCCTACCACTCTCAAATGTAAGCGGCGACCCCTCTGATGGTGAAACAGAGGCAAAACTAAACCGGATAGGATTACGGATACAGGATGACCATCCCGACCGGATTGGTCAGGACGGATTTCCAAGATCGGAAGTTGTGAGATCCTAGGATTTGGGTAATTGTATGGACCGGATAGTAAGTAGGACCGGAAGAAGGAGTAATCCAGTCTGTAGTTATCCGGTGTGGTGGTATTTCTAGTTCTAGGTCTAGGACCGGAAAGTAAGATTGGGATACTGACTTAGTTTAACTGCTTAATAGAGCTAGATACTTCACAGGATCTCGTGGGTTCGATCTTTAGAGTCACTTAGTTATACTCTAGAGCGATTTTTGTGAATATAATGGGGAATTGACCTGCCCTGTGCTGCGACAAAGGCAATGTTCACATAGAACGTGGGGAAACTTCGAAAACTAAAGAAAAAGAAGTACTTGCAGAGAAAGTGGCAAAGGCTAATGTTACAATTGATAGTCTTATAGCCAAAAATTGTTTTGATAGTCTAGTATATAAATCTTTGCCTCCGTATGGAGCAAAAGAGTCTAGTCCAACATTAAGTTTATAAGAGGATGTACATACGTCTTGTGAAAAGGGAGTACAAGTAGACAACATGTCTTTAATACGAAGTGTTGAATGTAAAGACAGTATGAAGAAGTTTCCGTATACAACATGTTTGTCGAGTCCCCAACTTTGGATCTTGCAGTTCATGCCCAATCCAAAGGAATGGGAAGCTCTTTTGAAGCTCTCAATTCAATTCATTGACTTTCATAAAGAAATAGGTGGATTAGCTAACCTTGATGATCTTGCTACTATTCTTTTATTCGTTCATAACCAAAATGTTGTACATATACTAGATACAATTTTCAAGTTGACAACGTTAGTTGAATTTTCAGCTTTGGTTTCTTCACAGTTTCTTAATTTGGCTAAGGATTGTAGCCGAATTGCACCATAGATAAAGGGTGATGTAGCATTTTAGAATCTCACGAAGACTTTTGTACCACTTTTCAAAGAAAGAGATTCTCAACTATACCAATTGCAAGAATACGAGAGGAAAATCCCTCAGCTTGAAGCAAAGTGCAAAGTCTTGAAACAAAAATTAAAGACTTCAGAGGGTGATGTAGAGTGTCTAAATCAACAATTGTTGAAGCAAACAGAGGAGTTGAAGAGGATGCAGAACCTTATTGTTGAATTGAAGACTACCTTAAAGAATCTAAGCAATGTTGCAATCACACCTATGATTGTACTAGAGGACAGTAAAGAGACTCAAGAGAGTGAAGACAAGCTCTCTCTTCTTTTTGATAAGGCCAAAGCAACGAACAACCCTGATATGATAGATGTCGAAGAAGGCTACGACATGAACAGATTGGAAGCGACACTATAGACGTCAATGGCAAAGCCTAAATTAGCTTGCATGAATGCTAAGACACAAACCAAAGGTCGAGAGTTTGAAGAATTAAAGCTTAAATTGGAGGAGGCAATTGAAGCAAGGTTTGTGTTGAATCGAAGTTGAACTAATTGTAATTGTACTTGGATTTAGAGAAATTTATGCCTTCTAGTGACTTAGAGTCTTGATGGTTAGCATGAATACAAAAACTCCAAGATAACCCCTCTGTAGTATCCCAAACAATGACAGGTCTTCAAACATTGGCAATGAAGTCAATTGACAATTGCAATGCCATTAAAAGCTCTTTGAATCGATTCAAGACTATATTCGATCAACATCCGTATAAGGGGTATACTGAGATTACATGTTGGAGAAATATGGATGCCATGTTTGAGCAGTTGAATCACATAAAAAAGGACCAAGGTACACACATCAATTAGGCTTTGAAAGCAGAGGAAGGATGAATTCCTCATAATACACTTTCAACATACATCAAGGAGAAAGACAAGATAGTGATGCGTACTTGTGATCCAACCTCTCTAATCTTGGAAGGTTCTTATAGCCTTTGTCAAGGCCCCTTCGGATTTGAAGGTGCCGTAACTATTGGCCAATGTTGCTACACTTTCCATGTCATTTGCATTGTAAAAGCATCGCTCATTCATTTGGTTTGTAATGAGTGTCATTGTCCATTGAGTCCTAGGTTTTACGAAATGTTTTGGAATCTTGGAAGCTATGCCTCCACGCCATGAATACAATTGTTAAACCCTTCCACTTAATCAAAGGCCATTCAAGTTCCAAAGTTATTCACATTGGGAGAAGCCCCTCATGTGGGATTCAAATGAATGGAGGCATGGATTATACAAGGATCCTAGCAACCACTAGATTCCAACATGTGGAGGACTCAAAATAGAGAGGTGGAATTGCAAGCTCGAGGTATCGTAGATGACCCGGCCCTTGAATTGTTTTGTCGCAACATGGGGGAACATTGGAGCGTGCAATATGAAAAGTTCTTTTGTTTTCTAAAAAAGGAAGTGGTGAAAGGGCTAAATGGCAATTGGGTGGAGGTGGAATATGGAGAAAAGTTCAATGAGCAGTATGGAGTATACAATCACACTCTCATAGGTAGGCCCTCTTGTTGTTAAAGTTGAAAGAAGATGTAAAGGTCCATGCTCTCGTTGATACAAATGGACAAACAAGCAGAGGATATTCATTTGTAATTGTGGCAGCAACATTTGATAGGTGGATTAATGAGATTATAGGACAATGAAAGGCCTTCCTATTGGATGGAGACCGCCTCATTGTATGGCACGGTAAGGGAGATAATGAAGCAGTTCAAGCGATGGTAGATTGAGTGGATAGTAACTTGAAAGCCTTGAAAGCAAATGAAGTCAATTTATCACTGAAGAGAAAACAAAAAAGGAAGCTTGAAGACAAGGATGATTTCTCTCCGGAAACTAAATGGCAATTTTATAAGGTAGACATAGAAGTTGAATCTTGAGGACCAATAGTCCATCCAAACCAGCAACGCCAAACTCATCAAAGAAGTGCTAAACTCTTTGGTAAAAACTAAAAAAAATTCTTATGTTTCAAGAGAAGGTAGTGTTGATTTTGGTGGAAAATAAAATTTGAGATGAACTTTGTTTCTATGAAGATAGAATAGTGTTTTTCTTAATGCAATGGTTCTTCTATTAGTTCAAAAAAAAATAGTTTGAAGTGTTTAGATTTTAAAAGGATCGAGTAGTATTAAGTAATTATATTAAAGGTATATTTTTATGTATTTTGCATACGCATATATATTATATATAAGAACGACATATTTTGATTTGCTTAAAAAATGTTCTAATATGTTATTATGTGACTTGTAAATTAATTAGTCATGTGAAGTACTATGTGAAGTCGTGGGTGAAGTCTATCGTCGCCCCTATATGCCCATCTAATGTCCTATCTGCTTACTATACTCGATGACCTCGACGTCTGCCTCACTTAAACTGTTGTTTGCTCTGTCCGCAATGTTTGTAGTGTTGAAGTGACCATTCATTTGAAGTTTTTAAATTTAAACCCTAAATCAATGGTCAACACTCTCTTGGGACTATAAGTGTAAGAAGAAAAGCATTTGTAAGCATTCTCGAGAAATTGAACACTAAGATTTCCAAGAGCTAGGAGCTACAATTTATTGTGTCCCTTGCTTGGTAATGCATAGTGCGGTGGATGGAGGGGCCTTGATTTTCAAGGCTTTGTGCAAACAATTTTATTGATATTGTAAGCTTTGTGGATTTAAAGTTTAGAACATTTTTTTGGGTTATAAATTAAGGTAAACCGTAAACTTGTCACTATAGAGGGCACATTGACTAGGGATTCTTCTCTTTGGTATAGTGTGCCGGAACTAGGTAAAGTACAATGTAGACTTTGCAAGGCAGTGTGGGCCAAGAGATCTAGCCATATATTGAACTACTTAGGGTATTTTGGACCCACAAGTGTAAGTGATATAGGGGTAAGTCTTTGTCCATGATTGACGATGAAAGTTTAAGCTGCATTTCTTCGTTGCAAAGGAATTTTTCTAAAATGTGTTGTAATCGACAATGTGGATGGCAACTTTGCTCCTACAGACCTCCAAAAATTTTCGACTAGAAGGAATATGTCGCAATCTACCTACGAAGACTTGTGTGCAGTTTCAGAAGAAATTGTATGTGTAGGAACAAAAGCGACTTTCTTCATATAAGCCTCTAGTGATCGTGAAACCTCGAGGGCATCAAGTTCTAGGCTTCATAAATAAGGTAGCTTAGTGAATGGATTTGAAGAAGGTGATAAACGCAAATTGAATTCAATGTGGGCAAATATTTTTTATGCGATGAATATACCATTTTCCATAGCTCGAAATCCATTTTTTAAAGAAGTAGTGAAGAAAATGGTTGAGTGTGGTAGGCCCTACACTTCGCCATCATACCACGACCTTTGATACAAACTATTGAACGAGGCAAAGACAAGCATTCAGACACAGTTGAATACTAAATCCGAAGATAGCATTTGGAAATTTGAAGCAACATTATCTATTGATGGATGGAGCTCGGTGACAAATTGGCCTTTGATCAATGCCATGCTTGTATCTTCCGCGGGTGAAGAATTTCTTAGATCAGTGGATACAAGTGGTTGTGAAAAGAATGGAGAGTATTTGGTAGTTGTGTTGGAAAAATTCAGAAAACAAGTGGAACCCATTAATGTGGTATAAATAACTACTGATAACACTCCTATAAATCCGCTAGCATGGAATTTGATATCTTTTAAATACCCTCATATTTTTTACCAGGGGTGCGTGGTACACATGTTGAATTTGTTGCTAAAGGATTGGGCGGCACAAAAATGGATTGCCAAAAAATTGGACAAAGGCCATGTTGTAGCTAAATTTATCAGAAAGAGACATTTGCCGCTTGCTTTATTGCGAAAGTATTTGCCAAATCCTAGTCTATTGATGCTAGGGGATACAAGATTTGCCTCTAAATTCATTATGATGGACCGCTTGACGAAATTAAGAGGAGCATTGGAACCAAAGGTGGTGGACCCCCAATGGACAGAATATATATATATGTTGAAGAACAAGCGTGGCAACAAAATGAACCCTAAAAAAGTTGCCGAAGAGATGAAGACTATTGTCAAGGATGACCATTTCTGAAACCATTCCATCGATTTTGTAGAGATGGTTGAACCAATTGTATGTGCACTACATGATTTGGATTCAAAATCACCATGCATGGGGAAGGTGTTGTATATCATGAGGAAGTTACAAAAGCATGTGTATACATTACAAAGTCCGCCTTTTTGTTTCTTAGAAGAGTTTGCAATCCCATTGGTATAGTCTTTTAATGACCGAAGGGAAATTAGATGCAATGTCAGCCTGCAAACGTGTTTTGGAGAGAATATATAAACCAGATGACTATGTAATAGTGTCGAAGGAATTCATGGCTTTTTGACATAGGGAACCTCCATTCCACATAATGTTGAATCTGAATGAACAAATATTGTCGACACTTGCTTGGTGGAATTTTGAGGATATATGTGGCAAGTTTATAGCTCCATTAGCAAAGAAGATATTGGCCCAACCGGTGTCATCATCTTCATGTGAACGAAATTAGAGCAGTTATTCTTTCATTCACAACAAATTGCGAAATAAGTTGAAGCCAGAGAGAGCAGTAGATTTGGTGTATGTGTATACCAATTCCAAAGTTTTAGCCGCGTTGAAGGAAAAAGATGAAAAAAAGTGGTACCACGATAACGTGGAGTTGGAAGATTTAAATAGGCTGATGTTGGAAGACAATAATGACAAGGATGTTGAAAAGACTGAGAATGACGAGAATGTTGAAAGAGTTGAAGATGATGAGGATGTTGAAAGGACTGAAGATGACGAGGATGTTGAAAGGGTTGAAGATGACGAGGATGTTGAAAGGGTTGAGGATGATAAGGATGTTGAAAGGGCTGAAAATGACGAGGATGTTGAAAGGGTTGAAGATGACGAGGATGACTTGTATCATGTGCCTCCGTTGAATGAAGACATTACAAAAGACATCCTTAATTTGGGCAATGATACGAATTGTAACCGTAATCACCACAATGTTGATGTTGAAGGCAATCTGAACAATACATATGCCTTTACTGAAGATGAGGACAGTGTAGGGGCAGAAGAAAATCTCCCTTCGATAGCTACATATTGCAAAGGAACTACATATGTAAGTAGCCAAAACATTCTATTGGAAAAAGAAGCCACTAATGCCAAGGAGGTGGAACCAAATGAGAATGCTATTGGTGATGATAGAACAAATAAAGTGGTTCTAATTTTAAAGTCTCCATCCATGGCACTAGAGATGGTATAAGGAAAAATGACAAGGGAGGATGTGAGGTCATTGAGGTGGACGTTCAAAAGGATGTAGGCAACGATAGTGGTGATAAGGGTGAATCAAATATTGAGGTATAAGAGAATAGTAGTTCAACAGGGATGGTGTCTACAAATTCAACTCTTCTAGATAGTGACAAAGGAAAGAAGCCAATGAATTCAATTTTTGAAGTACCGAGATCTAGTGCTCTTCCAACAAAAACGTTGAAGCCTGCTAGCATAGGATTGGATGGTTCCCAAAGCTTTGGGTATAGAAAATGCTTAATGAACATTTCAAAAGAAAGTTCTCAAGGCAATAATCTATAGAAAGTGGTGTCATTATCTATAGGCCTAACTGATACAAATAGTGATGGGACATTGTTGGCATCTATGCATGCTTGACATTTAGGAAAAATAGTGGCACGAGAATCCATCAAATCAACAAACTACACTCCGCAAATTCTGAAGAAAGTCAAAGTGGAGATAAGCGTTCATGAAAAGACTGCCCCTAAACCAAAACTCATGGTCCAAGAATCAAGTAAGGAGAAAATTAAAAGAGAGATGCAACCTTTTGCTATCTTTCCAGTGAAGAAAAAGCCCCCCTTGATGAAGATGTCATTGCTTCTTCAAACAGAAAAAAAAAATCCCTATTAGAAAAGTCCCTAATGGTTCTATTAAAGGAAAAAGGAAAAAAATAGATTCAAAAGAAAGGAGATCACCTACTTTGAAGGAAGGCTTAAAGAAGACAATGGTACTTGATTCAAATGATACAGAAGATGACTCCAATAATGAAGATTTCGAATGGAGAGCTAGAAAAGAGAGTAGCAAGGTTGAGGTGAAAGGAGATATTGATTGGCGTCCATAGGAATTGAAGAAATGTAAGCTTAGGTGTTTGAGTGTTTAGTTGCTTATGATATATTGAGTACATAATGACAATGAATTGTTTAATCATTTCATTATAGAAATAGTTTGCTTATTGATGATATACATCCCATTAATCTATTAGGGTTTTAGTGTAATTTTGTTTCAAAATCGAAGTAAAATTCTACAAAAGAATAAAAAATGGATTATATGTTTCTTTTTTTAAATGGAGCATGATGTATTAGTACATTGCAATACCGATGGCTTTTTTGTGCATGTCATTGTTTTGTTGTACAATTCTATCTCTTTCAATCAGGGTTGACAAGACGTCCAGACGCGGACGCTGTGTCTGCAACGTCCGTTGACATTCGCGATCTCGACAAATGCAACGTCCGTCGGGACCGCCCCGTCCGCCTGTCCCCTCGTCAGCTTGTCCGCCCATTCGCCCCATCCGCTCGTCCGCCCCGTTTGCCTGCCCCCTTGTCCGCCCCGTCCGCCCCGTCCGCTTTGACGGCCCTATTTCCCCCATCCGCCTCGTCTGCCCTATCCGCTTTGACGGCCCTGTTTTCCCCGACCGCCCTATCCAAACTACCTCGTGGTCACTCCCTTAATCCTTAAACAATTAAATATTAAATGAAGTGCAATAGTTTGCGATATGTTATAAAAAAAATTAAAAAAAATGTTTCCTTAGAATTAAAGGGAAAAGAAACCATTTTCATGAGTTATATTAATTTTTTGGGAAATGTAACCCTACTAACTCAAAGTAGACATGTTATATACTTATATCAAAAAAATTTAAACTTCTAAATTTGTAATGCAAAAGGCTACTAAGAAACTAAAAACTAAAATAAATATATTTTCAAATGCATTCATTGAACACTTAATTTCATATTATTTCAAGTTTAAAAACTGTGAGTTTTAACCCTAAAGGTCCTTGATTCTGTTCTCTCTAAAAATGCTCCAAAACTGCCATTTTTTTGTACAAGTACCAAAATTTTGAAAAATATCATTTTTTGACAGATGTGACCGTATGATCTTGTACTAATATAGTTTGAAAGTATGTGGAAAAAATTTCAGAAATTTCCGCCATGTAGATTGCAAGATATTAGCGTTTAAACTTTGAAGTGACAAAAATCCTTTTTTTGACCCTACGAAAAAACGGGCAACTACACTTTAAAAGGTTAGATCATTATGAAGAAATGTCCAAAATGGTTGTGCTTCTCTGGATACATTCTTCAAGGCAAGCTCGCTACACATATGAAAATTTTCAGATCATTTGGAGTTGTACAACATATAGGAAAAAATTAGTAAGTAGAAAGAAATAGAGAATGATTCAAAATACTAAATTGCTAGTAAATTAGTTATAGAATTAAAAAATTTCAATCCAAATGGTGAATTGTTGTTATAAACATTATACATCCATTATTATTATTATTTTTCAAAAATATTGAAATTTCAGTAAAATAATGGACTTCAAAGTTTTTTTTGGTGTAAAGATTCTATGCCTGCCCGCAAACTAAAAAGCCTCATAACTTTTATCTCAACTATTGAATTGCAATGATTCTAAGGTTTTTGAATACATATAAATTTCAAGAATCAATTTCAAATTTTTATTTCTTAAAAAATTGATTTTTTTAGATCTGCCCGGAGCCCCGGACTACCCGAGTTGAGAAATAAACAATATACTATGCAATAACTTTTAACACATATTTTCAAATGTCATGAAATTTGTGCATATGGAAGATATTCCTCTTCCCCACATTCTATTAAAAAATTTCAGCCCAAAATATGCAAATTTACAATCACATGTATGCCCAAAAATTATATATTGCCCCAGAACACATGTTGGTCCTTTAGGGATTCAACCACATAGGAAAAAAAATTAAAACAATGTCTCTTATAAATTGAAAGATTATAAAGTTTGATCATGAGTCCATGATAGTCTTGAAACTATGAAAAAATTCCAATTCATTTTCAGAAGGCAAACTAAAAAATTTTGTGACTTCAAATATATATATATATATATATATATACTATTTAAAAAATCGAGATCAACACAAATACAAACATAATCAATATAGGCAAAATGTATTGAATTTAATATAGAATATCATACATTGTGGACTCAAAAATTTACATATACCATATAGTGTGCACATTTGGCTAATTGCACATATAATTTTTTTCATTCCAACTCTATATTTCTAAGCTAATTTTTAATGCCTATATAACCTATTCAACTACTACTTCTGCACTACCAATCTAATATAAATGGTGGAAATGTTCATCTGACATCGGCCAACGATATGTATTAGAAAATCGCGTAATCACGTGGGCCAAACTAGTATTTTCATCGTCAGTCTTTGAAGAAATGCGCTTCAAGTAAGCATAAAACACTTTTGCAAAGTCATGAAAGGCAAATTGTGTCACACTAGGTGTTTTAAGTAGCAAGATGAAATACGCCTTTGACATGTTGTTTCTATTCATCTGCTGAGCAATTTTTTGAATGGCATATTCTTTCGACTTACGTTAATACATCGGAATGACTTCTACATCTGCACTTGCTTTATGCAAATATGCAATATGTAGATCCACCCACCATCTCCTCTGCAAAGTCTATTTCATCTCATCTGCTGATGTGAATGTGTACAAAGACTTCATTGGCTGAGAAGCTAAGGTGGTCATGCCCCAATCGCAAACTCCAATGTACACACGTGACTCATTCTCTGAAAAATGTAACAAGATGTTGTCCGGAGAAAGATCATTGTGCAAATGTCCAGCAAGATGCACTGTATATATTATATGCATAAAGGCCCATGTCAGCTCTGTGCGCTTCTTCCGATATCGCCCTAAACGGTGAGCTTTTACAACCTCCTCTTCGGTTGGATTTGTATACATCAAATGGATTTGAATGTTGTCTGGAAAGTCCTTATCCATATTCAACATTTGTCGAAGAATTCCACTGTTCCACCAATACGCATAACCTTCACACGTCGTTCCATACACCGCAGCAAACCGTATCACACCCACGTGTGGAATTTGAACAGCCATTGATTCGTTTTGATGTTCTAGCTTTGCAAGATCGGGTTGAGTTTGGTGGTGAATGGATTTCTTCGCCGCAAACTCCCAATGAGGAAGTATTCTTGGACATCCTTCAATATGGACCTTTCGAATCGTTGCATATCCACCTCTCATCGTTCTATCATCAACAGCAATCACGCGTGCTGTATCTGGAAGTGCTATGAGGTGCCATTTGTTCCTTTCCGCTTCAGCAACTCCATCATTGCTTTTCCACCAAGCATTTGAACCAACTCGATTGTGCCTTTTGGCGAATGGAGTACATCGCCCCCTAAATAAGTCCACTTTCAGAATCACTTCTTCAAACTGGACATCATTGAGTCGATATTCCTTGCCATATTTAACCAAAATGACTTTGGAATACCACAAAGCGTCATGAACCTTGTTCTCCAAACATTTAGTGAAGTGCATTTTATCCATTTCATCATACCACTTCGCAACATTTAATGCATCCAACAACATCTGTGTCATGTTTACCTTGAATTTAGACACGCACTCCTCTTGATATCTGATGTACTTATTGTTTAAAGACAATGTTGTTTCTGATTCATAAAATTGAATGATGCGCTCGATCATGAATTTTTTGCATTCTTCCGAAGGACTTTGGTGAGCTACCTCCAAGTTTGATGGTCCCTCTCCATGTTTAAGCTTCGCAACCTTCTTCTTCCCCTTCATCATCGTGACAAATGAAATTGATATAGATCAAATTTTTTAATTTGAAATTGAATTCACGCGCAAGTGTCCAAAAAATTGGCAACAACGAGGCCCCAATAAACCACTCTTGCCTTACCTCGGAAAGGAGCCAATGGAGGATAAACCAACAAGCTCTCCACTCCACCTTGCATTCACAAGGGGCAAAGCAAAAGTGACAACACGAATGGCCCGTCCGCCCCATTGGACGGTCCCAAACCATCCGCCCGATCGGACGGGCCAAGGGTGGTAGACGCATCGGCCGTCCTCCTTTCCGAAACCTTAGAGCCCCGTCCGCCCGATTGGATGGCCATGGGCGGACAAATCTGGCGTTCGCCCGATCCGATGGGCAAGGGCGAACGGCCCGTCCGCTCGATCGGATGGGCTGGGGGTGGCGAACGCACTGGCTATCTACCTCCCCGAAACCCTAGAGCCCCATCCGCCCGATCAGACGGCCACGGGCGGACAAATCTGGTGTAAACCGATCGGACGGCAAAGGACGGATTACTCTAATATATATATTTTTTATATGAGTTTCGAATTTGATTTTGTTTTCAAGTCTTAAGGCAAGCTAGGAGTCTCAAAAATAGTACATCTGAGAGCTGATCCGCTTTTTTCATCTATTTCTTTGGATGGGAAATTTTTTTTCTCATTTTTTAGACAAACAGAAATTGA
Source organism: Pseudoscleropodium purum (assembly GCA_963969395.1). NCBI lineage: Eukaryota > Viridiplantae > Streptophyta > Bryopsida > Hypnales > Brachytheciaceae > Pseudoscleropodium > Pseudoscleropodium purum. The sequence continues at coordinate 19,284,646 of OZ017803.1, forward strand.
TGAGGATTTAAAATCAAGTGATTTTGTATTTTTTCAAAGATTTGTAATTTATTTATAAATTTTCAAATGACTTGCATGATAGGTCCCTATTGTGACCCTAGGTCTTTCATAAATGGTGCACTTACAATTTTAAATAAAAATGGGAAAGATAAAGAAAAGGATTAACTCTTGTATTTAATAATGTTTTTTTTTTCGGTGCATTCCATCAATGTACTTGTCAATTAAAGAACCATAAATAAACCATTTCAGTGAACTTCCATATTTGAAAATAGAATCTAAAGAGGAACCACTAATTGTCTAATTTGGGCATTTCTTCATACCAATAAGAAATCATTTTTGTTTTAGCAATCGTTGAATGAAGAATAAAAAAATTTCAAATATTCAAATAATTCAATCTTTCATAAATTAATTAGAAATACATTTATACCATTTACGAGTTTCTAAATGTAATAAACACACAACAGTAATTTCAAAATACACACCATGCTAGTACATATTTAACCTCAAATGCTGAATTCAAAAATAGACATAATATGGCTCTTACAAAGTTACATTTCTTCTTCATATTTTTATTATTTATCAAAGTCGCTTATAGCCTTATACATCAACGCTATTATAAAATAATACAATGATGTTTTCAACAATATGCTTGCCTACATACATACTTGGTGTACACTATTACACAACACTTTTTGAAAAAGTGAACAAAATTATTGTTCAAAATTGTTCTATTTATTTAAAATTTTGTACTACTTCTACCAATCTAGTGCTCTATACTTGTCGTGAGAGTAAAAATGAGAAAATTGAGCAAATACATGCTCACTATATATTTGCATGTTTTTTTATTCGGGATCTGAATCGAACTCAAATTGTTGACTAGTGCCTCTTCTTTGTACTCCAATGAACAGACCACCTCCGTAGTTTCCGTGATATTCATTCGGTGCACCTCCTTGTCCATAGCTTGAACCTCCAAAAGTGAGAAGAGGAACCGGAGTAGTAGGCTCTGATCCTCTTTCATTTGAAGCCCCGGAATAAGAGGCCACATGATACCCGTATGAATCACTTCTAGTTGATCCCGGATAGTATTGAGCGCTTCCGTGAAGAGAGCAACTATACTGCGGGGTTACATGGCATCCTCCACTACCTTCGGAGCCCATTTGAGTGGGCGTAGTATAATATGAACCAGATCCCCTAAAGCTACCATAGTGCGTGCTGTCATAGCTACCTGCTCCACTTTGAGAGCCAATTTCAGGGGGAGTGTCATAATAAGAACCAACTGCATTTGAACCACTATAATGTGTGGATCCATAGCTCCTTCTTCCACCTTCATATCTATTTTGAGGATCGTAACCAGAGTATGAACCACCTCTTCCTTGTTCAGATTCTCGCGTTCCATGTTCACGTCCGTAGGACCCACCATGCCTATCTTGCCATCCACGATCTTGAAGGCTTCTACGTGTTGCGTCTTGCATTTGTTGTTTGAATTCAATTCGTTCTCGTTCTTCTACCCGCTCGTGCCTAACTCCAAATGTGACAGACGTTTGCATATCATCGTCATCATCATCATCTGTCCACGCATCTTCAGCATCTCGTAGAACAACTGAAGGTTGTTGTAGATAACCTCGATTGGACCACTCTAGCATGCAATCGTTTGCGCCCCTCCATTGTGTATCTATAACGGCATCCGTGCATGTATAGTTCTCCACATTGCGACCTGTAGCGGTACGCTAGTCCACGTTCTTGTGGAGTACAATCTCTACCCAAACCATTGCTATAACATTATAATTCATTATATTTGGTTTGGCGCTTTTAATGCCAAGAACTTGATGCAATTGTGTTTATCGTTGTTTGAAGTGCTCACTTTGGCACGTAGACATTTGTCCATCCCAACATGGCGCTTGGTGCTCTACACATTCACGTGGCCAAAGTTTTTGAATGTGAGTCATTTTCACATTCTTCTTGCACATTGAGCAATCCCACACTTTTGTTGGTTTCTCTTCCCATCCCGGTTCACCTACGCACAATGGATCGGCCCAAGCATCTTAATCGAACAATTGGGGTTTTCCCTTTCGACTATTTTTTTTGGGTGTTCTATCTTTCAGCATGATGAAGCTGAAGCAAAGAGAATGAAACAATTAGAAAGCTTAAGAACCAAAATTTTGATTTAATCAATTAATTAAAATTTTACAAGCGTGAACTTTGTGAAAATTTGTAACAATGTTACAACAATTGTTCATTCAAAGCGGAGGGGGCACGTAGAGCTTCTAAGGCACTGGTCCACCCACTCCAAAAGAGAATGATTGTTCGGAATGAGCTATCCGCCTCTCTATATATATAGGTGGACGTCCAGATCAAACGGACCACATCAGTCCGCGTGTCAATCGGACGGCCGTACCGGTGTCGTGTTGTAAATAACTATATTATTTAAAAACATCAAAAGATTAACCTTGAGCTTTAGTTCAAGAAAAGGGTTGAAATAGAAAAGGTGGGGGTCGTGTAGGAATCCACGATCTTGGGTTGTACTGGATCTTGTCACTTAGCTCAGATGGACAGGGTGGCTGACTGGTTGCCTAGTTATTTCCTACTTTCACTAGCGGTGCCAAGTTGCAACTGCTCAGACCGAATCAACGAATCCGATAAGATTCGAACCCGGAACCGGCTGGCAGCTAATTGGAGACTTCTCCAACCAACCAAGTCCGCAACTTGGCGGCCGTTGTTGATCCCAAGGTGATTTTATATCACTATTGATTGGCTCTTTTGTATATTGACTGACGGAACAATGTTTCTAAGTCTATTTTTTTTATCACATAAGTTACCTTTTGATACAAAAAAATATATATATATATATATACGTTTGATTATTAGCATTTTGATTTTATTATAAAGATAGCTAGTATAGTGTAATTGGAGTATTTAAAGCAAAAGTAAGCTTCTTAAAAAAGCTATTAGGTATAGAAATAAAGGAACTGAGTAGTATTGCTTCCCATGTCCTACTTTGAGTTGGTTATAGTTTGGGTTTTAGTATTCATAGTTATGGATTCACAAGACCCTGATGATTGGCAATTGCCATTATCGCAATTACCGGTTGATCCAAATCAACCATCTTCATTAAGACTGCGTATGCGAGATGATGCTGGATCTTCTGAATGTCGTGTTCAACCACGAACAGATCTAGATAACCAGCAAACTTTATTGCCAGTTTTGCAATTGGATAAAAAGTCTTTGGTGATTGTTTTGGAATCTGAACCCATGTTTTTTGAAAACTATCAAATGGTGTTTGAAGGGTGTTTTGAAAACAACGGTAAAGAACAAATGGTCACTTGTATTTTTAGTGAAGTAGGCCAACGCCTTTGGCTTCAAAGACCACTCAATCTATTGACCGCAGAACGGAGAGCTAACTACATTGCTGCTTTACTTTTGCGTGTTGTGGAGTTTTTAAGTGTGTAAAGCAAATGATTTTGAAATTAGATTTTGTGATGTTAAGGTAATGTATTTCAGCCTTTGTTTTAAGGTTTTAGCTACTACCAATTAAATTTTTATTCACATTAGATGAAAGTAGTTGATTGGTTACCTTCCTTTTATTGACTTTGGAATTAGTGGACCCAAAAAAACATTTGAAATTTAGAAAAAGTAGGATTTTAGAGAGCCTATAGGAGTTGAGATGCTCACATGGGCTAATGTGGCCCATGTGGAAGGAGAAAGGGGGGGAGATTCTCTCTTCTCTTGGGTCGACGTTGGTGTGAGTGGTGTGCTGAAGTGGAAAAAACCGAAACTTTGTTCGGATGCTGTGTGTTGCTGAAGAGGAATTTGAATACAAAATTTGATGGAGTTATACATGGTGGTGTTGTGCTTCTTTTGGCGGTATTTTCACTTGATTTCAATATTGTATGTGAATTTTATAGGCTTTTGAGTAAGGAGTAGTCTGTTGCTACCCAAAAAGGAGGAGCAAAGACTTTGTGCCTCTCCTAGAGTCACAAAAATTGTTAGAACAAAGTGAAATCAAGTAGAATATAGATCTTGTTGCTAGCTTTCTATCAAGCTATCAAACTTCTCATTACCATGTTTTTATCTCAAGTTATGAAGAGAAAGGCGAAGTAGTGTACTACCGCTAGAATTGCATGTAGGAGATCTTTGAGAGCACATAACTCGTAGGCAGTAGCTTTGTTTCAAGTGAAATTTTGATGCATCAAAGCTTACTATATTAGCCTTCAAAAAAGCTATCTCTTATCTAAAATGAAGCTTTAGAACGTTTTAGGTGCCTATTTTAGTACTGCTGATTTAAAAGAGGGTGAAAGAGACGATTGGAAGTAGGGTTGACGAATCTTTACGTCCGCCCCAAAATAGCGTCCGTAATCTAGACGTCCGGATGCAGCGTCCGTCCCGCCGTCGGAAGGCAGACGGGTGGGGCGGATGCCCCGAGGCGGACGCCCAAATCATGCGGACTAGATCAGTCCGCGTGTCGATCGGACGGCCGTACCGGGGCGGACAGGTATCGGGGTGGATAGGCGGATGAGGCGGACGGCGTCCGCGAATGTCAACGAACGTTGCGAACAGAGCATCCACGTCCGGACGTCCCGAACGTCCAACTGTCCTGTCAACCCTGATTGGAAGGTTAGAAGATTGAAGATTGAGGTGAAGAATTAAAGAGTCAAGTGAAGACTTACCCCGCAAGGATCTAGCCTATGTTGTGGCTTGTGGCTCTGTTATTCTAACCCAAATTTGGAGGCTCGTTGTCAATTTGTGTGGTGGACATGTGGCTTTATCAATTTTTTGCATTATAAACCTTGTTTGCGGGTTTGGCTTGACATTGCGTACATGGCCTTACTCCATTTTGTGTCGTGGGCAACGAAGTGGGGTTGATGGCCCACATGGTTGAATCTTATGTCGTTCTCACGGTGAGACTCGATTGATCACTAGTAGACCGTGAATTTGAAAGTTTAGAAGCCATATTCGCGTACGGTTCAACTCGTGGTCTGCCGTCCGTTCTACCCGTCCCGTATCCTGTGATTTCTTATCCCCTCCTTGACCCTTGAACCCCTAGAACCATAACAAGATAGGCCAACATGGAGCTGATTCAACAAAGTTGAAGATTCAAGGTTCAAGGAAACAACATGTTGACAATTCGAGGTCCAAATGTACAAGAAGACATCCTATTGAGGATTCAAGGATCGAGACAAGATCAAGCTAGAAAATCTACCCTCAAATCATTTCTAGCAGCAGCCAGAATCCCTGTGATTTCTCAAAGCAAACTCCTCTCAATACGACACTAGGGCAGACAGGTATCGGGGCGGACAGGGCGGACGCCGGATCAGATGGACAGGGCGGATGGAGGAAGGGGCGGATGGATATCGGGGTGGACGGGGCGGACAAGGCGGACGGAGGACGGGCGGATAGAGGACGGGCAGACGAGTATCGCGGCGGACGGAGTCTAAGCGGATGGGGCGGACGGGTATGAGGGCGGACGAGGCGGTTTGACCCTGAAGCGACCCTAAACCCATATTTTGCACAATAAACAAAGGTCTTCATGGCATTGTATAGTCCAATTAACTCTTCATTCATCCAATGTAAAATTTGAAATTAAAAAAGGTAGCCTTCCTTTATGACCAAATTTATGAATTCTTGGTAAATGATATTTTTGTACAAACATATGAGCTAAAATGTGCAAAAATTCACGAAAGGATTGCGACGTTTAATATATGTACCCAAATATTCACATTGCATTGTGTATAAAGCAATTGTAAGAAGGTAGTTGAATAAAAATTCTACTATTAAATTGAATTAGTTGACGTCTAATCACTTAGTAAACCGCTAAATGTCCAAATCCTTGCAAGTGTGTTTTGGCTATCGAAAAAGAGCATGGACTTATAGTTGTCCCCAATGAAGCAAATTGTTCTTTTTTCAAAATCTAATGGCATAGATGTTTAACCCCTAAAGTTCTTTTTACTAAAAACACTTCAAAACTGCCATTAGTAGTGCAAATACCAAGTCTTAGAAGAAAAATACTTTTGAGCATATGTAACCATAGGATCTTGTAGTAAATTAGTTGGAAAAGATGTGGAAAAAATTTTAGACAAATCCATCATTTGGATTGTAAGATATTAGATATTGAATGTTTCATTTAAGGGGGCTACTCAATTATGTCTATTAATGAACAATTGGTAGGCTAACAAACCTAACTTAGCATGTATTTTAATATTTGTTGCAATTTTTTTAGGAATATTATAACATAACACTATTATAATATTCTTATAAATGATATAGTACTAAATCATTTCAAAATCAACAACATTCGAACACAATCTGTCAATCTTGTCTTCCATACTCCTTTAATGATATATATATATATATATATATATATATATATATATATATATATATATATATATATATATATATATATATATATATATATATATATATATATATATATAAAATATATTAGATAAATCAACATGAACAAATCAATGATTATATATTTCATAGATCTATTCTTCATCAATCAAATAAGAGTGCATGTTCAAATATAGACAAAGATGGTTTCTCCATTTGTTGCCAAAAATTAAATAAAAAAATAGAGAAAGATATGAAATGAATGTTACTTGGAGAATTGGATGGAAAGAAATTGAAGTACTCAATTGCATTTTATTAAATTGAAAAATTGCATGTGGATGGCATGAATTAATCTTCATAGATGCTAAACTCATACGAGTTGCATTTCAACATTTATGATTTATGCAATTGATTGAATTGAAAGCTCTTGTAATTACATTTTCAAATTTTCGATTCAATCATTCAAATTTGCAAGAGTGATTTATGATAGATTTATAACTTCAAATGTAAAAGCATTCAATGCCTTTATGTGTTTGTTCATCAATATATTAATTTTAAATAAATAATTTTTTTTTTTAAAACATATGTATAAACCATTGCATTAAAAAAAACAAAAAACTAAGAGCCAAGCCAAATAGGCTGGTCAAATGAAGAGAACAAGAGAACAAGAGCCCTACGAGAAAGCAAAGGAAAAAAAAGAAAATATCAAAAGGATTCAAAGGAAGAAACAAGATGCATTCTTGTAAGACCGTAGAATACATAATGATTTCAAAATCCAAACACAAATATATTTTCTATTTCAATGAGAGCCAAAAATGAACTACCCTGCTCTCAAAGATTTTACAATGTACACGTTATACAAAATGAATATATAACAGAAAGAGTAGAAGACATCGTTTATCATGATTGAAAACTCAAATGATTTTTTCTTTCTATGTAGAATATTTTATGAAATGTAACAATGTATTTAATTATCATAGTAATTGGTAGAAATCTTTGTGCAATACATAGAAACATTTCATTCATGTAGAGTTTTTTTCATTTATTTAGGATTAAAATTGAAGTATTATACTCTACAAAGTACAAACCAAAAACAATACCATATACCTAAGTTCAAAAGTTTGCAATTGTTTCGTGAATTCATTTTGAAAACTCAAACAAAGAAATATTTTATAATCAATATCTTGTTCATTTGAATCATTTCAAAAATCGAATTCCGAATTCAATTCCTATTTATAATAGAAATTATATTTTTCAATTTTTTAGATCTTTAAACAATGAACCCTCTTTCTTAAAATTAATATTTAAAAACATCTGAAATAAGAATATTGGAATTACCCTTCAAAAGAAATATAGCACATGTATAAGTGTATAATGTATTCTACTCCACCAACTCAAGTAACGAATTTTTCTATGTTTTTAAGGGAAAATATAGCCATACATGATTTGAAAGTTAAAACATTGATTCTTTTTCTTTGTTTTCAAATCTAATCAAAATGTCATTAAAAAATATGAAAGACTCAATGATCATTTGAAGATCGTGATGCACTTTTAATGAGAAATCACAACCTTTTATTAAATATCATGAGGTTGAAATCCATTAAACTGTTATTCTAATTATGTATTGGGGCCTTTTTTTAAAATTTCATTTGCTTACAATGAAAAAAAAATTGATTATTTCTGCAAAACATTTGATTTCCTAATGAACTTTAAAAAAATCCCCACCATCTTCAGATCTTCTCAAAACCTATTTAGAGGGATAATATAAGTAAATATTCCAAATATATTCAACTTAACCACATTTCCCTCATTCGTAAAACAATTTAGGGGAGAAAAGAAAAGGTTTAGGGTAATTAGGATATAGGGTTTAGGGTTTACATTTTTTTTTTAAAAAAAATGATAAATCAATGACATTGATCCTCATTTAGTAGTGATTATTAGGCTGTTTTTTTTTAAATGTTACCGCTCTTTTTGAGTAATAATAGCCTTATAGGATGCTCCAATGGACAACTGGGCGGATGCCGTCGGCGGTCAGTGTTTAAGTGGGGCGGTCGGCGTGTCCAAAGCGCGGACGGCGTCGGAAGGCGGACAGTCTGGGCGGACGGGGTGGGCGGACGGGGCGATGGACAGACGGCGCGTCCGCTGCCGAAGTAGACATCGGCGGTCCGAGCGACGGATGCGAGGTTCGGGGCCGCTTCGCGTAGTCCGGGTCAGGTCCGGCAGCGGACGGCTATAAGGATGGAGTGACTTTTCATTTCTTCTCACTTCAATTCTCCTTCGGTGCCAAGTTGGATGTGTTTCTATTGTTTTATGCACTAGTTGCTCGTATGAGGTGAAGAGTTGGGGTCCTCTATCTTTTGTTACTGATTTACGGTTGATGCCATCACTTTTGACTATCACGTGAGATTTTTTTATTCACTTCAATTGGTTATTGAATCCAATTGACAATTATGAATGGCGAAGGTGATCGAAATATGGATGGGGTGACTCCAGGAAGCGAAGCGAAGAAAAAGAGCAAAGTGAAGGGGGCTATACATGACCTTCGGCTTGACAGTTTAAATGAACCTACAATTAAAGCAAAGAGCAGGTGGGAAGATGAAGATGCGAAGTATTGGACATCAAAAATGTGCAGGACCTATGTTAAAATGTACCACATTGACAAGTTGTGGTCTCAGGAGTCGCACAAGAGTCATACACGGGATTTTTGTTGTAAACCATGGACTTGCAACAACAAACATTTTGTCCATCGGTCTACGGAGGTGTGGCGTGTTCTATTCGGAAACAAGCCCAGAAGCAAAAGCTATATTAATTATAGCGTGGCGTGTATGGTTTACGCCGAACTTATATTAAAGCGCAAGATCGATTGGAGCACGTTTCCCACAACAACAACTTGCCCACTTCTACTTGAAGCCAAACAAAAGGACATTCCCGACTTGTACAATTCAGAGGGAGAAATAGAAAAAGTATTAAAAAATACTATTGAGGTGAAAACGAATGGTGTGGAGAAAGCCTCAAATGTTGAAGAATTACGGTCTGTACAATCTCCAACAAAAGCAATCAATGAAAGCTCTTCGAAAAATGTGGAGAAAGATGTGGAGAAAGATATAGAGGCGCAGGAGGGTGAAGTCTTTTCCACAGCTCCAACGCGTTTGACCTTCACACCAAATGTTGTGGCACAAACGCAAACGGAGTCTATAAACGAAGGCAATGTTTGCACGGAACATGGGGAAACTTTAAAAAGTAAAGTAGATGAAGTCTTGGCGGAGAAAGTGGCAAAGGCTAATGCTACAATTGATAGTCTGATAGCCAACAATTGTTTTGATAGTTTGGTCTACAAATCTCTGCCTGTGCATCAAGGCGTTGAATTTAGTCCAACGTTAAGTTTAGAAGACAAAGTACATACGCCTCATGGACAAGGCGTGACGATTGATAATATATCCTCATTATGGAGTTCTGAGCGTAAAAGGCGGGCGGAGGAGTTTCCGTTTACAGCGTCATTGCCAAGTCCTCTACATCGAACCTTGCAAGACATGTCCAATCCAAAACAATTGGAAAATCTTTTGAAGCTGTCGGTTCAGTTTGGTAACTTATATGAAGAAATAGGCAGATCGTCTAACCCCGATGATGGTGCCACTACTGTTCCAAAGAGTCCACTTGCAGATCCAAAGAATGTTGGACATATACTTGATACAGTTTTGAAGATGACGATGTCAGCTGAATTTTTAGCGCAAGTTGCTCCGACTTTTATGAATTTGGCCAAGGAGTTTTCTTTCATGGCACTAGAGATGTTGAAAGGTGCTATAGCATTTCAAAATCTCACAAAGACTTTCGGACAACTTTTCAAAGAAAGAGATGTTTACATACTACAATTGGTGGAATATGAGAAGAAAATTGTTGACCTTGGTGGAGTGGAAGCAAGGTACAAAGTGTTGGAGTTCAAATTAAAGACTTCGAAGAGTGAGGTTGAACATTTAAATCAACAATCATCGAGGCAAATGGAGGAGTTGATGAAGATGCGTAAACGGATTGCAGAATTGCAAGGGACCTCCAAAAATCCAAGTGAGGTTGCAATTTCACCAGTGATTGTACTCGGAGACAATCAAGAGACTCAAGAGAATGAAGATAAGCTCTCTCTTCCTTTTGATAAGGCCGAAGCAAGCGACAACCCTGCCATTGTGAATGTACAAGAAAGTCACGACATGAGCATGTTAAAAGCGACACAACAACCATCAATGGAAAAGCTTTCATCCGTTTACGTGAATGCGGAGACGCAAACGGAGAGTTGTGACTTTGAAGAGTTGAAGCATAAATTGGAGGAAGCAATTGAAGCAAAAGGAATCATTGAATCCAAGTTGAATCGATTGCAATTGTCCTTGGATTTGGAGAAGTTTATGCCATCTAGCGGCTTGGAGTCTCGATGGTTAGCATGGGTACAAAGACTCCAAGATAGACCCTCTGTAGTATCTCGAGCAATGGCAGGTCTTCAAACATTGGCAATGGAGTCGAATGAAAATTGCGATGCCATTCAAAGCTCTTTGAGTTGGTTCAAGACTATGTTTGACCAACATCCTTCAAAGGGATATACGGAGATCACATGTTGGGGAGACATGGATGCCATGTTTGAGCGGTTAAACCACACAAAGAAGGACCAAGCTCCACCCATCAATTGGGCCTTGGAAGTAGAGGAAGGATGGGTCCCTTACAACACACTTTCAGCACACATCAATGTGAAAGACAAGCGAGTGGTGCATATTTGTGATCCAGCCGCTCTAATCTTGGATGGTTGTTGTAGCCTTTGCCAAGGCCTCTTCGGACCGGAAGGTGCGGTAATCATGGGCCAATGTCGCCACACTTTCCATGTCACTTGCATTGTGAAAGCATCACTCATTCGTTCGGTGTGTGCCGAGTGTCGTAGTCCATTGAGTGCTAGGTTCTACGAAATGTTTGGTATCTTGGAAGCTATGCCTCCAGGCCACGAGTACAATCGTTGGAATCTTCCTCTTGATCAAGCGCCGTACAAATTTCAAAATTATCAACATTGGGGGAAGCCAATCCGGTGAAATGCAAATGAACAAAGGCATGATTTGTACAAGGAATCTCAGCAACCATTGGATTTGGATGTGTGGATGACTCACAATAGAGAGGTGGAATTGCGGGCTCGAGGAATCGTAGATGACGTGGCCCGTGAAATGTTTTGTCGCAACATGGGGGGACATTGGAGCTTGCAACACAAAAAGTTCTTTCGTTTTCCAAATAAAAAAGTGAAGAGAGGACCAAAAGATAGTTGGGTGGAAGTGAACCATGGAAAAGAGTTCGATGAGCAGTATAAGGCATACGACCACACCCTTGTAGGTAGGGCCCTTCTATTGTCGAAGTTGGAAGAGGCTACAAAAGTTCGTACTGTCTACGATACAAATGGACAAAGAAGTACAGGACATTCATTTGTAGATGTGGCAGCAGCATTTGATAGGCGCATTGGTAATATTATAGGGCATTGGAAGGCTTTCCTATTGGATGGAGACTACCTCACAACATGGCAAGGGAAAGGAGATGATGAAGTTGTTCAAACGATGGTAGATCGTATAGAGAGCAACTTGAGAACCTTGAAGGTAGACGAAGTCGATTTATCACCAAAAATAAAACAAAAAAGGAAGCATGAAGAGGATGATGACTTCTCTCCGGAAACCAAAAAACAATTTCGTAAGGTGGACATCGAAGTTCAATCTGGAGGGCGAATAGTTCGTCCAAGTCAACAACGGTCTACTCGTCAATCATCAGCTAAACTCCTCGGTACAACAGATTTTCCTTTTGTTTTGGGAGAAGGTAGTGGTCCATCCAGTGGAAAGTAGGATTTGAGGAGAATTTTTTTTTTTAAAAACAATGGTCCTTTCATTATTTAAAAACAAAAAAGAATGTGAAAGATTTAGATCTTAAAAAGATTGTATAGGATTCAATAGTGATATTGGAACTATGTTTTCATATATTTTGTTTATACATATATATTTATATATAAAGATGCTATATTTTCATTTGCGTATAAAAATATTTTTATATGTACATCTTATTTTACGTGGATGCATTCATTTGTGATTGTGTAACATTCAAATTACATAACAATATAAAATTTTCCAATGACTAATGGCAATGCAAAGTCCGCCCCGTCAACCCCGTCCGACCACCCCGTCCGACCGGTCCATCCGACCAACCTTTCCGCTTCAGCCCCGTCCGAGCCGTTGCTTGTTTTTGAATGTAAACCCTAAAAATGAACCTTAAATTTTCTAGAGGGGACTATAAATGTTAGAAGAGAAGCTTTGGTATTCACTCTCGAAAAACCGAACGCTAAGATTTTCAAGGGCTATGAGCTTCAATTTATTGTGTCTCTTGCTTGGTAATGCATAGTTCGGTGGACGGGGGGGCTTTGATTTTCAAAGCTTTGTGTGACTAATTTCATTGATATTGTATACATTGTCACGTTGTGGGTTTCAAATTTAAAACATTCTATTGGTTTCTTTTGAAATTGAGGTAAAACATACACTTGTTAGTGTAGGGGCCAAACCGACGAGGGATTTTTTTCCTCGGTATAGTGTGCCACAGAATGGTAAAGTAAAATGTAGGCTTTACAAGGCGATCATGGCAAGGAGGCTCAGTCGTATGTTCAGCCACTTAGGCTATCCTGGGCCTAAAGGTGTACGTGATAAAGGGGTGAGCCTTTGTCTACGATTACCAATGGCAGTTCGAGATTTATTTCAACATTGCGAAGGAATTTTTTCAAAACGCGTTGTAATGGACAATGTGGATGGCAACCCTGGCCCTTCAGATGTCCAAGAGTTTTCGACCGGAAAGGTTGTGTCGCATTCTGACCACGAAGACTCTTGTCCAGCGTCCAAAGAATTTGTATCAATGGTATGTGCCGCAACTGAAATGACTTTGAATACGGAAGCTTCTGGTGAACGTGAAACCCCGAGGGCATCAAGTTCTAGGCCTCAGAAGCAAGGCAGTTTAGTGAATGGGTTTGAAGAAGGTCATAGACGCAAATTACATTCAGTGTGGGCAAATTTTTTTTATTCGGCGAACATACCATTTTTCGTGGCTCGAAATTCAGCTTTTAAAGAAGTAGTGAAGAAAACAACTGCGTTCGGTAGGCCATACATTCCTCCCTCATACCACGACCTTCAGTACAAATTGTTGAATGAGGCGAAGACCAACATTCAAACACAGTTGAATGCACGGACCGAAGATAGCATTCAAAAATTTGGAGCAACATTGTCCATTGATGGATGGAGCTCAATGACTAATTGACCTCTTATCAATGTCATGCTTGTATCATCCGCAGGTGATGAATTTCTTGGATCTGTGGATACAAGTGGTTGTGAAAAAAATGCGGAGTACTTAGCAGCTCTATTGGAAAAGTTCATTGAACAAGTGGGGTCCAAGAACGTCGTGTTAATAACTATGGATAATGCTCCCGTAAATCCGTCCGTATAGGATGTAATATCTGCAAAATATCCTCATATTTTTTACCAAGGGTGCGTGGTACATGCATTGAATTTGTTGTTGAAAGATTGGGCTGCACAGAAATGGATTGTTTCCAAATTCGATAAAGGAGTTCTTGTAGCTAAATTTATCAGGAAGAGACATATGCCACAAGCTCTATTGCGAAAGTATTCGCCAAATCTTGGTCTCTTGATGCCTGGGGATACAAGGTTTGCCTCTAAATTTATCATGATGGAGAGTTTGACAAAATTGAGAGGAGCATTGGAACAAACGGTGGTAGATCCGCAATGGGTTGAGTATGTACATACTCTCAAGAAAAAACGTGGAGCCAAAGTCCAACCAAAAGACTTGGCCTTAGCGGTGAAGAAAATTGTTCTTGATGACCATTTTTGGAATCGGTCCATCAATTATGTGGAGATGGTTGAACCAATCATATGTGCACTCCACGATTTGGATTCAAAATCACCATGCATGGGAAAGGTGTTGCATATCATGAGGAAGTTAGAGAAGCACGTGAACAGATTACAAAGTCCACCATTTTGTTTGCTAGAAGAACTTGCAATTTCATTGGTACTGTCTTTTTATGCCCAAAGAAAAATGGTGGACAACGATCTTCAATCAGGTGCAACTCTTTTAAATCCATACCTTCTTCATGACAAAGAGCTAGCGGATGACGCAGATGCAATGTCAAGATGTAAGAAAGTTTTGGAGAGAATATGTAAACCGGATGAATATGTAGCAGTGGTGAAGGAATTTGTAGCTTTTCGACACAGGGAACCTCCATTCCACAATATGTTGAATCCGGGAGAACAAATGTTGTCCGTGCATGCTTGGTGGGATTTTGAAGGTGCATGTGGCAAATTTATAGCTCCATTAGCGAAGAGGATATTAGCTCAACCGGTGTCATCATCTTCATGTGAACGGAATTGGAGCAACTATTCTTTTGTTCACAACAAATCTCGAAATAAATTGAAGTCGAAGAGAGTAGCGGATTTGGTGTACGTGTATACCAATTCCAAAGTATTAAACGCATCGAAGGAAAAAGAAAAAGAAAATAGTATAATGATAATGTGGATCTGATGGAATCAGAGGATTTAGATAGGCCGACGTTAGAAGACGATGATGACAAAGATTTGGAAAGGGCCCTTTCAGCTGTAGATGGCGGGGATGACTTCAATCGTGCGACAGTGTGGGGAGATGAAGACGTTATGAAAGGCTTTCCCGATTTGGTGAATGATACACATGATTATCATCTAAACCGCAAGGATGTTGTTTTCGACAATACAAACGATGCATATACCTTTTATGAAGACAAGGACAATGTAAGGGTACAGAAGAATCTACCTTCTTTAACTGCATATTGCAATGGAATGGGATACTTGAATAACAAAAATATTCTATCGGAAAAAGCAAACGCTATTGCCAAAGAGGTGAAAATCAATGAGAATGCTATTGGTGATGATGGGAGAAATGAAGAAGTTTTAATTTCTCATCTCCATTTGTGGCATTAAATGTAGTGCAAGGAAACAACAAAAGAGAAGATGCGGTCATGGAGGTGGACGTTCCAAAAGATGTGGGCAACAATAGTGGTAATGAGGGGAAACCAAATATTGCGGTACAGAAAAATAATGATTCAGTTGGGATGGCAGTCACAAATTCGGCAATTGTGAAGAGTGATAAAGGAAAGGAGCCAATGAAGTCCATTTTTGAAGTACCGAGATCTAGTGCTCTTCCACCAATACCGTTGAAGTCTGTTAGCACACGATTGAATGATTCTCAGAACTTTGGATATGGAAAATGCCTAATGAACATTTCCAAAGAAATTTCTACAGGCAGTAATCTACAGAAAGTAGCGTCATCACCTACAAGCCTAAGTGATACGGATAGTGATCGGATGCCATTGGCATCTTTGCGTGCTCGCATTTTAGCAAAAGGAATGGCGCAAGAACCCATCAAATCAACAAACGGCACTCTATTACTTCAAAAGAAAGCCAAAGTGGAGATAACCGTTCATGGACATGTCGACCCTACATCGAGATTGATGGTTCAAGAATTGAGTAACGTGAAAGCGAAAAGAGAAATGCAACCTTTTGCTATCTCTCCAGTGAAGAATAGGACCCCTTTTGATGAAAATGTTGCTACTTTGTCAAATAGAAAGAAAAGAAAGGTTCCTATTCAAAAAGCCTTTAATCGTTCTGTCAAAGTAAAAAAAGAAAAATTAAATTCGAAAGAAGGGAGTAAACCAACTTCGAGAGAAGACTTGAAGGAAACAACGATACTTGATTTCAACAATGAAGATGACTCCGACAATGAAGATGACTCCGATAATGAAGATTTTGAACAAAGAGCTGCAGGAGAGAGTAGTAGGGCTAAGATTAAAGGAGATGTAGATTGGCGTCCACAGGAATTGTGGAGATGTGAATTTAGATGTTTGATTGTTTAGTTGCTCATGATATATGGAACTCATGTTGACAAATGACAATGGTTTCTTCAATCATTTTATTATAAAATTGTTTGTTTATTGATGATATACATCTCGCTGGATTTTAAAGTGATTTTGTTTCTAAATCAAAATGAAATTCAACAAAAAAAATTAAAAATATATTTCATATTTTAGCTTTTACATAAATAGTGATATACAACTCTATTGAATCGCAATTGCAATATAAGAAAAATCAAAATCAAAATGACTTCACTCTCAATCTCTCATTGGTGAAAACAATCAAAACAAAAAACCCAAAACGGGTTTTCTAAGCCGCCCCATCCGTCCGCCCCATCCGTCCGCCTTGCCCGTCCACCCCGTTCATCCGCCCCGCTCCACCCGTCCGCCTTCCGACGGCGAGAGGGACGCTGCGTTAGTTGGCATCCGGACGTCCGGATTACGGACGCTATTTTGGAGCAGACGTAGAGATTCGTCAATCCTGCTTTCAATGACAATTGCAACATAAGAAAAATAAAAAACCAAGTTTAGATGACCACAACCAATTGGTGGAAACATTGATAATTTAATATTTCAAACCCCTAAACCAACTACCTAAACCGCTAGAACCCTTGTCTGCCTTGTCCGTCTACCCCGACCGCACCATCCGCCTTCTAATAGCATGAAGGACATTGCGTCTATTAGAGTCCAAGTGAACAAACGTCCGGTTCAGGGACGTGAATTTGGGGCGGACATTCCAATTCGTCAACCTTGACAACCACAAACTTGGATTCTATTTTGGACATAGATGAGTGCATTCTCAACTTGTCCTTGGTTAATCTCCTAAGCAATAAGAAGGCATTTGATGAAGTCCTTGGTTTCTTTGACATGGTAATCTTCTCATGCTAAGATGTTTGTTTTACTTTTCTTCCAATTCAGATTACATGCTTGGAATGGAATTATGTATTTACTTTTCCTAGTACTATCTATATTACCTTTTACTTATTCTTCTAGTGAGATTCCCACGGCTTCCTCCAATTCATATTTCATCTAATTGTCATTGAAATTCAATTACTATGTAGTATTCCAATGATAAGGACCGGTACATTGACAAGGTCTTGAGTACACAACATGTTGTGGACTTGATCATTGTGGATGTTCCCAAAGGCCTCCACGTGCCTACTATCTTGGTACCACCTGCACCTATTCCAAAATGGAATTAATTCTCATCTAATTGGTTGGTTCTAGTCTTTGATTTTGCACAAGAGTATCTATATGACAAGGCTAGCTTATTGGTGATATATCCTGCATCGTTTAGACCCCACCGGAATCAACTACTAGGATGCTACGAATCTTATAGATTTCGCATTATTCTCATCTAGCTTGGCATGAATCATCTTCATCTCACTTCACCTGTTGACCCAATGAAGATGATAATATTCATATTGTCCTTCAACATGTTTTTCATCAGTTTCAATTACCTTTCAAAATAGTTCTAATTATTGTGTCTTGCAGACTATGCACTTTGCCATCTCTTTAGTGGTCAAAGGATTGGGACCAAGAACTGACTTGGAATTCCCATTTCTATTCATTCCGTCACATGCTGCAGTGGGCGTCAATGTTGGTCGAGACAACATCCTGTAGAACTTCTATAACAAGGATGACCTCTCCATGAATAGTAACATTCCATGGCGGGGTCCTCGTAAGAAGGCAAGGGAATTCATGCAGATGCTCATGGAAGGTCTCTCAGAACCAGGGGACATGGTGGTTGATTGCACCATGGCTACAAGTTTGTTTAGCAAGCTATTTTTTTGAGATTCACTATAATTTACAATGACATTCTCTCTTTGGATTTTTCATTTAACTCCTAGTATTGATCATTGTAGGCTCTACCATTCAAGCTTGCCGTACAACACGTCGCCATATTCTTGCATTTGAAGAAGACAAAGAGATATTTGATGCGTTCATTGCACTAGTGATGCGCTCACAGGTGGTTCCTTAGCAGGGTTGACGAATCTCTACATCCGCCCGAAAAAGGTGTTCGTAACCTGGACGTCCGGACGCCAGCGGACGCAGCGTCCCTCCCGCCGTCGGAAGGTGGACGGGTGGGGCGGGGCGGACAGGTAGGGTAGACAGACGGGGCGGACAGCCCGAGGCGGACGCCCAGATCATGCTGACCAAATTAGTCTGCGTGTTGTTCAGACGGCCGTAACCGGGCGGATGGCCGTACCGGGGCGGACGCTGCAGACACAGCATCCGTGTCCAGACGTCCCGGACGTCCGACCGTCCTGTCAACCCTATTCCTTAGCTTGAACAACCACACTTTACTGTTGCTCCTATTGATTTGGATGAAGAAGACGTACTAGTCCAACGCATTGTCAAGCAAATACGATTTAGTAAGTAAGTTCTCTTTTTTGTTTCCTCTTTTGTAATCAATTTAACATTCAAATTAATTATGATCTAATATTGGCCTTCATTACATGTATAGGCAAGCCTAAGAAGTAAGGATCTCTAAATAGGTTCCATTTTTTGCTAGACCTGGGTTATATCCTAGTCCCCCTAAATCATTCGACCTCCCTGTCTATGTTGACGTTGTTTCTAGAGTTTTAGTAAGCCAAAATCCACAACCAACATCTAGGGCACAATTGGTGGATCCTTACGTTTCACAATTTGTAGATGACTATGTCGTAGAGTCGGATTCACAATCATTAGATAGTGAGGCTCGTTCAATGTACCACTGTGCTATGCTACTCCATTGGGCTTATCAAGTACTTGAAGACCTTGTGCAATGAAGATGGGAGCGGAGAGTATAGGAGACGGTTTGAGCATTTGATATATTATTGGCGAGCAATGAATGCAACCTTGAAGGAGGAAATTGAATTGTCTGCAATAGTGAAAGACAACTTCTAGCCTTCATCTTGAGTACAAAGAACTAAGGGAGACAAATTTGATGAAGATGGTGAGGTTTGTGAGGAGTTTATAGAGGATGATGCCTTTGTGGGGCGACTTCAAGATCACCCGTTGCCAACATTCCATGTGGCACGTGACGTTTATGAAGGATATTTTGTTGCTGTTTGACTGGTTGATGGTGACCTAAAGCCTATATGGTTTGCAAGAACCTTGTCTGATCCTTTCACTAATCAAGATCATCCCAATTGTATTTTCATTCAGAACTTTCAGCCCACGTCATGGGAATGAAATGTTGAAGAGTATTATACTAGTTGAGACTTCGCCAAAGGATTGCGTTGGAAGGTGGATAAGACTCAAAATCCGGTGTGGGAGAACACCAATTCTTTGGTCATAGCTTGGAAGTCTCAAGTCAAGGACATAGTGGAATCTGCCTTTAAGATCCCATCTATTCAAATTGATATTATCAATGGGAGCTTGGCTTTGTACAACTTTGATTGAGTATCTTGAAGGCATCATGGAGATATTTTGTATTTTATATTGGCAATTACATTTGGTAGTATGTACTACATTTTTTTTTCTTGTTTTGATTTAGCATAACTACAAAATATTTTGTATTAAGTATTGACGTATTGTAGAGTACATATAATAGATTAGAGTATTACGTTGATTTCATATATTTGTATTAAGGTTGCTTGCCCTATATTGTATGAAGTGTCTTGCATAGTAAATGCACTTCTCTATGGTTTTTAATATACATATATTATGAAATTATTTCTATTTCTATTTGTGTCATTTTTCTTATTTCTTATGTTTTATAAATGTTTTTAAAAAATATGAAATAATTATGAAAAAAAAATAGTGGCAATGACCACTTTTTATTTGTTAATGCACTAAGCACTTGTCACAGTTTTCAGGATGGGGCTGGTTGGTTGTTACAATTTTCCTACCAATCAAGCTCACTAAACAACACCAAGTCATGTTCATCTCATAGTTGCTTAGACAAATTCAATGGGAATCAAACCTGGACCACCTAAATGAAATACATAGCCCTTTACAACCAACCCTTCAACTCATGACTTGATGTTCAAGAATGAGAACAATACAAACTTATATAAATAATCTCTATTATTACTCTAAACTTTATTTTGTAGAACACAATGTATTGCTTAAATTGTGATTTTCCTAAAACCCTATACCACTAGAGAATTTAGTTTCCTCAAACTTTTATCAATTCTACTCAACTTCATGTTTTAGAAGTACAAATGGATAAAATTATTTTGGGAGGCTCTAATACTCCCAAATTAATGAATACGTTGTTCATTGCAATGTATTGGCCAATGTACTTCACCATCTAGTTCTGATAGAATTACTCAAAGAAAGCTTTATGGGGAGGACGGATGTCTAGGCACTCAAGTAGGAACAGGGTTGACAGGACGGTCGGACATCCGAGACGTCCGGACGCAAACATTGTGTCCGTAGCGTCCGCTCACATTCACGGACGCCGTCCGCCCCGTCCGCCTGTCCCCCCGTTCGCCCCGTTCGCCCCAATACCCGTCCGCCTGGTTACGGTCGTCCAATCGACACGCGAACTGATTTGGTCCGCATGATCTGGGCGTCCGCCCCGCCCGTCCGCCTTCCGACGGCGGGATGGACGCTACGTCCATGCGTCCGGACATTCGGGTTACGGATGCTATTTTGGGGCGGACGTAGAGATTCGTCAACCCTGAGTAGGAATGAGGTCAAAAGTCCTAAGTGGGATATGCCAGATGCATCTAGATATTGCCTCCTTCCTTTTTCGTCACCCTTCATCATCAAAAGGCATCCAAATGAAGCGATCTCAAAGTTCTTGCATGTACAAAGCAAAGGCAACCACGTCCGAGGATCCATTGCCTCTAGTTCCCAAACACAAATTCTTGAATGTTTCAAGATGCTAGTACCAGACCTATGTTGGATTGTTGGAGAAGCGCAACATGAAGGTAGCCAACATTTTGGGGATGCTTGCAAGGAAATGTCCTTGAAGAAGCAAAGGTGGGAGATCTTGTACCAAAGGTCCACAAGTAGTGGTGGGTACAGTTGAGGACCAAAAATATTGAAGGCATTAGAAAAGTTGAAGAATAGGTCACACTCATAGTGCATATGTTCAATACTAGGCATGAGCTAGGTCTCCTTTTTTCCATTATACTAGAGATGTAGAATACAAAATCGAATATTTTTTACCATTACAACATTTTAGATCCCAAAGGTCTACAAATGGTGGTGATGCCTCTAGCATAGTCTTTGAACACTACGTACAACGCTACCAATAGTATCCACTATATAGTTTTCAATTGATCTATAAACTGACATTCTATAGTGTATATACTAATACTTGTATATGTTATGGCTATTTTCTATAAACTCCATTATTTAGGGAAGGAACTTGCACTTGCAAACGTGCTTTTTATATTAGTGCATTGCTTTTCACTGTCTATAGAGAATAAAATTTTATGTATTTATAAAAAATTGTGTGTTTCGGAACTCTTATTTCTTTGGAAAATTCTCTTTTTAATGAATATAGTGTTATATGATGCATGTTGTATTGATTCTATTCCAATTCCAAGAAGATGTAGATAGCCTTCTCTTTGATACTTTATAATTAGTGTTATATTGGAAGACAAACGAGTTATAATTAAACATTTATTTTCAATAATTGTAGCTTTAATTTGTCCTATTTGATTTATTTGGAAAATAAATATAAATTTTTTGGCCAAACCAAGTACATGTAAGATTTCATTAATCAACAATAGTTGATTAGATTGTAATCAAAAGAGAATCGAACCAATTCCAATGTCTTGGTGAATTGTATTGTCTCCCAAATAAATTGTTTTAGGATTTGCTAATATTGAATAATTGCGAAATAAATTCTTGAGTAGTGAAATGTGCTAACTTGCACTAGAATCCAAGTACCATTATGTAGTTGTATATAGCTACCGCTATAAAAAAAATGTAGTGGTTCATTAGATGTTGCAATATTGAGTTGTTTGGGCTAATTTTGATCTCACTTTTTCTTTCTACATTTGACAGATTTGTAACCTTTCAATTCTTACCACAATAGTGACAATGAAATTAGAACTTGTGAGTTAGATCCATCTTGATGGCTATTTTGGAAAGGCTTTTTCTTAAATGGTTGATTTATATTTATATTTTTGTGAAATTTACCTTTGATATAAAAGGCACTAAATTTATTTGATTCCTTTTTGCCCATCATAGCATGTTGTTGTAGAATGTTAGAAAGTAATTTTATAAAGGTGAGAACTGAAACACATCCTTACCTCCTTGGGATGTAATAAATGAATCCCATGACTTTGTTAAGGCTACTAGCAGTAAAGTAACTTGCTCAGAATTACTAAATTGACAACTTGTTATGGCAACTTCTTATAACATTGCTTGCTAATTCTCAAGAAAGACAATAATGTCATCATTATTTGTCATTTGCATATGACATAATTGCTTATACAAATGTACTTGAGATCCTTTATTGGATCTTTCGTGTAATGTTTAACCCTATCCCATACTTCTTTGGTTGATCCAAAAGATTTAAGGGAAATAATTTGTTTTTCACTATAGTAAAAAATAATATCAGACTTGACTTTTGAATCCTTTAATTTCTAGGCTGAATGAGCATTAAGATTACTTAATCCTGGATCTATTTTAGTTCCATCTACTACTTGCCATAGCTCAAATCTGATTAATAACATCTCAATTTTCACACTCTAGGTCGCATAGTTCTTAGCACTCAATGGAAGAATTGTATAAGCGCTCAAAGCAAAACTTGAAGTTGATGAAGCCATATTTGATTTGACTTCAACAAAAGTTTAGATACTTTTAGAATTCTATGTGCACAAATGGCAACATAACAGAAATGTCTTTTATCATCAAAGAAGTGTGGATAAACCCCTAAAGGACCATTGTCCCTTTAGGGGACAAATGGGATTTCGGGTAGGTATCTATGGGCTGAATTTTTGTCGTGATTTTTTGATAATTTTTTTGAAGATAGAAAAACTGATAAGATTTATGAGAGTATAATTTTTTTCATAATCGGTACCTAGGAACAATAGTTATGACCAAATAAGCTCAAATGAGGGGACGAGGGGTAATCCAGGCAGCAAAAAAAATTTTGCACAAATTTGAAGTTTTTTTAAAATATTTTTTTCTTCATATATTGTAATTTTTTCTATCCAAAAAGCTTTGATTCATTTAATTTGGATTTGTTATGAGAAAGTTATAGACATTCTTGTTTTTCAAGTAGTTAGAGCATCTTCTTGAAAAAATGACTTGTAGGATTTGTTTCTGAATGCAATTTTTCAAATTTTTCAAATTTTTATATTTTTCATGGTTTATTTTACTTGCTAGAAAAATATCACCATTGGAATTAGTGCATTTTAATTCCATCTAAAATATATGAATATTTTAGGTTTTCCTTCTATCTCATACCTACTTCTACTTAACAATTTTTTTAAGAATGAAAATTAAGTTTTTTTTATTTTCTTTTTCCCCAAACTCTCAATTCAATTCTCCACTATAAAGATTTAAAGCTCAAAACTCTGTAGTGAAAAAAATTTCAGTTAAAAATGTTCAAAGTCAAAAAATCCAGTCCCACAATGTGCTGAAAAATTTGCTTTTGTCACTTTAAACGCAAATATCTTACAATTTGTGCAATGAAAAATTTTGAAATATTTTCCACACTTTTTTATATTAGTGAGGTGCAAAATCCTACGGTTAGATGTGAAAAAAAATAATTAAATTTTTTTTACACTTTGCTATAGAAATGACAATTTTTAGTGTTTTTTGACAAATAAAAAAGGCCTCAGTCCTTTAGGGGTTAAACTCATCAAATTGAGTTAATGCGTAGCATAACTTGCAGGTGCATTTGCAGAAAACAAATGTAGCATGTGTTATTTGAGATTGTTCCTTTGTTTGTTGTTGATGCTCTTTTTGAGATACCAATTCAACTTATTCAACCAGAAGTTGAAAGAATCCATCTTTGAGGGAGAGTTGAAAGAATTCAGCTATATCTAGTAATTGATTCTCAACTTCTATTCTCTCTCTACCATTGATGAACAAGTTGAATACATCTTCACTTGCACATTTGACTGTTAATTTTTGAAATAAGCACATGATTCTTACTCTATATGCTCTGATACCATGTGTGTGAAATAGAATTCATTTATTATTATATAAATATGAGAGTTATATTCCTTTCATATAATGGAAGATGAACAATCCCACACTATGAATCATAAATTAGAAGGATGTGACTCTATGTTACACCATGAGTTGTAACTCTACACTAAATTTAGATATGAAGTTGACTAGACAAATTAAACCATTTACTAACTACATATATATTTTTTTATCAAGTGCCTAAATCAAAAGTTATGTTGCTTGAAGTTTCCTAGGCAAAAAGGGCAACTTTGAACAATTGATGAATAAAAATTCATCTATTTCTAAAATTTGGCACATATATAATGACCATCGATACAATAGGCTATGGTAAAAAAAAAACCATATGTAGTGTAAAAATCTCATTTCATGAAAAATTAAAGATTTCTAACCCTATCAAGCAAGGTCCAACAAAATCCTTTTCTTCTGTAAGCTTGCAATCTATATAATCAATGGACTGAAATTTTCCACATTCCCATAGTAACCATCTAGTACACATTCATACAAATAAATTTCAAAAAAGAAACTTTTTCTATTGTATTTTCTATCAATGCACTTAAACATCACAATTTTTGACAACTCGTTATTAAATGTACTCTTGGTCCTATAGGGATTAACTTCCATAATTGATACCAAGGCAAGGATCAAAAATCAAATTATTTAATTATAAGCACAATGGCAAAAGCACCCAAAGTAAATTCACTCTTGGAAAAAAAATAAAAGCTTCAATGGTCTACTTCAAGAAAGGACTTCAAAATAATCAATTGATATTTTCATGTTAATTCTCTTCTCAATAAAGTATCCTTAGATTTTGATGTTGCCAACAAAAGGATGTAAGGTGAATGGTAGTGCTACAATCATTTCTATAGCTAAACTTGTCAACCTTTGATTTCACATTCTTCACAAAAACAATATGTGAAGAAAATGCAAGAGGTGACAACCTCTATGAACATGTTCCTAGAATCATTTCCAACCAATGCAATAGTTTTTAATCAATGATCAACACCATGACATATTCACAAATGATGACAAATTCCAATGAAGAGCTCCAAACAACATAGGCTACAATTGGTTAGGATTGCCAACCTTATCACCAATAATCACCACAAGAACATACTCCATTTTGGAAGTGGTGAAATCGATTAGCATCCCTCACAACAATCTCTCGTTCAATTGCCTTTGAGATAAACTTTGTTGCTGTATGGCAATCTGAACACACTCGAAGGTTCTTGAACACCCGAATTGGCTGTTTAGGGGGTGTTCGCATGAGTCCGTAAGCAATAGCCAACTTCTCACTATGAGAGCAAAGAGCAAGTTCTTTCTCCTCCTCCTCAATGTTCCGCAACACTAGCCGGGTATCAGGAATGTACCCTTCACCCTTAATTTTCTCACTCAATCTCCTCAACTCAGCATAGATCTCCTTCGCTTCTGAGTGAGAAGTATCCCCGACGACGAAGTCATGGACCTTGTTATCAACTTCAATCCAGCTACGCCCTGGCTCCTTGCGTATACCTCTCTCCTGCATCATAGTGCGCACCCACAACACCTTCTCCCACTTGCCAGCTGCAGCATAGATATTCGACAGAAGCACGTAAGCAGAAGCATCCGTCGGTTCCAACTTGAGACGCTCATTAGCGGCAAGTTTGCCCAAATCCACATTACCGTACGTTCTACAAGCACCAAGCAAGGCTCCCCAACTTGCACCATTTGGTTCCACTGGCATGTTGTCAATCAAGAGCTTTGCTTCCTCCAAGTGTCCTGCTCGGCCAAGAACATCCACCATGCAGTTACAAAGCACCACAGTAGGATCGATGCCATAATCTTGTGTCATAGCCAGAAAAAGTCTACGGCCCTCATCCACAAGGCCAGCATGACTACAGGCCGACAACACTACAGCGAAGGACATCACATTAGGCTTCACACCGTCTCCAATCATATTTTTGAACACTTCGAGGGCTTCGTGCCCACATCCATGTTGTGCAAGTCCACCAATCATCACGTTCCATGTGATAACGTCCCGATCCTCCACCCGGTCAAAAACTAGTCGAGCATCATCCAAACTGCCACACTTTCCATACATGTGGACAAGCGCATTGACCACACGCAAATCCGACTCAAGTCCAGCTTCGAGGATATGCCTGTGAACCTCCTTCACCCACTCCAAAGCCCCTGCGCTTGAACAGGGATTCAGAATGCTCACACACGTGATTGCATTGGGTTCAAGGCCATCCCTTTGCATTTGTATAAACAGTTCATATGCTTCTTGCCCACATCCGTGTTCGGCAAGTCCACCAATCATCACGTTCCACGTGATCACGTCCCGATCCTCCATCCGGTCAAAAACTAGTCGAGCATCATCCAAACTGCCACAC
This sequence comes from Pseudoscleropodium purum, assembly GCA_963969395.1. Taxonomy (NCBI): domain Eukaryota; kingdom Viridiplantae; phylum Streptophyta; class Bryopsida; order Hypnales; family Brachytheciaceae; genus Pseudoscleropodium; species Pseudoscleropodium purum. The sequence goes on from OZ017803.1 coordinate 19,311,373, forward strand.
TTTCCATACATGTGGACAAGCGCATTGACCACACGCAAATCCGACTCAAGTCCAGCTTCGAGGATATGCCTGTGAACCACCTTCACCCACTCCAAAGCCCCTGCGCTTGAACAGGGATTCAGAATGCTCACACACGTGATTGCATTGGGTTCAAGGCCATCCCTTTGCATTTGTATAAACAGTTCATATGCTTCTTGCCCACATCCGTGTTCGGCAAGTCCACCAATCATCACGTTCCACGTGATCACGTCCCGATCCTCCATCCGGTCAAAAACTAGTCGAGCATCATCCAAACTGCCACACTTTCCATACATGTGCACAAGCGCATTGCCCACACGCAAATCCGACTCAAGTCCAGCTTCGAGGATATGCCTGTGAACCTCCTTCACCCACTCCAAAGCCCCTGCGCTTGAACAGGGATTCAGAATGCTCACACAAGTGATTGCATTGGGTTCAAGGCCATCCCTTTGCATTTGTATAAACAGTTCATATGCTTCTTGCCCACATCCGTGTTCGGCAAGTCCACCAATCATCACGTTCCACGTGATCACATCACGATCCTCCATCCGGTCAAAAACTAGCCGAGCATCATCCAAACTGCCACACTTTCCATACATGTGGACAAGCGCATTGCCCACACGCAAATCCGACTCAAGTCCAGCTTCGAGGATATGCCTGTGAACCTCCTTCACCCACTCCAAAGCCCCTGCGCTTGAACAGGGATTCAGAATGCTCACACACGTGATTGCATTGGGTTCAAGGCCATCCCTTTGCATTTGCATAAACAGTTCATATGCTTCTTGCCCACATCCGTGTTCGGCAAGTCCACCAATCATCACGGTCCATGTGATCACATCACGATCCTCCATCCGGTCAAAAACTAGTCGAGCATCATCCAAACTGCCACACTCTCCATACATGAGGACAAGTGCAGTGCCCACACGCAAATCCGACTCAAGTCCCGCTTTGAGGACATGCCTGTGAACCTCCTTTACCCACTCCAAAGCCCCTGCGCTTGAACATGGATTCAGAATGCTCGCAAACGTGATTGCACTGGGTTCGAGGCCTTCCTGTCTCATTTGGAGAAGCAGTCCATATGCATCTTGCCCACATCCGTGTTCGGCAAGTCCACCAATCATCACGGTCCACGTGATCACATCATGATCCTCCATCCTATCAAACACTAGCCGAGCATCATCCAAACTGCCACACTTTCCATACATGTGGACAAGCGCATTGCCCACACGCAAATCCGACTCAAGTCCCGCTTTGAGGACATGCCTGTGAACCTCCTTCACCCACTCCAAAGCCCCTGCGCTTGAACATGGATTCAGAATGCTCATAAACGTGATTGCATTGGGCTCGAGGCCATCCCTTTGCATTTGCATAAACAGTTCATATGCTTCTTGCCCACATCCATGTTGTGCAAGTCCACCAATCATCACGTTCCATGTGATCACATCACGATCCTCCATCCGGTCAAAAACTAGTCGAGCATCATCCAAACTGCCACACTTTCCATACATGTGGACAAGCGCATTGCCCACACGCAAATCCGATTCAAATCCCGCTTTGACGACATGCCTGTGAACCTCCTTCACCCACTCCAAAGCCCCGGTGCTTGAACATGGATTCAGAATGCTCAAATAAGTAGTTGCATTGGGCTCGAGGCCTTCCTGTTTCATTTGGAGAAGCAATCCATATGCTTCACTCCCACACCCATGTTGTGCAAGTCCACCAATCATCACGTTCCACGTTATCACGTCACGATCCTCCATCCGGTCAAAAACTAGCCGAGCATCATCCAAACTGCCACACTCTCCATAAATATGAACAAGCGTATTGCCCACTCGCAAATCCGACTCAAGTCCAGCTTTGAGGACATGCCTGTGAACCTCCTTCACCCACTCCAAAGCCCCTGCGCTTGAACATGGATTCAGAATGCTCGCAAACGTGAATGCATCGGGCTCGAGGCCTTCCTGTTTCATTTGGAGAAGCAGTCCATATGCTTCACTCCCACACCCATGTTGTGCAAGTCCACCAATCATCACGTTCCACGTGATCACATCACGATCCTCCATCCTATCAAACACTAGCCGAGCATCAACCAAACTGCCACACTTTCCATACATGTGGACAAGCGCATTGCCCACACGCAAATCCGACTCAAGTCCCGCTTCGAGGATATCCCTGTGAACCTCCTTCACCCACTCCAAAGCCCCTACGCTTGAACATGGATTCAGAATGCTCGCAAACGTGAATGCATCGGGTTCGAGGCCTTCCTGTTTCATTTGAAGAAGCAGACCATATGCCTCCTGCCCAAATCCATGCCCTGCAAGTCCACCGATCATTATGTTCCATGAGATCACGTCGTGTTCCTCCATTCGCCAAAACACTACTCGGGCATCATCGAGACTGCCGCAATTTGCATACATGCGAACAAGCGCATTGCCCATACGCACATCTGATTCAAGCCCAGCATGTCTTACATACGCATGAACTTCTTTGCCCCACTGCAAAGCTGATGGATCGGCACATGCCTTCAGGATGCTCGAGAAAGTAAATGCATCTGGCTGGACCCCTTTTTGGCACATGTGATTGAAAAGTTCCATTGCTTTGTCAGCATGATTGTGCTTTGCATAACCTCCAATCATAATGGTCCAAGTGAACACGTTCTTATTCACAAGTTTATCAAACACTCCACGTGCATCCTCCAATTCTCCACACCTGATATACACGCTCACTAGGTTGTTTGCCACATATGTATTCTGCTCCATTCCACTCTGGTTGATGTAGTCGTGAACCTGCTTCGCGACATTAACATTAAGGTTTTCCTCCTTCAAGCACCGTCTCAAAACTTCAACATACATAAACGAGTCGATAGCCATGCCTTGTTCTAGTCCATTCTTCAAATTACCAATTGCTTCAGTCGTGCTTCTTGCAGTTTTCAAAGACATACTACCGCCACCACCCGGTGCAATATGCCTCGACTCTCTTGCAGTACTCGGCACAATGCATCCTCTTCCATTGTAGCCCTTAGACAGCCTGATTCATCAATACAGTCTTCATAAGAAAACCCTTAGAAAGAAGAACACTGATACAAAAAGTGGAAAGGTTGCAAGACCACTAATGCCCTGTACTCATATATCTTAATATGAACAAAACTGCATCCATCCATTTGAACCCTTAATATCTCACATACATAGCAATTCTTTGAAAATCATCCCACTTTAAGTGCACCCAATAACCAAAAGGAAGAACAGAGAATATTGCACACACAAAAATCCTTAAACTCACCCAAAATCACATGTTTCTAGATGCACCTACTCTAGTCACTAGACAAGGCAGCCAACTCAATTCCTAAAGTTACCTGTCTCCTTGTGTTGTGTCTTGAGAATCTTTGGTGTGATAATCAACGCGAGGGTGCATTTTCCCTTTGCTTGTCAAGCTAACCATGGCCTTTACCCATGGTGGAGTTGACCAGCCATCTATCCAAAGTGCTTTCCTCGTCACCTTATGTCTAAAGTCAGGTGATCTAGGATTCCTCTGTAGGCACCACAACCCATGATCAGATCCTACAAAATTGTCTTATATTCATTTGCATCTAACAATCAATATTCCAGGAATATTTGTTGATGACACTGCAATGATCTGAGCAGTGTTCACTCCACTCAATGACAGCAAACAACGCAATTTCATACTTGTTGCTTTACGAAGTGCCCACAAGTGCCCATGGCCTTGTACAAGCAAGAAACGTCCCGTCACTTGTTGAGCCGAGTATTGTATCCGCTTTCTTTTATCTAGTCGTACCTTGTCAGCTCTGTTGTCCCACCACTGCGTAGGATCCGCGAAGTACTCCTTCCAAAGTTCTTCAACCGACTGTAGTTCACCTGAATCCACCGCAACATGCTTTACCCATGTCGGTCACATTCACACCACGAGAGGCAAACTCTTTCTGTGACGATGGGCATATGATACATACCTGAAGCATTGGAATTCGAAGGTGATCTCTTCCAAACTGATGAAAATGGTGAACACCGGATTGGTCCACTGCCTCGTATGTGAGAGGACAAGGGCAGGGATAAAGAAGGGTAGATAGGCCATGGAGACCTGAAGACTGAGATTGCACAGATATCCTGGGTACACAAACGTCAACACTCTGTAAATAAGCATCTTCGTACCATTCAAAGCGCTCTTCCCATCCATACCGGGGTTTAGGGTTCGGTCAACCATGTTCATATCCGGTTCCGTTTGGAAAAATGTGACAACCTCTTTATCAAACATTGCTGTAAAGGAGACCTCATATTTCGACACATTTGTTGTCAGCATGACCACAGTAGTCCAACCCATGTCACAAGTCATCCAACCGCTTAATTCACTCACCTGTGCACCACCTGGTCCACGCACCGACAAAAAGCTTCTCTGTTCTCTCCTGCACTGCAATTGTTGTCTACAATCTAAATCCCACGACAACAATTGAGGTGGCAGTCCCATCACTATCTGCCTGCATTTCAGAAACCAATTCACGCTAACTGTTACTGAGAAGAACAACGCCGGAATGGACCTCAGAATTGAACCTGTGGACAGAAACACATCAAATTGAGAAGAAACTACATGTGCGAAAATCCTGCTACTACCCCCAATCCTGGACACATGAAATAAAGTCCACAAACAAAACCGCATGCCTGACGCTTCCGACGGCCAAATGAAGCAAGACAAGCTGCCCAAGGACGGCAAACCTCCACTGCAGCTTCACGAGGAGCAGCTCCGTCTACGGGATCAATCAATTGCTGAGGCAAGAATCCAACATACACCCATTGATTAGCATACAACCCCAGTCAACTGACTTGACTATTGAAAATTACCATCGCTTCAAAGAGGGTCATCAAAAACTTAGGTTCAAACTAAATTACAGTCCCTTTCATATGAATGACAAGACTAATTAAATTTAGATTGTTTGAATGACATGTATAGAAATATGAATGAAAACCTACCAGTATTGGTCATAACACATCCATGAACCGCAACAGGGGTCAGAACCCATCCCCAACCCAGCCAGATCGCTCGATCCAGTTCCGGGAATGTGTTTTCGACTTGTCTCGTTTCCTACCAGTCTGACACAATTTTGACTTCCTCCCTGCTGTTCGCGCTGCCCAATCTCCTGCCCCATGGTGCACACGTGCACACCCCTATTCTGACATATGACGATGCCTCGTATTGGGTGAATATGACAGGAATCAGCATATGTGGCACCGATTTGGCCATTTCCAGCACATCGTTCAAATGTGAAGCAAACAAAGGTGATAGCAAAGTCTCTTTCGACTCTGCAACACAAACGTGAGTTCTCAATCGGTTTGGATTTACCGGCCCTGAACTCTATTGCAGCTCACACCACATCTATGGTACACACTTTGAGCAGTTCTTTCTGGCTTTGCCGGGAATAAGTACTAATCCGGAAAGACATGAATCAGTGCTCTTCTCTTGCAGGCCCAAGCTTCTTTCAAGGTTCGAAGACGGGGAATCACGCAGTCATCAGCATTGAATAACTTATAGCTATGCTGATTGCCACGGACCGCCATGTATCACGAGTTCCCAATTCCAAGTTGAATAAACTTCCTCATGAGAAAATCCTAAACCCTAGTTCGCGAAACGGCTCATTTCTTCTTGCTCAGTCTGTGAAAATCCCATGTCTGCTCCTAAGCAAAAAAAAACCGGGATGAATTAGAGGACCTGCTATTGGAATTGCACTGCACTAATTGCGCAGCACGATATCACCAATCAGCAAATTAATTACTCGCGCTCCACAAGCTCCGAAGGAACAAGCGCTACTCTACTCTCCTGTAGTAAGAGCAGGAAAGGTCGATACAACGTTTCTCCTACAACAGCTGGCATCTCACCTCCGTCCTACAATTTCCATCACACTCCCACGAGCTCAAATTAAAATGGCTACAAACCAACTGCCAAAGCAGAGAAACAAGTCGGATTCTCACTACGAATCCCGCACAAGCGGGTATTGCAGTACTACTTCCCACATTCAGTCATCCTAACACAACAGTACGAGAAATCTCCCACCTTGAGCCCTCAATTCACCACAACAGCCATACGTGCACCCGCAACAGACTGCAGCATGCAGCACCCTTGCTCTGCAAAAGCTCGCGAGCTTGGGATCAAAGAGTCCCAAACCTCTCTCACCATGTCCATTCCTGCTCGACCCTTGCTCTGGTCTCCCTCCTTTGCGGAAACGGTAATTCTTCTCCTCGCGAATGCCTGATACCCTTGACGCTGCTCGTCTTATCTGGGCCCCGAACATCAATCGAAACAGATAGTTGTTGCACTCGGCCCTGTTTAATGTCACATCCTCTAAAACGGTATATCAGGATCCGTTCTCTCACCAAGCCTTTGGGAACATATATGAGGTAGAAGATCTATCCATTGTGATCAGTTGGTCATCCCAACGACATTAACATGCAAGCCTAAAGCCTCCAACACTTTCTTTTTCTAAAAAATTTCAAAAAAAATTTGTCCAACTTTTTTTTCCAAAAATAAAAGATAATTTATTATTTATAGTAAGTCTTAGGACCTATAACCGCTATTCCTATTCCTATGAATTTTGTTTAATTTTTTTCATGCTCTTATAATTGCCATTTGAAGTAGGAAAAACCCTTCAAACCTCAATATATAGTGAAGCACTTAATTCACCTAAAAAAAATTTAAAATAGAGATTTAAAATTTTAAAAAGAATGAAAAAAATTAAAAGAGAAAAAGACAAATAAGGAAATAAAAATTAAAAAATAATGGAAATAAAAATAATAATTGAAGGAAAAAGTACATGAATACAATGAAAAAAATAGAAAGTAAAGGATAAAAAGGAAAAAGAATGAATCATGAGTAAAAAATTAGGAATTTTAATGAACAAAATGGGACAAAAAATAGAAAATGAAAGGAAACAAAAAAATGCATATTCATATGTGTTATTCAATTAGTAGTTACAATTGTAGTTCTTGGATATTCATACCTCCTTATTTCAAAACAATTGGTCCCTAAAATATACTCCCATACTTTATAAATGCATAAACATCTTTCATTCCATACAGTTCAAATCATTATAATTGTAACAAATGTAAATTACAATATGAATGAAGTACATAGAATAATGTGGCTATGTCTATTTTGAAATAGTGATGATTCCTACTCGCACTAGAAGTAGCTTCAACTTGTTGAAGCTATAACTCAATGCATGAATGAATTTGTCATCATAGACGTCTATCTTGCAAAAGTACCAATACAAGTAATATAAGACTACAAGTACTTGCAATTCACATATTGTTGATAACTTCTAATAGTATAAATAACCATATTCATAAAGTTCGAGCATATGCATATAATAAACATACCCACTATACTTCTATACACATTTTTGTTATAATTTACCCTAAGCTCAAGCAATACAATTGCACCTAGCCCCAAAAATAGAAGCAATATTACTTCCACTATTTGTCCTTTAACATTAAACACTAGCACTTTTCCCATTTGTTCCATTGTCTTTTAGTTGATGCATTTGTGAATCACTATATGGTTTGGTTGTTCCTAACTATTAAATACACATCTACATTCTATAGCAACGGTTGATCATATAAGATGTTCTTAAATATCATTAGAAGGAACTTGCATTTTAGGTGATATTCTATAATTTTTTAAATGGATTTTAGGTGATGTCCATCACAACAAACCCATGTTTTTATGTCAACAGTATATTCAACATTTAATATCAATTTTTACATAAAAATATGGATTTGTTGCAATAGACGTCACCTAAAATCTATTTTTAAAAATTACAAAACGCCACATAAAATGCGGGTTTCTTATAGTGTTGATTAAATATGTTGGAGTGCCAAATGCCTCACTAATCGAAAAATTGCACACTAATGGGAACCAAGTTCGATGTTACAAAAACCCCTTTTTTGGATTCAAATTTATAATTTGAACAATTTTGAAGTGACACAATTTTAAATTCTCTTAAAAAAAATTCATTATTGTATGCAAATATAGTACATGAGTCTTTGTCTAAAAAAATTGTTTTAAAATGTTTTAAAATGGAGTAACCACAAAATACCACATGTTATTGGCCCTTTTGGTCCTTAATTGCTACAATAATAAAATGAATGACATATCAAAGTAGATGAGAATTGTGGATGAAGATGCAATTCATTATTGTTCTCATTGTAGGTCGAAAATCTTGGATTTGTGGTTCAAAGTGGTAATAGTTTCTAATAAAGGATCAAGTTTGGTCATTACTACTAAATTCATAAACCAATTATATTGCTTTTATTATTTCTAATTGTTCTATTTTGAATGTTGTTGTTGTCAACTTCATAAACATTGCAACTTTCAGCAAGTTGTACATTGCTTTTAAGGTTCAAGCATCTAGGGTTTTATAATATAGGCTTTGTTTTCTTAGCCAAAAAACAAGCGTTGAGAATCTTGAGATCATGAAGAATATTGTATTCGTTGTATATGGTGACCTTGATTCTAGGTGTTTAGGTACTACGTGGCAACAAATGAGTACAATAGTGTAGAGAACTTTGAAGTGGATTTAGGATGATGAAAAAGAATCAAATAAATGTAAAGTAGTTTTTTTGACATTGCCAAAAAGTCCATGAGACATTCGTTTGGAAGGTTTAGAGAACAACTTCAAAAATAATTCAAAGTTAAAAAAAAAAAGTAGCATGTTTGCTTGAAATGTATAATAGGATTGTTTTCTAGGAATCAACTTTGCTTTAATCTCCTTTTAAATTCTTAGGCAATAAGTATTGTTGGCAACAAACTACAATGTATTTCCCTTTTAGTCCAAAACTTGCCTTCCAAAGTAGTAATTGTAAGTTCAATTAGAAGTCTTGAACTTACAAGAGAATAATTGAATGAGGTGTTCTATTGCAATCCATTTGTTTTTAGGGTTAAAGTGGTTAAATCAGTTTATAAAGTTTAGAGTCTTTGATCTATGAGGGGGTATTGGAATCTTTCATGATGGTTTAGAGTTATTAAAAAATTTGCACATTATTTTGTACAAAAATCTAAACAACAAAGATCAGAATGGTAGGGGTGATTGCTAACTCCGTTAATTTTGAATGTAGTATAGGCTTAGTAGACTTCCCCATACCACGCTATGATTATTGTACCTAATATGTTAAAAAGTGTTTAGTTGATGGTTGAAAGAAGACCCATAGATGTTGTATTCAAAGAGCCAAATTACAAAGTGCAGAGGACTTACATGTAATGAGAAGTGAAAATGTAAGCCCTAAGTTCTTAGTTGTAGGTCAAAACAAGCTTGTAGGACTAGTGCCACTTTTGCTTAACCCCTAAAGTTCTATGACTATATTTTCATAAAAAAAAAGCTCAAAAATTGCCATTTTAAATACAAATAGCAAATTTTTGAAAAAAACTTTTTTTAACGTATGTAACCATAGGATCTTGTACTATGTAGTATCAAAAATATGTAATATTAATTTTAGACATTTCCACAGCGTGGATTGCAAGATTTAAGCATTCTAATTCACTAAAATCATTTTTTTTGCCCTACAAAAAGTTGGGCATCTACACTTCACATGCTCATTTTTCTATGAAAAAATGACCCAAATGATGGTTCTTCTTTGGATTATTTTTCCTAAACAAGTTGTCTACATACTTGAAAAATTTCAGATCATTTGGAATTGTACAACATACAGAAAAAATATAGTAAGTAGGTAGTAATAGACAATGATTCAAAATACTAAATTATTAAGAATTAAAATATGGAATTGAAAAATGAAAATCCCAATGGTGGAAATGTTGTAATAAAAAGTTTACATCCTAGAATTTTGTTTTTTTTCAAAAATATTGAAAATTGGGTACGATAAAGGATTTTAGAGTTTATTTTAGTGTAGGGAATCTAAAATTGCCCGCAAACATAAAATCCTCACAACATTTGACTCGTTGATCAAAATGGAAAGATTCAAAGCTTTCCTTGTATATATAAGTCTAAAAAACCTATTTCAAATTTTGATTTATGGAAAAAGTGATTATTTCTAATTTGCCAAATATATATTATGGTGTATCTTTGTGCATTCATATCTATATGCCAAAGAGTAGTATTATAAAAGATTGATTAATACAATTGTACTATACTATTTCCAAATGCTTGAGAATTCTTCAATCTAAACCTACAACATCAAGAGGCATGAATTGGCCCTGAAATGGGGTCCCATCTTATTTTCCATAGTCACAAGTATTGTAAAGTCTCCATCCTCCATGTTAGTGAACCTTGAACCTTTTTCCTACAACAATCTAGAAACATGTACAATCTTAAATCTTTCATTATTTTTCATCTTATGTTACCTAAAAATTGCAATTTTTTTTAACGTCATAAGATTAAGTGTTTTCTCATTCAACACAAATGAGAGCTTATAATTGAAAGTCAAGAGAGCCTTGAATGTATTTATAGTTAGTGTACCTCAAGTCTAATTAGGACTTTCTTTGGACAAATTTTATGCATTTTTGATGAGCATATGTGATTATTGCCAATCCTAGTCATTAATAATTCTTTTAATGTGAAATTTCATCTCTATCTAAATTTTATTATTTCTTGATATATGATTGATCAACAAGGTCATCTTAAAAACTTGAAACTTTCATTCTTGAGGGGTTAAGGACTAGTAATTGTTATTAATGTTTCTCTTTTCATCTATGAATTAAAATTCTCATGATAGTTTGAGCGAGTTCACAAGGGATTTTAAGAAAGAATTCAAAAAAGATATTCACCTTTGACTTTTGTAAGTTGTAATGCTGCACTAGATGACATATCCGCACCATCAAAACACTGCAATGGATAAATGAATACCTCTAGATGGAAACCTCCCAAAGTGCAAGTGGCAATTGGAGTGGCCATTGTTACTATTGACCTAGTGCTCTTAAGAATCAATCTATGAAGAAATAACCATCCATAGGAAGCATCACAATTGAATCCAAATCTTTGCATAATGCATATGTGCCTCTTCTTTATAAGAAGCATGGCAATTCAATCATTGTAAAGCAGTTTGGGCATTGAATTTCTCTAACTGAAATGTTTCCAAACTAGGTAAATGCAAACAGGAGCTACAACATTGATTGCATTAGGGATGGCTCTAGATGGTTATGTCCATTGATTTGCTTCCATTTTCATTATACTTTTGTGTGATGTAGAAGTATTGTTTAGGATTCACTTAGATTGCATATATTTTCTTGTGAGGATTGATATGTATTTTGGTGCATTGTGGATATATGTACTTTTTGTTGTTAATAGTCGTAGGTTTTAATCTATTTGTGAGCAAGGAGGCACTAAATGATTGGGTGCATCTCTACTATATGTATATACTATTAACTTTTCATAGACCAAGATATGTAGTTTGAATGTGAACAATTTCATTAATCATATTGTAAATTGAAGTATATCTCAATTGGTGTTGATTTTTTCTTTGAGATTTAGTGTACTTGAAGCTTATTTGAGTTATTTCAAAGAGTCTTCAACACTAGAAAATTAAAATTTTGCGCAAGGATTTCTACAAAATCTTGAATAAAAGAGTAATCATTTATTTATAAAAACAAATTTTTGACGCTAAAATTAGATTTTAAGAATAAAATTTCAAAAATATAAACTACTAAAAGTAATCATTTTTTAAGGTTTTATTTAACTTCAAAATATTGTTAACTCTAAAATTTGGTGCCTTGGGTATTTAGGGATTAAGTATCTTCTACCTAAGTCAAGAGCTTCAAATATAGATTCCTTAGTTACTATTGAATAGAATGGACTTCATAGCAAAGTTTTTTTTTCTCTCCATTCCCTTAAGAGATTTAAAGTTGCCTTTGCATTTGAAAAATATTGTTGTTTACTAATGAATGGAATATAGGTTGCATCTAAGTTTTGTTCTCTCCTTTCTAATACTTCCTTATAAGCTACAAACTTGTCCTTACATTTGAAAATTGCCCTCACATGTTGAAATCAATGTGCATCCCTAATGAATATTTCACTAATATTGTTATTACCTAAGATAAAGCAATAGTTTATTGATGACCAAATTTGTGGGATCACTAGAGCATAGATACTATTAATACTATAAATATTGAAAATATATTTTTCTAACAAAAGTTGTAGTTTAGGATATTGTTCTTAAGGTGGCAAGACTAGAATGAATAATAACAGAATAGGATCTTGTTTTGACAAGAATTTCAAGCAAGACTAGCACTTACTTTTGTAACTTTGTATGACAAACTATAAAAGCCACAACAAATTTATATTGTGTCCAAATAATGCATACTAAAGTACGTCAAAATCCCCTTCCATAGTCCAATATGACTCTAGAAAGACAAATATTTTCATTTAACAATAACTATGCTCAATTGATTGATTGCAATGGTAATATCAAGTTGTTCTTAAAATTGAATTGGTTTTGTTGATTCTCATAAACTTCATGGCTTTTCTTTTAATCAAATGACCTTTTGTAGGCGACAAGTTCTCTAAATTTCAATTTTAATTTGAGAACTTGGCTATCAATTCTATCATTAGAAGATTTTTCAAGCCAAAAAAGATTATGAGTTCTCGGACTATCAAGAACTCAGGAGCAACTTGAGAACGTTGGCACATTTGCAATTTGATGTTGCTAAGACCCTATCATGTGAAAAAATATTAATTAAATATTTAATATTATTTAATATTAATAAAAAAATTAGTAATATTAATTTAAAAATATTTTAGTATTCTTTATTTTTCTACATTTAATTATTTTATATTCTCGACTACAGTGTACTTATTCACAATTTTGGAAATGATTCTAAAATAATCTTTTGGAGGCCTACAAAAACAACTAATGGATTTTTTTATAGTGCCATGATTTTTTCAACTATGTGATAGAGGACGTTAAGGTTTGAAAAGTTACATTAGAGGATTTCTAGGGGGTGGGGAAGGTCGTTTCAAGTTAGTGCTCCCCGCAGTTTCCTCCCATGCAATTTTAGCAAATGGTTGTTCTCAAAAAACAAATTTAAAAAAAATTATAATTTTCAAACGTGGAAGTTGTTGTGCCACATCAACGAGCTATTGCAAAGGTAGTTCTCATAGTTTGGGAACTATTGGGAACTTAGAGCCCTCCAAAGGGCTGAAAAATCTATTAATGAATGAAGATTTTAGTCGAAAAGTACACCTATAGACAACAAGGTCAATGCAAATTGTTTCAAGGAAAAAGCAAACGGCAACTTCATTGCATTGTAGTAGGTGATTGTTTTTGAATTGTTTGAAGGTTGTTTCAATGACATTAAAAATTTGAAATGTGAAATGAACATTTTTTAGGAACCTATTAAATGCAATCTTTTTATAATGTCACATTTGCTTAAATATATAAATGTAGTAAGAAATCATACTATTTTCTTTAGTTAATTTTAATTGAAAGAAAATAATACAATTTTGTCAACTCAAAGTTCTAAAGAACTCTTGAAACAAATTTTCTACACAATTAAAACATGAAATAATTTCAAACAATGTTTTGAAAATTTTAGTCTATATTTGTATTTAAAGATTTCAAAAAAATGGATCTAAATGTATTCAAATAATGGGATTAGCGAATTCATATTAAATAGATGTTTCTTATTTATTTCGGATTTGATTTCCCATTCAATTTATAACCAAGGCTAATTGGAAACAATTTTTTAAGAAGGTTTTGAAATCCTTAAAGCTTTGGAATGCAACTTGTTATACAAATTTTGAAAAGGAAATATAGCTTATGGAAACATCAAAATTTCTATTAGAGAATTTATTTGTTCATCATTTGATTTGTAAGAATTTATTACAATATTTGTTTCATAGAGATTGTTTCTTTGTTTGCACAATGTTCACTAAAAATGCAATCTTAGTTTTAAAGCCATTGGACTACCATTGCCAATAATGCTTATTAGCTACTATTTACTATAAGAAAAAAAGACTGTTTTCAATGAATTTTTATATAAGTATAGTCTTAGATATAAGATTATAGATAATGACTTTTAAAGAGATTTTCAACAAATTTTTAATGGAAATACATGTATTTCAAGTAATTTTTTACTTAAAATCTCCTTGATGATCACTAATTATAATCTTATGTGTAGTAATATATTTAAAACACCCCTTTCTTTTGTAGTGATTACAACTACTACTAAACAATTTAATCACTTAGCCATTGGCTTTTGCAATATCTATGCAATGTATATATTCAAGTTATAAGAACTATTAATAATGGTAGCTTTAAATTCAAATAAATGATCACCAACATATCACCTTTTCAAATTTCAATTCTAGTGACTTCTTTATTATATCCTTGTAGTGAAACAAGACCATGTGCCCATTTTCAATTTTCAAGCCATCATTGACAATGCATGTCTTGGATTGGGAATCCAAACACTTAAACAAGTAAGGATTAACAAGAGTTGGAGAATGAAATGCACCACATTGAACAATCACTTCAAAAATCACCAAAAGGGATTCATATACAAGTTTGTGATTTGTACTTCCTATGTAGGAATTTCTACTTTCAAGATATCATTTTGTTAGATGTTGATGTGCATTTGGTGGCACGGTCCACCATGTTTGTCATTGAGGTTGTCGCAGCACAGGGCAGGTCAATTCCCCATTATACTCACAAAAATCGCTCTAGAGTATAACTAAGTGACTCTAAAGATCGAACCCACGAGATCCTGTGAAGTATCTAGCTCTTTTAAGCAGTTAAGCTCAGTCAGTATGCCAATCTTACTTTCCGGTCCTAGATCTAGAACCAGAAATACTACCACACCGGATAACTACAGACCGGATTACTCCTTCTTCCGGTCCTACTAACTATCCGGTCCGTACAAATACCCAAATCCCAGGATCTCACAACTTCCGATCCTAGAAATCCGTTCTGACCAATCCGGTCCGGATGGTCATCCTGTACCCGTAATCCTATCCGGTTTAGTTTTGCCTCTGTTTCACCATCAGAGGGGTCGCCGCTTAATTTTGAGAGTGGTAGGCCCACCACTCCTTCCGTGACTTATAGTGGCTGAAGACCCACTGTCCTACCTTCTAAACTCCTAAGCTAATCCGGATCCGGTTTGGTCCTTCACAACAACCCAGATAGCAATCCGGGTCGTAGGTCACACAAAGACCCCACACTCGACCCTCTCGTACTACAATGACCTTGATGCTACTTTCGATCCATGCGAAGACAGGTGGTTACAAGTGCACCCGTCCGTTCCAACATCAACTAAAGTTCTTCCGTTACCCATACGGGTGGTGAGACCTCATAGGAGATCGGACACTCAACCGGATTTCCCACCCGGGAGTTCTAGCGCAGCTAAGGAATCCCTCCCTACCCGCCTAGCCTAACAACGGCTTTCTCACCCGGAATCTCAAACTCTAGACGTGTTGAGGAACTAAGTTCACTCCCAACTCTTCGGTACCTACTCACATGCACCTAGGATCGGAAAATAAACACCAAGGGGAGAAATCACTCGCAAACCAACCCATACTATCTTAACTCCACATCATACAATCCTGTCGCGCTGGAGAGAGACACACAATGAGGAGAAGAGAAAGGTACAAGAAGTTTGCAAAATGAACAACTCCCAGTTCCCATCTCAGGAACCGATTTATATACAAAGGGTAAAAACCCTAAAAGCACAAAAAGGAGCGGAAAACCCGTAGGGGTCCGCCGCCACCCTAATCTAATTTCCGGTCTAACCTAATACTGTTGAGCCGGATCCGGATCCGGATCCGCTCCTACTCCTAACTGAAATTAAAATCCTATCTACCCTACAACTCGAGATCCTATCGTCGGGCTTCCGGTCTCCGGGACTAGCTCCTCGAAGACTTCACTCAAATTCCGGACCCGTTCCCCCTCCGCAAGATTCGATCCGGGTGGAGACTCCAGGTCGATGGTGATATCCGGTCTCGTGCCTGGAGTCCCAGTCTGTGCAGACTTCTTGGACTCAGGAGTCCAATCCTTCCTATCCTTCGCCATAGTCGCGTCCGGAAAGAGATCCGGTAGCGAGATGTCCGAAAGATGAATACCTTTGTCGCACGTCGCTCCCGTCAGCTTCCGGCTGCTCTCCTCGATCCGGTCCGCTGCCTTCCGCCCCTCCACCATTGTCGTCTCCACCTGCTCAGCGAAGTCCGCGAGAATCCGGACCATCCGGGAACCGGATAGTTTCTTCTCTTCGTGGATCTTCTCGTCGAAGAGCTTCGCTTTGGCGGCGGCCATTCCGGTCTCTCCTAGGACCGCCTTGATCTGCTCGGCTATCTTCCGAGTCTCTTCCGCCATCTCCCGGGCGGCTGTCACGTCTTCCTGATAGGCAAAAAGAGTTGCCTTCAATTTATCCACCTCCTCCTGCAACCGGCGGATCTCTGCTTTCTGCTTCCGGGTCTCTTCCGGATTCGTGATGCACTCCGCCACTTGTTCCGCCAATTCGCTGTCCGGTGCCGCACCCACCAACTTGTCGATTGCCGCAAGCGTCCTGTGCTTGACCTCCCAATCCGCCCTGATGTTGCAGAGGATGTTGATCAGACCGTTGAACGGATCTTGCATATCCGGATCTCCCCCGGAATTGGTCTTCTCGGCTTCCGGTTTCTCCTCCAGGGCCGGTTTGTCTTGACCGGGAGGCGTCCCGCGCTTGTGTGGAGGCGTCAACTTCTGTCGCTTGATCGGCGGCATCGGCTCCTCCTCTTCCTCGCTGGACTCCCAGTCTGACCCGGAATCGGATTCCGCCTCGTCATCCGTCTCCGACTCCCCATACTTCAGGAGCACTTCCTGCGTCTTCCACGCCCTCTCCTCCGTATCGGTGAGGACTTGGTTCTCCCGATAGAGGTGGAAGAGATAAGGGCACACTGAAGTGGCCCTTTTCTTCCCAACCCTACTAACGAGCTGGGCCACGAGATCGAAAATGATCCGTGCCCAGTCCACTTTCCGGGTACCACTGAGGGCACCGAAAATGGTGTTGCCGAGGGTGATCGTCACCCTGGTCGGCTTTTCCGGGTGAAGAACCGGAACCAGGAATTGTAGGAGCCGACGGTGTCGGTCATCCAAGCAATCCTCGACCGCGTATCCGTCCTTCGGGTTGACGGCTCCCTTGAACTTCCCTCGGACAAACTCATCCTTCCGGCTCGCCATTCCCAAACCTCCAGCCCGTAAACCGTAAACCGTTCTCCACATCCCCTCGTTCCAGCTGACGGGAGTTCCCCTCACGGTGTTGTCAAACTGGTTGGACAACTTTCCGAGGAGCTCCTTGACCATTCTCTCCTCCCTAAAACCCCAAGGTTTCTCGGCAAACCCTACGCAACCCATGGATTTGAGATCATCCATGAGTTCAGCCTTTTCCGGCTCTGTAGAGGGAATAACCGGAATGACTTTCCGGAGCTTCACCTCGCCTCTAGAGGGACTCGCTTGTCTCGACCTACGTAGCTGAGGCATTCCCACTCACATCTACCTCACTCTCTCCTAGCCGCACGTCCCGTTCCTCACTTCCTCTCTCCGATCTCAACCGGAAGCAGAACAGACAAAACACAAACGCTCAGACGCACAAACGACAAAAACTCAACCGCGCACGCTCAAGGTCGAGTTTCCAAAAGGGGGTGCAACAGTGAAAGCTCCTCCTTTTATAGTCCCTGGACCCTTTCCGGTTTGTCATCATGAATCCGGTTTACCATCATAATCCGGTTCATCATCATCATCCGGTCCTAGACCTAATCCGTGTTACATTCCGTTTCCGTCGTTGGTTACTCCCGACCGGATTAGATCCAAGAAGCCCACTACTTCACGTTCCGTGCTAATTCTGAGTTTTCCTTCCCCACCTAATCGGATCCGGTTAGCTAATGACTAGTTTCCGTTCCTATTTGGGTGTATACTAAGAAAATCAAAATTTTAAGCTGCGACAGAGGTAATGAAGAGTGATTGTGGCATTGACTGCTACATGAGATACAATTACTCTAGACTTGTGCAAAATAGGTAGCTTGACTCACAAACCATGAGGGGTGGCAAGCAACATGAAGGCAATTGCAATGGCCATAAAAGACGCTATGACACCTTAATTTCTCAGAGGTGCAAAACCTTGAGCAATTAATTGTGTCATTTACCTTAGGAATCTTGGGATGATGTATCTAATGACTAGGTTTGACAATACTTCGCTAGTGAGACTCAACTTTAAACACCTTACAAAAAGTATAACTTTTGTAAATAGTGTCAAACATACATTAATAGGATAAGTTACTAGTGTCACTTGAGACTAGATAAGGAACATAAGGAAGTGTGTCTTAGACATAGATTTTGGATGTCTTATATAAATCTATGCAATCAATCCTACTATTAAGGTTATGATTAATAACCTACCAATACATGACTAATTCTACTACTAAGGTTGTAATTAAAAAGAAGAAAAAAATAGCAATTCCATGTGTGCAATTATGAATTATCAATCTGTTACTTTTAATCACAAAAACAACTTGCACACAAATAAAAACCAACAAAAGAATTGAATTAGAATTCTTCTTAAATGAAACCTTCAATGAAGTTATTATTGATTTATGGCCACATAGCACTTAATGTCCATTCACACACTTTGCAAAGATGCTTAAAGTTCTTTTCAATTTATTTTACAATTTGTCTTCTTGTATTGCACATATTAACTCAGACTTTGTTTCTAACCATGAATTTGTTGACCTTGAGGGTTATTATCATTGCTTCATTGTGCAAGCATTTAAGTTTTTTATTTCAAGAAAATACTTCAAATGACACTATCCAACATTTCAAATTTTATTGGGCAATATAGTGATGTTTTAAGAAGATTTCAAGCAATGCAACTCATAATCTAGCCCCTTCAAAATATTCTCTACTATTGGAAGGGCAAGGAGGGCTCTACAATTCCAAATTAAAAAAATCATAAAACATGTCGCAGCTTAGAATTTTGATTTTCTTAGTATACACCCAAATAGGAACGGAAACTAGTCATTAGCTAACCGGATCCGATTAGGTGGGGAAGGAAAACTCAGAATTAGCACGGAACGTGAAGTAGTGGGCTTCTTGGATCTAATCCGGTCAGGAGTAAGTAACGACGGAAACGGAATGCAACACGGATTAGGTCTAGGACCGGATGATGATGATGAACCGGATTATGATGGTAAACCGGATTCATGATGACAAACCGGAAAGGGTCCAGGGACTATAAAAGGAGGAGCTTTCACTGTTGCACCCCCTTTTGGAAACTCGACCTTGAGCGTGCGCGGTTGAGTTTTTGTCGTTTGTGCGTCTGAGCGTTTGTGTTTTGTCTGTTCTGCTTCCGGTTGAGATCGGAGAGAGGAAGTGAGGAACGGGACGTGCGGCTAGGAGAGAGTGAGGTAGATGTGAGTGGGAATGCCTCAGCTACGTAGGTCGAGGCAAGCGAGTCCCTCTGGAGGCGAGGTGAAGCTCCGGAAAGTCATTCCGGTTATTCCCTCCACAGAGCCGGAAAAGGCTGAACTCATGGATGATCTCAGATCCATGGGTTGCGTAGGGTTTGCCGAGAAACCTTGGGGTTTTAGGGAGGAGAGAATGGTCAAGGAGCTCCTCGGAAAGCTGTCCAACCAGTTTGACAACACCGTGAGGGGAGCTCCCGTCAGCTGGAACGAGGGGATGTGGAGAGCGGTTTACGGTTTCCGGGCAGGAGGTTTGGGAATGGCGAGCCGGAAGGATGAGTTTGTCCGAGGGAAGTTCAAGGGAGCCGTCAACCCGAAGGACGGATACGCGGTCGAGGATTGCTTGGACGACCGACACCGTCGGCTCCTGCAATTCCTGGTTCCGGTTCTTCACCCGGAAAAGCCGACCAGGGTGACGATCACCCTGGGCAACACCATTTTCGGTGCCCTCAGTGGTACCCGGAAAGTGGACTGGGCACGGATCATTTCCGATCTCGTGGCCCAGCTTGTTAGTAGGGTTGGGAAGAAAAGGGCCACTCCAGTGTGCCCTTACCTCTTCCACCTCTATCGGGAGAACCAAGTCCTCACCAACATAGAGGAGAAGGCGTGGAAGACGCAGGAAGTGCTCCTGAAGTATGGGGAGTCGGAGACGGATGACGAAGCGGAATCCGATTCCGAGTCAGACCGGGAGTCCAGCGAGGAAGAGGAGGAGTTGATGCCGCCGATCAAGCGACAGAAGCTGACGCCTCCACACAAGCGCGGGACGCCTCCCGGTCAAGACAAACCGGCCCCGGAGGAGAAACCGGAAGCCGAGAAGACCAATTCCGGGGGAGATCCGGATATGCAAGATCCGTTCAACGGTCTGATCAACGTCCTCTGCAACATCAGGGCGGATTGGGAGGTGAAGCACAGGACGCTTGCGGCAATCGGCAAGTTGGTGGGTGCTGCACCGGACAGCAACTTGGCGGAACAAGTGGCGCAATGCATCACGAATCCGGAAGAGACCCGGAAGCAGGAAGCCGAGATCCGCCGGTTGCAGGAGGAGGTAGATAGACTGAAGGCAACACTTTTCGCCTATCAGGAAGACGTGACGGCTGCTCGGGAGATGGCGGAGGAGACTCGGAAGGTGGCCGAGCAGATCAAGACGGTCCTGGGAGAGACCGGAACGGCAGCGGCCAAGGCGAAGCTCTTCGACGAGAAGATCCACGAAGAGAAGAAACTATCCGGTTCCCGGATGGTCCGGATTCTCGCGGACTTCGCCGAGCAGGTGGAGACGGCAATGGTGGAGGGGCGGAAGGCTGCGGACCGGATCGAGGAGAGCAGCCGGAAGCTGACGGGAGCGACGTGCGACAAAGGTATTCACCTTTCGGACATCTCTCTACCGGACCTCTTTCCGGATGCAACTATGGCAAAGGACAGGAAGGATTGGACTCCTGAGTCCAAGAAGTCTGCACGGACTGGGACTCCGGGCTCGAGACCGGATATTACCATCGACTTGGAGTCTCCACCCGGACCGAATCCTGAGGAGGGGGAACGGGTCCGGAACTTGAGCGAAGTCTTCGAGGAGCTAGTCCCGGAGGTCGGAAGCCCGACGATAGGATCTAGAGTTGTAGGGTAGATAGGATTTTAATTTCAGTTAGGAGTAGGAGCGGATCCGGATCCGGCTCAATAGTATTAGGTTAGACCGGAAGTTAGATTTAGGTGGCGGCGGACCCCCACGGGTTTTCCGCTCCTTTTTGTGCTTTTAGGGTTTTGACCCTTTGTATATAAATCGGTTCCTGCGAAGGGAATTGGGAGTTGTTCATTTTGCAAACTTCTTGTACCTTTCCATTCTCTTCGTTGTGTATCTCTCTCCAGCGCGACAGGATTGTATGATGTGGAGTTAGGATAGTACGAGTTAGTTTGTAAGTGATTTCTCCCCTTGGTGTTTATTTTCCGATCCAAGGTGCATGTGAGTAGGTACCGAAGAGTTGGGAGTGAACTTAGTTCCTCAGCACATCTAGAGTTTGAGATTCCGGGTGAGAAAGCCGTTGTTAGGCTAGGCGGGTAGGGAGGGATTCCTTAGCTGCGCTAGAACTCCCGGGTGGGAAATCCGGTCGAGTGTCCGATCTCCTGTGAGGTCTCACCACCCGTAGGGGTAACGGAAGAACTTTAGTTGATGTTGGAACGGACGGGTGCACTTGTAACCACCTGTCTTCGCACGGATCGGAAGTAGCATCAAGGTCGTTGTAGTACGAGAGGGTCGAGTGTGGGGTCTTTGTGTGACCTACGACCCGGATTGCTATCTGGGTTGTTGTGAAGGACCAAACCGGATCCGGATTAGCTTAGGAGTTTAGAAGGTAGGATAGTGGGTCTTCAGCCACTATAAGTCACGGAAGGAGTGGTGGGCCTACCACTCTCAAAATTAAGCGGCGACCCCTCTGATGGTGAAACAGAGGCAAAACCAAACCGGATAGGATTACGGGTACAGGATGACCATCCCGACCGGATTGGTCAGGACAGATTTCCAGGATCGGAAGTTGTGAGATCCTGGGATTTCGGTATTTGTACGAACCGGATAGTTAGTAGGACCGGAAGCACGGAGAAATCCGGTCTATAGTTATCCGGTGTGGTGGTATTTCTGGTTCTAGATCTAGGACCGGAAAGTAAGATTGGCATACTGACTGAGCTTAACTGCTTAATAGAGCTAGATACTTCACAGGATCTCGTGGGTTCGATCTTTAGAGTCACTTAGTTATACTCTAGAGCGATTTTTGTGAGTATAATGGGGAATTGACCTGCCCTGTGCTGCGACAAAACACTACAGAACGTTCAAATGACGCCAAACTTTATATCCCTACAGTCAATAAAGATCATTGCATGCGTTGACAAAATTGAACAGAAACAAATCCTCAAATCTGAACAGCTCAAACTGCAAAAAAGAGCATGAGGCCAAGTTTGGGCTACTTGGCCCTATAGGTCCATAAGCAATATCTCATGTTGGCAAAGATCAATGCTACATAAGTACCTCTGTTTGAAGATTGTGCTCATATTTAGCTAAGCGAGTACTCAACGTCCTATTTTCTTCCCGAAAAGTTTGCACAAAAATCTCTAGTAGTGAAAGGAAAATAAAAGATTGCATTCAATTCATAATAGAATTAAATGCTGAATCAATCTTCTAGAAACTTGAGAAAATACGAAGTAATCCCCCATGGTTGAAAACCCCACTCACTAAAAAGAAATTCAATGTTCAAATATTATCTTTAAACCCTGAATCCAAAAAACAAGATTCTCTTTGAAAAAATTGCATCACAAATTACTCCAGAAACAACATGAAACCCTAAAAGACAAAAAAATCAAGCACCTTCATGGCAGTAATGTTTCTCAACGGATCGAAAATTGCGGCTCAAAAGAGGGAAGAAATTACCTCATTTTGACCCTATAGATTTGCAACAAGTGCCTCAAGTTCCTTCATCTTGGACCTCCAATTCATCTCCGTAGGCGCTCTTCCTCCACCATGGTGATGACACTTGACTAGTATCTTGTAGTCCGATTTTGTGCTTTATTTTTGATCGATTGGTATGTTTTGGGGGTTTACTGGTAGTTTTACCAATTGGTAGTTCATTCTGGTTGTTTACTAATGATAGTTACCAATCGTAGTTGGTTTCAGCCGATAGGGATTGCAAAGGACATTTTTAGTCGATTGGTAGTTATGCAGCCGATGGGTACTTAGCTTGGGGTTTCCAATTGTCAGGCAGTTGACCTTGAACAAGACAGGCACTCCTTCCAATCGCCGGAAGTAAAACAATTGAGTTGTTTTTGATTTTGTGTTTATGATTAATATAGTGGAAAATTACCAATTGTGTGTGTTTGTGGAAATTGAATGTGTGTATGTTGAGAGTGTGAGTGATTGTGTAACAATTGGAGTGAATGAATACTGTGTGTGTGAGATGTTGGAATGGACCGATTGTGAGAAATTGTGAATGTGAATTGTGAACTGTGAATGGTGTTTGGCAAACTGTGAGAACCGATTGGAGTGTAGATTAGGTGTAAAGTGGAATTGTGAAATGAAATTTGTGGAAGTACCCAATTGTGAGTTGATATGAAATTGAATTAAACTGTTCAGGGTTGACGAATCTCTACGTCCGCCCCATAATAGCGTCCGTTTTCCGGACGTCCGGACGCACGGACGCTAGCGGACGCAGCGTCCCTCCCGCCGTCGGAAGGCGGACGCATAGGGCCGTGCGGACGGGCGGGGCAGACGGGCGGGACGGCTTAGAAAACTCGTTTTGGGTTTTTTGTTTTGATTGTTTTTACCAATGAGAGATTGAGAGTGAAGTCATTTTGATTTTGATTTTTCTTATATTGCAATTGCGATTCAATAGAGTTGTATATCACTATTTATGTAAAAGCTAAAATATGAAATATATTTTTAATTTTTTTTGTTGAATTTCATTTTGATTTAGAAACAAAATCACTTTAAAATCCAGCGAGATGTATATCATCAATAAACAAACAATTTTATAATAAAATGATTGAAGAAACCATTGTCATTTGTCAATATGAGTTCCATATATCATGAGCAACTAAACAATCAAACATCTAAATTCACATCTCCACAATTCCTATGGACGCCAATCCACATCTCCTCTAACCTCAGCCCCACTATTCTCTCCTGTAGCTTTCCGTTCAAAATCTTCATTATTGGAGTCATCTTCATTGTCGGAGTCATCTTCATTGTTGAAATCAAGTATCGTTGTCTCCTTCAAGTCTTCTCTCGAAGTAGGTTTACTCCCTTCTTTCGAATTTAATTTTTCTTTTTTTACTTTGACAGAACGATTAAAGGCTTTTTGAATAGGAACCTTTCTTTTCTTTCTATTTGACAAAGTAACAACATTTTCATCAAGAGGGGTCCTATTCTTCACTGGAGAGATAGCAAAAGGTTGCATTTCTCTTTTCGCTTTCACCTTACTCGATTTTTGAACCATCAATCTCGATGTAGGGTCAACATGTCCATGAACGGTTATCTCCACTTTGGCTTTCTTTTGAAGTAATAGAGTGCCGTTTGTTGATTTGATGGGTTCTTGCGCCATTCTTTTTCCTAAAATGCGAGCACGCAAAGATGCCAATGGCATCCGATCACTATCCGTATCACTTAGGCTTGTAGGTGATGACGCTACTTTCTGTAGATTACTGCCTGTAGAAATTTCTTTGGAAATGTTCATTAGGCGTTTTCCATATCCAAAGCTCTGAGAATCATTCAATCGTGTGCTAACAGACTTCAACGGTATTGGTGGAAGAGCACTAGATCTCGGTACTTCAAAAATGGACTTCATTGGCTCCTTTCCTTTATCACTCTTCACAATTGCCGAATTTGTGACTGCCATCCCAACTGAATCATTATTTTTCTGTACCGCAATATTTGGTTTCCCCTCATTACCACTATTGTTGCCCACATCTTTTGGAACGTCCACCTCCATGACCGCATCTTCTCTTATATTGTTTCCTTGCACTACATTTAATGCCACAGATGGAGATTGAGAAATTAAAACTTCTTCATTTCTCCCATCATCACCAATAGCATTCTCATTGATTTTCACCTCTTTGGCAATAGCGTTTGCTTTTTCTGATAGAATGTTTTCGCTATTCAAGAATCCCATTCCATTGCAACATGCAGTTAAAGAAGGTAGATTCTCCTGAACCTCTACATTGTCCTCGTCTTCACAAAAGGTATATGCATCGTTTGCATTGTCGGGAACGACATCCTTGCGGTTTAGATGATAATCATGCGTATCATTCACCAAATCGGGAAAGCCTTCCATAACGTCTTCATCTCCCCATGCTGTCGCACGATTGAAGTCATCTCCGCCATCTACAGCTGAAAGGGCCCTTTCCAAATCCTCGTCATCATCGTCATCATCGTCTTCTAACGTCGGCCTATCTGAATCTTCTGATTCCATCGGATCCACATTATCATTATACTATTTTCTTTTTCTTTTTCCTTCGATGCGTTTAATACTTTGGAATTGGTATACATATACACCAAATCCGCTACTCTCTTCGGCTTCAATTTATTTCGAGATTTGTTGTAAACAAAAGAATAGTTGCTCCAATTCCATTCACATGAAGATGATGACACCGGTTGAGCCAATATCCTCTTCGCTAATGGAGCTATAAACTTGCCACATGCACCTTCAAAATCCCACCAAGCATGTGTGGACAACATTTGATCTCCCGGATTCAACATATTGTGGAATGGAGGTTCCTTGTGTCGAAAAGCTACAAATTCCTTCACCACTGCTGCATATTCATCCGGTTTACATATTCTCTCCAAAACTTTCTTACATCTTGACATTGCATCTGCGTCATCCGCTAGCTCTTTGTCATGAAGAAGGTATGGATTCAAGAGAGCTGCGGCTAATTGGAGATCGTTGTCCACCATTCTTCTCCGGGCATAAAAAGACTGTACCAATGAAATTGCAAGTTCTTCTAGCAAACAAAATGGACTTTGTAATCTGTTCACGTGCTTCTCTAACTTCCTCATGATATGCAACACCTTCCCCATGCATAGTGATTTTGAATCCAAATTGCGGAGTGCACATATGATTGGTTCAACCATCTCCACATAATTGATGGACCGATTCCAAAAATGGTCATCAAGAACAATTTTCTTCACCGCTAAGGCCAAATCTTTTGGTTGGACTTTGGCTCCACGTTTCTTCTTGAGAGTATGTACATACTCAACCCATTGCGGATCTACCACCGTTTGTTCCAATGCTCCTCTCAATTTTGTCAAACGTTCCATCATGATAAATTTAGAGGCAAACCTTGTATCCCAGGCATCAAGAGACCAAGATTTGGCGAATACTTTCGCAATAGAGCTTGCGGCATATGTCTCTTCCTGATAAATTTAGCTACAAGAACTCCTTTATCCAATTTGGAAGCAATTCATTTCTGTGCAGCCCAATCTTTCAACAACAAATTCAATGCATGTACCACGTACCTTTGGTAAAAGATATGAGGATATTTTGCAGATATTACATCCTATGCGGACGGATTCACGGGAGCATTATCCGTAGTTATTAACACGACGTTCTTGGACCCCACTTGTTCAATGAACTTTTCCAACACAGTTGCCAAGTACTCCGCATTTTTTTCACAACCACATGTATCCACAAATCCAAGAAATTCTTCACTTGCGGATGATACAAGTATGGCATTGATGAGAGGTCGATTAGTCACTGAGTTCCATCCATCAATGGACAATGTTGCTCTAAATTTTTGAATGCTATCTTCGGTCCGTGCATTCAACTGTGTCTGAATGTTGGTCTTCGCCTCATTCAACAATTTGTACCAAAGGTTGTGGTATGAAGGAGGATTGTATGGCCTACCGAACGTAGCTGTTTTCTTCACTACTTCTTTAAAAGCTGAATTTCGAGCCACGAAAAATGGTATGTTCGCCGAATAAAAAAAATTTGCCCACACTGAATGTAATTTGCGTCTATGACCTTCTTCAAACCCATTCACTAAACTGCCTTGCTTCTGAGGCCTAGAACTTGATGCCCTCGGGGTTTCACGTTCACCAGAAGCTTCCGTATTCAAAGTCATTTCAGTTGTGGCACATACCATTGATACAAATTCTTTGGACGCTGGACAAGAGTCTTCGTGGTCAGAATGCGATACAGCCTTTCGGGCCGAAAACTCTTGGACATCTCAAGGGCCAGGATTGCCATCCACATTGTCCATTACAACACGTTTTGGAAAAATTCCTTTGCAATGTCAAAATAAATCTCGAATTGCCATTGGTAATCGTAGACAAAGGCTCACCCCTTTATCTCATATACCTTTAGGCCTAGGATAGCCTAAGTGGCTGAACATATGGCTGAGCCTCCTTGCCATAATCGCCTTGTAAAGCCTACATTTTACTTTACCATTCTGTGGCACACTATACTGAGGAGAAAAATCCCCTGTCGGTTTGGCCCCCTATACTGACAAGTGTATGTTTTACCTCAATTTCAAAAGAAACCAATAAAATGTTTTAAATTTGAAACCCACAACGTGACAATGTATACAATATCAATGAAATTAGTCACACAAAGCTTTGAAAATCAAAGCCCCCTCGTCCACCGAACTATGCATTACCAAGCAAGAGATTCAATAAATTGAAGCTCATAGCCCTTGGAAATCTTAGCGTTCGATTTTTCGAGAGTGAATACCAAAGCTTCTCTTCTAACATTTATAGTCCCCTCCAGAAAATTAAAGGTTCATTTTTAGGGTTTACATTCAAAAACAAGCAACGGCCCGGACAGGGCTGAAGCGGACGGACGAACGGGGCGGACAGGGCGCTCAGACGAGGCGGTCGGGCAGACAGGCCAAACGGGTCGGACGGGCGGTCGGATGCGACAGACGGGGCGGTCGGACGGGGTTGTCTGCATTGTCCGCCTTCCGACGCTGTCCGCGCTTAGGACACGCCGACCGCCCCACTTAAACACTAACCACCGACGGCGTCTGCCCAGCTATCTATTGGAACATCCTATGAGGTCGATATTACTCAAAAAGAGTGGTAACATTTCAAAAAAAAAAAACCCTAATAATCACTGCTAAATGAGGATCAATGTAATTGATTTATCATTTAAAAAAAAAAAAATGTAAACCCTAAACCCTATACCCTAATTACCCTAAACCTTTTCTTTTCTCCCCTAAATTGTTTTACGAATGAGGGGAATGTGGTTAAGTTGAATATGTTTGAATTATTTACTGATATTATTCCTCTAAATAGGTTTTGAGAAGATCTGAAGATGGTGGGGATTTTTTTAAAGTTCATTAGGAAATCAAATGTTTTGCAGAAATAATCAATTCCTTTTTCATCATAAGCAAATGAAATTTTTTAAAAAGGCCTCAATACATAATTAGAATAACAGTTTAATGGATTTCAACCTCATGATATTTAATGAAAGGTTGTGATTTCTCATTAAAAGTGCATCACGATCTTCAAATGAACATCGAGTCTTTCATATTTTTTAATGAAATTTTGATTAGATTTGAAAACAAAGAAAAAGAATCAATGTTTTAACTTTCAAATCATGTATGGCTATATTTTCCCTTAAAAACATAGAAAAATTCGTTACTTGAGTTGGTGGAGTAGAATACATTATACACTTATACATGTGCTATATTTATTTTGAAGGGTAATTCCAATATTCTTATTTCAGATGTTTTTAAATATTAATTTAAAAAAAAAGAGGGTTCATTGTTTAAAGATCTAAGAAATTGACAAACATAATTTCTATTATAAATAGGAATTGAATTCGAAATTCGAATTTTGAAATGATTCAAATGAACAAGATATTGATTATAAAATATTTCTTCGTTTGAGTTTTCAAAATGAATTCATGAAACAATTGCAAACTTTTGAACTTAGGTATATGATATTGTTTTCAGTTTGTACTTTGTAGAGTATAATACTTCAATTTTAATCCTAAATAAATGAAAAAACTCCACATGAATGAAATGTTTCTATGTATTGCACAAAGATTTCTACCAATTACTATGATAATTAAATACATTGTTACATTTCATAAAATATTCTACATAGAAAGAAAAAATCATTTCAGTTTTCAATCATGATAAACGATGTCTTCTACTCTTTCTGTTATATGTTCATTTTGTATAACGTGTACATTGTAAAATCTTTGAGAGCAGGGGAGTTCATTTTTGGCTCTCATTGAAATAGAAAATATATTTGTGTTTGGATTTTGAAATCATTATCACATTATGTATTCTACGGTCTTGCAAGAATGCATCTTGTTCCTTCCTTTGAATCCTTTTGATATTTTTTTTTTTCCTTTGCTTTCTCGTAGGGCTCTTGTTCTCTTGTTCTCTTCATTTGACCAACCTATTTGGCTTGGCTCTTAGTTTTTGTTTTTTCTAATGCAATGGTTTATGCATATGTTTTAAAAAAATAAATTATTTATTTAAAATTAATATATTGATGAACAAACGCATAAAGGCATTCAATGCTTTCACATTTAAAGTTATAAATCTATCATAAATCACTCTTGCAAATTTGAATGATTGAATCGAAAATTTGAAAATGTAATTACAAGAGCTTTCAATTCAATCAATTGCATAAATCATAAATGTTGAAATGCAACTCGTATGAATTTAGCATCTATGAAAATTAATTCATGCCATCCATATGCAATTTTTCAATTTAATAAAATGCAATTGAGTACTTCAATTTTTTTCCCTCCAATTCTCCAAGTAACATTCACTTCATATCTTTCTCTATTTGTTTATTTAATTTTTGGGAACAACTTAAGAAACCATCTTTGTTTATATTTGAATATGCACTTTTATTTGATTGATGAAGAATAGATCTATGAAATATATAATCATTGATTTGTTCATGTTGATTTATCTAATATATTTTATGAATGTATATATATATATATCATTAAAGGAGTATGGAAGACTAGATTGATAGATTGTGTTCAAATGTTGTTGATTTTGAAATGATTTAGTATTATATCATTTATAAGAATATTATAATATTATTATGTTATAATATTCCTAAAACAATTGCAACAAATATTAAAATACATGCTAAGTTAGGTTTGTTAGCCTACCAATTGTTCATTAATAGACATAATTGAGTAGCCCCCTTAAATGAAACATTCAATATCTAATATCTTACAATCCAAATGGTGGATTTGTCTAAAATTTTTTCCACATCTTTTCCAACTAATTTACTACAAGATCCTACAGTTACATATGCCCAAAAGTATTTTTCTTCTAAGTCTTGGTATTTGCACTACTAATGGCAGTTTTGAAGTGTTTTTAGTGAAAAGAACTTTAGGGGCTAAACATCTATACCATTAGATTTTGAAAAAAGAACAATTTGCTTCATTGGGGATAACTATAAGTCCATGCTCTTTTTCGATAGCCAAAACACACTTGCAAAGACTTGAACATTTAGCGGTTTACTAAGTGATTAGACGTCAACTAATTCAATTTAATAGTAGAATTTTTATTCAACTACCTTCTTATAATTGCTTTATACACAATGCAACGTGAATATATGGGTACTTATATTAGACGTCGCAATCCTTTCGTGAATTTTTGCACATTTTAGCTCATATGTTTGTACAAAAATATCATTTACCAAGAATTCATAAATTTGGTCATAAAGGAAGGCTACCTTTTTTAATTTCAAATTTTACATTGAATGAATGAAAAGTTAGTTGGACTATACAGTGCCATGAAGACCTTTGTTTATCGTGCAAAATATGGACGTCGAAGCGCTTCAGGGTGAAACCGCCCCGTCCGCCCTCGTACCCGTCCGCCCTCATACCCGTCCACCCCATCCGCCTAGACCCCCGTCCGCCTAGACCCTGTCCACCCCGATACCTGTCCGCCGTCCGCCTTGATACGTGTTCGCCATCCGCCCCGTCCGCCCAAACCCTATCCGGCCCGATACCTGTCCGCCGTCCTCCCCGTCCGCCCCCCCGGACCGTCCGATCGGGCGGACGCCGGATTTGTCCGCCCATGGCCGTCCGATCGGGCGGACGGGGCTCTAGGGTTTCGGGGAGGCGGACGGCCGATCCAGCCGCCACTCCCGGCCCGTCCGATGGGGCGGACGGGCCGTCCGCATTGTCACTTTTGCTTTGCCCCTTGTGAATGCAAGGTGGAGCGGAGAGCTTGGTGGTTCATCCTCCATTGGCTCCTTTCCGAGGCAAGGCAAGAGTGGTTTATTGGGGCCCCTTTGTTGCCAATTTTTTGGACACTTGTGCGTGAATTCAATTTCAAATTAAAAAATTTGATCTATATCAATTTCATTTGTCACGATGACGAAGGGGAAGAAGAAGGTTGTGAAGCTTAAACATGGAGAGGGACCATCAAACTTGGAGGTAGCTCGCCAAAGTCCTTCGGAGGAATGCAAAAAATTCATGATTGAGCGCATCGTTCAATTTTATGAATCGGAAACAACATTGTCTTTAGACAATAAGTACATCAGATATCAAGAGCAGTGCGTGTCTAAATTCAAGGTAGACATGACACAGATGTTGTTGGATGCATTGAATGTGGCGAAGTGGCATGACGAAATGCATAAAACGTACTTCACCAAATGTTTGGAGAACAAGGTTCATAACGCTTTGTGGAATTCCAAAGTCATTTTGGTTAAATATGGCAAGGAATTTCGACCCAATGACGCCCAGTTTGAAGAAGTGATTCTGAAAGCGGACTTATTTAGGGGGCGATGTGCTCCATTCGCCAAAACGCACAATTGAGTTGGTTCAATTGGTTGGTGGAAAAGCAATGATGGAGTTGCTAAAGCGGAAAGGACCAAATGGCACCTCATAGCACTTCCAGATACAGCACGCGTGATTGCTATTGATGATAGAACGATGAGAGGTGGATATGCAACGATTCGAAAGGTTCGTATTGAAGGATGTCCAAGAATATTTCCTCATTGGGAGTTTGCGGCGAAGAAATCCATTCACCACCAAACTCGACCCGATCCTGCAAAGTTAAAACATCAAAACGAATCAATGGCTGTTCGAATTCCACACGCGGGTGTAATACGGTTTGCTGCAGTGTACGGAACGACGTGTGAAGGTTATGCGTATTGGTGGAATGGTGGAACTCTTCGACAAATGTTGAATATGGATAAGGACTATCCAGACAACATTCAAATGCGTTTGATGTATACAAATCCAACCGAAGAGGAGGTTGTAAAAGTTCACCATTTAGGACGATATCGGAAGAAGCACACAGAGCTGACATGGGCCTTTATGCATATAATGTACGCAGTGCATCTTGTTGGACATTTGCACAATGATCTTTCTCTGGACAACATCTTGTTGCATTTTCCAGAGGATGAGTCACGTGTGTACATTTGAGTTTGCAATTGGAACGTGACCACCTTAGCTTCTCAGCCAATGAAGTCTTTGTACACATTTACATCAGCAAATGAGATGAAACAAACTTTGCAGAGGAGATGGTGGGTGGATCCACGTATTGCATATTTGCATAAAGCAAGTGCAGATGTGGAAGTCATTCCGATGTATTCATGTAAGTCGGAAGAGTATGCCATTCGAAAAATTGTTCGGCGGATGAATGGAAACAACATGTCAGAGGCGTATTTCAACGTGCTATGAAAAACACCTAGTGCGACACAATTTGCTTTTCATGACTTTGTAAAAGTGTTTTATGCTTATTTGAAGCGCATTTCTTCGAAGACTGACGATGAAAATATTAGTTTGGCCCATGTGATTACGCGATTTTCTAATACATATCGTTGGCCGATGCCAGATGAACATTTCCGCCATTTATATTAGATTGGTAGTGCAGAAGTAGTAGTTGAATAGGTTATATAGGCATTAAAAATTAGTTTAGAAATATAGAGTTGGAATGAAAAGAATTATATGTGCAATTAGCCAAATGTGTACAATGTATGGTATTCTATATTAAATTCAATATATTTTGCCTATATTGATTATGTT
The DNA here is from genome assembly GCA_963969395.1 of Pseudoscleropodium purum. Lineage (NCBI taxonomy): Eukaryota > Viridiplantae > Streptophyta > Bryopsida > Hypnales > Brachytheciaceae > Pseudoscleropodium > Pseudoscleropodium purum. The sequence goes on from OZ017803.1 coordinate 19,344,307, forward strand.
TGTATTTGTGTTGATCTCGATTTTTTAAATAGTATATATATATATTTGAAGTCACAAACTTTTTTAGTTTGCCTTCTGAAAATGAATTAGAATTTTTTCATAGTTTCAAGACTATCATGGACTCATGGTCAAAGTTTATAATCTTTCAACTTATAAGAGACATTGTTTTAATGACAAATCGCGAACCATTGCACTTCATTTAACATTTAATTGTTTAAAGATTACGGGAGTGACCGCGGGGCAGTTTGGGTAGGGCGGTCGGGGGAAATAGGGCCGTCAAAGCGGACGGGGCGGATGGGCGGGGCGGACACATGGGGCGGACGGATAGGGCGGACGGGGCGGTCCTGGCGGACGCTGCGTCCACGGGGACCGCGAATGTCAACGGACGGTGCGGACACAACGTCCACGTCCGGACGTCTTGTCAACCCTGAAACTGTTGAAGAGAATGGAAAATGTTGAGTGTGAATTACCGATAGGAAAATTGAGGGTTGAATTGAATGAGTGATTAGAGAGATTGAGTGAAATTGAGATTGAATTGTGAAATCAATTGGAGTGACTTAGTGAGAGAATTTGAGAACAGTACCAATCAGGAGAATTTGGAGGATTGTTATCAATTGGGAAGATATACTGAGTGAATTACGGAAAGGATTAAGAGTGGGCATTGTGTCTATTACCAATCGGGAGTTTGCTGAAGGATTGCGGTGTAATAAAACCGATTGGAAATTTTGAGAGAATATTTAAATGAACAAATAAAATCAGATAAAATAAAATAAAAATAGAAAAACAAAAACAAAATAATAAAAAGATAAATAAAAATAAATAAAGGAATTGAAAAGAAAAATAATTAAAAATCATAAAATGGACAAAGAAGATTTTAAAAAGAAAATAAAAAGATGTCAATTTTGTCAACAATTGGAGAACATCAAGATCAGGGTTGACGAATCTCAACGTCCGCCCCAAAATAGCGTCCGTTTTCCGGACATCCGGACGCAGCGTCCCTCCCGCCGTTGGAAGGCGGACGAGCGGGGCAGACGGGAGGTGGACGGGCGGGGTGGACAAGCTGGGTGGATGGCCAGGGCGATCGGGCGTACAGACCAGACGGGGCAGACGGACAGGGCGGACGGGGCGGACTTCGCATTGCCATTAGTCATTAGAAAATTTTATATTGTTATGTAATTTCAGTGTTACACAATCAAAAATGAATGCATCCACGTAAAATAAGATGTACATATAAAAATATTTTTATACGCAAATGAAAATATAGCATCTTTATATATAAATATATATGTATAAACAAAATACATGAAAACATAGTTCCAATATCACTATTGAATCCTATACGATCTTTTTAAGATCTAAATCTTTCACATTCTTTTTTGTTTTTAAATAATGAAAGGACCATTGTTTTTAAAAAACAAAATTCTCCTCAAATCCTACTTTCCATTGGATGGACCACTACCTTCTCCCAAAACAAAAGGAAAATCTGTTGTACCGAGGAGTTTAGCAGATGATTGATGAGGTGATCGTTGTTGACTTGTACGAACTATTCGCCCTCCAGATTGAACTTCGATGTCCACCTTACGAAATTGTTTTTTGGTTTCCGGAGAGAAGTCATCATCCTCTTCATGCTTCCTTTTTTGTTTTATTTTTGGTGATAAATCGACTTCATCTGCCTTCAAGGTTCTCAAGTTGCTCTCTACACGATCTACCATCGTTTGAACAACTTCATCATCTCCTTTCCCTTGCCATGTTGTGAGGTAGTCTCCATCCAATAGGAAAGCCTTCCAATGCCCTATAATATTACCAATGCGCCTATCAAATGCTGCTGCCACATCTACAAATGAATGTCCTGTACTTGTTTGTCCATTTGTATCGTAGACAGTACGAACTTTTGTAGCCTCTTCCAACTTCGATAATAGAAGGGCCCTACCTACAAGGGTGTGGTCGTATGCCTTATACTGCTCATCGAACTCTTTTCTATGGTTCACCTCCACCCAACTATCTTTTGGTCCTCTCTTCACTTTTTTATTTGGAAAACGAAAGAACTTTTCGTGTTGCAAGCTCCAATGTCCCCCCATGTTGCGACAAAACATTTCACGGGCCGTGTCATCTACGATTCCTCGAGCCCGCAATTCCACCTCTCTATTGTGAGTCATCCACACATCCAAATCCAATGGTTGCTGAGATTCCTTGTACAAATCATGCCTTTGTTCATTTGCATTTCACCGGATTGGCTTCCCCCAATGTTGATAATTTTGAAATTTGTACGGCGCTTGATCAAGAGGAAGATTCCAACGATTGTACTCGTGGCCTGGAGGCATAGCTTCCAAGATACCAAACATTTCGTAGAACCTAGCACTCAATGGACTACGACACTCGGCACACACCGAACGAATGAGTGATGCTTTCACAATGCAAGTGACATGGAAAGTGTGGCGACATTGGCCCATGATTACCGCACCTTCCGGTCCGAAGAGGCCTTGGCAAAGGCTACAACAACCATCCAAGATTAGAGCGGCTGGATCACAAATATGCACCACTCGCTTGTCTTTCACATTGATGTGTGCTGAAAGTGTGTTGTAAGGGACCCATCCTTCCTCTACTTCCAAGGCCCAATTGATGGGTGGAGCTTGGTCCTTCTTTGTGTGGTTTAACCGCTCAAACATGGCATCCATGTCTCCCCAACATGTGATCTCCGTATATCCCTTTGAAGGATGTTGGTCAAACATAATCTTGAACCAACTCAAAGAGCTTTGAATGGCATCGCAATTTTCATTCGACTCCATTGCCAATGTTTGAAGACCTGCCATTGCTCGAGATACTACAGAGGGTCTATCTTGGAGTCTTTGTACCCATGCTAACCATCGAGACTCCAAGCCGCTAGATGGCATAAACTTCTCCAAATCCAAGGACAATTGCAATCGATTCAACTTGGATTCAATGATTCCTTTTACTTCAATTGCTTCCTCCAATTTATGCTTCAACTCTTCAAAGTCACAACTCTCCGTTTGCGTCTCCGCATTCACGTAAACGGATGAAAGCTTTTCCATTGATGGTTGTTGTGTCGCTTTTAACATGCTCATGTCGTGACTTTCTTGTACATTCACAATGGCAGGGTTGTCGCTTGCTTCGGCCTTATCAAAAGGAAGAGAGAGCTTATCTTCACTCTCTTGAGTCTCTTGATTGTCTCCGAGTACAATCACTGGTGAAATTGCAACCTCACTTGGATTTTTGGAGGTCCCTTGCAATTCTGCAATCCGTTTACGCATCTTCATCAACTCCTCCATTTGCCTCGATGATTGTTGATTTAAATGTTCAACCTCACTCTTCGAAGTCTTTAATTTGAACTCCAACACTTAGCACCTTGCTTCCACTCCACCAAGGTCAACAATTTTCTTCTCATATTCCACCAATTGTAGTATGTGAACATCTCTTTCTTTGAAAAGTGGTCCGAAAGTCTTTGTGAGATTCTGAAATGCTATAGCACCTTTCAACATCTCTGGTGCCATGAAAGAAAACTCCTTGGCCAAATTCATAAAAGTCGGAGCAACTTGCGCTAAAAATTCAGCTGACATCGTCATCTTCAAAACTGTATCAAGTATATGTCCAACATTCTTTGGATCTGCAAGTGGACTCATTGGAACAGCAGTAGCACCATCATCGGGGTTAGAGGATCTGCCTATTTCTTCATGAAGGTTAGCAAACTGAACCGAGAGCTTCAAAAGATTTTCCAATTGTTTTGGATTGGACATGTCTTGCAAGGTTCGATGTAGAGGACTTGGCAATGACGCTGTAAACGGAAACTCCTCCGCCCGCCTTTTACGCTCGGAACTCCATAATGAGGATATATTATCAATCGTCACGCCTTGTCCATGAGGCGTATGTACTTTGTCTTCTAAACTTAACGCTGGACTAGATTCAACGCCTTGATGCACAGGCAGAGATTTGTAGACCAAACTATCAAAACAATTGTTGGCTATCAGACTATCAATTGTAGCATTAGCCTTTGCCACTTTCTCCGCCAAGACTTCATCTATTTCACTTTTTGAAGTTTCCCCGCGTTCCGTGCAAACCTTGCCTTTGTTTACAAACTCCGTTTGCATTTGTGCCGCAACATTCGGTGTAAGGTCAAACGCGTTGGAGCTGTAGAAAGGACTTCACCCTCCTGCGCCTCTACATCTTTCTCCACATCTTTCTCCACATTTTTCGAAGAGGTTTCATTGGTTGCTTTTGTTGGAGATTGTACAGACCGTAATTCTTCAACATTTGAGGCTTTCTCCACACCATTCGTTTTCACCTCAATAGTATTTTTTAATACTTTTTCTGTTTCTCCCTCTGAATTGTACAAGTCAGGAATGTCCTTTTGATTGGCTTCAAGTAGAAGTGGGCAAGTTGTTGTTGTGGGAAACGTGCTCCAATCGATCTTGCGCTCTAATATAAATTCCGCGTAAACCATACACGCCACGCTATAATTAATATAGCCTTTGCTTCTGGGCTTGTTTCCGAATAGAACACGCCACACCTCCACAGACCGATGGACAAAATGTTTGTTGTTGTAAGTCCATGGTTTACAACAAAAATCCCGTGTATGACTCTTATGCGACTTCTGAGGCCACAACTTGTCAATGTGGTACATTTTAACATAGGTCTTACACATTTTTTATATCCAATACTCTTGTCGCAGCATAGGGCAGGTAAATTCCCCATTATACTCACAAAAATCGCTCTAGAGTATAACTAAGTGACTCTAAAGATCGAACCCACGAGATCCTGTGAAGTATCTAGCTCTATTAAGCAATTAAGCTCAGTCAATATTCCAATCTTACTTTCCAGTCTTAGATCTAAAACCAGAAATACCACCACACCAGATAACTACAGACCGGATTACTCCTTCTTCCGATTCTACTAACTATCCGGTCTGTGCAAATATCCAAATCCCAGGATCTTACAACTTCCGGTCCTGGAAATCCGTCCTGACCAATCCGGTCCGGATGGTCATCATGTATCCGTAATCCTATCTGGTTTAGTTTTGCCTCTGTTTCACCATCAGAGGGGTCGCCGCTTACATTTGAGAGTGGTAGGCCCACCACTCCTTCCATGACTTATAATGGTTGAAGACCCACTGTCCTACTTCCTAAACTCCTAAGCTAATCCGGATCCGGTTTGGTCCTTCACAACAACCCAGATAGCAATTCGGGTTGTAGGTCACATAAAGACCCCACACTCGACCCTCTCATACTACAACGACCTTGATGCTACTTCCGATCCGTGCGAAGATAGGTGGTTACAAGTGTACCCGTCCGTTCCAACATCAACTAAAGTTCTTCCGCTTACCCATACGGGTGGTGAGACCTCACAGGAGATCGGACACTCGACCGGATTTCCCACCCGGGAGTTCTAGCGCAGCTAAGGAATCCCTCCCTACCCGCCTAGCCTAACAACGGCTTTCTCACCCGGAATCTCAAACTCTAGACGTGCTGAGGAACTAAGTTCACTCCCAACTCTTCGATACCTACTCACATGCACCTTGGATCGGAAAATAAACACCAAGGGGAGAAATCACTCGCAAACCAACTCGTACTATCCTAACTCCACATCATACAATCCCGTCGCGCTGGAGAGAGACACACAATGAAGAGAATAGAAAAGTACAAGAAGTTTGCAAAATGAACAACTCCCAGTTCCCATCGCAGGAACCGATTTATATACAAAGGATAAAAACCCTAAAAGTACAAAGCGGAGCGGAAAACCCGTGGGGGTCCGCCGCCACCCTAATTCAACTTCCGGTCTAACCTAATACTATTGAGCCGGATCCGGATCCGAATCCGGATCCGCTCCTACTCCTAACTCAAATCAAAATCCTATCTATTCTACAACCCTAGATCCTACTGTCGGGCTTCTGCTCTGCGGATCCAACTGCTCGAAGACTTCACTCAAGTTCCGGTTCCGTTCCCCCTCCCCAAGGTTAGATCCGGGTGAAGACTCCAAGTCGATTGTAATATCCGGTCTCGTGCCCGGATTCTCAGTCCGTGCTGACTTCTTGGACTCAAGAGTCCAATCCTTCCCACCCTTCGGAACGGTCGCATCCGGAAAGGAATCCGGTAGCGAGAGGTCCGAGAGGTGTATCCCTTTGGAGCACGTTGCTCCAGTCAGCTTCCGGCTGCTTTCCTCAATCCGGTCTGCAGCCTTCCGCCCCTCCATCATCGCCGTCTCCACCTGCTCAACAAAGTCGGTGAGAATCCAGACCATCCGGGAACCAGATAGTTTCTTCTCCTCGTGCATCTTCTCGTCGAAGAGCTTCGCTTTGGTGGCGGCCATTTCGGTCGCTCCCAGGGTGGCCTTGATTTGCTCGGCTATCTTCCGAGTCTCCTCCGCCATCTCCCGGGTGGCCGTCACGTCTTCCTGATAGGCAAAGAGGGTTGCCTTCAGGGTGTCCACTTCCTCCTGCAGCCGGCGGATCTCCGCTTCCTGTTTCCGGGTCTCTTCCGGATTGGTGATGCAATTCGCTACCCGTTCCGCCAACTGACTGTCCGGTGGCGCATCTACCAACTTCCCGATCGCCGAAAGCGTTCTATATTTGACCTCCCAATCCGCCTTGATGTTGCAGAGGAGGTTGATGAGGCCGTTGAACGGATCTTGCACTTCCGCGTCTTCCCTGGAAACGGTCTTCTCAACTTCCGGTCTTTCTTCCAGGGCCGGTTTGTCGTGACCGGGAGGTGTCCCGCGCTTGTGGGGAGGCGTTGTCTTCTGTCGCTTGGTGGGCGGCATCGGTGGCTCCTCCTCTTCCTCACTTGACTCTCGGTCTGACCCAGAATCGGACTCGGCCTCGTCATCCGTTTCCGACTCCCCATACTTCAGGAGGACTTCTTGAGTCCTCCACACCTTCTCCTCCGCGTCGGTGAGGAGTTGGTGTTCCTGATAGAGGTGGAAGAGGTAAGGGCACACTGGACTGGCCCTCTTCTTCCCAACTCTACTAATGAGCTGGGCCACGAGATCGAAAATGGTGTTGCCAAGGGTGATCGTCACCCTGGTCGGTTTTTCCGGATGAAGGACCGGAACCAAGAATTGCAGAAGCTGACGGTGTTGGTCATCCACGCAATCCTCGACCGCGTACCCATCCTTCGGATTGACGGCCCCCTGGAATTTGCCCCGGACGAACTCATCCTTCTGGTTTGCCATTCCTAACCCTCCTGCCCGGAAACCATAAACACCTCTCCACAGTTCCTCGTTCCAACGGCTAGGGGATCCTCTCACGGTGTTATCAAACTGGTTGGACAGTTTGCCGAGGAGTTCCTTGACCATTCTCTCCTCCCTAAAACCCCAGGGTTTCTCTGCAAACCCTAGGCAACCCATAGAGGTGAGGTCCTCCATGAGTTGAGATTTCTCCGGCTCTATGGAGGGAATAACCAGAATGACTTTCCGGAGCTTCACCTCGCCTTCAGAGGGACTCGCTGGTCTCGCCCTACGTAGCGGCAGCATTCCGACTCCAATCTACCTCACTCTCTCCTAGCCGCACGTCCCGTTCCTCACGTTCTCTCTCCGATCTCAACCGGAATCAAAGCCTGCAGCACACAAACGCAAAAACTCTACAACGCGCGCTCAAGGTCGAGTTTCTAAAAGGGGGTGCAATTGCTAAGGCTCCTCCTTATATAGTCTCTGGACCATTTCCGGGTTGGTCGTCTTGAATCCGGTTCACCCATAATCCGGTCCTAGACCTAATCCGTGTTGCATTCCGTTTCCGTCAATAGTTACTTCTGATCGGATTAGATCTAAGAGGCCCACTACTTCATGTTCTGTGCTAGTTTTGAGTTTTCCTTCTTCACCTAATCGGATCCAGTTCCCTAATGGCTAGTTTCCGTTCCTATTTTGGTGCATGCTAAGAAAATCAAAATTTTAAGCTGCGACAACTCTGCATATTCATCTTCCCACCCGCTCTCTGCTTTAATTGTAGGGTCATTTAAAATGTCAAGTCGAAGGTCATGCATAGCCCCCTTCACTTTGCTCTTTTTCTTCGCTTCGCTTCCTGGAGTCACCCCATCCATATTTCGATCACCTTCGTCGTTCATGATTGTCAATTGGATTCAATAACCAATTGAAGTGAATAAAAAAATCTCACGTGATAGTCAAAAGTGATGGCATCAACCGCAATACAGTAACAAAAAATAGAGGACCCCAACTCTCTACCCCGTAGGAGCAACTAGCGCATAAAGCAATAGAAACACATCCAACTTGGCACCGAAGGAGAATTGAAGTGAGAAGAAATGAAAGTCACTCCACCCTTATAGCTGTCCGCCGCCGGACCTGCCCCGGACCGTGCAAAGCGGCCCCAAACCTTGCGTCCGCCACACGGACCGACGACGTCCGCTTCAGCAGCGGACGCGCCATCCGCCTGTTGCCCCGACCGACCGCCCCGTCCGCCCGTCACCCCGTCCGACCGCCCTGTCCAATCGGCGCGTCCGCCCGGACTGTCCGCACTGTCCGCCTTCCGACGCCGTCCACGCTTTGGACACGCCGACCGCCCCACTTAAACATTGACCGCCGCCGACGTCCGCCCAGCTGTCCAGTGGTGCATCCTATGAGCTCATTATTATTCAAAAAGAGCGGTAACATTTCCAAAAAAAAAAAACCTAATAATCACTGCTAAATGAGGATCAATGTAATTGATTTATCATTTAAAAAAAAAAAAATGTAAACCCTAAACCCTATACCCTAATTACCCTAATTACCCTAAACCTTTTCTTTTCTCCCCTAAATTGTTTTACGAATGAGGGGAATGTGGTTAAGTTGAATATGTTTGAATTATTTATTGATATTATTCCTCTAAATAGGTTTTGAGAAGATCTGAAGATGGTGGGGATTTTTTTAAAGTTCATTAGGAAATCAAATGTTTCGCAGAAATAATCAATTCCTTTTTCATCATAAGCAAGTGAAATTTTTTAAAAAGGCCCCAATACATAATTAGAATAACAGTTTAATGGATTTCAACCTCATGATATTTAATGAAAGGTTGTGATTTCTCATTAAAAGTGCATCACGATCTTCAAATGAACATCGAGTCTTTCATATTTTTTAATGAAATTTTGATTAGATTTGAAAACAAAGAAAAAGAATCAATGTTTTAACTTTCAAATCATGTATGGCTATATTTTTCCTTAAAAATATAGAAAAGTTTGTTACTTGAGTTGGTGGAGTAGAATACATTATACACTTATACATGTGCTATATTTATTTTGAAGGGTAATTCCAATATTCTTATTTCAGATGTTTTTAAATATTAATTTAAAAAAAGAGGGTTCATTGTTTAAAGATCTAAGAAATTGACAAACATAATTTCTATTATAAATAGGAATTGAATTCAGAATTCGAATTTTGAAATGATTCAAATGAACAAGATATTGATTATAAAATATTTCTTCGTTTGAGTTTTCAAAATGAATTCACGAAACAATTGCAAACTTTTGAACTTAGGTATACGGTATTGTTTTTGGTTTGTACTTTGTAGAGTATAATACTTCAATTTTAATCCTAAATAAATGAAAAAACTCCACATGAATGAAATGTTTCTATGTATTGCACAAAGATTTCTACCAATTACTATGATAATTAAATACATTGTTACATTTCATAAAATATTCTACATAGGAAAAAAAAATCATTTCAGTTTTCAATCATGATAAACGATGTCTTCTATTCTTTCTGTTATATGTTCATTTTGTATAATGTGTACATTGTAAAATCTTTGAGAGCAAGGTAGTTCATTTTTGACTCTCATTGAAATAGAAAATATATTTGTGTTTGGATTTTGAAATCATTATGTATTCTACGGTCTTGCAAGAATGCATCTTGTTCCTTCCTTTGAATCCTTTTGATATTTTCTTTATTTTCCTTTGTTTTCTGTCTCGTAGGGCTTTTATTCTCTTGTTCTCTTCATTGGACCAACCTATTTGGCTTGGCTCTTAGTTTTGTTTTTGTTTTTTAATGTAATGGTTTATGCATATGTTATAAAAAAAATATATTATTCATTTAAAATTATTATATTGATGAACAAACGTATAAAGGCATTGAATGCTTTCACATTTGAAGTTATAAATGTATCATAAATCACTCTTGCAAATTTGAATGATTGAATCGAAAATTTGAAAATGTAATTACAAGAGCTTTCAATTCAATCAATTGCATAAATCATAAATGTTGAAATGCAACTCGTATGAGTTTAGCATCTATGAAGATTAATTCATGCCATCCACATGCAATTTTTCAATTTATTAAAATGCAATTGAGTACTTCAATTTCTTTCCCTTCAATTCTCCAAGTAACATTCACTTCATATCTTTCTCTATTTTTTTATTTAATTTTTGGCAACAAATGGAGAAACCATCTTTGTCTATATTTGAACATGCACTCTTATTTGATTGATGAAGAATAGATCTATGAAATATATAATCATTGATTTGTTCATGTTGATTTATCTAATATGTTTTATATATGTATATATATATATATATATATATATATATATCATTAAAGGAGTATGGAAGACAAGATTGACAGATTGTGTTCGAATGTTGTTGATTTTGAAATGGTTTAGTACTATATCATTTATAAGAATATTATAATAGTGTTATGTTATAATATTCCTAAAACAATTGCAACAAATATTAAAATACATGCTAAGTTAGGTTTGTTAGCCTACCAATTGTTCATTAATAGACATAATTGAATAGCCACCTTAAATGAAACATTCAATATCTAATATCTTACAATCCAAATAGTGGATTTGTCTAAAATTTTTTCCACATCTTTTCCAACTAATTTACTACAAGATCCTATGGTTACATATGCCCCAAAGTATTTTTCTTCTAAGACTTGATATTTGCACTACTATTGGCAGTTTTGAAGTGTTTTTAGTAAAAAGAACTTTACGGGTTAAACATCTATAACGTGAGATTTTGAAAAAAGAACAATTTGCTTCATTAGGTTTAGGGTTTAAGATGAGCCGTCCGCCCTATCCGCCTTGTCCGCCCCGTCCGCCGCGATATCCGTCTGCCCGTCCTCCGTCCGCCCTGTTCGCCCGATCCGGAGTCCGCCCAATCCGCCCCGACTGCCCTGTCCGCCCCGTCCACCGTCCACCCGGTCCGCCCAATCCGGCGTCCGCCCCGTCCGCCTCGATACCCGTCCGCCCTGTTCGTCCGATTGGGCGTTCGCCTTGTCCGCCCCGATACCCGTCCGCCCGGTTACGGCCGTCCGATTGACACGCGGACTGATGTGATCCGTATGATTTGGACGTCCGCCTCGGGGTGTCCGCATATATATATGGGGAGGCGGACGGCTCATTCCGAACAATCGTTCTCTTTTGGAGTGGGCGGACCAGTGCATTGGAAGCTCTGTGCACCCCTTCCGCTTTGAGTGAACGATTGTTGTGGCATTGTTACAAATTTTCACGAAGTTCACGCTTGTAAAATTTTAATTAATTAATTAAATCAAAATTTTGGTTCTTAAGTTTTCTAATTGTTTCATTCTCTTTGCTTCAGCTTCATCATGCCGAAAGATAGAACACCCAAAAAAAGTAGTCGAAAGAGAAGACCCCAATTGTTCGATTGGGATGCTTGGGCCGATCCATTGTGCATGAGTGAACCGGGATGGGAAGAGAAACCAACAAAAGTGTGGGATTGCTCAATGTGTAAGAAGTATGTGAAAATGACTCACATTCAAAAACTTTGGCGACATTAATGTGTAGAGCACCAAGCGCCACGTTGGGAAGGACAAATGTCTACGTGCCAAAGTGAGCACTCCAAACAACGATACACACAAGTGCATCGAGTTCTTGGCATTAAAAGCGCCAAACCAAATATAATGAATTATAATGTTATGGCAATGGTTTGGGCAGAGATTGTACTCCACAAGGACGTGGACTGGCGTACCACTACAGGTCGCAATGTGGAGAACTATACACGCACGAATGTCGTTATAGATACATAGTGGAGGGGCGCAAGCGATTCCATGCCAGAGTGGTCCAATCGAGGTTATCTACAACAACCTTTAGTTGTTCTACGAGATGTTGAAAATGCATGAACAGATGACGATGATGACGATGATATGCAAGCGCCTGTCACATTTGGAGTTAGGCACGAGCGGGTAGAAGAACGAGAACGAATTGAATTCGAACAACAAATGCAAGAGGCAACACGCAGAAGCCTTCAAGATCGTGGACGGTAAGATAGGCATGGTGGGTCCTACGGACATGAACATGGAACGCGAGAATCTGAACAAGGAAGAGGTGGTTCATACTCTGGTTATGATCCTCAAAATAGATATGAAGGTAGAAGAGGGAGCTATGGATCCACGCATTATGGTGGTTCAAGTGCAGTTGATTCTTGTTATGGCACTCCCTTTGAAATTGGCTCTTTAGGTGGAACAGGTAGCTATGGCAACACGTACTATGGTAGGTCTAGTGAATCTGGTTCATATTATCCGACGCCCACTTAAGTGGGCTCTGAAGGTAGTGGAGGAAGCCATGTAACCTCGCAGTATAGTTGCTCTCTTCACGAAAGCGCCCAGTACTATCCAGGATCAATTAGAAGTGATTCATACAACGTCATATTCAATAAAATGGGAGAGTAGGGCACTCCCAAAATAAACTTTGGCTAAATAAGTGAATCAAAATGGGCTCAAATAAAGCTCAATAATCTCATATTTTATTAGTTAATTATCAATTTCCATTAAAATGAGAGTCTTGCAAATAATACATGTCTTTTAATAAATATAAAATTGTTTCAAATCAAAAACTTCTTTCACAGTAAAACAAAATAAACAAGAAATATAACATGAGATACAAAAGGACAGTATATGTATAATGGTTTCAATTGCTAATACAATATAAAAACCTGTATTTCTTATAAGAGAACTATAAAATAATGTAATCTTACATACAAAAACCAGCACTTGAACATTTGTAAATATAAACGTCTACATTTACAAGTATGAAAGAACATAGTATTCTACTTCTCTCACCGTCATCTGAAGGCATATTGCTCATTTATTAAAATCAACTAGCATTGTATGAGATAGATTTAACAATGCAAGAAAAAACTTATAAAACTACCGTTGCAATTAAGACTAAGGAAAACCAGCCAAACTTTGGTTGATGACTTCGATTTGAGCAACAGGGATCTTGATCATACATTGTCGCGTATCCTTCCTAATTAGAGACTTCCATGCTATTATAAGAGCGTCCGTGTGTTGCCATAATGGCGGTTCGCTTTCATCAATTTTCCAACGCAAACCTCTTTCGCTATCCCATCCATTGTAGAAGTTTTGAACGCTCTCATCTCTTGAAGTTGGACGGAAATACTGAATTAGCACACAATTTGGTTTTTCAAGATTGCAATTGGGATTAGACAAAGCCCTTGCAATCCAAATTGGATGACTATCACCATCTGCTGGTCGAACCGCTACGAAGTACCCTTCAAAGAAATCACGTCCCACCCTGAAAGATGGTTGTGGGCGACCACTCAATGGCCCGACATATGCTTCATCATCTCCAAACTCTTCGCGAACTTCACCTTCTTCATTTAGTTCATCTATTTGAGTTGCTCGAATTCGAGTCGTCGGCCAAAAACCATCCTTCAAAGAAGTAAATGCAGGTACTGGATCTTGTAGCGCTACCTTCACATCACGCTAGTAGTGTACCACATGTTCATAGCGCCTTCGACATTCACCACTACTGTCCGCATTGCATAGGTTCTCCCAGTATTTTATAAATCCAAATATACCTTTCACAATGTCTTCAACGCCCTTCATTGACTTCAATGAAATTGGTAATGGTACACCACGTGGCCACAAACTTTGTCCTTGAGCATCTTCTTTCCACAACTTAATGCCTCTACCACCCTCCCCTAACCAATCCCCATCAGTGCACAACAACTTGTATTTCATAACAAGACACCCTGTTGAATCTAAATAGAATTTTACTTGTTGTGGTCTTGTGTGTCCAACAAGCATGTCAGCACCATCTACAAATGCACCAGCAATGAAATTCTTGAAATCAGGCACCTCTTCTATAAGGTGAGGAATAGTCGGAGTGGAATCCACATCCATAAATGATTTCATCAACGCTGGCACTGTAGGGAAGTTCTCTTTCTTTAGCTGCATACTCCATCTTCCAAATAGTGCATCAATGTCATCGTGCGTATGACCAACAATCATGAAATTCACATATACTTCACGAAAGATCTTGTTTGCAACAAGTAGGGACCAAAAACAAAATACATATTTGTTTTTGTTGTCTCTAGTGGCATTATCCATTTGCATAATAAGAATAGGTGGCAATGGTGTCCCTGGAACTGAGGTTGTTGGGACTTCAGGAAGCGAACCTTTGCAAATCTCACTTCCCTTGAGCACCGCCTTAAACAAATTCGTGGACTTCGAATTCATAAACAACTCTCGAGACGCCGCCTTTGGTGGCAATTCAAGATCTCGCAACAACTTTGCCACAGAGCCAATTGTATAATTTGAATCATGGGGAAAGAGATCCAATCCATAATGCGCATACTGCACATCACCATGGCCATGCACAGTCATTCCAATGACCGATACAGGCAACTTCATCAAGCCATCAGTGTCTTTACTCTTGTGTGAGAAAACCGGACAAGTAGTTTTAGAATGATCCCTCTTGTCATGCATAATTGTGAGGCACTCGTGCGGAGAAGTTAGCGACCAAAAACGATTAATATAGTACAAGTCCCGGTGAGCACGAGTAGTAGAGAGGTGATTGTCCAACCTCCGTTGCCACATCAAAGCACTTCTGGAACCAACAAGAGCACCCTTCTCGAGCTCTTTGTATTTGTCACAAGTAGCACATTGCGCGAAATTGTCCCCGGGCTTCTTGACTTCATAATCCAGAAACTTTGAAGACCTGATCTTACTTAAATTCGAAGTTGAAATATCCTTCAATCCAAAAGCTGCATTAACATCATTGATTTCTTGCAACTTTCCCTTCCACTGAAAGGTAGAGGGAAGACACATGGAAACAACCTTCTCCCCAGACTTCATAGTTCGAGTACGAGGTGGCATATGATCGGCTTCTTTCTCAAGGATGCACTTCAATGAAACAGCAGCTTATTGAGTATGTTTCCTTGGTTTTGACATTCCTGTATTACCATGTTCCATTGCTTCTCGATGATCTTTCACGTGTGTTTGGTAGCGAAAGAATGTGGATTGTGGAACCCCAGAAATATGCATCCAAGCTTGCATGCAGACAAGGACCTCTTCAACTGTGACCATCCTTTTCCCACGGGAATCGTAATGATATTGTCTGTGGACATCCAGCTTCATGAAGGATCTATACTTGAATGTGGAATTATGATACATACGCTCACGGAAAGCCCGAATCTTCTCTCTAGGAAACGGTTGGACACAATTTTGACTACAACAAACTTTGCTAGACATTGCATTGATGGATTGTTTTGTAAGCAGAGCCTTCGACTTCAGAGAGGTTTCACGAGGCGGGTTTCTTGACATGCTTGAATACTGTCGTATCGATGTAGAAGAGTTTGAGTTCAAGGCTCTCGCTCGGAGAGAGTTGTACCTATCTCGGACTTCGTGGTCATGAAAACTTGCTCCTCGATAGTGAACGAGTTTAATAGGCGAAGCTATGAGTGAATAAATTTTCTCTCTTGAGATATCGACATCGGAATGTGACTTGGAAATAAACACTACTACATGAGTGTCACCAAGGGGACCATCTGCTCCGCTGACAAGGTCCGAATTTACATTATGGCAAGTACCTTCACCAACAAGTACTCCGTCTTCATTGAATAGGGTGACACATTTCATGTTCCATAACGAACGCGGAAGCCCTTTGCAGTCTGGTAAGTCCTCCATCATTTCCTCATGAACATGGAACTCCTCATCTGATTCATCCATCTCCCCGACTGGCATGCCAGTCGAAGATATATCACCAGAGTAAGACGAAGAACGGAACAAGGAAAAGTGACATGAAAGAATTTTACAATTTCAGGAGGAGTGCATTCAGTGAAGTAAAGAAATGCATTTCAGCGCGGTTCGCGCTAAAATACAATTCCACAGAGAACAACACAAATAATACATACACATTCCAATAACATTGATTTTCATATTACTTTTACAGAGTTCGGTTAAAAAGTAATATCTACTGCCATATACTGGAATTTAGTAGAACACAAACCAAAAAGAAAATCACATAAATTTCTATCGATTTTCATTTTGAATTTGGAGGAAATGAAAATCATTTATCTATAAAACATTTGTCCACCACAATTGTAGAGGACAACAGGGAAATAAAAATTTCCCGTGCATCATAGTGAACTTAAATTTTGACTGAACTCTCCAGAATTTTGAATGGATTAATGAACAACCGTATGCATTTAGAGAGAATGCACGAAAGTGGAACAATGACATAGTACTGATTAAGTAAAAACACATGACGACTTTACACATCACACCTGCAAGCATCCAGAAATTTTGTATTAAACGAGTATAGTAGAATGCATTTCAACACGAGTCGCGCTGAAGTGCAGTTCAATGATCTTTTTCCGATGACAACGTGCATGAGAATGGAGGCCGTATTATATTCTATAATGAAGATCAATAACATCATTTTCTTTGTATTAGCTCTTAAGTAACATTATTTTCCAAATATGAATATGAATTCCTAGTCATCTTCGGACACTTCAGAATGCACGTAAATCTAGACATACATAAATGCACATCAGCGCGAGTCGCGCTAATGTGCATTTCATTCCACTACCATAAAACTCAATATCAAGACATATATTGGATTTCCCAAACATGACAACAAAATTGGGACACGGTAATGCATTTCAGCGCGAGTCGCACTGAAGTGCATTTCTAGTCCAAATCATGAAATATATTGCGTTTTATCAAGACTGGATTCTTGATCCATTTCAAAACAGAATTCGTTGAATACACTTCAGCGCGACTTGCGCTAAACTGATATGCTGTTTTCTAAATTAGTGGCGAGCCTGACTTCATATCTAATCTCGATTTACTTCATTTAAAAATCAGGAATTGCACTTCAGCGCGAGTCGCACTGAAGTGTATTATGCAATCTAATTTCATAGTGGGAAGACTTATAGGAACGTGTAGAAATGAAATTGAAAAAGACCTTGCTTGACTGCATTTCAGCGCGGCCCGAGCTAAACTGCAAGTAAGAGAATTACTCATGTATCACTTCCGATTTGGCACTTCGACACCGTAAATTTCAAACGTGTAAACCTTCTATTTTTAGTAATTCCAAAATTTAAGGAAAATTCCCATCGGACAATAACATTCTCTGACCATTTGCAATCTCAGATCAAGCTTCGAAATTGAAAATTCTTTGCAATGCAATTGACAGAACATGAAAAGCGTATATGACAAGTGAAGACATGCGCACTGTAATTGTAGGGAGAGGAGTGACAGATGACATAAACCTCGTCTATGCTAAATAAGTTACGAAAACTTCTATACTGACGAAGAAGGTAGAGTGCATTACAGGCGAAGGTGTGCGATGCAGTGCTTCCTCGTTGAAGGCGGCCGACGAGAACAACGTGATAGTAATACAGAGACAATTCCGAACTTCTAAACTTCTCCACTAAACCAAACAACGCAAGGGAAAGACGCACACGAACTATGCAACGCTCACTAAAGTCCTTTCAGTGGAGGGAAAAGGTAGAAGGAGATGTCTGCAGTTGGGTTAGCGACGCACATTGTACATCCTGGCGGGAACGAAAGGACGCCAACCGTATCCAAGATTTTGAATACATTCCTTCTAAATTCAGATGTCCCGAGATTCCTCATGCCTATGACAATTGTACATTGTAAAGCGTCTTCTAATTCTAGATTAAACCATAGTCCCCACAATTGGTAGTGGGTGAGCTGCCTTTCCAAGATTCTGATTATTAATGCTCATTGACTTCTAGCAAGTGATGTGTCTTTTTGTCATTGGGACATTGTCCACAACGGAAGGCGCAATTGCAATGCATACAGTGCGTTTTTTTATTTTCGTTTTTTAGCACTCTAACTAAAATGACTAAAGAGTGTTATTAGCAAGATAACTGTCGATTTGATTCTCCAAGTACGATGCTCTTACCGTATTTTGTCTTACATGGACTACTTAAAAAACACATACTAAAAACTTTTCATTATTTATAGAGGAATGGAACTTTGTTGCAAAGATTTTGGAGTTCTTCTCGAAGTTGGAATTACTGTTTTTTTCTTATATTGAGTACGACTGCGGAGATCCCTTCTCTAGGTCTTCTGGTTTCATTTCTCCTTAAATGCAGAAGTCGCAATATTAGTTTGTAGTACTGGAGCTTTTAAATTCGAAATTTTTTGACGATTTCATCCAAAATTTTACTAATTGTTTTTGATAGGCTTGGTGTAGAGAAAATAATTTAGGTGCAATTTCGCTCCAAATCGCCAGAAAAAAGAACCGTGCCCATTCAGCCTATAGTAAATTAGTACTCTGCGGTAAGGAATATGACTTCGAATTTTTTTCAAAATAGATCGATTTTAAGGTTATGTTTTCTTGAAGATCATATTTTGCATTACAATTTAGGGTTTCATAGATCTTAGTAATAATATCTATAACAATGTTGAATGAGGTCAATTTCAAATGGTACCAAAAAATAGGGAGTAATTGTTTCATATACTTGAAATGTTCACATATCAAAAAAAAAGATACTGCATGCACCACCACATTGCATCAAGTTCTACATTTCTGTATTAAGTGAGTACAATTCTTGAATTCCTCATTCTATTTTTGTGGAAGGTTGAAAATGAATTGGTGTAATAGAATAGGAGAATACTGATTCGTTGCACTTTAGATGTTTGCGTGCCCCCACAAAATAAAATTCACTACCACATGCAAGAGACAATTCTTTCATCAAGTTCTACATTCATTTTCTGTTGCAATCTATGAGATTTTCATTTCAATCTTTCAAAAGGTCAACATTATATGGGTGCCAAAAAAATTGGAGAGTTCTTGTTTGTTCTACTTTAGACGTTCATTTGTTTCAGAATATTGGAATGCACTGCCACATACAGGAAAAGAGGAAATTTGTACATACTGTTGATCCGTACAATTTTCTGTTTAGGATGATGTAAATGAAATTGAAATTGAAGACATGAAAAATTTGTATGATTTACCTTCCCTGTTTATTAGGTTAGTTTTATTCATGAAATTTTATATTTTCACATTCTTATTTTCTCAAATGTAGTTGGCGCTAGGTTTGCTACACAATATGTATATTACTTTCATCAATTTTGCATGTAATAGAATGTAGATGAAAAATGTATGTCTAATTCTTATATGAAAATATTGACATCCTCATATATTACATTTGCAATTGCAATATACATAGACATTGCACTTGAAAGCAATTAAAGAAAACCAATTAAGAAGACATGTCAAGTGGCTTCTCTCCATATCTGCCAATAGAATAATCCAATGTTTTAAGCATTCAGTATATGAATGTATTTACCTTGATATGAAGTCAACTAAGATCCAACTTTTCCGTGAAGTACTTTCATTGTATAAGATTGTTACCGTTTTGAACCTTTACTTGATATTTGAGATTCAAATTAGTAAAATGATGTAGTAATTTAAAGAGATGAAATTAATCATAATCCTATAGTGCTATGCAAGATGGATTGTAGGTATACGTGTAGACATTTTTTTGTTTAATCAAGACAACTTTTATTTCAACAACCCATATGTTGTAATTTATAAAGGTGAAAGCCCAAAAGACATGACAAAAACTAAAAAAAAGAGGGAAAAAAAAATAAAGAAGACTAAGCAAATAAATTAAACCTTGGGAATTCATGACAAAACTAAATTTTTGCTAGTTGTAGGCCTTTTCCTACGCAAGAAAACTTGTATTTCAATAATCCATGTACTGAAGTTTAAAAATGGGAAAGCCAAAAACACTTCATATGATTAAATAAATAACTAGAAAAAATATATGTAGAAGTTGCAAATGAGGTAAACCTTGGAAATTCATGACAAAACTAAATTTTTGCTAGTTGTAGACCTTTTTCTATGCATGAAGAAGCATGTAAGTACCATCAACTTTGTAGAGCTTTCTTGTTTTTGATAATTTAGATTGTTGTTGTGACACACCCTAGAACATGCAAGTATTTTTATGGGGCCTATGTAGAATTTATTGTAGATAAAAAAGATTTTTTAGAACTTTTTAATGATTAATCGGGACATGTTTGAGTTGAAATTGCATGACTTTGGTGTGTTTTGTCTTGTAAAGTATAGTGAATTTGGAAAATTAATCATGTGGAATATTAATAATCAGGAATAGTAGACATGGCTTTTCAAAATAATTTTTGGGCACTCTAAGTTTTTAATTTAAGAAACAACCATGCTTGATATTTTGGAATTCTTGACAACATCAAGCATATAATAAATGAATTGTTGTTATGATTGAAATGAGCATTTTTATTATATTTTTGGTCTAAAATGGTGGATAAAGAAGTTAAAAAAAAAATTTCACGTAGAATTGATTTATGGATTCTAAACTTGGAAGTTCATGATGTTTAAAGAACTCATCATATTCAAAATTATGAAATTAGAGACTAAACTTAGTTTATGATTGTCATGACATGTAATGAACACCTTCTAGATTTTTATTGATGATGAAAAGGAGACATGCAAGTTCAAAATAGTATTTTAGCATTCATTTCATTTCTGGAATGACCACTAAGGAGTGGATGTAATTAAAAAAAATCATGAAGGTTGTATGAATAGAATGACTATACCTATTATTTAATGAATTTCATGAAATAGAATCATTATTAGTACTTTATAGATGTCATGGTGTGGAGTCATGACTACTTTCTAGTTTCTACAAAGTGAAGCCTTCAAATTTTATTGTACTTTAGTTTATTATTCTAAGTGACCTACAATGTTATAGAATTTGTATGTAAAAGGCCTTATAATTATAATTGAAAATATTTAAATATTTAGGGAGTTGGCATGCAGGAAAGAAACAAAATAAAACTATGTCTTCTTAAATTTTACATACATGGAATTCTTGTTTTTTCACTTTGTTGTACTTTTTTTTTTTAAACCACAATGTTTTAGAAATTCAATGTAAAGCCATTTAAAAACTAACCATACACCTTTGAAATAATTACTCAAAATTGAATGATTTTATAGCAACTTCATTCATATTTCTTTCATTCACTTGTAATTAGATAATGAAGTCAAATGATTCATAATCAAAATATTTTTTTCTTAAACTTGATTTTGTATTGTCCTACAATGCTATGGAAGATGCAAAAAAAAACCTACAAAAAAGTTGTGATATTTTTAGGAATTGGCATCCTACAAAATAATGAATAAATTTTATTTTTTTATCCACATTGAAATATTCACTTTGATTTGGTTGTAATTATTCACTCTAAAACCACAATGAACATAGAATTTATAACCAAATGGATTCTAAATAATTAGAATTGTTACAATTTATGGAAACTGTATTCATATCGTTTTTCACTCTAAACTTGTTATTTGAGATTCAAATTAAAAAATATCTTAGGAATTTAAAAGAATGAAATGAATAAAATTATCAAACAATGCCATGCAAAATAGATGGAAAACCCCCCAATGAAGTTGTATGAAATAGCAAAGAGTTTAGATTAAAAACAATTTTAAAAATTGAAATTTGTCATTGAATTGATTTACACAAGTATTTAAATCAATTGAATGAATATTGAAGTAACCATTGAATGATTGCTGCATTTAATGGTGCCTACTTATTTAAATGTTGATACTTTTTACAAAAATAATTAAAGTAAGTCAATCTTTTCTATGAAAATAATTTAATTAAAAAGTTCTTTTTTCAATGGGATAGTGTTTGCAAAGGATAAGAACACTCCAAATTCATAAAAAATAATTCTTAAAATGACTTGTGATTAAAATAATAAATTCTTCTATCTTTTGTGTTACTTTCAAGCATGCATTCCATTCAAAAAGTAGTTAAGCTCTTTCTAAACAATTGCACAAAATGAAATTCAACCAAATGCAATTGTTATTTGTGGACTATGAATTTTATATTAAAAGAATACTAATATTGATTGTATATCCCTAACACATAAATATACTTTCTAATTTTGAAAGCAAAATTTTTTGGTTAGAACAATTAAAAAATTGAACAAATTCCTCCATATTGTAACCTAAAGCACTAATTTAGTGTCAAACATCGACAAAATTAAAAATGTGGGCCAACAAAGTTCTCTATATTCGGTGTAAACATTATACTACAATTTCTGTATGAAGAATAATAATGATACGCACTTGAAAGAGTTGTGTGAACCTCAAAATGTTATTAAGGATACATAACAAAATCTATTAAGAAGTTATATATGAAACCTAAATGGTAGAATTACTATATGAGATCCTAAACTACAATAAGGGGTTACAATATGAATCCAAAGATTTGAAGTATTTTTGGGTGAAAACAATAATTAAAAATTGTTATGGCATAGTTATTAATATCTTTGTAGTAAGAATAATTATTATTCAATGTTATGGGAAGGCGAGTATGGGAAGGCAGGTATGGGAAATTAGGATCAGGCGGGTATGGGAAGGCGGGTACGAGAGGTAGTATCGGCCCAGTACTAGTCGGGTAGGGGCGGATTAGGTGAGTGGCCGCTAGGGTTTGGGGTCCGCTGTGCCGCTTTTTTTTTTGTCTCGCTCCTCGTCGCCGCTCCTCTGTGCCGCTCCTCGTTGCCGCTCCAATTGGCGTTCAGTTAGGGTTTTGCTCCGGAAGCAACGAGTCTGTTTGTGTGTGATCAATCTCCTGTAGTCTTCAGTGTAGATTGCATTGGCATTCGGTGACGGATTTTTCGGTTTGAGAGCGGTACGAGGCTTTGATATTTCGTGTATAGTGAGGATTTCGTGGAGCACGCTCGAAAATTGCGTGCAGGGACGGAGCATTGCCTTGGATTGGTGGTGGTTTCTTTCTTAGGTACTTCGGTTTTGCTTCAACTTTGAGTATTGGTTGTGGTCGTGCTGGTCCTCCTCGTGCATGTTTTTTTACCTTGTTTTGCTCCGTATTTTTTCTTTCATTTCCGTCCTTGCTTCTCACTTCGTAAGCAATCAATTTATTGTTTGTGTTCAGTTGTTTTCATTGTTTTTATGCTTCTTGTTTCGATCTGGCGTCTGCATGTAATTTCCTGATTACGAGACTTTCGAATTTTCAGAAGAAATTGCTGGATTGCGTGGAGCGAGTTACGATTGGTACTTCGATAAGTTTGCTGAGGTTTTGCTTTCATTCCTCTTTGTTTATTGTATGTTGTTTCTATTGAGATTACAAAGTTATGTTATGAGAGAAAGGCTTTACTTAGATGGTAGAACGATACAAAGCCACATAAGTGGGCTCAACTTAAGCTAGAAGCCTTTCCTAGTTATCCACAAACCATGTGGGATAACTAACTACATTGGGCTGCCTTTGACTACGAGCAATACCCATGGACTCTAACACTAACTAAGTGTCTAAAGCTACTCCTAAGGCTAACTGTACATGGTCTACGCTAGTATGTACAGAATCTCTAACAATTTCTATTTTCTTGTTTATTGTATGTTGTTTATTGTATCTTGTTTATTGTATGCTTTCATTCCTCTATGTTTATTGTATCTTGTTTATTGTATGTTGTTTCTGTTTTCAGAGTTTCTTGATCAAGTCAATAGCGCTTGATCAATAGTAGTTCAAAATTTAGGGTTTAGGGTTTAAGGGTTTAGAGTTTAGGGTTGCTGGCTCTTAGTGCTCGTTCGTGTGTGACCTGTGCAGTTCTGTAGAGCAAATCTCCAGTGTAAATCCGAACTTCCATTCCAGGTACTTGCCGCCATCCTTTTTTTTTCTCCTTCTGTAGTATGATCTGCAATGCTTCTCTGTAGTTACAGTGTTGGTGTTGACTTTTTAGATAGAGAAGTAAGCATTCTGATAGAAGTAGTAATCCTAGCCCTAAACCTTCAAATGAATATGGGCAAACCCTGAAATGAAAGCAATGAAAGAGGAATTTACCAAACCAGAATCCATTCTGAATCCTAGCATTTGTCATTTCAGCGCGGCTTACGCTGAAACGACACATGCTCCACTATTAACTAACGTCGCAGACGTTAGTTTATAAACTTAACTGGAATTCACGAACAGCGGTTGTACAGATATGACATGCTGTATATAAGATGCACGACAGTTTAGCGTGAGTCGCGCTAAACTATCAATCATCGATACCAGGGCATCCCAGAGAACAGAGATTCAGACAGTAGTAAAAAACTAAACAGTAAGGCAGTTTAGTGCGACTCGCGCTAAACTGTCAATCATCACCATTCCTACAACATAATATATTCATAAAACTCATTCCATTTCCTATCAAATTCTCTAGAAATAGAATATGACGAATTCTTAATTGTGCACTGAACGCATTACATTACCAGTTCATTTCTCAGGTAGAAGAACAGAAATGATTCCAAGAAATACATTACTATAGAAGTCCATCCGCATACAAATAGGATACAATTCAGAGCGAGCCGCTCTGAAACGACATTCTATGATCTTAAAAGCAAAGCAAAGGAAGTTTCAGAAACCAAATAATAAACAACGATAACGACGTATAAAGCAGTTCAGCGCGAGTCGCGCTAATATGCAATTGGAGAAAATGATGAAAAGTTATTCTACCGGATGAAATTACTCTCAGTGTCACCAAAAACAAATATGAATCTGACAGTCGCCGCCACAGAAAACAGTGGTTGAATGAGAGACTCAAAAATATGTACGTAAATTCATCCACTATAAAATTTCTATAATATTTACAGAAAGCCTGTAACAGTAAGACCATAATCGAACGCTATAAATGTCATTTCAGCATGAGTCGTGCTGAAATGCATCATTATTTTCAAGAACTACAGAGACTTCGGTTTGTGTTTTGCCGGTCTGACTGAAACCCGAAATTTTCTCACGCTGCAGAATGGAAAACCAATTGGAGGCGCTCGAGATGTACTTCAAGAGATCCGATTTGCAGTTCTTAGATGACGACAAGACTGCTGAAGACCACTTGATTGAAGGGGAGTACTGGGTCTTCAAAGATCCAGAAGAAGTAGAAGCATGGAGTTTATTCACGATCCCTTTCATCAACCAGTTCTGCTTTTCCTACAAATTCAAGAAATCGTAGTGCTTCCTACAACTCTCTTTCCACGAGAAGATCAAAGACATCGAGGCTGACGCCCACCCAATGATCAAAACCAAGTGCATGACAACGGTACCGGGCGAATCAAGAAGGGACCAATACCACTTTGCTATCTGCCTCGACTCGGTATTAATTCCCTTCAACTTAAGTCCATTCCTAAGCAGCCTCGAGCCAACTCCATACCGAGACGAAGTGAAAGAGCTCGAGAAGAAATTGGACAATGACGAGTGGAAGAATGCGAACGGAACTCCGTTGTCTTGGAAAAAGTTGTGTAGCAAAGTCCGGCTCCTATTCAACGACTTCTACATGCTGAAGGGGAAGATGGAAAAGCAGAATGAAATGAACCAACCACGCACTGTATCAAGGGAGATAATGAACCAAGGCGTAAGTCAAGGTTCAAAACTGAACGTGGGTCAACAGTCAGGTACCAGCCTGGGGCAGAGGAAAAGTGTACAGAAAACTCCACAGAAGAAAGGCAAGAAGGATGCTCCATCTTCATCAGAACGGAAACTGGTCACTCGGGACTCTAAAGTGTCCGAGGTCGCTAAAGGGAGCTATGCGGACGAGATGTCCAATGTTCCTCATTCACTGGCAACAGAGAAGAAACCTAACTACGAGCAAGTGAGCTAGGTCTATAAGAAATTTTGGACGACCTGCGAGGACGCATACATCTTCAAGGTTGGGGAGAAGAAAGTGATTGACGTCTCCCAATTGGTAGATCCACCGGCAACTTTCAATATATGCTCCAAGTAGGACAACATTGTCGAAAATATGGTCAATTACCTGCTCAATATTCCCGACAAAAGCACGAAGCAGACACTTTGCGTTATGCTTGTTGGGCACGACACAATGCCCAAGAATTGGAAGGATATTGAGAATGGCAAATTCTATATTATAAACGGACAGCACAGTGTTGTAGCTAGCAAATTTATGTTGGATGAGAGGAACAAGGTGAACGCGGAAGAAAGAGAGCACTTCCGCAGGTGGAACTGCTTCGTTGTTTGGTCGAAGGATGCAGAGACGCTCAGATGTATCTCTGCCTACTACAATCGAACCAATCACTTTGTGGTAGTGCAGCCGTCGTAGGCGACTAATATTTTAGGAGCTCGATCGGTATGGGAGGCAATGGGAAGACTGAAGAATCCCACTCCAACAAAATCTGTGGGAGCTGTTACCATCAGTCGACAGACAGTTGAGAACAAGAAGAACCGCGAAAATTTCCAAGTATGTAGTTTAGCGCGAGTCGCGCTGAAGTGTTCCTCCTTGAGTTGATTATGGTATATTGCAATCTCTCAATATCTGGATCGAGTGCATAATATAACTGATTTTCATGTTATTTTGTAGGCGTTTGAGAAGGCCATGTATGTAAGATTTTCACTGTTCGAGGTTGTGAAGAGTCTGAAAATTTCCAAGACTAAGGGGAGGGAGGAGAAGCTGAAGCTGACGAACGAGTTGCGGCTGATTACTGCACCTGATGACGTCTATAAATTGTAGAGTGAAGTAATCTCTACAGCTGCGTATGGGGAACTAATTAACCCCGACACTGACAAGATGTTTAACGCACGGGCGGGCTGGAGCCCCGAGAATTGTCTGTTTAATCGGGAGTTCTTCAAGCACTTGGGCAATCTCAGCTATGAGGAACTATCCAAGCTTGCGAAACACCTTCTGAATCAAACGGGTGGAAAGCGCAGGCATTCATATCCTAAGGTGACAGTGAAGGCAATCTCTACAGTGCAGGATGATTGTTATAGCACTAAGGAGTGGGTAGAGCGCTGTAAGCGGAAGAATCTCGTCATCAAGGAGCTTCACGCGATTGATCCCAGCCTTGGCCTTCTCAACTCAGGGAACGAGGTGATCAGCGAGAATTGGAAGGCGTTTAAGAAGGAGCGCCTATTCTCTAGCGCAACAATGGACATCCTCCTTGAGAGACCTGGTGAAGCCTACTTTGGCAAAGCGAAGAGCACGCATGCAAAGCATAAGACGTGCTCTGAGTTGTCCTAAGACGCATATGATTTTTTTAAATCATTTCTTGACCACAAAGCCAAATTCAAAAGGCCCTCTGCAAAGGCATACTATCGGGCATATGAGGTGGCGCGAAACCAGTACAAGGACTGGCCGGTGAAGTCCTGGACTACGGAGACAAGTAATCGTTTATCTCTCAGGGTTATAGACTTCTGGTCGTTGCCAGGGGTGGAGAAGAAGGAGAGCTCTACGATGGAGAATCCTTTTTTCTTTGAAGTTCTGTCTTCACTTCAAAAGAGCAAGAAGCCAGCACTTGAAGAAGTCAAGTCGTGGCTCTTCATATGTGGGGACGAGAAAGAAGAGGCCCAAGTGACGATCTTTGTGGAGTCTAACAAGGATTTGAACAAATACTTGGTTCACTACTCCTTGTACTGCGCAGGGAAAAATGACAGGATTGGGGATCTTGCGGCCGCGAAGACACCAAAGAAGGTATTCCTTATATTCTTGCAGCACCCTGAGAACACCAATCAAGTCACCATTCCGTCGGAGTTCAATTGTCCCGAAACAGCTCGCTATATGAAGGCCCGTGCTTATAGTGAGCTAGAGTATAGAATTTATAACACGGAACTGCGTATGGAATTCTATCTCTGGCTGGTGAAGGCATTCGCAAGGGCGGGCACGGTAGTCTTCTCTGCCTTCACAGGGGGGAAGTTGACTTGCGCTTCGGTGGTGAGCACCGCGGCCTCAGTTTAGCGCGAGTCGCTCTGAATAGCAATTCCTGATTTCATTTATTCTGTGATATGTATTTTTATTTGCTGTGTGTATATGCTATGTCAGTTCAGCGCGGGTCGCGCTGAAATGCATGTTGCAAGATATGACAGTCCTAACTCCTTTGTTTGTCTTTGACAGATGAGTGGGGTGGACGTTTATGTAACGGGTACATCGAAGTTGTCGCAGTGGTGGGAAGATATCTGTACCAAGGCAATGACGTTGGACATTGCGGACTTCTTGGACAGCAGCTACTCCACCCACTTTGCCGAAGTCCCTTCCTCCTCTAGGAGGAAGCTGAGGTCCGCTCAGAATTCCCCATTGAGTCAGCAAAGGAATAGGCAGACTCATGTCTCTCATGAAGTCCTGTATGATTCTGAGGAGAGGAGGAAGAAGAAGAGGAAGAAGAGCTTGAAGATGACGGGATCGAGGGACTGGACGAGATGACTACACCAACCAGTCGTCCGTCCATAGATATTCCGGGGTCGTCTGCAAGCTCTATGTTGCCTCCTCTCTCTCAAACGCCGCGGACTCCAATTGCATCGGGACGGCCGAACAAGAAGAGGAAGTGGGATACGATTACCAGTATTGCTAAGCAACTGGTGGAGATCCAGCAGTAGAATGCCATCTCTCTAGCCAACATGCAGAGACAGACCGAGTTAGTGCAGCAACAGCCTGAGCTGGCTTTGGCGCAGATGAGGGCGGACAATGCAAAGGAAAGGCTAGCGAGCATAGAAATCCACAAGAGTAATCAGGCGTGGATGCGAGAGGAGTCGAAGGCAAATAGGGAGCTCTCCCAACAGAACAGGGACATGCTCCAAATACTAATCAAGAAGATCGGTATCGAGCCCGTTGCGACGCTGCCGCCTGCCTCTGGAGAGCCAATTTTGCAGTTGCAGGGACAACCATCTGGTTCCAATATCAGCAATGCCTCCAGTCCTTCCGATCCGCTCAAGGATGCTGCGCCTCTTCCTGCGGAAGCGCCCACGCCGACACCCCCTCCCCTGTGCGAGGGTGATGTAGCCTACCCGTCTTCTTCAACGAATCCTGAGGCAGCCGGAGCAGAGGAGAAGCACCTCGAATCCAGAGCAGAAGCGCATGGGGAGACGTCATTGATAGGCCTTGGGCAGAACCTGCCCATGGATACTTCCGAGGTGGCGCTTGGAAGTGACGCCCTGCCCATCGAAGATCCACCAACAGGTTCAGCCCAATGAAAACTTAGTGTTTTATGTTGTAGTTTTAGCGCAGATCGCGCTAATTTGTATCGTAGAAGAGTATCTATAGCTTTCATTTCAAATACAGTGCTCATTTTTGATGTACTTCTAGTCTGAATAGTGTCAACCAAAGTGGACGCATTTTCCAAATTGTAAATCTGTTGTTTGCGACAGTGTAATATATTACTTACATGTATTCTTGCCTCCACTTGAAATCGCAGGCCTTCCAAATCTTAGAGAATCGCTTCCAAGTCTGAGTATCCTGTCGATCACTGTCAGTTGCCAGCGAAATCATCCCTCCCGATTGAGGACGCTGAACCTTTGAATCATCCCTTGTCTTTGGAAATTGGTGATGACATTGCATTGTGGGATCATTCGCTAACGTGTCGTGAAGGACATGAGAAGCCTTCACATTCTCAAGTACCAAAGGTATGACGGTTCTCTCATCTTCTCATGACTTCATTAGACACAGTCAGTCATGGTTTTCCCGGTCTTGTGGCATACTTTCCTGGTTGATTTTACGTGGTTCCCCATCTCGGCCAGTTTCACGATCGTAACTGGCCTCAAACTCCTACGTTTCTTGTCAGGAATCCGATCCTGCACTAGCTCGTGAGGAGGAATCCAAGGGAGTGCGCCGGTCATTAAGGTCGGGGGTGGCAGACAAGTGGATTAACATCGTCCTAGACCTCAATGGCGTTCTGTGCCTCTGCGAGGATTGGAAGTCACAGGGGTCAAGGTTGCAGTTTAACCGGGACTCAGAGCCTCACTCTGTCGTAGTGGCTGCAGTAGTTGGGCCCAAAGCCGTCTACGTCCGTCCAGATTGCGCTCACTTCTTGAAGGAGTTAGAAAAATAGCAATCATCTCCATGTGGAGCTCCATGAAAAGGTCTACCACGGAGGAAATCTGTGCATACCTTTTCCGAGAAGGAAGCCTCCCCTTCCTAGTTCTTGGGCAGGACTCATGTAAGACGGTCAAGTGCAAGGATAAGTTCGGAAGGATGACCACTTATAAGGAACCTAGATCCAATAAGGACTTGTTCCTCAAAAATGTTGAATTCCTCACTACTGGCTTCCAAGGATCCTTCTCGCTGAATAATACAATCATTGTTGACGACAGTCCTCACAAGCATGTCATGAATAACCTAGAGAATGTCATATTAGTGGATCCTTGGAGTAATCGAGGGAATGGTGACAGGGACACGTTTCTTCTAGGGGTCCTACTTCCTTGGTTCCGACAATTGCACGACAGCCGGGACGTGGGGCTCAAGTCCTTCCGCCGAAATGTAAAACGGAAGATTGGAAAAAGAATGCTGTGCGAAGAGAGGGGTCGTCGAGAGTACGACAAACTGATGGTAGTGGTCCGGGGGTCACCTAGTGTTCTTATTTAGTGTTGCTTCCCGAGGTATGCAACTCATTTTTATTTCGGCGATTATGCTGCATGTGCAGCAGTTATCAGGTCATATGTATGCGGCAGTTGCACTTCAGCGCGGGTCGCGCTAATGTGTAGCATGTTATAATCTTCGTTTCAGGAGTCCGAAGTCCCTTTGTTCATGCGTTATTAGAAGCGGTATGCTTTTAGGTGTTTGTAGTGATTTTGGGTGATGCAACTATGGAGTGTTGCTCATGCTAATTTGGTTTCCATTTCTGTTAGATGCAGAATATCCCGAGTGAAACTAGGCTCAATACGGACATGCCTTGTCAAGCGTCGGAGGACTCCATCCTTGACTATGGACAGTATGTTATTCTCAATACGGGAAATTTCCTTTGCTCGGCGCCTATACTGAATTCGTCCATGGACTTCTCCGTTAAGAACATTAAGGACGGAGTGGTAAATAGTCCTCCCAACAAGAAGGTGCGCCTGCCCGTGTCATGCTCGCTGTCTCCATTGCGTTCTAGGGAGGTTCGGGAGAAGTCAATGTCGCCAACTGTTTCGGAGAAAGGGACACAAAAGAAGATGTATGAAGATGCTAATTATTTGGTATCCACACCAAAAGTAAAGAAATCTTTGCCTGTTGGACAACATCCAAGAAATGATGCTCTCCCTGTTGTTGCGTTCGCACTCCCACGTTGCCGTGCTCAAACTCAGGCAGGAAGACTAAAGAGGAAAGTCCTTAAGCCATCGGGTAGTCATTCGTCGACTCGTACTTGGGACGCGTGGGAGGAGAGGTCGTTAAGAGCATAGAGCTGGGAATTCATTCGACAGTGTGGGACAATCAATAAGGGAGGGTATAGTCGCGGACCGGAAATTCTGAAGGCCTTGGAGAAGATGAAGAATTCATCTCGTAGTTGTTAGGTCTTGATTCTAGATGTAAAAAAACATTTTGGATGGATTCATCCTAGAGTTACATTTGTAAGTATTGAAGTAATTCTATTAATAGTAATACATGCCTCATAAATGCATGGTATTTCTGAAATCTTTATGTGCGCACTTGTTTTGAATGTCATGGCATTGGATTCCTAGGTGATTGAAGGCCTAGAGGCCTCTTTGTTTGTCACTTGTGCGCGTCAAAAGTTGCAAGGTTCTGGAAAAAAGACTCTCATTTCCTTGGAAAACTCCCAAAATAGTGAATATAATGTTATACAGACATCATGGGGCCTCTTATTACGGGGCTTCAAATGAAAAAGGATCAAAGCCTATTACTCCGGTTCCTCCTCCCACTTTTGGAGGTTCAAATTATGGACAAGGAGGTGCACCGAGTGGATATCACGGAAACTACGGAGGTGGTCCATTCATTGGAGTACAAAGAAGAGGCAGCGGTCAACAATTTGAATCCAATTCAGATTCCGAATAAAAAAACATGCAAATATATAGTTGTCGCAGCTTAGAATTTTGATTTTCTTAGTATACACCCAAATAGGAACGGAAACTAGTCATTAGCTAACCGGATCCGATTAGGTGGGGAAGGAAAACTCAGAATTAGCACGGAACGTGAAGTAGTGGGCTTCCTGGATCTAATCCGGTCAGGAGTAACTAACGACGGAAACGGAATGCAACACGGATTAGGTCTAGGACCGGATGATGATGATGAACCGGATTATGATGGTAAACCGGATTCATGATGACAAACCGGAAAGGGTCCAGGGACTATATAAGGAAGAGCTTTCACTGTTGCACCCCCTTTTAGAAACTCGACCTTGAGCGCGCGCGGTTGAGTTTTTGGAGTTTGTGCGTCTGGACGTTTGTGTTTTGTCTATTTTGCTTTCGGTTGAGATCGGAGAGAGGAAGTGAGGAACGGGACGTGCGGCTAGAAGAGAGTGAGGTAGATGTGAGTGGGAATGCCTCCGCTACGTAGGTCGAGACAAGCGAGTCCCTCTGGAGGCGAGGTGAAGCTTCGGAAAGTCATTCCGGTTATTCCCTCCACAGAGCCGGAAAAGGCTGAACTCATGGATGATCTCAAATCCATGGGTTGCGTAGGGTTTGCCGAGAAACCTTGGGGTTTTAGGGAGGAGAGAATGGTCAAGGAGCTCCTCGGAAAGTTGTCCAACCAGTTTGACAACACCGTGAGGGGAACTCCCGTCAGCTGGAACGAGGGGATGTGGAGAACGGTTTACGGTTTACGGGCAGGAGGTTTGGGAATGGCGAGCCGGAAGGATGAGTTTGTCCGAGGGAAGTTCAAGGGAGCCGTCAACCCGAAGGACGGATACGCGGTCGAGGATTGCGTGGATGACCGACACCGTCGGCTCCTGCAATTCCTGGTTCCGGTTCTTCACCCGGAAAAGCCGACCAGGGTGACGATCACCCTCGGCAACACCATTTTTGGTGCCCTCAGTGGTACCCGGAAAGTGGACTGGGCACGGATCATTTCCGATCTCGTGGCCCAGCTCGTTAGTAGGGTTGGGAAGAAAAGGGCCACTTCAGTGTGCCCTTATCTCTTCCACCTCTATCGGGAGAACCAAGTCCTCACCGACATGGAGGAGAGGGCGTGGAAGACGCAGGAAGTGCTCCTGAAGTATGGGGAGTCGGAGACGGATGACGAGGCGGAATCCGATTCCGGATTAGACCGGGAGTCCAGCGAGGAAGAGGAGGAGCCGATGCCGCCGATCAAGCAACAGAAGCTGACACCTCCACACAAGCGCGGGACGCCTCCCAGTCAAGACAAACCGGCCCCGGAGGAGAAACCGGAAGCCGAGAAGACCAATTCCGGGGGAGATCCGGATATGCAAGATCCGTTCAACGGTCTGATCAACGTCCTCTGCAACATCAGGGCGGATTGGGAGGTCAAGCACAGGACGCTTGCGGCAATCGACAAGTTGGTGGGTGCGGCACCGGACAGCAAATTGGCGGAACAAGTGGCGGAGTGCATCACGAATCCGGAAGAGACCCGGAAGCAGAAAGCAGAGATCCGCCGGTTGCAGGAGGAGGTGGATAACCTGAAGGCAATTCTTTTTGCCTATCAGGAAGACGTGACGGCCGCCCGGGAGATGGCGGAAGAGACTCGGAAGATAGCCGAGCAGATCAAGGCGGTCCTAGGAGAGACCGGAACGGCCGCTGCCAAAGCGAAGCTCTTCGACGAGAAGATCCACGAAGAGAAGAAACTATCCGGTTCCCGGATGGTCCGGATTCTCGCGGACTTCGCTGAGCAGGTGGAGACGACAATGGTGGAGGGGCGGAAGGCTGCGGACCGGATCGAGGAGAGCAGCCGGAAGCTGACGGGAGCGACGTGCGACAAAGGTATTCACCTTTCTGACATCTCGCTACCGGATCTCTTTCCAGACGCGACCATTCAGAAGGATAGGAAGGATTGGACTCCTGAGTCCAAGAAGTCTACACGGACTGGGACTCCGGGCACGAGACCGGATATTACCATCGACCTGGAGTCTCCACCCGGACCGAATCCTGCTGAGGGGGAACGGGTCCGGAATTTGAGTGAAGTCTTCGAGGAGCTAGTCCCGGAGACCGGAAGCCCGACGATAGGATCTAGAGTTGTAGGGTAGATAGGATTTTGATTTCAGTTAGGAGTAGGAGCGGATCTGGATCCTGATCCGGCTCAACAGTATTAGGTTAGACCGGAAGATGAATTAGGGTGGCGGCGGACCCCCACGGGTTTTCCGCTCCTTTTTGTGCTTTTAGGGTTTTTACCCTTTGTATATAAATCGGTTCCTGCGATGGGAACTAGGAGTTGTTCATTTTGCAAACTTCTTGTACTTTTCTATTCTTTTCATTGTGTGTCTCTCTCCAGCACGACAGGATTGTATGATGTGGAGTTAGGATAGTACGGGTTGGTTTGCGAGTGATTTCTCCCCTTGGTGTTTATTTTCCGATCCTAGGTGCATGTGAGTAGGTACCAAAGAGTTGGGAGTGAACTTAGTTCCTCAGCACGTCTAGAGTTTGAGATTCCGGGTGAGAAAGCCGTTGTTAGGCTAGGCGGGTAGGGAGGGATTCCTTAGCTGCGCTAGAACTCCCGGGTGGGAAATCCGGTTGAGTGTCCGATCTCCTGTGAGGTCTCACCACCCGTATGGGTAACGGAAGAACTTTAGTTGATGTTGGAACGGACGGGTGCACTTGTAACCACCTGTCTTCGCACGGATCGGAAGTAGCATCAAGGTCGTTGTAGTACGAGAGGGTCGAGTGTGGGGTCTTTGTGTGACCTACAACCCGGATTGCTATCCGGGTTGTTGTGAAGGACCAAACCGGATCCGGATTAGCTTAGGAGTTTAGAAGGTAGGACAGTGGGTCTTCAGCCACTATAAGTCACGGAAGGAGTGGTGGGCCTACCACTCTCAAATGTAAGCGGCGACCCCTCTGATGGTGAAACAGAGGCAAAACCAAACCGGATAGGATTACAGGTACAGGATGACCATCCGTACCGGATTGGTCAGGACGGATTTCCAGGATCGGAAATTGTGAGATCTTGGGATTTGGGTATTTGTACAGACCGGATAGTTAGTAGGACCGGAAGAAGGAGTAATCCGGTCTGTAGTTATCCAGTGTGTTGGTATTTTTGGTTCTAGATCTAGGACCGGAAAGTAAGATTGGAATATTGGCTTAGCTTAACTGCTTAATAGAGCTAGATACTTCACAGGATCTCGTGGGTTCGATCTTTAGAGTCACTTAGTTATACCCTAGAGCGATTTTTGTGAGTATAATGGGGAATTGACCTGCCCTGTGCTGCGACAATAGTGAGCATGTATTTGCTCGATTTTTTCATTTTTACTCTCACGACAAGTATAGAGCACTAGATTGGTAGAAGTAGTACAAAATTTTAAATGAATAGAACAATTTTGAACAACAATTTTGTTTACTTTTTCAAAAAGTGTTGTGTAATAGTGTACACCAAATATGTATGTAGGCAAGCATATTGTTGAAGACATCATTGTATTATTTTATAATAGTGTTGATGTATAAGGCTATAAGCGACTTTGATAAATAATAAAAATATGAAGAAGAAATGTAATTTTGTAAGAGCCATATTATGTCTATTTTTGAATTTAGCATTTGAGGTTAAATATGTACTAGCATGGTGTGTATTTTGAAATTATTGTTGTGTGTTTATTACATTTAGAAACTTGTAAATGATATAAATGTATTTCTAATTAATTTATGAAAGATTGAATTATTTGAATATTTGAAATTTTTTTATTTTTCATTCAACGATTGCTAAAAACTAAAATGATTTCTTATTGGTATGAAGAAATGCCCAAATTAGACAATTAGTGGTTCTTCTTTAGATTCTATTTTCAAGTATGAAAAATAAATCGGATCGGGCGGACGCTTGATTTGTCTGCCTGTGCTTGTCCGATTGGGCGGACGGGGCTCGACAATTTCGAGGAGGTGGACAGTTGATGCGTCTGCCACCCGCGGCCCGTCCGATCGGGCGGACAGGGCTCAAGGGTTTCGGGGAGGCAGACAGCCGATGCGTCCGCCACCCCCGGCCCGTTCGATCGGGCGGACGGGCCATCCGCATTGTCACTTTTGCTTTGCCCCTAATGAATGCGAGGTGGAGCGGAGAGCTTGGTGGTTCATCCTCTATTGGCTCCTTTTCGAGGCAAGGCAAGAGTGGTTTATTGGGGCCCCCTTGTTGCCAATTTTTTGGACACTTGCACGTGAATTCAATTTCAAATTAAAAAATTTAATCTATATCAATTTCATTTGTCATGATGCCGAACGGGAAGAAGAAAGTTGCGAAGCTAAAACATGGAGAGGGACCATCAAACTTGGAGGTAGCTCGCCAAAGTCCTTCGGAAGAATGCAAAAAATTCATGATCGAGTGCATCGTTCAATTTTATGAATCGGAAACAACATTGTCTTTAGACAATAAGTACATCAGATATCAAGAGGAGTGCGTGTCTAAATTCAACAGGGTTGACAGGATGTCCGGACGTCCGGGACGTCAAGACGCGGATGCTGTGTCCGTAGCGTCCGTTGACATTTGCGTCCTGGCAGACATAGCGTCCACCTATCCCCCGTCCGCTTGTCCGCCCGTCCACCCCGTCCGCCTGTCCGTCAACCCGTCCTTCCGCCTGTCCGTCCGCCTGATTACGGCCGTCCGATCGATGCGCGGACTGATCTAGTCCGCACAATCTGGGCGTCCGCCTCGTCCGCTTTCCGACGATAGTCGGGACGCTGCGTCTGCTAGCGTCCGTGCGTCCAGACGTTCGGAAAACGGACGCTATTTTGGGGCGGACGTTGAAATTCGTCAACCCTGAAATTCAAGGTAGACATGACACAGATGTTGTTGGATGCATTGAATGTGGCGAAGTGGCATGACGAAATGCATAAAACGTACTTCACCAAATGTTTGGAGAACAAGGTTCATGACGCTTTGTGGTATTCCAAAGTCATTTTGGTTAAATATGGCAAGGAATTTCGACCCAATGACGCCCAATTTGAAGAAGTGATTTTGAAAGCAGACTTATTTAGGAGGCGATGTGCTCCATTCGCCAAAACGCACAATCAAGTTGTTTCAATTGCTTGGTGGAAAAGCGATGATGGAGTTGTTGAAGCGGAAAGGACCAAATGGCACCTCATAGCACTTCCAGATATAGCACGCGTGATTGCTATTGATGATAGAACGATGAGAGGTGGATATGCAACGATTCGAAAGGTTCATATTGAAGGATGTCCAAGAATACTTCCTCATTGGGAGTTTGCGGCAAAAAAATCCATTCACCACCAAACTCAACCCGATCTTGCAAAGTTAAAACATCAAAACGAATCAATGGCTGTTTGAATTCCACACGCGGGTGTGATACGGTTTGCTGCAGTGCACGGAACGACGTGTGAAGGTTATGCGTATTGGTGGAATGGTGGAACTCTTCGACAAATGTTGAATATGGATAAGGACTATCCAGACAACATTCAAATGCGTTTGATGTATACAAATCCAACCGAAGAGGAGGTTGTAAAAGCTCACCATTCAGGACGATATCGGAAGAAGCGTATGGAGTTGACATGGGCCTGTATGCATATAATGTACACAGTGCATCTTGCTGGACATTTGCACAATGATCTTTCTCTGGACAACATCTTGTTGCATTTTCCAGAGGATGAGTCATGTGTGTATATTGGAGTTTGCGATTGGGGCATGACCACCTTAGCTTCTCAGCCAATAAAGTCTTTGTACACATTCACATCAGCAGATGAGATGAAATAGGTTTTGTAGAGGAGATGGTGGGTGGATCCATGTATTGCATATTTGCATAAAGCAGGTGCAGATGTGGAAGTCATTTTGATGTATTCACGTAAGTCGAAAGAGTATGCCGTTCGAAAAATTGCTCGGCGGATGAATGGAAACAACATGTCAGAGGCGTATTTCAACTTGCTACGAAAAACACCTAGTGCGATACAATTTGCCTTTCATGACTTTGCAAAAGTGTTTTATGCTTACTTGAAGCGCATTTCTTCGAAGATTGACGATGAAAATATTAGTTTGGCCCATGTGATTACGCGATTTTCTAATACATATCGTTGGCCGATGTCAGATGAACATTTCCGCCATTTATTTTAGATTGGTAGTGTAGAAGTAGTAGTTGAATAGGTTATATAGGCATTAAAAATTAGTTTAGAAATATAGAGTTGGAATGGAAAAAATTATATGTGCAATTAGCCAAATGTGCACAATGTATGGTATTTTATATTAAATTGAATACATTTTGCCCATATTGATTATGTTTGTATTTGTGTTGATCTCGATTTTTTAAATAGTATATATATATATTTGAAGTCACAAACTCTTTTAGTTTGCCTTTTGAAAATGAATTGGAATTTTTTCATAGTTTCAAGACTATCATGGACTCGTGGTCCTAGTTTATAATCTTTCAACTTATAAGAGACATTGTTTTAATAACAAATCGCGAACCATTGCACTTCATTTAACATTTAATTGTTTAAAGATTAAGGGAGTGACCGTGGGGCAGTTTGGGTAGGGCGGTCAGGGGAAATAGGGCCGTCTGGGCGGACACTGTGTCCGCCGGGACCGCAAATGTCAACAGATGCTACGGACACAGCGTCCGCGTCCGGACGTCGTGTCAACCCTGATTAAGATGGAGTGCAAATGCAAGAAGGAAATTTTTGTGGAGCAAAGTGATCTTACCAATGGAGGAAAGAAAAAGGAGATTGTTAATGAGGAGTATGTTGGAGAGAAGAAATGCACCGGAGAGCTAATTGGAGAGAAAGTTAATTGAAGCCTAGTTTGGAAGATTAATATCAATCGATAAGTCATCCTTAACCTTAATACTATTGATATGTGTTGGAGTGATTATAAACTTTGATCTTGCAATTGGTGATAACCTAGAATTATATTTCTACCGAAGAGAGATAAATTACCTCCTAGCGTTCAAATCCTTACTTGGGATTTTGTTTTTAAGGAAAGGATAAAAATTCTCCTTACATATCTACAAATCAAAGTGCAAAATTATAGAATTGCAAAATTTCTACTATAAGTGAAGAAACACTCTAAAGTCTATGGTATCAAAGAGATTGGTGTTGCGGCAAACAATGCTCACTCTTGTACAAATGGATGAAATTAGTTGAAATGGATGAGAACTCATTAGATCACATCGATGAGGACGACTCCATCATTTGTTTGGTTTTTCATGTTCTTCCACTTCAATGGGACGACTACTCTCGTTGTAGATAATGAATTGTAGCTAGTGTTAGAGTTAGCATTCTGACACTACGACTAACACCATGCCAAAGAAGAAGAGCAAGTCGAGGGGGCCAAAGTAGCGTGGGGCCGTAAGCGGATCCTGCGGTGGATATAGTGGGCCTCCTGAGGGTGCAAGCGTCAACGACACCGACACTTCCAATGTTGATGATGGTGCGGGGCCTCGTCCAGACTTGTATATCCCCATGAATTGTGATGGTGTTGGCAGCAGTTCCGCAGACCTCAGGAACCTCCGCCTAGTAGAGATAGGGGACCTCTCGCCGTCGGAGTTGGAGGCGGTAGAGGGCATTGTGGAGGTTGTCTACACCGAACTACCATTGAAGAGGGTGGAGTTTATACCTCTCCGTGGCCCTATTCCCTGGGAATGGCTCGAGGGGTCTGTTAATGCCTCGTATCAGGCTTGGCGCGACCAACTCTTGAGGTCTGTGTAGCCTTTCCACTTGACGGGGACCTTGATTCCTGACGGCGCTCGATCCTTTTCAAACATCGGCTTTGGCAAGGCTGTTGTCTTCATGGAGTTGGAGGAGGCTCACACGAAAGAGGGTCTCATAGGCCAGCTCCTTGCAACGGCGGCTACTTGCCTCACCATAGAGGAGATAGTCGTGGAGGCCATGAAGCCATACGCCCAAGCCATATGCGATCTAAAGCAGTAGCTGGCGGATATGGAGCTGCACATCGAGGCGAAGTGGACCATAG
This sequence comes from Pseudoscleropodium purum, assembly GCA_963969395.1. Classification (NCBI taxonomy): domain Eukaryota; kingdom Viridiplantae; phylum Streptophyta; class Bryopsida; order Hypnales; family Brachytheciaceae; genus Pseudoscleropodium; species Pseudoscleropodium purum. The sequence goes on from OZ017803.1 coordinate 19,384,291, forward strand.
CAAGAAAAGACTTGGAGCACATTGTTGAGGACTAGCAGCGCGTCAATGAAGAGTTGCGTGATGGCTTACGTGCACTTCAAGGGTTCATCAAGAAGGCCTCAAACTCTCTAACAAGGTGAAGAAGAGAGTCGCATTGACCGTCGCTAGGGACCAGGTTGAGAAGGCTTTCGGGAGGAAAAAGGGTGACAACGAGACGTGGTCGGCCTTCATCCAAAGTTTCACAACCGCGAAGTGGCGCGTGGTGGGCGTTGCTGAAAAGAGTGTGCAGGATCTCCTCGCCAATAGAGCGTATCCTTTCAATGAATCCATCTACACCATTGTCGCAGCACAGGGTAGGTCAATTCCCCATTATACTCACAAAAATCACTCTAGAGTATAACTAAGTGACTCTAAAGATCGAACCCACGAGATCTTGTGAAGTATCTAGCTCTATTAAGTAGTTAAGCTAAGTCAGTATCCCAATCTTACTTTCTGGTCCTAGATCTAGAATCAGAAATACCACCACACCGGATAACTATAGACCGGATTTCTCCTTCTTCCGGTCCTACCAACTATCCAGTCCGTACAAATACCCAAATCCCAGGATCTCACAACTTCCGATTCTGGAAATCCGTCTTGACCAATCCGGTCCGGATGGTCATCTTGTATCCGTAATCCTATCCGGTTTAGTTTTGCCTCTGTTTCACCATTAGAGGGGTCGCCGCTTAATTTTGAGAGTGGTAGGCCCACCACTCCTTCCGTGACTTATAGTGGCTGAAGACCCATTGTCCTACTTCCTAAACTCCTAAGCTAATCCGAATCCGGTTTGGTCCTTCACAACAATCCAGATAGCAATCTGGGTTGTAGGTCACACAAAGACCCCACACTCGACCCTCTCGTACTACAACGACCTTGATGCTACTTCCGATCCGTGCGAAGACAGGTGGTTACAAGTGTACCCGTCCGTTCCAACATCAACTAAAGTTCTTCCGTTTGCCAACTAAGGCGGTAAGACCTCACAGGAGATCGGACACTCGACCGGATTTCCCACCCGGGAGTTCTAGCGCAGCTAAGGAATCCCTCTGTCGCAGCACAGGGCAAGTCAATTCCCCATTATACTCACAAAAATCGCTCTAGAGTATAACTAAGTGACTCTAAAGATCGAACCCACGAGATCCTGTGAAGTATCTAGCTCTATTAAGCAGTTAAGCTAAGCCAATATGCCAATCTTACTTTCCGGTCCTAGATCTAGAACCAGAAATACCAACACACCGGATAACTACAGACCGGATTACTCCTTCTTCCGGTCCTACTAACGATCCGGTCCGTCCAAATACCTAAATCCCAGGATCTCACAATTTCCGATCCTGGAAATCCGTCCTGACCAATCCGGTACGGATGGTCATCCTGTACCCGTAATCCTATCCGGTTTGGTTTTGCCTCTGTTTCACCATCAGAGGGGTCGCCGCTTAATTTTGAGAGTGGTAGGCCCACCACTTCTTCCGTGACTTATAGTGGCTGAAGACCCATTGTCCTACTTCCTAAACTCCTAAGCTAATCCGGATCCGGTTTGGTCCTTCACAACAACCCAGATAGCAATCCGGGTTGTAGGTCACACAAAGACCCCACACTCGACCCTCTCGTACTACAACGACCTTGATGCTACTTCCGATCCGTGCGAAGACAGGTGGTTACAAGTGTACCCGTCCGTTCCAACATCAACTAAAGTTCTTCCGTTACCCATACGGGTGGTGAGACCTCACAGGAGATCGGACACTCAACCGGATTTCCCACCCGGGAGTTCTAGCGCAGCTAAGGAATCCCTCCCTACCCGCCTAGCCTAACAACGGCTTTCTCACCCGGAATCTCAAACTCTAGACGTGCTGAGGAACTAAGTTCACTCCCAACTCTTCGGTACCTACTCACATGCACCTAGGATCGGAAAATAAACACCAAGGGGAGAAATCACTTGCAAACCAACCCGTACTATCCTAACTCCACATCATACAATCCTGTTGCGCTGGAGAGAGACACACAATGAAGAGAATAGAAAAGTACAAGAAGTTTGCAAAATGAACAACTCCCAGTTCCCATCTCAGGAACCGATTTATATACAAAGGGTAAAAACCCTAAAAGCACAAAAAGGAGCGGAAAACCCGTGGGGGTCCGCCGCCACTCTAATCTAATTTCCGGTCTAACCTAATACTGTTGAGCCGGATCAGGATCCGGATCCGCTCCTACTCCTAACTGAAATTAAAATCCTATCTACCCTACAACTCTAGATCCTATCGTCGGGCTTCCGGTCTCCGGGACTAGCTCCTCGAAGACTTCACTCAAATTCCGGACCCGTTCCCCCTCCGCAGGATTCGATCCGGGTGGAGACTCCAGGTCGATGGTAATATCCGGTCTCGTGCCCGGAGTCCCAGTCCGTGCAGACTTCTTGGACTCAGGAGTCCAATCCTTCCTATCCTTCTGAATGGTCGCGTCTGGAAAGAGATCCGGTAGCGAGATGTCAGAAAGGTGAATACCTTTGTCGCACGTCGCTCCCGTCAGCTTCCGGCTGTTCTCCTCGATCCGGTCCGCAGCCTTCCGCCCCTCCACCATTGCCGTCTCCACCTGCTCAGCGAAGTTGGCGAGAATCCGGACCATCCGGGAACCGGATAGTTTCTTCTCTTCGTGGATCTTCTCGTCGAAGAGCTTCGCTTTGGCAACGGCCGTTCCGGTCTCTCCTAGGACCGCCTTGATCTGCTCGGCTATCTTACGAGTCTCTTCCGCCATCTCCCGGGCGGCCGTCACGTCTTCCTGATAGGCAAAAAGAATTGCCTTCAGGTTATCCACCTCCTCCTGCAACCGGCGGATCTCTGCTTTCTGCTTCCGGGTCTCTTCCGGATTCGTGATGCACTCCGCCACTTGTTCCGCCAATTTGCTGTCCGGTGCCGCACCCACCAACTTGTCGATTGCCGCAAGCGTCCTGTGCTTGACCTCCCAATCCGCCCTGATGTTGCAGAGGACGTTGATCAGACCGTTGAACGGATCTTGCATATCCGGATCTCCCCCGGAATTGGTCTTCTCGGCTTCCGGTTTCTCCTCCGGGGCCGGTTTGTCTTGACTGGGAGGCGTCCCGCGCTTGTGTGGAGGTGTCAGCTTCTGTTGCTTGATCGGCGGCATCGGCTCCTCCTCTTCCTCGCTGGACTCCCGGTCTAATCCGGAATCGGATTCCGCCTCGTCATCCGTCTCCGACTCCCCATACTTCAGGAGCACTTCCTGCGTCTTCCACGCCCTCTCCTCCATGTCGGTGAGGACTTGGTTCTCCCGATAGAGGTGGAAGAGATAAGGGCACACTGAAGTGGCCCTTTTCTTCCCAACCCTACTAACGAGCTGGGCCACGAGATCGGAAATGATCCGTGCCCAGTCCACTTTCCGGGTACCACTGAGGGCACCAAAAATGGTGTTGCCGAGGGTGATCGTCACCCTGGTCGGCTTTTCCGGGTGAAGAACCGGAACCAGGAATTGCAGGAGCCGACGGTGTCGGTCATCCACGCAATCCTCGACCGCGTATCCGTCCTTCGGGTTGACGGCTCCCTTGAACTTCCCTCGGACAAACTCATCCTTCCGGCTCGCCATTCCCAAACCTCCTGCCCGGAAACCGTAAACCGCTCTCCACATCCCCTCGTTCCAGCTGACGGGAGTTCCCCTCACGGTGTTGTCAAACTGGTTGGACAGCTTTCCGAGGAGCTCCTTGACCATTCTCTCCTCCCTAAAACCCCAAGGTTTCTCGGCAAACCCTACGCAACCTATGGATTTGAGATCATCCATGAGTTCAGACTTTTCCGGCTCTGTGGAGGGAATAACCGGAATGACTTTCCGAAGCTTCACCTCGCCTCCAGAGGGACTCGCTTGTCTCGACCTACGTAGCGGAGGCATTCCCACTCACATCTACCTCACTCTCTTCTAGCCGCACGTCCCGTTCCTCACTTCCTCTCTCCGATCTCAACCGAAAGCAAAATAGACAAAACACAAACGTCCAGACGCACAAACGCCAAAAACTCAACCGCGTACGCTCAAGGTCGAGTTTCTAAAAGGGGGTGCAACAGTGAAAGCTCCTCCTTATATAGTGCCTGGACCCTTTCCGGTTTGTCATCATGAATCCGGTTTACCATCATAATCCGGTTCATCATCATAATCCGGTCCTAGACCTAATCCGTGTTGCATTTCGTTTCCGTCATTAGTTACTCCTGACCGGATTAGATCCAAGAAGCCCACTACTTCTCGTTCCGTGCTAATTCTGAGTTTTCCTTCCCCACCTAATCGGATCCGGTTTGCTAATGACTAGTTTCCGTTCCTATTTGGGTGTATACTAAGAAAATCAAAATTCTAAGCTGCGACACGGTCCTAGACCTAATCCATGTTGCATTCTGTTTCCGTCGTTAGTTACTCCTGACCGGATTAGATCCAAGAGGCCCACTACTTCACATTCCGTGCTAATTTTGAGTTTTCCTTCTCCACCTTATCGGATCCGGTTCCCTAATGACTAGTTTCCGTTCCTATTTTGGTGTATACTAAGAAAATCAAAATTTTAAGCTGTGATAGAACCCAAGTGCCACGTTATGCAGACCTGAACACGTTAGAGGCCACATAGGAATAATTCATCCAAAACTTTCCTTGTACGATGACGGATGGTGATATTAAGAATGTAGTCATGTCCTAAAGGACTCGTCCACAATGACTACAGAGCCCCATTTTCATAGGCAGTCATATATGTCTGAAATGACTGAAAATGTAGTCATTTACGTAGTCATAGAATGCTTATATTCTTGTAGTGATAAGAGTTTAATCAGGGAAAATATAAAAACTACGAGTGAATTGAGAGGAATAGCCCAATTGGGATAAACATAAAGTGAATTAATTAATAATGAACAACCATTGGAAAATCAATAAGAAACATGAATCAAAGTAAATCCAGTGCGTTGAGAGACAAGTGTAAATACTATCATAAAACCAATTGGAATGAGATCAAATGCCCAAGCTGAATTGGTGCAGAACAATCGGGGCGGCAGTCAAAGCACAGTGAAGAAGAAAAGAAGCAATCAGTGAAGGAGAAAGACTTGTTGGAGAACACACCAAGCTTCTCGGAGTGAAGACTTAAGCTACCAACGATTGAAAGTTGATAAGTGGTCCTTAAACTAGGAACTTTTGATATGATAAAAATAAGGGTTAATCAAACTTTAAATCATGCAATTGGGCTCCTTTGGTTATTATAGGAATTTCGGTTAAAAATAATTTACCTCCTAGAGTTCGAACTCTAAAAACCTTCTACAGTGGCCCTAACCGAGGCTTCCCTAACATGGGCTGAGTATCAATAGGAGCTCGTTTTACAATAGTGTCTACCTTGAGGGTGACCTAATAACACAACAAGGTCATCAGGTCTCACCTTATTAAAATTGTGCATGACTACACAGCTCTCATACGAACTTAGATGCACTCGCCTGAAGAATGCATCTACTTACTCAATGCATGTCTCATGTTTCTTGAGGGGCGGAATATCTCAAACCAGTACTGTATATTGTTGCGGATGAGCCACTAAAGAAGAGTGGAGTGTATTTCGCAAATGAAATACTCTTTTGTAAGCTTTCCATAGCAACTAATAGGTCACAAAACTGACCTAATATACTCCAAGGAGATATATCCATATTCTGTTACTTTTAGACTGTTTAACACCATAAACCCTAAATCCTAGCCTTTGTAACTCAGAATAAGTTTACGTGATGTGGAAGTAGAGTCTCGGTGTGAGAAATATCACGTCAAGGGCTCTCCTCTCCTAATAGTCGCTCCTGCTCCGCTAATTAAGTAGTTGAGCTCCTCCGTGAAAATTTAGTCCGACATGCTTTTCTTGAAGGCAAGCAAGAAGATTGTCTCCTAGGCCAAGTGCAAGGCTCTCTACCGCATGCCAACGATGCTCCCCACCACCTCCTCGAAGGGATGGTTGTCGCAGCTTAAAATTTTGATTTTCTTAGTATACACCAAAATAGGAACGGAAACTAGTCATTAGGGAACCGGATCCGATAAGGTGGAGAAGGAAAACTCAAAATTAGCACGGAATGTGAAGTAGTGGGCCTCTTGGATCTAATCCGGTCAGGAGTAACTAACGACGGAAACAGAATGCAACATGGATTAGGTCTAGGACCGGATTATGATGATGAACCGGATTATGATGGTAAACCGGATTCATGATGACAAACCGGAAAGGGTCCAGGGACTATAAAAGGAGGAGCTTTCACTGTTGCACCCCCTTTTAGAAACTCGACCTTGAGCGTGCGCGATTGAGTTTTTGGCGTTTGTGCGTTTGTGTTCTGTTCGTTTTGATTCCGGTTGAGATTGGAGAGAGAACGTGAGGAACGGGACATGCGGCTAGGAGAGAGTGAGATAGATTGGAGTGGGAATGCCGCCGCTACGTAGGTCGAGACAAGCGAGTCCCTCTGGAGGCGAGGTGAAGCTCCAGAAAGTCATTCCGGTTATTCCCTCCAGAGAGCCGGAAAAGTCTGAACTCATGGAGGATCTCAAATCCATGGGTTGCCTCGGGTTTGCCGAGAAACCCTGGGGTTTTAGGGAGGAGAGAATGGTCAAGGAGCTTCTCGGAAAGCTGTCCAACCAGTTTGACAACACCGTGAGAGGAACTCCCGTCCGCTGGAACGAGGGAATGTGGAGAGCGGTTTACGGTTTCCGAGCAGGAGGTTTAGGGATGGCGAACCGGAAGGATGAGTTTGTCCGAGGGAAGTTCCAAGGAGCCGTCAATCCGAAGGACGGATACGCGGTCGAGGATTGCGTGGATGACCGAGACCGTCGGCTCCTGCAATTCCTGGTTCCGGTCCTTCACCCGGAAAAGCCGACCAGGGTGACGATCACCCTCGGCAACACCATTTTTCGGTGCCCTCAGTGGTACCCGGAAAGTGGACTGGGCACGAATCATTTCCGATCTCGTGGCCCAGCTCGTTAGTAGGGTTGGGAAGAAAAGGGCCACTTCAGTGTGCCCTTACCTCTTCCACCTCTATCGGGAACACCAAGTCCTCACCGACACGGAGGAGAAGGTGTGGAAGACTCAAGAAGTCCTCCTGAAGTATGGGGAGTCGGAAACGGATGACGAGGCCGAATCCGATTTCGGATCAGAACGGGAGTCGAGCGAGGAAGAGGAGGAGCTGATGCCGCCCATCAAGCGACAAAAGTTGACGCCTCCCGGTCAAGACAGACCGGCCCCGGAAGAGAAACCGGAAGCCGAGAAGACCGTTTCCGGGGGAGACCCGGAAATGCAAGATCCGTTCAACGGTCTGATCAACGTCCTCTGCAACATCAGGGCGGATTGGGAGGTCAAGCACAGGACGCTTGCGGCGATCGAAAAGTTGGTAGGTGCGCCACCGGACAGCAAGTTGGCAGAACAGGTGGCGGAGTGCATCACCAATCCGGAAGAGACCCGGAAACAGGAAGCAGAGATCCACCGGTTGCAGGAGGAGGTGGATAAACTGAAGGCAATTCTTTTTGCCTATCGGGAAGACGTGACGGCCACCCGGGAGATGGCGGAGGAAACTCGGAAGATAGCCGAGCGAATCAAGGCGACCCTGGGAGAAACCGGAACGGCCGCCGCCAAAGCGAAGCTCTTCGACGAGAAGATCCACGAAGAGAAGAAACTATCCGGTTCCCGGATGGTCCGGATTCTCGCCAACTTCGCTGAGCAGGTGGAGACGGCAATGGTGGAGGGGCGGAAGGCTGCGGACCGGATCGAGGAAAGCAGTCGGAAGTTGACTGGAGCGACGTGCGACAAAGGGGATTCATCTTTTGGACATCTCGCTACCGGATATCTTTCCGGACGCGACCATTTAGAAGGATAGGAAGGATTGGACTCCTGAGTCCAAGAAGTCTACACAGGCTGAGACTCCGGGCAGGAGACCGGATGTCACAATCGACCTGGAGTCCTCACCCGGATCTAACCCTGCGGAGGGGGAACGGATCCGGAACTTGAGTGAAGTCTTCAAAGAGCTGGTTCCGGAGGTCAGAAGCCCGACAATAGGATCTAGGGTTGTAGAGTAGATAGGATTTTGATTTCAGTTAGGAGTAGGAGCGGATCCGGATCCGGATCTGGCTCAACAGTATTAGGTTAGACCGGAAGTTAGATTAGGATGGTGGCGAACCCCCACGGGTTTTCCGCTCCTTTTTGTGCTTTTAGGGTTTTTACCCTTTGTATATAAATCGGTTCTTGAGATGGGAATTGGGAGTTGTTCATTTTGCAAACTTCTTGTACCTTTCTCTTCTCCTCATTGTGTGTCTCTCTCCAGCGCGATAGGATTGTATGATGTGGAGTTAGGATAGTACGAGTTGGTTTGCGAGTGATTTCTCCCCTTGGTGTTTATTTTCCGATCCAAGGTGCATGTGAGTAGGTATCAAAGAGTTGGGAGTGAACTTAGTTCCTCAGCACGTCTAGAGTTTGTGATTCCGGGTGAGAAAGCCGTTGTTAGGCTAGGCGGGTAGGGAGGGATTCCTTAGCTGCGCTAGAACTCCTGGGTGGGAAATCCGGTTGAGTGTCCGATCTCCTGTGAGGTCTCACCACCCGTATGGGTAACGGAAGAACTTTAGTTGATGTTGGAACGGACGGGTACACTTGTAACCACCTGTCTTCGCACGGATCGGAAGTAGCATCAAGGTCGTTGTAGTACGAGAGGGTCGAGTGTGGGGTCTTTGTGTGACCTACAATCCGGATTGCTATCTGGGTTGTTGTGAAGGACCAAACCGGATCCGGATTAGCTTAGGAGTTTAAGAAGTAGGACAGTGGGTCTTCAGCCACTATAAGTCACGGAAGGAGTGGTGGGCCTACCACTCTCAAAATTAAGCGGCGACCCCTCTGATGGTGAAACAGAGGGAAAACTAAACCGGATAGGATTACGAATACAGGATGACCATCCGGACCGGATTGGTCAGGACGGATTTCCAGGATCGGAAGTTGTGAGATCCTGGGATTTGGGTATTTGTATGGACCGGATAGTTAGTAGGACCGGAAGAAGGGGAAATCCGGTCTATAGTTATCCGGTGTGGTGGTATTTCTGGTTCTAGATCTAGGACCGGAAAGTAAGATTGGGATATTGGCTTAGCTTAACTGCTTAATAGAGCTAGATACTTCACAGGATCTCGTGGGTTCGATCTTTAGAGTCACTTAGTTATACTCTAGAGCGATTATTGTGAGTATAATGGGGAATTGACCTGCCCTGTGCTGCGACACGAGTGAATATCATGGAAACTACGGAGGTGGTCCATTCATTGGAGTACAAAGAAGAGGCAGCGGTCAACAATTTGAGTCTGATTCAGATTCCGAATAAAAAAACATGCAAGTATATAGTGAGCATGTATTTGCTCGATTTTTTCATTTTTACTCTCACGACAAGTATAGAGCACTAGATTGGTAGAAGTAGTACAAAATTTTAAATGAATAGAACAATTTTGAACAACAATTTTATTCACTTTTTCAAAAAGTGTTGTGTAATAGTGTACACCAAGTATGTATGTAGGCAAGCATATTGTTGAAGGCATCATTGTATTATTTTATAATAGCGTTGATGTATAAGGCTATAAGCGACTTTGATAAATAATAAAAATATGAAGAAGAAATGTAATTTTGTAAGAGCCATATTATGTCTATTTTTGAATTTAGCATTTGAGGTTAAATATGTACTAGCATGGTGTGTATTTTGAAATTATTGTTGTGTGTTTATTACATTTAGAAACTCGTAAATGGTATAAATATATTTCTAATTAACTTATGAAAGATTGAATTATTTGAATATTTGAAATTTTTTTATTCTTCATTCAACGATTGCTAAAAACTAAAATGATTTCTTATTGGTATGAAGAAATGCCCAAATTAGACAATTAGTGGTTCCTCTTTAGATTCTATTTTCAAATATGGAAGTTCACTGAAATGTTTTATTTATGGTTCTTTAATTGACAAGTACATTGATGGAATGCACTGAAAAAAAAAACATTATTAAATACAAGAGTTAATCCTTCTCTTTATCTTTTCCATTTTTATTTAAAATTGCAAGTGCACCATTTATGAAAGACCTAGGGTCACAATAGGGACCTATGATGCAAGTCATTTGAAAATTTATAAATAAATTACAAATCTTTGAAAAAATACAAAATCACTTGATTTTAAATCCTCATCAATTTCTGTTTGTTTGAAAAATGAGAAAAAAATATTCCCATCCAAAGAAATAGATGAAAAAAGCAGATCAGCTCTCAGATGCACCATTTTTGAGACTCCTAGCCTACCTTAAGACTTGAAAACAAAATCAAATTCGAAACTCATATAGAAAATACATATATTAGAGCAATCCGTCCTTTGCCGTCCGATCGGTTTACACCAAATTTGTCCGCATGTGGCCGTTGGATCAAGTAGACACCTAATCCGTCCGACGCTACCCGTCGGATCGAGCGGACGCTAGATTTTTCCGCCTATGGCTGTCCAATCGGGCGGACAGGGCTCTAGGGTTTCAGGGAGGCGGATGGCTGATGCGTCCGCCATTCGCAGCCCATCCGATCGGGCGGACGGTTTGAGGCCGTCCGCTGTTGCTTGTCAGATCAGGTGGACGCCAGATTTGTCCGCCCGTGGCCATCCGATCGGGCGGACGGTTTGGGTCGTCCGCCCTTATAAGAGGGGCGGTCGGGCCGTCCGCATTGTCACTTTTGCTTTGCCCCTTGTGAATGCAAGGTGGAGTGGAGAGCTTGGTGGTTCATCCTCCATTGGCTCCTTTCCTAGGCAAGGCAAGAGTGGTTTATTGGGGCCCCCTTGTTGCCAATTTTTTTGACATTTGCGCGTGCAATTCACATTTAAAGTAGAAAATTTCATCTATATCAGTTTCATTTGTCACGATGATGAAGGAGAAGAAGAAGGTTGCGAAGCTTAAACATGAAGAGGGACCATCAAACTTGGAGGTAGCTCGCCAAAGTCCTTCGGAAGAATGCAAAAAATTCATGATCGGGCGCATCGTTCAATTTTATGAATCGGAAACAACATTGTCTTTAGATAATAAGTACATCAGATATCAAGAGGAGTGCGTGTCTAAATTCAAGGTAAACATGACACAGATGTTGTTGAATGCATTGAATGTTGCGAAGTGGCATGACGAAATGGATAAAGCGCATTTCACCAAATGTTTGGAGAACAAGATTCATGACGCTTTGTGGTATTCCAAAGTCATTTTGGTTAAATATGGCAAGGAATTTTGACCTAACAACGCCCAGTTTGAAGAAGTGATTCTGAAAGCAGACTTATTTAGGAGGCGATGTGCTCCATTCGCCAAAACGCACAATCAAGTTGTTTCAATTGCTTGGTGGAAAAGCGATGATGGAGTTGTTGAAGCGGAAAGGACCAAATGGCACCTCATAGCACTTCCAGATACAGCACGCGTGATTGCTATTGATGATAGAACGATGAGAGGTGGATATGCAACGATTCGAAAGGTCCATATTGAAGGATGTCCAAGAATACTTCCTCATTGGGAGTTTGCGGCAAAAAAATCCATTCACCACCAAACTCAACCCGATCTTGCAAAGTTAAAACATCAAAACGAATCAATGGCTGTTTGAATTCCACACGCGGGTGTGATACGGTTTGCTGCGGTGCACGGAACAACGTGTGAAGGTTATGCGTATTGGTGGAATGGTGGAACTCTTCGACAAATGTTGAATATGGATAAGGACTATCCAGACAACATTCAAATGCGTTTGATGTATACGAATCCAATCGAAGAGGAGGTTGTGAAAGCTCACCGTTTAGGACGATATCGGAAGAAGCGCACAGAGATGACATGGGCCTTTATGCATATAATGTACACAGTGCATCTTGCTGGACATTTGCACAATGATCTTTCTCTGGACAACATCTTGTTGCATTTTCCAGAGGATGAGTCACGTGTGTATATTGGAGTTTGCGATTGGGGCATGACCACCTTAGCTTCTCAGCCAATAAAGTCTTTGTACACATTCACATCAGCAGATGAGATGAAATAGATTTTGTAGAGGAGATGGTGGGTGGATCCACGTATTGCATATTTGCATAAAGCAGGTGCAGATGTGGAAGTCATTTTGATGTATTCACGTAAGTCGAAAGAGTATGCCGTTCGAAAAATTGCTCGACGGATGAATGGAAACAACATGTCAGAGGCGTATTTCAACTTGCTACGAAAAACACCTAGTGCGATACAATTTGCCTTTCATGACTTTGCAAAAGTGTTTTATGCTTACTTGAAGCGCATTTCTTCGAAGATTGACGATGAAAATATTAGTTTGGCCCATGTGATTACGCGATTTTCTAATACATATCGTTGGCCGATGTCAGATGAACATTTCCGCCATTTATTTTAGATTGGTAGTGTAGAAGTAGTAGTTGAATAGGTTATATAGGCATTAAAAATTAGTTTAGAAATATAAAGTTGGATTGGAAAAAATTATATGTGCAATTAGCCAAATGTGCACAATGTATGGTATTCTACATTAAATTGAATACATTTTGCCCATATTGATTATGTTTGTATTTGTGTTGATCTCGATTTTTTAAATAGTATATATATATATTTGAAGTCACAAACTCTTTTAGTTTGCCTTTTGAAAATGAATTGGAATTTTTTCATAGTTTCAAGACTATCATGGACTCGTGGTCCTAGTTTATAATCTTTCAACTTATAAGAGACATTGTTTTAATAACAAATCGCGAACCATTGCACTTCATTTAACATTTAATTGTTTAAAGATTAAGGAAGTGACTGCGGGGCAGTTTGGGTAGGGTGGTCGGGGGAAACAGGGCCGTCAAAGCAGACGGGGCGGTCCCGGCGGACGCTGCGTCTGCCGAGACCGCGAATGTGAGCGAACACTGCGGACACAACGTCCGTGTCTTGACGTCCTGTCAACCCTGGTAGGGCAGTTTGGGTAGGGCGGTCGGGGGAAACAGGGCTGTTAAAGCGGATGGGGCTGACGGGGGGACAGGCAGACGGGGTGGTCTCGGCGGACGTTGTGTCCACTGGGACCGCGAATGTCAACGGACGCTGCGGACATAGCGTCCGCGTTCGGACGTCCTGTCAACCCTGGTTCAGCCAGAATAGACTTCTCACTTGTTTCTCTCTGACTCAAGTACTATTGGTCCAGATGGAGTCTGTGCTTGGCTTTCTGAAGGTCCTGCAACTAGAGTGAGGATAGACTTCAGTCCCTCGAATTGTGGCTGAATCGGACCACGAGAAGCCTACTGGATCAAAGTCTGTCGAACCGGAGTATCTCGGAATATGCTCATTGGGACTTCTAGAAATCCTTCTAAATCAATAGCCCATTCCGGATCCAAGTACCCTAGCAACTTCTTCATGTTCTTCAAAACAATCCCCATCAGGGCTTCAAAGTTGACCAGGATCTTTACCATCCTAGATCTAGTCATATGTCTTTTCTTCTCCAATCAGGTGGTGTAGAGGTCTGCTCAAGTCACCAAATGTTCTGGAACCATGACAAGTTCTTTGAGGTTGTAGACAAATCAGAGAGCCTTCGTCTCTTTTCATCTCACCACATTCAACTCCTTTTCCGTCCACTCTAGTTGGGACTTGAAGCTATCCCTTTCCTCCTCCAACTTCTGGATTTGTTCCTTCTTTTGTTGGAATTCTTTTGGATTTGGATGTTTCTGAATCTCCTCCAAAATTTAGTTTGATTCTATCTTGAGTTTGCTTATGATAAGAAGCATGCGATCCTCTAGGTCGCCATACATCTGTTTGGATTATTGCATCTAGTAGATTCTAGCTTCAAAGAACTTTAGTTATTGGGAATATTCCAAATCTGGAATCGGTTCTTCTTGTTCCGATGTTGGTGATTTCCCTTGTACAGCCGGATCTATACAGTTCCTTCATTTCCAGTCCACTACTTCTTCTTCTTCTTTCGGTTGCTCTTCTTCTTTGGATTCCTTCTCCTCCTTCTCCAGCTCATCCGTGAGGCCATACTTTAGGATCTAGACTTCGGTGTTGTACTCGATCGTCTCTTCAGCACTCAAACCTCTTTTTGGTGATAGAAGTAGAACAGATATGGCGTGATAGGGTTGTACTTTGCCTGGCCCACATCCTTTGCCAGCTTGCCTACTACTCTTTGAATCATTCTCCCCCAATGGACAATCCGGTCCTCGAAAGCTCCAAAAATGGTGTTGGCCACCATGACTGTAACTTGGATAGGCTTTTCCAAATACAAGATTGGAATCAAGAAATTTAGTACCTGTCTATGCCTCTCGTTCTTACAGTCACTAATGGCAAAACCCTCTTTTGAGTGGGCCTGACATCGAAACTTTCCAACTACATACTTGTCCGCTCTTCCGGCTAGTCCAAGCCCATTATTCTTAAATGAATAGACATTTGCCTAGATGTCTTCCGTCCAAGCTACAGGTTGACCTCTCATTGTCAACTCATATTGATTCGGAACTCTATAAATGAATTTTTGAATCATCTCTTCATTCTTCATACTCCACGGCCTATCTAATAATCCGACACACCCGATACATATAAAGTCCTCCTCTAACTGCGCTTAGTGACTTGGATCGGAAGAAATAATCGGACAAACCATTTGAGCTACAACTCTAGACTTTTGTGTAGCCGGGTCGGCAGTCGCTGCCATGAATCACCGATAATTGATAGACTAATCTGATACTAATCCGGTATTAATCCTTTTGTCTTCTTCCTATCTCGGTTGCTATCTCACTACTCTTTCTCTCAACTAACATTCATCAAATTCAGTAAGCAGAAAGGGAGAGAAAGAAAAATGGCAATGAGTTTAAGTACCCGACGTGTGGCCGACAGTTCCCGGTAGAGAACAAGTAGAAGACCGTTCCCCTAACGGTCTCCTAGTTTCTTAGACTTGAAGTCTAGAATGTAGATTTTAAAAATCCAGTACTTTTTCGGATCCCGAATCTGTATCACATCCGTTTTCGTAACATTACTAATGATTTTAGCAATCCGGAAACTAACTATTTCTATCATAGTTATAGTGTAGTAGAAATCTCTAGGGTTTACAAAAAAAATGAAATTTGCAAATCTATCTAATCTTAATTCTAGACTAATTTATCCGGTTTGAGTTTTCGTACTCCTACACAGTCCTATCACCCTGTATTTGTTCCACCTTTATCATCACAAGGAGGTCTTGAGTACCGAGGAGACGATTCAATACAACACCAAAGTCAAAATTCTGAAGTATAGCCTAACGAATGAGTTGGAGAAAGAGGAGAAAAAATCAAAAGAAGAAGGACAATCGAAAGAAGAAGAAATGGTGGACCAGAAATGAAGGAAGTCCATAGATCCGGCTGCATGAAAAAAGGCGCCAATAGTGGATAGAGAAAAGTCAATTCCAAATCCAAAACATCCTACAAACTTGGACTACTTTTAAGCCGGAATCCAGTGGATGCAATCGGCCAAACATATATATAGTGACCTGGAAGATCACGTGCTCCTTATTGCACGCAAATTCAAGGTGGGGTCGAACCAGATTTTGGAGGAATTCTGGAAACACCTAGATCCGGAAGAGTCCCAACAAAAGGAAGAACACATTTAGAAGTTGGAAGAGGAAAGGGATAGCCTCAAGTCCCAACTAGAGTGGATGGAAAGGGAGCTGAATGCGGCGAGATGAAAAGAGATAGAGGCTCTTTGACTCGTCCATGATCTTAAGGAACTTGTCATGGTTCCGGAGCATACGATGATCTGAGCTAGCCTCTACACCGCCCAGTTGGAGAAAGAAGGGCACATGACTGAATTAAGGATGGTAAAGATCCTAGTCGACTTCAAAGCGCAGATGGAGATTGTTTTGAAGGACATGCGCAAGTTGCTAAGATACCTGGATCTGGAACGTGCCATCGACTTAGAAGGGTTTTTGGAAGTCTTTCAGAGCATATTCCAAGATATTCCGGTTTGAAAGACTCCGATCCGGTAGGCTTCGAGTGGTCTGATTGACTAATTTAGCCACAATCAAAACGACTGAAGTCTATTCTCACTCCAATTATAGGTCCATCAAGCAAACAAGTGCAAATTCCACTAGGACCAATGGTATCTGAGTTGGAAAAAAAAAGCAAGTGAGAAATCTATTTCGGCAAAGCAAGGAGTTTCTATCCCAATTCTTCCACCACCTAGGAAAATCATGGCCAGAAAGTTCATGGTACCTAGATTGGTTGTTGGCGACAACCTTAACGCACGGTGTCGCAGCACAGGGCAGGTCAATTCCCCATTATACTCACAAAAATCGCTCTAGAGTATAACTAAGTGACTCTAAAGATCGAACCCACGAGATCCTGTGAAGTATCTAGCTCTATTAAGCAGTTAAGCTCAGTCAGTATGCCAATCTTACTTTCCGGTCCTAGATCTAGAACCAAAAATACCAACACACCGGATAACTACAGACTGGATTACTCCTTCCGGTCCTACTAACTATCCGGTCCGTACAAATACCCAAATCCTAGGATCTCACAATTTCCGATCCTGGAAATCCGTCCTGACCAATCCGGTCCGGATGGTCATTATGTACCAGTAATCCTATCCGGTTTAGTTTTACCTCTGTTTCACCATCAGAGGGGTCGCCGCTTAATTTTGAGAGTGGTAGGCCTACCACTCCTTCCGTGACTTATAGTGGCTGAAGACCCACTGTCCTACCTTCTAAACTCCTAAGCTAATCCGGATCCGGTTTGGTCCTTCACAACAACCCAGATAGCAATCCGGGTTGTAGGTCACACAAAGACCCCACACTCGACCCTCTCGTACTACAACGACCTTGATGCTACTTCCGATCCGTGCGAAGACAGGTGGTTACAAGTGCACCCGTCCGTTCCAACATCAACTAAAGTTCTTCCGTTACCCATACGGGTGGTGAGACCTCACAGGAGATCGGACACTCAATCGGATTTCCCACCCAGGAGTTCTAGCGCAGCTAAGGAATCCCTCCCTACCCGCCTAGCCTAACAACGGCTTTCTCACCCGGAATCTCAAACTCTAGACGTGCTGAGGAACTAAGTTCACTCCCAACTCTTCGGTACCTACTCACATGCACCTAGGATCGGAAAATAAACACCAAGGGGAGAAATCACTTACAAACCAACTCGTACTATCCTAACTCCACATCATACAATCTTGTCGCGTTGGAGAGAGATACACAATGAGGAGAAGAGAAAGGTACAAGAAGTTTGCAAAATGAACAACTCCCAGTTCCCATCTCAGGAACCGATTTATATACAAAGGGTAAAAACCCTAAAAGCACAAAAAGGAGCGGAAAACCCGTGGGGGTCCGCCGCCACTCTAATCTAATTTCCGGTCTAACCTAATACTGTTGAGCCGGATCCGGATCCGGATCCGCTCCTACTCCTAACTGAAATTAAAATCCTATCTACCCTACAACTCGAGATCCTATCGTCGGGCTCCCGGTCTCCGGGACTAGCTCCTCGAAGACTTCACTCAAATTCCGGACCCGTTCCCCCTCAGTAGGATTCGGTCCGGGTGGAGACTCTAGGTCGATGGTGATATCCGGTCTCGTGCCCGGAGTCCCAGTCCGTGCAGACTACTTGGACTCAGGAGTCCAATCCTTCCTATCCTTCTGAATGGTCGCGTCTGGAAAGAGATCCGGTAGCGAGATGTCAGAAAGGTGAATACCTTTGTCGCACGTCGCTCCCGTCAACTTCCGGCTGCTCTCCTCGATCCGGTCCGCAGCCTTCCGCCCCTCCACCATTGTCGTCTCCACCTGCTCGGCGAAGTCCGCGAGAATCCGGACCATCCGGGAACCGGATAGTTTCTTCTCTTCGTGGATCTTCTCGTCGAAGAGCTTCGCTTTGGCAGCGGCCGTTCCGGTCTCTCCTAGGACCGCCTTGATCTGCTCGGCCACCTTCCGAGTCTCCTCCGCCATCTCCCGAGCGGCCGTCACGTCTTCCTGATAGGCAAAAAGTGTTGCCTTCAGTTTATCTACCTCCTCCTGCAACCGGCGGATCTCGGCTTCCTGCTTCCGGGTCTCTTCTGGATTCGTGATGCATTGCGCCACTTGTTCCGCCAAATTGCTGTCCGGTGCAACACCCACCAACTTGCCGATTGCCGCAAGCGTCCTATGCTTGACCTCCCAATCCGCCCTGATGTTGCAGAGGACGTTGATCAGACCGTTGAACGGATCTTGCATATCCGGATCTCCCCCGGAATTGGTCTTCTCGGCTTCCGGTTTCTCCTCCGAGGCCGGTTTGTCTTGACCGGGAGGCGTCCCGCGCTTGTGTGGAGGCGTCAGCTTCTGTCGCTTGATCGGCGGCATCGGCTCCTCCTCTTCCTCGCTGGACTCCCGGTCTGACCCGGAATCGGATTCCGCCTCATCATCCGTCTCCGACTCCCCATACTTCAGAAGCACTTCCTGCGTCTTCCACGCCCTCTCCTCCGTATCGGTGAGGACTTGGTTCTCCCGATAGAGGTGGAAGAGATAAGGGCACACTGAAGTGGCCCTTTTCTTCCAACCCTACTAACAAGCTGGGCCACGAGATCGGAAATGATCCGTGCCCAATCCACTTTCCGGGTACCACTGAGGGCACCGAAAATGGTGTTGCCGAGGGTGATCGTCACCCTGGTCAGCTTTTCCGGGTGAAGAACCGGAACCAGGAATTGCAGGAGCCGACGGTGTCGGTCATCCACGCAATCCTCGACCGCGTATCCGTCCTTCGGGTTGACGGCTCCCTTGAACTTCCCTCGGACAAACTCATCCTTCCGGCTCGCCATTCCCAAACCTCCTGCCCGTAAACCGTAAACCGCTCTCCACATCCCCTCGTTCCAGCTGACGGGAGCTCCCCTCACGGTGTTGTCAAACTGGTTGGACAGCTTTCCGAGAAGCTCCTTGACCATTCTCTCCTCCCTAAAATCCCAGGGTTTCTCGGCAAACCCGAGGAAACCCATGGATTTGAGATCCTCCATGAGTTGAGACTTTTCCGGCTCTCTGGAGGGAATAACCGGAATGACTTTCCGAAGCTTCACCTCGCCTCCAGAGGGACTCGCTTGTCTCGACCTACGTAGCGGAGGCATTCCCACTCACATCTACCTCACTCTCTTCTAGCCGCACGTCCCGTTCCTCACTTCCTCTCTCCGATCTCAACCGAAAGCAAAATAGACAAAACACAAACGTCCAGACGCACAAACGCCAAAAACTCAACCGCGCACGCTCAAGGTCGAGTTTCTAAAAGGGGGTGCAACAGTGAAAGCTCCTCCTTATATAGTGCCTGGACCCTTTCCGGTTTGTCATCATGAATCCGGTTTACCATCATAATCCGGTTCATCATCATCATCCGGTCCTAGACCTAATCCGTGTTACATTCCGTTTCCGTCGTTAGTTACTCCTGACCGGATTAGATCCAAGAAGCCCACTACTTCACGTTCCGTGCTAATTCTGAGTTTTCCTTCCCCACCTAATCGGATCCGGTTAGCTAATGACTAGTTTCCGTTCCTATTTGGGTGTATACTAAGAAAATCAAAATTCTAAGCTGCGACACACGGATTAGAGCAATGACAAATCCAACCCAATTTCATCCACAAGATTTCTCGCATATACAACAGTCGACACCAAAGCAAGATTGTCTTGAGATTGAACTGTGTAAGTCGTCCCAAGCCAAAGATCCGAAGATTCAAGAGATAGAAGAATCAAAAGAGGAGGTGTTGAAGTTCGGATCCAAGGAAGAGTTGGAATCTGAAGACTCACCTCCGAAAGTTCCATGTAAGCCTTAAATCTGGTCGTTAGCAAAGAATACACTAGTGAAGGCTTCGGTAAAGACTCTGGGTAGCCAAAGTGGGAGTAGCACGAAGAAAGCACAACAAAGTAAATAGATAGTTTGTAGGGACAATTGGATTGTGAACTTTCCGGATATCCCGGGTTGTTCATTAGTTGGTTACACTAATTTTTGAGGTGCCTTTTTGTCTTTTTAGACATTGACTTTGGTTGTTTTTTTATTCTTTTAAGGGCGGGCAAGTTTGTTTTATACCTAGAAAGATTAACCCCTTGTCAATTCCAAATGCCTAAAATTTGTCGTTGTAGTAAGGAGGAGTGAACACAGTTCTGAATGACCTGCATTTCGAATTAGCCATCCGGAATGTTGTGAGGATCCAAATCTACTTTCTATGTTGCAACACCTTGATTATTTAGGTGTTTGTTTGTTTTTGCTTGTGTAGTAGATAGATTAGAGAGGTGAAGTCCCTACCCCTCGAAAGATCAATAGTAGACCCTCTGATGGTAAAACTAAGGAATTGAAAACTGTCGCAGCACAGGGCAGGTCAATTCCCCATTATACTCACAAAAATCGCTCTAGAGTATAACTAAGTGACTCTAAAGATCGAACCCACGAGATCCTGTGAAGTATCTAGCTCTATTAAGCAGTTAAGCTAAGCCAATATGCCAATCTTACTTTCCGGTCCTAGATCTAGAACCAGAAATACCAACACACCGGATAACTACAGACCGGATTACTCCTTCTTCCGGTCCTACTTACTATCCGGTCCATACAATTACCCAAATCCCAGGATCTCACAACTTCCGATCCTGGAAATCTGTCCTGACCAATCCGGTCCGGATGGTCATCCTATATCCGTAATCCTATCCGGTTTAGTTTTGCCTCTGTTTCACCATCAGAGGGGTCGCCGCTTACATTTGAGAGTGGTAGGCCCACCACTCCTTCCGTGACTTATAGTGGCTGAAGACCCACTGTCCTACTTCCTAAACTCCTAAGCTAATCCGGATCCGGTTTGGTCCTTCACAACAACCCAGATAGCAATCCGGATTGTAGGTCACACAAAGACCCCACACTCGACCCTCTCGTACTACAACGACCTTGATGCTACTTCCGATCCGTGCGAAGACAGGTGGTTACAAGTGCACCCGTCCGTTCCAACATCAACTAAAGTTCTTCCGTTACCCATACGGGTGGTGAGACCTCACAGGAGATCGGACACTCAACCGGATTTCCCACCCGGGAGTTCTAGCGCAGCTAAGGAATCCCTCCCTACCCGCCTAGCCTAACAACGGCTTTCTCACCCGGAATCTCAAACTCTAGACGTGCTGAGGAACTAAGTTCACTCCCAACTCTTCGATACCTACTCACATGCACCTTGGATCGGAAAAGAAACACCAAGGGGAGAAATCACTCGCAAACCAACTCGTACTATCCTAACTCCACATCATACAATCCTGTCGCGCTGAAGAGAGACACACAATGAGGAGAAAGAAAGGTACAAGAGGTTTGCAAAATGAACAACTCCCAGTTCCCATCTCAGGAACCGATTTATATACAAAGGGTAAAAACCCTAAAAGCACAAAATGGAGCGGAAAACCCGTGGGGGTCCGCCGCCATCCTAATCTAACTTCCGGTCTAACCTAATACTGTTGAGCCAGATCCGGATCCGGATCCGCTCCTACTCCTAACTGAAATCAAAATCCTATCTACTCTACAACCCTAGATCCTATTGTTGGGCTTCCGATCTCCGGGACTAGCTCCTCGAAGACTTCACTCAAATTCCGGACTCGTTCCCCCTCCGCAGAATTAGATCCGGGTGGAGACTCCAGGTCGATGGTGATATCCGGTCTCGTGCCCGGAGTCCCAGTCCGTGCAGACTTCTTGGACTCAGGAGTCCAATCCTTCCTATCCTTTGCAATAGTCGCGTCTGGAAAGATATCCGGTAGCGAGATATCCGAAAGATGAATCCCTTTGTCGCACGTCGCTCCAGTCAGCTTCCGACTGCTTTCCTCGATCCGGTCCGCAGCCTTCCGCCCCTCCACCATTGCCGTCTCCACCTGCTCGGCGAAGTCCGCGAGAATCCAGACCATCCGGGAACCGGATAGTTTCTTCTCTTCGTGGATCTTCTCGTCGAAGAGCTTCGCTTTGGCGGCGGCCGTTCCGGTCTCTCCCAGGACCGCCTTGATCTGCTCGGCTATCTTCCGAGTCTCCTCCGCCATCTCTCGGGCGGCCGTCACGTCTTTCTGATAGGCAAAAAGAATTGCCTTTAGGTTATCCACCTCCTCCTGCAACCGGCGGATCTCTGCTTCTTGCTTCCGGGTCTCTTCCGGATTGGTGATGCACTCCGCCACCTTTTCCGCCAACTTGCTATCCGGTGGCGCACCTACCAACTTTCCGATCGCCGCAAGCGTCCTGTGCTTGACCTCCCAATCCGCCCTGATGTTGCAGAGGACGTTGATCAGATCGTTGAACGGATCTTGCATTTCCGGGTCTCCCCCGGAAACGGTCTTCTCGGCTTCCGGTTTCTCTTCCGGGGCCGGTTTGTCTTGACTGGGAGGCGTCCCGCGCTTGTGTGGAGGCGTCAAGTTCTGTCGCTTGATCGGCGGCATCGGCTCCTCCTCTTCCTCGCTCGACTCCCGTTCTGACCCGGAATCGGATTCAGCTTCGTCATCCGTTTCCGACTCCCCATACTTCAGGAGGACTTCCTGAGTCTTCTACACCTTCTCCTCCGTGTCGGTGAGGACTTGGTGTTCTCGATAGAGGTGGAAGAGGTAAGGGCACACTAGAGTGGCCCTTTTCTTCCCAACCCTACTAACGAGCTGGGCCACGAGATCGGAAATGATCCGTGCCCAATCCACTTTCCGGGTACCACTGAGGGCACCGAAAATGGTGTTGCCGAGGGTGATCGTCACTCTGGTCGGCTTTTCCGGGTGAAGGACCGGAACCAGGAATTGCAGGAGCCGACGGTCTCGGTCATCCACGCAATCCTCGACCGCGTATCCGTCCTTCGGGTTGACGGCTCCCTGGAACTTCTCTCGGACAAACTCATCCTTCCGGTTCGCCATCCCTAAACCTCCTGCCCGGAAACCGTAAACCCCTCTCCACATTCCCTCGTTCCAGCTGACGGGAGTTCCTCTCACGGTGTTGTCAAACTGGTTGGACAGCTTTTCCGAGGAGCTCCTTGACCATTCTCTCCTCCCTAAAACCCCAGGGTTTCTCGGCAAACCCGAGGCAACCCATGGATTTGAGATCCTCCATGAGTTGAGACTTTTCCGGCTCTGTGGAGGGAATAACCGGAATGACTTTCCGGAGCTTCACCACGCCTCCAGAGGGACTCGCTAGTCTCGACCTACGTAGTGGCGGCATTCCCACTCCAATCTATCTCACTCTCTCCTAGCCGCATGTCCCGTTGCTCACGTTCTCTCTCCGATCTCAACCGGAATCAAAACAAACAGAACACAAACGCACAAACGCCAAAAACTCAACCGCGCACGCTCAAGGTCGAGTTTCTAAAAGGGGGTGCAACAGTGAAAGCTCCTCCTTTTATAGTCCCTGGACCCTTTCCGGTTTGTCATCATGAATCTGGTTTACCATCATAATCCGGTTCATCATCATAATCCGGTCCTAGACCTAATCCGTGTTACATTCCGTTTCCGTCGTTAGTTACTCCTGACCGGATTAGATCCAAGAGGCCCACTACTTCACATTCCGTGCTAATTTTGAGTTTTCCTTCTCCACCTTATCGGATCCGGTTCCCTAATGACTAGTTTCCGTTCCTATTTTGGTGTATACTAAGAAAATTAAAATTTTAAGCTGCGACACCTACTATCTTGGTACGACCTGCACCTATTCCAAAATGGAATGTGTCGCAGATTAGAATTTTGATTTTCTTAGTATACACCCAAATAGGAACGGAAACTAGTCATTAGCTAACCGGATCCGATTAGGTGGGGAAGGAAAACTCAGAATTAGCACGGAACGTGAAGTAGTGGGCTTCTTGGATCTAATCCGGTCAGGAGTAACTAACGACGGAAACGGAATGCAACACGGATTAGGTCTAGGACCGGATTATGATGATGAACCGGATTATGATGGTAAACCGGTAAGGGTCCAGGGACTATATAAGGAGGAGCTTTTACTGTTGCACCCCCTTTTAGAAACTCGACCTTGAGCGCGCAGTTGAGTTTTTGGAGTTTGTGCGTCTGTGCGTTTGTATTCTGTTCATTTTGATTCCGGTTGAGATCGGAGAGAGGAGGGGGAACGGGTCCGGAATTTGAGTGAAGTCTTCGAGGAGCTAGTCCCGGAGACCGGAAGCCCGACGATAGGATCTCGAGTTGTAGGGTAGATAGGATTTTAATTTCAGTTAGGAGTAGGAGCGGATCCGGATCCGGATCCGGCTCAACAGTATTAGGTTAGACCGGAAATTAGATTAGGGTGGCGGCGGACCCCCACGGGTTTTCCGCTCCTTTTTGTGCTTTTAGGGTTTTTACCCTTTGTATATAAATCGGTTCCTGAGATGGGAACTGGGAGTTGTTCATTTTGCAAACTTCTTGTACCTTTCTCTTCTCCTCATTGTGTATCTCTCTCCAACGCGACAGGATTGTATGATGTGGAGTTAGGATAGTACGAGTTGGTTTGTAAGTGATTTCTCCCCTTGGTGTTTATTTTCCGATCCTAGGTGCATGTGAGTAGGTACCGAAGAGTTGGGAGTGAACTTAGTTCCTCAGCACGTCTAGAGTTTGAGATTCCGGGTGAGAAAGCCGTTATTAGGCTAGGCGGGTAGGGAGGGATTCCTTAGCTACGCTAGAACTCCCGGGTGGGAAATCCGGTTGAGTGTCCGATCTCCTGTGAGGTCTCACCACCCGTATGGGTAACGGAAGAACTTTAGTTGATGTTAGAACGAACGGGTGCACTTGTAACCACCTGTCTTCGCACGGATCGGAAGTAGCATCAAGGTCGTTGTAGTACGAGAGGGTCAAGTGTGGGGTCTTTGTGTGACCTACGACCCGGATTGCTATCTGGGTTGTTGTGAAGGACCAAACTAGATCCGGATTAGCTTAGGAGTTTAGAAGGTAGGACAGTGGGTCTTCAGCCACTATAAGTCACGGAAGGAGTGGTGGGCCTACCACTCTCAAATGTAAGCGGCGACCCCTCTGATGGTGAAACAGAGGCAAAACCAAACTGGATAGGATTACGAGTACAGGATGACCATCCGGACCAGATTGGTCAGGACGGATTTCCAGGATCGGAAATTGTGAGATCCTGGGATTTGGGTATTTGTACGGACCGGATAGTTAGTAGGACCGGAAGAAGGAGTAATCCGGTCTGTAGTTATCCGGTGTGTTGGTATTTTTGGTTCTAGATCTAGGACCGGAAAGTAAGATTGGCATACTGACTGAGCTTAACTGCTTAATAGAGCTAGATACTTCACAGGATCTCGTGGGTTCGATCTTTAGAGTCACTTAGTTATATTCTAGAGCGATTTTTGTGAGTATAATGGGGAATTGACCTGCCCTGTGCTGCGACAGAATGAATTCTCATCTAATTGGTTGGTTCTAGTCTTCGATTTTGTACAGGAGTATCTATATAACAAGGCTGGTTTGTTGGTGATATATCCTGCACCATCTAGACCCTACCAGAGTCAACTACTAGGATGCTACAAATCATATGGATTTCGCATTACTCTCACTTGGCTTGGCATGAATCATCTTCATCTCACTTCGTCTACTAATCCAACGAAGAAAGTAATATTCATATTGTCCTTCAGCATGTTTTTCATCAGTTTCAATTACCTTTCAAAATAGTTCTAATTATTGTGTCTTGCAGACTCTACATTTTGCCATCTCTTTGGTGGTCAAAGGATCGAGACCAAGGACTAACTTGGAATTACCATTTCAATTCATTCCGTCACATGCTGTGATTGGTGTCAATGTTGGTTGAGATGACATCCTACAAAACTTCTATAACAAGGATGACCTCTCCATGAATGGTGACATTCCATGGTGGCAGGGTTGTCTTGTTGGACAGGATTTCCGGTTTTTAGGTCTAATAGACGTCGCCTATCGCATATTGTGTATAACAAGTGTCAAGTAAGCATGACGGATTCGTCGAGAAGAAATTTGGGAGTGTTTTTTTTTTACCCTAGAGTAAATGGATTTTGGTGACGTGACTTGTCCGTAAGAGTAACATGGAAAAGTTGCCATGGGTGATTGTAGGTTGAGAGGGTGACCGTAGGTCGAAGGGGCGACTATGAATTCACAAAATGGGCGACCACAGGTCACAAACAAGGGCGACTGTGGGTAAAAACTCAAGGACGAATGTGGGTCTAAAACTAAGGCAACTGCGGGTCCTGAATGAGCAGGGTTGACAGGTAGGTCGAACGTCTGGGACGTCCGGGATGTCCGGATGTGGACGTTGTGTCCGTAGTGTCCACTGACATTCGTGGACGCCATCCACCCCGTCCGCCTGTTTGCCCGTCTACCCCGTTCGCCGACTCCGCCCCGATAACCGTCCGCCCGGTTAAGGCCGTCCGATCAACACATGGACTGATCTGGTCCGCATGATCTGGGTGTCCGCCCTGTCCATCCGCCCCACCCGTCCGCCTTCCGACGGCGGGACGGACGCTACGTCTTCTAGCGTTCGTGCGTCCAGACGTCCAAGTTATGGACGCTATTTGGGGGTGGACGTAGAGATTCGTCAATCCTGTGAATGAGGGTGACTTTGGATCGGAGATAGGGTGACTGCAAGTCCAAAATGAAGGTGACTCCAGGTTTGGAGGGCGATCACAGCAATTATTTAAATGCTATGTAACAAAATAATAATAACACGTGATAACAATAGTAAACATAAGTCAATATTACTTTACAATAGTGCAATACAATTTTCACTATAGCAATTACAATGAGCTCAATAATAATAGGAATACTAACAATAATAATAATAATAATCATATTTATAATAGATAATATTCTAATATATATTGGCATTTTGGAATGTATATGTCAATTGTGTTCTCATGTTAACATCTCTAACAAAATGCCACCCTAAACCCAACCCTAGTCCCTATCTAAACTATTTGGCCAAATACCATTTACCTCAAAATATAGAATAAAACCAATACTATTTGAATCCCTGGACTTCTATAGTTGTATTATTCTAGTTCATAATCATCATTGTTTGATGCTTCATCAACATCATGGTCTATAGGTTCATTTGTTTCATACCCTCTACGGATGTCTTCATTGGTTGCATTCTCGTCATCTTCTCTTGATGAGGGTATAACTAGCATTGAACGTATCTCACGTTCTACCTCGAAGTTCAAGTTGCACACTTCCATATCAACTATGTTGCCGATTTGAGTTGGCACCAATCATTTTTGTCATTGATTTGCATCAATAGTTCCATCAATGTTAAGTACTCTAACACAACCACGTCCACGTCCTCTTCTATTGCCTTGCCTTATGTTGGTAATATTGTTGGTCTCTCCAATACAAAACGGTTGGACAACATTGTTCAGCCGTTTAGAATCTTGTTGGTTTTTCTCTTCTATCGTCAAGATACATTTCTTCCTTTTCTTATTACATCTGCGTGTTGCTTCGGTTGGTGATTCTTTAGGAGTAGACGGACCAGACATCAACAAAGGTTAAGTGGGTGGTGGTGTTGAGCCATGGCCTCCTTCATCCATAATTTGCATTGGCCCTTGATGAATTGGCAGCCTTGAGGAAGATGGTTGTGATGTCAAGGGTGCCATATTGACATATATTGGTGCTCTTTGATTGGAAGGCGCATTACGATTTAAAATCAAAAGTATGCCTATTGGCACATTTGTATCATACGCCACCAATTCCATCATTGCAACCATTGGAATTGGCACAGTACTACGTGCTAGAGGAATTGGATGTCCCACATCTTCAACTTCTTCCACAAGAGCTTCTTGTTCTTGCCTTCCACTTGCCCTGGTAATGCGTGTATTACTTTGAAGATTCCTACCTCCATTTGGATTCGAAGGTATTGGTATGGGAGATCTTATAGGCTCTTCAACCATTGGCACTAGAATACTTGCACCTTCATTGTTGGGGTTTGGAATGATTGGACTTCTTAGAGGTGAGTAGGTGATTGGATCTACATTCCATGCAAAGACATGAGGAGATGGAGGGCACACCAAGTTTTCTTCTCTATGCTCAATGTCCTCCTCTAAGCGTACATCCTCCTCTGAAGAAATGATTTGCTCTAGGAGAATGACCTGCTCTAGGGGTCGTGGGGGATTGACCTCAACATTTTCTATGCCTAAATGTAGTTGGATAAGGTCATCGTGTAGGGCGAACTTCATCTACTTCAGGGCAAATGAGTGTAGCCTATGGATTTTCATCCAAGCGCTCCCTTACCAAAATAGGGTTATCACACCTACGGGCATAGGTTAAAGTGTCGGAGTCTTCTGACCTTGAGGTCAATGGCTCCTCATTTTCTTCATCTACCAAACCATCCACAAGGTATTTTTCATAGAAAAGAGTTGGATTTTACCCATGTTTCTCACCTTCAAGTTTTCTATTTGTATAGATGTACATCAACGCTTCCACCTTAGTCGAGGTTAGTCAATTTCACACTTTGTTGTGCACAAACGAGTACATGCTCCAATTCCTCTCATATGATAATGCTGAACATATCAACGATAGTACTTTCTTTGCTATTTTTAGAAGAGTATTACCACCCACTTGATTCCACCACTAATGAGGTAGTAGAGTAGGATGCATGGCGATATCGAGAGCCTCCACTAAAGGATCGAAAGGGCCTGTCTTCTCAAAAAATTCAATCAATTTAGCCATTGCTTCTCAAACATCTACCTTCAATGACTTGACTAGAATCTATATAATTCAATTGAAGGCTCACTTGGCGTCCCCGTCATTATGAAGGTCTTCTAGATCTTGCAAATACGGGTTCAATAATGCCCCTACATAATGCAAGTCTCTACACATCAATTTCTAACGAGCTTCAAAGTTTTTCTCAAACTTCCTCACAGTCACAGAATCTAGAAAAATGGCAGACCTACAAGAGAATAGATGTGTTGTTGAAGGCTCTTCATTACTAATCAAGCATTAGGCATTGCTAGGGCTTTGCCATCAAACACTCTAAGAGCAACAAGCGCTAACTTCATCAGGTGTTTGAAATTATCACATTCCATCCAAAACACTTCTAAACGAATGTCCTCTTGCACTTTCTGCACTCAACATGCAATATTTTGCTCGTTTCTTCTAGATACCAAAGATTGCTCAAAAGGCATAAATTTGTCATCTCCCAGTATGAGGTGCAACGCATGCTTGCATTCTACCAAACGGTCTACCATGAAGAAATGAACTGCAAAGCGTGTAGAATTAGGAAGTCTCAACGACTTCTTTGGTGAGTACTTCCAAAAATCAACCAAAGTAAGATGGTACTTCTTGACAAACACCACAATTTGTTTACATCTTCCCACCAAAAGCTTCACCTGTGGATCCTTCCCCCAATCTTCTACAAGTAAATCCAAGATGTGTGCAACACATCCTTGCATATATATGTGAGGGTATTTTTCTTTCAACCTTGTCAAGGTCCCCATCATTACTGAAGCATTGTTTGTACACAGTTGGACAACATTTGCAAGTCCAACTTCTTCAATGTATTTTTCCATCACATTTATCGTGTATGCAATGTCCTTCTTTCTAGTAGTGTCAACCGATCCCAAAAAGACATCACCGATAAGGCAAACAAGCATTACGTTCAACAACAAACGAGTGTTGGTATTAGACTAGCCATTCGAATAGATAGTTTCTCCATATTGATTGATAGAGGTCTTTGTATGCTCAGAGACCATGATCTTAACTGCATTCAATTTATTATCTATCATTTTCATGGGCACTGCATTGTAAGATGGCGGTTGGTAGACTAATCTAGTTGTTGATGTTTCCTTCACCACTTTCAAAAAGGCTGGATGACGCACAATGTTGAATGCAATGTTTGCTTCATAAAAAAAACATGCCCACAACTTGTCCAACTTCTGTCTTTCCCTCATCTGTAATGCCTCATCCATACTCCATTGACAAGAAATTTGAGGCATAGTCTTCCTTCTTTCCATCGTTGTCGACATAGAATCTATCAAATCTGGATTAATAGGCGTTGATTGACTTGGTCTAGCTTCATCGGCAAGCTCGATTGTAGTAGGCTCTACAACGGACTCAGCAACATTTGGAACATCAAGATTAAGATGTGTCGCTTCTAAATCATCCAAAACCATTTCCTTTGGAACAACACCCCCACAATTCCGAAACTTCTGCAATACTAAATGCAGAATTCGTGGATGATGCTTAGATGTGGGTGAGCCACTATATCCAAAGTGAATGAATGCCCTCTTCCGCACGAACACTTTGGTCCAACCGCAAAAAACACATGATCTTAAGTTTGCACTTAATCCATTGATTACTTCCAAGTGCAACCAAGGGTCCCATTCTTTTGTAACCCTTCTTGTATCGTTTAGCAACACCCTCTTTTGAACATCTCGGTCTCCCATATGGAGGATCTTCAATGCCGTCTACCCAAAAAAATACTTACCAATCAAAATTACCAATAGAAAGAAATTATGACAAAGTCCACTTGCCTCAAAGACTCTTTTGAAGCCCTTAAAGCAAAGTGATTGCCTTCCAAAGACTTAAATGAATGCAAGAAGCTTCTTTCAAAGGTTCTAGACAACAGTTCATCAACGGAGCAAGGTAAAAAACAAATTGTCACCCTTTGGCTTTATAGTCCAATCGTCCTTTGACCCAAGGTCGTCCCTTCAAGAACATGGGACAATACAGCGCAACTTCTATCAACCCAATGTCACCCTAGAGGCAACTGTAGGTCCATGATGACTTCACATAGGGCACATGCAACTCAGGGGGCGACTTTGGGTCCAACAAACAAGTGCACATCAAGGAAGGGTGACCGTTAGTCCAACAAGGGGCAAGTTCGGGTCCAAAGGGGTGACCATAGGTCCCTACATTTCATACATCTACTAATGTAATAGGTTTGTTTATTTTTTTAACACATGTATAAATTCCATTGATAAAAAAGAAGTATATGAGTACATCAAACCAAAAGAACAAGCCTAGTTTGTTTTTTTACACACCTCAGTGATTTGGAGTAACTTACAATTTAATCAAATTCTAGAATCTAGAATCATGTACACTTGTACTACTTTTGGAGTTTGGGCATTTCAAATAAATTAACTATTGTATACGTGAAAGTAATAGGTTTTTGTTGAGCTTTGAAAAATTTGATTTACCTTAATTGACTTGGCCATTTTAAAACAATAAATGATTGTTTCAAAAACCATTTCTACACAATCTTTGCTTTCTGTATAAGAGCATTATCATGCTAGAAAATGACTTCATTAAGGTTGAAATATTCTAATCTCTCCAAACTCAAGTACAAATCTCCATGTATGAGTGAAATATAGTCCTTTGCATTTAAATACCCATTCACCTTCTATAAATCACCTAGACCATTTGTTGTCATATAACTTCATACCATCAAAGATCCTCTACTATGTTTCACTATTTGCTTCACCTTACAATTAGGTAAACTCTCATTGTCATTGACCCATTACCAAATCCTCCCATTTGAATTGAAACAATTTATCTTTGTCTCATTGTCAAATACAACTCTCTTCCAATCCTCTATTATTTGACTTTTGTAAATTGTTGCAATGCATAGCTCCTATCATACATTTTTGTATGACAAACAAGGCTTTGGCACCTTCTCACAAGCCTCAATCCAACATCTCTCAAAGAAAATTGCAATATGTTATTACAAAATCCTATTTTTCCTATCCACTCAACATTTTTGTTGCATGTATTGCCATTTCTAGCCCTCCAACCATTGCATGTCATCTATTTGAAGTAGTAGGAATCTTTGGAACACCTCGTTTTGGCAATTCTAAGCTACTACAATGTTTGTTCTTCACTCTATTCATTATACTTTGTGAAAAATCAAGAGATTTTGCAACCACTCTTGTACTCTTACCTTTCATCAAAAGGATAAAAATATCTCTTACTTTCTCTCCTTCAATTGTCTTCATCATGGAAATTCTACTTCCTTTACTACACAATATGTTCTATAAGAAAGAAGAGAAGTTACCAAAAATTTCTAAGTTGTACATTCATCTAAAGTTGCTTGAAACCCCACTTCAAAAATGAATATGAGGGTACATGCACATTTGTAATCCTAACTTACAATGTACATATTATTTAGGCAATGTATTATATGGAATGTGATAAGAATGCATTAGAATCAATGTAAACCTTTTGGAGGGCTTTAGTCACCTTTTGCTTCCCCCAATAGGCTATAATTAAAGCTCCTTGATAAAGACATTGACTACTTTCTTGAAGTCATGCTTTCAAATGGTTGCAATAAATTAAAATGGTTACCTTGTAGGCCAACAACCATGGTAAAAATATGGTAAACATAGTAAAATATATTCCATTAAATTATTTGTAACCTTGCAAATTTCAATTTATTTTTCATTTTGCCCTCTTAGCCCTACAAGGACAAATTAGTCACTACAAAAATTATCCATTTTGATATGGTGTGAATCTACTTAACAACCAAAATCACTCATTGGAGGTCAATTTATTGTACTAGACCTCCCCTTTCCACACCAAATTCCAAGGATGAATATATATGTTTCTATCTTAAATAGAAGGATTCTCTATCATTCATTAGACCACTCTAGTCCACAACATCCTTGTAGGATTAAGTTATTAGAATTCTTCCCAATCCACCTTATCACCAAACAAAGAAGAGAATGCACAAAACAAATCATGAAACTCAATATGGCTTCATTTGATTTTTAGGCCAATAGTAGTCGTACCACGGTGGAAATTGTTGACTCAACTATCTTTGTGAGGTAGGCTAATAGCAGTGAAGTGTACTAAAAAGTAGCCCAAATCATATACTAGAGTTTTGATAGTGGTCAATTGTAAATGCCACTTAAATCTACAGTACCTCTCAAAATTGATATTGAATTAAGTTTAGTTATTGGGTCAGGGTGCCTGAAATGCAGGGTTGACACGACGTCCGGACGCGGACGCTGACATTCGCGGTCCCCGCGGACGCAGCGTCCGCCGGGACCGCCTGTCACCCCGTCCGCCCCACCCGTCCACCCCATCCGCTTTGACAGCCCTATTTCCCCCAACCGTCCTACCCAAACTGCCCCGCGGTCACTCCCTTAATCTTTAAACAATTTAAAAGATTATAAAGTTTGTACATGAGTCCATGATAGTCTTGAAACTATGAAAAAATTCCAATTCATTTTCAGAAGGCAAACTAAAAAAGTTTGTGACTTCAAATATATATATATACTATTTAAAAAATCGAGATCAACACAAATACAAACATAATTAATATGGGCAAAATGTATTCAATTTAATGTAGAATACCATACATTGTGCACATTTGGCTAATTGCACATATAATTTTTTTCATTCCAACTCTATATTTCTAAACTAATTTTTAATGCCTATATAACCTATTCAACTACTACTTCTACACTACCAATCTAATATAAATGGCGGAAATGTTCATCTGACATCGGCCAACGATATGTATTAGAAAATCGCGTAATCACATGGACCAAACTAGTATTTTCATCGTCAATCTTCGAAGAAATGCGCTTCAAGTAAGCATAAAACACTTTTGCAAAGTCATAAAAGGCAAATTGTGTCGCACTAGATGTTTTTCGTAGCAAGTTGAAATACGCCTCTGACATGTTGTTTCCATTCATCCGCCGAGCAATTTTTCGAACGGCATACTCTTTCGACTTACGTGAATACATCAAAATGACTTCCACATCTGCACTTGCTTTATGCAAATATGCAATATGTGGATCCACCCACCATCTCCTCTACAAAATCTATTTCATCTCATCTGCTGATGTGAATGTGTACAAAGACTTTATTGGCTGAGAAGCTAAGGTGGTCATGCCCCAATCGCAAACTCCAATATACACACGTGACTCATCCTCTGGAAAATGCAACAAGATGTTGTCCAGAGAAAGATCATTGTGCAAATGTCCAGCAAGATGCACTGCATACATTATATGCATAAAGGCCCATGTCAACTCTGTGCGCTTCTTCCGATATCGTCCTAAATGGTGAGCTTTCACAACCTCCTCTTCGATTGGATTCGTATACATCAAACGCATTTGAATGTTGTCTGGATAGTCCTTATCCATATTCAACATTTGTCGAAGAGTTCCACCATTCCACCAATACGCATAACCTTCACACGTTGTTCCGTGCACTGCAGCAAACCGTATCACACCCGCGTGTGGAATTCAAACAGCCATTGATTCGTTTTGATGTTTTAACTTTGTAAGATCGGGTCGAGTTTGGTGGTGAATGGATTTTTTTGCCGCAAACTCCCAATGAGGAAGTATTCTTGGACATCCTTCAATACGAACCTTTCGAATCGTTGCATATCCACCTCTCATCGTTCTATCATCAATAGCAATCACGCGTGCTGTATCTGGAAGTGCTATGAGGTGCCGTTTGTTCCTTTCCGCTTCAGCAACTCCATCATTGCTTTTCCACCAAGCAATTGAACCAACTCAATTGTGCGTTTTGGCGAATGGAGCACATCGCCTCCTAAATAAGTCTGCTTTCAGAATCACTTCTTCAAACTGGGCGTTGTTAGGTCGAAATTCCTTGCCATATTTAACCAAAATGACTTTGGAATTCCACAAAGCGTTATGAACCTTGTTCTCCAAACATTTGGTGAAGTACGTTTTATCCATTTCGTCATGCCACTTCGCCACATTCTATGCATGCAACAACATCTGTGTCATGTCTACCTTAAATTTAGACACGCACTGCTCTTGATATCTGATGTACTTATTATCTAAAGACAATGTTGTTTCTGATTCATAAAATTGAACGATGCGCTCAATCATGAATTTTTTGCATTCCTCCGAAGGACTTTGGCGAGCTACCTCCAAGTTTGATGGTCCCTCTTGTCGCAGCACAGGGCAGGTCAATTCCCCATTATACTCACAAAAATCGCTCTAGAGTATAACTAAGTGACTCTAAAGATCGAACCCACGAGATCCTGTGAAGTATCTAGCTCTATTAAGCAGTTAAGCTCAGTCAGTATCCCAATCTTACTTTCCGGTCCTAGATCTAGAACCAGAAATACCACCACACCGGATAACTATAGACCGGATTTCTCCTTCTTCCGGTCCTACTAACTATCCGGTCCGTACAAACACCCAAATCCCAGGATCTCACAACTTCCGATCCTGGAAATCCGTCCTGACCAATCCGGTCGGGATGGTCATCCTGTACTCGTAATCCTATCCGGTTTGGTTTTGCCTCTGTTTCACCATCAGAGGGGTCGCCGCTTAATTTTGAGAGTGGTAGGCCCACCACTCCTTCCGTGACTTATAGTGGCTGAAGACCCACTGTCCTACCTTCTAAACTCCTAAGCTAATCCGGATCCGGTTTGGTCCTTCACAACAACCCAGATAGCAATCCGGGTCGTAGGTCACACAAAGACCCCACACTCGACCCTCTCGTACTACAACGACCTTGATGCTACTTCCGATCCGTGCGAAGACAGGTGGTTACAAGTGCACCCGTCCGTTCCAACGTCAACTAAAGTTCTTCCGTTACCCATACGGGTGGTGAGACCTCACAGGAGATCGGACACTCGACCGGATTTCCCACCCGGGAGTTCTAGCGCAGCTAAGGAATCCCTCCCTACCCGCCTAGCCTAACAACGGCTTTCTCACCCGGAATCTCAAACTCTAGATGTGCTGAGGAACTAAGTTCACTCCCAACTCTTCGGTACCTACTCACATGCACCTTGGATCGGAAAATAAACACCAAGGGGAGAAATCACTTACAAACTCACTCGTACTATCCTAACTCCACATTATACAATCCTGTCGCGCTGGAGAGAGATACACAACGAAGAGAATGGAAAGGTACAAGAAGTTTGCAAAATGAACAACTCCCAATTCCCTTCGCAGGAACCGATTTATATACAAAGGGTCAAAACCCTAAAAGCACAAAAAGGAGCGGAAAACCCGTGGGGATCCGCCGCCACCTAAATCTAACTTCCGGTCTAACCTAATACTATTGAGCCGGATCCGGATCCGGATCCGCTCCTACTCCTAACTGAAATTAAAATCCTATCTACCCTACAACTCTAGATCCTATCGTCGGGCTTCCGACCTCCGGGGTTAGCTCCTCGAAGACTTCGCTCAAATTTCGGACCCGTTCCCCCTCCTCAGGATTCGGTCCGGGTGGAGACTCCAAGTCGATGGTAATATCCGGTCTCGAGCCCGGAGTCCCAGTCCGTGCAGACTTCTTGGACTCAGGAGTCCAATCCTTCCTGTCCTTCGCCATAGTTGCATCCGGAAAGAGGTCCGGTAGAGAGATGTCCGAAAGGTGAATACCTTTGTCGCACGTCGCTCCCGTCAGCTTCCGGCTGCTCTCCTCGATCCGGTCCGCAGCCTTCCGCCCCTCCACCATTGCCGTCTCCACCTGCTCGGCGAAGTCCGCGAGAATCCGGACCATCCGGGAACCGGATAGTTTCTTCTCTTCGTGGATCTTCTCGTCGAAGAGCTTCGCCTTGGCCGCTGCCGTTCCGGTCTCTCCCAGGACCGCCTTGATCTGCTCGGCCA
Source organism: Pseudoscleropodium purum (assembly GCA_963969395.1). Lineage (NCBI taxonomy): Eukaryota > Viridiplantae > Streptophyta > Bryopsida > Hypnales > Brachytheciaceae > Pseudoscleropodium > Pseudoscleropodium purum. The sequence goes on from OZ017803.1 coordinate 19,420,731, forward strand.
CCTTCCGAGTCTCCTCCGCCATCTCCCGAGCGGCCGTCACGTCTTCCTGATAGGCGAAAAGTGTTGCCTTCAGTTTATCTACCTCCTCCTGCAACCGGCGGATCTCGGCTTCCTGCTTCCGGGTCTCTTCCGGATTCGTGATGCAGTGCGCCACTTGTTCCGCCAAGTTGCTGTCCGGTGCAGCACCCACCAACTTGCCGATTGCCGCAAGCGTCCTGTGCTTCACCTCCCAATCCGCCCTGATGTTGCAGAGGACGTTGATCAGACCGTTGAATGGATCTTGCATATCCGGATCTCCCCCGGAATTGGTCTTCTCGGCTTCCGGTTTCTCCTCCGGGGCCGGTTTGTCTTGACCGGGAGGCGTCCCGCGCTTGTGTGGAGGCGTCAGCTTCTGTCGCTTGATCGGCGGCATCAACTCCTCCTCTTCCTCGCTGGACTCCCGGTCTGACTCGGAATCGGATTCCGCTTCGTCATCCGTCTCCGACTCCCCATACTTCAGCAGCACTTCCTGCGTCTTCCACGCCTTCTCCTCTATGTTGGTGAGGACTTGGTTCTCCCGATAGAGGTGGAAGAGGTAAGGGCACACTGGAGTGGCCCTTTTCTTCCCAACCCTACTAACAAGCTGGGCCACGAGATCGGAAATGATCCGTGCCCAGTCCACTTTCCGGGTACCACTGAGGGCACCGAAAATGGTGTTGCCGAGGGTGATCGTCACCCTGGTCGGCTTCTCCGGGTGAAGAACCGGAACCAGGAATTGCAGGAGCCGACGGTGTCGGTCGTCCAAGCAATCCTCGACCGCGTATCCGTCCTTCGGGTTGACGGCTCCCTTGAACTTCCCTCGGACAAACTCATCCTTCCGGCTCGCCATTCCCAAACCTCCTGCCCGGAAACCGTAAACCGCTCTCCACATCCCCTCGTTCCAGCTGACGGGAGCTCCCCTCACGGTGTTGTCAAACTGGTTGGACAGCTTTCCGAGGAGCTCCTTGACCATTCTCTCCTCCCTAAAACCCCAAGGTTTCTCGGCAAACCCTACGCAACCCATGGATCTGAGATCATCCATGAGTTCAGCCTTTTCCGGCTCTGTGGAGGGAATAACCGGAATGACTTTCCGGAGCTTCACCTCGCCTCCAGAGGGACTCGCTTGCCTCGACCTACGTAGCTGAGGCATTCCCACTCACATCTACCTCACTCTCTCCTAGCCGCACGTCCCGTTCCTCACTTCCTCTCTCCGATCTCAACCGGAAGCAGAACAGACAAAACACAAACGCTCAGACGCACAAACGACAAAAACTCAACCGCGCACGCTCAAGGTCGAGTTTCTAAAAGGGGGTGCAACAGTGAAAGCTCCTCCTTTTATAGTCCCTGGACCCTTTCCGGTTTGTCATCATGAATCCGGGTTACCATCATAATCCGGTTCATCATCATCATCCGGTCCTAGACCTAATCCGTGTTACATTTCGTTTCCGTCGTTAGTTACTCCTGACCGGATTGGATCTAAGAAGCCCACTACTTCACGTTCCGTGCTAATTCTGAGTTTTCCTTTCCCACCTAATCGGATCCGGTTAGCTAATGACTAGTTTCCGTTCCTATTTTGGTGTATACTAAGAAAATCAAAATTCTAAGCTGCGACACCTCTCCATGTTTAAGCTTCGCAACCTTCTTCTTCCCCTTCGTCATCATGACAAATGAAATTGATATAGATCAAATTTTTTAATTTGAAATTGAATTCACGCGCAAGTGTCCAAAAAATTGGCAACAAGGAGGCCCCAATAAACCACTCTTGCCTTACCTCGGAAAGGAGCCAATGGAGGATGAACTACCAAGCTCTCCGCTCCACCTTGCATTCACAAGGGGCAAAGCAAAAGTGACAATGCGGACGGCCCGTCCGCCCCATCAGACGACCCTAAAACGTCCGCCTGATCGGACGGGCCGGGGTGGCGGACGGATCGGCCGTCCGCCTCCCCGAAACCCTAGAGCCCCGTCTGCCCGATCGGACGGCCACGGGCGGACAAATCTGGCGTCCGCCCGATTGGACGGTCCGGGGGGGCGGACGCATCGCCGTAACGGGGCGAACGGGGCGGACGGGGCGGACGCCGGATCCGACGGACAAGGCGGACGGGTATCGTGGCGGAAGGGGCGGACAGGGCGAGCGGCGGACAGGTATCGGGGCGGATGGGGCGGACAGGGCGGATAATAGACAGGTATCAGGGCGGACGGGGTCTGGGCGGATGGGACGGACGAATATGACGGCGGACGGGTTCGAGGGCGGACAGGGCGGATAGTAGACAGGTATTGAGGCGGACGGGGTCTGGGCGGATGGGACGGACGAATATGACGGCGGACGGGTTCGAGGGCGGACGAGGTCTGGGTGGACGGGGGTCTGGGCGGATGGGGCGGACAGGTACGAGGGCGGACGGGGCGGTTTGACCCTAAATCGACCCTAAACCCATATTTTGCACGATAAACAGAGGTCTTCATGGCATTGTATAGTCCAACTAACTTTTCATTCATTCAATGTAAAATTTGAAATTAAAAAAGGTAGCCTTCCTTTATGACCAAATTTATGAATTCTTGGTAAATGATATTTTTGTACAAAGATATGAGCTAAAATGTGCAAAAATTCACAAACGGATTGCGACGTTTAATATATGTACCCAAATATTCATGTTGCATTGTGTATAAAGCAATTGTAAGAAGGTAGTTGAATAAAAATTCTACTATTAAATTGAATTAGTTGACGTCTAATCACTTAGTAAACCGCTAAATGTCCAAGTCCTTGCAAGTGTGTTTTGGCTATCGAAAAAGAGCATGGACTTATAGTTATCCCCAATGAAGCAAATTGTTCTTTTTTCAAAATCTAACGGCATAGATGTTTAACCCCTAAAGTTCTTTTCACTAAAAACACTTCAAAACTGCCATTAGTAGTGCAAATACCAAGTCTTAGAAGAAAAATACTTTTGAGCATATGTAACCGTAGGATCTTGTAGTAAATTAGTTGGAAAAGATGTGGAAAAAATTTTAGACAAATCCACCATTTGAATTGTAAGATATTAGATATTGAGTGTTTCATTTAAGGGGGCTACTCAATTATGTCTATTAATAAACAATTAGTAGGCTAACAAACCTAACTTAGCATGTATTTTAATATTTGTTGCAATTGTTTTAGGAATATTATAACATAATAATATTATAATATTCTTATAAATGATATAGTACTAAATCATTTCAAAATCAACAACATTCGAACACAATCTGTCAATCTTGTCTTCCATACTCCTTTAATGATATATATATATATACATATATAAAATATATTAGATAAATCAACATGAACAAATCAATGATTATATATTTCATAGATCTATTCTTCATCAATCAAATAAGACTGCATGTTCAAATATAAACAAAGATGGTTTCTTAAGTTGTTCCCAAAAATTAAATAAACAAATAGAGAAAGATATGAAGTGAATGTTACTTGAAGAATTGAAGGGAAAGAAATTGAGGTACTCAATTGCATTTTAATAAATTGAAAAATTGCATGTGGATGGCATGAATTAATCTTCATAGATGCTAAACTCATACGAGTTGCATTTCAACATTTATGATTTATGCAATTGATTGAATTGAAAGCTCTTGTAATTACATTTTCAAATTTTCGATTCAATCATTCAAATTTGCAAGAGTGATTTATGATAGATTTATAACTTTAAATGTGAAAGCATTGAATGCCTTTATGCGTTTGTTCATCAATATATTAATTTTAAATAAATAATTTATTTTTTTAAAACATATGCATAAACCATTGCATTAGAAAAAACAAAAACTAAGAGCCAAGCCAAATAGGTTGGTCAAATGAAGAGAACAAGAGAACAAGAGCCCTACGAGAAAGCAAAGGAAAAAAAAAAATATCAAAAGGATTCAAAGGAAGGAACAAGATGCATTCTTGCAAGACCGTAGAATACATAATGTGATAATGATTTCAAAATCCAAACACAAATATATTTTCTATTTCAATGAGAGCCAAAAATGAACTCCCCTGCTCTCAAAGATTTTACAATGTACACGTTATACAAAATGAACATATAACAGAAAGAGTAGAAGACATCGTTTATCATGATTGAAAACTGAAATGATTTTTTCTTTCTATGTAGAATATTTTATGAAATGTAACAATGTATTTAATTATCATAGTAATTGGTAGAAATCTTTGTGCAATACATAGAAACATTTCATTCATGTGGAGTTTTTTCATTTATTTAGGATTAAAATTGAAGTATTATACTCTACAAAGTACAAACTGAAAACAATATCATATACCTAAGTTCAAAAGTTTGCAATTGTTTCATGAATTCATTTTGAAAACTCAAACGAAGAAATATTTTATAATCAATATCTTGTTCATTTGAATCATTTCAAAATTCGAATTTCGAATTCAATTCCTATTTATAATAGAAATTATGTTTGTCAATTTCTTAGATCTTTAAACAATGAACCCTCTTTTTTTTTAAATTAATATTTAAAAACATCTGAAATAAGAATATTGGAATTACCCTTCAAAATAAATATAGCACATGTATAAGTGTATAATGTATTCTACTCCACCAACTCAAGTAACGAATTTTTCTATGTTTTTAAGGGAAAATATAGCCATACATGATTTGAAAGTTAAAACATTGATTCTTTTTCTTTGTTTTCAAATCTAATCAAAATTTCATTAAAAAATATGAAAGACTCGATGTTCATTTGAAGATCGTGATGCACTTTTAATGAGAAATCACAACCTTTCATTAAATATCATGAGGTTGAAATCCATTAAACTGTTATTCTAATTATGTATTGAGGCCTTTTTAAAAAATTTCATTTGCTTATGATGAAAAAGGAATTGATTATTTCTGCAAAACATTTGATTTCCTAATGAACTTTAAAAAAATCCCCACCATCTTCAGATCTTCTCAAAACCTATTTAGAAGGATAATATCAGTAAATAATCCAAACATATTAAACTTAACCACATTCCCCTCATTCGTAAAACAATTTAGGGGAGAAAAGAAAAGGTATAGGGTAATTAGGATATAGGGTTTAGGGTTTACATTTAAAAAAAAAAAAAATGATAAATCAATTACATTGATCCTCATTTAGCAATGATTATTAGGCTATTTTTTTTTTAAACGTTACCGCTCGTTTTGAATAATAATGGCCTTATAGGATGCTCCAATGGACAATTGGGCGGATGCCGTCGGCAGTCAGTGTTTAAGTGGGGCGGTCGGTGTGTCCAAAGCGCGGACAGCGTCAGAAGGCGGACAGTGCGGACAATCCGGGCGGACGCGACGATCGGCCGAGGCGATGGGTGGACGACTCATCCGCTACCGAAGCAGACGTCGTCGGTTCGGGCAGCGGATGAGAGGTTCGGGGCCGCTTCGCGTGTCCGGGTCAGGTTTGGTGGCGGACGGCTATAAGGATGGATTGACTTTTCATTTCTTTTCACTTCAATTCTCCTTCGGTGCCAAGTTGGATGTGCTACTATTACTTTATGCACTAGTTGCTTGTACGAGGTGAAGAGTTGGGGTCCTCTATCTTTTGTTACTGATTTACGGTTGATGCCATCACTTTTGACTATCACGTGAGATTTTTTTATTCACTTCAATTGGTTATTGAATCCAATTGACAATCATGAACGGCGAAGGTGATCGAAATATGGATGGGGTGACTCCAGGAAGCGAAGCGAAGAAAAAGAGCAAAGTGAAGGGGGCTATACATGACCTTCGGCTTGACAATTTAAATGAACCTACAATTAAAGCAAAGAGCAGGTGGGAAGATGAAGATGCGGAGTATTGGACATCAAAAATGTGCAGGACCTATGTTAAAATGTACCACATTGACAAGTTGTGGCCTCAGGAGTCGCACAAGAGTCATACACGGGATTTTTGTTGTAAACCATGGACTTGCAACAACAAACATTTTGTCCATCGGTCTACGGAGGTGTGGCGTGTTCTATTCGGAAACAAGCCCAGAAGCAAAAGCTATATTAATTATAGCGTGGCGTGTATGGTTTACGCCGAACTTATATTAAAGCGCAAGATCGATTGGAGTACGTTTCCCACAACAACAACTTGCCCACTTCTACTTGAAGCCAAACAAAAGGACATTCCCGACTTGTACAATTCAGAGGGAGAAACAGAAAAAGTATTAAAAAATACTATTGAGGTGAAAACGGATGGTGTGGAGAAAGCTTCAAATGTTGAAGAATTACAGTCTGTACAATCTCCAACAAAAGCAATCAATGAAAGCTCTTCGAAAAATGTGGAGAAAGATGTGGAGAAAGATGTAGAGGCGCAGGAGGGTGAAGTCTTTTCCACAGCTCCAACGCGTTTGACCTTCACACCAAATGTTGCGGCACAAACGCAAACGGAGTCTGTAAACGAAGGCAATGTTTGTACGGAACGCAGGGAAACTTCAAAAAGTGAAATAGATGAAGTCTTGGCGGAGAAAGTGACAAAGGCTAATGCTACAATTGATAGTCTGATAGCCAACAATTGTTTTGATAGTTTGGTCTACAAATCTCCGCCTATGCATGAAGGCATTGAATCTAGTCCAGCATTAAGTTTAAAAGACAAAGTACATACACCTCATGGATAAGGCATGACGATTGATAATATATTCTCATTATGGAGTTTTGAGCGTAAAAAGCAAGCGGAGGAGTTTCTATTTACAGCATCATTGTTGAGTCCTCTACATCGAACCTTGCAAGATATGTCCAATCCAAAACAATTGGAAAATCTTTTGAAGCTCTCGGTTCAGTTTGGTAACTTACATGAAGAAATAGGCGGATCGTCTAACCCTGAGGATGGTGCCACTGCTGTTCCAAAGAGTCCACTTGCAGATCCAAAGAATGTTGCACATATACTTGATACAACTTTGAAGATGACGATGTCAACTGAATTTTTAGCGCAAGTTGCTCCGACTTTTATGAATTTGGCCAAGGAGTTTTCTTTCATGGCATCAGAGATGTTGAAAGGTGCTATAGCATTTCAGAATCTCACAAAGACTTTCGGACCACTTTTCAAAGAAAGAGATGTTCACATACTACAATTGGTGGAATATGAGAAGAAAATTGTTGACCTTGGTGGAGTGGAAGCAAGGTGCAAAGTGTTGGAGTTCAAATTAAAGACTTCGAAGAGTGAGGTTGAACATTTAAATCAACAATCATTGAGGCAAATGGAGGAGTTGATGAAGATGCGTAAACGGATTGCAGAATTGCAAGGGACCTCCAAAAATCCAAGTGAGGTTGCAATTTCACCAGTGATTGTACTCGGAGACAATCAAGAGACTCAAGAGAGTGAAGATAAGCTCTCTCTTCCTTTTGATAAGGCCGAAGCAAGCGACAACCCTGCCATTGTGAATGTACAAGAAAGTCACGACATGAGCATGTTAAAAGCGACACAACAACCATCAATGGAAAAGCTTTCATCCGTTTACGTGAATGCGGAGACGCAAACGGAGAGTTGTGACTTTGAAGAATTGAAGCATAAATTGGAGGAGGCAATTGAAGCAAAAGGAATTGTTGAATCCGAGTTGAATCGATTGCAATTGTCCTTGGATTTGGAGAAGTTTATGCCATCTAACGGCTTGGAATCTCGATGGTTAGCATGGGTACAAAGACTCCAAGATAGACCCTCTGTAGTATCTCGAGCAATGGTAGGTCTTCAAACATTGGCAATGGAGTCGAATGAAAATTGTGATGCCATTCAAAGCTCTTTGAGTTGGTTCAAGACTATGTTTGACCAACATCCTTCAAAGGGATATACGGAGATCACATGTTGGGGAGACATGGATGCCATGTTTGAGCGGTTAAACCACACAGAGAAGGACCAAGCTCCACCCATCAATTGGGCCTTGGAGGTAGAGGAAGGATGGGTCCCTTACAACACACTTTCAGCACACATTAATGTGAAAGACAAGCGAGTGGTGCATGCTTGTGATCCAGCCGCTCTAATCTTGGATGGTTGTTGTAGCCTTTGCCAAGGCCTCTTCGGACCGGAAGGTGCGGTAATCATGGGCCAATGTCGCCACACTTTCCATATCACTTGTATTGTAAAAGCATAACTCATTCGTTTGGTGTGTGCCGAGTGTCGTAGTCCATTGAGTGCTAGGTTCTACGAAATGTTTGGTATCTTGGAAGCTATGCCTCATAGGTAGGGCCCTTGTATTGTCGAAGTTGGAAAAGGCTGCAAAAGTTCGTACTGTCTACGATACAAATGGACAAACAAGCATAGAACATTCATTTGTAGATGTGATAGTAGCATTTGATAGGCGCATTGGTGATATTATAGGGCATTGGAAGGCTTTCTTATTGGATGGAGACTGCCTCACAACATGGCAAGGGAAAAGAGATGATGAAGTTGTTCAAGCGATGGTAGATCATGTAGAGAGCAACTTGAAAACCTTGAAGGTAGACGAAATCGATTTATCACCGAAAAAAAAAAAAAAAAGGAAGCATGAAGAGGACGATGACTTCTCTCCGGAAACCAAAAAACAATTTCGTAAGGTGGACATCAAAGTTCAATCTGGAGGGCGAATAGTTCGTACAAGTCAACAACGATCAACTCGTCAATCATTTGCTAAACTCCTCGGTACAACAGATTTTCCTTTTGTTTTGGGAGAAGGTAGTGGTCCATCTAGTGGAAAGTAGGATTTGAAGAGAATTTTGTTTTTTAAAAACAATGGTCCTTTCGTTGTTTAAAAACAAAAAAGAATGTGAAAGATTTAGATCTTAAAAAGATCGTATAGGATTCAATAGTGATATTGGAACTATGTTTTCATGTATTTTATTTATATATATATATTTATATATAAAGATGCTATATTTTCATTTGCGTATAAAAATATTTTTATATGTACATCTTATTTTATGTGGATGCATTCATTTGTGATTGTGTAACATTCAAATTACATAACAATATAAAATTTTCTAATGACTAATGGCAATGTGAAGTCCGCCCCGTCTGGTTTGTCCGCCCGACCGCCCCGTCCGACCACCCCGTCCGACCGGTCCATCCGACTGACCTGTCCGCTTCAGCCCCGTCCGAGTCGTTGCTTGTTTTTGAACGGAAACCCTAAAAATGAACCTTAAATTTTCTAGAGGGGACTATAAATGTTAGAAGAGAAGCTTTGGTATTCACTCTCGAAAAACCGAACGCTAAGATTTCCAAGGGCTATGAGCTTCAATTTATTGTGTCTCTTGCTTGGTAATGCATAGTTTGGTGGACGGGGGGGCTTTGATTTTCAAAGCTTTGTGTGACTAATTTCATTGATATTGTATACATTGTCATGTTGTGGGTTTCAAATTTAAAACATTCTATTGGTTTCTTTTGAAATTGAGGTAAAACATACACCTGTCAATATGGGGGCCAAACCGACGAGGGATTTCTCTCCTTGGTATAGTGTGCTATAGAATGATAAAGTAAAATGTAGGCTTTACAAGGCGATCATGGCAAGGAGGCTCAGCCGTATGTTCAGCCACTTAGGCTATCCTGGGCCTAAAGGTGTACGTGATAAAGGAGTGAGCCTTTGTCTACGATTACCAATGGCAGTTCGAGATTTATTTCGACATTGCGAAGGAATTTTTCCAAAACGCGTTGTAATGGACAATGTGGATGGCAACCCTGGCCCTTGAGATGTCCAAGAGTTTTCGGCCGGAAAGGCTGTGTCGCATTCTGACCACGAAGACTCTTGTCCAACATCCAAAGAATTTGTATCAATGGTATGTGCCACAACTGAAATGACTTTGAATATGGAAGCTTTTAGTGAACGTGAAACCTCGAGGGCATCAAGTTCTAGGCCTCAGAGGCAAGGCAGCTTAGTGAATGGGTTTGAAGAAGGTCATAGACGCAAATTACATTCAGTGTGGGCAAATTTTTTTTATTCAGCAAACATACCATTTTTCGTGGCTCGAAATTCAGCTTTTAAAGAAGTAGTGAAGAAAACAGCTGCATTCGGTAGGCCATACATTCCTCCCTCATACCACGACCTTCGGTACAAATTGTTGAATGAGGCGAAGACCAACATTCAGACACAGTTGAATGCACGGACCGAAGATAACATTCGAAAATTTGGAACAACATTAACAAAATGAAATTCAAGAAAAAAATTAAAAATATATTTCATATTTTAGCTTTTACATAAATAGTGATATACAACTCTATTGAATCGCAATTGCAATATAAGAAAAATCAAAATCAAAATGACTTCACTCTCAATCTCTCATTGGTGAAAACAATCAAAACAAAAAACCCAAAACGGGTTTTCTAAGCCGCCCCATCCGTCCGCCTCGCCCGTCCGCCCCGTTCATCCGCCCCGCTCCACCCGTCCGCCTTCCGACGGCGGGAGGGACGCTGCGTTAGCTGGCATCCGGACGTCCGGGTTACGGACACTATTTTGGAGCAGGCGTAGAGATTCGTCAACCCTACTTTCAATGACAATTGCAACATAAGAAAAATAAAAAACCAAGTTTAGATGACCACAACCAATTGGTGGAAACATTGATAATTTAATATTTCAAACCCCTAAACCAACTACCTAAACCGCTAGAACCCTTGTCTACCTTGTCCGTCTACCCCGACCGCACCATCCGCCTTCTAATAGCATGAAGGACATTGCGTCTATTAGAGTCCAAGTGAACAGACGTCCGGTTTAGGGACGTGAATTTGGGGCGGACATTCCAATTCGTCAACCTTGACAACCACAAACTTGGATTCTATTTTGGACATAGATGAGTGCATTCTCAACTTGTCCTTGGTTAATCTCCTAAGCGATAAGAAGGCATTTGATGAAGTCCTTGGTTTCTTTGACATGGTAATCTTCTCATGCTAAGATGTTTGTTTTACTTTTCTTCCAATTCAGATTACATGCTTGGAATGGAATTATGTATTTACTTTTCCTAGTACTATCTATATTACCTTTTACTTATTCTTCTAGTGAGATTCCCACGGCTTCCTCCAATTCATATTTCATCTAATTGTCATTGAAATTCAATTACTATGTAGTATTCCAATGATAAGGACCGGTACATTGACAAGGTCTTGAGTACACAACATGTTGTGGACTTGATCATTGTGGATGTTCCCAAAGGCCTCCACATGCCTACTATCTTGGTACCACCTGCACCTATTCCAAAATGGAATTAATTCTCATCTAATTGGTTGGTTCTAGTCTTTGATTTTGCACAAGAGTATCTATATGACAAGGCTAGCTTATTGGTGATATATCCTGCATCGTTTAGACCCCACCGGAATCAACTACTAGGATGCTGCGAATCTTATAGATTTCGCATTATTCTCATCTAGCTTGGCATGAATCATCTTCATCTCACTTCACCTGTTGACCCAATGAAGATGATAATATTCATATTGTCCTTCAACATGTTTTTCATCAGTTTCAATTACCTTTCAAAATAGTTCTAATTATTGTGTCTTGCAGACTATGCACTTTGCCATCTCTTTAGTGGTCAAAGGATTGGGACCAAGAACTGACTTGGAATTCCCATTTCTATTCATTCCGTCACATGCTGCAGTGGGCGTCAATGTTGGTTGAGACAACATCCTGTAGAACTTCTATAACAAGGATGACCTCTCCATGAATGGTAACATTCCATGGCAGGGTCCTCGTAAGAAGGCAAGGGAATTCATGCAGATGCTCATGGAAGGTCTCTCAGAACCAGGGGACATGGTGGTTGATTGCACCATGGCTACAAGTTTGTTTAGCAAGCTATTTTTTTGAGATTCACTATAATTTACAATGACATTCTCCCTTTGGATTTTTCATTTAACTCCTAGTATTGATCATTGTAGGCTCTACCATTCAAGCTTGCCATACAACACATCGCCATATTCTTGCATTTGAAGAAGACAAAGAGATATTTGATGCGTTCATTGCACTAGTGATGCGCTCACAGGTGGTTCCTTAGCAGGGTTGACGAATCTCTACATCCGTCCGTGTCGCAGCTTAAAATTTTGATTTTCTTAGTATACACCAAAATAGGAACGGAAACTAGTCATTAGGGAACCGGATCCGATAAGGTGGAGAAGGAAAACTCAAAATTAGCACGGAATGTGAAGTAGTGGGCCTCTTGGATCTAATCCGGTCAGGAGTAACTAATGACGGAAACGGAATGCAACACGGATTAGGTCTAGAACCGGATTATGATGGTAAACCGGATTCATGATGACAAACCGGAAAGGGTCCAGGGTCTATAAAAGGAGGAGCTTTCACTGTTGCACCCCCTTTTAGAAACTCGACCTTGAGCGTGCGCGGTTGAGTTTTTGGCGTTTGTGCGTTTGTGTTCTGTTTGTTTTGATTCCGGTTGAGATCGGAGAGAGAACGTGAGGAACGGGACATGCGGCTAGGAGAGAGTGAGATAGATTGGAGTGGGAATGCCGCCGCTACGTAGGTCTAGACCAGCGAGTCCCTCTGGAGGCGAGGTGAAGCTCTGGAAAGTCATTCCGGTTATTCCCTCCACAGAGCCGGAAAAGTCTCAACTCATGGAGGATCTCAAATCCATGGGTTGCCTCGGGTTTGCCGAGAAACCCTGGGGTTTTAGGGAGGAGAGAATGGTCAAGGAGCTCCTCGGAAAGCTGTCCAACCAGTTTGACAACACCGTGAGAGGAACTCCCGTCAGCTGGAACGAGGGAATGTGGAGAGGGGTTTACGGTTTCCGGGCAGGAGGTTTAGGGATGGCGAACCGGAAGGATGAGTTTGTCCGAGGGAAGTTCCAGGGAGCCGTCAACCCGAAGGACGGATACGCGGTCGAGGATTGCGTGGATGACCGACACCGTCGGCTCTTGCAATTCCTGGTTCCAGTTCTTCACCCGGAAAAGCCGACCAGGGTGACGATCACCCTCGGCAACACCATTTTCGGTGCCCTAAGTGGTACCCGGAAAGTGGACTGGGCACGGATCATTTCCGATCTCGTGGCCCAGCTCGTTAGTAGGGTTGGGAAGAAAAGGGCCACTCCAGTGTGCCCTTACCTCTTCCACCTCTATCGGGAACACCAAGTCCTCACCGACACGGAGGAGAAGGTGTGGAAGACTCAGGAAGTCCTCCTGAAGTATGGGGAGTCGGAAACGGATGACGAGGCCGAATCCAATTCCGGGTCAGAACGGGAGTCGAGCGAGAAGAGGAGGAGCCGATGCCGCCCATCAAGCAACAGAAGTTGACGCCTCCACACAAGCGCGGGACGCCTCCCGGTCAAGACAGACCGGCCCCGGAAGAGAAACCGGAAGTCGAGAAGACCGTTTCCGAGGGAGACCCGGAAATGCAAGATCCGTTCAACGGTCTTATCAACGTCCTCTGCAACATCAGGGCGGATTGGGAGGTCAAGCACAGGACGCTTGCGGCGATTGGAAAGTTGGTAGGTGCACCACCGGACAGCAAGTTGGCGGAAAAGGTGGCGGAGTGCATCACCAATCCGGAAGAGACCCGGAAACAGGAAGCAGAGATCCGCCGGTTGCAGGAGGAGGTGGATAACCTGAAGGCAACTCTCTTTGCCTATCGGGAAGATGTGACGGCCACCCGGGAGATGGCGGAGGAAACTCGGAAGATAGCCGAGCGAATCAAGGCGACCCTGGGAGAAACCGGAACGGCCGCCACCAAAGCGAAGCTCTTCGACGAGAAGATCCACGAAGAGAAGAAACTATCCGGTTCCCGGATGGTCCGGATTCTCGCCGACTTTGCTGAGCAGGTGGAGACGGCAATGGTGGAGGGGCGGAAAGCTGCGGACCGGATTGAGGAAAGCAGTCGGAAGCTGACTGGAGCAACGTGCTCCAAGGGCATACATCTTTTGGACATCTCGCTACCGGATATCTTTCCGGACGCGACCATTCAGAAGGATAGGAAGGATTGGACTCCTGAGTCCAAGAAGTCTACACGGGCTGAGACTCCGGGCAGGAGACCGGATGTCACAATTGACCTGGAGTCTTCACCCGGATCTAACCCTGCGGAGGGGGAACGGATCCGGAACTTGAGTGAAGTCTTCGAGGAGCTGGTTCCGGAGGTCGAAAGCCCGACAATAGGATCTAGGGTTGTAGAGTAGATAGGATTTTGATTTCAGTTAGGAGTAGAAGCGGATCCGGATCCGGCTCAACAGTATTAGGTTAGACCGGAAGTTAGATTAGGATGGCGGCGGACCCCCACGGGTTTTCCGCTCCTTTTTGTGCTTTTAGGGTTTTTACCCTTTGTATATAAATCGGTTCCTGAGATGGGAACTGGGAGTTGTTCATTTTGCAAACTTCTTGTACCTTTCTCTTCTCCTCATTGTGTGTCTCTCTCTAGCGCGATAGGATTGTATGATGTGGAGTTAGGATAGTACGAGTTGGTTTGTAAGTGATTTCTCCCCTTGGTGTTTATTTTCCGATCCTAGGTGCATGTGAGTAGGTACCGAAGAGTTGGGAGTGAACTTAGTTCCTCAGCACGTCTAGAGTTTGAGATTCCGGGTGAGAAAGCCGTTGTTAGGCTAGGCGGGTAGGGAGGGATTCCTTAGCTACGCTAGAACTCCCGGGTGGGAAATCCGGTTGAGTGTCCGATCTCCTGTGAGGTCTCACCACCCGTATGGGTAACGGAAGAACTTTAGTTGATGTTGGAACGGACAGGTGCACTTGTAACCACCTGTCTTCGCACGGATCGGAAGTAGCATCAAGGTCGTTGTAGTACGAGAGGGTCGAGTGTGGGGTCTTTGTATGACCTACAACCCGGATTGCTATCTGGGTTGTTGTGAAGGACCAAACCGGATCCGGATTAGCTTAGGAGTTTAGGAAGTAGGACAGTGGGTCTTCAGCCACTATAAGTCACGGAAGGAGTGGTGGGCCTACCACTCTCAAATGTAAGCGGCAACCCCTTTGATGGTGAAACAGAGGCAAAACTAAACCGGATAGGACTACGGATACAGGATGACCATCCGGACCGGATTGGTCAGGACGGATTTCCAGGATCGGAAGTTGTGAGATCCTGGGATTTGGGTATTTGTATGGACCGGATAGTTAGTAGGACCGGAAGAAGGGGAAATCCGGTCTATAGTTATCCGGTGTGGTGGTATTTCTGGTTCTAGATCTAGGATCGGAAAGTAGGATTGGGATACTAACTTAGCTTAACTGCTTAATAGGCTAGATACTTCACAGGATCTCGTGGGTTCGATCTTTAGAGTCACTTAGTTATACTCTAGAGCGATTTTTGTGAGTATAATGGGGAATTGACCTGCCCTGTGCTGCGACAACCCGAAAAAGGTGTTCGTAACCTAGACGTCCGGACGCCAGCGGACGCAGCGTCCCTCCCGCCGTCGGAAGGTGGACGGGTGGGGCGGGGCGGACAAGTAGGGTAGACAGACGGGGCGGACAACCCGAGGCGGACGCCCAGATCATGCTGACCAAATTAGTCTGCGTGTTGTTTAGACGGCCGTAACCGGGCGGATGGCCATATCGGGGCGGACGGGGCGGACGCTGCAGACACAACGTCCGTGTCCGGACGTCCCGGACGTCCGACCGTCCTGTCAACCCTATTCCTTAGCTTGAACAACCACGCTTTACTGTTGCTCCTATTGATTTGGATGAAGAAGACGTACTAGTCCAACGCATTGTCAAGCAAATACGATTTAGTAAGTAAGTTCTCTTTTTTGTTTCCTCTTTTGTAATCAATTTAACATTCAAATTAATTATGATCTAATATTGGCCTTCATTACATGTATAGGCAAGCCTAAGAAGTAAGGATCTCTAAATAGGTTCCATTTTTTGCTAGACCTGGGTTATATCCTAGTCCCCCTAAATCATTCGACCTCCCTGTCTATGTTGACGTTGTTTCTAGAGTTTTAGTAAGCCAAAATCCACAACCAACATCTAGGGCACAATTGGTGGATCCTTACGTTTCACAATTTGTAGATGACTATGTCGTAGAGTCGGATTCACAATCATTAGATAGTGAGGCTCGTTCAATGTACCACTGTGCTATGCTACTCCATTGGGCTTATCAAGTACTTGAAGACCTTGTGCAATGAAGATGGGAGCGGAGAGTATAGGAGACGGTTTGAGCATTTGATATTTTATTGGCGAGCAATGAATGCAACCTTGAAGGAGGAAATTGAATTGTCTGCAATAGTGAAAGACAACTTCTAGCCTTCATCTTGAGTACAAAGAACTAAGGGAGACAAATTTGATGAAGATGGTGAGGTTTGTGAGGAGTTTATAGAGGATGATGCCTTTGTCGGGCGACTTCAAGATCACCCGTTGCCAACATTCCATGTGGCACGTGACGTTTATGAAGGATATTTTGTTGCTGTTTGACTGGTTGATGGTGACCTAAAGCCTATATGGTTTGCAAGAACCTTGTCTGATCCTTTCACTAATCAAGATCATCCCAATTGTATTTTCATTCAGAACTTTCAGCCCACGTCATGGGAATGAAATGTTGAAGAGTATTATACTAGTTGAGACTTCGCCAAAGGATTGCGTTGGAAGGTGGATAAGACTCAAAATCCGGTGTGGGAGAACACCAATTCTTTGGTCATAGCTTGGAAGTCTCAAGTCAAGGACATAGTGGAATCTGCCTTTAAGATCCCATCTATTCAAATTGATATTATCAATGGGAGCTTGGCTTTGTACAACTTTGATTGAGTATCTTGAAGGCATCATGGAGATATTTTGTATTTTATATTGGCAATTACATTTGGTAGTATGTACTACATTTTTTTTTCTTGTTTTGATTTAGCATAACTACAAAATATTTTGTATTAAGTATTGACGTATTGTAGAGTACATATAATAGATTAGAGTATTACGTTGATTTCATATATTTGTATTAAGGTTGCTTGCCCTATATTGTATGAAGTGTCTTGCATAGTAAATGCACTTCTCTATGGTTTTTAATATACATATATTATGAAATTATTTCTATTTCTATTTGTGTCATTTTTCTTATTTCTTATGTTTTATAAATGTTTTTAAAAAATATGAAATAATTATGAAAAAAAAATAGTGGCAATGACCACTTTTTATTTGTTAATGCACTAAGCACTTGTCACAGTTTTCAGGATGGGGCTGGTTGGTTGTTACAATTTTCCTACCAATCAAGCTCACTAAACAACACCAAGTCATGTTCATCTCATAGTTGCTTAGACAAATTCAATGGGAATCAAACCTGGACCACCTAAATGAAATACATAGCCCTTTACAACCAACCCTTCAACTCATGACTTGATGTTCAAGAATGAGAACAATACAAACTTATATAAATAATCTCTATTATTACTCTAAACTTTATTTTGTAGAACACAATGTATTGCTTAAATTGTGATTTTCCTAAAACCCTATACCACTAGAGAATTTAGTTTCCTCAAACTTTTATCAATTCTACTCAACTTCATGTTTTAGAAGTACAAATGGATAAAATTATTTTGGGAGGCTCTAATACTCCCAAATTAATGAATACGTTGTTCATTGCAATGTATTGGCCAATGTACTTCACCATCTAGTTCTGATAGAATTACTCAAAGAAAGCTTTATGGGGAGGACGGATGTCTAGGCACTCAAGTAGGAACAGGGTTGACAGGACGGTCGGACATCCGAGACGTCCGGACGCGAACATTGTGTCCGTAGCGTCCGCTCACATTCACGGACGCCGTCCGCCCCGTCCGCCTGTCCCCCCGTTCGCCCCGTTCGCCCCAATACCCGTCCGCCTGGTTACGGTCGTCCAATCGACACGCGAACTGATTTGGTCCGCATGATCTGGGCGTCCGCCCCGCCCGTCCGCCTTCCGACGGCGGGATGGACGCTACGTCCATGCGTCCGGACATTCGGGTTACGGATGCTATTTTGGGGCGGACGTAGAGATTCGTCAACCCTGAGTAGGAATGAGGTCAAAAGTCCTAAGTGGGATATGCCAGATGCATCTAGATATTGCCTCCTTCCTTTTTCGTCACCCTTCATCATCAAAAGGCATCCAAATGAAGCGATCTCAAAGTTCTTGCATGTACAAAGCAAAGGCAACCACGTCCGAGGATCCATTGCCTCTAGTTCCCAAACACAAATTCTTGAATGTTTCAAGATGCTAGTACCAGACCTATGTTGGATTGTTGGAGAAGCGCAACATGAAGGTAGCCAACATTTTGGGGATGCTTGCAAGGAAATGTCCTTGAAGAAGCAAAGGTGGGAGATCTTGTACCAAAGGTCCACAAGTAGTGGTGGGTACAGTTGAGGACCAAAAATATTGAAGGCATTAGAAAAGTTGAAGAATAGGTCACACTCATAGTGCATATGTTCAATACTAGGCATGAGCTAGGTCTCCTTTTTTCCATTATACTAGAGATGTAGAATACAAAATCGAATATTTTTTACCATTACAACATTTTAGATCCCAAAGGTCTACAAATGGTGGTGATGCCTCTAGCATAGTCTTTGAACACTACGTACAACGCTACCAATAGTATCCACTATATAGTTTTCAATTGATCTATAAACTGACATTCTATAGTGTATATACTAATACTTGTATATGTTATGGCTATTTTCTATAAACTCCATTATTTAGGGAAGGAACTTGCACTTGCAAACGTGCTTTTTATATTAGTGCATTGCTTTTCACTGTCTATAGAGAATAAAATTTTATGTATTTATAAAAAATTGTGTGTTTCGGAACTCTTATTTCTTTGGAAAATTCTCTTTTTAATGAATATAGTGTTATATGATGCATGTTGTATTGATTCTATTCCAATTCCAAGAAGATGTAGATAGCCTTCTCTTTGATACTTTATAATTAGTGTTATATTGGAAGACAAACGAGTTATAATTAAACATTTATTTTCAATAATTGTAGCTTTAATTTGTCCTATTTGATTTATTTGGAAAATAAATATAAATTTTTTGGCCAAACCAAGTACATGTAAGATTTCATTAATCAACAATAGTTGATTAGATTGTAATCAAAAGAGAATCGAACCAATTCCAATGTCTTGGTGAATTGTATTGTCTCCCAAATAAATTGTTTTAGGATTTGCTAATATTGAATAATTGCGAAATAAATTCTTGAGTAGTGAAATGTGCTAACTTGCACTAGAATCCAAGTACCATTATGTAGTTGTATATAGCTACCGCTATAAAAAAAATGTAGTGGTTCATTAGATGTTGCAATATTGAGTTGTTTGGGCTAATTTTGATCTCACTTTTTCTTTCTACATTTGACAGATTTGTAACCTTTCAATTCTTACCACAATAGTGACAATGAAATTAGAACTTGTGAGTTAGATCCATCTTGATGGCTATTTTGGAAAGGCTTTTTCTTAAATGGTTGATTTATATTTATATTTTTGTGAAATTTACCTTTGATATAAAAGGCACTAAATTTATTTGATTCCTTTTTGCCCATCATAGCATGTTGTTGTAGAATGTTAGAAAGTAATTTTATAAAGGTGAGAACTGAAACACATCCTTACCTCCTTGGGATGTAATAAATGAATCCCATGACTTTGTTAAGGCTACTAGCAGTAAAGTAACTTGCTCAGAATTACTAAATTGACAACTTGTTATGGCAACTTCTTATAACATTGCTTGCTAATTCTCAAGAAAGACAATAATGTCATCATTATTTGTCATTTGCATATGACATAATTGCTTATACAAATGTACTTGAGATCCTTTATTGGATCTTTCGTGTAATGTTTAACCCTATCCCATACTTCTTTGGTTGATCCAAAAGATTTAAGGGAAATAATTTGTTTTTCACTATAGTAAAAAATAATATCAGACTTGACTTTTGAATCCTTTAATTTCTAGGCTGAATGAGCATTAAGATTACTTAATCCTGGATCTATTTTAGTTCCATCTACTACTTGCCATAGCTCAAATCTGATTAATAACATCTCAATTTTCACACTCTAGGTCGCATAGTTCTTAGCACTCAATGGAAGAATTGTATAAGCGCTCAAAGCAAAACTTGAAGTTGATGAAGCCATATTTGATTTGACTTCAACAAAAGTTTAGATACTTTTAGAATTCTATGTGCACAAATGGCAACATAACAGAAATGTCTTTTATCATCAAAGAAGTGTGGATAAACCCCTAAAGGACCATTGTCCCTTTAGGGGACAAATGGGATTTCGGGTAGGTATCTATGGGCTGAATTTTTGTCGTGATTTTTTGATAATTTTTTTGAAGATAGAAAAACTGATAAGATTTATGAGAGTATAATTTTTTTCATAATCGGTACCTAGGAACAATAGTTATGACCAAATAAGCTCAAATGAGGGGACGAGGGGTAATCCAGGCAGCAAAAAAAATTTTGCACAAATTTGAAGTTTTTTTAAAATATTTTTTTCTTCATATATTGTAATTTTTTCTATCCAAAAAGCTTTGATTCATTTAATTTGGATTTGTTATGAGAAAGTTATAGACATTCTTGTTTTTCAAGTAGTTAGAGCATCTTCTTGAAAAAATGACTTGTAGGATTTGTTTCTGAATGCAATTTTTCAAATTTTTCAAATTTTTATATTTTTCATGGTTTATTTTACTTGCTAGAAAAATATCACCATTGGAATTAGTGCATTTTAATTCCATCTAAAATATATGAATATTTTAGGTTTTCCTTCTATCTCATACCTACTTCTACTTAACAATTTTTTTAAGAATGAAAATTAAGTTTTTTTTATTTTCTTTTTCCCCAAACTCTCAATTCAATTCTCCACTATAAAGATTTAAAGCTCAAAACTCTGTAGTGAAAAAAATTTCAGTTAAAAATGTTCAAAGTCAAAAAATCCAGTCCCACAATGTGCTGAAAAATTTGCTTTTGTCACTTTAAACGCAAATATCTTACAATTTGTGCAATGAAAAATTTTGAAATATTTTCCACACTTTTTTATATTAGTGAGGTGCAAAATCCTACGGTTAGATGTGAAAAAAAATAATTAAATTTTTTTTACACTTTGCTATAGAAATGACAATTTTTAGTGTTTTTTGACAAATAAAAAAGGCCTCAGTCCTTTAGGGGTTAAACTCATCAAATTGAGTTAATGCGTAGCATAACTTGCAGGTGCATTTGCAGAAAACAAATGTAGCATGTGTTATTTGAGATTGTTCCTTTGTTTGTTGTTGATGCTCTTTTTGAGATACCAATTCAACTTATTCAACCAGAAGTTGAAAGAATCCATCTTTGAGGGAGAGTTGAAAGAATTCAGCTATATCTAGTAATTGATTCTCAACTTCTATTCTCTCTCTACCATTGATGAACAAGTTGAATACATCTTCACTTGCACATTTGACTGTTAATTTTTGAAATAAGCACATGATTCTTACTCTATATGCTCTGATACCATGTGTGTGAAATAGAATTCATTTATTATTATATAAATATGAGAGTTATATTCCTTTCATATAATGGAAGATGAACAATCCCACACTATGAATCATAAATTAGAAGGATGTGACTCTATGTTACACCATGAGTTGTAACTCTACACTAAATTTAGATATGAAGTTGACTAGACAAATTAAACCATTTACTAACTACATATATATTTTTTTATCAAGTGCCTAAATCAAAAGTTATGTTGCTTGAAGTTTCCTAGGCAAAAAGGGCAACTTTGAACAATTGATGAATAAAAATTCATCTATTTCTAAAATTTGGCACATATATAATGACCATCGATACAATAGGCTATGGTAAAAAAAAAACCATATGTAGTGTAAAAATCTCATTTCATGAAAAATTAAAGATTTCTAACCCTATCAAGCAAGGTCCAACAAAATCCTTTTCTTCTGTAAGCTTGCAATCTATATAATCAATGGACTGAAATTTTCCACATTCCCATAGTAACCATCTAGTACACATTCATACAAATAAATTTCAAAAAAGAAACTTTTTCTATTGTATTTTCTATCAATGCACTTAAACATCACAATTTTTGACAACTCGTTATTAAATGTACTCTTGGTCCTATAGGGATTAACTTCCATAATTGATACCAAGGCAAGGATCAAAAATCAAATTATTTAATTATAAGCACAATGGCAAAAGCACCCAAAGTAAATTCACTCTTGGAAAAAAAATAAAAGCTTCAATGGTCTACTTCAAGAAAGGACTTCAAAATAATCAATTGATATTTTCATGTTAATTCTCTTCTCAATAAAGTATCCTTAGATTTTGATGTTGCCAACAAAAGGATGTAAGGTGAATGGTAGTGCTACAATCATTTCTATAGCTAAACTTGTCAACCTTTGATTTCACATTCTTCACAAAAACAATATGTGAAGAAAATGCAAGAGGTGACAACCTCTATGAACATGTTCCTAGAATCATTTCCAACCAATGCAATAGTTTTTAATCAATGATCAACACCATGACATATTCACAAATGATGACAAATTCCAATGAAGAGCTCCAAACAACATAGGCTACAATTGGTTAGGATTGCCAACCTTATCACCAATAATCACCACAAGAACATACTCCATTTTGGAAGTGGTGAAATCGATTAGCATCCCTCACAACAATCTCTCGTTCAATTGCCTTTGAGATAAACTTTGTTGCTGTATGGCAATCTGAACACACTCGAAGGTTCTTGAACACCCGAATTGGCTGTTTAGGGGGTGTTCGCATGAGTCCGTAAGCAATAGCCAACTTCTCACTATGAGAGCAAAGAGCAAGTTCTTTCTCCTCCTCCTCAATGTTCCGCAACACTAGCCGGGTATCAGGAATGTACCCTTCACCCTTAATTTTCTCACTCAATCTCCTCAACTCAGCATAGATCTCCTTCGCTTCTGAGTGAGAAGTATCCCCGACGACGAAGTCATGGACCTTGTTATCAACTTCAATCCAGCTACGCCCTGGCTCCTTGCGTATACCTCTCTCCTGCATCATAGTGCGCACCCACAACACCTTCTCCCACTTGCCAGCTGCAGCATAGATATTCGACAGAAGCACGTAAGCAGAAGCATCCGTCGGTTCCAACTTGAGACGCTCATTAGCGGCAAGTTTGCCCAAATCCACATTACCGTACGTTCTACAAGCACCAAGCAAGGCTCCCCAACTTGCACCATTTGGTTCCACTGGCATGTTGTCAATCAAGAGCTTTGCTTCCTCCAAGTGTCCTGCTCGGCCAAGAACATCCACCATGCAGTTACAAAGCACCACAGTAGGATCGATGCCATAATCTTGTGTCATAGCCAGAAAAAGTCTACGGCCCTCATCCACAAGGCCAGCATGACTACAGGCCGACAACACTGCAGCGAAGGACATCACATTAGGCTTCACACCGTCTCCAATCATATTTTTGAACACTTGGAGGGCTTCGTGCCCACATCCATGTTGTGCAAGTCCACCAATCATCACGTTCCATGTGATAACGTCCCGATCCTCCACCCGGTCAAAAACTAGTCGAGCATCATCCAAACTGCCACACTTTCCATACATGTGCACAAGCGCATTGCCCACACGCAAATCCGACTCAAGTCCAGCTTCGAGGATATGCCTGTGAACCTCCTTCACCCACTCCAAAGCCCCTGCGCTTGAACAGGGATTCAGAATGCTCACACAAGTGATTGCATTGGGTTCAAGGCCATCCCTTTGCATTTGTATAAACAGTTCATATGCTTCTTGCCCACATCCGTGTTCGGCAAGTCCACCAATCATCACGTTCCACGTGATCACATCACGATCCTCCATCCGGTCAAAAACTAGCCGAGCATCATCCAAACTGCCACACTTTCCATACATGTGCACAAGCGCATTGCCCACACGCAAATCCGACTCAAGTCCAGCTTCGAGGATATGCCTGTGAACCTCCTTCACCCACTCCAAAGCCCCTGCGCTTGAACAGGGATTCAGAATGCTCACACACGTGATTGCATTGGGTTCAAGGCCATCCCTTTGCATTTGCATAAACAGTTCATATGCTTCTTGCCCACATCCGTGTTCGGCAAGTCCACCAATCATCACGGTCCATGTGATCACATCACGATCCTCCATCCGGTCAAAAACTAGTCGAGCATCATCCAAACTGCCACACTCTCCATACATGAGGACAAGTGCAGTGCCCACACGCAAATCCGACTCAAGTCCCGCTTTGAGGACATGCCTGTGAACCTCCTTTACCCACTCCAAAGCCCCTGCGCTTGAACATGGATTCAGAATGCTCGCAAACGTGATTGCACTGGGTTCGAGGCCTTCCTGTCTCATTTGGAGAAGCAGTCCATATGCATCTTGCCCACATCCGTGTTCGGCAAGTCCACCAATCATCACGGTCCACGTGATCACATCATGATCCTCCATCCTATCAAACACTAGCCGAGCATCATCCAAACTGCCACACTTTCCATACATGTGGACAAGCGCATTGCCCACACGCAAATCCGACTCAAGTCCCGCTTTGAGGACATGCCTGTGAACCTCCTTCACCCACTCCAAAGCCCCTGCGCTTGAACATGGATTCAGAATGCTCATAAACGTGATTGCATTGGGCTCGAGGCCATCCCTTTGCATTTGCATAAACAGTTCATATGCTTCTTGCCCACATCCATGTTGTGCAAGTCCACCAATCATCACGTTCCATGTGATCACATCACGATCCTCCATCCGGTCAAAAACTAGTCGAGCATCATCCAAACTGCCACACTTTCCATACATGTGGACAAGCGCATTGCCCACACGCAAATCCGATTCAAATCCCGCTTTGACGACATGCCTGTGAACCTCCTTCACCCACTCCAAAGCCCCGGTGCTTGAACATGGATTCAGAATGCTCAAATAAGTAGTTGCATTGGGCTCGAGGCCTTCCTGTTTCATTTGGAGAAGCAATCCATATGCTTCACTCCCACACCCATGTTGTGCAAGTCCACCAATCATCACGTTCCACGTTATCACGTCACGATCCTCCATCCGGTCAAAAACTAGCCGAGCATCATCCAAACTGCCACACTCTCCATAAATATGAACAAGCGTATTGCCCACTCGCAAATCCGACTCAAGTCCAGCTTTGAGGACATGCCTGTGAACCTCCTTCACCCACTCCAAAGCCCCTGCGCTTGAACATGGATTCAGAATGCTCGCAAACGTGAATGCATCGGGCTCGAGGCCTTCCTGTTTCATTTGGAGAAGCAGTCCATATGCTTCACTCCCACACCCATGTTGTGCAAGTCCACCAATCATCACGTTCCACGTGATCACATCACGATCCTCCATCCTATCAAACACTAGCCGAGCATCAACCAAACTGCCACACTTTCCATACATGTGGACAAGCGCATTGCCCACACGCAAATCCGACTCAAGTCCCGCTTCGAGGATATCCCTGTGAACCTCCTTCACCCACTCCAAAGCCCCTACGCTTGAACATGGATTCAGAATGCTCGCAAACGTGAATGCATCGGGTTCGAGGCCTTCCTGTTTCATTTGAAGAAGCAGACCATATGCCTCCTGCCCAAATCCATGCCCTGCAAGTCCACCGATCATTATGTTCCATGAGATCACGTCGTGTTCCTCCATTCGCCAAAACACTACTCGGGCATCATCGAGACTGCCGCAATTTGCATACATGCGAACAAGCGCATTGCCCATACGCACATCTGATTCAAGCCCAGCATGTCTTACATACGCATGAACTTCTTTGCCCCACTGCAAAGCTGATGGATCGGCACATGCCTTCAGGATGCTCGAGAAAGTAAATGCATCTGGCTGGACCCCTTTTTGGCACATGTGATTGAAAAGTTCCATTGCTTTGTCAGCATGATTGTGCTTTGCATAACCTCCAATCATAATGGTCCAAGTGAACACGTTCTTATTCACAAGTTTATCAAACACTCCACGTGCATCCTCCAATTCTCCACACCTGATATACACGCTCACTAGGTTGTTTGCCACATATGTATTCTGCTCCATTCCACTCTGGTTGATGTAGTCGTGAACCTGCTTCGCGACATTAACATTAAGGTTTTCCTCCTTCAAGCACCGTCTCAAAACTTCAACATACATAAACGAGTCGATAGCCATGCCTTGTTCTAGTCCATTCTTCAAATTACCAATTGCTTCAGTCGTGCTTCTTGCAGTTTTCAAAGACATACTACCGCCACCACCCGGTGCAATATGCCTCGACTCTCTTGCAGTACTCGGCACAATGCATCCTCTTCCATTGTAGCCCTTAGACAGCCTGATTCATCAATACAGTCTTCATAAGAAAACCCTTAGAAAGAAGAACACTGATACAAAAAGTGGAAAGGTTGCAAGACCACTAATGCCCTGTACTCATATATCTTAATATGAACAAAACTGCATCCATCCATTTGAACCCTTAATATCTCACATACATAGCAATTCTTTGAAAATCATCCCACTTTAAGTGCACCCAATAACCAAAAGGAAGAACAGAGAATATTGCACACACAAAAATCCTTAAACTCACCCAAAATCACATGTTTCTAGATGCACCTACTCTAGTCACTAGACAAGGCAGCCAACTCAATTCCTAAAGTTACCTGTCTCCTTGTGTTGTGTCTTGAGAATCTTTGGTGTGATAATCAACGCGAGGGTGCATTTTCCCTTTGCTTGTCAAGCTAACCATGGCCTTTACCCATGGTGGAGTTGACCAGCCATCTATCCAAAGTGCTTTCCTCGTCACCTTATGTCTAAAGTCAGGTGATCTAGGATTCCTCTGTAGGCACCACAACCCATGATCAGATCCTACAAAATTGTCTTATATTCATTTGCATCTAACAATCAATATTCCAGGAATATTTGTTGATGACACTGCAATGATCTGAGCAGTGTTCACTCCACTCAATGACAGCAAACAACGCAATTTCATACTTGTTGCTTTACGAAGTGCCCACAAGTGCCCATGGCCTTGTACAAGCAAGAAACGTCCCGTCACTTGTTGAGCCGAGTATTGTATCCGCTTTCTTTTATCTAGTCGTACCTTGTCAGCTCTGTTGTCCCACCACTGCGTAGGATCCGCGAAGTACTCCTTCCAAAGTTCTTCAACCGACTGTAGTTCACCTGAATCCACCGCAACATGCTTTACCCATGTCGGTCACATTCACACCACGAGAGGCAAACTCTTTCTGTGACGATGGGCATATGATACATACCTGAAGCATTGGAATTCGAAGGTGATCTCTTCCAAACTGATGAAAATGGTGAACACCGGATTGGTCCACTGCCTCGTATGTGAGAGGACAAGGGCAGGGATAAAGAAGGGTAGATAGGCCATGGAGACCTGAAGACTGAGATTGCACAGATATCCTGGGTACACAAACGTCAACACTCTGTAAATAAGCATCTTCGTACCATTCAAAGCGCTCTTCCCATCCATACCGGGGTTTAGGGTTCGGTCAACCATGTTCATATCCGGTTCCGTTTGGAAAAATGTGACAACCTCTTTATCAAACATTGCTGTAAAGGAGACCTCATATTTCGACACATTTGTTGTCAGCATGACCACAGTAGTCCAACCCATGTCACAAGTCATCCAACCGCTTAATTCACTCACCTGTGCACCACCTGGTCCACGCACCGACAAAAAGCTTCTCTGTTCTCTCCTGCACTGCAATTGTTGTCTACAATCTAAATCCCACGACAACAATTGAGGTGGCAGTCCCATCACTATCTGCCTGCATTTCAGAAACCAATTCACGCTAACTGTTACTGAGAAGAACAACGCCGGAATGGACCTCAGAATTGAACCTGTGGACAGAAACACATCAAATTGAGAAGAAACTACATGTGCGAAAATCCTGCTACTACCCCCAATCCTGGACACATGAAATAAAGTCCACAAACAAAACCGCATGCCTGACGCTTCCGACGGCCAAATGAAGCAAGACAAGCTGCCCAAGGACGGCAAACCTCCACTGCAGCTTCACGAGGAGCAGCTCCGTCTACGGGATCAATCAATTGCTGAGGCAAGAATCCAACATACACCCATTGATTAGCATACAACCCCAGTCAACTGACTTGACTATTGAAAATTACCATCGCTTCAAAGAGGGTCATCAAAAACTTAGGTTCAAACTAAATTACAGTCCCTTTCATATGAATGACAAGACTAATTAAATTTAGATTGTTTGAATGACATGTATAGAAATATGAATGAAAACCTACCAGTATTGGTCATAACACATCCATGAACCGCAACAGGGGTCAGAACCCATCCCCAACCCAGCCAGATCGCTCGATCCAGTTCCGGGAATGTGTTTTCGACTTGTCTCGTTTCCTACCAGTCTGACACAATTTTGACTTCCTCCCTGCTGTTCGCGCTGCCCAATCTCCTGCCCCATGGTGCACACGTGCACACCCCTATTCTGACATATGACGATGCCTCGTATTGGGTGAATATGACAGGAATCAGCATATGTGGCACCGATTTGGCCATTTCCAGCACATCGTTCAAATGTGAAGCAAACAAAGGTGATAGCAAAGTCTCTTTCGACTCTGCAACACAAACGTGAGTTCTCAATCGGTTTGGATTTACCGGCCCTGAACTCTATTGCAGCTCACACCACATCTATGGTACACACTTTGAGCAGTTCTTTCTGGCTTTGCCGGGAATAAGTACTAATCCGGAAAGACATGAATCAGTGCTCTTCTCTTGCAGGCCCAAGCTTCTTTCAAGGTTCGAAGACGGGGAATCACGCAGTCATCAGCATTGAATAACTTATAGCTATGCTGATTGCCACGGACCGCCATGTATCACGAGTTCCCAATTCCAAGTTGAATAAACTTCCTCATGAGAAAATCCTAAACCCTAGTTCGCGAAACGGCTCATTTCTTCTTGCTCAGTCTGTGAAAATCCCATGTCTGCTCCTAAGCAAAAAAAAACCGGGATGAATTAGAGGACCTGCTATTGGAATTGCACTGCACTAATTGCGCAGCACGATATCACCAATCAGCAAATTAATTACTCGCGCTCCACAAGCTCCGAAGGAACAAGCGCTACTCTACTCTCCTGTAGTAAGAGCAGGAAAGGTCGATACAACGTTTCTCCTACAACAGCTGGCATCTCACCTCCGTCCTACAATTTCCATCACACTCCCACGAGCTCAAATTAAAATGGCTACAAACCAACTGCCAAAGCAGAGAAACAAGTCGGATTCTCACTACGAATCCCGCACAAGCGGGTATTGCAGTACTACTTCCCACATTCAGTCATCCTAACACAACAGTACGAGAAATCTCCCACCTTGAGCCCTCAATTCACCACAACAGCCATACGTGCACCCGCAACAGACTGCAGCATGCAGCACCCTTGCTCTGCAAAAGCTCGCGAGCTTGGGATCAAAGAGTCCCAAACCTCTCTCACCATGTCCATTCCTGCTCGACCCTTGCTCTGGTCTCCCTCCTTTGCGGAAACGGTAATTCTTCTCCTCGCGAATGCCTGATACCCTTGACGCTGCTCGTCTTATCTGGGCCCCGAACATCAATCGAAACAGATAGTTGTTGCACTCGGCCCTGTTTAATGTCACATCCTCTAAAACGGTATATCAGGATCCGTTCTCTCACCAAGCCTTTGGGAACATATATGAGGTAGAAGATCTATCCATTGTGATCAGTTGGTCATCCCAACGACATTAACATGCAAGCCTAAAGCCTCCAACACTTTCTTTTTCTAAAAAATTTCAAAAAAAATTTGTCCAACTTTTTTTTCCAAAAATAAAAGATAATTTATTATTTATAGTAAGTCTTAGGACCTATAACCGCTATTCCTATTCCTATGAATTTTGTTTAATTTTTTTCATGCTCTTATAATTGCCATTTGAAGTAGGAAAAACCCTTCAAACCTCAATATATAGTGAAGCACTTAATTCACCTAAAAAAAATTTAAAATAGAGATTTAAAATTTTAAAAAGAATGAAAAAAATTAAAAGAGAAAAAGACAAATAAGGAAATAAAAATTAAAAAATAATGGAAATAAAAATAATAATTGAAGGAAAAAGTACATGAATACAATGAAAAAAATAGAAAGTAAAGGATAAAAAGGAAAAAGAATGAATCATGAGTAAAAAATTAGGAATTTTAATGAACAAAATGGGACAAAAAATAGAAAATGAAAGGAAACAAAAAAATGCATATTCATATGTGTTATTCAATTAGTAGTTACAATTGTAGTTCTTGGATATTCATACCTCCTTATTTCAAAACAATTGGTCCCTAAAATATACTCCCATACTTTATAAATGCATAAACATCTTTCATTCCATACAGTTCAAATCATTATAATTGTAACAAATGTAAATTACAATATGAATGAAGTACATAGAATAATGTGGCTATGTCTATTTTGAAATAGTGATGATTCCTACTCGCACTAGAAGTAGCTTCAACTTGTTGAAGCTATAACTCAATGCATGAATGAATTTGTCATCATAGACGTCTATCTTGCAAAAGTACCAATACAAGTAATATAAGACTACAAGTACTTGCAATTCACATATTGTTGATAACTTCTAATAGTATAAATAACCATATTCATAAAGTTCGAGCATATGCATATAATAAACATACCCACTATACTTCTATACACATTTTTGTTATAATTTACCCTAAGCTCAAGCAATACAATTGCACCTAGCCCCAAAAATAGAAGCAATATTACTTCCACTATTTGTCCTTTAACATTAAACACTAGCACTTTTCCCATTTGTTCCATTGTCTTTTAGTTGATGCATTTGTGAATCACTATATGGTTTGGTTGTTCCTAACTATTAAATACACATCTACATTCTATAGCAACGGTTGATCATATAAGATGTTCTTAAATATCATTAGAAGGAACTTGCATTTTAGGTGATATTCTATAATTTTTTAAATGGATTTTAGGTGATGTCCATCACAACAAACCCATGTTTTTATGTCAACAGTATATTCAACATTTAATATCAATTTTTACATAAAAATATGGATTTGTTGCAATAGACGTCACCTAAAATCTATTTTTAAAAATTACAAAACGCCACATAAAATGCGGGTTTCTTATAGTGTTGATTAAATATGTTGGAGTGCCAAATGCCTCACTAATCGAAAAATTGCACACTAATGGGAACCAAGTTCGATGTTACAAAAACCCCTTTTTTGGATTCAAATTTATAATTTGAACAATTTTGAAGTGACACAATTTTAAATTCTCTTAAAAAAAATTCATTATTGTATGCAAATATAGTACATGAGTCTTTGTCTAAAAAAATTGTTTTAAAATGTTTTAAAATGGAGTAACCACAAAATACCACGTGTTATTGGCCCTTTTGGTCCTTAATTGCTACAATAATAAAATGAATGACATATCAAAGTAGATGAGAATTGTGGATGAAGATGCAATTCATTATTGTTCTCATTGTAGGTCGAAAATCTTGGATTTGTGGTTCAAAGTGGTAATAGTTTCTAATAAAGGATCAAGTTTGGTCATTACTACTAAATTCATAAACCAATTATATTGCTTTTATTATTTCTAATTGTTCTATTTTGAATGTTGTTGTTGTCAACTTCATAAACATTGCAACTTTCAGCAAGTTGTACATTGCTTTTAAGGTTCAAGCATCTAGGATTTTATAATATAGGCTTTGTTTTCTTAGCCAAAAAACAAGCGTTGAGAATCTTGAGATCATGAAGAATATTGTATTCGTTGTATATGGTGACCTTGATTCTAGGTGTTTAGGTACTACGTGGCAACAAATGAGTACAATAGTGTAGAGAACTTTGAAGTGGATTTAGGATGATGAAAAAGAATCAAATAAATGTAAAGTAGTTTTTTTGACATTGCCAAAAAGTCCATGAGACATTCGTTTGGAAGGTTTAGAGAACAACTTCAAAAATAATTCAAAGTTAAAAAAAAAAAGTAGCATGTTTGCTTGAAATGTATAATAGGATTGTTTTCTAGGAATCAACTTTGCTTTAATCTCCTTTTAAATTCTTAGGCAATAAGTATTGTTGGCAACAAACTACAATGTATTTCCCTTTTAGTCCAAAACTTGCCTTCCAAAGTAGTAATTGTAAGTTCAATTAGAAGTCTTGAACTTACAAGAGAATAATTGAATGAGGTGTTCTATTGCAATCCATTTGTTTTTAGGGTTAAAGTGGTTAAATCAGTTTATAAAGTTTAGAGTCTTTGATCTATGAGGGGGTATTGGAATCTTTCATGATGGTTTAGAGTTATTACAAAATTTGCACATTGTTTTGTACAAAAATCTAAACAACAAAGATCAGAATGGTAGGGGTGATTGCTAACTCCGTTAATTTTGAATGTAGTATAGGCTTAGTAGACTTCCCCATACCAGACTATGATTATTGTACTTAATATGTTAAAAAGTGTTTAGTTGATGGTTGAAAGAAGACCCATAGATGTTGTACTCAAAGAGCCAAATTACAAAGTGCAGAGGACTTACATGTAATGAGAAGTGAAAATGTAAGCCCTAAGTTCTTAGTTGTAGGTCAAAACAAGCTTGTAGGACTAGTGCCACTTTTGCTTAACCCCTAAAGTTCTATGACTATATTTTCATCAAAAAAGCTCAAAAATTGCCATTTTAAGTACAAATAGCAAATTTTTGAAATTTTTTTTTTTTGACATATGTAACAATAGGATCTTGTACTATGTAGTATCAAAAATATGTACTAAAATTTTTAGACATTTCCACAATATGGATTGCAAGATTTAAGCATTCTAATTCACTAAAATCATTTTTTTTGCCCTACAAAAAGTTGGGCATCTACACTTCACATGCTCATTTTTCTATGAAAAAATGACCCAAATGATGGTTCTTCTTTGGATTATTTTTCCTAAATAAGTTGTCCACATACTTGAAAAATTTCAAATCATTTGGAATTGTACAACATACAAAAAAAATATAGTAAGTAGGTAGTAATAGATAATGATTCAAAATACTAAATTATTAAGAATTAAAATATGGAATTGAAAAATGAAAATCCCAATGGTGGAAATGTTGTAATAAAAAGTTTACATCCTAGAATTTTATTTTTTTTCAAAAATATTGAAAATTGGGTAAGATAAAGGATTTTAAAGTTTATTTTAGTGTAGGGAATCCAAAATTGCCCACAAACATAAAATCCTCACAACATTTGATTCATTGATCAAAATGGAATGATTCAAAGCTTTCCTTGTATATATAAGTCTAGAAAACCTATTTCAAATTTTGATTTTTTCTAATTTGTCCAAACTACCTAAGAGTACTTTGATCTCCACCCTCAAGATTGAACATGCAAAACCAGGTTCTTTGTTAAACTAGATTCTAATGGGTGAGTTGGTCTATAGTAACAAGCTGCCTTCCAAACAATGGAGCTTTTATTACATCCTACCGATAATCCTAACTTGAATAATTGAAGTAAAGAGGAAGTTTTGGAAATGGAAGCTAATCAAATGTATAAATTGAGAATAAGGGATTTTCTGGGGAAAAAGAAAAATATCTAATCTAAGTTCAAAAGTTTTTTGCACTCTCTCCAAAATGCTAAAACATTCGAAATTCTACCGAGATTCCTAAAAGATATTCAAGGATGAAAATTGGTCATCTTTTCTAAACAAAACTTCATCTGTCACTTTCTTAACATTCTAGCTATCAAAATTACAGTTGGATTTTTGAGTAATTTTCTATTTTCCTTTTCCTAACTAAGTTTATAAATTGGAATGATTTTAGTAACGTTACTACAGTTTGGTTATTTTCTAACTTTTTCCTACTTTGATGATTCACCTTTCTTTTAATGTTCAATAATTAATCAAATTTTTAGGTAAGATTGGTTTTGAACTTCTAGAATTACTCCTTATAAGATTCTATCCTAGTTTTACTTCAGAATATTTTTTAAAGATTACTTGATAAAAAGCTAATTTTCCTTTTTAACGAAATTTTAAAATGACGGTTTATTCTATTCCTATTGTGTTTATTTTCCTCTTTGTTGAACTAATTCAACTTTTCAATTGTCCTTTAAATTTTATCCTTGATGATTTTCTATTGGTTAATTTCTATGTTACTGAATTTTTAATCAATCTAGACTTCAAAATTCCCTACCCAAATTCAACTACTAAGTTCATATTTCTTTTATCTTTTATTGGTTTGATTGTATGTTTTGTGGTAACTGCTTTTATTGAGGAAGTTATAAAATAAATCATTCTTTTTGAATTCAAGGTAAAAGGTTATTTAATAGAAGTTTTGATCGTTGACCGGTTTAATCTTAACTTCAAGTAATTTTTTGGTTACCATTGAAATCTCAAAATTATTTATGGTTTTACCCTTTTTCTATTTTTTCTTTAACTTCTAAAAATCCACTTAATTTTAAGTCTAAGATGTTTTCAAAATATTCTTAAAATACTCATTGGATGAAAATCTATCTTTTCATCCATTGCTAAGATAACTTCATTCGCTCACCAATTCTTCAATTTTTATCGGATTTTTAAGTTTAGCATCTTTTTGGAAAGCTATGGGAATTCTCTACAAGTATCCAAGACCAAATGATACTTTCCAAATAATCTTAAAGGTCTGATTCTAAGTCTCCTCTCGGTCCTACTTGCTAACTATAATTGAAAAAAATAAAAAATAAATTAAATTTGATATGAAAATAGAAAATTAAGCAAACTTAAAAGAGATAAAATTAAGCACTAACCTCTACCACATTAGCCTTGTCCTCACTGATAGGTGCTTTGACTTCCACAAGTTGTTTGTATACTCCCTCCATCTTGTTTTTCAATTCTTGGTAGTTGGTAGATGTTGGAATTTTCCTTCTTTCCCCTTATCGAAATTGTTTTGATTTTTTTATTATCTTTCTTCTTTTTGAGGGTTTTGTTATCTTTTGATTTTTGTGATATTTTCCTAAGCTAAATCCTATGAGAATCTTTGCTAATTTAATCTTTTCCAAACGGCTTTAAAGTCAACTAAGTTTATACTAACTTTTTTCTAATTTTGCAAACTTCTAGACTTCCTAAAATTCAAATGATTCTTTATTTTGTTTTTTATTGTTTGACTTTCCTATCAAATATAGTTTATGGTCCTAAAGTCAACAATACTTGGATTGGGAATTTATTTTGACTTATTCGCCCCCTTCTTCTAAACCTTGCTTAATATACTCCCATTCATCTTCCCGACCCCAATCTTTTCTTCAAAACTTGAGTTTGCTTCAGAATTGAGATTTGAATTAGGCTTTGGCTTACTGCCTAGTTCAGTTCTGATACGAAATGGAGAGCCTGAGTTGAGAGCCAGCAAGGATGTCTGGCACGTATGCTTGGTCAACCTTCAGTTGATTGAGAGGCTGAGTTGATGGGGGCTAGTAACCATGGGCAACTATGCAGTGCATGTTGTTGTGCATTCGGAGGGCTGGCCGATGCCCTTCCAATAGACTGTTGAAAGGGAGAGGAGGAAGCCATCAATTTGGGAGGGCACTGTACAATATAGAGCGTTTTAGGTCTTGGGATTGTTCCAGGTAGTTTTTTGATTCCTCACTTGTGTGCCGTTGCAAGCACAAATACTGGCTTTGTGTAGTAGCTTCAAATATTTGTACTTCACCTTTGAAATTTGCCTTGTATACTACTGAATTGATAGATCGATCATGTCTCAACAGTTCCAGTCCTTTAGTGAAGAGCATGGAATTAACCACTCGTCTTGGTTTGAATCCATTTTAAAGACCCAAATATTGGATTTGTCTTGCTCAGGGATGAAGAATGTGGAGCTTATGGATCCAATTTCACTTGCCGAACTTATGTCTACAGTTGATCAACTTCCACTTTTGTTGTCAATGCTCATTGATGGTCTCCCATCTTTGCAGTTGTCTAAGCATGTGCATGATGCCGAAGAATGCTTGCACCAATATGTCAAGCGCCATGAGAATGTCAATTCCTTGGACTCCTATTGTTGTCTACCCCTTTCTATAGTGAGCTACTTTCACCCTAGAGTATTTAGTGCGGATCGTTTTGTTGCATTGGCCATTGATTATGCACTATTTATCGTGTTGGATGATTTCTTTTTCGACACCCCAAAGGAATTTCATCACAATGAGTATGTTATTAGCCACGACGTACATGAGAGCCCCCAAAGAATTCAAGAATATCTCAACCATCTAGATATGGTTTTCAATCAGCAAGTGCAGCTATGTAAAAGTCCTCCCTTGATTGAGACCTTGATGTGGGAGTTTGGATGGAAGATGTTGGAATTGACCAACCCTGAATGGTTCTAGAAGTATGTCGCAAGTGTCATGGAATACCACCACACAAGTGTTGCTAGCCATGTGGATATTGTCGAAGGCCATTACTCATGCTTCCAAGACTTGGAGTCATATACTATTATACAAGCTCAAAATGTTGTTGCAAATCTTTCTCAATTGGCAATAGAATTTGCCAATGATACCTACATTCCGGATATATTGAGGGTGACTCTATATTTGGAGGACGCGACTATGGCAGCTTCCATCCATGTTGGATTTATAAACAATATCTTCTCATACCATAAGAAAAGCTCATTAGAACAAAACCCTTGTAATTTGATAAGCGTGCTGATGGAATGTAAAGGAAAATCTTTTGTGCAATTAGTGCACATAGCAATAGGCTTGGTGAACACATACGCTCATTCACTCATGGATTTGGAGTCTAAAGTGTTGAGCTCTACTTTGCAAAATCACTTACAGGATATTAAAGCACTCATTGTTGGAAACATTTACTTTAGTTTCATGAACAAGCGCTATTGACATCCTCATTCAGTTTTTGTAGAGCTACAAGAGATGACTAATAGTTGAAAAACTCGTCCTCTTGACAAAGGTGTAGAATTCTAATTTTATTTGTTGTCATATTGTTGGTGGCACAACTTCATCTACCAATTCATACTTTATTTTGCTTTAATTAGTTCTTGTGAGTTGTAAGGGAGAGGCAATTATCTTTAAAAAGTAGAGGATTAGGAAATGAGGAATTACTAATTGATCTTTAGAT
This sequence comes from Pseudoscleropodium purum, assembly GCA_963969395.1. Taxonomy (NCBI): domain Eukaryota; kingdom Viridiplantae; phylum Streptophyta; class Bryopsida; order Hypnales; family Brachytheciaceae; genus Pseudoscleropodium; species Pseudoscleropodium purum. The sequence goes on from OZ017803.1 coordinate 19,457,653, forward strand.
TATACTTTGAATTACTTCTTCAATAAATCTTTACATTTAGGACATGCATGACTTGATCTACTTTCATTGATTAAAGAGAAGATGTATAGTATGACTAATGGGAGTAATAGCAATACTTGGCATGTTCTTGTTGGCAACCTTTTTGGCATTGAAATAAAATTGTTCTTTCTATAACAAAAAATAAGAAAACAAAAAAGAAATTGAAAGATTGATGTTATCTTATTCTTCCTTAATGTGTGAGGCGTATGTAAAAGTGGAGTTCTCACATAATTATGTTTCATGTCCCATGACTAGTGAGAGCCATTTTTTCAAGGAATTTTGGAAGAGTTGGATATATGCATACTAATGAGCAAATTCAAAGGATTAAAATATATGTTATGGTGTATTTTTGTGCACTCATATCTATATGCCAAAGAGTAGTATTGTAAAAGATTGATTAATACAATTGTATTGTATTATTTCCAAATGCTTGAGAATTCTTCAATCTAAACTTACAACATCAAGAGGCATGAATTGACCCTGAAATGGGGTCCCATCTTATCTTCCATAGTCACAAGTATTGTAAAGTCTCCATCCTCCATGTTAGTGAACCTTGAACCTTTTCCTACAACAATCTAGAAACGTGTACAATCTTAAATCTTTCATTATTTTTCATCTTGTGTTATTTTAAAATTGCAATTTTTTTTTACATCACAAGATTAAATGTTTTCTCATTCAACACAAATCAGAGCTCATAATTGAAAGTCGAGAGCCTTGAATGTATTTTATAGTTAGTGTACCTCAAGTCTAATTAGGACTTTCTTTGGACAAATTTTATGCATTTTTGATGAGCATATGTGATTATCGCCAATCCTAGTCGCTAATAATTCTTTTAATGTGAAATTTCATCTCTATCTAAATTTTCTTATTTCTTGATATATGATTGATCAACAAGGTCATCTTAAAAACTTGAAACTTTCATTCTTGAGGGGTTAAGGACTAGTAATTGTTATTAATGTTTCTCTTTTCATCTATGAATTAAAATTCTCATGATAGTTTGAGCGAGTTCACAAGGGATTTTAAGAAAGAATTCAAAAAAGATATTCACCTTTGACTTTTGTAAGTTGTAATGCTGCACTAGATGACATATCCGCACCATCAAAACGCTGCAATGGATAAATGAATACCTCTAGATGGAAACCTTCCAAAGTACAAGTGGCAATTAGAGTGGCCATTGTTGCTATTGACCTAGTGCTCTTAAGAATCAATCTATGAAGAAATAACCATCCACAAGAAGCATCACAATTGAATCCAGATCTTTGCACGTGTGCCTCTTCTTTACAAGAAGCATGGTAGTTCAATCATTGTAAAGCAATTTGGGCATTGAATTTCTCTAACTGAAATGTTTCCAAACTAGGTAAATGCAAACAGGAGCTACAACATTGATTGCATTAGGGATGGCTCTAGATGGTTATGTCCATTGATTTGCTTCCATTTTCATTATACTTTTGTGTGATGTAGAAGTATTGTTTAGGATTCACTTAGATTGCATATATTTTCTTGTGAGGATTGATATGTATTTTGGTGCATTGTGGATATATGTACTTTTTGTTGTTAATAGTCGTAGGTTTTAATCTATTTGTGAGCAAGGAGGCACTAAATGATTGGGTGCATCTCTACTATATGTATATACTATTAACTTTTCATAGACCAAGATATGTAGTTTGAATGTGAACAATTTCATTAATCATATTGTAAATTGAAGTATATCTCAATTGGTGTTGATTTTTTCTTTGAGATTTAGTGTACTTGAAGCTTATTTGAGTTATTTCAAAGAGTCTTCAACACTAGAAAATTAAAATTTTGCGCAAAGGATTTCTACAAAATCTTGAATAAAAGAGTAATCATTTATTTATAAAAACAAATTTTTGGCTCTAAAACTAGATTTTAAAAATAAAATTTCAAAAATATAAACTACTAAAAGTAATCATTTTTTAAGGTTTTATTTAACTTCAAAATATTGTTAACTCTAAAATTTGGTGCCTTGGGTATTTAGAGATTAAGTATCTTCTACCTAAGTCGAGAGCTTCAAATTTAGATTCCTTAGTTACTATTGAATAGAATGGACTTCATAGCAAAGTTTTTTTTTCTCTCCATTCCCTTAAGAGATTTAAAGTTGCCTTTGCATTTGAAAAATATTGTTGTTTACTAATGAATGGAATATAGGTTGCATCTAAGTTTTGTTCTCTCCTTTCTAATACTTCCTTATAAGCTACAAACTTGTCCTTACATTTGAAAATTGCCCTCACATGTTGAAATCAATGTGCATCCCTAATGAATATTTCACTAATATTGTTGTTACCTAAGATAAAGCAATAGTTTATTGATGACCAAATTTGTGGGATCACTAGAGCATAGATACTATTAATACTATAAATATTGAAAATATATTTTTCTAACAAAAGTTGTAGTTTAGGATATTGTTCTTAAGGTGGCAAGACTAGAATGAATAATAACAGAATAGGATCTTGTTTTGACAAGAATTTCAAGCAAGATTAGCACTTACTTTTGTAACTTTGTATGACAAACTATAAAAGCCACAACAAATTTATATTGTGTCCAAATAATGCATACTAAAGTACGTCAAAATCCCCTTCCATAGTCCAATATGACTCTAGAAAGACAAATATTGTCATTTAACAATAACTATGCTCAATTGATTGATTGCAATGGTAATATCAAGTTGTTCTTAAAATTGAATTAGTTTTGTTGATTCTCATAAACTTCATGGCTTTTCTTTTAATCAAATGACCTTTTGTAGGCGACAAGTTCTCTAAATTTCAATTTTAATTTGAGAACTTGGCTATCAATTCTATCATTAGAAGATTTTTCAAGCCAAAAAAGATTATGAATTCTTGAACTATCAAGAACTCAGGAGCAACTTGAGAACGTTGGCACATTTGCAATTTGATGTTGCTAAGACCCTATCATGTGAAAAAATATTAATTAACTATTTAATATTAATTAATATTAATTTGAAAATTATTAATATTAATTTAAAAAAATTTAGTATTCTTTATTTTTCTACATTTAATTATTTTATATTCTCGACTATAGTGTACTTATTCATAATTTTAGAAATGATTCTAAAATAATCTTTCGGAGGCCTACAAAAACATCTAATGTATTTTTTTTATAGTGCCATGACTTTTTCAACTATGTGATAGAGGACATTAAGGTTTGAAAGGTTACATTAGAGGATTTCTAGGGGGTGGGGAAGGTTGTTTCAAGTTAGTGCTCCCCACAGTTTCCTCCCATGCAATTTTAGCAAATGGTTGTTCTCAAAACACAAATTTAAAACAAATTATAATTTTCAAACGTAGAAGTCGTTGTGCCACATCAACGAGCTGTTGCAAAGGCATTTCTCGTAGTTTGGGAACTGTTGGAAACTTACAGCCTTCTAAAGGGGTGAAAATTCTATTAATAAATGAAGATTTTAGTTGAAAAGTACACCTATAAATATGATAGAGTATAACATCTTATTTTCTATATCCTCTATCTAATATAATACTAATGCTTCCTTTATAAAATACAAAAAAAAAACACTATATTATTAATCTAAGACTCTGAATTATTTGAACTTTGTGATTCCATTTCCTTGCATCTAATTTCTGTCTTAGACAACAAGGTCAATGTAGATTGTTTCAAGGAAAAAGCAAACGGCAACTTCATTGCATTGTAGTAGGTGATTGTTTTTGAATTGTTTGAAGGTTGTTTCAATGACATTCAAAATTTGAAATGTGAAATGAACATTTTTTAGGAACCTATTAAATGCAATCTTTTTATAATGTCACATTTGCTTAAATATATAAATGTAGTAAGAAATCATACTATTTTCTTTAGTTAATTTTAATTGAAAGAAAATAATACAATTTTGTCAACTCAAAGTTCTAAAGAACTCTCTAAACAAATTTTCTACACAATTAAAACATGAAATAATTTCAAACAATGGTTTGAAACTTTTAGTCTATATTTATATTTAAAGATTTCAAAAAAATGGATCTAAATGTATTCAAATAATGGGATTAGCAAACTTATATTAGGTAGATGTTTCTTATTTATTTCGGATTTGATTTCCCATTCAATTTATAACCAAGGCTAATTGGAAACAATTTTTTAAGAAGGTTTCAAAATCCTTAAAGCTTTGGAATGCAACTTGTTATACAAATTTTGAAAAGGAAATATAGCTTATGGAAACATCAAAATTTCTATTAGAGAATTTATTTGTTCATCATTTGATTTGTAAGAATTTATTACAATATTTGTTTCATAGAGATTGTTTCTTTGTTTGCACAATGTTCACTAAAAATGCAATCTTAGTTTTAAAGCCATTGGACTACCATTGCCAATAGTGCTTATTAGCTACTATTTACTATAAGAAAAAAAGAGTGTTTTTAATGAATTTTTATATAAGTATAGTCTTAGATATAAGATTATAAATAATGACTTTTAAAGAGATTTTCAGCAAATTTTTAATGAAAACACATGTATTTCAAGTAATTTTTTACTTAAAATCTCCTTGATGATCACTAATTATAATCTTATGTGTAGTAATATATTTAAAACACCCCTTTCTTTTGTAGTGATTACAACTACTACTAAACAATTTAATCACTTAGCCATTGGCTTTTGCAATATCTATGCAATGTATATATTCAAGTTATAAGAACTATTAATAATGGTAGCTTTAAATTCAAATAAATGATCACCAACATATCACCTTTTCAAATTTCAATTCTAGTGACTTCTTTATTATATCCTTATAGTGAAACAAGACCATGTGCCATTTTCAATTTTCAAGCCATCATTGACAATGCATGTCTTGGATTGGGAATCCAAACACTTAAACAAGTAAGGATTAACAAGAGTTGGAGAATGAAATGCACCACAATAAACAATCACTTCAAAAATCACAAAAAGGGATTCATATATAAGTTTGTAATTTGTACTTCCTATATAGGAATTTCTACTCTCAAGATATCATTTTGTTAGATGTTGATGTGCATTTGGTGGCACGGTCCACCATGTTTGTCATTGAAGTCATGAAGAGTGATTGTGGCATTGACTGCTACATGAGATACAATTACTCTAGACTTGTGCAAAATAGGTAGCCTAACTCACAAACCATGAGGGGTGGCAAGCAACATGAAAGCAATTGCAATGGCCATAAAAGACACTATGACACCTTAGTTTCTCAGAGGTGCAAATCCTTGAGCAATTAATTGTGTCAACTACCTTAGGAATCTTGGGATGATGTATCTAATGATTAGGTTTGACAATACATCGCTAGTGAGACTCAACTCTAAACACCTTACAAAAAGTATGACTTTTGTAAATAGTGTCAAACATACACTAATAGGATAAGTTACTAGTGTCACTTGAGACTAGACAAGGAGCATAAGGAAGTGTGTCTTAGATATAGATTTTGGATGTCTTATATAAGTCTATGCAATCAATCCTACTATTAAGGTTATGATTAATAACCTACCAATACATGACTAATTCTTCTACTAAGGTTGTAATTAAAAAGAAGAAAAAAATAGCAATTCCATGTGTGCAATTATCAATCTGTTACTTTTAATCACAAAAACAACTTGCACACAAATAAAGACCAACAAAAGAATTGAATTAGAATTCTTCTTAAATGAAACCTTCAATGAAGTTATTATTGATTTATGGCCACATAGCACTTAATGTCCATTCACACACTTTGCAAAGATGCTTAAAGTTCTTTCAATTTATTTTACAATTTGTCTTCTTGTATTACACATATTAACTTAGACTTTATTTCTAAGTTCTAACCATGAATTTGTTGACCTTGAGGGTTATTATCATTGCTTCAATGTATAGGCATTTAAGTTTTTTGTTTCAAGAAAATACTTTAAATGACACTATCCAACATTTCAAATTTTATTGAGCAATATATTGATGTTTTAAGAAGATTTCAAACAATGCAATTCATAATCTAGCCCCTTCAAAATATTCTCTACTATTGGAAGGGCAAGGAGGGCTCTACAATTCTAAATAAGAAAAATCATAAAACACTATAGAACGTTCAAATGACGCCAAACTTTATATCCCTACAGTCAATAAAGATCATTGCATGCATTGACAAAATTGAACAGAAACGAATTCTCAAATCTGAACAACTCAAACTGCAAAAAAGAATATGAAGCCAAGTTTGGGCTACTTGGCCCTATAGGTCCATAAGCAATATCTCATGCTGGCAAAGATCAATGCTATATAAATACCTTTGTTTGAAGATTGTGCTTATATTCAGCTAAGCGAGTACTCATCGTTCTATTTTCTTCCCGAAAAGTTTGCACAAAAATCTCCAGTAGTGAGGGGAAAATAAAAGATTGCATTCAATTAATAATAGAATTAAATGCTCAATCAATCTTCCAGAAACCTGAGAAAATACAAAGTAATCCTCCATGGCTGAAAACCCCACATACTAAAAAGAAACTTAGTGTTCAAATATTATCCTTAAACCCTGAACCCAAAAAACAAGACTCTCTTTGAAAAAATTGCATCACAAATTACTCCCAAAACAACATGAAACCCTAAAAGAAACAAAAAAATCAAGCACCTTCATGGTAGTAATGTTTCTCAATGGATCGAAAGAAAACAAAAAGCAATTGCACAGACTACAAAATTGTGGTTCAAAAGAAGGAAGAAATTACCTCATTTTGACCCTATAGATTTGCAACAAACGCCTCAAGTTCCTTCACCTTAGATCTCCAATCCATCTCTGTAGGTGCTCTTCCTTCACCATGGTGATGACACTTGACTAGTATCTACAAATCAAAGTGCAAAATTACAGAATTGCAAAATTTCTATTGTAAGTGAAGAAACACTCTGAAGTCCATGGTATCGAAGAGATTGGTGTTGTGGCGAAAAATGCTCACTTTTGTACAAATGGATGAAATTTATTGAAATGTATGGGAACTCATTAGATCACATCGATGAGGATGACTCCGTCGTTCGTTTGGTTTCTCACGTTCTTCCACTTCGATGGGATGACTGCTCTCGTTGCAGATAATGAACTATAGCTAGGGTTAGGGTTAGCATTCTGACACTGCAATTGACACCATGCCGAAGAAGAAGAGCAAGTTGAGGGGGTCCAAGTAGCATGGGGCTGGAAGTGGATCCTGCGGTGGACATGGTGGGCCACCCGAGTGCGCAAGCGTCAATGATGCCAACACTTCCAATGTTGTTGATGGTACGGGGCCTTGTCCAGACTTGCGTATCCCTGCGAATCGTGATGGTGCCGGCAGCAGTTCTGCGGACCTCAGGAACCTACGCCTAGTAGAGATAGGGGACCTCTCGTCGTCGGAGTTTGAGGCGGCAAAGGGCATTGTGGAAGTTGTCTACACCAAACTGCGTTGAAGAGGTGGAGTTCATACCTCTCCATGGTCCTATTCCCCGAGGATGGCTCGAGGGGTGCATTAATGCTTCACATCAGGCTTGGTGCAGCCAACTTCCAAGGTTTGTGTAGCCTTCCCACCTGACGGGGACTCTGATTCTCGACGGCGCTCAATCCTTTTCAAACATCAGCTTTGGCAAGGCTGTCGTCCTCATGGAGTTGGAAGAGGCTCACATAAAAGAGGGTCTCATGGGCCAGCTCCCTGCGACGGCGGCTACTTGCCTCACCATGGAGGAGACGGTCGTCAAGGCCATGAAGCCATACGCCCAAGCCATATGCGATTTAAAGCAACAGTTGGCGGATATGGAATTGCGCATCAAGGCGAAGTGAGCCATAGTGAAAAAGGACTTGGAGCGCGTCATTGAGGACCAGCAGCGCGTCAATGAGAACCAGCAGCGCGTCAATGAAGAGTTGCGTGATGGCTTGCGTGCACTTCAAGGGTTCATCAAGAAGGGCCTCAAATTCTCTAACAAGGTGAAGAAAAGAGTCGCGTTGACTATCGCTAAGGAACAGGTTGAGAAGGCTTTCGGGAGGAAGAAGGGTGACAATGAGATGTGGTCGACCTTCATCCAAAGTTTCATGGCCGCGGAGTGGCGCATGGTGGATGTTGCCGAGAAGAGCGTGCAGGATCTCCTCGCCGATGGAGCCTGTCCTTTCAACGAATCCATCCACACCATCCCACTCGAGGAGGTGGTGGGGAGCATCGTTGGCATGCGGTAGAGAGCCTTGCGCTTGGCCTAAAAGACAATCTTTTTGCTTGCCTTCAAGAAAAGCATGTCGGACCAAATCTTCACGGAAGAGCTCAACTACTCAGTGGAGCAGGAGTCACTATTAGGAGAAGAGAGCCCTTGACGTAATATTTCTCACACCGAGACTCTACTTCCATGTCATGTAAACTTATTCTGAGTTACAAGGGCTAGGATTTAGGATTTATACTGTTAAATAGTCTAAAAGTAACAGAATATGGGCATATCTCCTTGGAGTATATTGGGTCAGTTTTGTGACCTATTAATCGCTGTGGAAAGCTTACAAAAGAGTATTTTATTTGCAAAATACACTCCACTCTTCTTTAGTGGCTTGTCCGCAATAGTATACAGTACTAGTTCGAGATATTCCTCCCCTCAAGAAACATGAGACATGCATTGAGCAAGTAGATGCGTTCTTCAGGCAAGTGCATCCAAGTTCATATGAGAGCTGCATGGTCATGCACAATTTTAATAAGGTGAGACCTAATGACCTTGTTGTGTTATTGGGTCACCCTCAAGGTAGATGCTACTATGAAATGAGCTCCTGTTGATACTTGGCCCATATTGAAGAAGCCTCGGTCAGGGCCATTGATGGAGAAGCACCAAGGGAACGGACATTGGAAAGCCGAGAGTGTGACTGTGAAGACTGAGAGGTAGCTTGCATGGCCTGCGAAGCTCCTCCTCTGCGTTGCACCGCTCTGTTTCTGAAGGCCGAGCGCAATTCTTTGCCATGGAGGACTCAACAATAGCTACAACAAATGTTGACAATGGTATTGACTCTACTTTGGCTCAATGAACAATACAATGGTTGTCGGGAGGGAACAAGCACGCTAGGTCTAGTTCTGCGAAGGCCTCACTAGAGTAGAGAAACTCTAGTGTGTTGTAGCAAATTATCACCGAGTGAATTTTTCAAGAATTTTGAATTAATTTGCACTTCAAATCAACTTTGATGTTGAGCTTGCAATGCATGTCAGTATGCTCGTTCATTGGTTTAGGTGGCGTCTTGAGGAGAGGAGCCTTTTGCAATTGTATGCCGATTTCAAGATATACATTTATGTTTATATACAAGTCTTGTGGCCCCGATTTGATTCCATGGAGGAGGGCCCCAAACCACAACATAGTGGGCAGTTTTGTGGCAAATTCCTAGGGTGAGGGCACACTACAAAGTGCATTGTTCACGTAGTATAATTTTTTTTTGTGAGTTGCACTCATTATTGTCTACCCAGGACGCGGTGCAATACTTGGGCGATTTGCGTCCTGAAATTTGTTAGTTTTGCCACATGGTGCATTCTAGTTGGAAAAAAGTGTAGGGTCTAGAGTCATAATCGTTGTCCTTGCCTGAACTCTTAGAGACTAGTTTGGATTTGTGTAGAGGAGAGGATTATGTCCGATAATTGTAGACTCATGACTAGTCTTCTGGTACATGGCCGCCCTTGCGACACAAAGGAAGGTGCTCGTGAAGTGCAATGGATTTACCAGGTACAGTTGCACTCCTGTCCTTGTATTCATTTTCTCTGCACCTTTTGTCTTCTAGATGATCTAGGATTTGGTAGATACTTCATATGGGCTAGTACGAGCAACTAAGGGGTTAGTTTCTTGCAATTGGGCATGAGCTGTCTTTATGTGCAGCAAACATATGCACCTTACAAAGAGGACATAAGTGATATTATGTGAAGCTTTCATTCACAATTGACGTTCCGTTTTTTGTGTGTGCCAAGAAAGAGCTAAGGCTGCAGAAGGTACAGGGATTGTAAGGAGGCTTCCGCTTGTAGTTAAGTTTATGGGAGGTATATATTTCAGATGCTCATTGCAGTGCTCTCCTACCACATGTGAGTTCAGTGGTTTGTATGTTGTATATTTTGTAAGTTGCATATTCGTAGGTGAAAGAGATGGAAAGTTAGTATCAAAAGAGCTACACTATTTTGTTCTATTAGGTCGTGTAACAATATTTTACACAATTGAAACTGGTTATACTAAATTTAAATTAGTGCTTATTAAAAAATTACAGTACTCTGCTAATCTCCAACAGAATAATAGTTTATAGTGACACTAATTTTGGTGGGGGCACTACTTTTGTGCCGTTTCAATGAGGATAAATCAATGTACTTTTCAACTACCAGATGTGCTAAAATTAGTACTCTTGTGACAACCATTTAATAGCTCTTCAGCAAGGTTGGCTTATATTAGTCTCAGATTTCAGGCGCCCTGACCCAACAGCTGAGCTTGATTCAATATCAATTTTGGGAGGTACTATAGACTTAAGTGGCATTTACAATTGACCACTATTAGAACTCTAGTATACGATTTGGGCTACTTTTTAGTACACTTCACTGTTGTTAGCCTGCCTCACAAAGATAATTGAGTAAACGATTTCCACCGTGGTACGACTGCTATTGGTCTAAAAATCAAATGAAGCCATATTAAGTTTCATGATTTGTTTTGTGCATTCTCTTCTTTGTTTGGTGACAAGGTGGATTGGGAAGAATTCTAATAACTTAATCCTACAAGGATGTTGTGGACTAGAATGGTCTATTGAATGACAGAGAATCCTTCTATTTAAGATAGAAACACATATGTTCATCCTTGGAATTTGGTGTGGAAAGGGGAGGTCTAGTACAATAAATTGACCTCCAATGAGTGATTTTGGTTGTTAAGTAGATTCACACCATATCAAAATAGATAATTTTTGTGGTGACTAACTTCTCTTTGTAGGGCTAAGAGGGCAAAATAAAAAGTACATTGAAATTTGCAAGGTTACAAATAATTTAATGGAATATATTTTACTATGTTTACCATATTTTTACCATGATTGTTGGCCTACAAGGTAACCATTTTAATTTATTGCAACCATTTGAAAGCATGATTCCAAGAAATTAGTCAATGTCCTTATCAAGGAGCTTTAATTATAGCCTATTGGGGGAAGTAAAAGGTGACTAAAGCCCTCCAAAAGGTTTACATTGATTCTAATGCATTCTTATCACATTCCATATAACACATTGCCTAAATAATATGTACATTGTAAGTTAGGATTACAAATGTGAATGTACCCTCATATTCATTTTTGAAGTGGGGTTTCAAGCAACTTTAGATGAATGTACAACTTAGAAATTTTTGGTAACTTCTCTTCTTTCTTATAGAACATATTGTGTAGTAAAGGAAGTAGAATTTCCATGATGAAGACAATTGAAGGAGAGAAAGTAAGAGATATTTTTGTCCTTTTGATGAAAGGTAAGAGTACAAGAGTGGTTGCAAAATCTCTTGGTTTTTCACATAGTATAATGAATAGAGTGAGGAAAAAAATTGTAGTAGCTTAGAATTGCCAAAACGAGGTGTTCCAAAGATTCTTACTACTTCAAAGAGATGACATGAAATGGTTGGAGGGCTAGAAATGACAATACATGCAACAAAAATGTTGAGTGGATAGGAAAAGTAGGATTTTGTAATGACATATTGCAATTTGCTTTGAGAGATGTTGGATTGAGGCTTGTGAGAAGGTGCCAAAGCCTTGTTTGTCATAGAAAAATGTATGATAGGAGCTATGCATTGCAACAATTTACAAAAGTCAAATAGTAGAGGATTGGAAGAGAGTTGTATTTGACAATGAGACAAAGATAAATTGTTTCAATTCAAATGGGAGGATTTGGTATTGGGTCAATGACAACAAGAGTTTACCTAATTTTAAGGTGAAGCAAATAGTGAAACATAATAGAGGATCTTTGATGGTATGGAGTTATATGACAACAAATGGTCTAGGTGATTTATAGAAGGTGAATGGGTATTTAAATGCAATAGACTATATTTCACTCATACATGGAGATTTGTACTTGAGTTTGGAGAGATTAGAATATTTCAACCTTAATGAAGTCATTTTCTAGCATGATAATGCTCTTATATAAAAAGCAAAGATTGTTTAGAAATGGTTTTTGAAACAATCATTCATTGTTTTAAAATGGCCAACTCAATTAAGGTAAATCAGATTTTTCAAAGCTCAACAAAAGCCTATTACTTTTACGTATACAATAGTTAATTTATTTGAAATGCCAAAACTCCAAAAGTAGTACAAGTGTACATGATTCTAGATTCTAGAATTTGATTAAATTGTAAGTTACTCCAAATTACTTAGGTGTGTAAAAGAAAAAAACTAGAATGGTTGTAGAAAATGAAAATATTTCCATTGAGGCTTGTTCTTTTGGTTTGATGTACTCATGTACTTCTTCTTTATCAATGGAATTTGTATGTGTGTTAAAAAAAATAACAACCTATTACATTAGTAGATGTATGAAATGTAGGGACCTGTGGTCACCCCTTTGGACCCGAACTTGCCCCCTGTTGGACTAATGGTCACCCTTCCTTGATGTGCACTTATTTGTTGGACCCAAAGTCGTCCCCTAAGTTGCATGTGCCCTATGTGAAGTTATCATGGACCTACGGTCACCTCTAAGGTGACATTGGGTTGATAGAAGTTGCGCTATATTGCCCTATGTCGTTGAAGGGACAACCTTGGGTTGGAGGGCGATTGGACTATAAAGCTAGAGGGTGACAATTTGTTTTTCACCTAGAGAAAGTATGACCTCAATGAAAACTGTGAGTGGTCAGAAGGCTTGGGTGGTTATATAGCCCTGATTCAATGAAGCCTCGGAAGTGGGATTATTTTAATTGGACTCGTCATTCTAAGTGGTCTCGAAAGTCGGTTTTGTTACAGTTTTGGTTATTGACATTTTTTGGTTGAAATGGTGCCAGATTGCACTGGGAAATTTAACTAATTTGCTTAAAAATAATTTCAATAAAAAATGGCAATGAACCACAAGGTTTTCGTTGAGAATAGAGATCACTTGGCCTTCTTTCAGAACTTGCCACAACAGTACACAGTTCTTACAGGGTTGACAGGACGTCCGCAGCGTCCGCTGACATTCGCGTCCTGGCGGACGCAGCGTCCGCCTGTCCCCCGTCCGCCCGTCCGCCCGCCCAATTACGGCCGTCCGATCGACGCGTGGACTGATCTGGTCCGCACGATCTGGGCGTTCGCCCCGCCCCGCCCGTCCGCTTTCCGACAGCGGTCGGGACGCTGCGTCCGCTAGCGTCTGTGCGTCCGGACGTTCGGAAAACGGACGCTATTTTGGGGCGGATGTTGAAATTCGTCAACCCTGAGTTCTTAGTTTTTTGTGTCTCCAACTTTTTGCCTTTGATACTAGCGAGCGCAATGGGCTAAGCTTGTTGAATAGAATTGCAGTATTGCATTCTTTGACCATGCACATTTGCTTCGTTTCAGCTTAATTACAGGTGGTTGACGTTCAATTGGATTGCATCCTATCCACAAATAAACTTTTACTCCTTTCAAACGATCAATTGGTTTCTCTCAAGGTAGGATTTATATGGAGCCAAGCTTTGTCATCATACCATGTAATGCTACGTACATAAGTCCCTGAAATCGTTAGTAGGTTGATATAAATATACTACGAGCTGGGATCTTGGTCTCCTGGATACATTTTTTGTCTGAGAATAAAAATTGTTATTGAAAAGAACGCATGTATGACAGAATAGATTTGATTAGTCTCACTCATGATATGGTTTGATTTGTGCAACACAATAATCAACCTAGTGTGTAGATTGGGAGAAGTGAGTTCTACATTTTGAGCTTTTCATGTATGCAAACAACCTGGCTTCTTTAGGGTTTGGAAGGCCACAAAGTACTTTCTATAGTATAGAGTGAGAAACCTAGTTTAATTGTAATTGAAAGAAAGAGAGGAATCCTTGGCAGACTCCAACTTTTTCAGTTTCCAAAACTAAATTCTTTATTAGACCTAGGCTAGGAAGAAGATTCAATTTATCGATCACAAACCCTTTTCACTCCTTAGCGTAGAGTGTATCCTAGAATGTGGTTGAAACATATATTTCGTTAAAATGGTGCCATTTTTCCATTAATTTTCTAGAACTAGTATAGATTTCAGACTACATTTTCTAGAACTGGTCTAAAATCTGCTATTTAGTTCAGACCGCACGTTCTGAACGAAAAAGTGTCAAGTTTATAGAATACTGCCATTTTAATGAAATATCCGTTCTAAATAGAAATTCTCTGATAGAGCATAGCTTCTAGTTTCAGAGTTCATGTACTTCAGTCATCCAATTACAAGTTAAGTGCTATTTGCTGGTTGATTGTTACAAAAGGATTAGAATTGTTTTTCCTCTGTGGTTCAATTGTTCTTACCTTGCACCCTTGTTGCAATTCACATCCTCCCAAGTTTGCATCACTGTCTGGGATATTAGACTTTTTGCTACTAGCAATAATTACTTTTAACAGATATTTCATTAAAATGGAGGTATTCCACAAACTTGGCACTTTTAGGTTCAGGACGTGCATTCAAAATTATGTACTTGTCCTAGATTTCAAGGTTTCAGGGTCTGAAATCTACACTAGTCATAGAAAATTAATGGAAAAATGTTCAAAGAATGGCACCATTTTAACGAAATATCTAGATTTTTAAAAGAATAAAACATAATTAATATCTTTTTCAGGCTCCTGTGTATTCTTTTAGGGTATTTTGTTAGAGAATTACTGCAATTACATTGCATATATACCCTTGTTAACATAAACTATGATTGATTCCCTTTCGCAAAGTAACGTTGGCGATACTTTTCTACCCATTCGTACGGTTCCCCACTTGATCAAATTGTTGTTCTATCATGCCGCAAAGCAATGACTATGAGATCTAAACGCACTTTGTCCAAGCCACTACCTAATCGATGCCAAAACTACAAAGGAAATTTCTGGGCCTGCAACTCCCCCAAAGACTGCAACAACTACTACTGCCTCCAATGAAAGCTCGGCAGACTTTGCCCCACCACATTTCGAGGAAACGGGGCTCACACTCACCATCGCTAGTTGCAGATAAATTATAGGCATGATTTCTCCACAAAAGTTTATCATATATATGCACATACAACTCTAAAATCTAGGATATATACGTAAGGATTTATGCTTCAAAATGCACGTTCTTGAACGTACCACAATTCTAGAATCTCCCAATTTAACGAAATCGATGTTCATGTTTGCCACCAGTCCCATAAGAGTGCCGTCAACCCGGAGGATCTTGCCAAATACCTCCCCCACTAGAGCACCGTACCAAGCACATCTAGAAATGCTTGCTGCTACCTACGAAGTCTAAACTGACCACCACAGGTATTGGCAAGCTCTAGACACCTGCCAAGCGCACTAAGACCGGCGGTGGGTAGCCCAGTTCATTGAAAAGAACATATATTTCGTTAAAATGGCGTCGTCTTTCCGCCATTTTCCCATTAATTTTCTAAGACTGATATAGATTTTCAGACCTTGAAATCAAGGACAAGTTTATAGTTTAGACCACACATTGTGAATATAGAAGTGCCAAATTTGTGGTAAGCCGCCATTTTAATGAAATATTTGTTTAAGTTGTGAAGCCTGCAAGAAGGCCATTGTGAACTCCCAAGATTGCAAGCAAGACTTTCTCTTCTGTTCTGTGGAGTATATGATCACGCTAGTACAACGGCAACCGCAAAGGAATCTCCTCCGGATGCGTGTCAGTGCCTTAGCTCCCACTCATGAGTTCCCACAAATAGCACTTGAGGGAGGTACTGCACTGGATCAAGTTCTAAGTCATGTTATAAGGCTGTCGTTGTGATCGATGATTGTTTTGGAAGCTACAGTGGTGATGAGAATGTTGCAGCGAAGCCTCCTGCAGTACTTACATGGTATGTGGTTCTAGTGGTCGAAGAAGCGCTCCAATGAATTACCAAGATCTTCACCGTAAAATACTAGAACCAGACAAGTGCATACTAGGTGAAACTTGAATAGTACTCATGCTTTATTGCAAAACTTAGCAGCATACTACATCTTGGAAAACAAACAACAATGTCGACACACCCAGAAGGCGGGAGGTCATAGTCTCATGAGAGACGACTACGTTATCATCCACTTAACGATTTCAAGAAACATCAACAACGATATTATCATCCACTTATGAAGTTGTCACTAGATGATCACTTCTATGTTTCCAACAATGTATCCAACACTCCCACTCATTGTCAAGAACGTACTGAAGCATCACTACTTGTTCAACAAGCACAATCTCCCACATGATTATGTACTTTCTTGAATATGTTCAGTGCATCTCTAAGTTTGTGAAAAATCTCAGGAGTCAAAGGCTTCGTCAGGATATCTGCTAACTGAAGTCGAGTAGGCACATAGACAAGTTTAACTTCGCCCTTTGTGTGGAATTCTCGAATGATGTGGTACATGATTTCGATGTGTTTTGTCCGCTTATGAAACTCTGGATTCAATAATGTGCAAATTGCCGATTGATTATCAAATAATAGTAAAGTTGGATTCTTCTACTGATATCCAAAATCTGCTAGCAGTCTTCATGCCCATACAACTTCCTTACTGGTCATAGATGCAACCACATACTCTGACTCAGTTGTTGATTCCAAAGTACAGAGTTGTTTTCGACTCAACCAGACGATTGGTCCATTGTTGATGATGAGCACACTCCCACTTCGACTCTTTCGATCATTTAGATCATTCACATAATCAACATCAACATAAGCAATGAGGTTTTGATTTGGCTTGTTATTAGATGAATAGCACAAACCGAAATCAGTTGTTCCTCGAAGATATTTTAATATTCTTTGTACAGCTATGCTATGGATCTCTCTATAATTGCTAGTATATTGAGCAACAATAGATACAGCACAAGCAATACCAGGTTGAGAATAGATTGCCAAGTAAAGTAATGAACCAACAATTTCTTGATAAAGAAAAGAAAGATTATTTTCACCATCATTTTTTCTTGGATAGCACAGATGAACATGTGGATCGTTTGGTGTTGAAATGGGAGAAGCATCTTGAAACCCGTACTTTTGTAGAATGGTCTCAATATATCTTTATTGACCAATGTATAAAAACTGTCTGAATCTATCCCAAGTAATATGAATCTCAACGTAGACATCTACATCACCAACAATAACTTCAAAAATGGTCTTGAGATATGAGATCACTTAATTGAGTAGTTGTTTATCCTTGCACATCACAAGTCCGTCATCCATCCATAGCACAAGGATCAATCTTGATTCTGAGGTTGAATAGAATAGATAAGGATCTAATAGACTCTAGATCATGTCATAAAACTTTAAAAAATCTGAGAAGGTTTTGTTCCACCCTGTGGCAAATTGCTTTAAACCATAAAGTCCTTCCCGAATCTTGCACAATTTTCCACGATTGCCTAGAAATCTGCGGTATATTTCTTCTTCAAAACCTTGTAGTAAAGTCATATAAATCTCTTCCAACAACGTAGCATTTAGATAAGCTGTCTTTATATCGAACTGGACTAAGTCAAAATTTTCTACTCCTACAATGGCCAACTTGACTCATATGGTCTCTGCTCTTGCTGTTGGAACAAAGGTTTCTTTATAATCCATGCCATAGTTTGAGTAAAACCCTTTGCTACTAATCTTGCTTTGAAACATTTGATAGCTCTATTAGACTTCACCTTCAATTTCAAAACCTACTTATTCTGGACAAGAGATCTCCCTTTCAATAAAACTTCCATGGTCTAGGTTTTGTTCTTCAATAACGAATCTATTTCTTCTGCCATCACTTTCTACCACTGCTCCTTATAGTCACTTTTCATGGCTTGATTATAAGTCTTCAACTCTTCAGGAAGAACATGGACTCTTCTAACATTGGTTTCCTTTGCAATAGCTATGCACGAAGCAAATAGAGGCAATGACCTATTGCTGTTTTGATGATCCACATTGATGTCATTATATAACTCATCTATCGACCTTGTTCGTAAGATTGGATTCAGCTCATCATCAGAAAAGAGAGAAGGGCTTGAATTATAACTCCCATTGCTTGTGTCATTCTTATTGTATTGTATACCACTTCCAATGTTTAAAATATTTTTATTACTCCCACTGGTTTGAATACAACCATCGCTCCTACTGCTTTGGATGCACAAAGGTATTCCAACTTGTTGATCTACTTGTTGAGGTAATAACGCAAGATTATGAATTTTAGAAGGTGGTGTAATATTGGCTTCGCAACTGTCAAGGAGAGTAAACGTGACTTCAGTAACTCCTTTATAATCACAATTAGGTACTTGAAATTGTGGATAACTCTCCTATAAGCCTTTGAAGTAACGCAATATCCCATAAAAATCACCTCTTGAGCTTTGTTGTCAAGCTTTCATTGTCTCTGTTTGGGAATTAGGCTATAACATAGGCTCCCAAATTCTTTAAAATAACTCACATCTGGTTTTTCCCCATGCCATAATTGAAACAGAGTGCATCTTTGAATTGTCCTGCTAGAAATATGATTAGAAATGTAGATTGTTGTATTTACAACTTCTCTCCAGAATTCCAAAGGCATATTCCAATGATGCATCATAGATCTCACACTTTCGACAATCGTTTGGTTATCATGCTCTACTACTCCATTTTGCTCTGGATAATAAGGTGCTATTAGATCATGCCGAATGCCCTTACTGCACAAATAGTCGTCAAACTCCTTTGACAAGTACTCGCTCCCATTATCTGTTTATAGTTTTGACATCTTCTCTCCTATTTCTCTTCGCACAAGACAATATAAACTTTTGAACGATGTCAAAATGTCTTGCTGATTCTTTAAAAAGAATGTGAACCTCAAACCACTATGATCGTTCTTGTACGTTATAAAATAACGATGACCACCATGTGATGAAATTTGAAATGGCCTTGACATGTTAGAGTGGATGAACTCGCCAAGTTTATAGGCTCTTTTTCTCTCAAGATTGATTGGAAAGGAAATTCTATGAATTTTTCTGTGAGAGCATCCTTTGCAAATAGGTATCAACTTATTTGCTTTCTTAAAGAGCGGTAATCCAATGGCTACTTCATCTTGAGCCATCTGTTTTAGTATTTGAATATTCACGTGACCAAGATGATAGTGCCATTTCCATAACTCTTTGTTAGAACGGGGCAATGTCCTTTGCGCATCGACTTTGGACTTAGGTATACTAACAGAACTCTTTGTGACTATAGCTTTAATATCCATGCGCCATAAGCCTTCATGCTTCTGTGCTGTCATTATTAGTCGACCTTTTCCGTCATCAAAGATCATTTTGCAAACATTTCTCACATAGAGAATTGCAACCCGCTTTTCTATTAAGCGACTTGTTGAAATCAAGTTGCGACGTAGCTTAGGAACATATAACACATTCTTAAGCTTAATTGGAATAACGACGTCATTCACGTTAGCTTGGACAGTAATGTCACCTATGCCCTAACGTAGAGTTTGTAATCATCTGCGACTGACACGCTCCAAGTCATATTATCGATTGGTTGGAAATTTTGGAACCACTATCCATTATATGTCATGTGCTCAATTGCTCCAAAATCAACATACCAAAAATCGCTTGATTCTTGCTGTTCTGAACTAACACAAAATGCTTCACTCGACGAGGAAGACGAGTTAGATGAAACCTCACAGATGATGCTAGCATGGATGTTAGCGTGGCTTTGCTTTCCCTTCTTCTTGCTTTTGTGTTGATGATTGTGCGATTGTTTAGGTGACATTGATTCCTCCAAACTTTGACTTTGATCACATTCCCTGCCAAAGTGTCCTTTGGGCCCGCACTTATAACATCAAGAATGCTTTTTTGATTTGGACAATCAATCTACTCTCTCCTTCTTTTGTCCAACTGTAAGAGAAGGTTTTGATGAGCCAGTCTTCATGAAAAACGCTGAATCCACTTGAGCATCAAACAGACCCTCTCGGTCTTTCATCTTGTTCTGAAACTTGACTAAACAAATTTGAAGATTCGTTAGTGTTTGCTCGACTACGGGTGCACTATCCCAAGCAAATATAAGTAGATCATAAGATGGAGGGAGGCCACATCTGATTTTGGCAATCAAGGACTTCTTAGTAATAGTTTCTCCAAGGTCGTTAAGCTGTTTATACAACTTCTGTAACGTACTAATGTACATTGCGATGGAGTCTCCTTCTCCTAGTTTACAGCTAAAGTACTTCTCCTATAACGTAATGGTACACTCATCTAAATGTTTATCATGATATGCTTGGAGTTGTGTCCACATCTCGTGTGATGTTTGACAATTTATGACCTCTCGCTTGTGGTAAGAGTCAATAGACCCTAGGATGGCGACCATGGCCTGTTTATCTCATTGTTCCCACTATGCTTTTTCTAGATCACTCATAGTATCGAGTTTCTTCTTTGTCCTGTTTACAAACGAGAACAAGTCATGAGAAATGAAAATGAAAGACATGTGCATCTTCAATAGCTCGAAATTGGTGCCATCGTATCTCTAACTTCCTTAACCTTTGACAATGCAGCTACGTTTTCTGCCATAATTTTCGTAAAACTCAATCTGATTGCACTTATATTCCTCTTGGACTAAACCCTTGCTTCCTCAGAATATCGAATTCCTTCTATGTCTTACTCTCTGGCCTAACTTTACCGTCTCTATCAACACAAGAAGACTTCCCTCATAACACAGCTAAAAAACTAACACAACATCACAACTAACGCAATAACTATGGGCCCATAACCTATTGAAATATTGGAACCAGACAAGTGCATACTCGGTGAAACTTGAACAGTACTCATGCTTTATTCCAAAACTTAGCAGCGTACTACATCTTGGAAAACAAACAACAATGTCGACACACCCCGAAGGCGGGAGGTCATAGTCTCATGAGAGAGACGACTTGAGAGAGACGACTGCGATATCATCCACTTAACGATTTCAAAGAAACATCGACAACGATGCTATCATCCACTTACGAAGCTGTCACTAGATGATCGCTTCTACGTTCCCAACAATGTATCCAACATGGAGGAGCTGGTTCTGGGATTGGAGCAGCTGCAGGAACTCGAGGTACGAATGAATTACACGTCCAATTTCATTGTTAGACTGGCGGTATTACACTACTTTGGCACGTTTCATGCATGCAGGATGGCCGGCCTGAAACAGATATAAATTCATGCTATCTTGTCCCAGTTTCTTTACTGAAATTAGACCTTCGTGGTTTAAGATATATGTCACAAGTTATGACGCTAGAATCGTGCCAATGTAATGAAATTGACGATTACTGGTGGTGGGACTAGCTGGTACTACGACTGCTGCAGGAATTCGAGAATCTAATGGTGGATCATTCCGGTGTGGTCCAGTAAATCGAACACAAGCTGCTCCGGATTACTCTGCTTATCCACTTGGATATCGAAGTGCTGGATTATACGACCTGATTGCTGCGACCAAGGCCAACGGCCGGCGACTGGGATCAGTATCCGGGGAACCTTGGGAGGGACTAGTTGCATCGATATTGATGGGCTAACCTTGCGTAACTTGTTGTACAATTCAGTAAATTAATGGTGTATAAAGTAGTGGAATTCGACCTTCCAATTTAATGGGGTCCTTGGGAGGGACTAGTTGCATTTATTTCTTATGCGCTTGCAAGTGGTACAAATTAATATTTAGCAAATTAGAGGTGCATAAAGTTGTGGGATTCTTCCAATTTAATGGAATTGACGCATGTTTGCAAACGGCAATGAAGGATATTGCATGCATGTGCGCATGTTTGGTCACAATTTTCATTGCTTTGGCATAATTTTTAGAGGTTGGCACTTTCTAGTTGTCTCAGTGATTTCTTGAGGTGAATTGACCATATTCCAATTTTTTTGTTCAAGGATTAAGGGTTTATTTTCATCTAGTACTTAACATTCCACCAAGACTCTCGCCAAGACTATCACTCACATTCCATGAATAGTGGAAGTGGTGCACTGCAGGGCCATTTGTGCTCGGCATACTACGCCAAGCCCTCTCTTTATTCAAGAACAAGAATACAAGCAACACCTTCTCATAAGCGTTTACTTGAAGGGGGTCTCCCGATGGAGACAGCACATGGATGAAAATTCATCCAATCAATCATAGTTTGCAGAGAGCTTTGAGCATTAGAAGTATGTTACAATTTTTTGGCGAGAGAACCCTCCCATATTAACGAAACTGATCATTTTTAGAGTCTGAGAATATGAATGAGACAAATTTGGCGCTTCGAGTCACGCCGTCGATACAATCAAAGGTGACCAATACTGTCGGAACAGAGAAACTGAAATTGCGGCACAACTAGAGGTACAAATTGTTCCACTTCGATCTCTTAAAGAAGCTGTGTCGTCGATCTTCATTGTTGCAAGTCTGACAACATTAGAGTCATTGAGGACATTGATGAAGTTTGCCATGGCTTCCTTTCATCAACTTGAACTATTATGAATTTTGTCAAGAATTGTCACATTCACCTCTGCAAAGCTGTAATTAACATCATGACTAGTAAAAGTAAACATTTAACGTCAATTTCGTTAAATTGGCGATGGTCTACATGCTAAAAATTAACTGTGACATATATCTTTACAATGGTCTAACTGCAGGCCACAATCTAGGACTGGAGTATAGGTTTTGATTTCAGGACGCGCGGTCTGAACCGTGCCAAAGTAATCGAAAATCGCCAGTTTCATTGACGTTGTTTTGTCTGTGCACCCTGAAAAGTGCCGAAGTCGTGGAATTCCACCAATTCAAATAAATTGACCATGAAACTCGCCAGGCGTTTGAGAGAAATGTGGCATGGCAGAGAGAGGGGTTGGATGGTTGGGGATGCCCTCACTTCCAAGTTCCGACACTTCCTAACCAAACTGTCTACAATTTTCGAGTACAGACTTGAGTGCATGACTTGAGTGCTTGACTTCCATGCTGAGACGCAATGCAGTCTGGCTTGCAAAAAAATAATCATCTGTGCTGTCGATGCTTTGAACGATGTTACGGAACTCCTCAGCTCTTGAAGTTTAACAACTTAAGGACCCATGTGCTAGGTTTTCCCATTTGACTTGCGTCAAGATTGATGTTGGATCTCATCATAGGCCGGCACACTTTCAGAATTTAACCAAACATATATTGATTGTGCTTATCCACTGGAACGGAATGTGGGAGAAGATTGTGAAGTAAAACAACAAGATGTAACCTACAATTTTGCAGGTTGCCAAGCATGCCAAATAATCATCTGACATTAGTGTACACTCTTTTTTAAAATCTGCTACTACTAACGCCCTCATTCCACAAACACTGTCATCTTTCCCTCTGAGAGCCGGGAGCATCCATTCGTGATCTTACCGATCTCACAGACAACCCCTTGATTCTTTGCTCTCCGTCACGACTGCCGGCGCTGCCGCTTCTCAGAGATGCAGAATCAGGAAATGTGTAGAAATCATCATCTCTCACGCCGTACAATGACTTAACCGGTGGACTCAGAGGCTCCATGTCCGGGTTGCCCAACCATCTGCCATTGTAGCCCATGGCTCTCTGCAGAGAAGGATTGTTTGAAAGGGACGCTTGTGCATCGTCTATATCCAGTTTCAGGTTCATTGGCTTCTTCTCCATCCCTTGCTGCTCATCCGTTATCGCATCATTTTCTGGTGCTTCACTGATGGATGGCATGATCGGGTCTTCCATCAATTTGTTGCTGACTGTATCTGTCTGCGTCTGGCCTCCACTCTTGGCCTTCTTTTGTTCTTCTCTGTACTTCTTGAACTCCAGCCATTCCTCAAACTCAGTTCTCATAGTCGTGTCCAAATGCTTAAGTGATTTTTTGCTGTCACCTTCCCTATCCTTGTCCTTGTTCTTATCCTTCTTCTCCGACTTCTCAGATTTCTCGCCATCCTTGTCTTTGTCCTTCTTCTCCGACTTTTCAGCTTTTTCGCCATCCTTGTCCTTGTTCTTATCCTTCTTCTCCGACTTCTCAGATTTCTCGCCATCCTTGTCTTTGTCCTTCTTCTCCGACTTTTCAGCTTTTTCGCCATCCTTGTCCTTGTCTTTATCTTTCTTGTCCTCCAGAGGTACCAGCTTCTCCTCAATGTCGCCACAGAAGCTGGCAACGCGGGTCTCGAAATAGCGGCTGGTCGTGAAAGTGGAGTGGATCTGCCCCTCGATGCTCCATCTCAACCTCTTGCCCTCCATGGTCTTGGGAAACCGCCACATCATGGTATCTGAAAACTCCGTGCCAGTAAAGATGATGCCTCCCTCGCTGGTAAAAGGGAGTTGGTCCAAGGGATTACCGGGAATTCTCCGCCCCCACTTCCAGTGCGAGTTACTTTCCGCCATGCGATGGGGGTTGGACCGCTCGAACGGGATTCCTTTCATTGATTGCAGCGTCCACACGAAGCTGCCTCCGCGATCGTCCTTCAACGGCAGCTGCTCAAACCTCCACGGCGTCGCCTTCATGGTGGAGGACACTGATACACCAGCCGAGGCTCGCAGTCCTGCACCCACCCCTCGCGTCGAACCATCCCCAGCCGCAGTCCCAGCGGAGATATTCTCCGCCTTCCCAATCTTGTACGCCGTGTTCGAGGACGAATTCGTCATGGTCACAGAGGAGCCTTCCTTCGCCTGCGGCATCACAGACAATGTCACGACTGTCGGAAAATGTCCCATGTGCGACTCGTCCCATTTCGAATTCTCCGCTCTAAACCTCACATGCTTCACCGCCACCGTCACCTGATTTCCAAAAGATCACAAACCATCAGAAAATTAATCAAAATTAACGAGATTCAGTGTTCTTCAAAATTGCATTTCAAGAAGAAACAGTTTATGTACAGTCTAACCTTCATATAACATGACGATATTCCTGTTTCAAGGAATGAACATGTGTCAAGTCATCTCTCCGATCAATCCATGATTACTCTTATGAAGTTAGGGCTTCCCAAGAATATCACAAAATCAAAACCGACGAGAATTCAGGTGTCTTCGTCAAAGAAGTAATTTCAAGAATCTTTGCCTACAGTCTAACCTTTATAATAGGACACTCCAAAATATGACGGTACTAATGTTTCAAGGTATCAAACACGTGGCAAGTAATTTCCATGAACAATACAAGCTTCCATAGGACTTCCCAAACATGTCACACAGCAATAGAGAGGGACAACAGTACCTGCAAGAAACTTGGTTGTGCTTCCACTGTGGCGATGAGCTGAACATTCACTTTCGCCCTCTGAGAGTACAAAAGCGTCAACTGCTTGTATCTCCGAAAAGGCTCCTCGTCCTTCAACGCATACTCCACGGGCATCATCAGGAGTGGCACTTCCAACTGCATCTCCCATATCCCATTCTGCGCCTGAGCCACGCACCGCGGTTTCCCCGCCCCAGGCCCAGACAGAACGTCCTTTCCTCCTCTCTGGATATGCCCCCACAGAGTATACAGCATCGCATCGTGGTAATTCTTCGTGCTATACTCTTCGACCAGCTGATACAGAAGCGTGTCCATCTTCGCCCTGTCTGCGATTAGTTTCTTCGCTTCCATGTCAAAGGTACTGCCGCCCTTCTTACCCCCTGACAGCGTCTCCATGGACCCCAGCGACTTTGACAGGGTAGCGTTGTCCAACGTTCTCCTGTCGAGCAAAACCCTGAAAACGTCAGCATGGCACTGGGAAGCTGCAACCACGGATGTCCGCCACAACAAGTACGTTCGGTACGACGCCCGCACGAGATCTTGAAGATTTTCGTGCAATCCTGGCAATCCCCGCAGATCCCAACCTCCTGATTGAAAAATCGGCCCCCCGGGTGGAAGCGTGGACGTACTGGCCGCCAGCTTGCGCATCCAATCCTGACTCGGGGGGTTGCTCGCCTGCTCAACAAATGGATACGCCCCAGTCCCTTGCGAATCCTTCCACCTAATGGCCACCATGTACGCCATCAATGCCACGCTTGCGGACACCATGGGCTGCAGAAGTTCCTCCACGACGACCGCATGCCCGGCCTCCGCAGCTTTCAGAAGCCCGAACGCGTTGAACAACCCGACCAGCATGCTCCCGCACAAATGCTCGCTCTGGATCTCCCTCAGCTTTCGCACGCATCGAATGTGCCCGCCGCGACAAGCCAGCACAAGCGCGTGCCCCACGGCCTCCGGCTGCACGGAGGTCTCCAGGACGAGCGATGCCAGCCTACGGCTCGGAAATAGAGGATCGGCGGCCAGGTTCTTGGACTCGAAATTGCGCCATACCTCCATTACGGCGGGATGGTCCGCTTCCGCCTTCGCAAAAACTAACGCAACATCGAGATTTGGAGGCTGATTAGTCTTCCCGGCTGCCTTCTCCGCCTCCAGCAGCGCCTCAGCCAGGCTCGCCGGCCCCTCCAACTCGAACACCATATTTAAAAATTCGAAATCCTCGAGGGACTAAACTCTGTTCGGTTTCTCTTCAACAGGTCGTCTCACCAACCCGCAGCAAGTAACGTAGGAAGAAACGCAGCATACAACTAGCGCTATCTCAAAATCACGAATCCCCAAACGCTCATCAACAACGCGCGCTACAAAATCGTACCTATCAGAATCTTTTAGTCAATCTATGAAATTCAACCTCTGAATCCAAAATTGTAGTTCGATTCTGCGTACTTTAACCTAACCTTCCTGCTACAAACTCCACAACAAGCATTCTCAAGCACTCGTACACGCCCTCCCACACAACAAGAGCTCCGAATCTCACACACGAAACTTCAAAATCGAACCAAGCATCCAACAACAAAAGTGAAATTCCGGCGATCTCGCAAGTCGCCCAGTTCCATAATCGGTTGCATATGGCCGAATTTGGTCAGAAGACCTCAGAAACGGCAAGAGAGGAGGAAAAAGTCCTTTAGGTTGAATTTTCCACAGAAACAACAACAAAACATGATGCGCAAACACAAAGCCGCTTCCTAACAGCTGTAGAAGAAGCTACAATTTCCAAATTGAACAACAAGAATGAGCCCAAATGCATATATCCCGTTGATGTCCGAAACAAAGTACCCTCCTAGTGGCAAATTTCAAGCCGAATCCCTGCTTTGAGTGAGGCTTCCACACGCTCATTCTCTCATCACGCGGAGCCCCAAGAGGACTGTCAAAGTCGAAGACCGAAATACTTAGTGAAAACCCAGCTATCCGAGAAAAACCTATGCCAGCGATGTCGGCAACAGCTGGTGCAAAATTAGCTAATCCCAATTGCCGCTTTGACTCCCGCAGCATGTGCTCTTCTCGAAGCAATCACGAAGACAACAACGAGAGGAAGAAGACGATGACGAAACAGAGGGTATCCTAACTAATAGAGTGGGGGCACAATTGGTGTAAATGGTAAGGAGAAGTCAAATGAGTTTGAAACAGCACCATTTTCGTAATTAGGTCTAATTGAATTTGAATTTGATTCACAATTTCAACACATTTTTATCATTACTGTATCCCTGCACCTTCCGTAGATAGGTTTGTAAGCTCAATGCACCTCCAGAGGCTCTTGCATTCGTGAGGGTACTGTACGTCGCCTACCGTGTGTCCCTTTGGTAGGGTTTTCATAATTTTTTCTAATTTTATACGCAGAATTTTCTAATTTTACGAGAGAAGATTCAGTCATTGCAAAATAAGAGGAACATGTACATTCTTTATTTTTTAAGGGTTTTTTTATTATATTATAACTTCATTTCGTAAATGGGTCTTTTGAATATTGACGACTGATTGGGTGGGTTGAGTCAGCAGTGACTTTCGGGTGGGCAAATGTTGCTTGGAAGCTGCATGCAAAGTCAAGTATCGTTACCTCGAGGGTTTAATAAGTTAGGGTTTACTGTACATCGACGACCAATTGCTCGTTTTTATAGTTATAATTCGGACTCTGTAATGTCACAGCCTAGTACCGTAACCCCGAATGCATGTGATATTATGGATTTTAGTAAAATTGTTTCAGAATGTGGAGTTGCATGTCAGAAAAATCAGGCATTGAAGAAGCACTTGGAGTTGACAGAACATTGTTATCAGCCCTGCAGGGGACCAAAAGTGTCCCCACATAGTTTGGAAATCCAATTTGAAGTGTCGTAACTTTTGTATCCAATGTCTGAATTTAATAAAAACTTGTTTAGAAATTTGTGCTCTCTTTTCTAGTTAGTGTGGTAAAAATTTCAGATCAATCCAAGATATACTAATTTTTTGGGAGTCATTCAAAGTTCACAGGTTCAATTTGAATTTTTCATACTGCTTTTTAATGGGTGCAACTTTGAGGGCTTGTATCTCCTTCATCTAATGTTCGTTCTCAATAAAACATATTGAGCTAAATTAACCTTGAAGTTTAGTTATTGTGGTAAAATTTTCATATCAATCCAAGTTGTTTTGAATGTTTGGGAGCCATACAAAGTTCTAAATTTGAACATTTTTGGATTACAATGAACTTTGGTGGCATGATTCTTCTTCATATAGTGTTTGTTTCCAATAAATAAAAATTTGAGAAAGTTGCACATACTAATATAGTTTGTGTGGTTAAAATTTCACATCAATCCAAGAAGTAATGAGTGTCTAAGAAGCATTTCAATGTAAAGAGGTTCAACCTCATTTGGGTTTATTACAACTTTTTGACATTTCAAAGCCATTTTGCAAATACAATGAGTCATTTGACTGATATTTTCTTTCACTAAATAATGTGTTTTTATGTTGGTTTTAAAGCACTTTACAATTTTAATTTTTTCCATTTGAGTAAGTTTAGAAATCAAATTTCACCTCTAGTGTATTGCTAGGAAAATTTTGCATATTCTTTCAGTACAAAAACAATATAATCTTGCAATCTATGTGGCCAAATGATTCCAAATTTGATTCATATCATCTACAACACATATACTACAAGATTGTACAATTGATATTTCTATACCTTAGTGGCATTTAGACCTATAGCACTTCAAAGCAATATTGTTTTGAACCCCTAAAGGTTTTTGACTATGTTTCACCAAAAAAGCTCTAAAATTACCATGTCTAATATAAGCACCAAATTCTAGAAAAAAAACATTTTGGACACATGTAACCATAGGATATTATAGTACACTAGTTTGAAAAGATGTAGAAAAAATTTCAGAAATTTCCATTGTGTGGATTGCAAGATATTAGTGTTTGAATTGATAACAATTTTTTTGGGGGGCTTTGCAAAAAATCGAGTAGCTACACTTTACAAAGTCACATTTGTTTGAAAAAATGTCTAAAATCATGGATCTTCTTTGGATTCATTCTTCAAGGCAAGTTAGCTACATGCTTAAAAATTTTCAAACTATTTGGAATTGGACAACATATTAGAAAAAAAAATAGTAAGTAGAAGGAAATAGAGAATGATTCAAAATATTAAATTATTAACAATTTCTTTGTAGAATTGAAAAATGCCAATGCCAATTGGTTTGTTAAAATAAAAAATTTATGCCTATTGTTTTTATTTTTTCCAAATATATCAAAAATTGATTTAAATAAAGGACTTCAAAGTTCATCTTAGAGTAGAGATTCTATAACTATCCACAAACTAAAACTCCTCATAGCTTTTATCTAACTAATCAAAATGAAATGATTCAAAGCTTTCCATATGTATGTAAATCTTAAAAAATAAATTTTAAGTTTTCATTTCTTTGAAAGATTATTCTTAAAGAAGTTTTTTTAGCTACCCAAGCTAACTGTCACGGACGTGCCATACCGGGCCTTATCCAGTAGTTTCGTCCCTAATAGAGTCTCCACCGCCTTTGCAACAAGGATGCCTCTTAAGAACCTTCTCAAAAACGGTGGCCTAGTGTACAAGTTGTTTCTAATGATTCTAGTAGATTCCAAATAGTCTTCATTAGTTCCTATTTGTTTCCGGAAGCTTATGGAAGCTTCCGGAAGGTTCTACTTAGTTCTACTAGTTTTCGGAAGCTTGTGGAAACTTCCGGAAGGTTCCATTTGGTTCCACTAGTCTCCGGAAGCTTCTATAAGCTTCCAGAAGGTTTCACTAGATCCTCCTAGTTTCCGGAAGCTTCCACAAGCTTCCGGAAAGACCTACGGATAATTCCAAAGGTTTCCAAGGCCTTATTCCGGAAGGTTCCTTAGTCTAGTATAAATAGAGAGTCGAGGGCCATTGTCCCTCGCTCTCTTCAACACCAGTTGTACTCAGTCATTCTTTGACTTCATGTTATCAATACATCTTCTAGTTTTCTCATTTTGAAGCACGTTCTGAGTCATGTGTGAGGAATCCCCTCACTTCTAGCTTATTCTTGTCTCTG
This sequence comes from Pseudoscleropodium purum, assembly GCA_963969395.1. Taxonomy (NCBI): domain Eukaryota; kingdom Viridiplantae; phylum Streptophyta; class Bryopsida; order Hypnales; family Brachytheciaceae; genus Pseudoscleropodium; species Pseudoscleropodium purum. The sequence continues at coordinate 19,487,947 of OZ017803.1, forward strand.
TTTGAGGTATCCCCTCAAATCTGATCTTGGTTCCATCCAAGAGTTGCCGTCCGCAACAGTTTGAAAAGAGTGCATCTTTCTCTAGTTCTTTTTGATATCAGAGTCTACTCTTGCAAGAGAGAGCGTGGATTACCCCTCTTCTTCAAGGAGTTGTGACGCCTTAAAGGTTGTGGATTATCCACTTCTAAGCTGATATTTTCTTTTTAGCCAGTCTTCATGAGAGTTAATATATGGACTTGAATCGTCTTCCTATTTCCACAACTCCAATTACTTTAGAAGTACGTTTTCTATTCAGGTCAAAGGCCGAACTAAGAGATATCATCATTCGAGAGCGAGGCGAAGAATTCTACTTGAATTTTTAGAGATCTTCACTTCCTGTAGTCATCCCAAGAGTACACGACGCAAGGATTTGTTACTTCATCTACTTATAAGCCTTCAAGAAGTACTTTATCCAAGATAGGTGACGTTCCTGTTATCCAGATGAACGACATCTTGGCCATGTTGCAGCAGTTGCAGCAAGAAAACGCCAATCTGCGAAATACTTTGGAACAACTTCAAGTTGCCCACGTTCCAGTCCATATTTCGGCACCAACGACAAATCCAATTCTGCCGGCACCAAAGGAGCCTCGAGTAAGTTTGCCAAACAAGTTCAATGGGAACCGAGCAAAATTTCGAGACTTTGTGAATCAAATTCGGCTTGTTTTCCGCCTTCAACCCCAAAGATATCCAACCACAAAAATACAAGTTGGGCTCATTGGAACTTTACTTACCCGAACTGTGTTATCGTGGTTCTAGCCATTGTTGGAAAAAAATTCTCCACTTTTAGCAAACCTCGATCAATTCTTAGAAGAATTCAATAATATTTTTGGAAAAAATGATCGAGCTCTCATAACAACAACAAAACTTCGAACTCTGCAACAACGATCGCGTGCAGCCTCAACATACGCTGCAGAATTTCGACAACTCGCTTGCGACGTAGAGTGGGACGACAACGCTCTCATCAGCGCGTTTCGATGGGGACAGCGTGACGATATAAAAGACTTGCTATTGAACTTGCCCAGACCGACCACTCTATCTGAGGCCGTGACTCAAGTAGTTAATTGCGATAATCGACTGTTTGAGCACCGACAAGAGCGACGATCAACATCTGGGTTCTATCGAGCAGAGTATGCAGCTCCAACTCGCCAAACATCTTCAAGTATGTCAATGCCAGAGCCCATGCAAATCAACGCCTCAAGAGTCAAGAGATTGACTCAAGAAGAAAAAGATCGACGTTGAAAAGAAAACTTGTACATGTATTGTGGAAGAAAGAACCACCGCGCACACAACTGTCATGCGAAGGTTGCAATTCCAAAGCCGCACAAATTTCGATACACCTCAAGCACTTTCGAGCCGAGATGCGAAGAAATGGACTCGGCAAACGACATCAGCCAGCCACAGTAGGGACCGTGCGGCTGGCAGATATTGTCAAGTCATCAGGTCCTATCCTATCCTCTGAAGCCTCTCCATGTTTTGATATTCCACTTAAAATAGATTTTTATCCGCATATCATAAAGGTCAAAGCCCTACTAGATTCCGGAGCCTCTGCCTGTTTTATTGATAAAGACTTTATAGAACAACATAACCTTCCCGTAATTCCTAAAAAAATATTCTGTTGCAGTAGAAGTTATCGATGGTAGACCCTTGATCTCGAGAGATGTCACACACGAGACTAAACCCTTAGACATCAGCCTAAAAGGACATCAAAGCACCGTTGTTTTCAACGTCATCAGTTCCCCTTCTAATCCTCTCATTTTAGGCCTTTCTTGGCTAGATAGAAATAATCCTGATATAGATTGGAATAAACGAAAGCTAATGTTCCGAACTACACCTAGATATCATGTAGTTGCCCCAAAACTTCATTCACATCAAGTACAAGGGACCAAGGCTAAAACACCATTGATGGTCGGAGCCCGAGCTTTTATGAGAGCTGCAAAGAAGGGGAATATGTTTGTAGTGTATACAATTCCGACGCCTCAACCCTTTCAAGGATCAACCGAGTTACCAGCACAATATGAGCAATATCGGGACGTATTTGAGAAGAAGAACGCCGATACGCTTCCTCAACATCGACCGTACGATTGTGGCATCGAACTACAAGAAGGTGCGCAACCGCCATTTGGCCCAATCTACCGTCTCTCCCAAAACGAACTTGCTGCGTTGCAAGATTACCTAGACAAAAATCTTGCAAAGAATTTTATTCAGCACTTCAAATCACCGGCAGGAGCTCCTATCTTATTTGTGAAGAAAAAAGATGGGTCCCTTCGAATGTGCGTGGATTATCGTGGACTGAATAAAGTCACGATCAAGAATCGGTATCCATTACCGCTCATCTCTGGACTTCTCGATCAGCTTGGCCAGGCAAAAATCTATACCAAGATTGATCTTCGCGGAGCGTACAACTTGGTACGCATCAAGGAAGGTGACGAATGGAAGACTGCGTTCCGAACAAGGTATGAACATTTTGAATACAATGTCATGCCATTCGGTCTTACCAATGCACCTGCTATCTTTCAACATTTGATGAACGATATCTTCCGTGAATTCTTGGACGATTTTGTGGTTTGCTACCTTGATGATATTCTCATCTACTCGAAGAACGAAGAGGACCACAAAAAACACGTTCAATTAGTGTTGGAAAAGCTGCGCAACGCTGGACTATACGCCAAACTCAAGAAGTGCGTTTTCCACCAACCCCAAGTCAAGTTCTTGGACTACATTGTTTCTGGAGAGGGTCTGTCCATGGACCCAAAGAAGATCCAGACGGTGACCGAGTGGAAGAGACCGGCAACCATTCGAGACGTTCAATGTTTCCTGGGATTCGCAAACTTCTATCGAATCTTCATCCAGAACTATTCCAAGATTGCTGCTCCGTTGACTCGATTGACTTGCAAAGACAAGCTTGAGTGGAGTACGGAAGCAGGCCAAGCATTTGAAACTCTGAAGAAGGCATTTACAACAGCACCTATCTTGACACATCTTGACTTTCAAAAGTCGTTCTTCCTAAAAACGGATGCTTCTGATTTTGCCCTTGGAGCGGTCCTCTCGCAATCTAACAAAGACGGACGCCTCCATCCTGTCGCATTCCATTCACGAAAGTTCACTGCCGCGGAGATCAATTACGAAATCCACGACAAGGAACTCTTAGCTATTGTTGATTCATTCCAAGAGTGGCGACATTTCCTCGAAAGAGCTCAACATCCGGTTACAGTCTATACCGACCACAAAAACCTCGAGTATTTCATGTCTGCTAAGGTGTTGAATCGACGACAAGCCCGTTGGAGTATATCACTTTCGCACTTCAACTTTGTCATCACCTACCGCCCCAGTTCCCAACAAATTCGGTCTGACGCTCTTTCTCGACGAGCGTATCTTGCACCCAAAGAGGGAGACGCAGCTTACGATCAACAACGGTCTACTCTAATCAAGCTCGAACAACTCCAGCTCAAGGCTATGCGCGCCACAACTTCGGTAGATACATCGTTTCTCCAAGAAATCCGAGTGAGTTTGCAATCTGATCCTTTGGCCTTGAAACTCAAGAACAATGCTGGTAATTCCAACCTTGGAGAAATCCCAAGAATGGACTCTCAAATTCCTGATTCAGAGGTTGTAGATTTGGAATCTCCGAACCAACCTACGTCTAGTTCGCAGATCCGTAGATCATATGGAGGTGAGACACTCCGAGATGATTATGATCCAAGATTCCAGTTCCAAGATGGGCTGCTATATTATCAAGGATTGTTTTATGTCCCTGAAGGCCTATGTCGGCTCCGAGTGCTCCAATCCTAACACAATTTTCCATCGGCGGGACATTTTGGTTATAACAAGACCATGGAGCTTGTATCTCGGGATTTCTGGTGGCCCCAAATGTGGAAGGCCGTTAAAGAATACGTCACGACATGTAACACTTGTTTAAGGTCCAAGAATCCTCGTCATCGGCCATACAGACTACTTCAACCATTGTCAATTCCTGAGAAGCCATAGACATCCATATCCATGGACTTCATGATGGATCTTCCGCCGTCCAAGACCTTTGATTCTATTTTTGTTGTTGTCGACCGGCTCACCAAGATGGCGCACTTTATTCCGTGTCACAAGACAGTTACCGGCGAAGAAACGGCAAAACTCTTTGTAGACAATGTCTACAGAATCCATGGCTTACCCGCCAATATTATCTCTGATTGTGGGACGCAATTCACATCCAAATTTTGGCAATTCTTGTTCAAAACCCTAGGGGTGGAGATCAAATTGTCTTCAGCATACTATCCTCAGATCGACGGACAAACCGAGCGCATCAACCAAGTGTTGGAGCAGTACTTGCGCTGCACCATCAATTACCATCAAGATAATTGGGCGGACTTGTTGCCACTGGCGGAGTTTGCATACAACAATACATTGCAAGGGTCTACCCGACAAACGCCTTTCTTTGCAAATTACGTCCATCATCCAAAGTTTGATCAATTCAATCTCAACATCTTAGAGAATCTAGCTACTACAGACCTTGCTACCCGACTATCTGATATCCAGAAACAAATGAAGGAAAAACTTCTTAAAGCCCAAGAGCATCAGAAAACCAATGCAGATAAGTCTCGCAAGCAACATCCTTTGATTTCTATTGGAGACAAGGTTTGGCTGCTCCGTCGAAATTTAAAGACTCAACGGCTATCTAACAAACTTAACTACCGCCGCCTAGGGCCGTTTTCAGTCGCCAAACAAATCAACAAGGTGGCTTATCGATTGAAGCTACCTCCTTCTATGAAGATTCATCCTGTATTTCACGTCTCTCTCCTCGAGCCCTACAAAGAATCAACACTGCCAGGAAGGATTCAAGAATCTCCGCCTCCAATTGAAATCGAAGGTGAAGAGGAATTTGAAGTTTCAGAGATTCTTGACTCCCGCATCCATCGACGACGACTTGAATATCTTGTGCATTGGCAAGGCTACAAAGTCAGCGAAAGAACATGGGAGCCTGCCTCTAATCTCGACAACGCCCCTAAAATGATTCAAGAATTTCATCGGCAATATCCGCAAAAACCAAGAAGCGTTTGAGTTTAATGCGTCTGGACCAACACCAACACCAAGTTCTGCAAGATTTTTCTTGGTGCTGGTGCAGATGCAGAGACTTTGAACTAAAACGGTGGTGGTATCAACGAGGTAACAATATACTAGCTCAGTTTTGACGGGACAGGCCTTCGAACTCACGTCGGCCGAAAAAGCCGTTAACATCGTAATCACCACCTCGCCGATGTCTCATGTTGTCATTCACACGGCTTTATACTTCAGTTTAGCAGCGCTACTATTTCTTACCGCCGTCGAACTCGCCGCCATTCGCCGCCTTTTTGCCGCCAACATTTCGTCTAACGGTATTTTGTACACCGAACATTCTTTTCTTTTGTCGCAATCACGTGAAGTCCCACGTGAACATTCTCTTTTCTATTCATGCTATTGGCCCACAGGTGAACTTGTGGAACTCGTTCCTTGAAGGGGGGTGATGTCACGGACGTGCCATACCGGGCCTTATCCAGTAGTTTCGTCCCTAATAGAGTCTCCACCGCCTTTGCAACAAGGATGCCTCTTAAGAACCTTCTCAAAAACGATGGCCTAGTGTACAAGTTGTTTCTAATGATTCTAGTAGATTCCAAATAGTCTTCATTAGTTCCTATTTGTTTCCGGAAGCTTATGGAAGCTTCCGGAAGGTTCTACTTAGTTCTACTAGTTTTCGGAAGCTTGTGGAAACTTCCGGAAGGTTCCATTTGGTTCCACTAGTCTCCGGAAGCTTCTATAAGCTTCCAGAAGGTTTCACTAGATCCTCCTAGTTTCCGGAAGCTTCCACAAGCTTCCGGAAAGACCTACGGATAATTCCAAAGGTTTCCAAGGCCTTATTCCGGAAGGTTCCTTAGTCTAGTATAAATAGAGAGTCGAGGGCCATTGTCCCTCACTCTCTTCAACACCAGTTGTACCCAGTCATTCTTTGACTTCATGTTATCAATACATCTTCTAGTTTTCTCATTTTGAAGCACGTTCTGAGTCATGTGTGAGGAATCCCCTCACTTCTAGCTTATTCTTGTCTCTGTTTGAGGTATCCCCTCAAATCTGATCTTGGTTCCATCCAAGAGTTGCCGTCCGCAACACTAACTGCCAAAAAATAAAAATTGCATGTCATACAATAACTTTTTAACCATATTGTCAAAAGTTGTGAAAATTGTTGGATTTGAAAGTAACTCCTTGGATACATGCTATGTGAAAATTGTAAAGAAAAAAAAATTGTTCGTAGTGAGTTGTCCAAATTTGCTATATTGCCAAAAAACGTAGTTTGGTCTTTCACGGGTTAAACTCCCAAATGCTAGGAACTATTAGAGATTGAAGAATATTTAAGGTCTTGAGAGGTTTACCCAACTACTTGGATTTCATAATGGTCATCATGTACCTTTTATTTATGGGCATCATGTACTTATTCAAATGGTCAAGCAATGGTGAGCTTTTGCCCTCTTAAAAGGTGGATGGATGCATGGTTTGGTGTCTCAATAACTAAATTACAATGTTGATTTCAAAGAGGGGTATGTATTTCAAAGTGAATATCACACAAAATATTGTAGTTCTTTGTGCTATTCTTGGATTAAAATCATAAGAACTTGATTAAGAAAACATCTATGTATTTTTTTAACAACCAAGGTCTAGCAACATTGATTTATAAACTCTCAAAGATAAATAGACGAATTGTCACAACAATTAAGTTTTATACATACAAAATTTTCTTAAAAGATAAACACATAAAATTGGTTTATAGTGACTAATATAAGAGTAAACAAAGACCTTCATTATCTAAAAATGAATTCTTTGGAGTCAACATCATCGTATTTCATATAATTATACACTTTTATAGAGTGAAATTTAGGTCCAATCTTTAGAGGTCATTTTCTTATAGATTTAATTTTTCTTAATCTTTTTTCTTTCCTTTATAAAGTATATAATTTGAAGTTCTAAGTTGGCATATTTTCTAAAAAAGAGGATAGCGCTTATAAAGGCTCAACTACTTATGATTGTTATAAAAGGTCTCTTTAGATGGTTGATTTAGTGAATCAAGTAGTACCAATATTGAAATAGAAAACCATACATACACCCAGGCCATGGACAACTTCAAAGCTACTATTCAAAAAATTGCAAACTTTCCAATGCAAAAACTACAAATTCAAATGGTCATTCAAAAATTAAAGATTTAAATTAATAGATGCATCTCATGAAAACAAATTAAAATAATTATATCAACAAGTTCTCATATAGCTGAGTATTGGAGAAGTTTTTGTAAAGATTCTTTAAAAACTAAGCCCTTAGGATTGTGGCTATCATTTTAAGGCTACACCAATGTAAGACTTCCTTCCAACAATGATTGGCCAAATGCAAGAATATTCCAAGAAAGAAAGCCAAAGAGAGCAATCCATCTTAATTTGAAGAATGAACCCACATATCCAAAGGCATATAGACCTTAAATACAACCCATTTAGGGGGGCATGTAGCAATAATGTTCAAAAAGAACCAATAGTTAGTTTATTGTTAGCTGGTAGAATTGGAACAAAATTGAGTTATAATTTGAAAACATCCAAAAAATTCCAATGAAAAAATTTGTAAAAAAATCCTATTTAGAGGGGGGAAATGGAATAAAAAATGGACTTGATACTTCAAAAATTAGTTCAATATGGGAACCAAAAGAAAATAACTAATAAAATTCTAAAAATATTCCAAAACTAGAAAGAAAAATGAGGGTAGCACCATCAATAAAAGAAATTTGCATTGTAGTCAACAAAATTGATATGATATTTTTCTATTCTAGCGTAGAATTTTATGTTTTCCAACACAAAATTTTGTGCTAGAAATAGAAAAAATATCATATCAATTTTGTTGATTGCAACACAAATTTCTTCTAGTGCATTTAGGTATATATAGAGAGACAGAGGATTTTTTTGAGGGGCATCAAACCTCTAGTGAGCATTGCTATAAAAGGCATCAATTAAAGGTGATTTAGAACCTTTTTAGACTTATGGAACCTTCATAAAATGCTAGCAAATTCAACACTCATGTATCTAATTAAATATTATATGAAAAAAATAGATAATTGCAAATACTTGTGAATGTATTTGAAGATTCTCTTTAATATCTTACCCAAAAAATTTAGAAAAATAATATTCCTAAAAGTATGGCATTTATTATAAAAAATAATTTTGTATAATCTACAACTACTCTATTAGGTATGCTCATTGAAGGTAAAGTAAAATCTCTACATGATTTTCTGTGTATTTGTCATAGAAGGTTCATAAATTGAAGCATACATCAATGTCAAAAGTTTGTCCACATGCTGAGTGAAATCTAACAACACATGGCATTCCCAACTTGGATCATTATTGCATCTTAAAAATGCCTTAAAGTTACAAAATGACTAGATCTTCTTTGGGAATGGTGTCATATTTGAGTATGATAAGGTTTAGATTATAGTATAACATTTAAATGAAAAATACTAATTGATCTAGAGGTGTATATATTGCCATAATTCAATGAATGTTAATTGATTCCACTCAAATTAACCCCTAAACATCCAAACTACATTATTTCGCTACATAGAAATTTTGGGCAGCTCACCACGAATAGAGTTTTTATTTTATTTTGCTGAAATTTTAATACAACATGTGCCCAAGGAGTAGCTTTAAGGCCCAGAAATTTTCATAACTTTTGACTACATGGTTAAGAGATTATTGTATGATATGTACTTTTCTATGCTTGACGGGTAGCCCGGGCAGCAAAAAACTTCTCTAAAAACTATTTTTTTTTTAAATTTAAATTTAAAATTGATTCTCTAGATTTATATATACTTGGAAAGCTTTTAATCATTCCATTTTGATCAATGAGTCAAAAGTTATGAGTTTTAGTTTGTGGGAGTTTGCACGTTGTTATTGAATCTCTACTCTAAAACAAACTTTGAAGTCCTTTATTTAATTCAATTTTCAATATTTTTGAAAAAAACATAAAAACATTGGGTGTAGATTGTTTATTACAACATTACAACCATTGGGATTGGCATTTTTCAATTTCATAAATAAAATGTTAACGATTTAATATTTTGAATCAATCTCTACTCCTTTCTACTTACTATTTTTTTCCTATATGTTGTATGATTCCAAATGATCTGAAATTTTTCAAGCATGTAGCCAACTTGATTTGAAAAATTAATCCAAAGAGTAACAACCATTTTAAACATTATTTCATGTAAATGTGACCTTCTGAAGTGCAGCTGCCCAGATTTTCACAAGGCCAAAAAAAGGAAATTTGTCACTTCAAATGCTAATATCTTGCAATCTACACAATGGAAATTTCTGGAATTTTTTCCACATATTTTCAAACAAGCTTACTACAAGATCCTATGGTTACATGTGTCCAAAAAATGTTTCTTTTTCTAGAATTTGATACTTGTACTACAAATGGTAGTTTTGGAGTGTTTTGGGTGAAAACATAGTCAAAATCATTTAGGGGTTAAGATATCTTCTCAAGGATTAAAAAGACCCTTATTATGAATGCATTTATATGCAATATCTTGACAAAATAACAAAGTGTAATACTCAAAATATATAGTAAATAGATTGGTTCTATTTATAATCTTTTAAGATAGAATTTAGAAGATAAGAACTACTTTTGGACTTGCTCGTAGTATTTTAGTAATAATAAACAAATGTGACAATTTAAGATAGAAGCTTTCAAATCCTACTGTCTAATAATCTAGTATAATGTCAAATGCAACACCATCACCTCAATATTAAAATAAAATATTATTAAATAGCACATTATATGGTTGTATTAGAAAAAACATCTCTTTTATTTTGATATATTAATGTTCAATTTAGAATTTTAATATATTTAATAATTATTTTATTAAAATATCATTATAATTGTTAAATAATACTAGAATTATACATGGAAAATCTTGTAATGCCATCAGGAGAAGTCATCAAACAAGTATCATTCTAAGAATCCACCAATTTGTGTATTCTTTGTCTTTTTTTCAACAAGTTTTCAAATTGATATTTTTTGAAAATCCTACTATCAAATATTAGTGCTCAATTAATCTCTAAAAGTTAAAGGTTTTCAAACATGCATTTTAATTAGGATTTCAAGCAAATTCCTATCATGTCCAATTTTATTGTAAGTTTTGAAATTTTTTGAAGGTAAGGGATTATATTCGGTTTCTAGGAATATTTCTAGTTTATTTTTGGTTCTTAGGAGGAAATGATATACCCTCCTAAGCTCAAAATGCTCAAACTTGAACAATAATAGGATACAAATATAAATTCAAAATGAAATAAAGTATATTTTTTGTCTCATAGAATGTATTTATGTCCACATAGCAAGATTTAATTGATTCCATTTGGATTGTGATGTGAAGTTATGAAGAATCTTGTTGTTTATGCAATCAAAGCATATTTCTGAAAAATAAAGTACATGATTTGTTTTTTATGCAATTTTTGCAATTTTCAAAATGAAAATATCTATAATAAGTTGATTACTTGCTTCAACAATCTCATTATTAGAATTGGCATGTTTCAATCTAATTTTAGATCAATTAATGATTTAATTTTCCCTTCCATCATGTATTTATTTCAATTTAATAATTTATAAAGAATTAAAATTAAAATACTAGAGTTTGGAGATTTTCCCCAAAATTTTGTATTCAATTCTTTAACATAAAGATTTAAACCTCAAATATTTGGAGTATAAAAAATTTTAAATTATTTCAAAAAATTTAAGTAATTTCAAAGTTTGGAAACCTATAATACATGAAAACAAAAAGTTCTTTTCACTTTGACCACAAATAAGTATCTTATAATCTACTGGATCAAATATTTTGAGTTTTTTCCACTCATTCTAATACAAGTGTAATACAATATCTTATAGTTGAAGATGAAGAAACTTCATCTTAGTCTTTTGTTGGAGATGAGAGTTTTGAACGGTTTTTTGGTCAAACATAGTAATAAACTTTTATAGGCTAATCTGATGAAAATTGAAAGTAAGCAACATCTCTTTATTCATGACCTAAAGTTTTATACTTTTAACTTAGAATGATTTCTTTATAGTTTATTAAGAAACACAAATTATTACTTCATCCAAATTCCAATTTTGCAATGAGTGGCAATTAGAGTTGTACACATTATAAGGGTAGAACTATATAAATGTCGTGTTGAAGATAGAAGATTTATATTCCAATCCACGCCCCAATTTCATTTCCTATAAAGTACACTTAAATTGTGCCTTGAGGTTCCTTTTTAATTCTAAATTCTAATGCGTTGACTAATCAAATTCTTATTTGGGGGTCACATTTAAGCACCTTGATACATAAATTGGTTGAAAATGATGGTTGTTGATATCAACTCAACCATATTGTATGGAAATTTTTCTAAAAATATATATAGTGAAGTTTTGAATTCCTTATTGATGAAAGCCAATAAGGGGTGCTAATATGTGAGGTTAGAATCATGAACAAATGAGCCTAGGTGTCTAGACACCTATATTTTAAATGTCTATAATCTAGAAAACATCTAGGATTATAGGATACCTATGTTAAAGATATTTACATTATAGTAGTTCATGTTATAAGCACCTTCAATGGTTGTTAGGTATCTACTTATATTTAGGCTCAAGGCTCTTATGCTCACATTTCTATCCTCACATGCTAGAATGGTTGAAAGCCAAACATTCTCATCTTCTACTACCTAATATTTTCAAATATTATATAATAATTTTTTATGTCCAAAATTCCTTAAAGGATTGGAATTAGATTTCTTGCCCTTATGTCTCTCATAAATGTCATTCCTAAAGTGTAACATTACAATAGTAGCATTTGTAAATTTTCTAGAGATCTCCGATTTTGAATGATTGAATTTAATTCTACTAATTTCAAAAAACTAGATTGAAGTGAATTGAGAATTGGGTTAGAAATGGAATAAGGGCAAACCTCCATGTATGACAAAATTAGCGAAATCCTCTAAAATTATCACTAGGGACAATAGTACCTTTACCAATATTTGTGATCAAAGCAATGGCCATTCACTCCTATATGAATAGGAGAAAGAACAAAATCTGAAAACGATTGTGTTGTTGTCAAAGTGGGTTTCAAAATTAAAAAAAACTATGAAATTTTAATTGACTCCTCTGATCAAATTTAGCTCTAATGGAGCCTTTCTAATGATAAATTCGAACTTCATTAGAGTTTAAATGCCATAATTTGCAATACCCAATACATTAGATCCAAAAATAATGAAGACATTTTATTGTAAATCAAAATGAATTCTATTCACTTATGTAGAACACAATAACAAAGTTTATTGATTTTTCTTTGGACTATTAGTTACACTACCATGTAGAAAATTGAAAATGCTTTGTTTTCTATTATGTTTGGCCAAGTTTCTCAACACATGCAAATATGACCAATGGTTTTCCTAAAATAATTGCATCTAAAACCATTTAAATAAGTATTTCACGATGATTTTTATTATTAAATTATATTCATTTTTGTTGGATCTTTATAAGAGTAAAAAAATGATTTCAAATTTTATAATCATGCAATTTGCAAGGTGAATATTTTAATAAGGAGATTGTAGGGTTGATTTTAGAAACATATTACAATTAAATGATTTTTTTATTGAATTCCTAATTTTTGTTTTTTTGTAAATGCAATCACTAAAATCTATTTTTTCAAATATAATATTTGTAGAATAATTATTAATGATTTTTTAATTCAAATTTATATGGAAGTGATCCATTACAAAATTGAGTTTTTTTAATCACTTTAAAAATTCTTAGAGATAAATAAAATAAAATATATTAGAACTTAATTAATAAATCAAATTCCAAATTTATTCAAAAAATATATGGAAAATATTTTACAACAGGATAAATTGAATAAAAATATGCAAGCTATTTTCTTTAACCCCTAAAAGACCATGGAGCTTATTAGAGAGACATTGTCAAAAAGTGCATTCTTTTGGTATATTATTCAAAAATAAAAAATTGAAACTTTTTTTTAATTGACAACTATAAAAAATTGAAGTAAAGTATTTTATGAGAATGTGGAAAAAAATTTCAAACCATTTGACCATTCAAATTGAATGATTATAAATTTATAACATTTGAAGTGAGAAATAAACCATTAGAAGAGTGTTTTGGGGGGCGGGAGGGCTATTTCAAGCTTGTGTTTCCACAATTTTCTTGCAATTAAAGAACACCATGCTATCAGAATTTTGTTTTGGATAAAAAAAATTAAACTAGATTCTTAAAATGAAAAAAATGTTGAAAAAAATTAAATTTTTTGTTTGAAAAAAAATATTTTAAAAATGATGTGGCAATCACTATACCACGTCAAATAGTAGCTATTGTAAGTTTTGACGAGCTCAGAACCTTAGAGAATTCACAACCTTGGAGAACTCACAACCCTCTAAACTAGGTAAATTTTCTCTAATGTTTTCTTCATTCTTATAAATAGGGTTAGCAAATTTTGGGTCCTCTTGGAATAAAATTTTTGCTCTACAAAAAAATTGAAGATATTAGGTTTACTCATGAAAAAATTTATCATGACAACTAAGATGTCTAGCTTGCACTAAATCATCCTACAATGGAAGGAGGTTACATGAATTAGCAATACACTTGTCATTTTTTTGATGATTTTTTGTACAATAAATTTTTCTTAATTTGAAATCCAAATGGTGAAAAGTTAAAGAAAATTATTTGGAATATATGAAAAAATTTCAAGAATTTTGACTACATAAATTGCAAGATGTGAAGACTTGAATTTAGAAGAATTTTTTTTTTTTTTTTTAAATTGCTCCAATATAGCTAACAAAGTTTGACTCCTCTTAGGCTGTGATTTTTGAACTAATTTTTTTTTCTTAAGACAATCGCATGCCATGTTTTATTATTTATATACATGTCAAATCTCAAAAGTTGATGAACTTTATTTGTGAAAGATTCTACAAAGATTTCTAAATTGCCTAAGGTACCTTAATGTTGAGGGCAACATAACTTTTGATCTCAACACCCAATTGGAAATTAAAAAATTATGTTTTCACCATGGAGGTATATATTTATGTGTTCACATGTTGTATTCAAATTTCATGAACATCCAACCCAAAATGACCTTTATATGAACCTATTTGAGTTTTCTTATGTACATCAAACAATCACTTGGTCCTCTAGAAGTTAACTTCCTTTGGATTAGGGGGGAGCCCCAAATTTCAAAATTGTATAGATGTGTTATAAAATGAAACTTAGAATAATAATTTAATAATGCATTTAAAACAAAATTTGTAAAATATAATCTATAGATCATATCTAATTACTTAAACGTAGTCATCTACAGAATTACCTCACCAATCAATAACTTTCAATGAAATTGAAATCAAGATTTTAATATTCTTTCTACAATTGGTACTACATTAGAAAAATTTAACATATTCACACCAAAAAATTTCTCTTAGTTTTCTCGTGTAAATAATTATAATAAAATTTAAAGATTTTCATATTAAATGTTTATTCGAGTTGTTTTTGACAAGTCCTTTTCTAAACCAAAATAGTTACATTCAAAAAGTCAACTATACATATACACCTTAAATTATAAAATATTTATAAAGAACAATTCTAAAATCTATACCATAGAAATGTTAGAGGTTTAGCTCAAGAATCCAACAATATTTTAGATGAATGAAAAAACCAAGATATTATGTACTTGAGATATGTTTGACTTCATTCCTAGCCATTGCATAAGCTCATTTTGTTGAGAAGGCATTATACTTTGGTGGATGTCACGGAAAGACTTAAAGCAGGTCCACCTATCTTGCAAATTGGATAATGACTTATTAAAAGGTCATTCAATTTGCAAGACAAGTAGCCACACGACACCTAAAAAAATAGGGTTGGTTTTGCAAGCCTATTAAATGGCTTTAAAAAAAACCTATAGTTGATTAGTGGTTGATTACCCAACACATCACATAGCTTCTTTATCATTCTTTTTTCAAGCTATTTTTTCATGGTTGATTACTCAACACATCACACAACTTCTTTATCATTCTCTTTTCAAGCTAGTTTTTTAAGCTGAATTCATAGTGAAGCCTTTACCAAATAATTCAAGAATCAGGGTTGGAGTTGGTTGAAGAGCCACATAAGACAACTTCTGTTCATTGTACAGATCCCCAATTCAAGGATGAAAAAGGGGTCCCTGCCTCATAGCTAAACAATGTTATGAACATGTGCAACATGAGCCATGTCACAACTGACAGTCACACTTCAGAAACCAAAGCCCAAATGATGCACGACTCTCTCAAGGCCGAAAACCCTCGGGAACGTGCCTACGAAGGTGCTTACAAGTTCTCTTTTATCCCATTGGACCAAATCGACTTGGAAAATAAATGCAGGGCATTGAATACGTCCAATGTTGCAGTAATCAGCAAACACGGCGGCTCCTTGCAACGCCTTTACAACAAACTTTACACATAGGCGGCCGTCATCAGCAGGTAAGCTTAACCCCTAATGAAGGGTGGAACCTGACATATGGAGACCAAACAAACAGACGCAATGAAGAAACCTTGAAACTGTACACATCAGGGTTTCTTTTTTTGGCGAAATTTCGCCAGACTGTCAAAAATCTGACCTCTCTGGCTTCATCCCTCCAAAAACTGGCCTCTGTAGTGAAGCCAACAAGGGAGACACTGTTCCAAAAAAGAAGCCCTATTACACATTCACGTTCCTACCTGCATTAGAGGTTAATCACTGTTGATTTAGGGGTTAATTAAAGTTGATTATGGCAAAACCACCCATAATCAACCAAGGATCCATAGCCAAATGTATGGTTGGAAATAGTTGCAACCAAGACCAAAACAAATTTCCAACTAAAATTTAGAACGTGATTTTCTTCCTTCTCAAAGTTGGCACTAATCAAATCATGAAAAATTTACATTGCCCTGTACTGCTCCAGAGCGTACATGGAATCCCTGAAGTGGGTGGTAATGGGTAGTTCTACAATAGGGGGTTAACCAGAGTTGATTACAATGTGTAGATCGAAATGCATACATTTGTCATGGACACGTAGTCATACGTAAAGTGAAAACCAGCGTACTGTAGAGGGCGTACAGTACAGTACAATATGCCTCTGAATATATCAGATATCATTCAGATAATACGGAAACCAGCCATGTAGAACCCTGGCAAAGGAACGCAATAATTCAGCCCAAAGGACACGAAGCCAACACCATCGACAAGCTCGATCTTGGGATGGGGCGATCAGACTTCGGGTTCTGTCCTAAAGATGGACATCTATTAAAAAGTATGTTTCATCATGGAAGCGGCTAAACTTTCAGCTTTCCACCTATATTTCACATTGGAAGATGGTATAAATTACTAACACACAACCATCTACTCAACTCACAGTCGAAAATGGTCCTGATCTCGTGATTGTATAAGCGCTAGATAATCTAGCAAGAGAATGATGGGTTCATACTTGCAGAGGCTCCTGATAATCAACATGTGCCCCACAAGATACCAGAGCGGGCTCGTGAACATGGATTCACCCAGAATCACGGCACCAGACATGGTACACAATTCGAATCCACCACCAGCTTCATAGGCATGGCTTCAAACCTTATGCTGCAATCGTCAGTTGGGAACCTCATTGACGGAATTCTTCTTCATTGAATAGAACTCGATGTGAAGCGACCGCCTTGAACGTTGGGCGAGGAAGACCGGGAGGCCTGTGAGGTGTATCCCTGGGCCCTTGAAACAAAGGGTTCACAAGAGCATTCATATCAGCTAATGGAATCCGTGCATGAGGTGGTTTCGGGCCATGTCTTGGAGCCTGGGGAGTTGGAGGTCGCACATCCAGTATACCTCCTGGTGCTTCACGAACACTGCACATATCGAGAAACAGAACCACGTTAGATTTCCTGTTAATCGCAGAACCTGATTCGAAATCGAAAGACATGACTGACGCCGCTATTTAGCATCCAAAGTCACGTACAAGGATGCAACATTTCACTGGCAGGAGCAAACCGAATGAAATACCTCAAGTAAAAATCTCGGTGACGTTTAGGTGTGTACAAGCCAATAGTCTTTTGCCTTTCGTAATCGGGGGTGGTGAAGTTAAAGTGCATTTGCCTAGCAATGTTGACCTGCACGATAAGTTACGAATACACATATGAGCACAGCAGCGACTCAAACAGACAGTCACCAAGCTCTACAAATGCAAATTTCGCTCTCTTAACAACAAACTCCTATCCGAGAGGACTGCACCAAGAACATCCACATAATAAGAAGCAACAAAGTTTAGCTTACCGCTTGTTGTAGGGAGTGGCAGACGTGGAAGACAGGTTTAAGCTGGTCATGGTGTAGTCTACAGACAATATGAACCTGCGTAATGATAGAACATGCATTGTTAATAAAAGGAACGAACTATGAAAATATAGAAGCAGACAGGAAGAACTGTTCACACAGTCTCCCGATGAACCTTCAATATTATTCTCATTTCGAAAAAAGCTGCTATTTAAACAAAAACGATTACGCACGTGAAGCACGAGTAAGGAAGTGAACCATACCAGGAGCTCGACGGGCAAGCCTTCCAAAGGTGATTGAGACTGGGAGGGAAAATCCGTCCGACGCATAGGAGTCTGCATCACGGTTAAGTGTGAAGCAGGGGTAAGGGGGGTTCTAGGCGCCACTAACTTTTTCCTCTGAGGATATGCAGGCCCAAACACTTGTATCGTAGGGACAGGAGACATTGATGAAGGTGATAGCAGGTTTGGAGTAGAATGGTTTCCCTCTTCATCTGCAAGAGGTCGTCTCCTAAAACTGATATTCTCAACCAATTTCTTCTTTCCTAGTGCTCCGTTGGAAGTACAAGATTTCTTATTCTCATTCACTAATTTCGCTAGTTGTCCAGGCCTAAGATATTTTCGTCGTCTCGGCATCTGAGTCTTACTTTCCGTACCCCGTTCTAAACCTCGATTTCTCTGCTCACTTAGAGAATTTACTCTAATCTCAGTCGCTGTCGCCACATCAGGTCTCAGAACTCGTCCACTGTACCAAAATAAAAATGCATCGGTCAGGACACAAGGACTGTCCAAATACTCGATCGAGATCGAAGACATTTTCAGGGATGCACAGCGTCCTTGAAGAGAAAACATGGACGCCTTAAAGATAAGATGTGACCAATATCCTCGACCACAAACACAGGAGGTCCCAGACTATGTCAAAATAGCAACAAATGAACAACTGGCACTGCAACAAGTGAAATACCTAGAAGATGTTTGAAATGAGCCTCGCGTTAATTCGGGAATACTCCGGTACGACGTAGATGCAGAGGAACCAGCTCGATCTTCCAGACCAACAGAGATTCCCACACAGCTCCGAGGAGAGTCACATCTCTGACGCTTCACATAGGATACAGCATCTGGTTGCCCGCATTCACCCCTGGATGATTCCTCTCGTCTTCTTAATCTAACCATCATATTCATATTATCTAAGATGTCACGGCTCCGTGCAGATAGCCACAACAATTGAATCACTCACTGAGGACGTTATTTAGAAGTACCAATGGCGCGCAACAGAAGGAAGACGCGTAGGTCGCCGAAGTCCAACCCAAAAAGGCAGACACTAGAAGCCGAACTGCGATCCAGCAGTCGAAACCAAGAAACTCCTGCAGGCCGCCCTCATGTGCCGCCCTTCCCCTTAACAACTTCTCCACTCCGCTAAATCACCAACCATACCACACCACAGCTCCCGCACTACCAGTCACCACTTCAAAACCATCAAGGCGCCAACAACAACTCACGCGCTAACCCTGCTGCCTCCGTCGCCCTCACCCTAACAATAACCGCACCGTACCGTGTCCCTTACTACCTCCTTGCGCTTCCCACCGTGCAGCCATAACAGAAATCTCTCCGCCGCCTTACTAATACGAGACAAGGCAAAGCCCTATAGCCATGCTGTGAAAACGTACCGTCCAAGCTAAGCTCCAGCACACGAGATTCCCCGAAACGAATGACGCCCGCGTACACCACCAGCGACCTTGGCACGAAGCTCAACCTAACCACACAACACTGTATCGAAACGCAGCTTCCCCAGATCTGAAAAATGCGGCAGCGACGAAAGCAGCGGCTGTGTGGCTCGATGCGCTAACAATAGCATCCTCTCGAGGACAGGCTGTAGCATCGCAGCACAGGAATGAAATCCATAACTCCTGGCAAAGGGAGACGACGACAATTCCTGGCGAAAAGCTTCCTCGGCAACAGAGACAGAGACTGTTCCAAGCGCGAATGCGTCCTGGTCTTCGAGCGCGGGGGCGGGAGAGCATTTGAATTGGACGGGAAGGCGATTCCCGCCCTTTTGGGCAAAGGCCGGCACGGGCCGGGCCGGGTGGGGGGCGGTGCCCGGGCGGCCGCACGGGGGGCTCCTGGGGGGCCCGGTCGGCGAGTGATGACCGAATCGCTATTGTGATTGGCGTTCATACGATATGATATGTGTATATACGAATTCATTTACATACGAATACAGTTCTGTACGAATACGAGCGGGAGAGTAGCATTGGATTCCTTATTGATTTTTGATCATCACTACCATGACTCATGGTTTGACATTTAATTGGGAACCGCACCAGATTTTAACCGGAATTGTCAAGAGCCGCCGGCTCAAGGTTTATGGCTTTGGATGCCGTACTGTGGCCTTCTATTTCATTGTGAGTCATCCCAAGCTTCGCAGCAACTCAGCAAGCCCCCACTTCTATCTAGAATTTTGAATTGAAGCTTTCGTAGGGACGCATTCACACGAAAGAGCATCCGAACTAAGGTGGGTACCCCCAAAGACTGCCCTTTTTTTGGTACTGCACTTATTTACTATTATTAGACGGGTCAAGTTTTGGTGTTTTTTTTGTTGGCAAGGGAGAGGAGGTTCCAATGCACAAAAGAATGCAACATTTGGATACTATATGCCAAAGTTATGAAGGATGAAAGTTTTTTGGTAGATGTTCTAGAACTTGTTTCTTCAACATACTTACATATTGATTGTAGAGGTGTACATATAGTAATAAGTGTTGTGGTTTTAGGCAAAGTGCAATTTTGGGTGTACCCACCTTAGTTAGTGTAAGTTTCTTAAGGTCCAAACATACTACCAAGTGGTGTGGTGATCTAACAGTACAACATTAATTTCTTAAATAGTAGGAGTTTAATTAATTAGTGAGTAGATGATAAATATTTTCAAAAGTTTATTATGAAACAAAGGAAGTTCGTCCAAGGACATCAAGAGCACAATTTCACCTAATTTTAGCAATGGACTAGCTCAATCACTTCATCCTTGATGGGATTTGTAGCAAGAACATAGATCAATTCATTGGTGTAGAGAAAGAAATTGAAGCAAAACTTTTTAAATGAAGTTTTGGGTACCTTGAATCTTGTCAAGTTATAATTTGTAATGCCTCAAAAAATCTAAATCTACAATTTTCCTTCTATCATATTCACTTAGGAGTTATGACCCTTGAATATGCAATTTTTAACTATATTCATCCATCTATATTACATAATTTATTATAGCTTATTTTAGATTTGTAAAGCTAGTGCTTTGGTGATTATATAATTTATTTTAGTTTATTGTAGATTCGTAAGTTTAGTTCTTTAGTGATTACATAATTTACTTTGGCTTACTTTAGATTTGTAAAGGTAGTGCTTTAGTGATTTAGTCAATTCTTTTAGTCAAAAGCAATCACACATATCATAACTTTGAAGAAGATAAAATATGACACAGGGGTGAACAATGTAGAATCATAAGGTTATTTATCCACTTTATTTTAGAGATTATTCATATGAAGAGTGATAAAATATCAAAAGTAATGAAAATTTGAGATATGAATTATGAGTCTAGAAATTTACAAGAATTTTAAATATAAATCATGTGTAAACATTTAGTCCCTCAAAACATTGACAATTTATTTACACCAAAAGTATATATATAATCTTCAAGGATCTATCATGGAACAAAAATATCCCATTGTACTTGTTAAGGGTGCTATAATTCGAACATAGGATCATGAGCATATGAGCATAGAAGACTATACACCTATGTTATAGGTATCTATATTAAGTAGAAACCTTCCATATTTATAGGTTACGTATATTATAGATGTTTATATTATAAGTCACTTATAATAATTAAATGGTTTTAAAAGATCTACTTATACATTTATAGGTGACTTTCAATGATTGTAGAATACCTACTTATACCAATACATATGCTCAAGGCTCAAATGCTTGCATTGTTGTTATAATATAGGGATTCATGTATCCTCACTATTCACTTCCAAGTTTTATTGATTATTCCATATGTACAAATTATAATCTTCAAAGGTATAAAACATAGCCACTTGTCATGTTATATGCAATATAGGAATATCTTTAAGATATTCTCCTTGGTGCAAATACTTTAGTTGAATTGAATTATTAGACTCATAATTTTGTAATTTTTTCTTGCAACACAAGTGTAATTTGACAAAAATTCCTTAAATTTTCAAAAAAATTAAGAAACAATCCCTATTCTAATATGACATTGACAAAGACAAGATGCATACCTTACCTTACTAGTAGCTTCAATATTCAACTATCTAATAATTAGTTAATTAGATTGAAAAACATATTTAGGTAGTTGAAAATAACATTACAAATTTCAAACGCTTGGCAATAAATCAAATTTATGATTAAGTATGTGATTAATTTAATCAAGTGGTGCCTTTACTTTAGAATTTCTTCGGAAATAAACATTGATTACAAAAATGGCAACCACCTCCTTTTATACATTGTCATAATATCTTCAAAATTTGCTAATCATCTGAACTAATCATTCATTTTCTTTGCATTCTTTAGATGGAAGTTTCAATGCAATCTTTTGAAGGGTTGTATCTTCATAAAGTATAAATGGCAAGGCAAAGAGTCTACAATGCATATTTTCACCAAATGTACAATCTTTAGGAAGTTAGAAATGCATATAGAGTCTAATTCTGCAACTTAGTGGATAATCTTGAAGTTGAAAGGAGATTGTGCATAGGCTAGCTGGAAGATCAAATAAAATTTGCTAATACCAAGGTTCTCCAGTTTGGAACAAAGGAATGTCTTTGAAGATTAAATGTTCACATTTTTTTGAATGATATCAATATTCACATATTTATATTCAAAATATTTGTGAATTTGTTTTCAGAATTGTAAATATGTGACTTTAAAGAAGCTTTCACTGTACTTGTTCTTTTTTTATTATTATACTATAATCTCTTTGATTTGACAACTGAAGAAACAATTGTATTTTGAGAGATAATCTAATTGTTTAAGATATGACTAAAGACATGGTCAAATCAAAAGATACAACTATGTATACATGTTTGATCGTTGAAAGCATTATCAAACTCATAGTGATTGTGGAGGCATCTTTTGAGTGGATAGTGAGGAAAGGTACCCACTATCCACCCAAAGTGACTCCATTTTTGGGCTCATTTTTGGATTTTAAAGATTTTAAAATTTTCATTAGCACCCCTCCCTTCCTCCTCCCCTATCTTGTAATTTTCAGAATTCAATATAGTGACAATTAATATGGGACAATTCTTCCATGTCCGTATTTGATATCTGTATTCAATATTCATCCTATATCCATATCCAATGTTGTATTCGTATCCGGTACTCATATTCAGTGTTCATTCTATATTCATATCTAGTATTGTGTACATATCCGGTATTCATTTCTTATTTCATATTTTGACGGCTTAGATTAAATCTCACAAGATCAATAGCTTGTGATTTTTTGAGAAATCAACAACAATTTCAAAGGAAGGCATTTTTTCTTAAAAAAATCAACAGCTTGTAAATTTTTTAAGAGAAAGGGGGAGCAACTAATGCAAACTAGAGGGGAGCCATCTTTTGAGTGGATAGTTGAAAGCATTATTAAACTCAACTATCAAGGTCTCCATTACTATTTAGTTAAAGTTGACAAAATAAGTTCAACAATTGCCAAAACGAGGAATACTTCTTCAAACTTTGTATTTTTTCTATACAAAAATTAAAGTGTCATTTTTGTAAAAATTTAGCATAGACTTAAACAACTATTGTTTAGCCAACCCTATTTGTAAGGTATAACACTAGTCAAGCAAGGCATTGGTGGTTGCAACTAGTGTTTTAAATTGCAAAGTAACAATGACACAATTTGCTTGTTCTCGTACCTTCTTTCCTTCTTTACATAGTCCAATCATTCTTTGCTTATTGAAAACCTATAGATTACATTGGATATTGTTATTTTTGTATACATATATATTCTAAACTAGCATATTAATCCCCAAAATTCTTTGGATGTTTCAAGCTAAAAATAGTTCCACGATGCTTAGTTCTAAAACAATGCTAAATTTTTTGTTTAAATTGTAGTAAGTTTAATCCTAAAATTTAGTTTATCTGTTGAAATATATCCTTCATATATATTAGATAAAAAGACTCACCAAATACAAGTTAGTGAATCTTGTATTTCAAAACCAAGTTTTTATTAGCCCATTCCAAAAATAAAATTTCATCTTTCAAAAAATGTATAAGAAAGATGCTAATGCCCTACAACATGAGGGAAAAATTGAACACATAAAAAATAATTTGAAAATACATGAATATACATCTTTATATAGATATGTAGATATATAAATATATAAATATATAAACACACACATTCTTGATTTTTTTTAAAGGAAGATGATAATGATTGATGAAAATCGCTAAATTACTACTAATTCAAATATTGATCAATGTTAATATCAAAGATGCAAATTTTATAATAGGTAACCGATATTGTAATATTGTTGTTTCCTAAAATATTAAACAAGAAGTTCAAAATTGAACATGAGATATAATTGTTTCTTTGACAAGCTACCATGATTCTTTAAAAAATAATATAAAATCTAACTTTAATTCTATTAATCAAAGAAGTGTGTTTGCACATTGTGGTACACGAGGTTCTTATTGGCACACTTTTATATGTCCACATTCTTAATAATGAGAGAGATCACTTAAGAAACTTACCAATACCAGAAGTACATGGGATGAGGTAAAGGACAAGGTTACCTAGCAACATTCTCTCTAGTTTACTCTTCACCCAAACCTTGGTATGCACATCTTTGAGATTAAATTGTAAATGGACAATGCCAAATTTCTCTTAGTGAAAGCATTGCATTTATCAACTTTGAGGATGTCAACCTTGTAGATTAACATTAACATCACCCCTTTATTTTCAAGGAAAAGATATTGATCCTCGTATCCATTAATTACATGCAACACTAATTATGGAATATTGTACCACTTTAGATGGAGTAATAGATTGATTTTTTCAATCCTAAAGTAGGAACAGGTACATAAACAATTAGAATGAGCAATTTAACTTATAGGATATAGAGAATTCTTTTAGAAGTGGAGCTCAATATGTGCAAAAACAAGGATGACGAAGAATGCAAAAAAAAAAAAAAAATTTCCTCAAGAATGAACATTTTATTCAATATTAATGTGGATTCTTCATTTGGACCCCATTCTTGTCTCATAGGTTCATCTAAAATGGCTACCTTTAGAACTTATTCCTATTCAAGTGTAAACCGATTAAATATGAGCAAATGGAATCTTTATATAATCTTTTTGAGAGCCAATTATGGTTTCAAGACAATCTACTTTGCCATTATTGTTTTTTTATATTCCTACCTTAACCTCTAAAGGACCAAGCTATGTTTTTTGGCTACATAAAATTTTTAGGCAAGTGCATGTGATTAGAGATTTTCAAATTTTTGACCCAAATTTTAATAAAAGGTGAAGATAAGGAATATCTTTCATATGGACTAAATTTTATGGCATTTGGAAATAGGAGTCAAAAGTTATAGCCAATTTTTTTTGTTTCTTTTTCTGTAAATGGGTAGTTTGGAAAAAATCACTATTTTTAGAAGAAAAGAATTTGAAATTGGTTTTCCAAGAATTATATATATGTGTGTGTGTATATATATATATATATATATATATATATATATATATATATATATATATATATATATATATATATATATATATATATATATATATATATATATATATATGTGTGTGTGTGTGTGTGTGTGTGTGTATATATATATATATATATATGAAAAGCTTTGAATCACTCCATTTTCATCAATGAGTCAAAAATTATAAAGATTTTTTGTTTGCAAGTAGTTATGGATTTTCCACTCTAAAATAGACTTTGAAGTCTTTTATCTTACTCAATTTTCAATATTCTTGAAAAAAAAATAAAAGGATAAAAATTGTTTATTACAACATTCTAAAGATTGGGATAGGCATTTTTCAAGTCCATAATTTAATTATTAACAATTTCGTATTTTGAATCATTTTCTATTATTGTCTACTTACTGTTTGTTTCCTATATGTTGTACAATGCCAAATGATTTGAAATTTTCCGATCAAGTAGACAATTTGTCTAGGAAAGTTAATCCAAGGAAGCACTACCATTTTGGACATTTTTTCATAGAAAAGTTAGCTTGTGAAGTGCAGCTGCCTTGTTTTTCATAGGAGCCAAAAAATGATTTTAACAAATTTGAATGTTTATATCTTACAATCCACAGGGTGGAAATTTTTGAAATTCTCATAATATGTTTTCAAGTTATTATAATACAAGATCCTATGGTTACATGTGTCAAAAAATGTTTTTTTTCAAAAATTTGTTACTTGAACTAAAAATGATAGTTTTGGAATGTTTTTAGTGAAAATAGTCATTGAATTTTGGGGTTAACTTTAAATTTCTCCTTACATGAAGGCCAAAGTGTGTAGCACCTCAACCTTGAAATTAGAGTGACAAGAAATAACCTCGTTAGGTATAAAGAAAAAAGCACCATAAGTAATCTAATAGAAATAGAAAAATACATTAGACCAATGCATGTGCCAAGGAAAGGAACAATAAACTCTTGTGTCATTCACAAGTGAGAGGCCATAGAAGCATAAACCTAAAATTTTCATCTTCAATTGTGCCATTGATCATCCAATATTGGGCTACAAATTTTATTGTTACGTGCAATCCACGTTTTAAAGAAAGCATCTTACAAACATTTTTTGATACCCCATTTAATGGCATGCTATGATGAATGTATTAAAAATTTATAGAATATATATTTATCACATCTTATCTTAGATATCTTCTTTTCAAAATAATAGTACCTACTCTATTTCATGTTTACATGATATGGAATTTTAGATTCAAAAATTAAAATGCACCTTCTAATGTCTCTTACATGGTTTCTAAATCTTTCACCATTTACCTCTCTAATTACAAGATTTATGTGCATCCCAATTCATTTGCCACTACATTTTAAGATTTATCTATTTTATTGACTTTGGATAAAAGTAGAAGAGACTATACATTGAAAAAAGCTATAAAATATTATTGAATTGAAACTTTGAGGTATCATGTAGTGTTGCTAAACATAAAATGATTCCATATATAGTGATCCCAAATTCAATGACAAGTTAGGAGCTACAACACGCATGAGGTAAAATCCCTAATATTTAAGGCCCAATGTTGTGCACATAAGGAAGTGTGAGTTAAACCTTGAATATAAATCAAGGCAATGCTACCAAAAACAAAGCTTCTAGTAACATTGCAATTGTTTCTAACCTTGTATGTCAATATATTATTTCACATTTGAAGAATGATAAAATTGTTTCAACATTTACTAAGGAGGACAAAACTGGACTGTAAAGATGGATTTCAAACCCTATAGTTGGATTTTGGGTGTCTTTCAAATTTTAAAGATATTTTTATTGACATAAATGGTTGTCTTCCAAAATTTAAGGATATTTTTATTGACATATATGGTTGTCTTCCAAATTTTAAAGATATTTTTATTGACATACATGGTTGTCTTCCAAATTTTAAGGATATTTTTATTGACATGTATGGTTGTCTTTCAAAGGAAATAAAAAAAGGATGCAAAAAATAGATTTTCAACTCCAAAATTCTTTAACATTAGTTGCAACACAAATATTTATTGCAAGGGTCAAATTGCTTCAAACAGTTTTGACAAAAAATCATGAACAAATTGTTTACCATTGCTAATAGAATTTGAAAATTTTGAATTCATATACGGAATCAATGATTCCAATTTAGCAAGGAATAATTGTGATATATATAGCTATTCTAGCAAGAAAATCATAGAGTAAATTTCATGTAGCAATTTATTGCTAAAATTTAATTTGGCTCAAACAATGATGATAGTTAGGATTTTGCCTATTTTTTTTCTTATTAATAATAAACCTCTAAATTGGTTTATGCCAATAGGAATATGTGACACTAATTTACTTGAGTCAAATTGTTGAAATTACAACAATGTGTGCGGGTCACATTCAACAATAGTTTGCCAAAGTACTTTACTTTTTAGTGTTGAATGGTTTTGATAGGTGAAAATTATATTATATGATTTCTAAGCTACTTTAAGCTATTAATTTTTTTAATTTTCATTTACCACTACTCATTTTGTTTTGGATGTTGTTATTTTTCTTATTTTCTTATTGTCATATCTTTTTTTAATTGATGTTTTTTTGTTTTTTTTTTTCATTTCGACATTTTTTTGGTTGTTTTGTCTTTTAACTTGATGGTCATCATTATTAAGTAAATGTTTTAGAATTTTCTACTTGAAAAGGTCAATTTCTATAATATCTAATATATTTTTCAAATATTTCAAAAAATTAAGAAAAATGCAAGAAAAAATTCTAATAACTTTTTTGACATTTCACTTATGATATATCAAAATTTCAAACATTAAAAAAACTACTTAATTTGTGTTTAAATTTGACCAATACGTAAAGTATTTTTATACTATATTAAGTTTCACAAAAAAAATTGGGGGCGGTACTAATTCAATATCAGGTATTCTTTTGAGTTTTATCAACTAATTTTCTTTGATTCTCACATTGAACTAGTTTTTGAGGAATTGGATCTAATTATTTTATCTATTTTTATACTTAAAAAAAATATTTTACAATTTTTGTCACCAGATATTTGCGGATGTTTTCAAAATGCAACCATTTTTTTCCCCAATTTCACCAGCTAACTTTGAACTAGCTGCAGATTTTTTTTTGGAACATTGTACTAATTTTTACACCTCACGAATATTTAGTGTAATATTTAGTGTAATAAGACTGTAGACACTGACTGACGGTCTTAATGAGACGGTTTAAAATAGTAAGCTTGACACATCATAGGCTTGATGTAACAGGTTACAGTCACGCTGTCAGATGTCGCCTCCCAATTGGCGCAGAATGTGTTATTAGTTAACTACCTATGATTGCCCAGTAAATATATCGACGCCGTTGATAAATCACGGTAGCAACGGTCCAGATTGAGCTCCGGGTTGTCCACTGACTTTCTCCTTTTCTTTATCATGAACGCAGCTTCTTCACTGCAGTCGCTTGATTCCTCTCCTATTTTGTGTAGCAAGCGCCTGGGACTGTTCTTCAGATTCTTCAGATTCCTACTTTAATTTCCACCTAGCGCTTGCTTGGAGAATCTGAGAATTCGAGCGTGGTATCAAAATGTCGGACTGTGGCAACGCTAATTGCAAGTGCGGTCCCGCCTGTTCTTGTAACGGCAGCTGTTCGCGAGTTTCTCTACCTTAAAGAACTGCATGATTTCTTGTTGTGTGTACTAGTTTCTTGGTTGTGTGCATAATTAATTCATGGTTTAGGGAGTGAAGAATGCGTGTATCTTGCGGTTTAGGTGTTTTATTGTCACTAGAATAGAATACTTGAATTGTCTAAGAAATTTGATTCTCCTTTGTTTTTGCTGTGGATGTTGGTGATTTTTGGGGTCAGAATTATGAGCCGTTTAGTTTGAAAAGGAGACTAAGTCATAATGCGGTGCTCTACGTACAATGTTCCGAGGGGATACAACGAGGATTCCACGTTTCACAAACCTCGGGAACTCTAACTGGTCTCCTCAGTCCTTGGCCAGCAATTTTCTTGCCTTTCTTGTTTAGATTTCTTGTTTGGCGAAAGAGTTGCGCAATGACGTTGCCTTGTTGAGTTTTCGTCAGTTTGCGGCGTATGCCTTGTCATGCGGTTTCCAGTTGGTGTTTGTCGATTAGCGAACGTTATGTGTTTTCCTTCTTTTGCATGTACAGTACAGTAGGTGCGGAAGGAGCATGCCGCTGTACCGTCTTTCGGTGGACTCCGCAAGTAAGTTTTAACATTCGTGAACCGACGTGCACGGCCAAAGTAATTCCTTAGTGCATCTTTCGATCTTGATTCAAACATGCGGCTCCTATGGCAATGCATTAATTTTGCTTGAGGTTGAAATTCAGAAATTGTGCTCTCTATGTCAGCTGAAGTGAGAAGATATACTGGATGCAGTGAAATGGCGAAATGTTCAGTTTGTTTGATTTTAATGTTGTTTATGTAAATTCTCTTACGATCTTTTTTGTCACTGTGCATGATTGGCAGCTACAATGATTCTGATTGCAATTGCAGTTCAAGTTGCACTAAGGAGCCAGATTGCGCCTGCCCTACAGATGGAAGTTGCAAGTGCTGATTGCAATGGCGAATGAAGGATCATCACAGGATGGACTAGAAATGGGGGATGAAATTCCACCTCAAATGTACACTAAAAGGGCCACTTCACACTATGGCTGAAGGTCGGGGAGGCCATGGGTTTCCACCAATCACATTTCAAGAAATCAAGAGTTTGTCCTCTCAACCCTTCACACTAGAGGGCACGATTCAGAGGTTGTCACCTTTCAAAATTACCTAAATGGCATGAAAAGTGCTCACAAAGTATCGAACTTTCAAAGGAAGTTTGGGTTAGCTAAACTTGGAGATCCAAAACTATAATCAAGAGGTTGTTGAATTTGCCTATTTGTTATCTAGTTCTTTAGACTTTGTTTCAACAAAGTTTGGCCACTCAATCCTATTGCCTCTCGACTTGAATGGTCATAGTCTGAAGTGGGCATAAGAATGGCGCTTAAGTTTGAATGTCATTTGATAGATGAAGGTACAAAATACTTTCCAATAGATAGTACTTTACAACAAAGTTGTAGAGTTCATTTCATCTCTTTTTATAGCTTGTTAATCCCTTAACATATATAGTGTTCTCTAGGATTGACAATTTGGAAAAAAAACATCATAAAATACTATTTGAAAGAATATTTTGGAATTGATATACACTTAAAAGTTGTAGATTTGATTTTAGATTCCATCTATATGATTAGATTCACCAATGCTATCACCAATATTGTTTTTTAAATTTTGAAATAAAAATTTCTAAATTCCTCATAAATTTGATTACAAGCAAAATATGATTATTTTTTGAGTAAAATTTGTTGGAATAGATTTGAAATGAGGTTTTCTTGATATGGTGATTTTATGAAATTTTTATATTCTTTAAATCAATTTTGCAAATCAATTTTTAAACAAGAGTCAATGCAATTTAGCTTGATCAACCACTTGGACATACTTTCACATTTGTAATTTTAGAAGAATATGTATTCTAATAATACCAAATCCAATCGTTAGATGAGACAATAATTTGATAAAGTATATCTATAAATTAAGATGACTTTCATTCAAGCAATAATGAGAAAGAAACGTAGTTTCAATCTATTTGTTGTGTAGAAATTGGACATTAGAGTGCTAAAGGGTTAAAAGAGAGTATGACATTAGGAGAGATTTGGAGGCAACGACAACCCGTTTAGTCAGGTATGTTCCTTTTGTTGTTTCTCCATAGCAAAAGGAATGGTTGGCTATAAAAAAAAATGCAAAAAAAGGTTAAATTTTTTTTGGAAAAATGACATGGCATTCACTTAGCCACGCAGACTGCATTGCTCATTGCATTCCTAGTGTTTTGAAGGCTGGAAAAAATAGTCTTGTTGAGGCCTCAAAAAACATCTAATGACTTGTGGACTATGGATGTAATTCAAGACTATGTTTGCTAAACATTGTTAGATCTCTTGATGTTAGTAATACACAAAAATAATTGTGAGATCCCACAATAATGCCACATTTAACTACTTTTGAAATATTCAATGAATTATGGACTATACTTCAATAAATCTCCTAATGTTAACATCGGGAGATCTCCCGATGATTGTATAGATCTCTAAATATTTTGGACTGATCTCCCGATGTTTCAAATTATCTATTGATGAACATTTTTTTCTTCATGGTCACTATTATTAATTCTGGACTTTCAAAAGTCCAAAAGTAGTTAAATGTGGCATAATTACATTTGTTTTTTGAATGTGTGAATACCATTCTAAGTTTGTGTGATAGGGAGCTTGTCCAATTTCAATAAAGAAATTTAGAAATTTGAAATGAATGGAATGATTGATACGTATAGATTCACAAATTTGTTGAAGACAACCATGATATAATTTGATTCTTTGAAGATTGCATGAATGTCAATTCTTTCACAATATCCTACTTGAGGGTCAAATTTAGAGTTAGATATAAATTAAGTCTAACTATAATATGAAAAATGAAAACCCAAAAAATCAACTCCTAAAGTGTTGAAATTCTAATATGTGATTTTCAACTTGTCAAAGGTAGAGGGTGTCTAGATAGGAATATGTAAATTCTACAAAGGAGAAAAAGAATCCTATGGAGAAGGAGATGAAGCCATAACATTTCAATCAAAAGACACTTTTCTATTTAATACATATAGTGACAGAATTCATTGGTTGTTTTAGATCTTGGGAGCCTTTGATTTTCTCTTATAATCTATCATTGAATTATCAATGCAACGGTATATAGTAGCAAAAAAATCACATTAGTATCATTGAATTATTACTGCAACGATATAGAGAATTAATAAAATCACATTAGCATTGTTAAAGATAAGAAGTCTATCCCTACAATCTTGAATGGAAAGCTATTTGTTTTTATTTTTTACCACTTGAAATGTTTATAAAGTCATCAATATATAAATATATTAGAAGGTAAATAATTCTACATTACAATATGTGATTTTTCATAAAAGGTAAATATGAATCTAGTATGTTTAAATATGTACAACAACAAAAGGGATAACAATGGATTCTATACTTTAATTGTGCATAAAATCTAAAAATTGGATGTACTCAATTAAAAACTTATTATACAAAGTCTATCACAATTTCAAACATCATGGGTACTTCACATATAACAATGATACATATGGTTCATAGTATGAAATGATATTTTCTAAAAATAATAGTTTAGTATTCATTAAATAAAATAATAACATTAATTATTATAACAACTATTAGTAATATATTAAGTGAAAAAACTTTTGATGTATCCAATGTATTATGAATTTAATAATGTATTAATTTGAAAACCAATGATTGAAGTGAAATGAAAGTCAAACTTAAATTGCTTTTCAAAGCTTAGTATATGATTGCTTTTCCTCATATATGATGATATGGAAAACCTTACATTTGCTTATTTTCACCTCTTCTCTCCATAGGAAGAACCAACTTAGGAATACCATTGCTAGAATGACCCATTTTACTATAAATTCTACAATCCACATAGCATCAAAACTGCAAAGAAATTTATGAAGGGGTGCCAAAGTACACTAGAATCTTGAACGATAGATTGATAATGGCTCTACAATGAAATACTCTACACATAATCTTGATTCTACCCTCCTAACACCCATTGAACTTCATTTTTAAATAGTAAATGATGAGATTCATGCAAAGTTAAGTTTAATGTATTCACCTCCAAGGACACCAATACATTTGGTCAAAATTATCATTTTTTAGTTTGTTGGATATACATGAAAGATAAAAGTTTTTTGAAATTTAGGCGTACAAAATTGAATTTGGCTCATTAGAGGATTTCTAGGCCCTCTGGAGGGCTGTTCCAAGCAGCTATGTTGGGAATTGTCTCCAAACAGTTTTTCGGGAATGGCAGTTCTTGACAAAAAAAACTAAAAAAAACTAATTTTTTTTGGACATGGCAATTGCATTGCCACGTTTGTGAGCTGCCAAAGTCCCCTACAAGGCAATTCTCATAGTGTTGGAACTGCTAGGAACTTACAGCCCTCTTGGGGGGCCAAAAATCCTCTAATGACTACAAATTTAGGGATTCATTGTGTATAATGTAAGATTACTTTGTTTGAAGTTGAAAAAAAGAACTTTTTTACAACCTTATTTGAAAATGTAATTAAAAAAACTTGGATTCCATGTGGAGTCAATTTTTTGTAGATATTAGTTGAATTTTTTATTTTTATAAAAAGATTTCTTACTAAATATGTTAGTTACTTACTTGCCAAATTCCAAAATAGACAAGGGTTTTTGCATGCTTTGTTCCTAATTACCTGCCTTACTCACAATACTTTGAGCAACATTAATTTTGATCAAATTATTCATTTGTGAAGAAAAATCATATTCCTACAAAGGTGATACATTCCCTCACCTTCTATCAAAATTTTGAAAAGATGCATTCAAAATTGACTTCATTGGAACCTACATGAGTTCTCAATTGCATTTGTTGGTGAATCATTTATGATGAGACATATTGGTTCTAAATATTAAAGTTATGCAATGAAACTTAAATTTGAATTTGGTTCTTGCTTTATGTTGAAGTCCATAGTAATTTACGTGATGTTCTCAAATTGACTAAGATATGCATACGCATAATCAATACTACCTTAACCTCTAAAATGTCCAAATCCTTTTTCAAAATTGATGATTCGGAAAAAATTGTTATAAAGTGCTATTTAGAAGAATATTTGGAATTGATATATGAATAAAGTTGTAAATTTTGAGGTTTAGATTCCATCTGTATAGTTAGATATCACTTATAATTTTTAATAAAATTTGAAAGGAAAATTTCAAAATTCCTTCAAAATTCAATTAAAAACCAAATACTATCATTTTTTTTGAGTAAAACTTGATGAAATGGATTTGAAACAAGGTTATCTTAATATAGTGATTTTTTGAAATTTTGTGTTCTATAAATCTATGACCTCACTTTTGCAAATCCGATTTTGAACTAAAATCAATGCAAATTTTTGGCTTGATACACTTCTACATCTATAATTCGGGAAAAAATATGAACTCTAGTAACACCAAATCCAACGATTGGATGGAACAACAATTTGATAAAGCATCTCTATAAATTAGGTGACTTTCATCCAAGTAATAACAAGAAAGAAATTTTGAATAACAAATTGAATTTCAATCTACTTATTGTCTAAAAATTAGACGTCAAAGCATTCAAGGGTTAAATATGATATGTACATTTTAGATTGAAAAGCATGAAAATAACTTTAATATTGATTACACAAGTTGTATATAATCAAAGCATGAGATTCTACAAGAGTCTAAAATTGGGTTTTGATATCCATAGAGATAATACTTTGAAAATTAATAACTTATTCATGAGGCATTTAAACAATGCATACTACATTGAGTTGAAATCCTCTTCTAACTTCCAATAGGATCTACTAAAAACAAATCATATTTAATAATAACAACTATGCTCAATTATAATTAGTGACAATTAGAGCCGTGCATTTTTTATTGATTTGATGAATAATATTTCTGTTGCAAAATATTAATTCTTCCTATTTTTTGGAGTTATATCTTAAATCTTTCTTTCATAATCTTTTCTTCGACATTAGCAATGGTCGATTGTCCGAGTACTTTCAAGAGTATTCTATTTTTATTTTTTTAAAATAAAATATAGCATCACTAATTCACTTATTCCAAACATACCCTAGAAGGATATTGTGGACACTAACCAAATGTCCAATGGATGACTTCATTTGGCACTTTAGGATGGAAAAAAATGTTTTTTCATCCAATTAATTTTTTCAGAGGGTACTTGAATACATTTTCAATGAATAATATCATAAAGTCCCTTATTTAGGTCTTGTTGACTTTTATAAAGAAGAAGATGCTCAATCCATGAATCACCCTTGTAGTATATTTAGGCCATTTCGTGCTATTTCTCTTGATGTGAATTTTAGCCACAAAAATGATGTTTTTTGAATTTGAATTCAACTAATGAAATGAAGCTTAGCAAATGAAGTTTCGACTCCAATGAGAAAATTTTGAAAAATTCATAAATTTCAATATTTTACAACAATATGAACTTTGAACCTATAACCATGGTTTGTTGATTTTTTAATTTTAGAATGATACAATAAGTTTGGTTTATACCATGATGTTCTACATTATATTATACATCTGTAGTGAAAATTTCAGATTTTTTGGGTATATTTTGTATTTGATATGAATTTCCTTTAAAAATTCATAGTAATTTCAAATTTTTTAATAACCTGTATTAGACATGAATTCATCTAAAAAAAAATCATTCACATCTAGTTGCAAAATGGTAGTAAATAGAGTAACGATAGTTGAATCTTGAAATCAATGGTCATGGGTCCATCCTTATAAAGTTAACTTTGTAAGGACTGGTTGGTCCCCAAAGAAATCATCATTTTCTAATACCATGGGAATCAATCGCTTAAAAGAAATGGAAGAGTATTCATTGGAAGTCAAACTATTGTACAAGATGTCTCCTTTTCACAACAAAACTCCAAAGATGAATAGTTGCACTTCTATCCTATATTGGAGAATTCTCTGGCATCCATCGAACACTCAGTGCCCACGGCAACGTTACAGGGTTCAGGTAGTTTGTTCTTAAAGCGAAAAATGAAATTGGCATTCAACCCAAATTTTTTCACATAAAAGGTCCAACTTAGGTCCGATAAATTTCATCAATAAAAGAAAAATGGACAAAATTGGCAATCTCACCACTCATATGGAACTATTAGTTACAAATTTAGGAAGTTTGAAACACCGATTGATCATTAAAAGCCACCCCCTCCGCAAATGTACATCATCGGTACATTGAAGAAATCAAAATGTACCTCTGTGTTAACTTAGTGGTCCCTCCTCGAGCTCCCTATTTTACCATATTTGTTATAATAGAAATCTCACCGGGGAATCAGACAGTCAGTGAGCCCTGACTCCAGATTTGCATGAATCTGGCTGCGTCTGACTTGTAGCACGACTGACCGAGAATCCCCGATTGTCTCTCTTTCTCTTTCTCTTTCTCGAGTCCCGATGTCCTGCAACCGAACTCGGTAAGCTTATGATTTCAGGTTTCCCTGTCAGTGCAGACGCTCACTCTCAGCCCCCTTTTGCTCTTCCTTTTCATCAGGTTGCACAGAACTTGAAGCACAGAATCGAAGCACTGCCATAGATGTTGACGACGATCGGTCTGCAGCGTACGTCAGGCATCTCCACAGGGCCGCCTTGGACAGCTTCAATTATACCAATGAATGGAACCAGGGATTTTCAATTCAAGTCCCAGACAACTGAAACTGAAGATCTTGTGTGGATCGGAATGAATGAATGAATCATTCTCTTACGTCCCCCCCCCCAAAAAAAAAAAGTATGCATGTATAGGAGCCTACCTATCTCTGATCAAACACACACATTTCAAAAGTTGTGGTGTGGTTGTGAAGAAGTTGTGGCACATTATCATTGGTTATCAAGCTCTCAATATTGCAACCAGTCCATGGTTGGAAACAGAAAAGTCTATATGACCAGCATAGGTCATGTAATACAATTCAACTAAAAAAATTTATGATAATTATACTTATGAGTTAAAATATTCTGAAAAATTATATAATCCATCCAAACTCTATTTCTACATTAGGGAAAAATTCTACACTCAAGAAATTGGCACTCCACATGCCTATAATTGCTTAAGTGGTTGGAATCGGATTGGCTCCTTTTGTATGGATGAAACATTAGGATTGAATGTGCTCTTCCATGTTTTTTGAACCCATGAACATCTATGCATCCCAAAAGTGGATGCACCTTGGTCAACTTCGATTGCAAATTTCAAAATAGCTACTTTGGGAATTTGATTCAAATTCAAAAAACAAAACTTGACAAGTTTTGTTTCTACTCCACTTCAAAATTTTGAAGAATGTCAAAAATTGAAAGTATTATTGTAATTGAAATTGTGTATGTTAGAATCCAAACAACAATGTACGATATTTTTTCATTGATAGATTAATTGTTTGAATGAAATTATAAAATTATATTTTTCATTCTATCCTTCATTTACCGTAAAAATTACAGATTATTCTTATATATATGTATAAATTATTGATATAATTTGATTTCCACCTTGAGCTTTAAGAAATATCAAAATTTTATGCATAAAGGATAAATTTGGTTTGATAGTTGAATTTGACTTCAAGGTCTTTGTTGTTGTTGTTTTGGATGTAAAAAATAAAATAACCAATTGAAATTTTTGCATGCTAATCACCATTGATACTTATACCTTTTGAGTAAATATCAAATCATTTGGATTGTTTTGCTATTTTTACTTATTTATGTTCAATTTTTGCAACAAAAATAATAAAAATTAAAAATTTTCATGAGACAAATTGAAATTTCTCATCGTGATGAACAATTCATAGTTTCAAATAATAAAAATATGATATTTTTTAATACAATTTAAAAGGCAAAATTTAGCTTTAGGTAGGAAGTTTGACTACTTCATAATGGATCGAGTCCTTTAAAGGTTAAAGTGACTACTCTCAAACCACCACTTTTTGTTATTGTGTCTAGTTACTAATATTAAACTAGTCTGTTTATTTACTTATTTTATTTTGGGGAAGGGAAGGGAGGTTTCGATGCAACCAAAAATGCAACATTTGGATACTATATGCAAAAGGGAGGGAGAACAAAGTTTGGTCCTGAATCCAGTAATTTCTTCCCCATATGTACATAATTGATTTTGGAGATGTGCATTTAGTAAAGATGGCAATTTAGGTTAATTGACTCATTTTTTAAGGGCCCACTTTCTGTCCATTCCAAGTGAAATAGGTGGAGATATCATTGTACTTTGAAATACTTTTGGATGCTTTGGTCTTTAGCAGTTTCATCCATTTGTTAATTGGAAAGTATTTGGAATTGCCACTTTGCAAAAATTTGAAACAAATGAAATCTATGATCATTGGAATGGGAGAATGAATCAAGAAAAGAAGTGTAGAGGTCAATAACTTACACCTAAAAGCATTTCCAGGGCACTATTAACCATTAAAATGCATTCACATTTGGAAGGCCAAAAATTCCCTTTAACTTATGAATGCCCAAAGGCACCATATTTGGATGCTAACTAAACTTTGAAGTTACATAACATAAATTATCAATTGAAAGTACTATTTTTGTTAGCTTTTAAAGTGAAATATACTTTAAAGTCTATTTTAAACATCAAAAATTAGAATTTGAAAAAATTGTTTTATGATTTTTCTATTGAAGGTTTTGTGCAAATTGGGTGTTCATTGCAAATCTTGATTTTTGACAATTAGAGGTTTATGGAGATGAGCCTCAAATAGACTAGTTTATGAGGGAAAAATCAAACTAAAAATTCACTTGAAAGATTTGTAGAAGATTTTGAGATTTTGAGATTTTGTAGAAAATGACAAGGCCAAACTTGTTAGATTCAAAGTCGTATGCCAGTAGTTGTGGTGCTAATAGATTCAATACTTCAGTGTTGTTATTGGACAATGTAGGTTGAGCAATCTATTTCTCGTATATTGCCTACATTGAGAAGAGGAATGTGTACTTCTAGCAACTTAAAGAATGGAACCATGGGCCTATTAGCTAGGGGAGCCTTTTCAATCTATAGGTTTAACCTTAACTCCCCATTTTTGGCATGCTTTAGTCTCTTAAGTCTTTCAATGTCAAACAAAGAATGATTTTGGCTCATCTTTCTTTTGGTAAGCCAGAAGCTTTGCAGACTATAAGTCAGGCATATTTCGTTGCACTTCCATCATTCTTGTAAAAGGGCGCACTCCAATACCGTTGATGTCCAATAGCTTTGATAGTAATTGTTGGATCTACTACCTCGTCCATTGATTATAATAAAGCAAAAGATGGTATAGCAATAAACATCAGGATAATACTAGGGTTAGAGGTACTAAATTCAACTCCATAAATCAGCAAAATAATGGTTGCATTAATAAGAAAGATCTCTAAGAAAAGCACCAAAAAATCATGTTCAAACATTTCCTCAAATCTCTTTTTTATGTTTTTCAATCAAATTTTCCATGTTGCACTAAGTTACTTACGCAAGTATACATACATTCTAAGAAAACTTCGGGGTAGATACTCATCTAGATAACTCCAGCAATAAAAGGGAAAAATATTAGAACTTCTCTTCTATTTAAATCAGAGAAATTTTGGAGGAATTTGGGTTTGAAATTTCCCAAATTTACACAATTATATAGCTAGAGAGAATAAGATACACCCTAAATTCCACTGTGATAGTCCCATGAATTTGAAAAGTTATAATCAGAATGGCCAGCCCAATAACGAATTCCACAGCTACCATCGTTAAAATAAATAAAGCAAATAATTGACCCATCATATCATCTAAATAAACCAAAAATACCAGAAAGTTTAAATCAACCGCAAGTAACATTAACTCAATTGACATTAACATAATAAGGATATTTTTCCTATTCAAGTTATGGTTATGTGTGTTATGTTCTTTAGCCTCATTTTTTTGACAACCTCAATTCTAGATTTGACATGTAAAAAGAGGATTGAAAGACTTCAAATTATTTTTAATACCATGACTTTTGATCAAACATTGTAATCTTTTAAACCATAAGTGATATTGTTGTGTTTCCATTTGCTATATAATCTATAATATGCCTAGTTTGAATTCATATAGTTACAATTTTTCTTAAATTGATAAAACTAATCAAAACTTAGGCCTTTTGTTTAGATTTGAGCAAATTCCAATAAGCTCAAAAAGACCTCAGGAATTTAGGAGTTAAAATGTTCATTCTAAAAACAATTTTTTATTGGCTCTCCCTTAAGATGCAATTTTATTTTCAAAAATTTAATGATAAAAATTTATGTATAAATCAATTTGAGCAAGGTAATACTTGGTTAAAGAATTATGCTCATAATATGTAGAAAGAAAAAACATCCAAAACTTGATTTTCATTTTGACTCTACAAATGATATAAATCTTGTAAGCTTTTTATCTTTAGAAATTGTGGAAATTGCAACAAGATATTTAGATTTCTTTAGATGTTGCATTTTCCACAAAATTTTTAGAATGCCTACTAAACAAAACCATTCATATGCTATACTACATTTATTAATAGTTATGGAATGAATAAAAACTTTATAAATATCTAATTATGAAATTTTTCTTGTGTAAGATTCTTTTCAATATTTAAAAAATAATATTTTCAATTTTTTATAAATTCAAAATATCCTTTGGACCCTTATAAATTTTAAAATTATTAGAATTTTATGAAACAAACCTTTGATTCATACATAGATTCACTGTTATTTCCATTTTTCATTTCATAGCATTTTAAGCATTTTTGTAAATAATTAAAAATAATAATTCCAAAAATCTAAATAAAATTCATTTTGATATTTCTATCATGAAAAGATGAAGGTTTGATTTGTAGATTATTATTTAAGAAAATATTATTATTTTTGACACGTACATATTATTATAAGAAACTAATAGAGTTTGACAAAGTGAAGTATAATCTATCATTCAAGCTATTTAAATTCTTAACAATTAAGGAGTAGGTAGATTTCCCAAATTGTAGAGATGAATAATAAAATGCAATTTACATTGATAATTTAACCGCTAACTACCCAAGGCCTATTTTTAGGCTCTTGGAATTTGCTTGAAATCCAACAAAAAGCCAATATTTTGATAAGTTGTATCATTTAAAAAAATATTGTAATTGTACAAATTCAAACTAGAGATGTTAGAGATTACGTAGGAAAAGAAAACTTAACAATATCACTTATGGATTGAAAGATTATAATGTTTGATCACAAGGGTGTTAAAACTACAAAAATCTTTCAAACCTTTTTTCACATGTGAGATCTAAAAAGTTGGTAACCAAAAAAAATGAGGTTATAGGACCTAACATGCACAATTCCAATCAATTTATAGCTTTCTAAAATCTACTCTACAATTTTTTTAAATGAATTTCTAGTATGATTTTTCCTACATGGCCTAGTGTATTTGAGGCTTATTTCTAAGAGCCCTCAATACTATGGGAAGCCAAGATTGCAATGGGTACCCTTGCACAAAATCTTGAATAGAAAAATCATAATGAATCATTTTCAGGATCGGATTTTTGATGCTAGAACTAGACTTTGAATAGAATTTTCCAAAAATACAAACTATTAAAAATAGCAATTTGGTTGGATTTTATTTAACTTCAAATTATTGTAAACACCCAAATTTGGTGCCATGGGCAATTAGGGGTTAATGATGACTTTCAAACAAAAGTTGTAAACTATGATTTGGACATTGTACTTGTACAATTAGATCAATTACAACACCAACATATATTTTCAATAAAATTTGAAACCAAAAATTTGAAAATTCTTTCTAAAATTGACTATAATATTGAATATTTGTAATTTTTGCATGATTATTTTTGTCAAGTTTAAAATGTTAAGTTCTAACTATGGTAATTCTATAAGTGTTTTTTTAAATTTTACTTACTTATTGAAGTTGATTTTGATGAATAATTTTTTAAATTGAAAAATACCTTTTTTGAGGTCAAGTTATATATGTATACCTTGAATTCAAGAAGATTTAGAAAATAAGTTGTGGACATCTAGATTGTAAAAATGTAAGAAAACTATCACAAAAATCTATAACTATGTAGTTGAATGTGAAAAAATGATAATGTATATTTTAAATATGAAAGCATTCATTTGTTGTTTGAAATTTGAATGTTTGGTCTTTTTAGAGGTTAATCTTTTGTAGACAAAGATGTCTAAACTTTGGATTTTATTTTTTTAATAGTTTTGAAAAAGTTATAGTATTTAGTTATTATTTTTATTCAAAATTTGATTTTTGAAAATGAATATATGTAGTTTTTTCTAAACAATTGAATAATATAAATTTTTTCCAATTAATTTATACTTTCTACAACACAATTGATCAATATGGTTGTTTCTAAAATCATAACACATTGGTTCTTAACCTCTAAAATTGTTTAAAATAAAATTATGGTTTTTGAAGTTTTAGTCAAGTGCTAGAGGTGGAATGGGGGTGGGTTGGGGGTGGGTTTTGGGTGGGATTCTTTTTTACTTCTTTTCGAGTCCAAATTCAATTCTTGAAGTCAAATTATTATTGCAAATTTAGAAATACAATTGTGCACACATGCAAATTTTTGGGACATTTTCTATGAATTATTGAGTGTTTTGGCCTCAAAAATGTAGTAATTGAAGTGCTATTGAAGTATTGCCATTTGTTACTTTGTTTAAAATATTATACTTCAATTTTGCTCCTTGAGGGTAATGATAAAAACAATTAAGTTTTGGTTCAAGATTTTTTTTTTCTCATCCCAAGCATCTACATTATTTTTAAAATTTAAAATTAAATTCCGCATATTCTAATTTCTTTTTAATTTCTTTTTTTTAAAGTAGAATTATTGATTCTTGGGTCC
The DNA here is from genome assembly GCA_963969395.1 of Pseudoscleropodium purum. Lineage (NCBI taxonomy): Eukaryota > Viridiplantae > Streptophyta > Bryopsida > Hypnales > Brachytheciaceae > Pseudoscleropodium > Pseudoscleropodium purum. Next base: position 19,530,556 of record OZ017803.1, read on the forward strand.
ACAATGGAAAATAAACCTTTCTACTTTAATCACATAGATCTCTCAAATGGTAACGAACTTGAACTTAAAACTTTTTGTATGTACTTTACAAGAAGACAAAATTAGGGTTCTACTATTACAATAGTCATTTTTTACAAATTCCTACAAAATCTTTATCTAAAAGTGGCCAATTTCTTTTTTTTTGGACTCAAAATGCAAAGGATTTTTAAGGGTTGATCCTTTAGCACTCCAAAATCCAAATTCAAGAGGGTGAACAAAATGTTAAGCAATGTTTTGTAGAATTTTTTTTTCATTCATTTGAAACAATATTAGAATCTTTAAAAAGATAACCTACCTTTATTACAATTTTATGAAAAAAGGGATAATATTATATTTTTGTATAAAGCCTAAACTAAAATATTTAAACGTTCAAAGAAAGAATTCATGCACTAAAAGGTTATGAGACCCCATGCTTGAAAAAACACATGTAATATTCTTTTCTCTTTCTAATGATATAAAATTTTACCCATTAAAAGAATACTTTCTACAATATGATCAATCAAAACATTGGGTCACTTAAAAAATCATAAATCCTTCGTTCTTAAAGAATCACAAAGTCTTTCTTTTTCTTTTCTCTCCTCATCCCTCCCTTTCTCTTCATCTCCTTTGCTACTGTAGATTTGTTACTCAGCCGCTCAGTCGGTTAGTGTCTTCCACCGCTCCACGATTGTTTATGAATTTGCGCCACGCCTAGCATCGTATTTCTGAAGGAAATTTGATTTTGAGGTCTGTTTTCCAAACGCTTGAGTCACAAATTTTCTCGAATTCTGATTGCAACAGTTGATTGGGATTGAGCGAGGTTGCGATTGTGCCTAAACATGTAAGTTGGATATTGGGTTCTATAAAATTTCCAGTTTGTGTACCGGTAGTCGCAGCGTTCCAGGGTTCCTGGTCGAGATTTTATCTTTCTGTTCTGAGCTCGCAATTGGTAACTTAAGAGATACTGGTGCCACTCGTTCTGTAGTTCCTAGAATTGGACAAAGCGGCGTGCGAAGAATTTTTTGAATTAGTTGTGGTGACAATTTTATTGGAATTTGCATCTTGTTGTGCGCATACTCAAATTTTTCTGTAAGTTGCTTTTCTAAAAGGTCGAAGTTGTGATTCTGCTCGTTTCTCAACAGCACTTGAAGCCATTCGTTCACGTTCGCTTGGCAATTCAGTGGAAACGACGGAAATTTGAGTTCATGTGGTATTGGATTTCCGTTCATTTAGATTTGAGAGTAGTTTTGGATGTGATGCTTAATCTGATCTCTGTTGTTTTCTTTGAGCAGAGTGCGCAGGCAATTGAGTAGTCTTGTGGAACGGTGAAGGGGATAGTAAGGAGCAATGCAAGGAACCCTGGGAGGGTCCTTGAGGCCGTGTACGTCGTTACTCCATACGCGTAGGACTTCATTGCTACCCCTCGTCAACTTTGGGCAACGTAGTCTGGTAACCTCTAGTGTGTTTGGAAGGGAGAACAGGAATGGTATTGACTTGAGAAGAGCTAGAACTGAATCGAGGGTTTGGCCCCGTCGAGATGCGGCGAGCACATTAGGGTTAGGGGTACGGAGGCACCTTGTCATGGTTGCTGCGAAGAGGAGTTTACTGTCGGAGCTTCAGAGCATTAAGGAGGAGGCAGACGCAGGTACCCTGTTGTTTAGGGTTTTGACTCTCTCTGTCTTTTGCACTATGCATTTCTGGTAGATATAAGGTAGAGGATACTATCTGCGTCACTGTTGTACTGCAGGAGCCAGAATCTTTTGATTTCAAAGATTTTTCTCTCTCAATGTATGATGTTTTCTTATGCAATCATTTAAAGTGGGAGGTTGTAGACGACTATTGAAGGGATAGTAGATCCCATTTCCATTCAAGCATCAGGGGACATGGACATTTAGCCAAGGCTTGCTTAGGTGCACGAGTTGCTAATTTAAAGTCAACCAAGTGTATTTGAAGAATTCAGTATCTGTTGATACCAGGGGTCAGTATAGGAGACGGGATCGGCTTTTTAACTGACTTAATTTCCTTTATCTTAATTGTTTCTATCGTTTCGCCATCTCATGAGCTTGTCCTGCATTGTGTGCTATGCGGCAGCCGGTCCTCTGGAGTTTGAATCGCCATTAGATGTAGTCTTGTATCCGGACCCAAGATTACGGGCCAAGAACAAGATGATCAAAGTGTTTGACGAGAAACTCCAACAGCTTGTGAACGAGATGTTCGACATTATGTACAAGTGAGCATTTGAGCTTGTCTCTTGCATTCGTGCTGTGCACACCTAAAAGCTTTCAAAAAAGCATGGTTCCAATTGTCGAACCATTTTAATTTTTCTGGGGTCTTATTGGCAGTTGAAAGACGATTCCAATGCATTTTAGCATGAAATTTTAGGCGCCGTTTGAGTCTTCTATGAATTTTCAAATGCTGTACCCGAAATTGACCCTTTCCTACGTTCACACTACATTTTGCGTAAGATAATCTGGCAGTGTGCAAGATCCTCAACTGGGAATTCTTTGTTACAGGACAGACGGGGTGGGCCTGGCAGCACCTCAAGTGGGAGTGAATGTGAGGCTGATGGTGTACAACCCCGTGGGAGAAAGAGGGAGCGGAGAAGAGTATGTGTTGGTGAATCCCCGTATTGTCAAGTATGGGAAAACTCGGGATCTTTTTGATGAAGGCTGCCTTTCCTTTCCTATCTTGGAAAGAGGTCCCAATCAAGCTCCTACAATCGAGGCATCAGTGGAGGTCAGTACTCTTGTGGATATTAGGGCTAAGTTCAATCCGATTGTGCATCAACAATAATGTGCTATTTTGTTCATTCGCTTGTTTTTATGTCTGGTTCTGAACCGAGGATAGATTGTATTATAGGGACCCGGAGGAGGTAAACCAGGATAATTTAGGCCTGATACGTTGAAGACCCCTGAAGATGAAGCCCTCCATCCCAGTTTCAGGGTGCTCTTTTAGACCCTTAAAATTTACAGATGCGATGGAGCAGAGCAATTAGGGTCTGTGATTATGCCAAAACGGCTGCTACTTTTAGGCTGTTCTGCTTAGGGTCTAATATATTTAATGAAAGAGTATCCCTGGGGGTCGATCTCATTAACCTTTGGTTTCTATACATACACTATAGAGTCCTCTACACTTCGGAACGAACTTTATTGCCTTCGATATCCATATCCATTTTTTCTATGCCACTGTTCCCTGAACTGATTGCCTGATTGCTTGGTTGTTCAGAGGCCCAAGTCAGTGAGGATAGATGCCCAAGACGTCAAGGGAAAGAAATTCAGCCTTAATCTCAAGGAGTGGCAGGCTCGAATTTTCCAGCACGAATATGATCATCTCGAGGTAAGTGTGGCAGATTGTGACCCAACCCTAAAGCCTAAGAAAATTAGGAACTGTCATTCAGAAGCTAGATTTTGTGGTTACAATCTCTTCTCTGAATGATATTGATCTGCACTTGCGTTCATCTACCCGTCTAGCTAGATATTTAATCATCTAATCTACATTTATGTTAACTTAGAGCCTGTTTAGATTCTGACAGAGGGCTCACGCTCTTATTATTTTTGCAGGGAACTTTGTACTTCGATCGAATGACTCCAGAAGTCCTGGAAACAATTCGACCAGAGCTTGAGGTCAATTTCATTCTCCCATCCCAAGCATTGTCTCTTGCAACTCTTCACTTCCAGAATATGATCCACATACCATAATGCAGAAGATCTGGTTTCCAATACAATTAGACTGTTTTCAAGAACTTTCCAGTCATCATTATAAAGAGAATCGTCCCCATAATTCGTGGGCAGGTCTTTCTCTTGTCACAGTAATGAAACGGAGGCCTCGTTATGTATCTTGGTGAGGCTTCCCTGTGATCATAGGGAGACATTTACATACACCAGGCAAGATTGTCTAAAAGTTCTTGAATCAGTCTAATGTCACTGAAAACATTTGGTATCAGGCTGCCTCATTTGACTAGGAAACGTTTGAAGATGGTATGTACTGTATGCGTATTGGCACTTACAGGCTGGGCAGCATTCTCGGAAAATACAGCATTTTATTGTTTCCTTTCAAGGGGCCTTAAAACTGTTCACCAATCTGTACTCCCTGTGGTATTAATGCAGGGTCTTGAGAAGCTGTATGAGGAGCGAACAGGGCTTCCGGCACCCGAGAGAATCAGCGACAGGCGGTAGATGGTCGCAGAGGGCAGCTATTCTCCAGGCTACTTGTAGGAGACTCATTGATTCTGCATAACATATGCAAACTGTACATTGTCTGATACTCTAATCTGAATGTCAGGTTGGATTGGTCCTTTTGTCCAGCTCGTTTAGAATTGTCTGATACATGGGTGTAAGTTGCGACCGTTCTATTATGTTAACAGAGCCGATTAGAGGTCCTGTAGTGGCAAACGAACGTATTGTTTTCTCAGTTGCATTTTCTGACTTCATGGAGAGGCTCATGACATTTTTCAGGTAAGTTGATTGTGTCCTCTCAAGTGTGAAGAATCAAGGGAATGAGGTAGAGGAACAGGCTTTTGTAGGTTTTGAAACTTTAGACTATGTTGACAGAAGGTAATAAGAATTAGGCAGCTCGCTGCTTGGTGATTTGGTTCAAGTCAGATGAAAAAAATTGACTGCACGTCTCGATCCTTAAAAGTCTGGCTAGCCCGCTTTATGCGATTTGGTGTAGACGTGACGGATACTTAAGAAACAAAATATGGGCTGCAGTAATGCCGAGTGCTGTTGAGATTGCTGTCCTAAGTGAGCGACAGAGCTTTCTTTTTCTTCTTGCGAATTTATTCAATGTGTTTTAATGTGCAAATTTATGGATGGAAATCACATGCAAGATAATTTCTAAAGTTTCTCCTTTTGGAAAAATTACACCAATAAAATAACGCATGCCTAAGATTATTTCAAATGCCACCATCAACTAATCTTCGAGTCAACTAGACTAGCCTATTTCCACCTATATAAGGTCGACAAATCTGGGTGTCTTGTGCTTACTGTTTGCCTGTACTTAGAGAGAGAATTTGTTGAGTGGATTGTAATACAAGTGTAATCATATTAATCTAATAAGCATTGAAATTGGTATGAATTTTCAAACACATTAGATGCAAAAACATAAAACCAATTAGTAAATGGAGGTCATTGTGACCATCTTAACCCTTAAAGGATGAGGGGGTGATCTTGGAAATCATCCCTTTTCATTATTGTATGAATTATGGGCTTAAAATATCGCAAAAGTACTCATTGGAAGTCAAACTAATGTAGAAGACCTCCCTTTTTCACAACAAGATTGTGAGGATGAATAGTTGAACTTTTGTCTTACTAGAAAAATTCTTTGTCATCTATTGGATACCAAACACTTGTGTCAATGCTTAAGGGTTAAAAAGGTTCAAGATTAGTGTCCTGCCACCCTAATTCCATTTGATGAGTGTTTTGAATGCACAAGTATAACATTTATATGCATCTCTTTTTTTGCATGAAGTTTCAACTTATTTTGACAAGCATTTGTTCACAACTAAGCCCATATGAACCAACATTTAATAAACCACATTGCTCTCAACTTTAATTCCTATGTGCCCAAGCCTTTCCAAGTGTGTTTTTCCTATGGGAAAAGAATATGGGGTTGTATATATATATATATATATATACATAGATACAGATTCATATACTACTTGTAGTATATTGCTTCTCCCCACAATGTTTGAGAAATTTGCATCTAAAAGTTTTTGGAATTGAAGGTGACATGAGAAACAAAAAATTGTGGTAGCATGCTAAAGTGTACCTTCAAAAGTCTTAAGTTCAAATGAAGAGCTATCAAACTCATTATACAATTCACCTTGCAATTGTTGGAATGCAATTTTTATGTCTTTTCCATTTGACAAGTAGAAATTACAAATAAATCCAACTCAACACTTGCTTGTTTAAATTTTCAATAGTGAAAATTATGAAAATACTTTACTCTTTCTATTAGGACTATTTTCAAAGAAAATGGATAAGTACAATTTATTAGATCTTAAAATCACATAAAATCAGCAAGCTTGTTTAAATAATCAAAGTAATTCTACAAGGTTCAAAATGCCATGTATTAATGGCACATATATGCCTTGGAGGACCTCTCAAAAAAATCTTTATCTTTTTTGGTTAAAATGAAAAGCTTCCAATCATTAATCTTGAATATTGCTTATTAAATTTTTTTAAATGGACAAAGAAATTTAACTACCCATATACAAATGCTAGCCAAAATTTTAAATCAACCATATATGGTTGTTTAAGAAGTTAGGGGTTAAACTATCCATACATAGATATGAACCTTATATGATTCTTTGACTTTACTATTTAATTTCTACCCCAAAGAAAATGAGTTATACACTTTGCAAAAATGGATGACATATTATCCAAATGGAAAAATCCAATAGATGTTGATTTAAGGTGATTAATGCTAGTAGGCTAATTGTTGTGCCCCTTAGTGCCCCTTACCACTTTAAACTCACCTCCAACTACTTCTTGTAGCACTTAACTCCTAGTGACACTAAAAGTTATGATGTCTTAACAATGCACATGCCATGCACTTTTAATGTTAGGTTTTAATTCTAGACATGGGGTTCCTCATTTCTCCGTGACTTTCAACACTTTCGTTTGAACACTTAATTCCCACAAGACCCGGATATGTTAATTGATGACATGGGGCGGAACTTTCGCTATTCTCTACCAATGTTAATTGCCTTTGAATGAAACTTAACTCTCTATTAGGCCCAACTACTTTTATATTGGGACTTACTATGGAACTTACTAATTGGGACTTACTAAGCAGGACTCATACCATGACCTAATACAAAGTAGGATACATCCAATAGATATCAAGGAGTACACAAACACTCTATAGTAACATACAAGTGGTAGTGAGGCTTTAACAACAACTTCACCACCTGTAGTCACTATAGTTCACTATGGCACTATTTCGGATGGAAGAGGGAGACCATCCCTTTTTATAGTAATCTCTATAGGATTTGATAGCCCCCCATTTCAGAGGTCTTCGAAAACATCCAAGATATTCCCTATTCAATTCCAAATTGTTTCCCAAAACCAAGCCTCAAAAGACTACCAATCTTCCCATTAGGATAACTTTTACTTCCAAACTCCAAGTTAGAGTAAAATCTCATTTTCGTAATCTAATTTTTTTTGTAGATTCCCATTGACTACTCACTTTCTCATTTCCAACAAGTAATAAGGAAGTTATAACTCTCCAAAGGTCTAGGTCCCTCAAAAGAGTAATTCTCTCGAACTCTCTTTTCTTTGAATGCTTATAACTTTCAGCTCTCAATTAATTCCTTCAAAATTTTTAGCACTCTAGGAAGATGATCTATTAAGATTTTTAACAATATGTAATATGCCCTATTTAGACCAAGGTATTATTCCAAAATCCTTACTCCCATGTTCTACACATCAAGACGTTGCAAGGACATTGCCAACTTTGAAAACCTGTAACTTTTGACTCACAACTTGGATTTTCGTGCTCTTTAAGCTTAGGAACGCTTTTTTGACAAGATTTTCAAGCATGTATAGAATGCCATCCAATTTTTCTTGATCAAAGCACTACAACGCTCTGATTGCTCAGGACTCCTAGTCCCTTTCATGAAGTCTCTTGCAAGGCTTGAGGAGTCACCTTCAATATCCCCCTTGCTCACTAAGGAAGCACATGCACTCCTCAAAGTGAAGGTCATAACACTAATCTACCTTAATATGATTTACAATCAAACAATATGATTGTTAACCAACTTTCATTCCCATTCATCCAACATATATCTAAATATTCACTCTAAATATACTATTTAGACTACATTTATCTAACATCCATACAAATTAGTGAATGCATTCTCGTGACTTACTATTCAAATTCTCTAAATAAGTCGTAGACAAGAGATGGCATGACATACATTTGGATGTAAATACAAGTTTTGAAGGTGCTTGGAGCTCCACTATCACCATAGCTAATACTTCAACTAATTGAAGTCCTTCATTATCCTTTCTACTTCATTCCAACTTGTGGAGTCACATGCAATTAAGTGTTAGAAATAGAAACAAACATGCACCACAAATTTATGTAGATAATTTTTTTTTGCAATCACTAATTACTATTAGTGACATCCTTAGTGACTAAAAAAACTTCGAATTTAAACTATTACTTAGTTTAGTATTAGTGGTAGTTCTTGGAAAATGTGTTTTAATCGTTCATGTATTAATATTCATTTATCTTGTGAAATAAAGCAATCCTTTGAGACAACAAATACTCTCAAACACTCTCTATACACAAACCTTACATGGTATCAGAGTGTATAGAAAGAGATTCATTGAGAGAGAGAATGGTAGAAAATAGAAACATCTATGTGGGATAGTCAAATAAGATAGAAAGTGTTGGGAACTATCTAGCATAGTGGATCAAAATGACCACTTTATTTTGTAGGAAAATCCTTTGAAATATAACTACAAATGTAGTGAATCCTCTTGTCTTTCCTATTGTCATAGGAAGAGAATTGTAAATAGTTTGTTTGGATTTATTGTTGAAATTTTGAGGCTTTTTTTGTAAATATTTTGTGTTCTTTTGTCAAATTGTTTGGTGGTTTGTAGCCCAATTGGTAGTTTTTGAGTGTTCTTTTTCCAATTAGAGAGTATTATTTTAAGTTTTTTTGAGGCAAGACTAGTAGGATGAGGTGGCAATTTTGCCAAGTTGGCATTGGAGGTTGCCTAATAGGATGAATTTAGATCAAGGCAATTTGAGATTGAAGTTTGAAATGTTTGATAGTTTGAGACTCTTATTTGGTAGTTGGGAGGTAGTTATGTTGTTTCTTTCCAATTTGATAACCATTAGTTTTGGAATTCCTATTAGGTCTCTTTCTCTCTAAATTTTTTTCACCCATTTTTGAAAGTGCTAGTGTGAGTCCTAGCCTTAATTAGTTGTGCATTTCTTTTTCTTTTGAGTGATTGATTGAGTGTGAATGTTCATGGTGTGATGATGTGTGAGTTAAAGTGCTAGGTGGTTGGTGTGAATGACGTGTCTAAGTTGGAGATGTGGAATGCGGTGTGTGAGAAATGAGTAACGAGTAACGAGAAATTGGAGATGGAGTATAATGATCATATTATAAACAATTATTTAATGACCAATTTGGAATAATAAAAAATAACTTTGAAGTCAAATTGGAGTATTATTATGTATGTGTGTGTGTTGAAGTTTAATTGTGTGCGATTTCAAAATGGCGGATTGTAAGCCCTAGTAGGGTGAAGGAGATAAAATTAGTATATTGATGTGGAGATATATTTTGTGAGCCTAATTGGAAATTTATGAATGTACTATTGTGTGATTTGGGATTGTATTATCTAGTTAAAGATTTGAACCTATTAGCAAAGAATTTTCCTATTTAACCATCTCCGCTGGAACGAACTTATTATACATTATACAGAAAAGAATAATTTCCAAATGAGTCATTATTCTTCTTCAACAAAAACATTTGATTGAAAATTAGTTTAGAGACTGAAAGTTAACAATTATATTTGCAATTATATTATTTTTCAAAGACAATTTGCTCAATATGGTTGCAAATTTTCTAAACCTTGCTTTTGCATGGTTATTGCTGAGGAATACTTATGAACAAGGTGGAGAGTCACAAATTCTACTAATTACTAATTGGATGAATGCTTTGAAAATGATGGAGGGAGGAATTATAGAAGAATATTTGATTATTACTAGAGAAGTGAAGAATTGGTTGGAGGAATAGGGAGTTAAATTGAACAAACCATTGTACAACAAGTTTTCAATGGTCTATTGCATAGCTACAAATATATCATCCCTAGCATGACTATGGGCGGAGTATTTCCGTCCTTCAAATAACAATTTAGATGATTACTTATTGAATAATTTCGGATGCGACATTGAAATGTACTACTAAGTGATTTTGAAGAAGCGCTAGCTATCTAAAACACTGCATCAAGAAGACAAGGGAGTTAAGGACATTGAGGAGGGTGCCATGCACATTGCAAAAGAGGTGACAAACAACAAGGATGAAGTTAATAATTGCTTCTATACATACTAAAGATCAAGAGTTTGTTACATATTACTATGTATGTGGCAAAGGAGGGCATATAGTTAGAAGCTGCTATTACAAAAAGGGATCTCCTTTTAACAAAAATTCAATTAATCTAGAGGTAGAAAACAATGTAGGTGAAGAAGAAATGAACAATGAATTAGACTCTCTCAAGGTAGCTTCAGCAGAGTTCCAAGATCCAAAACAATAGTACTATATTTCAGCTCTATAGTTCATGTCATTGGTCCAAAAGATTAATTTCTAAATATAAAGTTAGTAACAAATTGCTCTCTTATTGCAACTAGTGGAGAAGGTAACTCAATCTCTAAAAAAGGAGAAGTCTTATTAATAATTGACATTGGAGAAATGAAAGTGACTAATGTTCTTTATTTGTCATGTATTAAACAAAAACTTCTGTCAATAGGATCATTAGCTAACACTAGTGAAGTCATTGTTTTTATAGACAAACATGTCTATATCATTAGAAGAAACTTGTTTTTTTTCTTACAACCTTGAATTTTTTGGAATGGATTTTTTTTTCCATCGATGTTGAAATCTAGTTGATTTTGTGTTTTTCATGATGTTCATTGGATGTTATTTTTGACATAAAACAGTTAGATGTCAACATAAATGTAAAAAAAATCTGTTCCAAGAAATCTAGGCTTGTCATCTAAAATATGAGTTTCTTATAGTGTATGCTAGACAATATACTTAGAAGAAACTTGCTAGCTAAGACCCATAGAGATATAAGAAATGAATTGTACACTTTACAAGTACAATAATGCAAAACAACCAAGTTAATCAACTCAACTTCAATGAGAATGTAACACCAACTAGTTAAGATAACAACAACTTAAGAGATCAAGAAGCCAAATGATTGCATAAAAGATTTGGACATCTAGCATACAATGGATTACATCATCTAAACAAATAAACTTGAGTTCAAGGGTTACCACAAATAACAAACTTTAACCCCTAAATGCCTAAGGCCTGTTTTGAGCTTCTTAGAATTTACTCTATATTGAACAAAATGCCAACATTTTCATAAGTTGTATCAATTTTTTTTCAATTGTAACCATACAAATTCAAACTAGACATGTTAGAGATTTCATAAGAAAAGAAAACACAACAATATCACTTATGGAGTGAAAGATTATAATGTTTGACCATAAGGGTGTTAAAACTCCAAAAGTGATGTGAAATCTTTCAATCTTCTTCTCACAAGTCAAATCTAAAAAGTTGGTGACCAAACATATATGAGGTTAAAGGGCCTAACATGTATAATTCAAATCAATTTATGGCTATTTAAAATCTATTCTATAATTCTTTATAATGAATTTTGAATGTGATTTTTTCTCCTAGATCTAGTGTATTTGAGGCTCATTTCCAAGAGCTCTCAACGCTACGGGAAGTCAAGATTGCAATGGGTACCCTTGCACAAAATCTTGAATAGAAAAATTACTATCATTTATTTTCAAGATCAGATTTTTGATGCTAAAACTAAACTTCAAGAAGAATTTTTCAAAAATACAAATTACTAAAAATAGCAATTTGGGTCATGGTTGTCATAACGGGTGAGGTAGGGTCACTGGACCGGACGGACGGACGGTCTGGATGGCTTTAATTTTGTAACTTGTGCAATTTTGCAAAATGACACGTCACCTCCTCCGCGCCCTGACGATCTCGTCCACGCCCAACATGTTCTTTAATCCACATGGCATCCACGTGGCCTATTTTTCCATTATCAAAAAGTCAACTATGTGTTGACTGTATTGGATGGGCGGAACTTCTAACGGATGGGCGAACCGGACGTCCATCCATTATGACAACCATGACTTGGGTAGGTTTTATTTAACTTCAAAGTTTTGCAAACATCAGATTTTGGTGCCTTAGGCATTTAGGGGTTAAAGAGATTTGTGAAACATGCTTGGCAAAGAAACAACATTCGCACAAAGCTCCAAAATAGTTTGCAAGTAGAGCATAACAAGTAAATGACTTAATATATATTGATTGTAGCAAGAAGTGACAAACACATAGAATTGCACCATCATTACTTAAAAGAGAAAATTGAAGACGACAGTGTAGAAATCTCTTTCATATCAATGTATGAGGGTGATTGCAAGAAAGATCTTTGCTATTTTGCCGTCACATTGAAAGTGATGGAGTTGTTTTCCACTATACCTTTTGAAAGTAGAATTCAATGAACTTGAAAATTTTATCAGAGATTTGGAAGTAGCTAACTTGATTGTAATCATATTCTTTATTTTTTAGGAAAAAAATCATTTATATTTAAAAGTCAATTTCGCTAATTTGTCACATTTTAAGGTTTAGGGTTTTTTAGTATTGGAGAGTACCTAAAATTAATGATCTTGAATTAAAAATTTTGTGGTCTATTCCTATAGTAGGGGTACATGTGCCTATCAAAGGAAATCTAAAAATACATTATTTTATGGCATCTATATTTGTAAAAATAGGGCTTCTTTGTGTGCACACTTTTGAGCATTGAAGATGGTTTTGATTTCATTTTTTGGGTGAAATTTGATCATCAAGTTCTTACAAATTGTCAATTATTTATCTTTTTGATTCGTGATTTTCTATTTATTATTAACTTATACCTTGTAATATCTATTTTTTGTGAGAAATAGTCTTTTTTTTTAAACTAGACTATTTTTGTACTTGCAAGTAGTCTTAGTATTTGCAACAATACTTTTAGTTGTTGTTTTAACTATCAATGGTACTTTTAGCTATCAATTGTTTTGTTTTCTAGTACTAAATATAGAAATTGAAATTTTGGCAAAATGCTATAAAAACTAAGTAGTCTTTTCTGCAATTACAAATGAACAAAAAGTGGATCTTTTGACAAAACCATTGAATACAACAACTTTTGAAAAATTGCTAGAAATTTTTTGGATTCAACAGTTGTTAGATTGATATAGCTAAAAGAAAGTCAATCATCTTGGTGTATTAGATATTCTTGAGCTTTGTACCTTGTAGATATCCAAGTTGGAGTGAATTTTTGATTTTTTGTGTGAATATTTTGAGTTTTTTTGTTATGATTTTGTATGTTTGTTATCCAATTTGGGTGTTTTTGTGTACATTTTAACCAAATTGGAAGAGAGTTTAGTTATAACTTTTTGTCTATAAACCAACTTGGAGTTTGAATGTTCAAATCAATTCATTTAAGCCGAATTGGAATCCAAATTAGAGAAGATGGAGAAGATCCAAGTTGGATGTGATGTATGCTAATGAGGAGACTTCCTAGTAGGTGGTTATTGACTGGTTTGTGTGAAAGATTTCCAAGTTGGCAATTAGTGGAGAGTTGGTATGTAGAAATTCCAATTAGGATAGTCGCAGTTGTCTAGTTAGGCTACAATTAAACAAGTGGGGTCAGTTATGTGTATTTTGGATTTGTACAATTCCAAATGGGTTGTTGGTAGTTAAGTCATCCTCCCCGAATGGGTAACCGTTTGGTTTGGAATTTCCTATTTAGGTTGATTTTGTGTTTATTTTTACTTACCGTCTGTTAAATGAAACTCAGTTACGTCCTAGCCTATCGAGTTGTGTATGTTTTTTTTTTTTGCTTTTATGTGGAAATGTTTGATTGCGTGTGTAAGTTTTAATTGGAGAGTTGAGTTTGTCAGCTTGATATTTTTGAATCAGTCCTAGTCGGAGGAAGTGTGATATGTGCAGGAAGTGTCTAATTGAATGAGGATAATATTTTCAATTTGAAGAATCAATCTGGGCTGCGTTTGTGATAATGGAGAGGTTTTAAGGAGTATTGGTGTATGAATGTGGTAGTAGTTTCAACCAGATTTAATATTTCCTAGTTGGAGTAAGTGAAACTTGCAGGAGTTAGTTGTGCATTAGCTTTTTAGCTGATGGTTGAGAGAGAAGAAGATAAATTGGAATGATGTAGTGGAAACCAGAGTAGTCCTAATTGGAAATTAGGATGTTAATGGTGATGAAGAGTAGTTGGATGAAAGTTGAAGCAATTGGGATTATTAGAAATTAGAAGAAGATCGTATGATGGTTAAAAAAGAGAAGTTCTAGTTAGAAATCAAAAGAATGGACTTATTAAATTAGAATCAATTTGGAAAGTTGAAAAATGGATAATTAAGCTGTTAAGCTCAAGTTGTAATAACGATGATATTTTCACCAATTCAGCATAATATGAAGAGAATTATTTGTCAAATTAGTGTTCAGTGTGTGTGGGAGATTATTTTGTGTTACAAATCGGGAATGAAATTTGTATAACACATGTGATTTATCTTGTCCAATTTGGAGTATTTTATTAAAACTAAAGTCTGATTAATTTCCAAGTTTGAAGTTGGTGTCATGACTTGTGGTATTATTTTAGAATCCAAATTGGAGTAATTGATGAACCTGTTTGTAGTGTCAATTTATTCCTATTAGGTGTTGATGATTGAAGGCAGTGATATTTAATATCAATTTCTGAGTTGGTAAAGAAACTAATTAGTTGCATGATTTGAGAGAATGTGAGAAGAAATGGAGGACTATGAAGCAAAAGTAGTAAATCCCAAGTAGGTGAGAAAAGATCTTGAGCTGGTGGAAGTTGAAAAGACCAATTTGGAAGACAAGTGCTTTGCCAAGCTATAGTGTTGCTGAGCCAATTTGAAAAAGCTTGAAGATTTGAAGATCAAATATTAATTGGGAGCTACTATATTCCTTTGTGTCTATTTAAGTGGAGTGTCAAATTGTGTAATTAGACTACTTTGTGAAAATAACCTAGTGATAAAGGATAAAGGAGTTGTAGAATGTCTATTCAATTTTAAGATTTTTAATTTTTGAAGTATTTTTGTACCCATTTGGAATGCATTTTGTGTGTTTGGGTGCAGTTTGGTCTTATTTGGTGGTATGTTTTCCTAATTAGGATGTCTATTGGTGCAAGGTTAAGTACAAATTGGTGTGAATGAAGGTGCTACTTTTTTATTTCCAACTTGACTGTAAGTAAGAAGTTGGTAGTGTAGAATTCCAATTAGGATGGTCAGTTGTCCAATTAGGTTGCAGTTATCAAGTTGGGTCGGTTATTTCCTAATGGTGGGTTGTGCATTTCCAAGTTGGATTGTAGGCAATTAGGTTGTCTCTCTGAGTGAGTAACCGTTGGTTTGGAATTTCCTATTTGGTTTGAATTTTGTGTTCATTTGTTCTTACCATCTATTGAGTGAAGCCCAGTCGTGTCCTAGTCTAAGTTGGCTACGTATGTTTTTGATTTTGGTGTGTGATTTGTGTGGATGTTTGATTGTTTGTGTGAGTCCTAATTGGGAGTTGAGTTTGTCAGAGTGAATGGCGATGAGTCAGTCCTAGTTGGAAAGAAGTGTAGTGTGTGCATTGTGCAAGGAGAATCCGATTTGAATGTGGAGAATATTTCCAAGTGGGAGAATCAAGCTGGAGTGAAGAATGTTTGGTCAATGTATGAGTGTGGCAGCAATTTCAACAAGATTTAATATTTCCTAGTTGGAGAGAGTGAACTTGCAGGAAGTAAGAGAACCAAATTGGAGTGATGCAGTGAGAATCAAAGTAGTCTTAATTGGAAATTAGGATGTTCATGGTTAAGAAGGAGAAGTCCCAGTTGGAAATTAGAAGAAAGGACTTAGAGACTATTAGAGTTGTAGTGGAGATAGTAAACATTTGGAATCTAAAAGCAGTGAACTTATTGTTGTGATAATAGTGATTTTGTCACCAATTTGGAGCAATAAAACTGCTAATTCAAAGATGTAATATCTGAGATTAAATTGTGTGAGCAATTGGAGGTTTATGAAGTCAATTTGGAAATGTTTATACATGTGAGTCAATGATGCATGATTGTTTGAGAATGTCCTCCTAATTGGAGTTTAGAAGCACATTAGTGGGATTTTATTGTTGTCCAAATGGGAAGTTTTATCTGTATGTCGTAGTTCAGTCCAAGTTGGATTGTGAGGATAATTGTGAATGATCTAAATGTTCTAATTGGTAGAGCATAATGTTTATCAAGGAAGAGTTACAAGTTGGTTAATTCCAATTAGGAGAATCTGAGTATGAGGAGTGATGTGGTGTTATGTTAAACAAATAGGAGTTAAGAGAACCAAGTTGGTGAGATGTCAGCAAGTGGAAGATGAAGAGCTTGTGATGCTGAGCCCAAGTTGGAAGATAAAGGACTAAGTGATTCCTGTGGAGTCCAATTTGGAAGAGTGCAAGCTAAAGATTAAAGAACATCCAATTTGGGAAATTACTAAACTCTTGTGGCTATTAAGAGGGGAGTGAAAATTGTGTAATTAGTTTATCATGTGAGGATTAATACAAATTGTATATGGTAAATGAATATTTTTCTCTATGCTTAGATTGCAATGACCTATGAATTCATTATATTAGAGACATTCCGATGTGTAAAGCCTCCCTAGGAACAAATTTAACTATAATTTGGATAAATCCCAATTGGGTACCAAATCAATCTACAGGAGTCTTATTTCTTTTATCCTTGTGCTTATGTTGCAATGTCCTATTGGGATTAGCTTTGATTAAATTAGAAACAATCCTATTTAAAGGACCTCCCTTGGAACAAACATAACTATTAGTTGGGTAAATCCAAATAGGTATCAACTTAATCTACATACCTTGACCTAAAACTTTTAAGTTTAGCTCTAAATCTAAGAATTTATTTATTGCATTCAATCCACATACTAAAATCTTGAGATGAAATCCTTTCCATATAACATAGTCATAATAGAAAAATTTAGACCAAAATAGGTCCATTTGACTACATGTAATTGTACAAATACAAAAATATTAGCCAAAATTATCCCACTGCAAAATTGCAAGTGAAAGTCAAAGTATTTGTACGGTCAAAATATTAATAAAAATATTAATTATTAATTATTAATTAGAATTTTTTTTGTTATTTTGGCACATCCATCAAAAGCCATACAACCTTGTGGAAGGCCAAGACTTTTTGTAATAGGAGTAATTACACTTTCTTCACCAAATAAAAATTCTTTAAAGAATTGGTGGCTAAAGAAGATTGTAGGAGCCAATCAAAAGCAGTCGTAGGTGAAGAAGGTATGATACCCCTTTCTAGTGTGTTGAGTATGGAGAAAAAAATTGGCACATGTTTTTACTTCCAAGCTTAGACAAGGGTACTATCGTAGGATTTTGATATCCAATCAAGCAAATTAGAGTCCAATGTGTATTTGGTGCATATAGCTTGTACTACTACAACTTGTGAAACCGCCAAAGTTGACAAAATCCTATGTCTCAAGCAAAATCACGTCTAGATATCCAGATGCTACAAACATAGTAGACGCAATAGATAAAACAACCGTTTGTAGAAGTTACCTTCGGTTAATGGATGCACAAATAGTCAACAAGAAGATGGCAGATAAGTGAATGCTTATTTTGAAATAGAAGCAAACTTCATTTGCCATTTGCAACCACTAATTTAGAAATTTGGAGGCAAGAAATATACCATTGGAAAGGTATCCAAAATAACTTTTCAATGGTATATCACACACACCGAAACTCAAATTACAAATAACAAAAGAAGCTCACTACAAGTGCATATTGCATGTCCACCCAACCATCCACCCATCTAACTGCTAGCCTACACCACCATTCACTTGGCGGACGAGCGGATGGTTATGTAGACAATTAGGCGGACGCCCTTTTGAAGAAGCATAAAACTTTTTTCACCATTTCCGACCTGAATTTTTAAAATTTGGAAAAGTAGAATATACCATTGAAAAGGTCTTGGAAATACCTTTTCAACAATATATTACACACCTTCAAACTCCAATAATTGAAACCTTAAATGACAAAAGAAGCTTGCTGCCAGTGCATAGTGGGTGATGGACTAGTTGTCTTCTTGGCAAATGGGTAGGCTATTGGACAATTAGTTGGGTGGATGCCCTTGTGAAGAAGAAAAAAACCTCTTTCACCATTTGCAACCTCAATATTGGAATTTTGGAGCATATAATATACCATTAGAAAGTTCTTAGAAATACCTTTTCAATGCTATATTACATGCTTTAAAACTCTAAAAATTAAAATTGCAAATACCAAATTAAACTTGCTACAAGTGCATAGAGGGCATTCGCCTTGTTGTCTGCTATTAGGAAAGATTTTAGCCCTCAAAAAGGTTGCAAGTTTTGAACCCCTCGGTGCAATTAGGGAGGAATTCAATAATTTTTTAAATTTTTTAATGAACAGTGCTCATGTGGCACTGCTTGTGCCATGTCAACACCACGTAAAATTTTTATTATTTATTTTTTTGAGTTATTTATTTATTTATTTTAAATTTTCTATATTTGCACTATAGGGTGTTGAAAAAGGAATCCTTTACGACCCTTTGCAAGGTTCAATTTTTCCTAATGTTTGTTGTCGGTCATTTATAAAAACATTGGATTCTAGAAGGTATAAGTTTGCTTTCTAGACTTTTATTCAATGCTACACATATTCATTGTAAACATGTAGTGTTCATGTATGAATATGTAATTCATGTAAATTTCTACACATTTAAAATTGCAACACCTATATCCTAAAATCTTACCCTAATCCTAAACTCTAATGCTAAATTTGTCATTCCTTATAAAGTTTTGAAAAACATTGATGCAATGTGTGGAATACGTTTGGCCTTTAATTTTTTTTAAATGTGATTATCAGAAAGTACTACATACATAGATTTCAACAACTTATTTATTTATATTTTGTGTGTGATTTTGTTTTTTCTTCATCAATTATTTTGTGGCCATTGTACAAATATAGAACATGCAATTACAATCTAAAGTGCTTATTTAAATTTGTTAAAATATGTATTGAAAGTTTGTAAAACCAAGGTATGCATAGTACAAGCAATTGTATTTTTTTTTATTCTATTAGAGGATGCTACTACAATTGTTGAAATCACTTCATTTTAATTTAATGTACCACATATTTCAATATGTATTACTATCATCACATCTAATTGTGATATTTAGAATAATTTTGTTTACCAAAATCTTGTACAATATCAACGTAGAGTATAATATATTGAAACTAATGATTGAAATAAGTATGTGTATCATATTGATTACAAGTAGTTTTCATCTCAAAGAATTTTATAAAGAAATTTCAATACTATTCTCAATATCAAGTAAGTTGAACAAATATTTTTGCATGAATAGAATTATAAATGTTTGCTACAAACTTCTAGCCAAAGGAATGTGGCATTAAATGAGTTTTCAATCCTCTAGAGGACTATCAGTTCCCGGCAATTCCCAAATTGCGAGAACTGCCTATAGAGGGCCATGGCAACTCGTTGACATTAGACGATTTTGGGGGGGGTTAGAAGGGCCATTTCAAATTAGTGTTCCATGTACTTCCTCCCTTGTAGTTTTGACAAACGATTGTTCCAAAAAGAACATTAAAAGATAAAAAATAAAAATTCATTTTTTAAATAAATTATTTTTTCTTTTTTTAAATTATTTTTTTCAAATGTAGCAATCATTGTGCTACATTAGTGAGCTGTTGTGGCCCTTTGGAAGGTAGTTGTTATAGTTTGGGAATTGCCAAGAAATCACAGCCTTCTAGAGAGCTAAAAACTTTTTTGATGTGTAGCACAATGACTTCCATGTCTAAAAAAACAATTTTTTTTCAACTTTCTTCTTCATTGCAAGAATGATTTTTTTTTAATTAAATTTTTTTTCCAAGAATAGTCATTTGCTAGATTGTAGGGAGGACCAACATGCGTACGGGCCTAAAATGGCCTTTCCAACCCTCAAAAAATCCTTTAATGTGACAATCCATGGACACAACTATTGCATTATATGTATGGTCATTGACATTAAAAAGTCTTAGAGGACATCTTTATAAAGATTATACCAAATTAAAAAGACTAAATAATTTGGTAGGATCAAATTTCTAAAAAATTAAGTGTAGAAAATGTTGGGTTTCATACATATTAGAAAGAAAATCACAATATACATAAAAGAAAGTGAAACACCTATGCATGGATTATAAATTTTATACAAAACTTTCCCTCTTATAAATTTTATGAGATACCTCTAAAACTTGGATATCTCAACCTATAATACATGTAATAAAAGAATTCATATAATTAGTTTTTCATGCTATTACAAGCGGTTGGCACTTGCTATGCTTCGCATTCATCATTAGAATTTTATAAGAATTTTTATGTATTTGATAGAATGTAGAATAAAAATTTCAATAAATCTTCAAATAAAAATGACTAAAATCTTTGTATAAATTTTTTTATAAGTAAGCATACATTGAAATGCACAATAGAAATTTATTGAATGATGAATGAAACATATGCAATGGTGAATACTATAAAAGATACACATACATTAGAATGCATTAGAAATTTGACTCCATTGTTACAAAAAATGGCAATCCAAATTGAAGAATTGAAAAGAAAAACTTAAAAAATCTCAAAAACTTTGTGAACAACTTAATTGTTGTGGAATCCAAAATTGCTTCAATTGAATAAATTTATCAAAATCATTTGGTAATAGCAATAGAAAATTGAAATCATGAAAGCTCTAAGCTTACAAGAGCACAAAATCATAGAAGTGCAAAGAAGTGTAAAGCCAAGAGAAACAATGGATTTGCTACCTCTATAATATATTATATGGATCCTCTTTAATATCACCTTAATTGCAACAACTACATTATTTCTATAATATCACCTTTTTGTAAAAAGTGATATTACAGAAGTGATTGGAAACTGCTACTCTATTTCTATAATATCACATTGTGTGAAAATACGATTTCTATGTATGCATAGTTGAAAATATTTTTATAAAATATTTAAAATAATTATTTTAAAGACTTATTGAAATCATTATCATGCATTCTATTCAAATATATCAAAATTTTACTAATATGTGATACAATGAATGCATAGCATAGCAAGCATGAGCCCCTAGTATTAATGGTAGCATTTGTGATATCACAGAGGGAGTTATGATTTTAGTAGTATGATTCCACATTCACTGAGATGATTGTCCTAAAAACTATTCATTTCTAATTTGTCTGAGATTTTAAACAAATTACATCAATTGAAATTGAACTAAAACACATTTCAAGTGATTATAACTAAGCCCATATAAAATAAGAATTCAATACGAAGGTGTAACAACAAAACGTACGTATGCACAAATGATTTTGTCAAAACTAATAATAGAAAGTTTTAATGTTTTTAGTAGCATCGTTTAATAGAATAGAAAAATAATACAATTGCTAAACTATATATACCTTGGTGTTTCAAACTTTTAATACATTTTTCAACAAACTTAAATGAACACTTTAAATTATAAGTGCATGTTCTACAATTAGTAGGATCCTTCAATAGAATTAAAAATTAAATTAAATAATCAAATTAATGAATAAATTAGTAATTAAATTATAAATTTTCATGAACAATTAAATTAGAAAATTTAATGAACAATAAAATTTTAATGAATAATTAAATTAGAAAATTAAATGAACAAGTAAATTAAAAATTTTAGTGAACAAGTAAATTAGAAAATTTAATGAACAAGTAAATTAGTAAATTAAATGAACATTTAAATTAAAAAATTTAATCAGAAATTAATTAAAAAATTTTATTCAGAAATTAAATTGAAATATAAAAATGTTAATTAAATTGAAATATTAAAATATTGATTACATAATATTTTTTGTCATAGTAGAATCTGGGCCACATCAATTTTTAGATGTAGTGAAGTTCTAAACAAATATATTTGAATTTTTTTAAATTAAATTATTTTTTATCATATCAATTAATTGTCTTGTGCAATTGTGACCTTGCAATTCAAATCAGTTTTTAATTATTAAAAAAAAAATTCTTGTGAGACAATGAGCATTGTTGCTTAAGAATTAGCATCCTTCTTTCCAAAAGTCTCAAATCCCCTTGTAATGACATTTTAATCTAAAAAGAACTTATATATAGAAATCAATTTTTAATGCAATTATCACATTTTTTTTTAATGATCGACAAAGTTAAGTTTGCTTAGTAAATGAGGGTTTTGAAATTAGGATTCTTTAAAATAAGGGTTTTCAAATTAAAGTTGAAAATTAAGAATATAAGATTCCTCCTCTATCTTCTTAATTCTTTTGTTCTAGGAGCCTTTGGTTGTTCTTTTGAGCGTTTCAAACTTTCATTTCTACTATCTTCTTTTACTTATAGTTTTTTTAGTTTATTACTCTTTTGCATATCTTTGAAAAAGCCTTCTTGCAACTATCTTGTAGTTTGCCTCTTATTTGCCTCTTTGGATTTTTCTAACTTTTTATCTTTCTAAGGCTATTTTAGGTTTCTGTGATTAATTTACCCTTTAGGCCCTTTTGAAATGTAGAGGGTTTTGAAATTAGGGTTTTAAATTTAGAATTTTAGAATAAGGGATTGGAATTAGGGATTTGGAATAAGGGTTTTCAAAATAACATTGAAAATTAAGAATATAAGACTCTTTATTCCTCTTCATAAACCTTTTATTCTAGGCACCTTTTGGTTGTTATTTAGAGCATTTCAAACTTTCATTTCTTTTTCTTATATATATATTTTAATTTATTAATCTTTCATATATCTTTGAATAGTCTTATTGCGGCTATTCTACTATTTGCCTCCTATTTGTTCTTTAGGTTCTTTTAGCTTTTCATTTTTTGGAAGCTATTTTAGGTTTTTGTGATTAGTTTGCCTTAGGCCCTTTCAAATATATTAGACTCTTTATTTTCTTTTGGCTTTTCTCAGCATTTAGTACTTTCAACATTTTGTGACTTGCAATTTTTTTAGTTCTTTCAGGCTTAATTTAGATATTGTGGCTTTTTTCTTCTTCTCAATTTTTTGGGCCCTTTTCAACTCTTCAGCTACTTCATTTTTGTTTGTCTTTTTTAGTTTTTAGCTCCATTTTGTCATTTCAATCTTATAGACCTTCTAATTTGTATCAATTCTTGCAAATTATTTTGAATTGTTTTTGACATTTTTTTGAACTCTTTTTTATTATTTCCAACTTTTCAGGTTTTTTTTCAATTAGTTCATTGAAGTGAGCAAAATCTCTACAAGCTTCAAATTTTGCAAAATATGTTATATTTATTAATCTATTATTTTGATTCATGAAAATGTATAGTGATATTTTGTGCTTGAGGTGTTATCTTTGCACAACTTATCATTGTATAGCCATTTTGTTGTATAATTGATTAGTTTTGTATAAAAGAATGACATCTACGATAATGTTTTGCGTTTGAGGTATTATCTTTGTGTAGATCATCACCATACTACCATTCAATTGTATAATTTATTAGAAGTGTATTAAAAAATGACATATACAATGATGTTTTGTGCTTGAGGTGTTATCTTTGCACAACTCATCACTATACTTCCATTTATTAGTGCAAATTGACATGCATATATTTTGAGTGTTTTGTTGACTACTAATAGTGAATACTATATAATAAAACTTCCAATTTGTTATATTTTAATTACAAATTTTATTTGCATTTATGATAACACCATGAAAAAGTAGAAAAGATAACAAAGAAGAAAACAAGATCAGAATGGAACTTTGGAGTTCCGTAAAAAAATCAAACTTGATCAATTGATTTCTATAGTACACAACAATGTTTCCAACACGCAATATATGACGCAAACGTGGAGAAATGAAGATGCAGACAAATTGAATTGTACATTTTTACTAGAATGCTTTGCTAGTTACAAATGTTTGACTCATGGCGAGGTTGTAGTTCAAGACAAAGCAACAAAAGAAAATTGCTTTAGTAGTTTCTTTTACACCTTTCCAAAACATGTCCACAAAAGTATACAATAAAATTGAAGAATTTATGAGTATGTTAGTCGAGGTTACTAAGGATTCAAGTAATATTACCAAGAATGGATTTCATCAAGGTAGAGGTGGAATCATGAAAGCTATTGGTTGGAGGGTAGGATATGAACCAAAACAAGTTCTTTTGGGGCGATATGTTCCAGCACAAAAAGTCTAATGTAGTAAAGAAGGGTTAGCAAAATGGAAGAATGATCAATGTTTGGTTTTAGAAATTGCAAATTTCTATAAAAATAATTCTACGCACTTGTACCAACACTTTTTCAAGTTGTTGCAAAGGAGGAATTTATGTAGGAATTTTTTATTTGGAGCAAACAAAGTTCATTGATTTGTTAGAAATAGAGAATGCAATTGCAAGAAATCTAACTTACACTTATGCCAATTTCTATAATTGGATTCATTGTGATTGTGATCACAATTCTTATATTTATGGGGTTTGGGCACCAATTGATTGAACAACCAAAAAGTTAGCTTCATTCACTATTAAAAAACTAGGTTTTAGGTGACAAGCCCTAATTTTTTTAAACAAATTTTAGGTGACCTTTAATGCAACAAACCCATGTTTTTATGTCAATGTTAATGTTATATTGAAAATTTTATTGACATAAAAACATGGATCTATTGCATTGGACATCACCTAAAATCCATTTTAAAATATTAAGCTCGTCACCTAAAATGTAAGTTTTTTTTATAGTGATTAGACAATGGATTTAGTTGCAATGGTGGAGAATTTATTGTACCAAGCTACAATATATGTATTCATTTTTGAGCATGTGATCAAATTGTTGAAGTAATTTGGCATGGAAAAAAGATTATCAATGTACTACTTGATCAACATCAGAAATTACTATAATTGGTACCTTAGTTCAAATCTTTCAAAGACTAGTTTTTGAGTTTGCGGATGCAATGAAGGTTCTTCAAACAAGTGAACAAGACTTTGATATTATAAATGCAAGAATTAAAAGAATTGATAGTAGACTCAAAGAAAAACTTGCATTGTTAAATACAAACTTAAGCTTGAGTTCAAATTTGGATTTATAGATATATAAAGAATCCATGCATGTATCTTATATCTTAAATTATATGATTTTTATTTTATTTTGTATTAAATATATATTTTTTCTAATTAATTTCTTTTTAATTTCTTTTCAATTTCTTTTTTAAATATTTATGAGAATATTTCAATAAGATGAAGTTAGTAAAGTAGAACTTCTCTAAAGTACTAGCTCCAAGATGAGGTTGAAGTCTCCGTGTCTAAGAATCTCAAAAAATTTCTTTGATGTATATTGTTGGGACTAAGCCTAGTATTGGACCAAACAATCTAAACTCCATTACTTTAGAGAAGTCCTCAAATTAATCATAAAGAAATAGGAAAATAAATTTTTTTCTCTTTTCAAAATAAAAAAATAGAAAGCTAAGGATCAACTTCTTTTGGATCTAAAATGGAGATCTTTAGAGGTTTTTTTTCCATTTCTAATACAATTCAGCTATACATAAAACCTTTTTGTGATTAATTTTTTTTAGAGCACAATGTATCAGAAAAAATTGATATACAATGTGAATTTCTTTTGCTCTATTTGATGGTATATAAACAATTCACCAAAAACAAGTCATCCAAACACATAAATTTTTGCCATCAATATTCATGCAAATATGATTCATTTGTGTCTTCTAATGAGGTAATTCAAAACAATTACAATAAAATTCTTTAGGTAAAAATTTTCACTTAAATTTTTTTTCAAATTGCATACGTCTACAATGAAACTTTAAAAATAGTTATTCCAATTCCCAAATAATAATAATATTATTTTGTACATGTTCAAGAAAATTAAATTTTTACATAGTAGAAGGGATTTGGGGTCAAAAAAGGGTTGTTATATGCCTATTCTCTAATCTGTCTCCATCCTCTAAACTACATTATAGGTTGTCAAAAAAAAAAGAGAAAAGATATATATATATATATGTTTTTTTGTTTTTGTTTGTTTTTTTGTTTTTGTTTTTCCAAATATCATTTTAAGGACAAATTTTTTTTAAATAAAAATAAAAATTTGGTGTAGTTGTCATTTGGCCATGTCACCCTACCAACTAGTGTTGTTCCAATAGTCAAAAACTCAACAAAACCTATAGAAAAACTGATGGAAATTTGTGGCCTTTTAAAGGGCCCAAATTCTTTCTAATATATTTTCCTACTTTTATGTTCAATTTTTATTTACACTTTATACAATATATTTGTTTCAAAGTGATATAAATGAAGAATTTTGTTATGTTTGTCTTTGAATATTTAGGGACTAAAAAAGTAAACATAAAAAACTTAAGAGTGTTTTGGAAAACGTTTAACACAACGGTCGTTCTTTTTTAATTGCAACAACCCCTACAAGGTTACATATGCCATTTTCATTTATTTATTAAAATAATTTTATTGTGCTTTACATTGAATTCAAGGTAAATAAGAGTTTTATTTACCATTGGTAGCACGTACACAATGCCCACTTTAATCTAGTACATTAATGATAAGTGTTTTTCTTTTTTGTGTATACATAATTTATATAAAATGAAAATTGGCTTCTTAAACAATTTGAATTATTATAGTATATTTTTAACAAACTCTACACAGTTTATACAACTAACGTCTATAGACAGCAAAAATGCATTCTAAGTTACCAACTCATTTTTTAAGTCATTTTTCAAAATACTTGTTTTCCCATTTATTGTGTACCTAGCTTATGCAACTCTTCTATTTTATAAGGGTCATTGACATTAAAAAGGGTCACATTACTTTTCTTCTTTAAATTATTTGTAATTTTAAATACCAAATATTTAGGTGAACAACAATCAGTTTCAATAGGAATGAAAACACTACATAATTTTTCTTTTAAACATACTAGGAAGAAAATCACTCTATACAAAAAAGATAGAGACATCTTTCTATAGTTATTAAATATATTGATCAAAATTTTAGTTGAACATTGATTTTTTTTCTTTAATTCTAACCTCCAAAGTTTTGGTACATGCCATGTACTATCCTTTGGATTGAAAGACATTGCAAAATAAACAAATGATGAAGTGCTTCATGCAATAAAGATGTTAAGAACATCTTCATTTCATTTATATCCTAACAATTTTTGGTTTAATAATATGGCTACACTTTTTTTTTAAGGTAATAATGTTACTTCAAAATTGACTAACAAGTATTATATATGTCCTTTGAATCAAGGTCATTTAATATGGAAGTGCACTAATTATTATTTTTGCAAAGAGTTTTATTAGGAACCTCATGTAAATAAGCGATTAGGCAGTAAAAATTTTATTTTTTGAGTTGTGGTTGAAGGTTTTTAAGTGTGCTTATTTGATTTGAATGCCTTTGAGTATGTTTTTGGGTGTGTGATTGTTGGTTTGGGTGTCTAAGTTGAGTCTAAAGGAATTAAGTAACTCAAGATAGGGGGATCCAAATGGTAGGTGAGTAAATTTCAAAGTGGAATTATGTGTAGTGTAAATGAGAGAATTCAATTAGGAGTTAGCTGGCAGGTTAGTGAATGGGAAAAGGGTCCTGATTCCTAATCGGGAAGTTGTCAGTTGAAGCAATTGGTAGCAGTTCCTAGTCGAGGGGAAGCAGCCGAACTGTCTGCGAGAGAGTCAAATAGGAATGGGAGCTTCATTTTTTGTTTACCCGCTGAAGAAGAGTGCCAGTCGGAGTCCCAGCCAATTGTGCTATGTTTTCTTGTTTCTTATGTTTGTTTGTGATGTGTGTTTGTATGTCATTGATTATGTCTGTGGAGTCAAGTTGGTGAGATGAGATTGTGTGTCAAAATGTGTTATGTGTGTGTGCTAATTGGAGAATTGTCTTGAGTGATTGAGGATGAGGATTTACTGTGAGTAAGTTGAAGAGATTAAGAGTGAATTTGCCAGAGTGCTAATCGGGATGATTAGTGTTTGAATGTGACGTTGGTGACCTAGTCAGAGAGAAGATGTATTAGTGGATGCAGTGAGTTCGATTTGGAGTTGTGTTACAATGTAATGAATCCAGGAAGTTGAAGAGCCCAATGGAGTGAAATTTTGATGTTGAGAGTGCTGAGAGTTTAATTGGCAAGTTGGAGTGCCAGGCAGGAGTGTGTAAGAGGATGAGATTAGAGGTTGATTGTAAAATCTTATGTGAGGAAAGATATCTATTTGGTGATAGAATCCCAATTGAAAATTAGTTGAAAAGGATTTTGGGGCTAATTATAGTGCATAGAATAACAAACAAAACATTTTGAACTGTGATTAGCAAACTGGGTATATGCCTTAATGGTGAATTTGTTCGCCCATTTGGAGCAGTAAAAGTGACATGTTAATTGTATATGGATGATTAAAGTAAATGAATTACATATTCAATCTGGAATTTGAAGAATTTTTGAGACCAAGTTGTGAGATTGAAAGTGGATGAAGTAAACCAGTTTAGGAAGCTGTAAAGAGTGTCGTTGTAGTAAACCAAATTGGGAGCAGAAAAAGGCGGAACAAAGTAAAATTTGATAGCCGACTAGGAGACAAGTTCTTTCCTGGTTGGTGGATGCTGTTGAAGAATATTCAAGTGCTAAATAAAGGAATCAAGAACCGAGTTGGAGATAAAGATAAAAGGATAAAAGAAGAGTTCATAAAAAATAATTAATTGGGAGAAATTTCTTACCTTTGTGGCCATTAAGAGTGGAGTGAAAAATTGTGTAATTAGATATCATGTGAGGAAAACATAGATATAGTTGGTTTAAGGAACTTTATTTTTCTCAAAATACCATGTTGCAATGACTCATTAGGAATTAATTTTGATTCATTTAGTGACAATCCTATTAGAATAGCCTCCCTAGGAACGAACTTGACTATCACCCGGATAAGTCCTATTAGGCCCCAGATTAATCTACACCTCAACTTCCAAAACCTCATAAAACATCCCCATTGTCAAAAAAGATATCATTCATGACATGCAGCTACAATGTTCTTTACAATGGTAAGAAAAACATAATTGACCATATTTTATTCGATGTTGTACAAAACAACTTATTTTGGCTTGCGCCACCTTGTTTCACCAAGAACAACCACTTGTTTTTTATAACATCCCCTCAATTTAGTCTCCA
Organism: Pseudoscleropodium purum; assembly: GCA_963969395.1. NCBI lineage: Eukaryota > Viridiplantae > Streptophyta > Bryopsida > Hypnales > Brachytheciaceae > Pseudoscleropodium > Pseudoscleropodium purum. The sequence continues at coordinate 19,559,562 of OZ017803.1, forward strand.
GTAGTCCTAAATTTTTTTACATACTTCTATCTTATAAAACATGCCTTGTTTTTTCTAACATCACTAAAATCTAGTTTTTTTAATAGTGAAACAGATATCTCTAAGGACAAAGGGCAAGGGCAACTGAACAAAGTCATCACATACCTATGAAGGAAAATGATGTACATCAAGGACTCAAAGTATTCCCACCTAAGACATTTAGTTTCAAATCAAATACTTGGACAATTAAAATGGACATCAATCTTTAGTTGTATGTGGCTACAGTCGAATGCCTAACTATATAGTATGTTTTTGTTCTACTAAGCTATCAACTGTGAACATCTACTTGCTGATCCACTCAACTTCTATGGCCAAGCAACAAAAAAATTCCTCTAAATCTATACAATTTGTTGTCTCAAATATAGAACAATTGATAACATAATTGTAATGCATCTACTCATTGGATATGGAGAGCCATGCTCTAGCATTATACATTCCTACCACATAGTAAAAGAACCTACTATACTAATCAACCTCAATCCTTAAGCACACCAATATCTACATCCTAGACGACAAACAAAGTAAAAGTTCAATATCTCGAACTTAGTTGCATTATTTCATCCAATTCTTTTGTAGAGCTCAATGCCAAGGCTGTGTACAAGAAATGCAATGTCAGGGGTAGAAAATCAATCACCAATAATTTTGGAGGAAATTGAAAGATGAGAAGTGTCAAATTAAGCACAAATTTCAAATTGCCCAGTGATAGGAAGTAGGACACTTTGACTAATTTGGACAAGATATTTCTATTTTGGATGATGTGTGATATTGAAGTCAATTGACATCATCCTAAGGCCAGTGCTTTTTTTTTCTTCAACTTCATGTATGTTGGGTTAGAATGCGCGTGGCACTTCTAGAAAAATTGCAATGAAAATCTTGGCGGCTTATCAGATATGGAGCACACATGTCCCTTTGCAAGAAGTATTGCTCCTCATTCAATTGTAAGTGCAAGAGTGAGGTAGTAGTTGGTTCAATAGTATTACTTCTAACTTTGAAAAGATGGAAGGACTTTCAAACGCAAATGCAATACTTGATCTCAATAAAAAATCAATATTGCCTACAATTACTAGTGAAAGACCTACAATTTCCGTATAAGTGAACAACTTTGCACATTGAATGCAATATTTCTATATAGCTGCTAATCCTTCTTAGCATTTGTGCATGATAGCCTTCTACACACTAAACTTGTCTACATCAATAAAGAATACTAGAGTTGTAGTGGCACTAGTACCTATTTATTATTTTTTTTGCCTTACATTACAAAAATGGTGTCTAATACATTCACGAATGTTATGTAGTAAACGTTGTGAAGCACTCTTGTTTGCCCATAAAAATGCTTGAAATTTTGTATAGGCATACACATCTACATATTCTTGCATTTGTGTATGTATTTTGCCATTGTAGCATGCAATTAATAATTTTTGGCTCTTTGTAGTGCGCTTCATTATTGAGAGCTTTGCAATCCTTCTTGCAATGATTAACTCCTCAATATCTCTGCCTTTATTCGACCTCAAACTCGTTTCATGGACACAGAGGTGTTGTAGAGAGTGTTGAAGGTGATGTAACAAGAATCTCACCAATTCAGTGTTGAAATGTAAAGAAATAAATGTGACAAATCTAAACTTCCACTTTTTGCAAAAATCTACTGCACGGATTTTGAGTGTATAGCCTTTGATCTTCCGCAAGTATAGTGAATTTTTTTCCTTTTTCTGAGTACTGCGCACTTCTTGGATACGAACAACAATGCTACAAGATTTGGATGGGCCTCAAATTTGAATGCCAATAGGATGATAAAGTTATAAATAGGTTGTGAAATTTTTGGCATGATTGGGGCTATTATGAAACCGTGATGCAATTCTAAGTTCGGCAAGGTCAAAGAAATTGGGCTTTCCAACCAGTGGAGGACACTTGCACAGAAGGTGCGGTACACGTTGCCTCACCAGCCATGCACTTGAAGTTGAGCATCCTTTGCTAGAGGTGTGGGACCCAATAATCTTGGCACAGTGACTTATGAAGGGTGGATCTTTGCTTATTCTTCATGGATTGCAAACTCAATTGTGCCAATGTACAATTATGTCTATTGCAATACATAAAAATGAAGGTGACGCCAATCCTGTTGCTATATGTTTCGTGACTCATTGTTGCACATGTCAAGACACCACTTGCAACATTTTGAGAGCTACAAATGAATGGAAATATACAAAAATGCTCAACTGTTCAACATGTAGCTTGAAGCTTGAGGTGTTGTCTTTGTTTGTAGCAAATCCAAAGTCATTGAGGTTCTCATTCGTTAGTGACTAGGTACAACCAGTCACTTTTTGCCCAACCACATGTCTTCGTTTCTATCCTGTAGAAAATTGTTGTAGCCAAGTGCAATTCCTAATGACACTCCCTCGATCCAATGTATGCCTAGTTGTTGTGCTGCAATTCCAATCTAAACATCAATTCATTTTCTCCAACCTTTGAAAATCTAGTTCTTGTCATCTAATTTTTTGATCGGGAGGGTGCTGTTTGAGCCCACTAGATGTTGAGGGATTAACACTTCATTGTACTCACAATAGCTTATTGTTTGTTAGATGTAGAGGATCATGAATGTTGGTCACAATTATTGAATTGTTGAAGTTGTGAATCTAATTGCACTAGACTATAATGTGGTCCCCTACCAACATCAATGAAAAATGAGTGCTTCTCCTCATGGCCAAGTTGTCCCATTGCATTGAAAATCAAACGGTGACATTAGCATACATCTATCAAACTACAAGTTAGTAGTGCACATCCATCAAAACTTTAGAGACATAAAAAAGACAAATTTTGGAACTCCTAGATAAATGACAATTACTACAAAACTTTTTTAAGAAGGATTTGAAGACATTATTGATGATTTGTAGCTTTCATGGGCTAAGTTCAGTGAAGAGAATGAGATAATAGGCAATAGGCATTGTTGATTATTAATGTTCTAGATACACAACTAATATTGGAACAAGATGCCACAGTCAACATTAGGCTAGCTATTTCTACATTTGTAGTGGAAGACGTTCACAGTTGTAATTTTGTTGCCTATCGAAGCTAACAAGGCAATCAGGGACTCCAATCATTTGGTGTATTGTACAACAAGTAGTGAATGCCATGCCTATAGGTCCTTGCCAACAAGTGATACTACATGGATCTATAGTTCTGATGCAGCAAGCAACTACTTCTTCAAGACCACTTGTTGTGGCAAATGAAGAATGCGTCCAATTAAATTGAATTGTCCTAGTCGCATAAGAATCGACATCGTAAATGAGCAAGACAAAAAAATGAAGGTTGTACGCCAACATTGCACCGACTATGAACATCATCTACACCTCGCCCTCTATCTTCAATGGCAATTGTGTCTTCACGACCAATTTGTCTACTCCATTCGTAGTATGCTGAAGTTGTTGTGAACCTAGTCAATTGTCAAAAGTAGTTGTACAATTTGCCTTCCTCCAAACATTTGCTAAAGAGGCATGGACTATGTAATTGTTTGCTTTTGCAAAGTTGCCTTGTCCTTTCATAGGACTAGTGCTTGGACCAAACTTCCCAATATATCCATCAAATGCCAACCAAGGCTTTGCTCTTTGGCTACTTTTAGAGTGAACTAAAGTTTAAACAGATATGTGATAACACAAACTGGTATGCTATTGCATTATAAATGCTTTCACTATGTAAAAATGTATAATTATATGTCAAATTAAAGGGGGGTTTTAAAGTATTATAAAGTAGTTAGAATGACATTCCTCTTGAGGCTCTAATTTTTTTACCTATGTTAGATATTCATTTCATCATAGTTATTTTATTTTCATATAGAAAGATATTTTGAAACTTACTTCATGTGTTGAAAGTTATTAAAATGAAAGGTGAAGTTTGTTTTACCTTTCTTTTAGATTTTAATTGATTTTAATTCCATGTAGGAATGTGGATAGAATTATGGTGAGGAAAAAAATTAGCCAATGGATGAAATGTAGCTCATGTGGTTTGTTTAAAAAAATCCACTTATTTAGGTGGAGGAGATGGAGGATGAGGTGGAAGAGTCTTCTTCTCCCTCTTCATAGTTTGCTTAGGAAAGCTATGAGTTTGGAGAGACATAGCATATTGAGTTTCGTAAATTTTGTAATGAAGTTTTAAGAGCATATTTTTTTTTTTTTTGTACTTTCAAAATCTTATTACTTACTTTACTTAGAGTTTCTATGTGAAAGTTATGCTTGAGGGAAGGAGAAGAATTTATTTGTCATGGAGTTTGAGGGCAGAATCTTTGACACCCTATAAATTATGAACAATACTTTTGTTTTAGTTGACTTTTGAAGATATTGTAAATACTGGTGTTAGATTTTTTAAAAGCTATCATACACTTGATTTGGAATTATATAATGAAAGTTGTGCACTTGGAAGCAAACTAGTGATGAACAGCCTTTGAATTGAAAAGAGAGAACTTTGATTGCTTATAAGATATGAAAAATACCTTTATTTTAGTTGAATTTTGAAATATTAATATATTATTATATTAGCTTTTCAAAAAATTATCACACATTTCATTTGAAGTTGAATAGTAGAAGATTTGGTGTTAAAACTATGAGGGAGTAGAATTGCCGCTGAAATTGAGAGTATCAACTTTAGCATACTATAAAACATGGACAGTAATTTATTTTGAGTTGAAATTTGTAAAAATTATAGATATTGATGTTAGCTTTTCAAAAAGCTATCACACTTTTAATTTGGAGTTATATAGTGAGAGATATGAGTTTGGAAGTAGAGTTTAGGGTTTAGGGTTACTTTTGATTTGAGAAAAGGAAACTTTGAACAGTTATAAAAGATGGATAGTATCTTTTTTTTATTTGAATTTTGGAGAGGCTATAGATATTTGTGTTAGCTTTTCAAGAAATTATTACACTCTTTATTTGGAGTTTTGGAGCAATTATAAAACTCACTTGATTCTTGGGTACGTCTTTGAAGCATTTCACAAGTTTTATTTTCAATTCATTCAACTTCTTTACAAGTTTTGGTAGTATACTTGGATTATATTATATTCTACAAAGCATGTATGATATCTATACAACTTGAAAAATTCTATGGATATTTATACAACTTTAAATACTATACAAGTATATATATATCAATACAAGTATTGTTCACATATATTTTACTTATATGGAGACACCATATTTCACATATATTATTCAAATTTTATTTCTATTTGGTTATGCAATCCTTCATGTCCTAAACAAATTCTAGTTGCAACTAGAAACTCTTTGTCCAAGCCGAATTCTCTCTTCACAACAATACAAGTGAAGTTAATGCAAATATGCACTTGCCTTTAGAAGGAAGGCATTGGTGGCCATTGAAGAAGCATGAATTGAAGGCCTTTATAGCTATTAACTTCCTCATGGGAATAAAACAATTACCAAACCATTGCTACTATTGGAGTCATCAAAATCAATTTATTTACTAACCAAACATCTCCACTATCATAACTTGTTGATGCTATGAAGACATCATGTGCAATCTGCACATCCCAAATGATAGCATGCCAATGCTTACAAGTAACAACGTAGAGTTTGGTAGACTCTCCAAAAATGATGTGGTTGGTGACTAAACTGAAGCGCTGTTTCAAAATGAACTAGCATTTGCATCAGGAGGTCACAATAGATGAAACTATGGTCCTATATGAAGGCAAGTACTACCTAGTGCGTTAGCACATGCCAAGAAAACCAACCAAGTAGGAAGTGAAAGTTTGGTGTACTACAAATGTGTACTAGAAGTACATTTTTTATTTCCAAATCTAAACTAGATCACAATTTATGGGGTGCATAGCTGGAGGATCAAATAGTGATGCCAAGATAGGACAAGACGTCATGCTACAATTCATGGATGACCTACACAGTTGCACTCACATTGTTTATACAGACAACTATTTCACATTCGTAAAATTATTAGTGCCGCTTCAATCCCAAGGTATATATAGTGCTAGCATTATCTAGAGTAATTGGTTGGGATTACTAAGTTGCTTCAAGGAGATGAAGATGTTGAATAAGGAACCACAAGGGACACTAGTGTGGAAAATGCATCGGAGCGGCCACATAGCCTTTGCAATGTTTGTGGATATAAAGGTTGTCGAACTCCTATCAACATGTTGCCTTCTTATCCTGGGTCCTAAAGAGTAGTGGCCTATTATACTATGTCGAATCAAAGGCATTATTACTAATGTGGAGACTGCTCCCATACGCAAGGCCTATCTTATTTCATGCAGAGTGTAGATGTAGCAAATCACCTATGCAATAGCTATTCATGCCATATCCATAGCTACAAATGGTGGTATAAGGTGTTTTTCTCTTTGGTTGATACATCTGCTATAAATTCCTTCATTTTGAACAAGGTTGCATCTGAACAATTTAGTAAAGATTTGTCATTGCACTTGCAATTTCAATTTGAACTTAGAAATGAGCTGAATAGACTATGGAGGTTGCAACGCGGTGTAGTGTCCTAATTCTGGTGGGCACTCCCCAGTGTTCATAGTTTGGTGCACATAGGTTGCCAGAGAAAGTGTCAAGTCTGTTCAAGCACAAGATGAACAAATCTTATCTGTCTACAATGTACAAGAGTCTTCTTCTATGCAAAACAATGTTTTCAATGCAACCATTACAACCTACACAGGTGAGTAGTCAAATAGAAGGTAGTATGCAAGCAATGCAGAATAACTATATGCAAATATAGTATGTGCAAAAGAATCATATAAACATATAATATGCAAAGTGTGTGTAGATATAACTTTCTGGTAGTACACAAATGTAGCCAAAGTAATTTTTGAAGCTAATTGGTTTAGTCATATCCACTGGATTCATATGGATCCACCAAGGTATAAGCCCCCTTTTCCCCCACGTTTTCATCAAAGGAACAAAAAAAAAAAGACTTCGTGAATGTCATTGGGAAAGGCTCAATGAAGGCTTGAAAATGGATAGGTGATGAGAAGGGTTGACAAAGATCTACTATTCCTAGTATAGAGTGCAGAGATCAACAAGTCTTGAATAACAACGTTCCACAAAGAGATCAATCATCAAGTAGTGATCTAAAGACTGTTGCAGCAAAGTCCAAGAGAATAATGAAGTTGACCACCTCGGCCATGTAATACTAGTAGGATGGGTGATTGCACCATCTTCTTATACTTTTTATTTAACAAGGGATTACCATCGTGCAATTCTCATTAGTTGGAACAAAGCTTCACATTCCATATCATCCTTGTCAGTAAGCATTCTACTATGACAACATTCTCAATTATACAAAACCATAGAATTGTATGACCTTTTGTGATAGCAAGTACCACTATACTTACATTAGCACTTTTGTTGTATTAGCCTTGGATAGCCTTCAAATATGGAGATGCTTGTAAAGGCAGCATCATCATCATTGATTTTTTTCTACCATTGCTCCTACCAACCATACCTACATGTTGTAGTTGCTATATGTGTTTTTCATTGCAAGGCCTCTATCTTTGAAGGTTCACTAATTCACTGTTTTCGAAAGTCCTACGAGTTTTTCACCTCCAGTGCTTCAAAATGTATATTTTTTCTAATTTCTTTTTGTAGCTACATCCTTCAACATCAAACTTGAAAGAAGAAGAATAGACCTACTTATGCTAGTCAACACCTTCGACTATGTAGTTAAACCTTATAATTTGTCAATCATTGTGTAGTTTTGAAGTAATCCATCTATATGTCAAGAAAAATAGAACATACAATTGATGAAGATCATTTGGTTAATTTCATTACTGCACTTTCCATCTTCCTTGCAGAAACCTACAACATTTCCAACTTTCTACAATCTCCCGACACCTTCACTTGATTGCCTCCACTGAGGGGTTAATGTAGCTACTAATCTAAGGTAAAGAATGATGCCAACGTGTTTTAAAAATGGTTGCATAGTACTAATATATACTCAAAAGAATCTCTAATCATGCATATTGATATTTATAAAATAATAGTTTAATGGTTGAGATTTATAGTGCAAGTATTGTCCAAAAGTCACCAAGTTTAAATTCCAATATAGTAACTATACCTAAAATGGACCAAATAAGCAATATGGCATAACCAATGTACTATACAAAATAAAGAACACTTTTTGCACATTGCTAAAGGACTATAAATCAAACCTCAAGTGGTTCCATAATTTTTCAATGAATTGTAAATTGGTTATTATAAATGTTCAAAGATTCAAGGTATAGGTTGCTAAAAGTGTCATGTAGGTGATGCCAAAATAAATTTCATGCATGTGAAGAAATGATAGTAAAAAGAAGTTAAAAGTGCACAAAGTGCCCGCAAAAATTGACCTCTTGTAGAATTGCTACCTCCACAGTTCCATTAACCCCTAAAGGACCAGACTGTGTTTTTTGGTTGTATAGAATTTTTGGGTAGGTCATTGTGACCAGAAATTTATATATTTCAGGCTAAAATTTAAATATAAGGCGTGGACAAGGAATATCTTTCATATGCAACAAATTTCATGACATTTGGAAATAGTAGTTAAAAGTTATGGCCCAATATCCTATTTGTTTCTCAACTCGAGCAGTCCGGTAGATCTAAAAAATTCACTTTTTTCAAAAACAAAAATTTGAAATTAATTTTCTAGATTTATATTTATACAAAAAGATTTAAATCATTCCATTTTGATCAATGAGTAAAAAATTATGAGGAATTTTAGTTAGCGGGTAGTTATGGATTTTATACTCTAAAATAAACTTTGAAGTTGTTTATTTCACTCAATTTTCAATTTTTTTTGAAAAAAATAAAATTATAGGATGTACAATATTTATAAGAACATAACAACCATTTGGATTGACATTTTTCAATTCCACAATTAAATTCTAACAATTTAGTATTTTGAATCATTCTTTATCTCTTTCTACTTACTATTTTTTTCCTATATGTTGTACAATTCCAAATGATTTGAAAATTTTCAAGCATGTAAAAAACTTGTTTAGAAAAATAAATCCTAAGTAGCACCACCATTTTGAACATTTTTTCATAGAAAAGTGAGCTTGTAAAGTGCAGCTGCCCGGTTTTTTGCAAGGTTAAAAAAGGGATTTTTGTCAATTCAAATGCTAAAATCTTGCAATCTACACGGTGAAAAGTTCTGAAATTTTTTCTACATCTTTTCAAATCAGTGTTCTACAAGATCCTATGGTTATATGTGTCAAAAAAGTTTTTTTCCAAAAATTTGATACTTGAACTGAAAATGGCAGTTTTTGAGCGGTTTTAGGGAAACTAAGTCATGGGACTTTAGGGGTTAATAGAATTTTACACTACTCAAGATTCATTTAACATTTGTTCTTATCCTGCACACCATTTTGGGAATCTTTTCCATTTATTTTTCCTTAAAAAATAGGAATCAATTGTGAAGAATGATTTATTGTAGGTGTACTTACCTTATCTAAACAAAAATGGAGGCACAATGAATACAATAGTAGCTTATAATCAATACAATAAACCGTTTACATCATGATCATTTTAGGAGGTGGCATACAACTCTCTAAAATAATAGAAGCTACTACCTACCTTGTTGTTCTTGTAGCTTAGTAGGTAAAATTCCATTGTTATTTTTCACAATAGGGGTGATATACCAATTACCTAGTCTACAAGTAATCTTTCAAATTGATAATGCTAAGAACATAATTATAATAAGAGGTTGATCAATTTTATGTCCTGGACTACACTTTAAAACTCACTTAAAATACATTAGAAAAAAAATGAAGCCTCAAAGAATTTGCTTCCCTTTGAGGAGTTCCCCTTTTGGGAACTATAGCCCTTGTGAGGAGGGCCTTTGGCTACTCACAAGCCACTATTCAATAATGAATAGTAGCCACTGAATTTTTTTTTTAAATAATAAAAATATGATAAAAATATTTAAAATATATAATTAAAAAAATTATAAATAATAAGAAATATATTTTTTTTTAAAGTCCGTCTGAAGTCATCACCCTCATATCACATCAAATTCCCCAATTTCGTAATTTCATATTTATTTTAATAATAATTTATTTTGTACTTTTTATGATATTTTTTAAATGATTTAACCCCTAAAGGTCCAAACTATGTTTATTGGCAACATAGCAATTTTGGGTAGCTCACTAAGAATGGAGTTTTTAGCTTTTTTTGCTGAAATTTTCACACAACATGTGCCCGAGGAGTAGCTCTAAAGCCCAAGAATTTTCATAACTTTTGACTACATGATTCAAAAGTTATTGCATGATATGTAATTTTCAATGCTCGGTGGGCAGCCCAAAAATTTCTTAAGAAATCACTTTTTTCAAAAATAAAAATTTAAAATTGATTTTCTAGATTTATATATATGTGAATAGCTTTGAGTCATTCCATTCTGATTTACAAGATGAAAGTTATGAGGTGTTCTAGTTTGCAAGCAGTCATGGATTCCCTATTCAAAAATTAACTTTGGAGTCTTTTATTTAACACAATTTTTAATATTTTTTGAAAAAAATAAAAATTTATAATATAGATTGTTTATTACTACATTATCATTGTTGGAATTGGAATTTTTCAATTCCATAATTAAATTCTTAACAATTTAGTGTTTTGAATCTTTTTGTGCTTTTTTCTATTTGCTATTTTTTTTCCTATATGTTGTGCAATTCCAAATGATCTAAAATTTTTTAAGCATGGAACCAACTTGCCTTGAAGAATGAATCCAAAGAGTAACCATCATTTTGGACATTTTTTCATGAAAATGTGACCTTGTGAAGTGCAACTACTCATATTTTCATAGAGTCAAAAAAATGTTTTTTGTCACTTCAAACGTTAATATCTTGCAATCTACACAATGGGAAATTCTGAAATTTTTTCCACATCTTTTCAAAATAATTTACTACAAGATCCTACAATTACATGTGTCCAAAAATGTTTTTCATCTAAAATTTGATGCTTGTATCAAAAATGGCAATTTTGGAGCGTTTTTGGTGAAAACATAGTCTCCGACCTTTAGGAGTTAAATAAATTGTCCCATATTAATGAAGCCCTATGGTTTGTTGGCCAAATTTTTTATTTTTTATTTTTTTTCAGCCAATGTTCCCTACTATTTGGGACACACTACCCCCTTGCAAGCTCATTTTCTTGGTAATGCCCCCTTTTTGTTGATTCATGAATGTGTACAACATCACAAAACTGATCAAAACTTACAAATTCTCCTGTAGAATCTTCTATCAAAAGTAGTAATCCTAATACCAAGAGAACCAACAAAGAACAATGTACATTGTGCACCTTGTGTATTATACAATCAAGTACAAAAATCTTTCAAACTACTTATTTTTGACATTCAAAGTTTTTTGCATTGTCTAAAAAAGAATTGGAATTTTTCATCTTGCATAATTAACACTCAATTCTCATGCAATTCCAATTAAACAAACCAAATTTTAGTTTCATTAAAGCAAAATTCCATTTGGGGGGAATTTTTAAAGTCAATTTTCATGGTTTTACATATATAATATTTTATTGAAAACAATTGGTGATGAATTTTTTAATTTGATTGCATGAATATATAGGCAACATTCATATGCACAACTTTCATATTAAAAAAATACACTATTAAATAACAAAAAATATGATTTATGGAGATTTCAATGTAATGTGCTGTATAACCAAACTTATGTATAATAGATATTTGTATATTTGTGTTAACAAGATCTTGGCAAGGTGTTTATTGTACCTGTATGCTAAAATATATAAAAGCAAGAAAAAATAGAAAAATCTAATTATATTTAAAAAAAGAGATATTTATTTTACAAAATTTGAGCATTGTTACCCCTTACATTGAAATCTCTATAGAAAGAATTGTTAAACTTTTTTGGAGATGCTTATTGAAGGGAAGATATGCATATGGATGTTTATTACATGTATCCATAATAAAATTTAAGAATTCATCACTAATATTTTTCAATGAATTATCATGTTAAAGCATGAAAATAAAATTAAAACATTCACCAAAAATAGGTTTTTTATTTTTAAAACTGAAATTTAATGTGTTTCATTGGAATTGTGTAAGGATGCAACAATGATTATGTTTTCCAAAATATACCAATTATAATTCACATTGTATAAAATTCTTTGAAACATTATTGTATAAAATTCACATTGTATAAAATTCTTTGTATCTGTATTCAGTAGGCATATCCAGTACCCGTATTCAATATCTATATTCAGTACATGTATTTAGTACTCATATCTAGTACCCATACCCGTATTCATATTTGTATTCAATATTTGTATTTTATATTTGAACGATTCAGATTAAATTTCACAAGATCAATATCTTGTGATTTTTTGAGAAACCAACGTCAATTTTGAGGGTAAGCATTTTTTTTCAAAAAAATCAACAACTCACAAATTTTTGAGAGAGGAGGGGGGGAACTAATGGGAAACTTGGGTGGCAGGTGAGTTTCAGTGTATAGTCGTAGGTTCTATCTTTATTTCTTTTGAAATGGGCTATAATTCAATTTTGTAAAGACATGGAAGACAAAAAAAATGTTTGATGATTAATTTCAACATTTTTATAGCATTCAAAAATCCACATATACATAGTCAATGAAAAAATTGCAAGGTTGATGATCATGGTAATAGGTGTTGATATAATAAGGTGTTTGCAAGAAACATTAGTCTTTAATTATATCACATAGCATGATGGACTTGTGACCCACTATAACTTTTGAAGCATGTTCTTGATGATCTTGAATTTTTTAATTAGAGATGGATGTTTCCATTGTTATTATATCCTTTATTTTTTAGAAATTAAAAAATATATACTTAAAAAGTCTATTTTTTTTATTTTGTTAATTTGTCACACTTTCAAGTTTAAAGGTTTTAGGGCACTAGGAGTACCCAAAATTAATGATTTAGAGCTCAAGTTTATGCGGTCTATTCTAATAATAGGTGGGCCATGTTCCCCACGAGGGACATCTAAAAAATGATTTTGACCTATAGTTTTTTAGGTCTCAAATTTTGGTAATATATTGTTTTTTATATTATATTATTTATCCATATTTTTTAATTCTAGAAGGTCATAGTACAATGAACACTAGTATAAATGGTACAAAGTTGACCAAGTATTATTACAATCATCTAATACTTCATTTGTCATTTTGTCAACAAATAGAATTTATACATTCATTAGAATAGGTCCCAATCATCTAATGACTTGTGTACACTTCCCATTTAGTAATCCCTATTTTGCATTAGGGACTCATGATTTAATTGTGAACCTTCTAATAGTTCTATTATCTAATATATAAGAGATTGGTGAAGTATCAACATTGTATCAAAAATCAAGTTCTAGTTTAAACTAAGTTAGAAGCACTATTCATCCCTCATCTTGTTAGGAAAACCCTAAATTTCAATTTCTTTCGTCTAACAACACTCATCTTTCATGTGGGATGGACATTAGAAAAGAAATTTTGAAGTGTCTAATGATAGAGGATAGCTCCAACTATATTCTATGGGCATGAATACTCAAACAAATTCTCCTATGAAAGAAACTATGGCACATTGTATGCATTATTGATACATTATCACTAAACATTAGTTCATTGACCAAAGTCCCCAACGTCACTACAATATCACTTTGTAGGACTTTTAGAATATGATCACTTATTGGACTTGCTCCAACCACCACCAGAGCTCATGCATCAATATCTACTCTTCACATTGATACCACACTAGACCTTTGACAACATGCATTTGCATTGATCATATTATTAGTGAAGGACTCTATGTTGTTGATACTACAACTTATTTAATTCAATTTTTTCATTCAACACTACCAAGAGTACCTCTAGATATCTTATGGTTTGTTAGATCTCAGCATATCAAACAAGCAAAACTAAATAAACAACCTACCTTAAGGTATAGATTTATCTATGTTGGTCTATTGTAATAGTGTATGATAAGAACTTACCAAAATTACACTACTTTTTTTTAATTAATGGAGGTTCATACCAAATTTTTTAAAACAAATTATTTGTGGTGATACTTAATATTCTACAGTAGGTGATTCTAATTACCCCTCACATAGTCAGACAAATGGCGGTGTAGAGGAACATGTTCCTTCATCTACATCCATCTGGAAACAGAAGTTTTGGATGAAAATTGTCCACAGATCGCGCAATGGGGAGGGAAAGTGAGTTGTTCCGCCTGTTGTTAGGGTTTGGAGCAGAGCACTTCATCGATTTTTGCGAGGCGACGAGTTTGCAGCGGAGATAAGCTTGGAGCGATGGCGGGGAGCACGGGCGCAACGGTGGTGAAAGACGTCGTGGAAGATCCTAAGCTGGACGTTTTTGAGGATGATGACGAGTTCGAGGAGTTCGAGAACGAGGTGTGGGACGACGAAGATGAGGGGAAAGGCGCCTTGCAGCAATGGGAGGATGACTGGGATGACGACGATGTCACCGACGACTTCTCCGTGCAGCTCAAGAAGGAGCTTGAGGCGGAGAAGTAGACGGACTGTGGTCGATCTCAAGCGTAGGTACTCCTGATTTGTTCTGCCTATATCAATCTTGATGCTTAGGTGCTCGCTGTGCTCGTAGTGTTCTTTAATTTTGCAATTGGTATTTTGGAGGACGCTTTGAGGTTTGAATTGACTAATCTTAAAATGAAATTGCAGTGAGTTTCGAGCATTTTTCTTCTGTAGCGTGGCCTCTTTTTCTTTTCTTTTCTTTTCTTCCTAGAGACAATAGGCTGTTCGATTACAGTTTCACTGTCTGTACATATCTTAGATTTTGAGCATGTTCCGGTAATAGTGAACTTTCATAGTCGTAGCGCGTCTGATATCGAAGTTACTTTGCATATTAGTCTCAATCACTCTATGTTGATCACACTTTTTTAATTTCTTGATAATTCTTTTTTTTAACCTTTTTGTTCACCGTTTTGGTGAAGAAATGCCATGAGCGTATGCTTTGAGTACTACCTGTTTTCATTCTCTGAGTTGTTGTAAGGTGCACGGCACATGCCATGAGACAAATTTTTAAATACATATTCCGCCATGTTTGACATGTGATTTTTCTTTTGCAGTTCTTTCGGATGACTGCGATTATTGAACGACGATAATGGTTTCGAAAGTAGCCTCATGACGTTGACGACTTGTAGTAAGAAGAATTTGAATTGATCTGTAATTCGAATCTTCATAGAAGGAGAAACTGGTCCTATGTGCAGAAGGTAGTATATCAGTGGGAAAGAGATTTATTTCCTTGGCTTTAGTTCATTTTGAATTGGACCTCTCATGATCAGTTTCTCATGTAGGAAGAGCGTTCAGTGATTTGCACATGAAGCTGGTAAATGCAATTGCCAGCAATAATCTCAACTAAATGATAAATACTCGTGTTTGAATTTGTCTTTCTTGAAATGTAATGCCAGATGCACTCTCCTGTTTCGAGAGTGGGTTTCATTTGAGCGCTCCTGTGCTCATTTTCTTCATTGCAACCTGCAATCTTCAATTTGCATAAGGTCTCTATTGGAAGCGGGGTGCCTCGCCGCCTCGGTAACCGTATCGGTGGTAATGTTACAGCATCATTGATGTCACAAAAACTGCTTGTAAGGAAATGCTGTATCACAGAGAATTGAAGCCATTGGGGCACTAGTTTGGCTGGTGTCGGTCCCGGAAGTACAGCGACGCAACCTGTGCTTAACCCTAGACCGCCCAAGAGGACAAAAAGTGTCCTCACATAGTTTTAAGTTCAATTTAAAGTACTGTAACTTTTGCATCCCATGTCCAAATTCAATAAAACTTGTTGGGAATTTTGTACCTTTTCTTCTAGTATGTGTGGTAAAATTTTCAGATCAATCCAAGAGGTAATGATTTTCTGGAAGCCAATCAAAGTTCACAGGTTCAATTTGATTCACCAAAGTGCACTTCATGGCTGCAACTTAGGGGACTTGTATCTCCTTTATATAATGTTTGATTTCAATAAAATTTGTTAGGTTATATTTCCCTTGAAGTCTAGTTATTGTGGTGAAATTTTCATGTCAATCCAAGTTGTTTTGAATGTTTGGGAGCAATTCGAAATTCACCATTTATGAACTACATTGAACTTTGGCGGCTTGTATCTTCTTCATATAGTGTCCATTTCCAATAAAAATTTTTGGAAAAGTTGTGCATACTAATCTTGTTTGTATGAATAAAATTTCATACCAATCCAAAAAGTAATGAATTACTAAAAAGTGTTTTACTAGAAGGAGGTTCAGCCCTAGATGCGTTTTTTTCAACTTTTCTTGCTTATTTTTTTACATTTGCAAGCCATTTTGCAAACACATTGAGTCAAATGAATGATTCCGATTTGTGTTTAAACCGGGCCAAACCAGGGAATTTTCAGTTTGACGGAGAGTCAACTTCGACATTGTAAGGTGAAATGAAATTATGCAGTTAGATCGACTGTTGTCAAAAGGAAAGAAGCAGAATATTGCACCTTTGTCAGTTAGAAATTCAACAAGTTTTCAAGGTCAGAACAGTACTTCTGTGAGTTTTAAAATTTTGGACTATAGAGCCAACCCATTTTTTATCCCCAAACATTTCCAACTTATAGGTTGCTCTCTTTCTGTGAAGTTGTGGCATGGTTCCTAGAGTAGCTATGGTGCATTATGATTGATTGCAAGGCTCTCAATATTGCAACTAGTCCTTTGTCAATTTTGCAACAAGTCCATAGTTGAAAATACAAAGGTCTATATGACTAGCACATGTTATATAGTACAATTCATCTAAAAAATTCATAAACATTATATTTTGAGTTAAAAAATTCTACAATCCTTCCAAACTTTATTTCTACATACAAGAATGTTTTTGATGTCCAAATATATGCACTCTACATAACTTTAATTGCTTAATTTGGTGGAAATGGGTTGGTTGTCCTATGTTGAAAAAGAAGTTGGAAATTTACTAAGATGTATATTGATTTGGTTCATATCAGATCAAAATAATTAACTACAAGCTTAACCCTCTAAGGATGTTGTGAACCACTTTGGTCCAGTAGATGTTAATAGTAGAAAAAGAAAATGCACCAATTGGTATACTAATAAGAAAATTTGAGTGACTACCTTGGTCGTGAGGGTTGTGTCCTTAAAGGGTTAAGGACACAAAATTCATTGTTAAAATGTCACTATGTAAGAATACTTAAGCAAGTAATGTGATAAGTTAAACACAAAAAAAAAATCACAATTTCATTTACAAAGAAATGGATCAAAAAGTGAAAACCCATTTTTTAGACAATTGAGATATTGAATTGATTTGATCTAATGTAGTTTAGGTTTTGAATTTTTTTTGTTATAATAAAAAAAATCTAGATTGTTATAATTCATTTCAGATTTTTGATTGATGCCCACTATATCTCATTATGTTTGTTATTTGTAAATGTAGATGGGACCTTTGACTTATTCAAACAACACCTATTTAAACATTCATTAAAATTTTGAAGTCTCAACCCAATTAGGATGCCAAACATTAAATTTTTTCAATGAAGGATTTTCAAAGAATATACAAAGTTTTAAAATGTAGCTATTTATCCAAAATATGATAATTTTAAATTGCCTACTTTAATAAGTCTATCTCCAAGAGTAATCCTAAAACATAGTTGCGGAGATTAAGTGTCTAATGGATGACACATAATTCTTCTATGTAAAGCAAAAGTGAAAATTAATGTTCATTTTTGAAATTTTGTACAAAAGAGGAAGGCCTTGCATAGTACTTTGACCTCCAATGAATGCTTTTGATTTTTTTTCAAAAAATGATTTACATTATACTAAAAAGGATGATTTGTATTCTGACCACCAATGCTTATAAGATTGATCTTGTAATGTGAGGGAGGAAAAAAAATGTCTGAAGAATGTTTTTAGGGTTAGTGTATTTTTTCATCTACAAATGTGATAATTTTTATCTTGACTACCTCGGTAATAGGCATGGAAACACTCAATTTTCAATAGCACGGTATGACCCCTATTTCCGCTGTCTCCGTGAGCCAGGCCTGGACCATGCGGCTCCGAACTTAGTAGGTTCGGAGCCGAGGCTGTATTAGGTTTCGAGCATTATCGTCTCGCCGTATAAAATCCCTTCTAGGGTTTCAAAGATCTTCCTCTTTCAGCTTCGCATCGTCGTTGCTACCCCTTGTGACCTTCTCCGGTTCAATACTGCTGCAGCCATGAGGTTGGTTCTACTCCTCCCTTGCGCATCAAACGACCCTTCCTCTTAGTTAATCGGTGTAGTAGGATGATTTGGATTCCTCGTCGCGTGGTCCACCCAGCCGCGGGCGGAGTTCGGCGATTCGTCGCCGGCCTCCTGAAATGGGTACCCGGGTTCAAACCGGGGGAGTGAATCCTTTAAAGAGGGTTGTACTTCGTCTCCTTCCTCGTATTCGTGATTTCTTCGAGGTAGGCTTGCGTTCGTCGGGGTTGAGATTCAGTCGGCGTGATGTTCAGATTAGGGTTTGAGATTGATGTTGGTGATGTTATCCCTGCAGTAAGCTTCAGAGCGATGTCCTCCGAGATGCCATCTCCCAGATTACCGCTGGGGCGAAGGAGAAGAACCGGAAGTTCACGGAGACTGTGGAGCTTCAGATTGGTCTGAAGAACTACGATCCCCAGAAAGACAAGCGTTTCAGTGGCTCCGTAAAGTTGCCCCACATTCCTCGCCCGAAGATGAGGGTGTGTATGCTCGGAGATGCTCAGCATGTCGAGGAGGTACTCACTTCGTATTATACTCTGAACTACCCTTGTGCCTTTGAAGTATCGCATTTTCACTGTTACCATAATATTTGGATAACTTTTTGGTTTCCAATACTAAATAATCTAGGTTAGTTCTCTAAACTACATCATGATGTAGAATTTGCAATGTATGTTTGATTATTCTAAACGCGTAATAGAATATATAGAAGTTTACATATCCAGAGCACCTTATCAGGGTAGAAGGTTGGGGTCTTCTCTTTTTCCTCCTGTGAAATGTTTTTCGGACTATCCGATGCTTCTGTCAATTAACTCTTTCTGAGCACATGCAGGCTAACAAGATCGGCATGGAGTGCATGGATGTCGAGAGCTTGAAGAAGATGAACAAGAATAAGAAGCTCGTGAAGAAGCTGGCCAAGAAGTACCACGCTTTTCTCGCATCCGAGTCTGTTATTAAGCAGATTCCCAGGTTGCTTGGCCCTGGCTTGAACAAGGCTGGAAAGTTTCCTGCTCTTGTGTCCCACCAGGAATCCCTGGAGGCCAAGATGATGGAGACCAAGGCTATGGTGAAGTTCCAGTTGAAGAAGGTTTTGTGCATGGGAGTGGCCATTGGCAACTGTGAAATGGAGGAGAAGCAAATCTTCCAGAACACACAGATGAGCGTCAACTTCCTCGTGTCCTTGCTGAAGAAGAACTGGCAGAATGTAAGTTCTCTTTACGCGTCAGTTTTGATTTGTGACTTAGTACTTCCTTTGCAGCCTGACATCTCTTTCAAATGATTTTTTATGATGTCGATTGAACTGTCATTTTCTTAGTTTATTGAAATCAATTCCTCACTTCAAAACTGCTTTTTTATTGTAGGTTCGTGTGCTCTACTTGAAGACCACCATGGGTTCTCCCGTCCGTATCTACTAGTTTTCTAGCAGGCAGGAATCTTTGGCCCTCAAGCCGGCTTTGTGCAGTGAAGCTGCAATAGATATTGTGGAGGTGATCTTTCATTCTTAATCCAGAAACTTTCAATGGTGGAAATCAGTTTGCGCACATTCTTATTTTACCGAGTATTTTATCACTTATTTTATTTCCTAGCGTTTGGATATTAAGTTGTACTGGAGTACAACGCTTTCTTTGCACTCTGCATAAGGACGAGTAAAGGAGAAACAGAAAACACTTTCTAACTGACTTCTGTTTCTATACTCGTTTTCATGCAGAGTTCAGATTCCATACTCTGTAATATGCAAATTACCCCATGATAATCTAAATTTAGCGGAGAGTAGAAATCCTTAAACATCAAACGCAGATACGTTTTCATTAATATCCTTCATTCGTGCGAGGACGATCTAACTAACTTAAGAGGCTTCGACCTAACCAATCTTGAATCGCACCCGTACACAGTATATGATCTACTACCCGTTTCGCTCCAGTGGTCGAACATAACAATCATTTTTTCATTGTGACATGACTTGGGAATTGGGACACTACAACATCGAGAAGAGTCAACAACGGTCATTCAATTTCATCGTCTCTTTAGTGTAAGACGCAGAGACCTTAATCCGGCCTTTGTGTTTTTCGAAAACTATTGTAACAAACTCGGGAGCCAGCTTTGGAAGTTAGAAATATATTTAGAAATACAAGTTTAGTAAGTGACTAACCAATCTTTATAAGAAATATGTAAATAACAAACGTGTTGATTTCAAGTATGATGTTACTTCCATAAAGAAATAATAGTCATTGTATGTACTTCAATTGTTTGTCTCTATATCTCTACTATTTGTATTTCAAGCAGAAAGTTTCCTCACTACATAAGAAATCATCAAAAAATGACCAATATATTACCAATTTACCTAACCTTGTCATATTGCAAGGTGATTAAGAGTAAGGTATATTCTTTAATTGCTTCTGAAATTAGTTTTTGTGAGTGCCTAATAAGTGAACTTGATGGCATAGCATGAAAAAAAGTTTACTAATTTCATTTTTTAGGAATGAAAAGAAGATTTTTTTCCATTTCGAATATTATAATCTTTCAATTTTCACAATCAAATGGTCTGAAATTTTTCTACACATTTTCATAATTAGGTAGTTGAGCACACATTTGTATAGTTGAAGTTTAATTTTTTTTTAATTTTTGATTTTGGCTAATGCACTTAAAGATGGTAGTTTTTGACATTTATCTAAATGCCTATTCAACCATTTATATTTGTTGCCCAACTTTAAGGTCTTTCCAAATTTCAAAAATACTATTTCTTCTCAAAAATTGAATTTGGATTGAAGATCTTTGAAAATTTGTATGGTCAAAGTATTTAAGATAATTGGATGTGATCCTATGAATAGACTTTTTTGCTATACAATTCTAAAAAAAATATGCTTTTATTTCATAAATAATAGTTTGGAGATGATTTTAGACCCTATTGAGCATTTGTGGAGGTACCCCTTAATACTTTAGGGGTGAAGGCCTTATGATTGTAACATTTTCACTTTAAAAAAAATCAAAGTGATCTCAAAATCTTGTATAAACCCTAAAGATCCATGACTATATTTTCACCAAAAATACTCAAAAATTGCCATTTTTAACACAACTACCAAATTTTTGAAAAAAAACTTTTTTTGTAGGATCTTATAGTATATAGAATCAAAAACATATTGTAAAAATTTTAGACATTTCCACCACATGAATTGAAAAATATAAGCATTCAAATTCACTAAAATCATTTTTTCTTGCCTTACAAAAAGCAAGGCAGTTGCACTTTACAAACTCACTTTTCTATGAAAAAATGACCAAAATAGTGGTGCTTCTTTGGATTATTTTTCCTAAACAAGTTGGCCACGTGCTTGAAAACTTTAGATCATTAGAAATTGTACAACATATAGAAAAAAAATAGTAAGTAGGTAGGAATAGAGAATGATTCAAAATACTACATTATTAAGAATTAAAAAATGTCAATCCCAATTGTTGTAATGTTGTAATGGATAATCTATATCCTATAATTTTATGTTTTTTTTCAAAAGTATTGAAAATTGGATAAGATAAAGGATTTCAAAGTTTACTTTAGAATAGAGAATCCATAACTACTCACAAACAAAAAATCCTCATAACTTTTGACTTATTGATCAATATAGAATTATTCAAAGCTTTTCTTGTATATAATTTTAGAAAACAAATTTCAAATTTTTATTTATTAAAAAAGTGATTTTTTCTAATGTGCCCAAATTGTCCAATTATAAAAAAAGTAACATATTAGGCTATAACTTTTGATTCATATTTCCAATTGTCATGAAATTTAGTGCATATGAAAAATATTCTTTGTCCCCCACTATCTACTAAAATTTGGGCTAAAAATATAGAAATCTCTAGTCACACACACATGCCAAAAATTTCTATGTAGCCCCAAAATTCAACTTGGTCCTTTAAGGAATAATTGTATTCTTCCTTCTTTATTATGAGGCAAAATTTGAACAAACCAAGACAAATAATCATAGAAGTTGCATACTCAAATAAAGGTTCTTGCATTTGAAAGGTGGTTTCTAAATCTTTTGATATATACATTGGTGTATATCTATATTCCTTGTACTGTACAACTAGTGAAAATGAGTTATTTGACTTTAGAAACCAGAAATTAGGGTAAGTTTGAACTTAAAGATTATAAATTCATACGTCCCTCTTCCAACCTCAAAAGAAATAAATTCATCCCATGTCTACTAACATGAGTGCAAATTATAGAGATTAATCATTTGATCATTTTCAAGCATTTTACACGCATTATTCTAAAAAAAATTAGATTAATTTCTTCGAATTTTTTGCAGCCTCAACTACATAAGTTCGGTAAATTTCCCATTGGTATCCCCACCAGAAAAAATAAAGAGAAGGAAAGATAAAAAAACATAAATAAAAAAAGAATAAAAGAAAGAGAAAAGGAATGGAGAAAAAGAATAGTAATGGAGAAAAAGAAAGTAATGCCCTGTGGCATCCATTTTGGGCGCGAACGAAAGGGCCTTGAAGCTCCACTGCCGCCATAGCTATGGCGTCAACGGGTCGAAGGCCGTCTTTTTGCGTTTCAATCCTTTCCACCCTCCATTCCTAGCTCCGGAGTAATGCGCCATGGAGCCCTGAATTCGACTCCCTTGATGTACTTCTGCATTCCCCCGATCCAGTGAGCACCATGAGTAGCGCAGCCATCTGCGCCATCTGCTACGAGGATGCGCGGCCTATATGTGAAGATCTGCAGTCCATCTCCGCTTGCGGTCACGTCTTCCATGAGCTCTGGTACGTTTTCGCAAACATCTTTTTTGTTTTCGACTCAATTGCGGACTGGTAGACGTCTGTTCTTGTTGCTTTGAAGCCGGACGAGAGTCACTCCTGATAGGGAATTCACGTTAGGACTCAAACGCTTGGAATTAGCCGTGCCGGTTATGAGAAATCGTGCGAATGTGAGGATTTTAAGGTTTTGATGCTGGATGGCATGCAGTGAGGAATTTTAGGTTTTGAATTTAGGTTGAATTTCGATGCTGGCTGGCATGCAGTGTTTCCGATTCGAATTTGTTTTCGTTTTAAGAATTCCATCTTTTAATTCCGTTGGACCGTGTTTCTTTTTTAAATTTGTGAATTTAGAGAGTCTGCATTTTAGCTGTACATATTTGGAAAACTCTAGAAGAAATGTTCGAATTCTTACTGAACTGGAATGGAAAACAGAGTAAAACGATTTTGTTCTGTTTTCCGGTATCCTTCGTGGAATGTTGAGGTCGCCAGAAATTTCAGTTTATTTTTTTGTCTTCTGCTTGCTGTTTTATATTTAGCTCAGACAGAGGTTGTAACAGTAACGTCAATCCTTCCTACTTTAAAATTTTCTTTTTGATGTTTTAGTAAGCTGGGATTGTTTCTGGTGGTGTTAACTGTGCAAATTGTCGTGTTAATATGCTGTTTTATCGTGGACCAGCTTGCAACAATGGATGGAATATTGTCCATCAGGACGGAAGCCTACTTGCCCTTTGTGCAAACAATCATGCACCGCTCACGATGTCCACCGCCTCTATTTTCAGTCCGCTGGGAGTGCATCCTCTCAGCCACAAGTCTCACCCTCCAAAAATCTGCAGACAGATGTGGAAGACCCTAAGCAGGTGCGTGAGATTGTTATCAAATTTATGATTTATTGTCAGTGAGAAATTGGTCTGGGAATTCACAGTTGTTCAAGAAGTGAATGTGAAATGCGTCTTTTCTTATTGAAGTGTGCTATGTAAATTCCACCTTCAAAGGGTTCGTGTTTCTTGGATTTAGGTGAACAATGCTCCTGCTTTACGCAAATTGGAAAACCAGCTTACTGCTGCCAAGACAGCTCTACAAAGCCGCAATGAGCAGCTGAAAGAGCTCGATTCTCAGGTTTCTCACACTTTTCTTGTTAATCACTGAACATAGTAACGAATTCGTAATTTTGATCTGCTTCTCATGATCAGATTTCACACTAGGCATTCATCAGTTTTCTGAGTTCTCCTTTGAATTATACTGTGTGAGAAACTTGCTACGGTTGTGCTGTCGTGTTCATCACATCCTACTTACGCCACATAAACCTAATGCCTATTATTGCATATGATATCTACAGATCGCAGCGAACTTGCAAAGGGCAGAGAAAGCTGAGGCAGCATCTGCTGTTGCCAAAAGAGAACTGTCTCAGTGTAGACAAGGTCTTATGAGGGTCCAGGAGGTACATATTGACCACATCTGGATATAACGTCAGGGCAAAAGTATTGAAATCATGTGATTTATAGTTTCTATGTAGATAGTCATCCAGCTATTGGTTGATGCGTCTTCGGAGCACCTTGTCGGAGGAATTTTGGTATGTGTCTGTTGGTCAAACTGCCCTACTATTAATATTAATTGAGAGGATCGCAGTTCAAATATTCTATCAGTTTGTTTTCTCAACAGACTTCAGTAACTCATGGTTGCTTAGTGTCATTCTTTATAGGATCTAAAGTGCTGCTCGAATGAGCGGGAATTGCTGCAAGAGAAGAATCAAGCGATGGCAAAGGACCTGGCTGCTCATAAACTGTGAGTTGCCTTGCGCCTGCAGCTTTCGACTATTCTTCTATACGCAGTTCATTATGATGCCTGCTGAGGGTACTATATTGGCTTCGATAATAAATGAAGGATTGTCTCAGGGAAATAGATTAAGTTCACAATATGATTCTACTCAGTGCTTTAAAGTTCACAATATGATTCTTGGTCCACATGTCTTTGTCCACTAGGGTTGGGGATACAGATCTAGGCGAGGAGGATATTTTCAGGTTGGCCAACCTTGGGAATGGATCCAACAAGAACGCAATCATTGAGACCTTGACAAAATCTCTCATACTTCGGAACAAGTATATTCTCTTCTGCCAGCTCCTGAACATCAAGTTTTTACACTCCTACACAGGCAAAGCCGTGTGGTTTGAAACCCGTGATCTAAAGTTGGATTTGTTTCATGTGTAGGTCTTACAAGGAGCTGATGGCTCGATGTAATGAGCTTGGTATGGGTGAAAGTCGCGCACTTCGAAAGTCTGAGAAGTCGGTTGAGCTCCTGAAGAAGATGAAGGTATTGCATTGTCGGAAGATTTCATACGGCTGATCCTTTCGCACGACATACAACTGTTTGCGATGTCTGAGTTTTGATGTTATTGACTAGTACCATGTGGATAATTTTACTGCTTCTATCGGTTCACAATTGTGAAGGCACTTCAGCACGACTTGCCGCTCGTGTTTAAAAAATTATCTTAGACAAGCAATCCAGGGCTCCCTCTAGGAGGTTCTCACTATCTATGACTCTTATTGATTCCAGTCATTCTTTCATTGATTATGTCCTCTTGATGCAGGCTCGTGTTCAAGAGCTGGAGAAACTCCTCGAGGAAAAGGACAATGCATGCCTGCGAGGACTGAACAGAGGTTCTTTAAAACCGCAAGGTGAGGATGTTCTCTCAGCTCTAAGACACATGAATCAAGCCGGTGCGAAAGGGATCAATGAGCCAAGGACTCCTTCGTTAGGTCAATCTGCAAGTGCTAGCACTTCGTCACGAGGTCGGAATATCGCTTCAACAGAGGGAAACCTACAGGAGAACACGTTCAAGCTGACTGGGTTTGGGCAGGTTAATCTCAACTGAAATGCTGAATTATATTGCGTCAAAGCATGTACTCTTATGCGGGAATTCTATAATCTAGGTTACTCTCACCTTGCACTGATTAATCGAGATGCTTTTTTTTAGTAAAGGTGAAATTGCCGTTATCCTTTGTCAGTACTATTTTGCGGTCACGCCTTGTTGAATACGCGAACGAATATGCCAAAGGGAAAAGTGCATTATCACCAATGTTGAAGACCATGTTCTTCCCTTCTAATACCTTTCACTCCGTGGAATCTGGAATGGCAGTGTTGCCAAGGTGCAATCTTGGCGGTTGTTATGCCTTATTTGTGTTCAGAGAGAGTCTTTGACGTTGGCATTAGGAAGCACAGTTCTTTGTTGACTCACACTGGATCCTGGGACTGGCAGGATCTTGATGTTTTGCCAAGGGCCGAGTTGTCCGATATGCAGCTCCCAAACATTGTGAAGGAGCGTGGGCTGATGGGAATCGAGCACGTGCAACCAGCCTGTCCGAAAAACTTGAACGCGTCCGAAGAGAACTATTCTTCTAGGAAAAGAGTTCACTCTGACCGTGGCGCTAGTCTTGACCACACAAGAAGTACTGGTTTCTCATATTGGGTAATCAAATCCAGGCACCTTCTTCAAAAAATAGAATTGCTGAACAAAAGTAAACTCTCTTTTGATCGAGAGGAGGCAAGTACGACGTATCCTGTATTGGCAGCAGGCAGTGTTGCTCAAATGTCCTTCCCCCGACCTGAACTGACAGCACGCTTCATTGAGAATGGGTCATCGGCAGTAGCATCATCATCTACTTGTACGTGGTTTTGCCAACCCTCCTGGTCAACAATTTCCAGAAAGCTCTCCTCCATGTTATTTCCTGTAGTAAAATTTTAGTGGTATTCCAGATAGTCACTCTAGAGTGTATGTTTTCTTTTTACTTTTTTGCATTAAAATCTTGGGATGATGATGAAATCTTTTCTATTACTTCTAGCTATACTAATTCGGTTAATTGCATGTCGTGAACGTGACCGTCTGTGTATAGATAAAGATAAACCAACCTTGAATTCACCAAGAGCGGAGCATGCTTTGGAGATACAGACTGGCTCTGACAACCTTGGACTTGTGAACTCATCCGCTAGGCCTCCAGTAAATAGATATGGTGCTTTTGCCAAGAGGCCTTTGAGCGACAGTCAATCCCCTAGCACCTTCATCGTATCAGGAGCTGATGGTCGGGGTGGGAAAGTGACAGTCTTCAAGCCCCCTTCCCTCTCCCTGGTATGTGCCGTGCACAAACACTAACATCCTTGGAATGTTCATTTTATTTGTCTTTATTGTAAATGATACTCTCTAGTTTCTTAAACCTGATTTGGATCTGTTACCAGATAGGACCACGTTTGAAAACAGTATGCACTCTACAATTACACAATTACTGTACTCTTGAACATCCCCTCTTTGAATTCTCAGCATTTTGAGTTTGTATCATGCAGGGAGGGGTGGCAGTGTCAGCCTCACAGAAATTGAAGAAATCGAAGACATCTGGAGGCGGTTTCAGAGGCAGACAGGGTTCACTTCAGATCGAGCATTTCTTTGGGCGCGCAAAATCATGAGAGCATTGCTAGGTTCCTCTATGGGAGCGATTCAATCTCTTAGTAGCAAGAGCCTCTCCTTACGGAGTACCCTAGTGAGTGGAGCTTTACGTCAACTGACTCAAAAAGTTTTTCCAAGCATGTATTTTTGTTTATTTTACATGACACCCGACTGGCGGATCCCATGTGCTGACCCTGCATTGGAAGACTATGCTTCTCAGTAGTAACACACATGCAACCTCGTCGTCGGCTTTACATGGTTTACTCGAGTTTCAAACCGTGACCTGACAGCTCAACAAGTGCTCTCCTACTATTGAATATTGTTCCACTTCTGAAGATATCATATTATCCAGTCCGAGCTAGGGGAGACCCGCGAAGTGCATCCAAGAGTGGTTCCTCGAAGATATGGTATTACTCGTACGTGTCGTATGACTCATGTTTCACATTTTGCCATCGTCTTTATTTCCTGTATCTATCTCGTTTACGTCACCGAGCCACATGATTTAACTTGCTTGAGGGTTTCTGTTCATGCATCTCTTACTGTATCTCACGTACATCGAGTCTTCGTTTTGCAGGCACCCGAAGGTCTCCATGCCTATTGCTTAGATATGGCTATTCAGAAGAGCGAAATGCTTGAAGCAGCAGAGTTGATGACGTTAGTTCTTCGCCAATGTCTGGAGAGGGGTACCTTTACGACTGAACTCCTTCGATTCTGTGAAAGATCTGATCAAGTGGCCGCGTTGAAAGCCGACCCTCAACTTCCCATCTTTCTCCGCTGTGTAGCTGCTCTTCCACCCAGCGGACTATGATAAGATCCTTTGACTGAGTGTATTTCTCACGCGGCCATAATCGACTGGGTTTGTAATTTAATTTTTAGTTTCTTCATTTATGTGCCTGTGATAATGTGGACATGGGCGCATCTCACGTCTACTATGCTAACTATAATCAGTTACATTTGGTAATAATCGGTCCTATCTCTGCCCTTCAGATCTCAGAAGATCCTGAAATGGTCACTCCGAACATGTTATTTTGAATAATGTGAAATGATGTGCATCAAATGGCTTGAGAGTTGTTGCATTTTAAATTGTAGAAGGTTTGTAACTATTCGAATATCATAGCCAAATAGCAGGTTCACCTGGGGCAAAAAATGGATAATTGTTTAAAGTGGAGAAATCTAGTACACCCGTATTTGAAGAATTTAAAAAAAATTCACCATCCCCGAAATCAATTTTAAAATATTCACCAGCTGTGTGTTGTATTCTATATAGCTCTGGAATCCATGTATATAATTTCATTCAAGTCCATATACACTTGGAGGCTCTTTTTCATTAACCCTTAAATGATGTTGCGGTTGTTTTATGTTTGATGAATGACAGATTATCTTTTTATGTAGGATAGAAGTGCAACCATTCATCCTTAGAATTTTGATGTGAAAAGAGGAGGTCTTCTATAGTATAGTAGAACTACCCAATTGTTGACTACTCAAGCAATTCCATGCATGTTCTTGAGTAGTATAATGCAATGTAAATTTTTGCCATGTTAGAAGATAGAAATCATGGGGACTAGAAATCTTCTAGTAATTTTATGCCTTAAATTGAAATTACTATGAGTGTTGGAAGTTAATAGTGAGCTAAACCCATACCCAATATGTAAAGTCTTTTAATTTTGATCATTCAAGAACTAATTTCTTGTTCACTACTTTGGAATATGTGTCATCAATTTTTTAGTCCCAATTTTGAATATGGAAAAAACATCTTAAGCTTTGGTTGGAAATAATTGCAACCTATAGGTTGAATATGGCTCTTCTTCAGAAAAAAGCAACCCTTGATTGGATTGTAATAGAGTGACAAACCAATTTATTGTTTGTGGTCTAAAAAGCCTATCAAATTTGCTAGATCTATATAGTTAAATTGTGTGAACTTTGTGAAATACAATTGGATTTTGTTTTAACATGCACCCAACGTTCAATACATTGAATGCAAATGTGAATTGTTTACTCTTAACCCTTTCTTTTAATATACTTGTTTAGCAATTGTCGAATTGAATGTTAATCAAATTAAACAAATGAAGTCAAATAAATAGTTCCTGAAGTTGTCTTTATACAAGTGGGGTAGTGGTAGGTGAAATTATCCATATAGGATATGTAAATTAGGATTAATAGAAGCTCAACCACTCATAGTAAAGTCAAATTAAGAATTGTGTTCAAAGTTAAATTTCAAACCTCATTTAGTCATAGTAGAATAAATTTTTTCCAAAAAATTTGAACTTACTTAATTTGGTCAATCAAGCTAAATTTCATCTTTAAAAATTGGTTTGATGTTTTTAGACTCCAATTAAAAAATTATGAAGAAATTTCAAAGAGAGGTTGGAAGGGACCTTTTTTTGACATCTTCCAATGCCTTCTTTGAATTGTGTTCATAACTTTTTATTGGAGTCTCAAAACCTCAAACAAATTTAAGTAGATAAAACTCAAATTAATTAACCAACTTTTATTAGTTCAAAGTTTTTGGAAAAAACTATTCCACTATGCCTAAATGAGGTCTAAAATTTAACTTTGAATTCAATTTCTACATTTTGACAATGAGTGGCCAAGCTCTCAACTTCAAATTATCCCATATTCTTTGAAGACTCATGATGAACAATTGATTTCATTCTAAAAACAACCTCTTCATCCTTCATTTACACCAAATGTCAATGGATTAAGTCTCTCACATTGCCATCAAAAAATTTTGTTCATGGTAGATGGTCATTGAACAATTTGGAACATTCACTTTATTTTCCACAACTTGGTTAGAGTTCAATTAGCATATGATTAAAGGTGTTTCAATAATTACATTAAGGTGCTTCAAAGTACCTAAACCTTCTTTATTGAACAATTAAACTTAGCTTTGTAGCCACTTAAAATCATCCAATAGCTTGATGGAGGCTATGTGAGAATAGGGGAAGAATAATTATTTAAGGTGGAAAAAAAAGTTAAGCTTTGCAGTCCTCAAAGGGCTACAAAGGGGCCTTTAAAGGCTTGATTACTTCTATAATGTGTTGGATAGGAATGAATGGTTCTACCAGAGTTTGACTTCCTATGAGTGTTTTTGCAATTTTTTAAGTTAATGATTCACATGGTATCTAAAAGAGTGATTTCTACGTCACTAGCCTATCCTTAACCCCTAAAGGACCAAACTACGTTTTTTGGCAACATAGAAAATTTGGATTGGTGTGTGTGACTAGAGATTTCTATGTTTTTGGCCCAAATTTTGGTAGAACGCGTGGACGAGGAATATCTTTCATATGCACTAAATTTCAGGATACTTGGAAATATGAATCAAAAGTTATAGCCTAATATTTAGTTTGATTATCAACTTGAGCACTCCAGGCAGATTTGAAAAAATCATTTTTTTGATAAATCCAAATTTGAAATTGATTTTCTAGATTTATATGTAAATTAAAAGCTTTCAATCATTCGATTTTGATCAATGAGTTAGAAGTTATAAGGTGTTTTAGTTTGTCGGTAGTTATAAATTCTCTACTTCAATATAAACTTTGAAGTCCTTTATTGAACTCAATTTTCAATATTTTTGTAAAAAAATAAAAAAAATTAGGTGAAGATTTTTTATTACAACATTGCAACTACAAGATTTGGCATTTTTCAATTTTATAAATAAATTCTTAACAATTTAGTATTTTTAACCATTCTTTATATCTTTCTATTTACTAATTTTTTCCTATATGTTGTACAATTCAAATGATCTAAAAATTTTCAAGCATGTAGCCAACATGCCTTGAAGAATGAATCCAAAGAGTTGCAATCATTTTGAACATTTTTTCATACAAATGTGATCTTTGTGAAGTTCAGCTACCTAGTTTTTTGCAGGGACAAAAAAATGATTTTTGTCACTTTAAATGCCAATATCTTGCAATCTACATAGTGGAAATTTCTGAAATTTTTATCAAATCTTTTCAAACTAGTGTACTAGAAGATCCTATGATTACATGTGTCCAAAAATGTTTTTTTTTCTAAATTTTGAAACTTGTATAAGAAATGGCAGTTTTGGAGCATTTTTGGCAACAACATAGTCAAGGAACTTTAGGGGTTAAAGGATTAAACCAATGTCTTGCTTACTTTAAATTCAATAGTTAGAATAGACTTTGTTGATGTGAAGTGCCTTGTTGAAACCATGTTTAACTCCATTACAAGAATTAAAAACTAACTTATTTTGAGTAAGATGTTTATATGGGCTATAATTAACCTTCTTTGAATTATTGCCAATGTACTCAACCTAATACGTTGGATTCTAGAAGATTTTCATCATTTTAAGAATATATTTGAGCTTCATTTCAATTCTTGTGGTCATTAATTTCCACTTTTTTTGAGCTACTATTATAGGAATTATATTTCAATGAACTTGTTGTTAGTTTATGTTATAGAATATTAATAGTAGATTAATTGTATGCTAGTTTACCATAGTGTATGCTAATGTGTGACTACATTATTATGTATTTACAATGTATACAAAATATAACATTTTATTACAACAAAAACTATAGGTTTCCAAGACAATGTTGAAGGCTCATTATTATAGCTTTAATTCAAGGCATAATTTTTTTGTCATCCAAGGAAGGTAGGCCAACCTCATTTATTTGAAGAACTTTCATTTTTAGTTATAAGGTTTTCTTTTGAAATAAAGACATAAAAATCTTCTATACATGGCAAATATAATATGTGGAATTTGCACTTTGGGTGTGGGTGTAACATGAATTTGTTGTTCAATTGTTAGGATTTAGTCTTGGTCTTGTTATAAATACATTACATTAAATAGTGAAATTAGATTGCCCTACACTAATTGTTTTATAGTCTAAACTATTTGAATATGTATTGTTATTATACAAAGATATAGTAATGTAGGAACCATATGTACTACATGGATTGGTGCACTAGCTCATGGTTTGGATTTAGAGAGCAGCATGAGCCTCCATGTAGATAAGCAATCAATCATGAGGTAATTTTTTAGGATAAAGTAACCTAATTGTGAAGGCAATCCAATTTTACTATTTAGTGTAGTGAATAGTAGAGGAATGTATAAACCTACATCCTAAATTGTATATATTTTCTAACTTCGAAATTTAATAGAAAACTAAAGAAATATTGTATATACACTTACAATCTGTTGATGGAAAGGTTTGAATGTCTAATTTCATGTTCAACTTTCACCTCACTAGAAAAAGCAATTCTTTCATCTCTACAAAGTTGTAAAGTTACATATATTAGAATCTATTTGCAAAAAGGTTTTGTTTATAGAATTGTGGAAGTTCACATATAAATTCCAAGTGAGTTATAAAAAATAGAAACATATATTTCTTTTTAAAAATTAATAGGGATCTAAAATTTGCATTTTGCAACATATTTTGCAAAATACATGGCTAGAATGTTTGTACATTATTCAATGACCACTTCCAAAAAACTATTTTTAACATTGAATTTTTTGGTTGTTCTTAGTTTGACTATAAAGTTAAACTACTCTTAAAATGTAGTTTCTCCCTACTCATGAAAGCATCATGAAACATTATCAATCCTTAAAGATGGACAAAGCTCAATTCTTATTCCCAATTTTTTTTTTCTTGTGTTTTTGACAAAGAAGGTGTATGAATTGACGTATAAAGAAGCAAGAAAAGTTTATCTTCATGTTGAACTAGATTCAATGATGTATAGCACCTTCAATGCAAATCATTATTACACTTCTTACATGTATAAGAAATGTCAATTGTTGCATGTTGTATTGTCACCTTCAATAAGTTTACAAACATTGTACTTCAAAGCTAAAAACTAATGCAAATCAAAGATTTCAAATCAAAAGGACATTTTTGTATAATATTGTATCATGCTTACCATCATTTCTTCCAAGTCAAAGTACAGGGTAGAGCAAGCAATCCATTTCCAACCACCCTCCATTTCCATAGGATAGGCTGCTCAATTTTCAATCATAGCTTTGTTCATATTGCACTCATATGTGTTTATATTACTGCTCACCTATTGCACGACCTACAAGAGTTACAAAAATATCCAAGTAGTATACATTAAAGCATAGAATGATCACAGCATGTACATAATTATCACTTACATCAATTTTGTAACTAGCTTATAGTCGGAATTACAACAACCTACATAACAAGAATAGGTTTTACAAAGTCTAAGGGAAAATAATTTACAATAATTTCAATTTTGACCCCAAAAATGTAAATTTTTAAAAATCCTCCTTAAATCAATTTGCCAACATGGAAAAAATATTACCCTAAATGCACCATGAGTGTAGCTATGCTGAATTCCTTAAGTGGTCGGAAAATGGGTCGTCATCCCATAGTTGGTCATTATAACTCCATCAAGGTCTTGGGAAGGGGTGTTTGAATTGATAACATTAGTGTGCTGGTGATAGCTAATGAAGGGGAGTGAACTTGCAGCTGCACATTTACATTCAATGAAAAATTTCAGTCCATTTTCAAACCACTTGCATCCAATTTACTGTCAAAACTTCATAAAGAAGTGGGAATGATACATACATGTTTCAGTATTAGACAAATAGCCCAGTCCTGCAAATGACCAAGTGCAACCAACTCACAAGCCCAGACACCCATTTTTTAAGAATGAGAAGAGTCTTTTGAATTTTTCTCATCACATGTATCCACAAAACTCCAAGTGTACCAAGAAGCTCCAAACAACAAGTGAATGTACATTGATGTGCATCAATTTGTTTTAATGGCAGGTCTCAGAGCATTGAAAGATGTATCAATTATGCAAGCACTCAGAAGTAAGAAAACTAGCTAATCCATTCCAGTGCCTAATTGAGCTCTAGAATCTAGGACGAGCATGGATATGAGGCTCAATTGAGCTTCAGTTTTCAAGTACAAAACTCAAAACAGCTTTGAGTTGTAAAATGGCTCAAAATGGCTCTGGTTCTGTAAGCTCAAGTTTCCCAATTTGCAGACTCAAGTTACAAACTCAAAATTGCAAACTCAATTTGCAAATCAAACAGATAGCTCTGGTTCCAAATAGCTCAGACTTTGCTCCACCAGGTTTCTGAAAAATTCTGCCATTTTAACAAATAGGAGGTTATTATTATTAAGTTCCCAGGAAAGAGCCAATGCTACTGTCTCTTTGCACTATGGTAGAACCACCCATTGTCAATCAGGGACCTATCCCCAACCTGTAGGTTGCACTATTTTCAACCAAGGCTGGAATAAATGTTCAACCCAAACTTTGAATGTTTTTTTTTCTCTTTTTCAAAGATAAGACTAATCAAGTCATAATACATGTCTCAAAGTATGGGATAACGACCCATTTCCGACCACTTAAAGAATTCAACATAACTACACTCATGGTGTATTCAGGAAAATATTTTTCCCATATTGGCAAATTGATTTAAGGAGGATTTAAAAAAATTACATTTTTTGGGTCAAAATTGAAATTATTGTGAATTTTTTTCCCTCAGATTCCATAAAACCTATTTTTGTGATGTAGGTTGCTGTAATTTCGACCATAAGTTAGTTACAAAATTGATGTAAGTGATAATTATGACTTTCAATGTACATGTTGTGATCATTCTATACTTCAATGTACACTACTTGGACATTTTTGTAGCTCTTGGAGGTCGTGCAGTAGGTGAGTTGTAATATAAACACATGTGAGTGTAATATGAACAAAACTATAATTGGAAATTGAGCAGCCTATCTTGTGGAAATGGGGGCGGGGACGGGGGCGGGGGGAGGAGGGGAAATGGGTTGCCTACTCTAGTGAGTGTAAAGAAGTTCTTGAATGATCATTAGTTGTCCACTTCCAAAATTCATAGTAATTTGAATTCAAAGAATAAAATCACAAAAAATTGGCAACCCCTATGATTTCTATCTTCTTACAAACCAGAAGAATTTACATTACTTTCTACTACTGTAGAACATGTAGATTGCTTAAGTCTTCAACAATGGGTGGTTCTACCATCCAAAATGGCACCATGCCTAAAGCCGCAATCATCACTAGGGGTAAGTTACATCCCTAAAATCAATATGTATGAATGTCATAGAAACAATTTCAGAACTTCTACCAAGAAAAACTTTGACACTTTATAACTTTTACATCCGGTATCCAAATTCCATGTTCTATAGTGCGTTGGAACCTCCTTTCACTTGCTAACCAGAAAATATGTAAAAATATGTAAATTTGAATAGTCAAACAACAAGGTACAGCAGCAAAAAGTGGCAGTGGGGTGGGTGGGGTACCTCCTTTAGTGGATAGAAATCAGTCAAAAAATTCACAAAGGGATGGACAACATACATGAGGCATGGCTGCTGGGGAACCACTTGTAACCTTGTTTCAGGTTGGAAGCTGATCCTGTGCATTGCAGGTTGCCATTGAATGGGGCCATACACCTGGCCAACAAGCCCTGCCACATAAGCAGAAGCAAAATAAGAATGTTAACATTGATGGGCAATGAGGTAAGCCATCTTAGTTGTGCCACAATACATCAATATAGCACATTTCAAACTTTTTAAAGATTTGAAAATTAATTTGGGGAGGTTAGAATTTCTTGAAATAGTTTTCAGTAAATTCTCCTTGAAAGACAAAATGAAATTGACATTTAACTGACAAGTGATTTCGTATTTTTTGGAGCTTTGTAGAATTAGTTATGAAATTTTGAAGTTAAAACACAATGGTCACATAAAGAGTCCACCTCGTGAAATATACACTATTTGTACATTGCTAGTGCTATGAGAAAGAAAAAATGTACCTTTGCGTTAGAGGATGCTTTTAGAGCCTGAGCACTTTATGGACTTCCTATCTTGGTTGAAATTGTTATGTTTCATTTGATCATGCAATCCCTCCAACTTGGTTGTAATTCATTAGCAAAGAGTTACAACCAAGTATGGCAAATTCCCTCAATGGCTAAGAATCACAATTGATGAGATGAACAACAAAGTCTGTGGAACCTTTTAACATGGTTACTATATTTCGTATGTCTTGAATATGGATACATATAGAATTTTCTTTTGCATATTTGTGGGATTGTAACTTTTGTACCCAGAAAGGAAGAAATAAAACTTACAGCTGGTGCAGTCGCACTTCCAGAGCAGCATACATAGAAATCAGGCATGTGGTAGCCGAGGCTGTCTTTTAATGCATCAGTGATCACAACTATGAAACGAACTGCTGGGAGGAGACCTGCATTTGGCATCGTAGAACTCACAAGATTGTCAATTGATAGAAATTGGAGTCAATATCCTTAGAATTTCTACCCCCAAAATTGAATGTGGTAGGACAAATCCTAGCATTTCAATCCAAAGGAAGAACTTACAATCCAAAGGCTAGTAGCTAATTGCTTGATGTGAAGCAATTTTGAACAAAATTTTAAGCTTACTAGGCATCTCAATTGTGGTTTTCGTTAACCCGGCTTGAACTTCATAGATTCTTAAAATAAAGTGACCAACTGAATTATCTCAAGTTCATTTTGGCTGTGACTTTTAAGGATTCAGAGGGAGAGGGTTATTACTTATAACATTACAATCAAAGTGAACCCAAATGATACCCTCTTGAACATTCTTGATTCAAAATACAACTTAGGATTTAAGTTCTCATAATCTTGAAGATTATCTAGTCCATTATAATCACTGAGTTGATTGTGTGAAAGCATTCAAAGCAAAAAATAAGCATTCCATGACAATAAGTCCATGAACTTATTAATAGAAAGATAGACAAGGTACAATGGCACTAAATGAGGTGAGATGGGCAGAGCGAATAGGTACTGAGAATTGAGTGGCGCAAATCACGACTCAGGCGTTTCCAGATGAAGAAACCGAATATGAAAATGATGGGAATCACAATCGCAATAACTTGCAATACAAACATCCACGCCATATATCATCTGCTTTGCAAAATGAACATTTTTCAGTGTTCTCAACTCATATGGGCGTGTCTGTGCGTGTCTATCTGGGGTATACAGAGATTGAAATATGAATCTCTAGCACAACAACCTCTCTCTCAAGGTCCACAATGCTCATGCTAAGCAACACAAAACCAGGATCTAAACGTCCATTCCGTTAAATTGGTGGTCAATTCCATTATCCATTTTGACATTGAAATTAGCTTGTTGTGCCGACAGATATGCAAATTGCATTTCATCCACAACATAATGCTCTGCTCGGCTAGGATTCTCCCCCTCCCAATCTCCTCTTGGCCCCCTAAATAATGTCATTTCCTTTCTTGCTTGAGGGTCTATAGCACCAACCGAAATTTGAAGTTCTTAAATTTGAATTATCGACTCTAAATTTGAATTACCTTAAAAACTCTCAAAACTCTCAAAGAGGATGGACACTAGGATCGTATATCATCCAGTAGTGAGGCAAGATAATCCTGGAGAAACTAAGTGTTAAAAGTACTGGAAAGAAGGAAATTATTCTGGCTTACATTACAGCCCCGCTCTACATGCTCCCTGTAGATTTTGCATTCTCACTGAGATTATGCAACTGTTGGTCGTCATTTCCTAGAATTTCACTTAAATAAGACATCTGGACAAGGTAAAACTTCCTACTCAGTTTCTGAAAAAAGTTATAAATAGACTTGAGTGTGAAGGATGAAGTCATACATACGATATGACTTTTTTAAATGTCCAGACGCTCAGACTGGATAAGTAACACTACTGATAGAAAGCCGGTTAGCAATTTCATGATGCAAGTTCCAATCACAACATTCTTGAAAAGTCTGGCACGCTGGTTTCGATCTTTTGTTGGAAGGATTTGGAAACCCTCCGGCTACTTTCATCATTCAGAAGCTCAAATCTTGTGTCATTGAAATCATTCATGATAACATTGAGCTAGATCCTGTGTCGCAGGCATGTTAATTGTAAATTATTTGTTGTGTGGTTGAAATCGATTGACCGTAGTGGTCACTAAGAAGACAGAATTTGACCTCGGACAGTATTATAAGCAGCGATAGAAGTTGAATGGAAGGCCTATTATTTTTCTTCATTGTGTGGTACGGTAGAAATTGCATTGGATGGTTTGAGACATCTGAACAAATGGCTGTTCACCAAACCTTTCTTCAGCATTCATATCCAATGTTTAGGCATGCAGCGTCCATAATCCATAATTAGATGTTTAGGCAGCGTCACTAATGGGTGCTCGATCAATTATGGACGCTCAGTCCTAAGTAGCTTAGTACACAAACATCCTCACAGGCATTAAAGATGAAGTTTGGTCGATGCACGAGCTCCTCCGCGGCTCTCGGGTTCAGACCCAACCATATCCACTGCGTCAAATTCACAGACATTACATGCGACACTCGGTAGGTGGCCTTGGAGACCTCAGGAAGATACTTAGAATGCATGATTGCGGAGAAAACTAGAATAGTCACCAACTTGCACTAAAGTCACTCTCGGAGATCGTGCTCTAATCCATTTTATATGAAGTTTGTGGTCTTCAGAATCTGAAAGTGCTCAAGTGCCATTCCGTATGAACACAGGTGAAGACAGCAGCAAGAGAAAAAGTACTGAAAAACACCCCAAGTCTACGCAAGTGTGGTTCTTCAACTTTGTAGATAAGTAACGGGAGCCCCACCTCCCGCAATACCCTTTTCAGTTTCTCCTCGCGCGTGAATCACGTGCAGCCACCCATGATATGCCTGCTTGAGCCAGCTCGAAAGACCATTCTTGAGGTCCGAAGAACCCATCTGTAAGTTTATGTCGAGTCGTACGAATGATCGTGAAGGAATCAAACAAAATAGTGATCGAGAGGATATCGAACCATTTAGATGTCCTACAGAGAACGGAGAATTTATGGAAGTCAAAAAACAAGGCAAGACAAAGTACCTTTATGGATAAATTCAGGCAAAAGAATTCTAAAGTTAGGCTCTCACATTGAGTCCTCTCCAGCGACTTATCCTACTAGTGTGCAAGTGTGACACTACTTTACCATCGTCAAATACGATATTAATTGATTTCATATTATACCTTAAAATTGGCACTAACTGAAAAATATATATTAGAGAGTCTCTGACTCTCTAAAGGGGTTGAGAGCTCGTACAGGCCATTCACGTTTCATGTATCGATTGGCCCCGATTTCAAGGGCCCATCACCGCTCCTACCTCCCTGGCACTCTGCAGCACAAGAATATGACGAAGAAGGGCTCACTCGACCTCACTATATAAGTTAGACGAAACTGCTCTCGAGCAGCTGTGGTGTCAGTGGGCGGACGTATTGTAAGTTTAGGTGACAGAGCTGTTACTGCATGCAACACATTTGAATGAGCGCAAGAGGACCGGGAAGAGGACCATGTGCGAAATCTTGTAATTGATCATTTCCGACTTGGAGATCTCTTGCTCCTCTGTGGACACTCTCTCTACTTCTTGTGTCAGAGTTCGAGTACTGGTTCCAGAATCCAGTTCCCCAGCTTCAAAGGTTCGAGTTTTGATCAATTTTTCACAAATGTTGGGGCCTTATCAGTCGGTTCTCGTGAAGAGAAGCAGAGAGTTTCTTTTTTAGCTCTTTTCATTTGAACATATATTTCATTTCATTAAAATGGCGGTATCCCACAAACTTGGCACTTTTAGGTTCAGAACGTGCGGTCTGAACTGTATACCTGTCCTAGATTTCAGGGTTTCAGGGTCTGAAATCTATACCAGCCTTAGAAAATTAATGGAAAAATGGCGGAAAATCGGCTCCATTTTAACGAAATATCTGTTTTCGACTCCAGTGGTGGTAGTTAATTCAGATTCCACTGACCGTTTCGACCTTTAGCAGTGAAGTCATGAAGAGCATTTTAATTGTGTCGGCTTGTTCATGTGTGCTGATGTCGGTGTGGGCATTGTTGTTTCTCTGGCACCAACAGGCTCCGCTCGTAATCCACACAACGAGTGTCCGCCACTCCTCTGGCACTGCAAAGTTTGTCGGCAGCTTTTGCAAATTGTACATTTGCTAGATGGTCGCCTGCCAGCCTCGTGACGTAAGCTTTAACGCTACTCTTACCTTGTGGACACTCCGATCCCTTGCATCCAATTACTCTCCTCAGAATTGGGCGAGAACTGGAAACGTCGTGTGCATTCGTATAAATTGTTTGAACTTCCAGCTCGAATTGCATTTATGAGGCCGCTTGTAGATCATGGCAAGCTCCTCCAGGGAGGTAAACGCAAGAATAATTTTTTGTTGATCTTCGCTGAGTAACGGTGCAGAATTGTGGTCGATTACAAATTTAGGGTAATTGCGAGAAGGTGGCCATGGCGGCATCTCGATCCACCAAATCAGCTGCAGCACTTCATGTATTGATTTTCACTGTTCTCGTGAGTTCAGCATCAAGTGTGTCCGCCACATCAACGCTAGAGAATGTCGCAACGCAATGGATCAAACTCTACAACCTCATTACATGCCGATCCTCGGGATTTATAGTCGAGTCCAGAATCCTCTTCGTGCAGCTGCAACTCGCCCAGTGGCACTCCCTCCTGGCTCTCAAGCGCCTAAGTACCGACTCGGAGGAATCCCAAGAGCTCGTGGTGGCGTTTGCCAGCCACACCATTTTGTCCAATTACTTCGTGTTCGAGAAGTGGACCACCATCGACCCCTTGCTCTACGAGCAGCTCAATGCGATCAACGCCTCCACCTCGCAGACGACCCTGGGCAGGCGCTTGGGCGAAGCCGTCGCGCACAGCGTCATCGACAAGCGCCGTCCTGGCCGTGAATTCACCCTCCGTGACTTCCGAGCCGCGCTCGACTCCGAGGGCAAGAACCCTAGACCAGGACTTTACCGCTACCCCAACGATACGGCGGCCGGACGCGCGGACACGATCTTCGTCTTCTACGACATCCCGGTCGCGCGCCCCTACGTCGTCCCGGACCCGCTCCGCTTCATCCGGACGGACTTGTCCTTCATCAAGCCCCCGTATGTCCCGTCTTCAGAGTGGGACACCTGGTACGCGAGCATCGTCGACGCCGGGCGCGCCGGCAACCCGCGGCGAACAGCCGAAATGAATATCACCGCCGCCTGGACCTCCTGCCTGACGGTGCCCTTGATCCTCTGCTCTACGGACATCGCGTGGAACCGCATCGCGCTCTCGGCACTTCCGCCGACACTTTCTCTCTACGACACCGTCGCCTTCTTCACAAAGCTGGCCGTCACCATACACGATGCGTTCATTGTCTTCTCAGCACTCCAGTATGGGTTCTGGTTCTGGCGACCCCAGATGGCGATGAGGGCGGGCGACTCCCGCCACGCCCCCATCCCGACCTGGACGTCGTGGGCACCCACACCGACACACCCCGAGTACCCGAGCGGCACCGTCACGTCCTACTCCGCGGCTGCTGGGGTGCTGGAGCAATTCTTCAGTGAGACGAAACTGAAGCCCAACGCCATTATTCTCTCCGGGGGTGGCGCACAATGGGCTTGTCCAATGTTGCAGGGGCCAATCGTGGACAAGAAATTCGCATCGTTCGCGGACATCGTGACGTTCGCAAAGAGGTCGCGCGTGTTTGCAGGCGCGCACTATCAGAAGTCGGTGGACGATGCTGCACTCGTGGGCGCTGCGGTGGCTAAGTACATCGAAGAGCACTGGGATGAGACCCCACCGTCGGGGGTGTTGCCTGACCCTGAGTACTTGAATGTGGTCTCAGAGTTTCCGAAGGAGCAGCAAGAATTTAGTCCCCTCCGACTCGATTACTGATCCTTTTCGCGATCTTCAGTAACGAGAGATGGATAGAGTCTGGCAGCTAGAGGTAGAATAGAGTCCCCGGTGCGGTGTGCTGCAGGAATTGATGTCGATCGTTGTGCATGTTTTCATTTTGCCTTCA
This sequence comes from Pseudoscleropodium purum, assembly GCA_963969395.1. Taxonomy (NCBI): domain Eukaryota; kingdom Viridiplantae; phylum Streptophyta; class Bryopsida; order Hypnales; family Brachytheciaceae; genus Pseudoscleropodium; species Pseudoscleropodium purum. The sequence continues at coordinate 19,601,799 of OZ017803.1, forward strand.
ATTTCCATGTTTTGCTTGCTTGCTCTCTTGCAGCTTTTGAGACCGTTGCTCGAATTGCATGATTTTCTCGTTGGTTCGAGCGCCCGCGAATCTCAGAAGGTACAACAAGTCCTCCAGTTCGCACGAGTTTCTTTCCTTGCAATCATCTCCTTCTGTGCTAACTTGTTCTGATAAGGACTCTAGCTCTTTCGCAAGGTACACCAGCAGGACTTAACTAATGTACAGTAAGGTCTAGCTCATTTACGAATTTTTCACACCAGGCTCACAAGAAATTTGAGCAGCTTCAAGAAGCTCTAGCGTACTCAAAAATGAATCAATTTTGAAATTGAAAATTGCATTGAAATCACATTGAAGTCTACTTCAACTTAATAACAAGTGGAAAATGAATAATGTAAAATCATATTGCAAGTTGGATTGATTTTACACACTATCTCCCATTTCATAGAAGATAGTGAAAGACTTCTTGTATTAGGGTGACGAAAAAACAAAAAGTGATACAAAATTTTCAAGTGGCATGTGATCAAGTGTCTCATAAACAATTGTGAAGATTCATTTCTAATATGTACCTTAAATTATAAGTTGTAATTTTTACAAATGGTAGTAACACCAAATGGGAGATAATGTATAAAAAACATCAAACTCTTTGTATGATTTTCAATTACATATGTGCATTTGTAATGGTGGTAAAGTAGACTTCAATGTGATTCCAATGCAATTTCAAATTTCAAATTCTGTCCATATTTGAGTGCATATAGACCTTCCAAAGTTATCCAAATTTTCAACAAGATTCAGAATTCGTAACTGAGCTAGACCTAATTATACTATAGCTATGATGCTGAAGCACTTCCTCACTTCAGTCCCAACTGCATGAAAAGTTTAAGAAACTTGTTGAAGAAGAATATTTAACCAAATTGAAAAAATACTCAATAGTATAATAAGTTCATTCCAAGGGAGAATGTCAAGTAGGAAAATTCCTATGTTAGTAGGTTCCAACTCAAATACAAGTAACACACTTTCAATTGGTACACTATCTTAAGCCACAACAATATAATGATTAATAGATTACAACGACACTCAAAATTGAATTCAAAATTCAACAATTATAAGGTCATAACAACTTTCAATTTGGTAAATAACTCTATACAATACAACATACAAAATTAACTTACAAATTCACAAATCCATATCATTCAAACTAATCACCACATTCAATCATTCTCACATTCCAATTAGACATAACACAATTCACAAACACCATAATACTCATAACACCAATTTTGTAACACACATAACATCCCATTAGGCAACTTCAACTCCAAATTATATTAATAGCAACAAACAATACAAAGCAAAACAACCAATTTGGCTAGACTTGCACTTGCTTCTTTCTTGCAATGGGTGACAACAAAAACCAACTTGGCCAACACTAATACCCCTCTAGGCACCACTTCAACTCCAACTTAGAATTCACAAAACACACCACTTCAAATCTAGCACACCTAAAACTAACCACAAGAATCCTACTACACAACAAACTCAAATTCAACTCACCAACTAATCCAATAAGGTTCATATCCACATAACTAATCAAAAACTCCAAATAGGCTTACTACTATTCAACTAGAAGCCTAAAGTCCACCCTTTAAACCTCCAAGGCTCCAATTAGGAATTAACAACCTCAAAAATTTCCACTAAAATATTAGCCTATCCACACAACTAGACTCCAATGTTGTAATCCCTAGCTCTTAGAAGTTCTAGCAAGTAGCTCTCAAGTTCTACATACTTTAATGCGTTGTCTATGGGATTAGGGTGGCCCCTCCCTCTTTGCTTATATTAATACGTTGGGTGGTCCAAGCCTCGTTTTTTAGATTCAATTGGAGTTAGTCTTGGGAAGATTTAGCCTAATGAAATTTTGTATATGCCAAACCTTGACCAATGAGGCTTTTGTTATTAAATTGTAAGAAGAAGATTGAAAATTTGAAACTATATAATTGGCCACCTAACTAGAGAAGAGAGATATTTATATTGAGAGAGATGATTAATTCAATTGTATCTCCCTCACCCTCCAAACTATGTAATATATTACCTCAATGTCTTTCTACACACTATAGTAGAGACTCACTAGCTAGGTGTATAGTGCACTTACTAGTGGTGTAGCCTAAATCCCATGATATTTTGGCTACCAATGTCAATATGGCATTCTAGCTATCAATTTCCTACGATGCATTAGCTACCTCAAAGTTCATAGACATTAACCTCTACAGTTCCATCACTATGTTTTCACCAAAAACACTTGAAAATTGCCATATTTTGTACAAGTACCAAATTTTTGAATTTTTTTTGACACATGTAACTATAGAATCTTGTATTATGCCAACTTGAAAACATATGGTAAAAAATTTAGAGATTTCCACCATGTGGATTGCAAGATATAAGCATTCAAATTTACTAAAATCATTTTTTTGCCATGTGAAAAACAAGGCAGTTGCACTTCACAAGCTCACTTTATTATGAAAAAAGGTCTAAAATGGTGGTGCTTCTTTAAATTATTTTTCCTAGACAAGTTGGCCACATGCTTGAAAATTTTGGGATCATTTGGAATTCTACTACATATAGGAAAAAATAGTAAGTAAATAGTAGTAGAAAATGATTCAAAATATAAAATTGTTAAGAATGGAATTATGGAATTAAAAAATGTCAATCCCAATGGCTGCATTTTTGTAATAAAAAATCTACATCCCATGATTTTATTTTTTTCCAAAAATATTGAAAATTGTATAAGATAAAGGACTTCAAAGCTTATTTTAGAGTAGAGAATCCATAACTGCCTACAAACAAAAAAATCCTTAGAACTTTTGACTCATTGATCAAAATGGAATGATTCAAAGTTCTCCATGTATATATAACTCTAAAAACCAATTTCAAATTTTTGTTTCTAAAAAAACTGATTTTTTTCTAATTTGCATGGAATGCCCATTTACAAAAATAAGTAACATATCAGACTATAACTTTTGACTCATGTTTCTGAACGTCATGAAGTTTAGTACATATGAAAGATATTCCTTGTCCACACCTTCTATTAAAACTATAGCTGAAAATTTACAAATTAATCCTCATTCATAGCAACTTATCCAAAATTTCTATACAACCAAAAAACACATGTTGGTCCTTTAGGGATTAAGTGAAGTATATTATAATAAAGTAATTAATTTAATTTTAATACTCATTGTAGGCACCAAGGCAAAAAATCCCACTCACTTAAAATGGTTATAAAATGGCTAGTTTGGAAAAAATGTTCATTATTCTTCTCACTCTAGTATTGTTGTCATACTAGTTGGTTTATTCTGTGGATCACAATAAACCAACTTTTGCAATTAGTTTTGTGTGACGCAATTCTGCTTCTTTTGAGCTCATTGTCATTGTGATAAATTGTCACAATGAGCTCAAATAAAATAAAATCCATTTTTTTATTAGTCCCCCCAAGGTACAAGAAACATTTTAGATTAATTTCATTTTTGTTTGAAAACCAAACCCATCCCTCCACTTTGTAATTTTGAGGTGAGGATAGGGACGGCATTTGATATGGAATAAATTCCATATCCGTATCAATATCCCCATACAGTATTTGTATTTCCATACTATATTTGTATATTTTACCCGTACATGTATCCATATTCTATATAAGTACCATATCCCATATCGTATCTTGTATCTATATCCATATCAATGGCATCAAAGGAGGATTTTTTTTTAAATTTTAAATCAACAGCTCTCAATTTTTTGTTGAGGAGAGGGGGAGGAAATTAGGGGAAATGGAGGGTTTACCTCTTTTCAGCTCATTGTGTGGAAAGTCATGTTGTAAATCTGAGGCTTTAATCACAAGTGTTTATACACAACATGACTAAAGCTATGCAGAAACAAGTCCTTTGATTAAGTTGAAGTAAAACCGCAACGAAAATTGTAGTGTGGAATCCATTGGGTTGATGATACCCCAACTAAGGTTAATAAAAAGCAATTAAAAGACAGATGAGGATTTCATAGAATTAATTAGAGGAAAGTGGAAATCAAGCCTGTGACAAAACAAAAAAACATGTCACCAAAAGATTTGTTGCAAAAATACAAATCAATGCAAATCAAGCCAAAGAAATACATATAATTTTTTTTTTATCAAGATACTCTACCCAAAATTTCCTTTGCCCCAAAGTAAATACAAGTAATAATTTAACTATTAAACCTAGAAAGATGCAACCTCTATGACCAAGGTAGTCAACAAAATACTCTTAATATTTGATCAACATGTGCATTCTTTGTTTTTGCAATTAACACTGAAGTCATTCATTATACTTCTAGCTCTATAGCATCCATAAAGGGTTAATCTTTGAAGGATCAAGGTACATTTTAGATAAAAATTGTGAATAATTGACACTTTTCATAGTAGTAAGAAAGTAATGAAACAAAAGGATTTTTTCAATGTTTAACCATACCAATTTTTCTAGATTACAATAGGAATATGTAGCAGGGTTGTCATAACGGACAACATATTACTGTTCACAGACGAATCGGACCGATTAGGACTGACCGGTTGCCAACTTTGGAGCCCTGTAACTTTTGCAAAAAGTACCCAAATTGGGCATATGATATGTTTTTCGGCATCTACAAAAATTTTAGATGCCGAAAAACATATCATATGCCCAATTTGGGTACTTTTTTGAAAAAGTTACACGGCTTCAAAGTTGGCAGCCGGTCAGCCCTAATCGGTCTGATTCGTTTGTGAACAGTAATATGCTGTCCATTATGACAACCCTGATGTGTAGAAAAAAATTTAGAAATGTTGACTTCATATATTGAAAAATTATTGCATTTGAAGTTAGAAGAATTTTTCTTTCTAACCTTGCCTAATAGGTCCAATGGCATTAGAAGATTTTTGAAGGCTCTAAGAGCCCATTTTAAGCTTGTTCCCTTGCAACAAAGGGAACAACTGGCTATCAGGAAAAAAAATCCCCCCCCCAAAATAAATTCAACTTTTAAAATCCAAAAATTAGTTGAAAAAAAACATATTTTCTTTTTCTGCGAAATGACGAGGCCCAATCTCGGCCACATCAAATAGCATAGCTGGCTATGTTCATAGTGTGTTTTTAGGGCATTAGAATTTGTAGGCTTCCAATGCCCTCAAAAATCTTCTAATGACTTTAACTATTCCTATAGTGAGGTTTTTTTTATACTTATTCATGGTTATTTTATTGAACTTTTGCCTCTTGTATTATATAAATTACATAATACCAAATTTCAAAATTATAGAAAGAGTTTTACGCATGTTTAAAACTACCCAAGCTACCTCCAATGTTCTAGGCAACAACACTTTTCATCCAAGCACTCAATTGAAAAAAAAATTATATTCCCTCTTAGGGGGTACTTTTTCACCCCTTCTATCAATAATTGGAGAACATCCATTAAAGAATGACTTCATATACACCTGCCCAATATCATTGGTATATTTTCACCCCTTCTATCAATGATTGAATGACTTTTCAACCACCTAGTAGAAATAAAGAATGCTCCTATTGGTCAAAATATCATATAATTTTTGAGTGACTACCTTCAATCATAGGTTCACTTAGCACATATGTAATTATCTCGAAAGTTTCACAAATGAAGCATCCAAATCTTACTCAAAGAAGATATCAACACAACCTTGCATTCTTTAAGTAAGATCTTGAATTCTGGATGCTTTATTTGTGAAACTTTCAAGATAATTACATATGTGATATTTTAACACAAGTGTATGACCAAACAGGGAAGTCTCTTGAATTTAAATCTGTCATCTTAGTGCACAGTTTTTGGCAAAAGAAGTTGATCAAGTGTCATAAGTAGTTCAAGTATATTGGAATCAAATAAAGACTGATTGTTGCTAATTTGAGTGTGCAATTTTTTTTTATGGAGAAGTAGCTGATGGCAACTTTTATATGTTTTCACAAGCAATAGCAAGGTAACCATGGTAATAGTGCAACTGCTACAAACACTGAGTATCATGATTTAGAATATACGTAGAAACCAGGCATGCTAAATGTAGTATGTGTTTAATATTGAAAAACTTTGAAATGTGCAATGTGTCATGTTAGTATTGTTGCAATGTTGCCTCAACATATATTTCTTGGGGTTCAAAATAAATTTTGAACAAGCATCAATTTGTTATTTAAAGAAGAATCTCTTTCTTTGGGTTGGAAATCAATTTCAAACAAGCATCAATTTATTATTAAGGAAGGATCTCAGAGCTATAGTTTTGTCATATGAATCTTTAAAACAAGCATAGTTTGTTTTCAACATCCTCCACATGTGTACCAAGAGCATCGCCTATATATTAAAAAAAAAAGTGTGTTGAGGTAGGTTCAAGCTCTACTTCACACCTACCTCAACACACTTTTTTACCTTTTAAATTCAATACTAAAAGTAAAAGTGTATTAAAGTAGGCTTGAACTTTACTTCAAACCTACCTCAATACATGTTTTTTTACTTTCTAAGTTGATTTGAAAAATTTATGGCTTGAAATTCATAAAATGTTCAATTAAAGTATTATTCTAAGAGAATCTGAAATCTTTTTTTAACCTTTGGCAAGATCTAAAAATTTAGATACTTTTTTTTATTAATAACTATGTTTAAATTTTTATTCGGATGATTTTAGGTGTAGATACCTTAATATTAATTATTAAGAGATGGTACTTTATGACTTGCACTATACATGGAAAAGTGCTTGTTTACAATTTGCAATGACTTATTCAATGTAACTAACAAATTTGATCATATACTCAATGTCCTACCTTCAGTAGGCTACCAACATCATTGATTTGTTAAAATGGCGGTATTCCAGATGCCATTTGTATGATTTCGGCGTATTTTGAATGTCATTTGTACAGTGGCAAAAGAGATTTTTCTACCGCACGGGACCACAAAACACTACCCTATGTGCACATGGAAGGCATAGGTGTGCCAAACCACTCATAAAAACTAGCAAAATTCACAACTCCATCCCTAAAACAATCCATTTTTTGCTAAGATTTTCAGCCTTCCGCCAAAATAGTTTCCCGCCATTTCAACAAAATACCACCATTTTAACAAAATTGCCTATACAAGCTTTCATGACATGTTTGATCAACTTAAATGCCTATTCCAATGCAACTTCTTTCCTAGTCATCAACAGGTAGGGATAAGTGGCACTAGCTAGAGGAGTTGGGGTTTGTTACTTTCCTTTGATGGCAGCCAATTACCTTTGAAAAATGCAATAAGGATCTTGAAAATGCTACATCACCAAGCATCAGGATTTCCTGGAGTGACTACGTTTTTTCAATTCGATTTTGCCATATTTTCAAACTTTCTCTAGTAGAGATCAAATACAATAAGTGTGGGCAAGCAAAGTATGGTGCACAATCATTTTAGCATCCAGATTCATTTGCTTCATCAAATCAATGTCTTCCAGGTACTTGTGATATTAGTCATCTTCGACGTCGCCGTTGCTCCCATTGGAGATCTTTCCTGGAGTGCATATAAGGGGGCGCTTCACACATGGGCCGACCAAGTCGAGAGTCCTTGGGAATTCATAGCCAAACTTTGGGCGAGAATCCAAAGAAATGGGCAATAAATGGGCAATTTGATGGACTCTTGACCAAAGTTTGGGTCGCCACAAAGTGTCGACCCAAATTTTGGTTGAGAGTCCGTTGTGAGACCATTGCCACGTAGGAGCTTGGGCTTCCATGTAGGCACTTTGGAGGGCGATGGACTTTAGATTGTACCGCCTTGTGTGAAGGGTCGAGAGGCCAAAGTCGGGGTTTTCTTAAATTTGATTGGTGGAGGCCGACGGACTCTCAACCTTGGGCCCATGTGTGAAGTAGCCCTAACTTAATTCCAACCGCAATCTGAAGCACATCAAAATCAGCATGGCAACGATATTGCAATTCAATGTGTTGCATCCAAAAAGATACAAAAAATACAAAAGATTTTGAACTAACAAAGAAGAGCTTGAGGCCTAGACTACAACGATAACACTTTTACAAGAGGATTTTCATAAAAGAATTTGAACAAGCAAATCCAAAAGCTAAAACACAAAGTATCATGGAACAGGATTGGATTGTTTTTGTGAAGAGGAATATGCATATAATCGAATTTGTTGGCATGTTGTAGAGTCCCCTAGGGTGACCTCAAGCTATGTCTCATGTTCAAATATGAAAAAGTTTAATTGATCAATATTGAAATACTAATATATCACAATCCATTAAAGCTTATACTGTTTTAACCCCTAAACGTTTGGATCCATTTCCAAATTTGATGATTTGGAAAAAATTGTTATAAAGTGTTACTTGGAAGAATATTTTGGAATTGATGTACAAATGAAAGTTGTAGATTTTGAATTGTAGATTCTATCCATACAATTAGATTCACTAGTGCGATCACCGATATTTTTCTATAAATTTTGAAAAGAAGAATTTCAAAATTCCTTCAAAATTCAATGACAAGCAAACTATTATCATTTTTTCAGTAAAACTTATTGAAATAGATTTGAAATGAGGTTATCTTAATATGGTGATTTTTTGAAATTTTTGTGTTCATTACATCTAGGACCTCATTTTTGCTAATCTGGTTTTGATCTAGAGTCAATGCAATTTGACCACTTGACATACTTTTGCATTTGTAATTTAAAAAAAATTAGTATTCTAGTAACCCCAAATCCAACCATTAAATAAGACAAGAACTTAATAGAGTATCACCAAAAATTAAGATGACTTTCATCCAAGTAGGAATGAGACAGGAACAAGAACTTCAATTTGTTCATCGTCCAAAAAATGGATGTTGGGGCGCTCAAAGGTTAAGCTACATCTTACATCACTAAAGGAATTCAATGTACAACAAAGGCAACTCCTTCAAAATGTGTCAAATTATAACACTTTCTTTGGTTATCTTTCATGAAAGCAAAGACATACTGAAATGCAACACACCTTCATTGAAGATTTTTTAATTTTTTAAGTGGCATAAAATAAATTTTGATGGAGAGATGGGGAAAAATGAACTCCATAATAAGTGTATTGCTTTTCTCAAAGTTGTACACCAAGACAACAAAGGCTATAGACATGGTTGTCATAGTGGACGGACGTCTGGTTCGCCTATCCGTTCGATTCGTCCGTCCGTTAGAGGTCCCGCCTGTCCGATACAGTCAACACATAGTTGACTTTTTCATAACGGAAAAATAGGCCACGTGGATGCCATGTGGATTAAGGAACATGCTGGGCGCGGACGAGATCGTCAGGTTACAAAATTAAAGCCATCCGGACCATCTGTCCATCCAGTCCGGTTTGCCCGTCCGTCCGTCCCGTCCGATGACCCTAACTCGCCCATTATGACAACCATGGCTATAGAGGCTCTTCAAAGTTCCATTTCTATGTTTCACCTAAAATCTACTACTAGCATTGAATCCGCCACTTGTATTGGATCCACCACTTGCACTTGCATTGGATCATGATGGATACCAAATGACCAAGTTGTTAGTTGAAGCATTGAAGGTAGTTGTAGCTAAAGTTGAAGAGACAACTAGTTCAACAAAAGAGTGAACGGCCAATTCGACTAATTGCTTCTTTCAATGATCTGGATTCTCCACAGTGGTTGTATGTTTTCAGCCACCATCCTTTTTTCATTTCTTTTATTCACCTGAATGCATAGAATAAGAACCAATTATTGATAAATTGCATGTCTTGAACCTTATTATGTTTCTATCATATTGATAACATACATGTCTTGAACCATATAAGATTGGAATTATTTAATTGAAAAATAATAAACTGAAAGCATACCTTTTGAATAGCATGGCTTCTACAATCCAAAGCACAAAGTCTTCTGGTACATTGGATCCCAGGTCAAATATAAGCTCGGAACGAAAGTTAGTTAGCAACCAATTTCTTGCAACTTCAATTTTTCCTTCACATTGTCTAAATTCGTATTGAATTTTTATCTCTTCTTTTTCACCAACCTGATCGATAGGTTTCCACTCTAATCCTGAAAACTGCTCTTGATTAAAAATGAAAGTTTGTATACATGGTTGACCTACCAATGTGGTATCTGAAAACTAAAAAACTTCTATTTACGGTACACTTTACAACATCATCTGCCCATATGATTTTTAGAATCCCAACCATCATCCATAAGCCATGACATTACTCAGAGGTCACACCCTTGAATACAAACAAAGTTATAGTTTTGTGAACACTCAATGCTACCCAAACCAAAATCAATGATGACATGAAAGGGAACAAAACATTGCAAATGCATTACCCTGCTACCAGTACTTGGTTTCATTGACGTTAAAAAATCACCTCTAAACCAAGCTCGGAATGCCTCGGTGATTAACATATTTGGTATTGGCCAAATACTATTATTTAAACTTGGTAGTGGAATAGCTTGTAATCATCCAAATTGTTCTTGTCCTAAGCGTGAAAAATATTGAGCATTGTAGTAGAATATTTTGTCGTGCAGTAGCTTCTTGTACATCCTACTACCTCGGCTGGACTCTCCAATTTTGGCATGCACAACGCACACCACTCCAGTAATGCTCTTTATGTCGACCCAGTTTGTACAATTGGATGGATACAAATCTGCTCCATTATGCATAGTCACAATGTGTATCATCAAAATTTTAATCATATAAAACAATGCAAAATGTACAAATGAAAAGTAATGCAAGGCAGAAAATGTGACTCATAATTGCTGCCATTCATTGGAACTGGAGTTATAGGATCCAATTCCAACTGTCTATGCATATAAGTTAGGCATGTTGCACTAGCACATCAGAAACAACTGTGGAAACTGGATGTGCTCAAAATTTGAGTATTTGAGCTTTATAAACTCCTTCAATAACTTACTACTCCCTCCATGTTTTTTAGCATCTTTAGCATGTCCACCCTTCTTGTCAGGCTTAAGTGTTATCCAGGAGTGAATCTCTAATCTTAACGGTATATATTCTCTATTCTGGTCTTGTTCAATGTATAAGATCACAGCTTCTACTTTAGTTCTAGGCCTCATTGCAATACCCTAAACACTCAGTCCAAGCAAAACTGACTAGAAACAAAGAAACTGAAGAAGCAAGGCTAGCAAAGCAGCGTAAGGTTTGAGAAGAAAGGCCTAAAAAAATTCTCACAACAGAAAACACGCCAAAATTAAAGCAGTCCAACAAATCAAAAGCCACAAATCCCGCCCATTTTTAGGTTATCATTATTCTACCCAGCTCAAACCGTCATGCTAAGTTGGATGGTCACTCATTGGTTAGACTGATCCAAATTGTGTGCTGTAAATTGTACGTAGACGTACTGCTTGTGAAAATAGTAAAAAAACTGAGAGCCACATAGTAGGTTCAACTTCTTTGTAATGCCTGAAGGTAAAACTTGGTACAAGTTGTTTTTCTCATAGATTGATTCCCTCATGGAAAAGCATACACATATTCCTTCTTTGACCTACTTTATCATCTGGCTGTATCATTTTCCCAGGCACTTACACATACATACATGACAGGAGGGGAAAGGTCTTCAGGTTTCTCACTTTCTGAAAGAGAGAAAGGCTACTAAGCTTATCTTCCTTGTGCTCCTCCCCGGCTCAGACCCAACCATGCATATCCACTGCGCCAAATTCGCCGTCGTTACATGCGTCACTCATGCGTCACTCGGTACGTGGTCTTGGAGACCTCAAATGCATGATTGTGGAGAATACTAAAATAGTCACCAACTTGCACCAAAGTCACCATCGGAGATCGTACTACAATCCATTTCATATCAAGTCTGAGGTCTTCAGAATCTGAAAGTGCTACAGAGCCATTCCGTATGAACGCAGATGAAGACAGCAGCAAGAGGAAAAGTACTGAAAACCCCCCCCCAAGTCTATGCGATTGTGGTTCTTCGACTCCGTAGATAAGTAACGGGCGTCCCACCTCCCCCAACACCGTTCTCAGTTTCTCCTCGCCCGTGAATCACGTGCAGCCACCCCTGATATGCCTGCTTGAGCCAGCTCGAAAGCCAATTCTTGAGGGAAGATTCTATCTGTAAGTTTATGTGGAGTCGTACGAAGGAGTCGTACGAAGAAATCGTTCGAAGGAATTGAAAAAAAATAGTGAGCGAGAGGATGGCGAACCTTTAAGGTGTCCTACAGAGAATGGAGAATTTGTGGAAGTCAAAAAACAAGACAAGAAAAAGTACCTTTGTGAATAAAATAAGGCAGAGAATTCTCAAGTGACGCTATCTTACATTGAGTCCACTCCAGTGCTTCATTGACTTATCCTACTGCTGCGCAAGTGTGACACTACTTTACCTACTTCATATTGATCGTCATTTATCCTATTTCATATTATATGTTTATTTGGTGCAAACTGCAAACTGAAACGTTTTATATTGTACCAACACTAGTGGAAACTTAAGCAGCCTAGACTAGCTAGGAAAATGACTACAAGAAACCCACTAGTAGTCAAGTTCACCAAGTGGATCTTCTTGTGAATCATTTCCCGCAGTAAGTGTGGTTCAAGTCTTATCATACTAGTTACAACTGCAGTAAATTTGAAATTCTTTGTTTGTATAATTACACTGATGTGTCAAGAACCTAATCTAGCACCTCCAGCAATAGGGTAAATCAGTGCATCTAAGGGACAAATTGACTTTAGATGCACAAGTGCTTGCATGTGATCACAATTACTTTGACAGGCATATGTTCAGAATATGACATGTGAAAAGTTGTCCACTCCAGGGTTGTCAAATCGGACGCTTCAGGGTCACCGGACGTCCCGGACGGACGGACAAAACGGACGGACGGACGGACTTGTCCAACCCTAAGCGGACACTTCGGGCAGGAAATTCTGCCCCTAATCAAAATTTTCCCTACTCTTGACCGGAAGTGTTTGACGTGGCCAGCCACGTTGCAATCAGCGCGCTGACGTAGAGGCGGGGACTTACTTTTGTCTGGGCGGGGACGTCATGATGAGGCGGGGACGTACTTTTGTCTGGGCGGGGACGTTGTCGCAGCTTAGAATTTTGATTTTCTTAGTATACACCCAAATAGAAACGGCAACTAGTCATTAGCTAACCGGATCCGATTAGGTGGGAAAGGAAAACTCAGAATTAGCACGGAACGTGAAGTAGTGGACTTCTTAGATCCAATCCGGTCAGGAGTAACTAACGACGGAAACGAAATGTAACACGGATTAGGTCTAGGAACGGATTATGATGATGAACCGGATTATGATGGTAAACCGGATTCATGATGACAAACCGGAAATGGTCCAGGGACTATAAAAGGAGGAGCTTTCACTGTTGCACCCCCTTTTAGAAACTCGACCTTGAGCGTGCGCGGTTGAGTTTTTGTCGTTTGTGCGTCTGAGCGTTTGTGTTTTGTCTGTTCTGCTTCCGGTTGAGATCGGAGAGAGGAAGTGAGGAACGGGACGTGCGGCTAGGAGAGAGTGAGGTAGATGTGAGTGGGAATGCCTCAGCTACGTAGGTCGAGGCAAGCGAGTCCCTCTGGAGGCGAGGTGAAGCTCCGGAAAGTCATTCCGGTTATTCCCTCCACAGAGCCGGAAAAGGCTGAACTCATGGATGATCTCAGATCCATGGGTTGCGTAGGGTTTGCCGAGAAACCTTGGGGTTTTAGGGAGGAGAGAATGGTCAAGGAGCTCCTCGGAAAGTTGTCCAACCAGTTTGACAACACCGTGAGGGGAGCTCCCGTCAGCTGGAACGAGGGGATGTGGAGAGCGGTTTACGGTTTCCGGGCAGGAGGTTTGGGAATGGCGAGCCGGAAGGATGAGTTTGTCCGAGGGAAGTTCAAGGGAGCCGTCAACCCGAAGGACGGATACGCGGTCGAGGATTGCTTGGACGACCGACACCGTCGGCTCCTGCAATTCCTGGTTCCGGTTCTTCACCCGGAGAAGCCGACCAGGGTGACGATCACCCTCGGCAACACCATTTTCGGTGCCCTCAGTGGTACCCGGAAAGTGGACTGGGCACGGATCATTTCCGATCTCGTGGCCCAGCTTGTTAGTAGGGTTGGGAAGAAAAGGGCCACTCCAGTGTGCCCTTACCTCTTCCACCTCTATCGGGAGAACCAAGTCCTCACCAGCATAGAGGAGAAGGCGTGGAAGACGCAGGAAGTGCTGCTGAAGTATGGGGAGTCGGAGACGGATGACGAAGCGGAATCCGATTCCGAGTCAGACCGGGAGTCCAGCGAGGAAGAGGAGGAGTTGATGCCGCCGATCAAGCGACAGAAGCTGACGCCTCCACACAAGCGCGGGACGCCTCCCGGTCAAGACAAACCGGCCCCGGAGGAGAAACCGGAAGCCGAGAAGACCAATTCCGGGGGAGATCCGGATATGCAAGATCCGTTCAACGGTCTGATCAACGTCCTCTGCAACATCAGGGCGGATTGGGAGGTCAAGCACAGGACGCTTGCGGCAATCGGCAAGTTGGTGGGTGCTGCACCGGACAGCAACTTGGCGGAACAAGTGGCGCAATGCATCACGAATCCGGAAGAGACCCGGAAGCAGGAAGCCGAGATCCGCCGGTTGCAGGAGGAGGTAGATAGACTGAAGGCAACACTTTTCGCCTATCAGGAAGACGTGACGGCCGCTCGGGAGATGGCGGAGGAGACTCGGAAGGTGGCCGAGCAGATCAAGGCGGTCCTAGGAGAGACCGGAACGGCAGCGGCCAAGGCGAAGCTCTTCGACGAGAAGATCCACGAAGAGAAGAAACTATCCGGTTCCCGGATGGTCCGGATTCTCGCGGACTTCGCCGAGCAGGTGGAGACGGCAATGGTGGAGGGGCGGAAGGCAGCGGACCGGATCGAGGAGAGCAGCCGGAAGCTGACGGGAGCGACGTGCGACAAAGGTATTCACCTTTCGGACATCTCTCTACCGGACCTCTTTCCGGATGCAACTATGGCGAAGGACAGGAAGGATTGGACTCCTGAGTCCAAGAAGTCTGCACGGACTGGGACTCCGGGCTCGAGACCGGATATTACCATCGACTTGGAGTCTCCACCCGGACCGAATCCTGAGGAGGGGGAACGGGTCCGAAATTTGAGCGAAGTCTTCGAGGAGCTAACCCCGGAGGTCGGAAGCCCGACGATAGGATCTAGAGTTGTAGGGTAGATAGGATTTGAATTTCAGTTAGGAGTAGGAGCGGATCCGGATCCGGATCCGGCTCAATAGTATTAGGTTAGACCGGAAGTTAGATTTAGGTGGCGGCGGACCCCCACGGGTTTTCCGCTCCTTTTTGTGCTTTTAGGGTTTTGACCCTTTGTATATAAATCGGTTCCTGCGAAGGGAATTGGGAGTTGTTCATTTTGCAAACTTCTTGTACCTTTCCATTCTCTTCGTTGTGTATCTCTCTCCAGCGCGACAGGATTGTATGATGTGGAGTTAGGATAGTACGAGTTAGTTTGTAAGTGATTTCTCCCCTTGGTGTTTGTTTTCCGATCCAAGGTGCATGTGAGTAGGTATCGAAGAGTTAGGAGTGAACTTAGTTCCTCAGCACTTCTAGAGTTTGAGATTCCGGGTGAGAAAGCCGTTGTTAGGCTAGGCGGGTAGGGAGGGATTCCTTAGCTGCGCTAGAACTCCCGGGTGGGAAATCCGGTCGAGTGTCCGATCTCCTGTGAGGTCTCACCACCTGTATGGGTAACGGAAGAACTTTAGTTGATGTTGGAACAGACGGGTGCACTTGTAACCACCTGTCTTCGCACGGATCGGAAGTAGCATCAAGGTCGTTGTAGTACGAGAGGGTCGAGTGTGGGGTCTTTGTGTGACCTACGACCCGGATTGCTATCTGGGTTGTTGTGAAGGACCAAACCGGATCCGGATTAGCTTAGGAGTCTAAAAGGTAGGACAGTGGGTCTTCAGCCACTATAAGTCACGGAAGGAGTGGTGGGCCTACCACTCTCAAAATTAAGCGGCGACCCCTCTGATGGTGAAACAGAGGCAAAACCAAACCGGATAGGATTACGGGTACAGGATGACCATCCCGACCGGATTGGTCAGGACAGATTTCCAGGATCGGAAGTTGTGAGATCCTGGGATTTCGGTATTTGTACGAACCGGATAGTTAGTAGGACCGGAAGCACGGAGAAATCCGGTCTATAGTTATCCGGTGTGGTGGTATTTCTGGTTCTAGATCTAGGACCGGAAAGTAAGATTGGGATACTGACTGAGCTTAACTGCTTAATAGAGCTAGATACTTCACAGGATCTCGTGGGTTCGATCTTTAGAGTCACTTAGTTATACTCTAGAGCGATTTTTGTGAGTATAATGGGGAATTGACCTGCCCTGTGCTGCGACATGACAAAAATCTGGCGCCGCTGCCGGGGATTCTAAAGCTATCGGCTTTATTGCGGTACAGAAGAAGCTGAGTCAGTAGTTCGTCTTTTCCGTGTTTTCATTTCTCGGATTGGGTTTTGTTTTCCGGCTGAATCTGGAAACTAACTCATGAGAAGCGGAATAAGGAATACGAGAACGTCCGAGCGATTGAGAAGAAGAGAACGATCGGAAGAATCGCCTGAACCGGATCAGAGTGAACCGGATCTGCAAGATCCGGTTAACCGTCCGATTTTCGTGTCTGCATCCGCAGGAGAAAGCGAGAATCCGAGATCTGGTCATACGCCTTCAGTTTCCGATCTAGATCCGGAACCGGACAGAGAAGATCCGTTCCTCGAGGACGAAGACGTCATGACTCGATTGAGATACAAGCGTTTTAAGGGTGATGGAAGCCAAGATGCGGATGACTGGCTGTGCGAGTTTGAATCTACTGCACTCGCCAACCAGGAAAATGAGGCGGCCCAGCGAAGAATTTTCCAAGGATTGCTCAAGGGAGAAGCTCTTAAATGGTACCAGGATATTTCCGATCCGATCCGGAATAACTGGGATCAGTTGAGAACGGATTTCCTGCAAGCTTTCCGGGAGGTAGGAGGAGAAGCCAGAGCCTTGGGACGGCTCAGTACACTAACGATGAAATCATCCGAATCCGTGCGGAAGTATGGCCAGAGGGTGAAGGCGCTGATCCAGAAGCTGACCACGGAGATCGCTCCTAGTCTGCAGGTGGAGTGGTATGTTGCCGGATTACCCGAGTCTATGGGATTTCTGATTCGTCAGACGCGGCCTAGGACACTTAGAGACGCCATGGATGCTGCGGCTAATTACGAGAATTCCGCTCAGTCACTCCGGAAGTCCTTGAGAAGGAGCGAGAAGCAAGAAAAGGGGAAGAACAAGAAAGGAGACCGGAAGTTGAAGCATCGTAAGAAGGTTTCCGATTCGGACAGCAGTTCCGAGAGTTCTGGAACGGAAGTTTCCGATCCGGATTCATCGAGCTCAGATGAGGAACAGAGTGTTTCACCTCCCCGACGTTCGCACAAGTCGAAGGGTCAGAGAGATAAACGGGTTGTGAAAGTGAAGATGGAAGATACGGATTCCAAGAAGATGATGAAGAGCATCCAAGAGTCTTTGGAGGCTATCAAGGTCAACATGGCTGAGAACCGGAAACCGAGACGGATCGTTCCGACTTCTCGATCCAATGTCTGGTGCGGAAGATGTGGAGAACCGGGTCACTATCCAAGTGAATGCCAGCGAGCTGCCCAGAAGCAAGTTCACTATGTGTATCCGGAAGAAGAGATCTACTACACCGTAGCAAACGAGGAAGAGGAGGAGATCTACCAAGTGCAGCCGACCTATGGTAGAGGAAAAGGGATCACGATTCCTTCCCGGTCCAACATGTTGAACCGGAACTTTTTACCGAGACCGAGTCAGGGGTTGGTAATGCAGCAGCCCGTGCGAGCCCTTGGTTACCCGGATAGACAAGTGGTGATTTGTTATGGCTGTGGAGAACCGGGACATTATGCCAACTCGTGTCCTAACAGGGGACCAGGGCAGGGTGCTCCTCGTACTCTTCCGTGCCAGAATTGCCAAGAGTATGGGCATCAGGAGGAGCAGTGTTCGAAGCCCATACAGCCAAGACCGGTTTACAAACAAGTTCAAATTCTTCCAAGGGAGCAGACCGCGCTCAACTATGGCCACTCAGCCGGAACGGAGAATCCGGACAAGTGACGATGCGAGGTGGAACTGCCGGCGGAGACGGAGAGCTTGGTAAACCGGGTATCGACCCGCAGTTCCACCAGGAATCAACCCGAACGAGCTGTAAGGGGAAATAAGAAAAAGCAGAGGAGGAGGCAGAAATCGAGTAGTGATTCTGATCCTGTTTTTCAGAGACGGAGTCCAGAACCGGAAGAAGTTCACTTTGAGGAAGGGGTGGACTGGAACCGGATTCCGATCGACATCAGTTCAGAGATTCGGACGGAAATCTCTGGACCGGATGTGGTGACGAGTAAGAAGCAGGTTCGTTTCAGTAACACCCCAGTGGTTATCAATCCGGATATCCGTACTCATGAGTATGACATCATCCAGGACATCCGAGATCAACGGGCGAATGTTACGATTGGACAGCTCCTGCACGACAACGTGATGTACCAGAAGTTGATCCGAGATAGCTGGACACGGAAACGGAAGAAGAGGGTGAAACTCCCAGCGGTGGTAGTTAACTTCTCCCAACCGGAAGATTCCGGGGCTCCAGAGATCGGTGTGGAGATAGAAGGATGCCTGATTCCAAAGGTTCCCATCGATGGCGGATCTGGAGTCAACTTGATGTTGGAAGACACGGCATTTGAGTTAGGATTCACCACGATCGAAGCGACGGATCAAGTCCTTCGTATGGCGGATCAATCCCGAGTACATCCGGTTGGCAAGCTTTCGCAAATTCCAACCCGGATTGGAGGAACGGATTATCTGCTCAACTATGTCATCATCCGTGTGCACAAAGGAAGACCTTTTCCTATGTTACTGGGTAGACCTTGGTTATACTCTGCCCAAGTACTGGTGGATTGGGGAAACAAGGAACTGGTGGTCGGGAAACCTTCCATCCGGATACCTTGGTCCACGGAAAAGCATTTAGGAGAAACCAGCGACTCGGATGGTTACACATCGGATTGGACGGATTCGGAAGAGTCGATTCCAAGCTATTATGTGGATCCATTCGAACACAAAACTGAGAAAAGTTTTGGGTTCTCTAATGCTGTGTTGGAGCATGATCCGGAAAAGCCTAGCAGTACCATGGTGGAAGATCGATCGTTAGGAGAGTCAAGCGTTCCGCTCACAGCCGAGTGGATCACTCGACAGATCCAGGATGGAAACCTTCTCGCGGGTGTAAGTGAGGAAACGCTGAGACCGGAATGGGGGAATTTAGTTTCCGTTCCGGAAGAGGTTCACGAAGAGAAGATCAAACCGATCGTCTCGCCCATCGATTATGAGCAGGAGGAGGTTGAACCAGGCAAGTGCTTTTATTTGAGCAAGCTCATGCAAAGCACGGAGAAATCCGGTTACGTTCAACTTCTCTAGGAGTACCTCGATATTTTTGCATGGGAGCCGTCTGATCTGAAGGGAATCCCCCCTCACTTAGGAGAGCATCACATTGACTTGACGGAAGGATCTATTCCGGTCCGTCAGCGACAGTACCGACTCAACCCGAAGTACTCGTTAATGGTCAAGGAAGAAATCGACCGGTTATTGGAAACTGGATTCATCTATCCGGTGAACAATTCCGAGTGGGTTTCCCCTATTGTGGTGGTTCCCAAGAAGTTGGGAACGGATGGGAAAGTTAAGATCCGGGTGTGTCAAGATTTCCGGAAATTGAACACAGCCACAAAGAAGGATTACTTTCCCCTTCCATTTACTGACATCATTTTGGACCACGTGGCCGGACACGAATGTTACAGCTTTTTGGACGGATTTTCAGGTTACAACCAAGTGTTCATCCGACGGAGGGATCAGCTGAAGACCACGTTCACGACAGAATGGGGAACTTTCGCATTTACCCGGATGCCGTTTGGCCTGTGCAACGCACCCGGAACTTTCCAACGGCTGATGATGGACATTTTCAAGGATTTTCTCCGCCATTTCATTGAGGTCTTCATTGATGACTTTGCAGTTTTTAGCGACCGGAAACTTCATCTCGAATGTTTGCGGAAGACGTTTCAAAGGTGCCGAGAAACCAATTTGAGATTACACCCCGGAAAGTGTTTTTTCGGAATGAGTTCCGGAATTTTACTGGGGCACGTGGTGAGCCAAGCCGGATTACAAGCGGACTTGGAGAAGGTGAGGGCGGTTCTATCCTTGCTACCTCCGACGAGCGTAAGGGAGATCCGTGGGTTTCTAGGGTGTGTGGGCTACTACCGTCGATTCATTGACGGATACGCCAAGAGGGCCATCCCTCTCACGGAACTACTCAAACAGGATACGGAATTTGTGTGGACCGGAAAGCGACAGCAGGCCTTCGATGATCTGAAGACTCAGCTTGCTAGAGCTCCGATCCTTTCCGTTCCGGATTGGACAAAAGAGTTCCATGTCACCATCGACGCATCCGGTTGGTGTCTAGGATCCATTCTTTGGCAGTTCGACACGGAGAAGCGTGAGAATCCGATTTACTATGCGAGCAGGCAAATGAGTTTGGCGGAACGAAATTACACCACCACAGAACGAGAAGCTCTGGCGGTCGTGTATTCTTGCAAGAAGTTCCGACATTATTTGCTAGGGTACAAGGTAATTTTTCACACAGATCATGATTCCTTGAAATACCTCGTGAACAAACCGGATTTGTCAGGTCGGATTGCTAGATGGATTTTGCTTTTACAAGAGTTTAATTACGAGGTCGTAGTGAAACCCGGAAAAGCAAATTCGAACGCGGATTACCTCTCGAGACAAAGAGGACAGGAATCCGTGGCGGATATTTCCGCTGAGTTTCCGGATGAGTTTCCGGATTCTCTGGAGATTCCGGTTGAAATGGAGAAACCGGATTTTCCCTTGATAGAAGTTTTTCACCTAAGCAACGAGTCTGTTTCGGAGTTCCGGGATATCATTAGCTATTTAGTGAATTCCAAATATCCGGAACAGATGAGTCTAGAGGAGAAAGAAATCTTTCAGAGAAAAGCGGCTCCTTATACCATGATTAGGGGAGTCCTTTTCAAGTTAGGGGCGGATGACGTCCTTAGGCGTTGTTTGGAACCTTCGGACCGGAAGAAAGTCATCCGGGCACTCCATTGCGGGAGTTCCGGAGGACATTTTGCCTTTGTTACTACGGTGAACCGGATCCGATCCGCCGGATACTGGTGGCCGTATGTACACAGGGATGTGAGGAATTTTGTTCGGAGTTGCGATCAGTGTCAGCGGACAGGAGCACCATCTTTCCGGAATCATTGGCCGCTCACTCCCATAATTCCCTTAGCACCGTTTGAGAAATGGGGGATCGACTTTATTGGACCCATTTTTCCGGTCAGTGCTAGGAAGAAGAGGTACATAATCCTAGCCACAGATTACGCGACCAAGTGGGTGGAGGCCAGAGCAACCCGGAAAAACGATGCCGAGACTTCCGCGTCCTTTTTGTTTGAAGAAATCCTCATGCGATTTGGCCACCCACTGGAGTTGGTCAGTGATAGAGGAACCCATTTCCTCAATGACGTCATCTCCGACCTAACTACCAAATATCTTATCAAGCACCGGAAGACGACTCCTTATAATCCAAAGGCGAATGGATTAACCGAGCGGGCGAACGGAATTATTGGGAAGATCTTGAACAAGATGGTTTCCGCTCACAAGACGGATTGGGACCGGAAACTACCTTCGGCCGTGCATGCGTACAATACGGCGGAGAAGAGCACAACCGGAAAAACGCCCTACTTTTTGGTCTTTGGTCAAAACACAGTTCATGGGGTGGAGTTAGAAGTGGAGACATTCCGTGTCATGGCAGCCTGGAATGCGGAGACCAGAATGGATATACTTCCGCGACTCCTCGCGATTGAAGAACTGGAAGAAACCCGGATTGCAGCTCTTGAGAGAACCATGGAAGTGCAATTCAAACGCAAGAAAGATTATGACCGGAAACTTCCAGTTGATCATGGAATCCAGGAAGGCGGTCTGGTGCTAGTTTATGACAACCGTCACAAAGAGTTTCCAGGAAAATTGCATACCCGATGGATGGGACCTTTCCGAGTCATTCAAATTTTTCAAAATGGGTCTTTGCAACTTGCGAATTTGCAGGGCCAGTGGCTTGACACTCGTGTGAACGGATCAAGAGTAAAAAAGTATTCGGTGGCTACTTCTTCGACTGAAGGTCAATGATGTTCGCGGGGACGCTCACAGATGAGGAAGGGGTAATGTCGCAGCTTAGAATTTTGATTTTCTTAGTATACACCCAAATAGAAACGGCAACTAGTCATTAGCTAACCGGATCCGATTAGGTGGGAAAGGAAAACTCAGAATTAGCACGGAACGTGAAGTAGTGGGCTTCTTAGATCCAATCCGGTCAGGAGTAACTAACGACGGAAACGAAATGTAACACGGATTAGGTCTAGGAACGGATTATGATGATGAACCGGATTATGATGGTAAACCGGATTCATGATGACAAACCGGAAATGGTCCAGGGACTATAAAAGGAGGAGCTTTCACTGTTGCACCCCCTTTTAGAAACTCGACCTTGAGCGTGCGCGGTTGAGTTTTTGTCGTTTGTGCGTCTGAGCGTTTGTGTTTTGTCTGTTCTGCTTCCGGTTGAGATCGGAGAGAGGAAGTGAGGAACGGGACGTGCGGCTAGGAGAGAGTGAGGTAGATGTGAGTGGGAATGCCTCAGCTACGTAGGTCGAGGCAAGCGAGTCCCTCTGGAGGCGAGGTGAAGCTCCGGAAAGTCATTCCGGTTATTCCCTCCACAGAGCCGGAAAAGGCTGAACTCATGGATGATCTCAGATCCATGGGTTGCGTAGGGTTTGCCGAGAAACCTTGGGGTTTTAGGGAGGAGAGAATGGTCAAGGAGCTCCTCGGAAAGTTGTCCAACCAGTTTGACAACACCGTGAGGGGAGCTCCCGTCAGCTGGAACGAGGGGATGTGGAGAGCGGTTTACAGTTTCCGGGCAGGAGGTTTGGGAATGGCGAGCCGGAAGGATGAGTTTGTCCGAGGGAAGTTCAAGGGAGCCGTCAACCCGAAGGACGGATACGCGGTCGAGGATTGCTTGGACGACCGACACCGTCGGCTCCTGCAATTCCTGGTTCCGGTTCTTCACCCGGAGAAGCCGACCAGGGTGACGATCACCCTCGGCAACACCATTTTCGGTGCCCTCAGTGGTACCCGGAAAGTGGACTGGGCACGGATCATTTCCGATCTCGTGGCCCAGCTTGTTAGTAGGGTTGGGAAGAAAAGGGCCACTCCAGTGTGCCCTTACCTCTTCCACCTCTATCGGGAGAACCAAGTCCTCACCAGCATAGAGGAGAAGGCGTGGAAGACGCAGGAAGTGCTGCTGAAGTATGGGGAGTCGGAGACGGATGACGAAGCGGAATCCGATTCCGAGTCAGACCGGGAGTCCAGCGAGGAAGAGGAGGAGTTGATGCCGCCGATCAAGCGACAGAAGCTGACGCCTCCACACAAGCGCGGGACGCCTCCCGGTCAAGACAAACCGGCCCCGGAGGAGAAACCGGAAGCCGAGAAGACCAATTCCGGGGGAGATCCGGATATGCAAGATCCGTTCAACGGTCTGATCAACGTCCTCTGCAACATCAGGGCGGATTGGGAGGTCAAGCACAGGACGCTTGCGGCAATCGGCAAGTTGGTGGGTGCTGCACCGGACAGCAACTTGGCGGAACAAGTGGCGCAATGCATCACGAATCCGGAAGAGACCCGGAAGCAGGAAGCCGAGATCCGCCGGTTGCAGGAGGAGGTAGATAGACTGAAGGCAACACTTTTCGCCTATCAGGAAGACGTGACGGCCGCTCGGGAGATGGCGGAGGAGACTCGGAAGGTGGCCGAGCAGATCAAGGCGGTCCTAGGAGAGACCGGAACGGCAGCGGCCAAGGCGAAGCTCTTCGACGAGAAGATCCACGAAGAGAAGAAACTATCCGGTTCCCGGATGGTCCGGATTCTCGCGGACTTCGCCGAGCAGGTGGAGACGGCAATGGTGGAGGGGCGGAAGGCAGCGGACCGGATCGAGGAGAGCAGCCGGAAGCTGACGGGAGCGACGTGCGACAAAGGTATTCACCTTTCGGACATCTCTCTACCGGACCTCTTTCCGGATGCAACTATGGCGAAGGACAGGAAGGATTGGACTCCTGAGTCCAAGAAGTCTGCACGGACTGGGACTCCGGGCTCGAGACCGGATATTACCATCGACTTGGAGTCTCCACCCGGACCGAATCCTGAGGAGGGGGAACGGGTCCGAAATTTGAGCGAAGTCTTCGAGGAGCTAACCCCGGAGGTCGGAAGCCCGACGATAGGATCTAGAGTTGTAGGGTAGATAGGATTTGAATTTCAGTTAGGAGTAGGAGCGGATCCGGATCCGGATCCGGCTCAATAGTATTAGGTTAGACCGGAAGTTAGATTTAGGTGGCGGCGGACCCCCACGGGTTTTCCGCTCCTTTTTGTGCTTTTAGGGTTTTGACCCTTTGTATATAAATCGGTTCCTGCGAAGGGAATTGGGAGTTGTTCATTTTGCAAACTTCTTGTACCTTTCCATTCTCTTCGTTGTGTATCTCTCTCCAGCGCGACAGGATTGTATGATGTGGAGTTAGGATAGTACGAGTTAGTTTGTAAGTGATTTCTCCCCTTGGTGTTTGTTTTCCGATCCAAGGTGCATGTGAGTAGGTATCGAAGAGTTAGGAGTGAACTTAGTTCCTCAGCACTTCTAGAGTTTGAGATTCCGGGTGAGAAAGCCGTTGTTAGGCTAGGCGGGTAGGGAGGGATTCCTTAGCTGCGCTAGAACTCCCGGGTGGGAAATCCGGTCGAGTGTCCGATCTCCTGTGAGGTCTCACCACCTGTATGGGTAACGGAAGAACTTTAGTTGATGTTGGAACAGACGGGTGCACTTGTAACCACCTGTCTTCGCACGGATCGGAAGTAGCATCAAGGTCGTTGTAGTACGAGAGGGTCGAGTGTGGGGTCTTTGTGTGACCTACGACCCGGATTGCTATCTGGGTTGTTGTGAAGGACCAAACCGGATCCGGATTAGCTTAGGAGTCTAGAAGGTAGGACAGTGGGTCTTCAGCCACTATAAGTCACGGAAGGAGTGGTGGGCCTACCACTCTCAAAATTAAGCGGCGACCCCTCTGATGGTGAAACAGAGGCAAAACCAAACCGGATAGGATTACGGGTACAGGATGACCATCCCGACCGGATTGGTCAGGACAGATTTCCAGGATCGGAAGTTGTGAGATCCTGGGATTTCGGTATTTGTACGAACCGGATAGTTAGTAGGACCGGAAGCACGGAGAAATCCGGTCTATAGTTATCCGGTGTGGTGGTATTTCTGGTTCTAGATCTAGGACCGGAAAGTAAGATTGGGATACTGACTGAGCTTAACTGCTTAATAGAGCTAGATACTTCACAGGATCTCGTGGGTTCGATCTTTAGAGTCACTTAGTTATACTCTAGAGCGATTTTTGTGAGTATAATGGGGAATTGACCTGCCCTGTGCTGCGACAGACGTCATGATGAGGCGGGGACGTACTTTTGTCTGGGCGGGGACATATTTGTGTCTAGGCGTGTTTGGGGTTATTCTAAAGTCTTCTATATTATTTCCGAAAAGACAATGCTTTGCTGACCTTTTAATTACTCTACCTACTTTGATCAAAAAAGATATCTGAGTGAATGTTTTGGTGCCCCATTTGTTATCCTCTAAAGTAAAATACTTTAATTACCAAACCATTGTTAGTCACTATTTATGGATGATCTCTTTTTTCTCCAAAGGACCACACAATTTTATTTCTTGTTTTAAAAAAAAATAGAAAGTGATTGCTTTTATGGCCCCTTGGGCTTTGGTTACCTTAACTCCTGCTTTTGATAGAAAAAAAAAAGAAGTAGTCAATGCTTACATACACCACTGCTTTTATATTCCAATTATCTACAATTCTATGAATTCATTAAATTATTCATTTCATGAGAAATTAATACATTTCACTTTCCTGAGTTTCCTCTTACAAAGTCATGGCTATGGACAAGATAATTCAAATGCATCACACAACATCAAGCTACAAGCAATATATATGCATGTTTCTTTGCGAAAAACACAAATAATCTGGGATTTCGTCCATACATAATCCGATAACATAACTATGAAAATGAGACTTCCAGACTTTGTCAACTTGTGCTCCTGTCATATTGTTACCTCACAACTTACTACTCATTCTTTACACATAGGTCATTTTCAGAATTGCCTACATGTCCTACGTGTGCTCATGGTTCGCCTACATCTTTGAAACAACTTGATCGGCGAATTGCTTGAGTAGAAGGGCCTGCTCGCTCAACATGGCGAATGAGCAAATCGTCGTCATCTGGGGCTTCGTCATAGTCCTCGTCGTACTCATCATCCCCGTCTGCATAATCTTCACTTCCAACATGTTCATCTCCGTCTGTTTGTTGACCTTCAAACTCTGAGTTCTCATTGCGGACCTCCGTGATTCTATTTCCACCACTACGGTTCAACCGCAACATTTTGTGTCTTCTAGCATCTGGGTCCTCCGCATCAGAATTTATAACTGGGCCTCCAAGAATCACAAATGCTGGGGTTGAGGATGTAGGTCCCGGAGTATAAGTCTGCAAAAATGGCAATACTTGTTGCTCAGCTAACCTGACTCCGACTCCATGATGCGGACGTTTGCGAGCTATTGACACTGTGTCTCCGTGGTCTCCATCATTGTTTCTTCCTCCACGACCACTACGACCACCACGACCACCACGACCACCAGAACCGCGAGTAGTATATTGACCCACCGCATGGACTACAGTGCTTTCAGAGGGTCTACCATCTGCTCCGATATTGGGAGCATTATCCACTACGACATTTCCATCTCCCACTGAGCGTAACCCTTCTTGAAAAGATTTGGGATTGGAATTTCCAGATATATTCGGAGAAGAATGTTGCCGAGGGGGCACAAACGTACGATGCTCTTGCATTGTACTAGGAATTGCTACAGAAGAGGGTGGATGGATACGATCGACTCCTCGAGCGCCTCCTCTGTTCCGTACACGTTGGACATCAAATAGCCTCGGAATATTACCAGTTGGTTCAATTATGTCGATGGTCTCGCTTGTCCTTGTATTTTCGAGGCTCGCTCTCAAATGTCTATGTACATCTGCGTTGACGTTGTTAGGTCCGCCCAGCCTGTTGTCGCTTACAATCATTGGAGCATCCTCAATAGGCCCTTCATGGTCTAGAACTGTAGGGTTTGTGCCATTTCCTCCATTTCCACCATTTTCATCATCTCTATTTTTACGATTGTTTTGAGGTGGAGGAATGTCATCATCATTGTCTTCATCGTTGTCGTTGTCGTCATTTTGAACATTGTCATCTCCAACTATGGCTTCATCCTCTTCTACAGGAAAAACAAAAGGATCTACTTCATTACCAATTTCATCTTCTTGTTCTTCCTGATGTATAGGAGATGGACTAAGACGAGGATTGGGAGCCCAAGGTCTCCAAGCTTCATGACGAATGTTGTCTTCCATATTATCTTCTTCCCCGTAATAGTTTCTTGCTTCTTCGCGGTGGTCCATGTCTTGCCCCCAACCATGTGGGTTTGCTTGGGGTGCAGGTGGTGGCTGATTCGCTTCCATGTCGTCTTCTTCTTCTTCTGCCGCTAGCATAGCATCAAATTCTCGATGGCGGTTAGGTTCATCGACTGGAATGGGTCCAAGTTCATCCGGATCCGAATCCTCTGATACGTTGTTCAAATCATACCAACGAACCGGATCTGCTCCAGGTTTTTGACGAAGGACGCGACTGTTGGTATAAATGTACACCAAAGTCTCAGCCTTCTCCACTGCTAGACGATTTCTGTTCCTGTTGTGGACGAAGGAATACATACTGAAATTTCGTTCACAAGACGATGCTGAACATGTAAGGGCTAAAACACGCTTCGCAATTTTGGACAAGAAGCAATCTCCAATTGCTTTCCACCATCGATGTGGAAGTAACTTTGCTTCCCGAATGTCCAATGATGCGTTAGGACTATAGGGTCCTTCACCCTCCACGTATTGCACATATTCTTGTATGACGTCATCAAAACGCACACCCACCACATCCTTCATTTTTTGAACAACCCGATGTAGTGCACGAAGGGCCATTCCATCTTCCCTTAGAGCTGGGTTGTCCTTGATATAAGGATTCAACAATGCCCCAGCATAGTGCATGTCAGTAAAAAACATGTTCCACCTCTCCTCAAATGTCTCTTCCATGACCGTAGCTAGGTGATCCGGAAGGAAGAAAGGACCCTCTCTGAGCTGAAAAACATGTCGTCGCAACCTGTGCATTGTGATCCATGCCTTGCCCATAGCTGGTTCCCGTCCATCAAACACACGCAAGGCCTTCAAAACGTCTTCCACAATGAACACGTAATTTTTACACCTCTGCCAAAATGTTAAATCATCAATGGTATTCAGTACGCACATTGCGTCCCTCCGGTTTTGCGGTCCGTTTTGCCTATTCCGAAGTGCTGCAACATAATTTTGGACTTGTGGTTGTCCTCCCAACTGCTCCAAGACAGGTTTTAGTGTCACCAGTCGTTGCAACATGAGAAAGTGCGAAGCAAAACGAGTTTCAGCCGGTACTACAAGCTGCAAGTTTGGACTCAACTCCCGGAAAGTTGACATTGTTGCATGGTGATTTTTGATATAATTGCACACTGTCTTTGCCCTTGCTATTAAATCTTTGAAATCCGGCAACTTGGCCCAATCTTCAAGCAACAAATCCAGTGCATGTGCCGCGCACCCTTGCTTAAAGATGTGCGGATATGTGCGAACTACGTCATCCATTGCACCGAGCATGTTACTCGCATTGTCTGTACAAATTTGAGTTACATTATTGGGACCCACTTTCTCGATGAAGGTTTTCAATTGGTCTGCTATATAGACCATTGTCTTGTTCTGCCCTGTAGTGTCGATGGACCCCATAAACACATCACCTGCGGGACATGACATCATGACATTCATGAGAGGCCGTCGATTTACATCGTCCCAACCATCCGTGCAAATCGTTACCCCATAATTTTTTACTGCAAAACTTGTTTTTGCAGATATCTCATTCTCAATCTGTAGCTTCTTCGGTTCAATCAAGTTTGTTCTCAATTGGTGGTACGAAGGTGGAGAATATTCAAATCGAGCCAAAGAAGTTGCCTTGACTGCCTCAATGAAAGCAGGATTTCTTGTAATGTTGAAGGGTACATTTGCCTCATAAAAAAAGCTTGCCCACTTTTCATCCAACTCTTTCCTCTTTGCAATGTTGAAGGCATCTACCATTTGTTGTTGACGTAATGATCTTGATCTTGTGAAATTCGATGCTGCTTCACTGTTTGATGTTGGTAGTTGGTCTTCATTTTCATTTAGAACCTCCAAACGCCTTCTTCCCCCTCTTTCTCCTTCATTCCGAGCATGTTCGTTTATATTTTCCGTGGCAACATTTGGAGCTGCTACGGATGGATCGCTCGGAATTGATTCATCGTCATGTGGGTCCTCCAAATTTGTGCGTTGTGGAACAAATCCAGCGCAGTTGGCAAATTTATGTCTCACCGCTCGAGGTATTTTGGAACACACTGCTCGCTCACTTTTTGCTTTATAACCGTAGTGTGCAAAAGCACGCTCCCGTTTGTAAGCCGTTGTCCTGCCACAAAAGACACATGTGACTTTAGATCCATCAATAGAGAAATCATACCACGGTTCCCACTCTCTTGTGGTTTTTCGATTTGTCGCCATCACAACTTACAAGTTGGAACTCCTCACTTGTGCTTGTATTGTCTTCTACAACTTTGTACCTGTAAAAGTAGTTAGCATCGGTTCCCTACTTGAACTGATTTTTACATCACCTCAGCCAAGAACCAAGGCTGCTTTCCACCCAATAAACTCTATCAAGGAGCTCTGAGAGGTCCGAGAATGATGAGGTCCAGGGGAAAACGTGCCTTTAGTTCTGCCTACTCGTCCTTATATACTCCCTCCTGGTGGCTGGTAGAACTCCACGTAAGGGCGCGGACGTACTATACAAGGGCGGGGACGTACTAGAGAGGGGCGGGGACGTACTTGTCAGGGCGGGGACTCAGGGACTCCCGACTCCCGCACTCCCGACTCCCGCACTCCTGACTCCCGCACTCCCGCCCCAGAAGGCGTTCGGGCGAAGACGTCAGGGCGGGGACGTACTTGACAGGGCGGGGACTCAGGGACTCCTGACTCCCGCACTCCCGACTCCCGCCCCAGAAGGCGTTCGGGCGAAGACGTCAAGGCGGGGACGTACTTGTCGGGGCGGGGACGCTAGGGCGGGGACTCAGGGACTCCCGACTCCCGCACTCCCGCCCTAGAAGGCGTTCGGGCGAAGACGTCAGGGCGGGGACGTAATTGTAGGGGCAGGGACGTACTTGTCCGGGCGGGGACTCAGGGACTCCCGACCCCCGCACTCCCGACTCCCGCACTCCTGCCCCAGAAGGCGTTCGGGCGAAGACGTCAGGGCGGGGACGTACTTGTCAGGGCGGGGATGCTAGGGCGGGGACTCAGGGACTCCCGACTCCCGCACTCCCGATTCCACGCGTCAAGGCGTTCGGGCAGGGACTTCAGGGCGGGGACATTGGGGCGGGGACGTATTTTTGTATGGGCGGGGACGTAGTCGCGGGGACGCTAGGCGGGGGAGAGATTCAAATCAGTTTTGGGTTTCCCTCCTCAAAACCTTCGAGGGAAGACATTTCAAATACTTGTACTTGCACTCTACAGCTGCCCCCCATTTTTGCAGATTTCCTAAGATATGAAGTATTCAAGCATTAATTACTCATTCACTACATCATTCTAAATATCAAAGATAGATGCTACAAAAAATGCGGTTTTAGTATTTAAGAAATTGTGTATAACAAATCAATTGAAGAAACGTTGAATTCGTCAAAAACGGGAAACATCAAATAAATTACGCATGAATTGGAAAAAAATGACAAAGAGAATTGCAACAACATTAAGGATTGGACAGAAATATGTAGAATCCATAGAGAGACATTGCAACCGGTTTTTTAAAAGGAAGGCTATACATTTAAAAAGTGGCACAAAAATGGAAGGAAGAAATGAGAGAATAAAAAAATGGTAGAATATATGGGTGTAAGAAATGAACGGTTTATCGAAATGAAGGTACATGAAGAAGTTAGAGAACCAAAAAAAATAACTACGAGATGCATCACATGGAGGAAGACATATAAGTTACAGAATCAAATGAAAGAAATTTCGGGATAAAAATGTGAGGTGAGACAGATGATTTAGAGAATGAAATGAAAAAAATAATCGAATAATCATGTAAGGGGAGATAAATAATTCAGAGAACCAAATAAAAAAATACTGAAATAATCATATGAGGGTAGATAAATAAGTTAGACAAACAAATGGGCAAAAAATTGGAATAACCGTATAGGGGGGGGGGAGATAAACAAAAGAGAGACTCAAATAAATAACAAATTGGACTAACCAAGAAAGGGGACATAAACAAAAGAGAGACTCAAATAAATAAAAATTTGGATTAACCATATGAGGGGTTATAAACAAAAGAGAGACTCAAATAAATAAAAAATTGGATTAACCATATGAGGGGACATAAACAAACGAGAGACTCAAATAAATAAAAAATTGAATTAACCATATGAGGGGACATAAACAAACGAGAGACTCAAATAAATAAAAAATTGGATTAACCATATGGGGGGACATAAACAAAAGAGAGACTTGAATAAATAAAAAATTGGATTAACCATATGGGGGGACATAAACAAACGAGAGACTTGAATAAATAAAAAATTGGATTAACCATATGGGGGGACATAAACAAACGAGAGACTCAAATAAATAAAAATTTGAATTAACCATATAGGGGGACATAAACAAAAGAGAGACTTGAATAAATAAAAAATTGGATTAACCATATGGGGGGACATAAACAAACGAGAGACTCAAATAAATAAAAATTTGAATTAACCATATAGGGGGACATAAACAAAAGAGAGACTTGAATAAATAAAAAATTGGATTAACCATATGGGGGGACATAAACAAACGAGAGACTTGAATAAATAAAAAATTGGATTAACCATATGGGGGGACATAAACAAACGAGAGACTCAAATAAATAAAAATTTGAATTAACCATACAGGGGGACATAAACAAAAGAGAGACTTGAATAAATAAAAAATTGGATTAACCATATGTGGGGTTATAAACAAAAGAGAGACTCAAATAAATAAAAAATTGGAATAATTTAACGACGGGATATAAGCTATAGAAACAAATGAAGAAATAACGGAATTACCATATATGGGGATATAAAAATGTTTGAGAATCAAATGAAAATTTGTTGGACTCATCATACAAGGGTTGAAATTGAATGAAATGTGAGCATTTTTTATTGTGTTGTGAAATGGTTTAGGATTTAGGCTAAGGGTTTAGGGTTTAGGGTTTAACAATTTTTTTTATTTATCCTTTTAACTATTAGTAATGTTAATTTATTTTTCTCTTGGATGATGGGAGCTTCACGGGTCTTTGACAACTCACATGAAATAAAAGATGAGTGACATTAAATGCAAGGTACAAGGTAAATCTTCCAAAATCTTTTTTTTTTATTCTAATTTTCTCCACCTACCGCCAGCGACGAGTATGTCCCCGCCTTGGACAAGTACGTCCCCACCTAGGACGAGTACGTCCCCACCCAGGGCAAAAACGTCCCCGCCTATTTTGAGTACGTCCCCGCCCTGACAGCGCGGACTAGCAGTATATATGCGCGTCTCCGCCCTTTTAGCAACTGCCTCACAAACTCCCGTGTGCTCCACCTCTAAGCTGGTTGCCTAGGCGTCCTTGTGAGGTCCTTTTTATATTACGCTCTTTACTTCAACCCAAACCGCCGTGTGATGGACCCTGCAGTGAAGATGACGAAGGCCGAACGAGACAGAACAAGAAAGAGGACTGGACAGAAGCAACGGAAACGGATGAACGTTTTAAACAATCCGTTGAAGTTGGCATTCAGGGGATGGGAAGATGAACCTAATCCAT
Organism: Pseudoscleropodium purum; assembly: GCA_963969395.1. Taxonomy (NCBI): domain Eukaryota; kingdom Viridiplantae; phylum Streptophyta; class Bryopsida; order Hypnales; family Brachytheciaceae; genus Pseudoscleropodium; species Pseudoscleropodium purum. Next base: position 19,634,921 of record OZ017803.1, read on the forward strand.
GGAATATGGACACTTGTGCCAATTACATTGAATGGTGCCACATTGGCAAGTCTTTTCCCATAGCCCAGCACAACTATCACCGTCGCTTCCACAAGGCCAATTTGAGGTTCTGTACCGACGACGCATTTAAGAATCGTTGCATTGAAGTCTATCAAGTGTTATATGATAGACCAACGGTGGAACGCAATGAAATTAACCTTTTCATTGCAAGAGGGGTACATGCAGAGGTCAAGCTAGGGAAGAGGGTGGATTGGTCAACCATCAAGGAGAGAGGTTCCAAAATAAAAGTTCCTCATCCCACCAATGGATTGATTCCAATGGGTGTGCGAAGGTACCCTAACGGCGGATTGGGGTTCGTGAGGCCACTGACTGAGTTGCCCCCTAACACATATGTAACCAGTGACTCTTCTCCTGATGATGACTCCGACGGGACGCGCACTCCACCGCGTGCTCTAGGTAATAGAGTGGAACATCGGGTGAAAAGAAGAAGGGAGAAGGAAATGAGCACAGAAGAAGTTGTCTCGGAAGCAGTTTTAAATGACCGACTACAAGATTCAATGGAAGTAGAAGATCTTCGGCTACCAAATGAAGCTGTCGAAAGTGAAGAAGATACAATCCCAGCCTTGAAGAGTAACCTCAACGAAAAAAGAAAGGAAATTCAAAACTTGTTAGAAGACACTCACAAGTTGAAGGTCGAGATCCAACAAAAGAACGACGTCATTGACCGACAGTCCCAAGAAATTGCCCGCCTTACAAGAGCTCTACAAGCTGGTAATGTATTCAGCGAAGGCCACGTTGGTGAAGGTCTGCACAAAGCTGGTCACCCGTCTCACTTTACTATAGGTGCCGAAGAGCTAGAAGTGCTTCGTGGAAAAAATGTCGAGCTCCAGAAACATTTGGATGCATTGGTGTCACAGTATTATGAGTGGAAGTTGGCGTGTGTATTTACTGTGGACAAGAACCGACAAATGGGAGCAGAATTGAAGAAAATTGCCAATCATTATGCAGTGCACAATCAAGAACGTGTTTTTGGCTTAACATCATGGGAACTAATGGATGAGTTATTCTCGGACAAAATGGAGACCAAAGTTGGAGTTGGAAATCAAACCATCATTGATTGGCCTCGAAATGGGTGGGATTTTGAAAATGAAAGGTCTGCCCATGTGACTAAACCGAGTACATTGTTGTGGCCAAAACCACCGAGCTTTGTGTTCGATGGTACACAATGTCCAATGTGTTTGAATGCCTTTGGCCCCGAAGGTGGATTCCAATTGGGCACATGTGAGCATTTGTATCATCCAATTTGTTTGATTGCATTAATGGTCAATCGAAGGCGTTGCGTACTTTGCAAGGCTCCTTTCCATGAGCGTTTGTACAAGCTATTTGGCTTGTACGAGCATATGCCGCCAAGCTGGGAATTTGATGTAATGAATGCTCCAGATCATCCACAGAAATGGGGAGAAGACCTCATTTGGAATTGGCGTTATAAGTATCACTCTTTAGAGGTCTCTGGGCTTTCCAACAACTGGGGATGGGAATCAAACCCAACTGAAGTTGTTCGTGTGTGCCACAATTTGATTAAAGGCACGGACGCTATTAGTAAAGGAAGAAGAAATTTCTTCTACCAATGCTTCAATGGCTATTGGGATGGAAATGAGCATCAATTTCGATTTGGACCACATCCAAAGGGTTGGATTTGGGGCAACGATGGACAACGTATCACCAATGACGACGGAGTTCAACTTGTGGATCCTGGTGAATATGTACCTCCTACCGCACGAGAAAGAGTGATGATGTCTGAATCTGAATGGAGAGAGCAATTCAAAAATGATGTTGTAGACTTCTTGCTAGAAGAACACAGTCCGGGAACTCGTATAGCTCTTCAAGAACTTCAACAATCTCAAATTTTGAGGGGCCTACTGGAGGAGGATGGACCAGCAAGACGAACACGCGGTGCAATGCGGCGACTTCGTTTGGACTCCAATGAAGATGATATTCCAATGTCCGGGACGCATGACACCGAGGCCGGTACAAGTGGTACCGCAATAGCCTAGTTCATTTGGACTAAGTGCACTTTTGCGTACTTCAAGCATTTGGAAAAATGTAAATATATAGCTATGTAAAGGCTGCTAGTTTTTATCTTGTTAGCTACTATTATATGTGTGGAACTTTGTTTGATTACATTGTTGACTTTGTCCAATTTTTCAATACCATATTGTGCGACACATATGAAATAAAAATGCTCTTTTTATGACCTACGTATTACTTTCATTTTTAAAGTTTAAGGTGCATACAACTGGAAATGATTTCTTGGTAATGCAACTTTAGAATGTTTTTGGTTTCTTGAATCCCTGAGTCCCAGCCCAACGTCCCCGTCCAAGTGTCCAAAGTCGAATCATGACACCTTTGAAGGAGTTTGGGGGTTTGGGAGTTATGAATTCAAAAAGTCCCATTGTTCCTAAGGGAGACAAATGCATTTTTGGGCAAGTATGTACGGGCTGAATTTTCGTCCAGATTTTTCACAATGCCTTTTTTCAGAGAAAAAAATTGATAAGCTTCATGGAAATATAATTTTTTTTCAATAGGTGTATGGGAACAAAAATTATGCCCAAATAAGCTCAAAATAGTGGACAAGAGGCAGTTCGGTCAGCCAAAAAATTTTCGGCATACTTTGAATTTTTTCTGCGGAATTTTTTTTCTCATAGATTAAATTTTTGTCTATCTGGAAAGCTTTGATTAATTTCATTTGGATTTGTTATGAGGAAGTTATGGACATTCTAGTTTTTCTAGCAATTACAGCATGTTCTTGGAAAAAACGACTTGCACGATTCATTTGTCAATGCATGCTTTGCATTTTTTCCAAAAAAAATAAATTTGCGTGGTTTGATTTACTTTGTAGAACAATCTTCCTATTGGATTAGTGCATTTTAATTCCATCTACCCCATATTGATATTTTAGGTTTTCATTTTGTCTAGTACATATTTCTAGTTACCAATTGTTTTAAGAATGAAAATTAAGTTTTCATTTTTTTTTTTTTTCTTTGGACTCTGAACTCTAATCTCCACTATGAAGATTTAAAGCTCGGAGCTTTGTAGTGCAAAAATTTTAAGTTGAAAATGTTCAAAGTCAAAAAATCCAGTTGCTCAATGTGTGGAAAAGCTTGCTTTTTCTACTTTAAACACAAATATCTTGCAATTTATTCAATCACAATTTTTGGTTTTTTTCCCACACTAGTTTATACTAGTCAGGTGTAATATCCTACGGTTAGATGTGAAAATAAATGAATTTCAATATTTTCTTAGTCTTTGCTATAGAAATGGCAGTTTTGAGTGTTTTTGGGCTAGATAAGGCCTTGGCCCTTTAGGGATTACACTTTAACTCACAAAAAACGGGAGCTATTCAATTCATAAGGAATGTGCATACAATACAAATACACACCTAAAAAATTAAAATGGCACTGTATACATATGAAATGTCTAAAAGTTTGCAAAAGAGCAAAATGAATTTCTTATGAATGCAAAAGTTTGACAATTAGATCACAAAATAGAATTAAAAAAGTAAAAAAAGTAAAAATTATATTGAAAGACACATTTCAATGTACACATTGCTGGATTAGAATTCACGCCCTAATTAATATTTATATGAATTATGTAATTTAATTTTTTTTCTAAATTTTTTATTTATTGCATTAACACCTAATGGACCAGGGTTATTTTTTAAAAAGACATTGTGCAAAAAGCCAATTTTTGGGTATGTTATTAAAAATTCAAAAATTCAAAAAGAATTGTTTCATAAAAAATTCAACCAAACATCCTTGAAGTTCAGTACTTTACAAAAGTATGGTCAAGATATGAGATGTTTAAGTAAAAATAAGTATGAACCCTAAACCAACACAATAAATGTATATGAAATGAAGCAATCCAATTTTGCAAGTGACACGTCTTTAGCCAAAAATAATTTTTGTATTTTGGATGGGTAATACCGTAGAATATGAATATATTGATAAAAATTGTCTCATTACATGAGCACAACTGTACAGAACTAAAAAAGAACATGAAAATTTAAAAACCTCGAGATAGCTATGTAATTGGATATTGCTAACTAATTCCTTGATGTAGCAAGCTCTAAAGCATGTTCCAATCGTGCAATTTCTTGTCTGAGATTGCTAATGACTTGGTTCTTTTCTTCCAACGCCGCCCTCGACGTGTGCCTGTAATCGTGCAGACGATTAATTTCTTCGTGTTTTTCAGCAAGTTCGTTCCTCAAGGCCGAGATTGTATCATATACATTTCTTCTATTTTCAGTGGGTTGTGCGTAAACTTCCTCGTGCACTTCATTTTGGATTTCATGTTGAGTTTGAGGATCTCGAGCATATTGTAGGGCCCTCCTCCGCCTACCACGTTGTTCCCTTTTGGCCGTCAGAGGACGCGGTAGAGTACGTGCTCCATCTGAATCGTCATCCGTCGTAGAATCCTCGGTGTCATCATGAGCTGTAGGGGGATTTACGATTGTCTTCAAGTGCCCCAACCCACCTTCGGGAAACGTTAGAACACCCATTGGAATTAGTCCATTGCTTGGATGAAGAACTTTTATTTTGGAACCTCTCTCCTTGATGGTTGACCAATCCACCCTCTTTCCTAGCGTGACCTCTGCGTGTACTCCTCTTGCAATGAAAAGGTGAACTTCATTGCGCTCTACCTTCGCTCTATTGTAAAGGACTTGGTAGACTTCAATGCACCGATTTTTGAATGCATCATTCATGCAATATCGCAAATTTGCTTTGTGGAAGTATCGGTGGTAGTGGTGTCGTTCTTCAGGAAAGGCCTTGTCGATGTGACACCACTCAATGTAATCCGCACACGTGTCCATGCTCCACGGGTCCTGTACTTCCTCCCACCCCTTGAAAGCAATTTTTAATGGATTTCGTAAAACATGCATCCGCTTCTTCTGTACCTGTCCACTTCTCTTTCTTGTTTTGTCTCGCTCGTTTTTCGTCATCCGTGGTGATGTGTCCATCGCACGATGTTTGTGCAACAAAAATGACGTGGAATGTGATGTAGGGCCCATTGAGACGCCCAGACAACCAGCTCAGAGGTGGCGCACGAGGGAGTTCAGAGGGCAGAAAGTGAGGAGGCGGGCACGGCCTTTTATACCGGGGAGCGCGGACGTCAAGGCAGGGGCGGGGACGTACTCGCATCCAGGGCGGGGACGTACTCGCGACAGGGCGGGGACGAACTGGGGGCAGGGCGGGGACGTACTCGCGGGGTGGGCGGGGAAGTGGTTTTTGCCTTCCCTATATATTTTTTTTTGCTCATTTTGACATTGCCAGGCCTTCACTTTTAGCCTCACGTGTTAGTTCGCGATTTGCGGCCTATACAGTGAGTCGGAGGGTGCACAGGTGTGGCGCTTTATTTGTACGGGAGATTTTCGAATTTTTTTCGAATACTATGGCTGCATCAGGAAGTGGTTCGACGGGGAATCGCCCAATGGCCTGGGACTTGGATGTGCCCATCGAAGAAATAGTTGTTGCCGAGCAGAGCACTCAACCGTCATCATCTTCGAATCCGACATCATCAAGTCATAAGAAAGTAAAACCGGCACGACCCGATTGGCCTTTAATAGAGTACACACAAAAGGCACGATCAATAGGTGTGGATTTTTATCGACGACAGAGTTTAGCAATGTTGGAGAGGGAGTACGTCAGCAAGAACGAAAATGGTTACCATGAACTCTTGGAGAAGCTACGTTACGAGATTGAAGTGACTATGGAATCATCTGAAGACTTCAACAATTACCAAGATTATTGGTTAGCTTCGGAGTGACTTGAAAAAACTGTGAAGGCTTTGGCAACAAATATCGTAACGCAATGGCGTTACGATGCTAATAAAAAGGAGAATAGAACTGACTGGGATGTTACAGACGAGGAACTTTTTGCAAAACTATCGATGATCGAGACATTTTGCTAAGGTTTTTCAAAATCACAGGCACGAGGAAAATTACCATGGAAGGAATCGATGGAGAATGTTGTATTGACGCACTGCGTTAGTGGAACGTTTCAGTGGCTTGACAGCTCAATAAAAGTTGTACAGATGCCGGGATTTACAACGGAAGGAGGGTATGGGACTGTGATGAAGGTGCACATCACAAGACTGAACAACATGCCAATGTGGATGGATTTTGCCGAGAAACGTCTTAAAGAAGAGAATCAGAAGAAAAAACGTTTGGAAATCATAAATGAGGCTGGAGGATGTCCCGTGAAGCATCCGGGCATCATCAGACTTTCGTATTTGAATCCCAAAACAATGGCCGGTTATTCGTTGTGGTGGAATGGTGGATCTTTGGCAAGTTTTTGGAAGAATATGGACAACAAGGTTTCTGAGGTGCTGGAAATCGAAGACATTGTTAAGCAACACGACTCAGAGCTGAGCAAAGCGCAACTGGAATGGGTTGCAACGTATAGGAAAAATCGCGTTACATTGGCGTTGTCCTTGCTTGTGACAGTCTAGAAATGTCACAATGAGAACTACATGCACAACGATTTATCTCCATCCAATGTGTTGCTACATTTTGACCCTTGGAAGAAGAATAGAATATACATTGGTATATGTGATTGGGGAATATCAAGTCGAGTTGTGGAGAAGGAGCCATCAAAATATGGCTATGACAGCATGGAAAAGCTAGCGAAAGTGAAGCAGGTGAAAAAATTTGTTGCTCCAGAATTGTTCTATGTATACGGAAGTATAGGTTCAGAGAACTCGCTGGAAGTGATGCAACGAAGGCATCTGTATAGTGTAGCAGCTGATACATATTCCGCAGGATGGATAGCACAAAAGATTTGGAATGAGGAGTGGAATTCCCAGTACTTCGTTAAAGAAAAATGCATGAATTATGCATTACTTAAAACACATCTTCAAAGCTTGCAGAAGGAAGATGTGAATGATTGGGCAACTATAAGAGATGTTCTGGAGACATTGAGAAAACCACCGTACGGTTGGCTAATGCCAGAATGTTGTTATCGTAGATAGGAGTTTAGAAGTCGTATATATTCTAGAAGAGGTGGTAGAAGAAGAAGAGGTTATGAAGGACGTAGTGTGAGTTCTTTGAACATGCTTTATGTACTCGGAATTATCCGAGAATTATATTATTTTAAAAAAGTAAAAATTTTCTGACACTTGCGTTTACTTTAATTACTTAATGTTTTAGAGTATTTTTTTACTATAAACATTCCAAAATTGCCATTTTTACTGCGAGGACCAAAATGTAATAAAATAAAAAAATTAAACACATATAACGGTAGGATTTTGCAGTATGCTAATTTAAAAAGATGTTAAATGAATTCCCGATATTTTTGCTTGGAAGATTGGGAGATATGGACAGTTTGAAAGTTGAAACAAATAGGATTACTTTATTTCATTGGAGGGTATAATGTTGGCTAAAACTAAAACAATACTTATTCCTGCAAAGAATTAAACAAGTGTGGGCTTCCTTTAAAAAAGTGTGAGCTTTGTTTTGGAAAAAAAGTGTAGAATACAAAAAATTGGGAGTATTACAGTCAAAAGTTCTAGTCTTGGAGGGAGGGAGTGAATTGGAGAATTAAGAAAAATTTCAAAGCATGTGGATTTCAGTTTGGAGAGTCTTTATGGAAAGAAAAAAATGGAAATGTTGGGGACTTCCGGACTTGGGGTTTAGGTTTGTTGAGTCTTTGTGGAATGCAAAACAGAAAAAAGAGGGTTTAAGTTTAAGATTTTAATTTTTTAGGGATTTGTTGGATTGAATTTTTTGGGGGGAGTACGTGGGTTTAGATTTGGTGGAAGTTGGTGGAAGATTCAAAAATTTCGGAGTGTGTGGGACTGTGGATTTATTGTTAGAGGGACTTGATGCAATGGAAAAAGATAGGGAGGGTTTGTTTTTGCATTTGGCTAAAATTGATGGATTAAAAAAATATTTGGGAGTGTGTTAGTTTAGGTTTAGAAGGGCGTGGAGTAATAATTTTTTTGGGGGGGGGATTACGGTTTAGGTTTACCAAAGACTTCATAAATTTTTACCATATGATTTCAGTCAAGTAAAGTATAAGATCCTACAATTAGATTCTATTTTTTATTTGTTTGTTTGTTTTGTTAGATGAATGCAACAGAAGGGGCAATTTTGAGTGGTTTTGGACAAACAAATGATCTTGGTCCTTTAGGAGTTAAAATGTAAGATATAAAAGTAAGAAGACTATATTCAATTAGACAAGATGTTTCACCATTTCTAAGTATATGAACCAGGTGAAAAATGGCTAAATGAAGATCCAACATTATCCCATGAACGTCCAGAGTCATCTCTAGAATTGAGAATTTTGGAAAAAACCGTTATAATGTGTGGTTTCAAATAATATTTCGAAAGTCACATACAAAGGAAAGTTATAGATTTAGAGTTTTAGATTCCATCCATACGGTTAGATTCATCAATGTTATCTCCATTATTTTTTTACAAATTTTGAAAGGGGAAATCCAAAATTCCTTCTAAATTCAATTACAAGCAAAATATTATCAATTTTTCAGTCAAATTTATTGGATTAGATTTGAAATACGTCCCCGCCCTAATGCCACGCTGGACACCACGTGTTGACGATTTTCGTTTCCATTGGGTGATTTTTCATCCGCTAAAAGTCAGCTGCCCGTTGACCATTTCGGACGGACACAACTTCAATCGGACGTCCCGGACAGACGGACGGACGGACGGACGGTCTGTCCGTCCAGTTTGACAACCCTGGTCCACTCAGATGTGCACATTCTGAATGTACTTGGAACATGCGATTAGGGAGCTCTCTCTGTAAAGGGGTTGAGAGCTCGTACAGGTCATTCAAGTTTCATGTATCGATTGGGCACTTGGGCCCGATTTTAGGGCTCCATCGCCGCTCCTACCTCCATATTTTTCTGCAGCACAAGAACACGACGAAGAAGGGCTCACTCGACTTCACTAAGTTAGACGAAACTGCTCTCGAGCAGCTGTGGTGTCAGTGGGCAGACATATTCTAAATTTAGATGACAGAGCTGTTACTCCATGCAACACGTTTGAATGAGCGCACGAGGATCATGTGTGAAATCTTGTATTTGATCATTTCCAAGTAGCAGATCGCTTTCTCTTGTAGGGGCACTCTCTCCACTTCCTGTCCCAAAGTTCGAGTACCGGTTCCAGACTCCAGAGTCTCCAGTTCCCCAGCTTCACAGGTGCAAATTTTGATCCACTTTTTACAAATGACGGGGCCTTAGTGCCTTATGAATCGGTCCTCGTGAAGAGAAGTCGGTGGAAACTGGCTCTTTTAGCTCTCTAGTTTGGGTCAGTGGTGATAGTTGCTTCAGATTCCGATGGCCGTTTCAATCTCTTGCAGTGAAGAGCAATTTGGTGTGCGACTATTTTGAAGAGCATTTTGAATTTTCGGTGTGTCGGCGTGTTCATCTGTGCTGATGTCGGAGTGGGTACCGTTGTCTCCCCGGCACCAGCAGGGTCCGATCGAAAGCAACGTACACAACCAATGTTCGCCGCTCCTCTCGCACTGCAAAGTTTGTCGGCAGCTTTTGCAAATTGTACACTTGCTAGATGGTAGCCTGGTGACGTAAGTTTTAACGATACTCTAACCTTGTGAACACTCCGATCCCTTGTATCCAATTGCTCTCCTCAGAATTTGGTGAGAACTGCAAACATCGTGTGCATGCATTCGTATGAATTGTTTGAACGTCCAGCTCGAATTGCATTTATGAGGCCGCTTGTAGGTCATTGCCATCTGCTCCAGGGATGCAAACGCATGAGAAACTTTTGTTGATCTTTGCTGACAGTGGAGAATAGTGGTGGATTAAAAATTCAGGGCAATTGCCAGAACTCCGCGAAGGAGGCCATGGCGGCGTCTCGATCCACCAAATCAGCTGCAGTAGTTTATGTATTGATTTTCACTGCTCTCGTGAGTTCAGCATCAAGTGTGTCCGCCACATCAACGCTAGACAATGTTGCAACGCAATGGATCAACCTCTACAACCTCATCGTATGCCGATCCTCTGGAATTACAATCGAGCCCAGAATCATCTTTGTGCAGCTGCAACTCGCCCAGTGGCACTCCCTCCTGGCTCTCAAGCGCCTAAGTACCGACTCGGAGGAATCCCAAGAGCTCGTGGTGGCGTTTGCCAGCCACACCATTTTGTCCAATTACTTCGTGTTCGAGAAGTGGACCGCCATCGACCCCTTGCTCTACGAGCAGCTCAATGCGATCAACGCCTCCACCTCGCAGACGACCCTGGGCAGGCGCTTGGGCGAAGCCGTCGCGCACAGCGTCATCGACAAGCGCCGTCCTGGCCGTGAATTCACCCTCCGCGACTTCCGAGCCGCGCTCGACTCCGAGGGCAAGAACCCTAGACCAGGACTTTACCGCTACCCCAACGATACGGCGGCCGGACGCGCGGACGCGATCTTCGTCTTCTACGACATCCCGGTCGCGCGCCCCTACGTCGTCCCGGACCCGCTCCGCTTCATCCAGACGGACTTATCCTTCATCAAGCCCCCGTACGTCCCATCCTCGGAGTGGGACGCCTGGTACGCGAGCATCGTCGACGCCGGGCGCTCCCACAACCCGCGGCGAACAGCCGAAATGAATATCACAGCCGCCTGGACCTCCTGCCTGACGGTGCCCTTGATCCTCTGCTCTACGGACATCACATGGAACCGCATCGCGTTCTTGGCGCTGCCGCCGACGCTTTCTCTCTACGACACCGTCGCCTTCTTCACAAAGCTGGCGGTCACCACACACGATGCGTTCATTGTCTTCTCAGCACTCCAGTACGGGTTCTGGTTCTGGCGACCCCAGATGGCGATGAGGGCGGGCGACTCCCGCCACGCCCCCATTCCGACCTGGACGTCGTGGGCACCCACTCCGCCGCACCCCGAATACCCGAGCGGCACCGTCACGATCTACTCCGCGGCCGCTGGGGTGATGGAGCAATTCATCAATGAGACGAAACAAAAACCCAACGCCATTATTCTCCCCGGGGTTGGCGCACAATGGGCTTGTCCAATGTTGCAGGGGCCAATTGCGGACGAAAAATTCGCATCGTTTGCGGACATCGTGACGTTTGCACAGAGGTCGCGCATGTTTGCAGGCGCGCACTATCAGAAGTCGGTGGACGATGCCGCGCTCGTGGGCGCTGCGGTGGCCAAGTACGTCGAGGAGCACTGGGATGAGACCCCACCGTCGGGGGTGTTGCCTGATCCTGAGTACTTGAATGTAGTCTCAGAGTTTCCGAAGGAGCAGCAAGAATTTAGTCCCCTCCGACTCGATTACTGATCCTTTCTCGATTGGGACTTTTTGCGATCTTCAGTAACGAGAGATGGATAGAGTCTGGCAGCTAGAGGTAGGATAGAGTTCCGGAATTGTGGGCTGCAGAAATTGATGTTGATGGTTGTGCACGTTTTCATTTTGCCTTCAATTCAATGTTTTGCAGGCTCGCGGTCCTGTATTTTACTTTTGAGACCGTTGCTCGAATTGCACGATTTTCTCGTTAGCTAGTTCGAGCACCCGCGAATCGCAGAAGGGCCGACAAGTCCTCCAGTTCGCACGAGTTCTCTGTTGACAGGATCTCTTTCTTTGCAATCATCTCCTTTTGTGCCAACGTATTCTAATAAGACTCTAGCTCCGTCGCAAGGTAGATCAGCAGGGCTTAACTAATGCAAAATACATCTGACTCGTCTGCAGCTGTAACAATCCAGCACTTCCTGACTTCAGTCACAAACACATGAAAAGCTTACGCAACTAGTTGTAATCCGTGACGCACAGAAGCTCTAGCGAGAAGCTCTCAAGTTCTATGTACTTCGATGTGTTGTCTATGACAATAGGGTGGCCCCTCCGTCTTTGCTTATATTAACCCCTCAAAGTCCCAAGGCCTCTTTCCATAAAAAACATTGGAAACTGTCATTTCTGTAGCAAAGAGAAAAAAAAAATTTAATGTTCTTTTGGCATATCTAATTGTAAAATCTTGTACTAGACTCATAGAAGAATGTGTGGAAGAAATTTCATAAACTTTTACTTTGTAGATTGCAAGATATTTGCATTTAAAGGAAAGGAAACAAATATTTTTGCACCTTGCTTAACTACAATTTTTGGTTTTGAATCTTCATGACTTATAATTTTTGCTCTAGATTGATCTTAATTTTCTAATTTTATATGATAAAGAATTGAGTTAGAGTTTAGGAAATAAAAAAAATAAAAAAAACACTTACTTTTCACTCATTAAAAGATTGTTGAATAGAAGTAGGTTCAAGATTGAAAGAAAATCTAATTTGTTAACCCCTAAAGAACCAAGGTGCATTTTTTGGCAACATAACTTTTGGGGGCAAGTACATGTGAGCAAAGATTTCTATATTTTGGTCCAAGTTTTAATAGAAGGTGTGGACGAGGAATACCTTTTATGCACACAAATTTCAAGACATTTGGAAATATGAGTCAAAAGTTATGGCCTGATATGTAGTTTGTTTCTCAAATTGGGCAGTTAGGGCAGATCTAAAAAAATCACTTTTTTCAAAAATAAAAATTTGAAATTAATTCTCTAGATGACTAGATTTATATACACATAGAAAGCTTTGAATCATTCCATTTTGACCAATGAGTCAAAAGTTATGAGGTATTTTAGTTTACGGGCAATTATGGATTCTCTACTCTAAAATAAACTCAATTTTGAATAATTTTGAAAAAAATAAAAACACTAGGTGAATATTGTTTATTAAAACATTACAACCATTGGGATTAGCATTTTTAAATTCCATAATTAAATTATTAACAATTTAGTATATTGATTCATTTTCTACTTTTTTCTACTTACTAATTTTTTTCCTATATGTTGTACAATTTCAAATGATTTGAAAATTTTCAAACATTTAGCCAACTTAACTTGAAGAATGAATCCAAAGATTTCCAACCATTTTGGAGATTTTTTCATGCAAATGTGACCTTGTGAAGTGCAGCTGCCTAGTTTTTTGCAAGGCCAAGAAAGGTTTTTTGTTAATTGAAACGCTAATATCTTGCAATCTACATGGTGGAAGTTTTTGAAATTTTTTTCACATCTTTTCAAATTATCATATTACAAGATCCTACGATTGAATGTGTTTTAAAAAGAAATTTGGTACATGTCTTAAAAATGGCAGTTTTTGAATGTTTTTGTTGAAAACAAAGTCAAGGAACTTTAGGGGTGAAGGTAAAACAGTCCATTATGGTCATAATTTCAAGTTTGCACTCATGCCATGGCTGAATTTTTAAAAATTTTCCCCCACATACAAACAAGTGTAAGAACTAACAATAGCAATTGAAATTACATTTTTTCAACAAAGTATGAATTTTCTATGATTTTTTGAAGTGATTTGCCCAAAACAGTCTATAGACTACTCCACAACCAACAAAACATGTATCCATGACGCTCACCTTCTTCACCTAAAACAATCAAAATATTTTCTAACTTGGTACGCCTTAAAGAAGTCATTTTTTGCAATGATTTACATTGAAAAAGCTATATGTTCCTAATGGGGTCACTAATCACTCCAATAGTGTCAAGTGAGACATTGATAGTGGCCCAAAATTTCAGAAATTGATAATAACCATCATGGGATTATATCTTAGATATTCGTCATGGGTCATTTAACTGTAATGGGTTGTTTTACCTTAATACCTCCAACATGGAATTGAAATACTCTAATCTTGATGGTGAGATTGTCTTAGCAAGAATTCTAAACCTTGTGAAATTTTTTTTGAAGAATTGTGAAAATTGAGGTCAAAAATAAATCTTGCAAGTTTTTTTTTAAGAAGATTCTTTGATTGCCTAAAAAACAAGATTGTCCATAATTTTCACATAAAAAATCCAAAAGGAATAAATCAAAGCTTCTCATCTACATAAAAATATAAACTATATAAAATAAATTTTTAAATTTTTTTCCTTTTGGTATTTTTGAAAGGGGTTTTCTACCTGCCAAATTAAGAAAAGGACTTTTTGTGCCATAGTTTTTGCTCCCAAGCTTTTGAAATAAAAATTATATTTTCAGAAAGCTAATGTATTATTTTATCTTTACAAAAGATTTTTAAAAATCACGACAAATATTGAGACCCTAGGAGCTTGCCCACGTGGTCCAAGCCTCATTTGTGAGATTCAACTTGAGTTAGTCTCAGGAAGACCTAGGCTAGGCTATAGCTCAAGGTTACTAGGACGCGGATGTCGGGTCTAGAGTGTCCTGTGACATTTGAATTTTCTTTTAACATCCTCTAATGCCATCCGCCCCATCCGCCATGCCATGCACGAGATCTAACAATCCACATTTGTTGATCGGATTATATCCGCTTGATTGAACAGCCTAGAGTTGCTTGCCACATTTGTCCGCCTTGTCCACCCCATTCACCTTTCAATGGCATTTTGGATGCTACAAACAATGAGTCTGGACGTTTGCGATTAGAACATGATTTTTCCTTAGACATCAGACTTTGTCAACCTTGCTATAGCTAATGAAATTTTATCAAACCTTAACCAATGAGGCTTTTGTTACTCCTTTCATCCCAAAATGATCTTTTTTTTTGCTATAATTTTTTATCCCAAAATGAGTTTGTTGTAAGAAGAAGGAGATTGGTCAGTAGTTTTTCACCCATCGTAGCAACTACAATGCTCAAATCCATGAAAATAGGACACATTTCCATTTCCATTGTAAATAATTCTTTCATTTGTAGCTTTTTAGGGACAATTCCAAATATGTATGTGGGCTTGAATGAACAATTTGTTCTAGTGAAAGAGTTTTGATTACATTAGCAAGTCAACAATATGCATGGGGGGCCCCTCTTCAATCAATGTCCCTCCAAAAATCAACATTTGGCACCCATGTTTAGTTGAGTTAGCAACTAGATATTATTTGAGTGGGCCAAGTCTATATGTTCTTGTACTGTTGTAGACAATTGAGTGGCTACAGGTGCCTATTAGAAATGGTCTCAAAATTCAACTTTCAAGTATTCTAAAATCACACTTAAAAAATGATTCTAAAAATCAAAATTTTAGAGTAACAAGAATGCATTGAATTTTATTTACATGTCAAAAAAATTTGAAAAAAAATTATTTTAAACCTCAATCTAAAACATTTTGTCTAATATGATGATTATTTTGTGATAAAAGGAGTATTAAATTGGAAGAAGAAGACAAAAAAATAATGAAGGTGTAACTTGCCACCCAAATATAGAAGTAAGAAATATTCATATTGAGAGACATGATTAGCTCAATTGTATTTCTTTTACCCTCCAAACTAATTAATATACTACCTCAATGTCTTTCTACATAACATAAAATATATAGAGATTCATTAGGTGTATTGAGTACTTACTAGTAGCATAGCCTAAGTCCTATGGTACTCTAGCTTCCAATGTCAGATAGTGCTTAAAAATAGTTACCATTTTATTTGTAACAAATTATAAGCAATGATCATAATTATCTAGATATAAGAAACCCGTATTTTAAATGACAAGCCCTAATTTTTTTAACTGATTTTAGGTGATGTTCAATGCAACAAATTCATTTTTATATCAACAAAAATATTCAACAAACATCAATGTTGACATAAAAACATGGGTTGGTTGCATTGGACATCACCTAAAATCCATTTAAAAAGAATAAGGAATTGTCATCTAAAACACGGGATTCTTATAATGTCCCATCCATTTTATTAGCACATGAATAATATGTATTCAATACATATCATATATTCATCAATTGGTGATTACAATATTGTTTAATAATTTTTGTGTAATAATTTTTTTTACACTCATATGATTAATAAATGGCTATAATAGTCTATAAGTAAAATCCAAGTCAAGATCTAAATTTTTTTGAAAGGCAATCACCTTCCAAAAATTAAATAACTTTTTTGAATACAATCACAAATGAGAATCTAAAATGTATCTTTACTTGGTGTTTGAGAAAAAGTCAAATTTAAATAAAAGGCATTAATTCTTCTCTCTGACATTGATTTGAACTTTAAAATCTAGTACTTTTATAGTATAGTGATCAAAGAAGAAGACATTCAAAAGGTAACCCTTGCAAACTTGCACTTGATGGAATTGAGTGACAAATGTCATTTAAGGAAGTTGGGGTTGTGTTTCAATTCATTTAAAGATACTTATTATAAGTTACAAGTCATTCACCTAAAATCTTTTTGAAAATGAGATGCTAAATGTGATAAGTCGTCATAATAGTCAATAAATGAGACTAATTGTCTTGAAATTGTAAAGAAAATGCATCCAAGTTTAGTTGAAGTGGAGGTTGGAAATTGGATCTAATTGTCTATTTTCAATTACCATAAAGAGACCCAAAATGGTTGCTTCAAATTATAACCAACATTACCAAGCTACTCACAACTTAATTTGAGTGATTTCTATCTATGTAACTTAGCCTTTAGTGAGTTTCTAAAATTCATTCTCAATTTTAATTTTCTATCCTATAACAATTTTGATATACTTTCAGCAAATTCTAGAGTGGTGACTATTAACTAGCATGTGTCAAGATAATCAATTATAGAATGGAACCCAAAATCTTTTGGGGTCTTTTTGCTTGTGATCACCAAGACAATTCTACTGTAAATTGTTTTTTAGTTTGGTTTGTAGACTCTATACAAAGTGTGTATTTGATAATTGAAAATTTTCAAGGAATTTTTCATCATTCTAAAATAAAATTCACATTGACAAATTTTGTAGAGAATTTGCAACAATAAGTGTTTGTCACCAAGCCACAAGCCAAAAAAAAGGTGAAGTTCCAAGAGGCATTAAAAGAAACATTTAAAATTATATTTAGGACGTTAATAGTCTTTGAACTCTTTTTATGGAACTTTCTACATTGCTTAGAATTCAAGATTTTTTTATTCACTTTTTTATTGAGATCCTATGGCTAGAATGCATTGTCAAAGTTCAAAGTCTTTTAGAGCATTATAAATCTTTTTGAAATTATTAATAATTTTATTAGAATTTGCAAGCATTGAAAAATTGAAGAGTTTTATAAAATTGAAAAATCAAAATAAGTAAATTTTCATTTTTTTACATGGTCTTGAGAAAGGTTTCAAAGACTTATTTTTGCAAAAATCCTAATAAAACATTACAAAGTAAAAGAAGCCATGAACATTTTAATGACAATAGGCTACAAAACTCAATAGTAATAATAATTTCAAAAACTATAGGTGGAAAATAAATTTAGAATAGAAAAATTGATTTATATATATAGAATGAATTTATCAATGTACAAAATTATAGTTAAATTGAACAAATAGCTATGCTAAGAGACAATTTGTCCATGAGCCAACGTATTTCATGTGAATTATAATAATTGAAAATAATCAATAATATTGACAAATTTACTACAATAGAAAGCAATGACTATGTCAAAATAGCAAGGCCTTTGCAATGGTTTTGCAAAAGAACAATGTGTAATGGAACTTAGTTTGGGTTTTCTTTTAATTCGAAAAAGAAATAACACATTGCAAAATTGTTGCAAAACAGTGGCTAAGTTGTAATTAATTGAATATAAAAATATTGGACACTAAATCTATGCTTTTATATTTCTAAATTGTTGTAAATTCTAAACCATTGCAAACATAGCACAATATTTTATATTAGACCATTGCAAAAGCATTGCAAACTCTACATTCTTTTGTAGTGATTTGAACCCAAATAAATGATAGACTTGAAATATCCTTCTCAATCACATCAAATGTGCTAACCAAAGCAAAAAGATCATTACCTTATTGTAAATACAACTTGAGATTTGCCAAGGGCTATTTAGAAAGCTAGAAATTGAGTTAGATGCAATTGCAACTTAGGAAGCTAAAATTGTTTAATTTGAGATGCAATTTCTTCATTGCTTCCTTATCAATTATTGAGTACATAATGTCCTATACATTACCTTTAAGACCAACTTCAAGTATACTATTAAGATTAAAATTAGTGTCAAACTCAAATATTAACAACCACATCCAATCCAAAAGTGTACTTAACCTTTGTCCATATGCAATTAATACTTAGTTTAGAAGAATTAGAAAAAGATTACCAATAATTATTTAACTATCTTCTTGGTGTGTTTTGTTGTACTCCAACAAAAGAAAACAGTAGTTAGTTTAATTTATATTTTAGTAACCTTGAACCTAGTTTGGTTATATGTTGTTTTAATATAGACGATTTATATGTCATAGACCAAATGAAGTACTAAATTGCATGTCTTTAACAATGCATTTACATGATGGTTTCATTACTTTTAGAAATATGACTTGCATGTCTTGGTCAAAATAACAAGCAACATACTTCAATAGGAATTATCCTTATGATTATGTAAAAAAATTATTAGAATATGTACTTATATGATATTATATGTCATGGTCAAAGTGAAGAAGCAATAAGAAGCTTTGTTACTTCTAAAGTATCAATTATCTACACTTCATCACATTCACTATTGATATAACTTTTGTCAAATGAATGCAAGACTTTCTTACCTTCAATGGCTTTTTGAGTAGCAAACAATTCAAAATTCTCCACATTCAAGGTAGAACTATGTGATTTCGTTCACCTCCTCTAGTTTTGTCAAATTAGTGTCACCAACATGACCTTAAATAAGCTTAAACTTTACAAATGTTTCAACCTACTTTACAAATTGAGCTTTATAATTGTGAAGTAACAAACTTTTAGTGAATGGTTTTGAGCATCTTTTCAAGTTGTTTTGAGTACACATCTACTGAACACTTTGTGGTTTCTTCAAGTCTTAACTTTGAAAATTTACTAAAAATACAAAGTTCTTCAATTTTTATTTATTTTTAATATTAATAATTTCCATTTGTTAATAGGGAGAAAATAACACCTTATTGGAATTTTGATTCCATCTATCATACCCATTTACCCAACTCCCAATGTTTAGGGACAACTACTAGTTATTTCTAGTTACTTCATTGTTTACTAGTGGAATTGGGAAAAAAATCAATTGCAATTTGAAAACATCAGAAAAATTCCAGTGAAAGAATCTATGAAATTTCTATTTGGAGTAAGAAATGGAGGGAAAAAAAAACAATATTTGAAAAATTGGTTCAATATAGGAAGTAAAAAAAAATAGCTAATAAAACTCAAAAATATCTTTAATATTAGTTGACACTAAATAATTATAAAAATAGATGATGAATTTTTGGGAAATTTATCTTGAAAAACATTATTTGTTTGTATGAAAAAATATATATATTGTAGAATATCAGTAGAATATTATAAGTTTTCAGTAAATGAAATAAATATTATGCAGAGAATGCTAATCCTGATGCCATACATTCAAGTCAGTTTCATAAATAGTTAGGGGAAAATTGAAACATGTCAAAAATATGAAACATTGTATAATTATTTCTTTTTAAATCTGAGAAAGATTCATTGCTATAATTCTCAATATCCAAAAAACTTTACTTCTTTAGAAAATTCAGAAAAATTAATACATGTAGACAAGAATACAAAATCTCAATCCATTTCATGAAAGTGAGTTCAAAAATTCAAAAGAATAAAAAAATTCATAAGGGCTACAAGAGGCAACCCATTTCTAGCTATCCTCCCCATTTCTACAATTAATGTGTAAGAATCGTACATTGAAAGCATAGAATGATTACGACATGTACATTGAAAATCATATTTATCACCTACATCAATTTTGTAATTAACCTATGGTTGGAATTGCAACTACCTATGTAATAAGAATAAGTTTGCATAGAATTTTAAGAAAAAAATTCAGGATAATTTCAATTTTGACCAAAAAAATGTAAATTTTTTTGAAATCCTTTTTGAAATTAGTTTTTCTACAAGAGAAAAATATTTCTCTAAATACATCCATCTAGTAGCTATAATAAATTCCTTAAGTGGTTGAAAATGAGTCCTCATCCTATAATGTGTCCAAACTTTAGAAAATCAATTCAAAATGTTTAATTGTCAAAATCCCAAAATTTAATTATTTAGACTTGATCGTTAGGTGATTCTCTCCAGCCTTAGCTAGTAGGAATGGGAACCATATCATTTGAACCAAGAGTCCCCCCCTTAGCACCTTTATGTAGCTCATTTTGGTTTTCCTTCAGTATGTGCTCGTTTCTCTTCATTGTCTAGCCTTTGGCTTGGTTGTTGTTTGTGTTTTTTTTTAATGCAATGGTCCTTCCATTTGTTTAAAAAATAAAATAAAATAATTGTCCAAAGGCAAGTGAACTTAAATGAACGGTAATAGCCTTAAGCTAAAGACTCTTGTCCTCAGTGTCACAAAGTTATCCTGAAAGTTTAAATAAAGAAACACATCATTGTATAGGCAATTAGAATGAAATAAGATACATTCATCTAAAATTACTCAAGGTGTTTGGTGAGGCATAACATTCTAGAGCAGTAGCAGCAACTGCCTTTATTTTAACGGAATGAAGTGAAATATTCCACATCATTTCATGTGGAATATTTATTTCATCTAGAGGATGAAATGGTGTGGAATATTTCACACCCAAATAGAGCTCTAAAGCCATGTGTCACATGCTGTGTAACCTTACTACTACATGAATGCACTAAATGAATGCACTAGCTGAAAATGTTGAAATTTTTTTTTCCACATGTAGTAAAATTTGCAATTTCTGAATTTATATTTCATGTATGATTACATTAGAAAATTCTGAATTCACATTTCACGTATGATAAAATTAGAAAATTTTGAATTCATATTCCATGTATGATAAAATTAGAAAATTTTGAATTCATATTTGCAACCAAAGGCCCTTTATTACCTAGGAACGGTGCAAAGGATAAAAAAATCAAGCACAAAATATGGGGTCCTATTTGTAACATACATCTCTAGAGTGAGTTGGGCAAGACAAACAAGGGATTCAATTCACCTAGTCTAAATGGGATGTTGCCTCTAGATTGCAATTTTTTTTAAATTACAAACTTCGTCATGAAATTAAATTTCATATAAGTGTGCAGGAAAAGGAACTCAAGTATAACAACCTACAAAACACTCAAAATTGCCATTTCTATCACAAGGTGCAAAACTTTTTCAAATTATAATTTTTGGACATCTAACTATAGGCTCTTATAATAGCCAAGTATAAGAAAATGCGTTCAAGATTTCATAAAAATAGACCACATAGATTGTAAGATTTTTTTGTGCAAAGTGAAGATAACAAGTTGTTTTGCACCTTCAATGACATTGATTGGCTTTAAAACTTTTTAACTTGAAATTGTTGTACTACAAATTCTAAATAATAATTTTTTTTAAAAGATATTTATCCGATTGCCTAAAAAATAATATTGTCCATAACTTCTTCATTCAATAGTCCAAATAGACAACAAATCAAGTAATTGCAAGTAAAAAAATATTATTGATGAAAAATCCAATTTTTAAAATTAATGTATAAAGTTCTTGTGAAATGATTGTATTGCCCTAAGAACAATATTATAATTTTTTGAAACTTTTTGTAAAGATAGAAAAACACATGAGTTTTCTAAAAATATAATTATTATTTCAATTGGTATCCAAGAATAAAAGTTATGGAACAAAAGGGCCCTTTTTTCTAATGTGGCAAGCATAAATCTCCCCGGACATGATTTTTTCTTTTTTTAAATTAAAAAAATTGTTTCTCATATATTGTAATTTTCTCTACATGGGAAGATTAGATTCATTGCATTTGAACTTGTTATGTGAAAGTTATGGACAATCTTATTTTTCGAGCATTTAGAGCATCTTCTAAAAAAAATAACTTCTAGGGTTCATTTCTAAAACCAATTCTAACAATTTTTCTAAAAAAATTATGTAACAAGGTTCATTTTATTTCCTATAACAATCTCACCATTGGGATTATAGTATTTTACATTTTTAATACCATCTTAGAGCTATTAATGATTTATTTTTTCTTTCAATCTTGAACCTACTTCTATATAATAATTTTCTAAGTAATTAAAATCAAGTATGCATTTTTTTTAAATTTGTAGACTTTCAACTCAATTCTTTAACACAAGATTTTCTTAATTCAAAGTCTTTAGTGCAATTTTTTTTGACAAATGCCAATCAAAGTCATATGAAATTGCAAGCTAGCTTTCCCAAAAAAGAATTCCTCCAACTTTGAATAACTAATTCCACTCAGCTCCAAAAAATATGAAACGACTTTAATTAAATGCCAATTCCACTTGTCTTTCAAAGAAAATTTACAGAAAAATATTTCAAGAAGTTTCACCTCCCCAAAAATCAATTACAACTCTTAAATGGTTGATTTATGGACCTACTACCTTACTACCTTACTACCTTAGTACTACATTATCCAATGTGAAGATTGCTCAATACTTAATGATTCAAGCCGGGACTGAACTGGCTTTTCATTTGTTTCAAAATATTTTAAACAAAAATGAACTGAAGTGAGATGAACTGAAACTCACTAACTGACAGGCTGAGTGGTGATAATTATAAATACTGTATATTAGGCTTCATGTATGCATCCGATTATTGAAAACTGGCTCCATCTATTTTGCAATACATCTGACATTCCTATTTTATACTCTGAGTTTTCTACTATCCATCTTGACGTCAGGATGAATTTCATTCAGGAGAGCTCCAGAGAAGGAAAGGCAGCCGCTCTGAAGGCTCAAGAATGTTATGGGGCACAGTGCAAAGGTTCGGATAATTTTATTCAATAATGTGTAAACGTAACCACTTAAAATACAAGACATTCTAGTTTTATGAATATTCAACGAGACTACCGGAAGACATGCACAAGCCAACCCTATGACCTCGAGGTACATATTCAACAAAACCCTAGTTGTCTGAAATTCTTGTTTCAAACCACCAAGAGAGTGAGTCTTGAAGGTTCCGCATCGCATGCTGTATGATACTGAACGAGGCACAAATTTGGAACAGGTTCACAAACTGTTCCATTTTGGGTTTAGACAGAGGCAGGTGAATGTATCTCACCTAAAATCGAAGACGTCACAAAACCAATACAACGTGAATAGTTCTGCAGTAAGGAAGAACCACAACCAAAGAGTGATAAAAACTGAAAACGGGATTGAAATTCGCTAATATTGACAAAATGTTTGAATTTACATATACTCGTAAATAGTAGCAGCACCATCAAGCAAACCATTTCCGCTTTGAATTCATGTATACCCAGAGAATAGTCAAATCTTGAAAATCCGAAAATGATGTGTCATTAAAAGCTCGCTCTTACAGCATGTGCCAAAGAATCTCGTTTCTCCATGATGAGAAGCCAGCCCCAAAGCCATGGAACATATCCAGTCGGTATTAAAACGGACTATCAATATTCTACTTACTGAGAGACGCCCAACCACTTCGTGAAGTTCTCGAACTCGGTGTATTCCGAGTCTGAGACCATAGTTTTGTACCATGAAGCGCCCTGTTTCTTGATCAACTCCTTTTCCTCGGGCTGCACACAGAACCATTGATCCATTAGACAGGAAAATCTATACACTTATCTGGTCAAACATGGCACCTACACTAACCACTGTTACAAATCCGCTGTCCAATTAAATTGTCGAAACATGAACAACAATATTGAGAAAACCGGTTCTAGGGTAATGCAAAATTTCAACATATCCAGATGACAATATTTGCAAGAATGATGCATGGCAGTTGAAGTGAAGTGTGGAGTACCTTGAGCTGGCTCCTCTTGCTCTGCAACTTCTCGGCCTTGGCCTTGGCCTGCCTTTCCTGGGACAAAAGCTCCATCCTCCGGGCAGTCTTGGCGTATGGGTTGAGCTTGAGGAGAGCTCCCAAATTCTTCAATGGATTCTTCTTCAGTGCACGTCTCTTGACGTCCACCTTGGTAGGGCGGACGACGCTCTGGATTTCATCGGAGTTAATGATCCTAGCCAAATCAGGGTTACCCATGATATTGCGGGGAAGCACATAGTCCTTCTTGACAAGAGACTTCTTCTCGTGGGTGCCGAAGATGGTGTCCAACTTCTCAAAAGCTGACTTGGTCCAGACGATGAACCGTCCAAGGTGACCACCTACAATTGAATAACCCAAAATATAATTGAGAGGATTGTCGAAAAGAAGAAGAAGCGACAGTTCGTAACAACAAAACCCTAAAATCTGGGATTTAGACGGAAAGGTGAGTGGTATTCGCCAGTAACTTCTCGGCAATACACATACTTTGCAATCTCATCTTTCCCGCAATGCGCATACCGAGCCACATCAGCACATAAGAATATTATAGATGTGATTGAAGAATAAGGGATTAGCAGAGAGTTCACCAAACCCCAAACCCTATGAGTTAAAATCATTCCAAAAAAATTAGGGTTCCGTGTACAGTTACGTTCTCACCTGGGGCGAGCTGGAGGAGGTTCAAGCGGTCCACAGACACGATCTCGACGCCGGGAATGTTCCTGAAGGACTTCACAAGCTTAGCTCCCTCAGTCCCATACACAACCAGAGGTCCACGACGCGAAATATACCTCCTGTTCCTCATCTTTCCCTTTCCAGCCCTAATACTATGACTGGCCTTGACCTTCTCGACATCAGCATAAGCTCCCATCGCCTTCAACAGCTTTACAGCCGCGGAAGTCTTCTCAATCGCCTCAGCCGCGTCGCCCAAAACCAAAGGCACCTCAGGGACCTGCTCGATTTTGTGACCCCTAGCAAGCACCAAAGAAGGGACAGCAGACGCAGCCAGAGCCGAAGCAATGGCGTACCTCTTCTGGTTTAGGTTCACCTTCCTATGCCAACGGCGCCAGATCTGCGTCGGGGCGAACATTCGTCCACCACGGCACATATTCCCGAACGCTCCCTGCCCTGCACGGTGCGTTCCGCCTCCAGGCACACGGGGAATACGGGACACAGCGCGTCCAGTACCCCATGACTCGGCAGATGTTTGGTGCCCGGCCTTATGGCTCACGGCGTACGCCTGGCGCTTGTTCTTCGCCAAGGCGGTGTGGACAGTGGACACCACATCGGGGCGAATTGGAGCCAGAAAAACGGCAGGGAGAGTGGCCTGCACTCCCTTTTCGCCTCCGTCAATGCTTTGAACTGTCACTAAGGGGCGGGCTGCGGATTGCGCCATCGCGGAGGAGTGATCGTCCAAGCACCAAAAAGAACCTGCGACCAACACAGGTGCACTGGAAAAAGAGCTTCAATTTCGCCAATGGGCCCTATTGCAAGAGGCGCCAAGACAGGATTAGGGTTTTGGTCTCGCATGAGATCTACGCCGTCCGTTCCTTGTGAACGAAATCAATCTGGGGCGTTCGTTCTCGTTCCCTGAGTCTCGTATTCTGTCTGTTCTCGGGTTCTGTTTTGTTCCCAGTGCGGAGCGAGAAGGCTCATAAACCCTAAGGTAGGAGGTGCAGAAACTGCTCCTCTAAGAGCATTTTCGCTTTCCCAGTCCCACAATGTGGTCTGAGCAATTTTGGAGAACTTCACTATCTCCTGTGATTACAAGCCCGGGTGCTTCCCCCCTTCCCTCAAGGAAAATCGTGAACCATTGATTAAACTACCACTGCAACCGTGGATTCAGGTTTTTTTCAACAAAATAAAGAAACTCTGCAAACACAAACACTCAATTAACCCCACACACACCTCTGCAAAAAAACATGAGCCATTGATTCGATTACAACCCCCCCCTCTCTATGAAAAAACGAAAGCCATTGATTTGATTACAACCCCTGCTTTCTATGAAAAAATAGAAGCCATTGATTTGATTACATTACAAAGATAGAATGCTACATTTGAAGACCAAATACACATATGGTATGATACAAGTACAAAACATGGCTACGGAAATGCATGTGGTGGCAATATCCCATATTAATTGCCACCATAGGAGCCACTCAAAAATATGAGTAGAGGTAAGGGGGGTCACAAATTCAATTTAGAAAAAAAATTTAACTTAATATCAAAAACTAATTGAGAAAACTTGTCTTCTAAGTGACTATCCACTAAAAAGACAACCTCTTATTGAGGAGATAGAAAGTGAGTTCAGATGCAATTTTTTCCAAATTTTTCTCAAACATATTAAATTATATATGATTTTCCAAATGCATCTGTCATAGGGTGCTACTCATATTTATAAATGACATCAATAAAAGTGAAGTTGACTAATCTTTGAATTAATGGCACATCAAAGACTACAAAATGTGTGTGGCTTAATTGGAAGTGGCCCCCCATGCTATAGGTACTATGAACCAAAAAGGCCTAATACCATTTAACATCAATTCTAAATTTGTATATGGACTATTTCACAATTTTATAATAATACTTCATAGTCTAATTATAGGAACAATTCTTAGAACATGCACAAAATTAGCACCTCCTAACACTTTAAAGCTTGATGGATTGTGATGAAGCTCATAATTGCAAGGACTTTGGTGAAAGTGCACTATTGCCAATTGCTTAATAATTGATCTTTATAAGTAAAGTTAATAATGTACTTTCTATGAGGATTTCATTTTTTGAGCAAATGTTTGTTAAAAAATATTCACAAAGTGATTAAAAAAAAATCATTTTGAAAGAATATTTGATGATATATTTCTTCTTTCTCATAGGATGAAATTACTACAATGCTACAAATTTTGAAAACAATATTTGTTCTTTTTTGGATGAATGTACACAATTTTGGATGAAGGAACAAAATTCTATCTATATTTCTCATTTTTTCATCTATATCAATCAGTATAAATAGATTCAAAGGTCTAATGAAGAGTACTTTCTATATTATCCACAATTCAAGAATTAAAAAACTTCGCTTCTTTCATATGCATCTACTCCATTCCATTACATAAATTCAATTTTTATTTTGTGGTTGTATAATTATGCCCTTGTACTCCTAGTAGTGAATATATTTCATTATTGCATTTAGAAAGTACACGTGTAATTTGATTCACCTTGTAATTGAGTAATTTTTTTATAATTGTGGTTTCATTTGCTTGAGATATATAGAATAGAAACTATTATTTTCCATCATAAAATAATTACAATAGAAAAATGATCAAAATTTAACATTTTCTAGATGTTGAAGGTTAATTTTGGTTATGGTATAAAAAGCACCTTTATTTAATCTACACAATATATAAGCCATGTTGAAATCCTTCTTTCTTCAATTTCTCTATCTCTTAAATCTTGAATGACAAAAATTCTTTGAAATTTGATATGATGCATTTCTTTTGACAAATTGTTATAAGAACTTTCAACCTACATCCTTTGGTACTAAGTTTTCTTCAAAAATATGAAAAATAACCTTATTTAGTCCTTATATGCAAAGATGTATTAATAGTGTAAATATAGAGCAATAAAAAAATAAAAAAGGGGCTATTATATGTTTGTATTGCTTGATAAGGTTACATTTTGCAGAATTTATTGCCCATCAAAGTATTTCCTATCACAAAAATTTAAAACTTAAATTAACTTGCTATTGTCAACAACCTCTATGCTATTATTTTTATATTTTATAATTTTATTTTAAAGTTTTTAAATACTTAAATCAAATATTCTGAAAGGAATAATTTTTTTGGAGATTCTAATATTTTCTAATGATACAAAAATTAAGGCTTACAATGCTATTTTGGGGACTATTAATAAGAAATTGGTTAGAAAATTCATCACATAATTGTACTTCTATGACAAAGATCTTCAAAAGTATGTGAATAATAAATTTTCAGGTAATAGAAAAGGCTAAAAGATGTCTCTTATAAATCATCATCATAGACAACATATACTTCTTAGCACACATGATTGAAAAATAGATTTTCAATTAATAAAAAAATCTAAAATTTTGCATAAAATTTGCAACTAGTATGGTAGTATCTCAAATAATCTTAACTTCATTTGATTATATGATTTAGTATGTAATAATATTTTGAAAATATCTAAATAATTTTTTTATAGTTTAATTTTTGCCTTTATTTTACAGACATGCAATGCAATCATACTTGAGGGAGATGATGTAATTGACCTTTTTGTTGAATGGTGCTTAAAGAGTGTGTGTGAAATGATACACATGTTCTAAAAAGATTTTGTATAATTTAATTTTTCTAAGGATATTTTACAATGTTATCTCAATATTTTTTGAAATAGTTATCTTTTTAGATGGTCACTTTTTATATATTATTGAATGAAATTACTCCTATCTTTTTTTCTAGTGTTTTCTAAGATCTTTGCAAAGTGTCCCTCCTAAGCAATTCTAAATCATGAATATATCTTATTTCATTCCAAACTCGTTTCTATTTTCTATACAATGGTGTACTATTTAGATTAATATTTCAAAAAAACTTAGTGGCTCTAAACGACAAAGGAAGAGGCTTAAGCTCAAGGCTTTTGATTGATTTAACCTCTCAAGGCCCAAGGCCTTTTGGGTTTAAAAACATCATTGCTTTTGAAGTGTTATAGTCCAAAATCTCACTAAGGTATAGAAATCTCAACCATACAATCTTATAGTGTACATATTGTAGATGATGTGAATCAAATTTAGAGTCATTTGGCCACATAGATTGCAAGATTATAATGTTTTAGTGTAGAAAAAGGATGCTAAAATTTTCCCAGCAATACATTCAGAGGTGAAATTCGTTTTCTAAACCTACTCAAATGAAAAAATTTAAATTATAATGTGCTTCAAAATCAACTTATAAACACATTATAGAAAGAAAATATCATTTAGTTGACTCATTGTGTTTGCAAAATGACTTTGAAATGTCAAAAAATAGCAAGAAAAGTTGAAAAAAACACTTCTAAGGTAGAGCCTCCTTCTACTAAAAATGCTTCTCAATCATTCATAAATTCTTGGATTGATATGAAATTTTAACCATACAAACCAAACTAGTATGTGCAACTTTCCCAAAATAAATGATTGGAAACGGATATTATATGAAGAAGAAACAGGCAATCAAAGTTCACCAAAGTTCATCAAAGTCCAAAAATGTCTGAATTTTGAATTTTGAATTGCTCCCAAACAATCAAAAACACCTTGGATTGGCATGAAAAGCATACCACAATAATTAGACTTCAAGGGAAATGTAACCCAATAAATTTGATTGAAAAATAACATTGGATGAAGGAGATACAAGCCCTAGAAGTTGCATCCATGTAAATGGTGAACTCAAATTGAAACCTTGAACTTTGAATGACTTCCTAAGAATCAATACATCTTGAATTCATTTGAAAATTTCACCACCTGAACTATAAGAGAGAGAGCACATTTCTCAACAAGTTTTATTTGATTCTGACATTGGATGCAAAAATTACAGCACTTCGAATTGGACTTCCAGACTAGGTGGGGACACTTTTGGTCCCTTGGGCGATGAGGACACTTTATCAATAGTGAATGCGATGAAGTTTGGAATTTCGCAGACGAAGTAGAAAACACAGCCCGAAAGTCCATTCTGAAGCTTTGAAATTCCATCCTTGCTCACTGCAACTGAGCCTACGAACGTCTGATTGCAAGCGCTGTGTGAGTAAAGCTTCAATCCATAGATGGCGAGACGTCAGTGAAGCCACAATAAGTTGTAAATTAGGGGCACAAATCTTCCTAGTTCGCAAACTTTTAACCAAGAAAGGCATTAAGCCACAATTGCAGAAGATGTTGCTGCCGATTTTCAATGTAGTTGTCAGCAACGTCACCATCTTCAGTAAGGAGGTTCATCCATATTACCTTCTATCAGTTGATGTCACGGGTATTGAGAGGCTCTTTGTAACATGGTATTCCTATTTCTAAATTCTCATCCCAAAATCTCTTCATATTGCCGATCGAAAAGGAGCATACATGTCTGAGTTGTTGCATTGCAGTTAGAGCTGTTTCCTGCAATCTGTTCCGAATTCCTGCAACACAAGACTGATCCTGCGTGAACTTTGAAATTGTGCCCTAGAGGACTTCAAGGAGACAGAGTCCGCCTTCGAAAATACTTACGACAGCTTGCATTGCGAAACTCAATACAGAAGCTCCACGCTAGAATGCACATGCAGACTTGGCCGCCCTCAGTCCCCGCCCTCTTTGATTGGGGAGGCATCTGAAACTAAGGGTTTAGGGTTTATTTGACAACTGGGGAAGGGGCATCTGAGGCAGGAGGATGTATTATTAGGGATCCCTGGGCTCTTTCCTTCTGAATTTCTCCGTCGCTACGTGCTCTTGACGTCTTGATGTTGTGGAGTGTATAACACGAACATTTTGCAATCTTTGGAGCCCTGGCTAAGGTGATGCTGGAATTCTGTGGAGATACGCAGAGTGCTGCAAGTATGGTGTTGCGGTCGTTGTGGGTGTGGTGGTGGTGTTTATGATAAAATTTCTAGTGTTTGGTGTCATTTTTAACTTCGATTGGATGTTGCTTTAACCCTCTAACGCCATAGGTTTTGAAAATATAATGGGGAGGTTACATTCTGTGGTCGGATATTGAGGTCTTGATGTTTCGATGTGAGTTGTTGAATTGTGCATTAGAATTGTCAAAGCTGCTTGGTGTTCGTTTACCTCGTCTGGGGGGCAAACAGAGTCTTGACGATGTTGCCCAGGTATTCAAGCCCTTGAAAATCCTAGTTTTCGAAGCTATGGGCACCTGAAAGTACTAGTTTCAAATTTTTGAGCACTAACAGTTCACGTTTTGGGCCGTTTTAACACCTCCTTATGCCCCCTGCACAGAAACCGTTGGCAAGAATTCCCATAATTGAACTTGTGTTCAATTAATTAAACAGCTGTTGCAGCGAAGATGCGAATTCCAAGCTCCGGGCAACCTGATGGCCCAACAAACCTCAAGTTGGGAAGGCTGGTGTTGCACCACTGGAAGGATTGGGTGTTTGTGGTCCTACTTTTTGTACTTTATATTGTACTGGAGATCATCCATCCTTACAGACGGTATATTGGAGAACTCATGTTCAGCACAGGCCGGTACAGCTACCCTTTGCTTCATCAAACTGTCCCTGCGGCTGCTGTCCCGGTAAGCTCATGTTTCATACCATCCTTCACGCTCAGTCTATTTAAAAAAAAATTCAGAAACTGAGTAGGAAGTTGTACCTTGTACAGATGTTTTATTTAAGTGAAATTCTAGGAAATTACGACCAACAGTTGCATAATCTCAGTGAGAATGCAAATTCTACAGGGAGCATGTTGAGCGGGGCTGTAATGTAAGCCAGAATAATTTCCTTCTCTCCAGTATTTTTTAACACATAGTTGCTCGAGGATTATCTTACCTCACTATTGGATGATATATGATCCTTGTGTCCATCCTCTTTGAGAGTTTTTAAGGTAATTCAAATTTAAAGTAGATAATTCAAATTTAAGAACTTCAGATTTCGTTAAACTGGCATTAGTTCATAAAAAATTGGTGCTGCAGACCCTCAAGAAAGAAAGGAAAGGACATTATTTAGGGAGCCAGGAGGAGATGGGGGTTGGAAATCCTAGCTTAGCAGGGTATAATGCCATAACTGTAAGCTAATTTCAGTGTCAAAATGGCCCATGGAATTGAACGCCAATTTAACGGATTTGACGTTTAGATCTTGGTTTTGTGCTGCTTAGTTTGAGAATTATGTACCTTGGGAGAAATTGTTGTGCCAGAGATTCATATTTCAATCTCTATATACCGGATAGACCCGCCCAGATATGCCTATATGAGTTTGAGGAAATGCTCATTTTGCAAACCAGATGATTTTTGGCGTGGATGTCTATTGCAGGTTATTGCGATTGTGATCCCCATCATTTTCATATTCGGTTTCTTCATCTGGAAACGCCTGAGTCGTGATTTGCACCACTCAATTCTCGGTACCTATTCGCTCTGCTCTCACCTTACTCCATTTAGTGCTAATGTCAGTACCTCTGCCCTTCTATTTATAAGTTACATGGAAATGACTGTCGTCGAATATATGCTCATTCTCTATTGAAAATGCTTTCGAGTAGCCATATTATACAGTGCATTCTCTGCTTTCATTTTTTTCTGGTTTCCACTTGACACTGTTAGTATTTGCTTTCACACAATCAACTTAGTGATTATAATGGACTAGATAATCTTCAAGATCCTAAAGGTAATAAGATCCTAAACCCTAAGTTGTATTTTGAATCAAGAATGTCCAAGAGTGTATCATTTGGGTTCATCAGAGGGTTCACTTTGAATGCAGTGCTGTAAGTAATAGCCCTCTCCTTCTTAATCCTTAAAAGTCACAGCCAAAATGAACTTGAGGTAAGCTTGTCACTTTATTTTAAGAATCTGTACAGTTCAAGCCGGGTTAACTAAAACTGCACTTGACGTGTCTAGTAAACTTAGCATTTGGTTCACAATTGTTTCACATCAAGCAATTAGCTACAAGCCTTTGGATTGCAAGTTCTTCCGTTGGATTGAAGTGCTAGGATTTGTACCACAACATTAGATTTTTGGGGTAAAAATTCTAAGGATATTGACCCCAATTTCTATCAATTTACGATCTTGTGAGTTGTGCGATGCCAAGTGCAGGTCTCCTTACAGCAGTTCTCCTCACAGCTGTGATCACCGATGCATTAAAAGATGGCCTTGGCTACCAGAGGCCTGATTTCTATGCACGTTGCTTTGGGAGTGTGACCGCACCAGCTGTAAGTCTTTTTTCCCCCTTTCTGGGTACAAAAGTGATAATCCCACAAACTGATCTTTTGTTGTTCATCTAATCAAGTGCAATCTGTAGCCAGTGAGGGAATTTGCCAAACTTGGTTATAACTTTTCGCTAATGAATTATAATTAAGTTGGAGGGATAGCCTGAGTGAGTGGAACATGAAAATGTCACCCAAGCTGATAGTAAACCGTCCTATTTTGTGCCACGATTCAATTATGGCCTATTTACGCCAGCTATCAGTATTGTGTATTTCAAAGTTTGAAATATGTTCTCTTGATGTATTGTGGCACAAATAGGCTCAACTGAATTGTGGAACAAGTAGGATGGCTTACCTTGGTGCCAATGGAAGTTACAATTCTTATTTGTTTTAGCTTATGTAATGGGACTTGTTGGCCAGGTGTATGGCCCCAATGGCAATGTGCAATGTACCGGGTCAGCTTCCAATCTGAAACAAGGTTACAAGTCGTTCCCAAGCGGCCATGCCTCATGTATGTTGTCCATCCCTTTGTGAATTTTCGAACTGCTTTCTAGCCACTAAGGTGGGTACCCTCCAAACCGCCACTTTTTGCTACTGTACGTAGTCAGTATTATTAGACTAGTCAAATTTTCATGTTTTCTTGTTGGCAAGTGAAAGGAGGTTCCAACACACCATAGAACGCAACATTTGGATACCAGATGCAAAAGTTATGAAGGTTCAAAGTTTTTTTGGTGGAAATTCTTAAATTTGGTTCTTGAACATTTAGACATATTGGTTTTAGAGATATACCCAGAGTGATGACTGCGGTTTTAGGAAGGGTGCAATTTGGGGTGTAAGTATCCACCTTAAGTGGTGATCATATCCTGCGTTGAGTGACATTTTGCATGAGTTGCCATGTCCATTGTCCCAGCAGGTGTCTTCTACTATGCAGTTTCAAAGAGACGTTAGCATTGACTCTTTTCCTGGGAACTTAATGATAACCTCACATTCGTTGAAACGGTGGAATTCTAAAAACCTGGTGGAGCAAAGTCTGAGCTTTTAGGAACCAGAGCCTTCTGTTTTGAGTTGCAAATCGAGTTTGCAATTTTGAGTTTGTAACTTGAATCTGCAAATGGAAACTTGAGCTTACGGAACCAGAGCTGCTTTGAGTTTCGTACTTGAAAACTGAAGCTCAGTTGAGCCTCATCTCTATGGTTGTCCTAGATTCTAGAGTTCAACTTGTCAGATGGCCATCCCAAACCCACATGAGCGCATGAAAATTGTAGTTCTCAGAGCTCGATCAGGCACTGGAAGGGATTAGTTTTCTTACTTCTGAGCACTTGCATAATTCCTTTTTCAATGCTCTGGAATCTGCCATTAAAACAAATTGATGCTCGTCAATGTATATTCACATGCGACGAGAAAATTTAAGAGATTCTTCTCAGTCTTAAGAAATGGGTGTCTGGGCTTGTGAGTTGGTTGCGCAGGGTCATTTGCAGGACTTGGCTATTTGTCGATGTACTTGGCAGGCAAGCTTGGATTCTTTGACAAGAGGGGTCACTCGTGGAAGCTGTTTCCTATTGTCTTACCACTTGTGGGGGCTACTTTGGTTGGAATCTCTCGGATTGACAACTACTGGCACAATTGGTTTGATGTTTTTGTGGGAGCGCTTATTGGTAAGAAATTGTGTAGAAATAAGCACCGTTTGCAGCAATAGATGAAAGCATTGCATGGTAGTAACCAAGCTTGGATCAGTAGCTTCCACACATTTGATGTCATGGTTTTTATTTGGGTATGCATTGTGATAATGAATTGTCCTTAATGAAATTTTATGTAAATATGTATGCAGGGTTGATTGTTGCTTATTTCTGCTACAGACAACATTACCCCAGCCTGTTTGATGATGAAGGTAAGTAGCAATTCACGCAAAAAATTTACAATTGCAGAATTTCGTGATTTGGTTGATTTCTGAAAAACAAGAGTAGCACTTATTATCTATGTTGGGTTGATTTTTTTAGCAATCCCTTATAGAAAAGACTTTATTTAACGGGGAGTGGTCCTCGACATGGGGGATGGTTCCAAAAAGCTAATCTATATCCATGTGGTATAGTTTTTTGAACTACCCCCATTTTGATTATTCATTCACACTCCAACAAAGTTTACTTATTGTTTTTCTATCTGAATGTCTTTGAGATTATGATGACAAATAACATGCATTATTCCCATTTAAGAAGTTTTGGCAATGAAATGGATGCAAATGGTTTGAAAATGGACTAAAATTTTTCATTGAATGTAATGTGCAGCTGCAAGTCCGCTCCCCTTCATTAGCTATCACCAACGCACTAACAATATCAATTCAAACCCCCCTTCCCAAGACCCTGATGGAGTTCAAATGTCCAACTACCCTGCAGTTTGACTTGGAAGAATTGATGGTGAACATGATATGGCACTATACAAACATGTTTTTGAAATGTGAAATTTTTGATTTGCATTAGTTCTTAGCTTTGAAGTAAAATTATGTTTGTAAACTTATTGAAGGTCAAATTAGATGCAACAAATTTGATGCTTCTTGTACATGTTCAAAGTGCAATAATGATTCATAATTATTGAAGGTGTCATACATCATTGAATGGAATTTAGTATGAAGATAAACTTTTGTCACCACTCTATGGGATGATGATCCATTTCTGACCACTTAAAGGAATTCAGCATAGCTACACTCGTGGTGTATTCAGGGAAATATTTTTCTCATGTCGGCAAATTGATTTAAGGAGGATTAAAAAAAAATTACATTTTTTGGGTCTAAATTGAAATTATTGTGAATTTTTTTTCTTCAGATTCTGTAAAACCTATTGTTGTGATGTAGGCTATTGTAATTCCAACCATAAGTTAGTTACAAAATTGATATAAGTGATAATTATGACTTTTAATGTACATGCTATGATCATTCTATGCTTCAATGTACACTACTTGGACATTTTTGTAGCTCTTGGAGGTTGTGCAATAGGTGGGTTGTAATATAAACACATGTGAGTGTAATATGAACATAGCTATGATTGAAAATTGAGCAGCCTATCTTGTGCAAAATGGGGGGGGGGGGGGGGGGTCGGAAATGGGTCGCCTATTCTATACCTTAATTCAATGAATTCATAGACCTTCATTGTCAAATGCACAAAAGTTTCATGTTGTGACCAAAATTGAGCTTCATCCATCTTTAAGGATAGATAATGCATACATATTTAGTTCCAAGGTTGTTGCAAGAAACACTTGTCCTATTTTTGTCCCTTTGGTCTTGGACATATAGTTTTTGATTCATAATTTTTGCTTCATATGTTCATTTCTTATGGAATTTGAAGTGAAGTTACATGTAGTAGTTTTAGACATTCCATAATTTTTTTTTTCCAGTTTTTTTCAATTTATTTAATATTTTAAACTACCCCCAATTAGATATCTACCTTAGCTATTTTAGGGGGTTTTAGTACTATTTACCACCCAAAAATACAAATTTGAAAGTCAAAATTGGGATACAAAGAGTTATACTAAATTTACACAAATCTATGAGAGATTTTCTAAAAATAGAAAATTATTCACCTTCCACATATGTTCAAAATGCACTACCTAGGTACACGTGTAGAGAACATAATTTTTATTTGCCAAAGATGAAAAATGGTTGAAAAGGAGAATCTTCAAGTTAAAAAAAATGTCTTTTTTCTTTGAATATTTTGAGGTTTTTTACTATTTAAAAAAAAATCAAATTCAAAAGTATCTATTTTCTTGCATTTTTCATCACTCTATTGTGGTGCATAACTCTTAAAGATAAATTTTTTTAGGCTTGAATTTTCACACTTATATTATTTTGAATGCTTTACAAATTTTCCATATTTTATTTTATTTAAAAAAATTTATTCCAAAAGTCACAGTACTTGAATACAAAGACTATTTGGACCAAAAATGGCAAGTGTTTTATGCAGTTACCATGCATTATAATCTTCTTTTAATTGATGTCAAGAAGAAAAGAAAATCAGCCAATTAATATTTTTGAATTAATATACTCAATTCTAAAGGTGTCCAAATTAGGCACAATTACATCAATAGGAAGAGAATCAAATCTTCAACTACGTGCCTATGAGGAATGCAAGTTATTGATATAAGAACTCCTTTGAATGTTCAAGTTGGAGAAGCTATTCTTTTATTAGTGTCCATCCTTTTGATTCGTCTCATAGATTGGACAACTTTGTTAACCATTGGAGGATGCCAACCTATAATCAAGATAGTCACTCAAAATTGATTTGATTTTTAGAACAATAGGACCAATCTTCATTCTACTAGTTAGGTGATTGGAAATTCATCCATCGATTACTTTCTGGCCTCCATATCTCTAGGGGAGGGGGGTTATATCCTTCCAAGGTTAATATTCAAATTATTACTTGCCGATTTGCTTTGAAACTGAGAGAATTTCCAATGAAGTATCTTGAGACTGAAAAAAATTATACAAATCAATTCTTCCAAGGTTGATAGCATTATTTTTGCAATATATTCCCTAGTGACCTATTTTTTTAAAATTTTATTGTTATGGATTTGGTTTCTGCTTTCCTTGGTTTCCATGAAATTCCTCATTTGTCTTTTGATTGCTTTTAATTGACCTTGGATCATGGGGCATGATCAATTGGTCAATGCATTCCAAACTACAATTTCCATCATGGTTTTATTGTAGCTTAATCTAAAAGGACTTGTTTCTACATACCGTTGGTCATGTAGTAAGTGAATACACTTGTGATTAAGGCTTACAACATGACTTTCCACACAAATAACCAACTAGTATGACAACAACACTCAAGTGTAAGTAGAGAGCAATGAACTCTTTCATAAATAGCCATTTTATAACCATGTGAAGTGAGCAGGAGTTTTTGTTTTGGTATACACAATAAGTGTTGAAATTGAATTACTTTACTTTGAGTCGTAGTTAAAGCACCATGTGGCATTGAATCCAATTTAATGTCAAAAAAAACTTTTGTTATTACTCTGTACCTCAATTCATGCACCCTTTACATCAAATAGGCAACAAATTTCATACTGCAACCACAATTGGACATTGAAGAGTGTGTGAAAGCTTTACTATTGGATTTCAAATGCAACCCCTACCTTGTCCCCAAAATGTTGTGGAAGGTGTTGAATGCATGAAACTTTGAGTTGGCAAAAATGTAGCAATGACTAATATTGGCTAACATGTCACTAATATGGAAGAATAGTATTAAAAAGAAATCTTGAAAAACAATAACTTTATATAAAATTGTCAACTGCACTTGAAGTTGAACTTGCAAAACACCAAAATTGAAGCAACAGGAATGCATCATGAACTCACATGTAAGCCTAAGGGGCGCTTTACATATGGGCCGACCAAGTCGAGAGGCCGTGGGAGTTCATGGCCAAACTTTAGAGGAGAGTCCAAAGAAATGGGCAATAAATAGACAATTCGACAGACTCTCAACCCAAACTTTGGTCGAGAGTCCATCGTGAGGCCACTGCCACGTAGGAACTTAGGCTTCCATGTAGGCACTTTGGAAGGTGACGGACTTTGGATTGTGCCACCTTGTGTGAAGGGTCAAGAAGCCAAAGTCGGGGTTTTCTAAAATTTGATTGGTAGAGGCCAACAGACTCTCAACCTTGGGCCCATGTGTGAAGCGGCCCTAAATCTACAGGTGCTTTATAGTGCAAAACTGTGACATCGAAGTCAAAGTCTGGTTTAGGTTTTGCAGTTGCAGACAAGCATCTGGGAGAGTGTCAATCTTGTCATCTTGTGTTCAAAACTCTGCCATTTTATAACAAACCTGATGGAATAAATTCTTACTGACAGCAACAGACACACTGATAGCATCGCCAATTTTGTTAAAACTGATCAATGCAATTCGTGTAGCACCAAACCTTGCAACATCTATTTACACTATGCTTCAGAAGCTAGGACATGTAAACATAGATTTACATTTTAGTCCCTACATCAGCAGTATAGTGCTGAAGGAATGGAATACCTCTTGGATTAACTAAATTGGCCCTTTCAAAAATGGAGCATGGATGACAATACTAACCCTGTAAGGACGCTGTGAACCAGAATCATGGTCCTATGGACGACTTCATTGTTAATTGTAGAAAAAGAAAATGCATCTATTGATTCAGCAATTGGAGAATTTTGGTGACTACCTTGGTTATATGGGGCCAAGTCCTTACAAGGTTAATACAAATTACATCCAAGTCCTAAAAGGCTGGAAGTTCTGTAGTCAAATCATGCACAACTGTACTCAACCATTGTTGTCAAAAAGTACTTGTTTTTTGGCTCCAAAATTTGGTTGAAGGTATCAACTCTGGCAAACATTGCATTTGTACAATTCTTTCTATTTAGGTGGGTACAATATCTAGTAGTTCGTAAGAAATTTTTCTATAAATTTGCAATTGTAAAATTTGGATGAACAATCATATTTTCTCTGTTAACCCCTAAAGGTTTTTGACTATGTTTCACCAAAAAACGCTCTAAAACTGCCATTTCTAGTGCAAGTACTAAAATTTTGAAAAAAAACATTTTTAAACACAAATAACTATAGGATCTTATAGTAAACTATTTTGAGAAGATGTGGTAAAGATTTCAGAAATTTTCACCATGTCGATTGCAAGATATTAGTGTTTGAATTCACAAAATCCTTTTTTTTTCCCTGCAAAAATCCGGGCAGCTGCACTTTATAAGGTCAAATTTGCATGAAAAATGTCCAAAATGGTGGTTACTTTTTTAATTCATTCTTCAAAGCAAGTTGGCTACATGCTTGAAAATTTTTAGATCATTTGGAATTGTGCAACATGTAGGAAAAAAATAGTAAGTAGAATGAAGTAGAAAATAATTCAAAGTACAAAGTTATTAATAATTTCTTTATGGAATTGAAAAATGCCAATCCCAATGGTTTCAATGTTGTAATAAACAATGTACACTTAAATTTTTTATTTTTTTCCAAAAATATTTAAAATTGAGTAATATAAAGGGCTTCAAAGTTTATTTCGGAGTAGAGATTCCATAACTATCTACAAACTACCCCAAACTAAAATTTCTCATAACTTTTTATTCATATATCCAAATGGAATGATTCAAATCTTTCCATGTAGATATAAATCTAAAGAATCAGTTTCAAATTTTAATTTTTGAAAAAATTGATTTTTGAATAAATTTTTTTTGCTGCCCGGGTTGCCCGTCAAGTGCTGAAAATCACATTTCATACAATAACTTTTTAGCCATGTAGTCAAAAATTATAAAAATTGTTGGACCTTAAAGCTACTCCTCCGGCACATGTTAAAATTTTATAAAATAAAAAAAACAACTCCATGCGTAGTGAGCCTCCCAAAATTGCTATATTGCCAAAAAATGCCTATGATTTTTTGCTTGTGTGGTAAAATATTGATTGCCTATGATTTTCTTATTTATAGAAAAGCATATTTACTATCATAATCTACTCATTTTGTTTCTAAAAAAAACCAATGATGTGTTCCCTTTGTAAAACACAAAGAAAACATAGATCTTTTCCAAAAAAAAGGAGTATTATTTTTGTTTGATTTCATTGGCAATTTGAACAAGATTCCAATGCACTTTAACCCTATAATTCTTTTGTATAGGACAAAAGTGCAATTATAGTAGTTTGACTTCTAATGAATACTTTTCCAATTTTTAAATGATTGATTCCAATGATATTAGAAAATGATGATTTCTATAGAGACCAGCTTGTCATTAAAGGGTTAAGCATGCATTATTCGGACATCAAATGAATTACAAATGATTAACTCTGTATTATTTTCCAAATTATTGTTTCTATTGTAACTACCAAAACCAACTGTAGGCTCTAATTTCTCAAAGGTTTTCATGTCTTGATTGTGTACATCTTATATAATCAATATCTAGAAAATATAACACTTCTGAGTTCAAATGCACAGTCGGTGTCAAATCTGGGGTGAAGTGCTTATTATGGGTGTACATACCTTAAGATTCAATATGCACGCAGGTCAGAGCCAGCATGCATACTTCAATGAAGAAAACAACCCAACCCAAAAAGGCTCATAGCTAGAACCCCAACCCCAACGTCTCCAGAAAGATCTCTAACATTTGGGACTTCCATTTCTCCCAATCCTGAATAGACTCTCTCGCAACGTGTGGAAGCGAAATCTCCTCATACAGCTGCAGACGAACCAGACATATTTTGCATTAGTTAAGTCCTGCTGGTCTACCTTGCGAAGGAGCTGGAATTCTTATCAGAATAAATTGGCAAAAAAAAAAGGAGATGGTTGCAACTTGCAAGGAAAGAAAATCCTGTCAACAGTGTCCAACTCAAATCACCGAACTGGAGGACTTGTCTAACCTTCTGAGATTCGCGGGTGATCGAATTACGAGCAAATCGAGCAACGGTCTCAAAAGTTACACGAGAGCAAGCGAACAAAACATGGAATTGAAGGCAAAATGAAAATATGCACAACGATCGACATTCCTGCAGCACACTGGGGACTCTGTTCTACCTCTAGCTACCAGACTCCATCCATCTCTCGTAATTGCATCCATCTCTCGTTATAGCGGATCGCTAGAAGTTCAAATCGAGAAAGAATCAGTAATCGAGTCGGAGGGGACTAAATTCTTGCTGCTCCTTCGGAAACTCTGAGACCAGATTCAAGTACTCAAGGTCAGGCAACACCCCCGACGGCGCGGTTTCATCCCAATGCTCTGCAACGTACTTGGCCACCGCAGCGCCCACGAGTAAGCCGTCGTCCACCGACTTCTGGTAATGCGCGCCTGCAAACACGCGCGACCTCTGTCCGAACGTCACAACGTCCGCGAATGATGCGAATTTCTCGTCCGCAACTGGACCCTGCAACATCGGACAAGCCCACTGCGCGCCACTCCCGGGGAGAATAATGGCGTTGGGTTTCAGTTTCGTCTCATTGAAGAATTGCTCCAGCACCCTCGCGGCCGCGGAGAAGGTCGTGACGGTGCCGCTCGGGTACTCGGGGTGTGGCGGAGTGGGTGCCCACGACGTCCAGGTCGGGATGGGGGCGTGACGGGAGTCGCCCTCCCTCATCGCCATCTGGGGCCGCCAGAACCAGAACCCGTATTGAAGGGTCGTCAAGACGATGAGCGAGTCGTGTATGGTGACCGCCAACTTTGTGAAGACGGCGACGGTGTCGTAGAGGGAAAGCGTCGATGGGAGCGCCGAGAGCGTGATGGCTTTCCAAAAATTGTCGACAGTGCAGTAGAGGAAGGGCACCATAACGCAGCTGGACCAGGCGGCGGTGATGTTCATTTCGGCTGTTCGCCGCGGGTTGTCGGCGCGCCCGGCATCGATGACGCTCGCGTAAGCGGCATCCCACTCTGAAGACGGGACGTACGGGGGCTTGATGAAGGACAAGTCCGTCCGGATAAAGCGGAGCGGGTCCGGGACGACGTAGGGGCGCACGATCGGGATGTCGTAGAAGACGAAGATCGCGTCCGCGCGTCCGGCCGGCGTGTCGTTGAGGTAGCGGTAAAGTCCTGGTCGAGGGTTCTTGCCCTCCGAGTCGAGCGCGGCCCGGAAGTCGTGCAGGGTGAATTCGCGGCCAGGACGGCGCTTGTCGAGGACGCTGTGCGCGACAGCTTCGCCTAAGCGCCTGCCAAAGGTCGTCTGCGAGGTCGAGGCGTTGATTGCATTAAGCTGCTTGTAGAGCAAGGGGTCGATGGTGGTCCACTTCTCGAACACGAAGTAATTGGACAGAATGGTGTGGCTCGCAAACGCCACCACGAGCTCTTGGGATTCCTCGGAGTCGGTGAGGCGCTTGAGAGCCAGGAGGGAGTGCCACTGGGCTAGTTGCAGCTGCGCGAAGGTGATTTTGGGCTCGATTATAAATCCCGAGGATCGGCATACGAGGAGACTATAGAGGTTGATCCATTGCGTTGCGACATTTTCTAGCGTCGTTGCGGCGGACACACTTGATGCTGAACTCAGGAGAACAGTGAAAATCAATGCATGAACTGCTGCAGCTGATTTTACGGATCGAGACGCCGCCATGGCCACCTTCTCGCAATTACCCTGAATTTGTAATCGACCACAATTCTCCACCGTCAACAAAGATCAACAAAAGCCCCTCATGCGTTTGCATCCCTGGAGCAGCTGGCAATGACCTACCGTGTAAGCGGCCTCATATATAAATACAATTCGAGCTAGAAATTCAAACAATTCGATCATACGAATGCATACAAACGACGTTTCCAGTTCTCACCCAGTTCTGAGGAGAGCAATTGGATGCAAGGGATCGGAGTGTCCACACGGTAAGAGTATCGTCAAAGCTTACGTCACCAGGCTACCAGCTAGCACGTGTACAATTTGCAAAAACTGCCAACAATCTTTGCAGTGCCATGCCAGAGGAGCGGCAGACACTGGTGTTGTGAATTTCGATGGGAGGCTGCGGGTGCCAGAGAAACAACAATACCCACTCCGACATCAGCACTGAACACGGACAAGCCGACACACCAAAATGCTCTACATTGCAAACAATCGAAACTGTCAGTGGAATCTGAAGCCACTACCTCCGCTGGAGTCAAACTAAAGAGCTAAAAAAACAAAAATACTCTCCTTTTCTCTTCGATTGACAAGGCCGCAGCATATGTGAAAAATTGATCAAAACTCGCACCTTTGAAGCTGGGGAACTTGATTCTGGAACCCGTACTCCAACTCTGACACAGGAAGTGGGGAGAGTGCCCACACATGAGCAAGCGATCTGCCAATTGGAATTGATCAAACACTGGAGAGAGGCTAGCGAGTAGAGTACACAAGCTACTTCTGTAGCGGCCCCCTAACACCCTACGCTTCTGTAAGGTGGCTGGTGGATGAGACTCGGGAGGGTCAGCAGCTGACTTTGAAGTGGTTGTTTTAATAAGTTATTCCGCGACGTATGTTTCTATTTGAGCAATGTCCTGCAGCTGGAGTGTGGGGACCCTCCTACTGGAGTAGTCCATGTGATCGGCCATGCCGCCTACCCTTCCGCCTGGTTCACCTGCGGCATTTCCAACAGGGTCTCTTTATTTGGGCAAGGATAAGAACAGGAACTCCGGGAGAATGTTCATTAGCAACACGGGTCTGGACTCTGGAGTCGAACAGTGACTGGCTGGCATATTTTAACATGGGTGATGTAAATGTGAGGAAATGGATTTCAAAGTCAGTGATTTCACAACACTAGTGTGCCCTGTGCGGTTGCCACAGCCAAAATAAAAGTAAAAATAATTTTTCTAATTTTTTAAGTCATAAAAACTTTGGAATTCGATAACTTTCACACCATAGGTCCAAACGCCTCAAAACCATCATCATATAGCAAAATAAATTAGTAAAAACTACATGAAAGTGTAACTGCACATTACTTCTTATCTCAATGAGGGTTAAATGTTCAAAATACAGGTAAGAGATTCAAACCTTTCATAGCTTTTCATAGCAGTAAGAGGAAACAAGTCGTGCAAAAATGATAAAATCAGGCAAGCAGCTAATAGTATAAACTTCACTCCCAGATGTCTAGCCTGACTTGACATACGATACCAAGTTCACAACTTCATATACAGGCAATCACGCTACTGATGTATCCAACCCATTACATATTTACACTTCACATATTTACATTTCACATATTTACATTTCACATTCTGAGGATATTGGAATGACCTTGATAAAGAACTGACCTTAAACTTAACTAATCCTGCTACCTATGATGATTCTACTCAGAACAGGGACCATATATGCGCACAGAAAAGTGTATCCGTAGCACTTTCACAAGAAGCAAATTCCATGCCTCTTCTTTAGCTCTTTCAAAATTTCCCTGAAAGAATGCATGCACTACAAAGTTAACCATGCAGTCATTCATCAAGGAAGAATGAAGTACACAATACTAAAAACTAGATCAAGAGAGTGGATATGACAAGAGGCTGCCAGATATGCAGAACAGCAAAAGTTCAAAATAGGCCTGGCCAAGACACTCTCCCGTTGAGATTTAGAGAAGACACGCAATAGGAGACGAGAGGAGGAATGAAATGGCACAAGAGTATCGAAGAACTGACCAGTACACTCCCAAAATGGACACTCAGAAGC
Organism: Pseudoscleropodium purum; assembly: GCA_963969395.1. Classification (NCBI taxonomy): domain Eukaryota; kingdom Viridiplantae; phylum Streptophyta; class Bryopsida; order Hypnales; family Brachytheciaceae; genus Pseudoscleropodium; species Pseudoscleropodium purum. The sequence continues at coordinate 19,679,573 of OZ017803.1, forward strand.
AATAGACATGACAACTTCATAATCTTGAGTGAGTCCATTCCTTGGCTGCTTCCAAAAATAAACATAAAAGGGAATCTCTCAGAAGATACAACACAAAGATGAGTATAGAAATGTCATCACCCAAAACCTGGTTGTCAAACATATATATACATATTGAGATGACATTCTCCAACATGTGCACATCTCTCTCTATATATGCATGTCAAAATGTCAAATTATTTGTGATCACATGCAAGCACTCAAGGTGCATGTAAAAGCTAATTTGTCCCTTCAGATATATTGATCTATCCTTATTATTGAAGGTGCTAAATTAGTGCCTTGACACATTCATTATTGTAACTGTACAAACAAAGAAAAATATTTGAAAGTTACACTTGTATGAACAAACTTTGAATATATTGACTAAGGAAATGATCCACCAAAAGATCTCCATGGCCAATTTGATTACTAATGGGTCTTCTTGTAGTCATATTCTTAATTTAGGCAGTCTAAATTTCCACTAATATTATTATAATATAATAATATATATATTTCTTAACTTGTACCAATTTAAAGATATAATATCAAATAGGATAAATGAGTAAATGACGTTGATAAATTAATGTCACACTTGCACACTAATAGGATAAGTTAATAGAGCATTTGTCAACATCAAAAGAGGACTCAATGTAAGATAGCCTAACTTTAGAATTCTTTGCCTTATTTTATCTACAAAGATATTTTTTCTTGTCTTGCTTTTTGACTTCCACAAATTTCCCATTCTCTATAGGACATCTAAATGGTTCGTCATCCTCACGGTCATTATTTTTTTTTATTTCCTTCATGGATCATTCGTACGACTGCACACAAACTTTCAGATGGATTCTCCCTTAGACAAGAACGGTCTTTCAATCTGGCTCAAGCACGCATATCATGGGTGTACGTGACTCACGGGCGAGGAGAAACTGAAAAGGGTGTTGCACGAGGTGGGGGTGCCCATAACTTATCTACAGGGCCAAAGAACGCAACAATTGCGTAGACTTCGGATGTTTTTTAATATTTTTTTCTCTTGCTGCTGTCTTCTTCTGTGATTATACGGAATGGCACTTTTAAAGTACTCCATACTTTGAGATTCTGAAGACCTCTCAGACTTGATATAAAATGTAAAGTGAGAAGCGTGACGAAGGAGTCCTCTCTCGGTGGCAGAGCATCGCCACCGCATGAATGTGACCAGGCATGTGAAAACTTTCTCCCGGAGTGCTGTCACGAGGCAATTGCCATTCCATCCCCGCTTCCCATGGAACATTAGCAGTGCATGCAAGCAACACCCCTCACAACACCTTAAGGAAATTTTGAACAAAGTATCAATGCAATGAAACAAATGGAATTCACATTCTCTAACGAAAAAAAATTTCACATCATTCGATCCAATGGAGGTGAATTTTGAGTTGCATCTGGAAATTTCAAACAAAGTAGGAATGCAATGAAACTCAAGTTACAGAGTATCATTTTTGAGGGGGAAATTTGAGTTGTGAAATCAATGATAGTTGTAACCCATGCAATGGATGGAGAAAATTTTTCATGTCTCCTAAGTTTACACATAAATTCTCGACTTCCAAGGCAATTGTTAACCCTTTAACGCCTGGTTGACTACTTTGTGGTCGATTTGGCCACTTTCTCATGTTTTAGACATAGTTCTGCTCTGAATTTGGAGAAAGAGCAAAGGAAACGGTTGTAGGGAATTTAAAACCAAATGCATCCTTCAAAAAATTAGCACAATTTGAGTTAGCATGTGAAAATAAAATTGAAAAAACTAACATAGGGGTGATTGTAAATATGACAATTAATGTACAAAACCAATCATTGTGAACTTTGTTTTTTACACAAAACTCATTGTGCTACCCAAAACTTGTATGCCACCACATTGGTACGGTTGAATCTATGAAATACATGAGGATTCTCTGGAATATTTTTTCATTCCCTGATTTTGTAACACTGTTTTGGCCACCCCCAAAATTGACCATGAATGTTAAAGGGTTAACTCCAATCATTGGTAACAATTTATGTTAACAATTTACTCCATATAATTTCATTCTTTAACATAACAATTATTAACTCTAATCATTGTTAACAATTTACTTCGTATAATTTCATTGAAGTGCCAGAAACTACAGAGTCCTTGATCGATGGTGGTACTCAACAATCAAACTCCGAGGTTTTCTTAGTTTCAGTCAAGCACAATTTGCAAGCCACGGGAAGAGAATGATTCCAAGGGGTTGATGCTTTGAGTGACTTTGGTGCAAGTTGAGAACTATTCTAGTATTCTCTGCATGCATTCAACAAGTCAAGCCATGTACCAATAGTCTCTTGGTTGCACTTGTCCCCCAGACTGGTTGGGCTCCTTGCTCTTATTTTTTCAGGCAGTAAAGGGAACCTTTATTTGTGTAAAAAAAACAAAAACAAAAAAACCATGTACCAATTGACACATGTCATGACGGTGAAATTGGTTGGGTTTGAATCCAATTGCTGGGGAGGAGCTCGTGCATTGACAATTTAACTTCATCTTTGATCAATGCCTGTGAGGAAGTTTGAGTACTATGCTGTTTAGGTCTGAGCACCCATTAATGACGCTGCATCTAAACATCTAAAATTTATGGATTATGGACGCTGTATGCCTAAACATTCAATATGAACAATGAAGAAAGGTTTCGTAAATAGTCATTTGTTCCACAGACTGCTTATACTGTCTAAGGTCAATTTCTGCCTTCATAGCAAAAGATAGGACACGTCTTCATATGGTCATTCAATTTCAACCACATAACAAATAAGTTACAATCGGCATGCCTGCGACACAGGATTTCAATAATCATCATCACGGTCTTCGAGATTTGAGCTTTTGAATTATGAAAGTAGATAAAACAAGTTTTTCAGTACATCGCAAGACTAAATTTCTTTTACTTTGAACATTTTTAACTTAAATTTTGTGCACTACAGAGTTTTGAACTTTGAATCTTTATGGTATAGAATTGAGTTGAGAGTTTAGGGAAAATAATAATAATTGGAAAAAAATTAATTTTTAATCTTTAAAAAAATTGTTAAGTAGAAGTAGGTACGAGATAAAAGGAATTTTAAATTATTAATAACTCTAAAATGAAATTAAAATGCACTCATTCCAATGGTGAGATTGTTCTTGCATGCAAGATAAACCATGTGAAACTTATTTTTTGAAAAAATTGTAAAAATTGCATTCAAAAATGAATCCTACAAGTTACTTTTTTTTAGAAGATGCTCTAATTGCCCAAAAAACAAGATTGTCTATAACTTTCTCATAAAGAATCCAAATGTAATGAATCAAAGCTTTCCGTCTATATAAAAATATAATCTATGAGGAAAAAAATAAATTTTAATTTTTGAAATTTTTTTTATTGCCCCCCGTCCCCTATTTTGAGCTTATTTGGACATAACTTTTGTTCCTGGGCACCAATTGGAAAAAAAATTATATTCCTACAAAGCTAATTAATTATCCTATCTTCAAAAAAAGTTTCAAAAAATCAAGAAATAATTTCAGCCCGTAGGTACCTACCCGAAATCCCATTTGTCCCTCAAAGGTACAATGGTCCTTTAGGGGTTAAGTGAAATTCTAGGAAATTATAACCAACAGTTGCATAATCTCAGTGAGAATGTAAAATCTATAGGGAGCATGTAGAGCAGGGCTGTAATGTAAGCCAAAATAATTTCTTTCTTTCTAGTATTTTTTAAGGAAGGTACACCTAAATGTGCCACTGACCTTAAACCACCATCTATACTATGTGTACATCTCCAAAATCAGTTCTATGCCTATGTAGAAGAAACACTTTTAGAATCAAACTTTGTTCTTTAATATTTTTGTATACAATATTCAAATGCCACGTTCTCTAGTGTATTGGAATCTTCTTTCACTTGCCAACAAGAACATATGAAAATCTGACCAATGTAATAATAGAAAATAGGATCAATAGCAAAAAGTTGCAGTTTTGGGAGTACCTACCTTAACACTTAGTTTCTTGAGGATTATCTTGCCTCACTATTTGATGATATACAATTCTAGTGTCCATCCTCTTTGAAAGTTTTTTAAGGTAATTCAAATTTAGAGTCAATAATTCAAATTTAAGAACTTCAAATTTTGTTAAGCTGATGTTATAATTTCATAAAAATTGGTGCTGTAGTAGACCTAAAGCAAAAAAGCAAATGACATTATTTAGGGAGCCGGGGCTACTTTGGTTGGAGTCTCCTGAATTGACAATTACTGGCACAGTTGGTTTGATGTGAGTCTTTGTTGGAGCACTTATTGGTAAGAAATTGTATAATAGAAATAAGCATGGTTTGCACCAATAGAAAGAATGATGAAAGTATTGCATGGCAATAACCAAGCTTGGATCTATAGCTTCCACACATTGTTGTCATGGTTTTTATTTGGCAATGTGTTGTGATAAGGAATAATTTTGCTTGATGAAATTTGTATTGATATATCATTCCCACTTCCTTATGAAGTTTTGGCATTAAAATGAATACAAATGTTTTGAAAATGGAGGAAATTTTTTCATTGAATGTAATGTGCAACTACAAGTCCGTTCCCCTTCATTAGCTATCACCAGCGCACAAATGTAATCAATTTAAACCCCCGTTCCCATGCAACCCCTTCACAATAGCCTAATGGAATTCCAATGTCCAACTATCTTACAATTTGATTTGGAAGATTAAAAATGGGATATTCCTTTGCAAAATAAAATATTAAAAATTGTAGGAATTTGTACATTTGGTGTTGTATTTGATTACAAAAATACAAATTATGTAATATGTACTGAAATATGACCAAATATACATGGATAATTCAACAATTATTTAGCATCATTCATTTGAATGTCATATACTCATATTAAATCTTATTGTGTTCAAGTACAACACCATACTAATATCATCACCTTCAATATATAAGTTTGCACTCTTTCTAGTGTACATCCCTCTTGGATTCTACAAGCTACCAATTTCAATTAATGATATCCATTAAATTAAATATTGGACCATTTTCCTTTAAACTACTTGAAATTAAAAGGTTCTATTCTTGGCAAGAGGGTACATACTTTTTGGTTTGTGATTTGATGGATTTTTAAATGCAGGGTTGACAAATTGGAATGTCCGCCGCAAAATTATGTCTCTAATCCAAACATCTAGACATTTGGATGTTCGTTTGCAACATTCTTCAACGTCTATAAGCAAACAACAAAATAATTTTTTTTGTTGCCCGTCCACCCTATCCATTGGACAGATCTAGGATGTTAGATCTTGCAAATGGCAATTGCGGACAAATTTGAGTTGTCAGATTTTGCGGATGGCAAAAAAAATTGTCGTTCGTCTTCCGATGGTGCTGTCTACCCCATCTGCCGGACAAATCAAGGTTGTCCAGTCTTGTAGACGATAGTTGCGGGCAGATCTAAATCGTCAAATCTTGTGGACGGCATGGCGGATGGAGTTGGCAGACGGTTGTGGCGGACAGATGGGGCGAATGGCAAAAAAAAATTCTTACTACCCGCCTACCGATGGCACTGTTTGCCCTATTTGCCATATAGATCTAGGCCATTAGATCTTGTGAATGGCATGGCGGACGGAGCTAACAAACAATCGTGATGGATGGGCAGGGTAGACGGAAAAAAAAACCAAAATTTTTGAATGTCAATGGATGCTACGAATCCAACATCCATGTCTGGACTTCAGAGGACAGATGTCTCGAACGTCCGAATATCCTGTCAACCCTGTTTTAGTATGTAGCAATAATTTGAAATCTTTGATTTGCATTAGTTTTCAGCTTTAAAGTACAATGTTTGTAAACTTAATTATTGAAGGTGACCATACAAGATGCAACAAATTTGAAGCTTTTTATACTTGTAGGAAGTGCAATAATGATTTGTATTGAAGGTGCTGTACATCATTGGATCTTGTTCAATATGGAGGTAATTTTTTGTGCCTAATCTATAGCTCAATCTGTACACTTTCTTTGTCAAATATACAAAAAACACTATGTTGGGACTAGAATTGGGTTTCATCTATCTTTAATACATATTTAGTTGCATTAGAATCTTCTTTTAATTTATGGCAAGAATAAAAGAAAATCAGCCAATTAATACTTGGAATTAATATACTCAATTCTAAGAGTGTTTCAAATTCCCAATTAGGTACAATTATATTAGTAGGAGATGAATCAAATCTTTGACCACATATCTATTAGGAATGAAAGCTATTGATAGAGTTCCTTTTGAGTGTTCAAGTTGGAGATGCTACTTTTTTTCTAGTGTTTAATGGAGAGGACAATTTTGTTAACTATAGAAGAATGACAATTTATAACCAATGTACATAGAAAGTAAAAAATAAACTAATCTTTAGACCAATAGGAACATTCTTCATTTCTACTAGTTAGGTGATTGAAAATTTATCTATTGGTGACTTTGTGGCTTGAGTGTCTTTATAAAGTTAACCCTAGAAATAGGGTTACCAAAATAAGAATGTGCGGACACGTCTGCAGTCATCCAATGTCTACGAACATGAAGTTCACAACATTTGGTGACATTAAAAAAGAAATTCCATTTGCCAATGTTGTCCACCAGAGCCACCCACCCTGTCCATCGTAACTACCAATGTCTACTACGATACCGTTTGCTAATGTCCGTGCTAGAGCATTCACCATGTTGTCTGCCACATTTGACGGTCCACTTCATTTCAACAATCAAACTGCATTTGCTTAATTGGACACCCTAAATGTGGCAGACAATTGAACATCCACTCACAATCTGCCTTGTTTGCCCCATCTACTTGGGCATCCACCCTATCCGTCGAGTTTGCCCCATTCGTCCATTTGCCTTTCAACAACTTTTTGGACGATGCATTCAGAAATTTGATTTTTATAATGTAAATTTTCATTGGATGTATTGTTTCGTTGACCCTAACTAAAAAGATGTTGTGGACCAAGAGGGTCTAATTATAGATTACTTCAATGTTAACTATAGAATCAAAAAATGCACCTATTGGTCCAATAAATAATAAGAACAATTTTGGTGACTACCTTGGTCATACAGGACCATGTCCTTCCAAGGTTAATAGTCAAATTATTACTTGCATTTACTTTGGGGCAGAGGGAATCTGCGGTGGAATGTCTTGATAATAAAATAAAAATTTATGTATTTCTTTAGGTTGATTTGCATTATTTTGTATTTTTGCAATATATCCCTTAGTGATATGTTTTTTGTTTTGTCATAGACTTGGTTCCCACTTTCTTCTAATTCTATGAAATTCTTCATCTATCTTTTGATTGCTTTTTATAGACCTTGTTTAGGGGCTTGGGAAATCGTCAACCCAATGCATTCCCACATTACAATTTCCATTATGGTTTTATTGCAACTTAATCAATATTTTTCATCAATTTAGGAATTAGTAGACTAGTAGAGATTATAGAAGTTTAGATTATAGTTTGACTTATTCTCAATCCATATGCAAACCTAATTTCGAGAAGCACAAAACTAAAATCAATCTTAGCAACTTCATCAAGTGCCAATGTGTTATTATTACACAATAATTAAGGCCTTGGTTGACATCATGTCCCTTGATTCATGAAAATAAGTCATCATATCTTGTACAAATAGAGCCTTAGTGGGAAGCATGTTGTATTAATACCTTACATGTATGGTGAAATGAATCAACTTAGATAGACTCAGGGTTGACGAATCTCTACGTCCGCCCCAAAATAGCGTCCGTTTTCCGGACGTTCGGACACTAGCGGATGCAGCGTCCCTCCCGCCGTCGGAAGGCGGACGCGCGGGGTCGGGCGGATGGGCGGGGTCGGGCGGATGGGCGGGGCGGACTTAGAAAACCCGTTTTGGGTTTTTTGTTTTGATTGTTTTCACCAATGAGAGATTGAGAGTGAAGTCATTTCGATTTTGATTTTTCTTATATTGCAATTGCAATTCAATAGAGTTGTATATCACTATTTATGTAAAAGCTAAAATATGAAATATATTTTTAATTTTTTTTGTTGAATTTCATTTTGATTTAGAAACAAAATCACTTTAAAATCCAGCGAGATGTATATCATCAATAAACAAACAATTTTATAATAAAATGATTGAAGAAACCATTGTCATTTGTTAACATGAGCTCCATATATCATGAGCAACTAAACAATCAAACATCTAAATTCACATCTCCACAATTCCTATGGATACTAATCCACATCTCCTCTAACCTCAGCCCTACTATTCTCTCCTGCAGCTCTCCATTCAAAATCTTCATTATCGGAGTCATCTTCATTGTCGGAGTCATCTTCATTGTTGGAATCAAGTATCGTTGTCTCCTTCAAGTCTTCTCTCGAAGTAGGTTTACTCCCTTCTTTCGAATTTAATTTTTTTTTTTTACTTTGACAAAACGATTAAAGGCTTTTTGAATAGGAACCTTTTCTTTTCTTTCTATTTGACAAAGTAGCAACATTTTCATCAAGAGGGGTCCTATTCTTCACTGGAGAGATAGCAAAAGGTTGCATTTCTCTTTTTGCTTTCACCCTACTCGATTTTTGAACCATCAATCTCGATGTAGGGTCGACATGTCCATGAATGGTTATCTCCACTTTGGCTTTCTTTTGAAGTAATAGAGTGCCGTTTGTTGATTTGATGGGTTCTTGTGCCATTCCTTTTTCTAAAATGCGATCACGCAAAGATGCCAATGGCATCCGATCACTATCTGTATTACTTAGGCTTGTAGGTGATGACGCTACTTTTCGTAGATTACTGCCTGTAGAAATTTCTTTGGAAATGTTCATTAGGTGTTTTCCATATCCAAAACTCTGAGAATCATCCAATCGTGTGCTAACAGACTTCAACGGTATTGGTGGAAGAGCACTAGATCTCGGTACTTCAAAAATTGACTTCATTGGCTCTTTTCCTTTATCACTATTCACAATTGCTGAACTTGTGACTGCCATCCCAACTGAATCACTATTTTTCTGTACCCCAATATTTGGTTCCCCCTCATCACCACTATTGTTGCCTACATCTTTTGGAACGTCCACCTCCATGACCGCATCTTCTCTTTTGTCGTTTCCTTGCACTACATTTAATGCCACAGATGGAGATTGAGAAATTAAAACTTCTTCATTTCTCCCATCATCACCAATAGCATTTTTATTGATTTTCACCTCTTTGGCAATAGCGTTTGCCTTTTCCGATAGAATGTTTTTACTATTCAAGAATCCCATTCCATTGCAATATGCAGTTAAAGAAGGGAGATTCTCTTGTATCCCTACATTGTCCTCGTCTTCACAAAAGGTATATGAATCGTTTGCATTGTCGGGAACGACATCCTTGCGGTTTAGATGATAATCATGTGTATCATTTATCAAATCGGGAAAGCCTTCCATAACGTCTTCATCTCCCCATGTTGTCGCACAATTGAAGTCATCTCCGCCATCTACAACTGAAAGGGCCCTTTCCAAATCCTCGTCATCATCGTCATCATCGTCTTCTAACGTTGGTCTATCTGAATCCTCTGATTCCATCGGATCCACATTATCATTATACCATTTTTTTCATTTTTTTCCTTCGATGCGTTTAATACTTTGGAATTGGTATACACGTACACTAAATCCGCTGCTCTCTCCGGCTTCAATTTATTTCGAGATTTGTTGTGAACAAAAGAATAGTTACTCCAATTCCGTTCACATGAAGATGATGACACCGGTTGAGCCAATATCCTCTTCGCTAATGGAACTATAAACTTGCCACATGCACCTTCAAAATCCCACCAAGCATGTGCGGACAACATTTGATCTCCCGGATTCAACATATTGTGGAATGGAGGTTCCTTGTGTCGAAAAGCTACAAATTCCTTTACCACTGCTGCATATTCATCCGGTTTACATATTCTCTCTAAAACTTTCATACATCCTGACATTGCATCTGCGTCATCCGCTAGCTCTTTGTCATGAAGAAGGTATGGATTCAAAAGAGCTGCGGCTGATTGGAGATCGTTGTCCACCATTCTTCTTCGGGCATAAAAAGACTATACCAATGGAATTGCAAGTTCTTCTAGCAAACAAAATGGTGGATTTTATAATCCGTTCACGTGCTTCTTTAACTTCCTCATGATGTGCAACACCTTCCCCATGCATGGTGATTTTGAATCCAAATCGCAGAGTGCACATATGATTGGTTCAACCATCTCCACATAATTAATGGACTGATTCCAAAAATGGTCATCAAGAACAATTTTCTTCACCGCTAAGGCCAAGTCTTTTGGTTAAACTTTGGCTCCACATTTCTTCTTGAGAGTATGTACATACTCAACCCATTGCGGATCTACCACCGTTTGTTCCAATGCTCCTCTCAATTTTGTCAAACGTTCCATCATGATGAATTTAGAGGCGAATGTTGTATCCCCAGGCATCAAGAGACCAAGATTTGGCGAATACTTTCGCAATAGAGCTAGCGGTATATATCTCTTTCTGATAAATTTAGTTACAAGAACTCCTTTATCCAATTTGGAAGCAATCCATTTTTGTGCAGCTCAATCCTTCAATAACAAATTCAATGCATGTACCACACACCCTTGGTAAAAAGTATGAGGATATTTTGCAGATATTACATCCCATGCGGACGGATTCACGGGAGCATTATCCGTAGTTATTAACACGACATTCTTGGACCTCACTTGTTCAATGAATTTTTCCAACACAGCTACCAAGTACTCCGCATTTTTTTCACAACCACTTGTATCCATAGATCCAAGAAATTCTTCATCTACGGATGATACAAGCATGGCATTGATGAGAGGTCGATTAGTTACCGAGCTCCATTCATCAATGGACAATGTTGCTCCAAATTTTTGAATTCTATCTTCGGTCCGTGCATTCAACTGTGTCTGAATGTTGGTCTTCGCCTCATTCAACAATTTGTATCGAAGGTCGTGGTATGAGGGAGGAATGTATGGCCTACCAAACGCAGCCGTTTTCTTCACTGCTTCTTTAAAAGCTAGATTTCAAGCCACAGAAAATGGTATGTTCGCCGAATAAAAAAAATTTGCCCACACTGAATGTAATTTGCGTCTATGACCTTCTTCAAACCCATTCACTAAGTTGCCTTGCCTCTGAGGCCTAGAACTTGATGCCCTCGGGGTTTCACGTTTACTAGAAGCTTCTGTACTCAAAGTCATTTCAGTTGTGGCACATACCATTGATACCAATTCTTTGGACGCTGGACAAGAGTCTTTGTGGTCAGAATGCGACACAGCCTTTCCGGCCGAAAACTTTTGGACATTTGAAGGGCCAGGGTTGCCATCCACATTGTCCATTACAACGCGTTTTGGAAAAACTCCTTCGCAATGCTGAAATAAATCTCGATCTGCCATTGATAATTGTGGACAAAGGCTCACCCTTTTATCACGTATACCTCCAGGCCCAGAATAGCCTAAGTAGCTGAACATACGGCTGAGCCTTCCTTGACATGATCGCTTTGCAAAGCCTACATTTTATTTTACCATCCTCTTGCATACTAAACCAAGGAGAAAAATCCTCCGTCGGTTTGGCCACCATACTGACAAGTGTATGTTTTACCTCAATTTCAAAAGAAACCAATAAAATGTTTTAAATTTGAAATCCACAACGTGACAATGTATACAATATCAATGAAATTAGTCACACAAAGCTTTGAAAATCAAAGCCCCCCTATCCACCGAACTATGCATTACCAAGCAAGAGACTCAATAAATTGAAGCTCATAGCCCTTGGAAATCTTAGCGTTTGGTTTTTCGAGAGTGAATACCAAAGCTTCTCTTCTAAGATTTATAGTCCCTTCCAGAAAATTAAAGGTTCATTTTTAGGGTTTCCATTCAAAAACAAGCAACGGCCCGAACGGGGCTGAAGTGGACGGGCGGACGGGCGGACGGACCGGGCGGATGGGTCAGACAGGGCGGTCGGGCGGATAGGCCAAACGGGTCGGATGGGCGGTCGGACGCGGCGGACGGGGCGGTCGGACGGGACTGTCCGTACTGTCCACCTTCCGACGCCGTCCGCGCTTTGGACACGCCTACCGCCCCACTTAAACACTGACCGCCGCCGACGTCCGCCCAGCTGTCCATTGGAGCATCCTATGAGGCTGATATTACTCAAAAAGAGCGGTAGTATTTCCAAAAAAAACCAGCCTAATAATCACTGCTAAATGAGGATCAATGTAATTGAGTTATCATTTTAAAAAAAAAAATGTAAACCCTAAACCTTATACCCTAATTACCCTAAATCTTTTCTTTTCTCCCCTAAATTGTTTTACGAATGAGGAGAATGTGGTTAAGTTGAATATGTTTGGATTATTTAGTCATATTATCCTTCTAAATAGGTTTTGAGAAGATCTGAAGATGGTGGGGATTTTTTTAAAGTTCATTAGGAAATCAAATGTTTTGCAAAAATAGTCAATTCCTTTTTCATCGTAAGCAAATGAAATTTTAAAAAAAGGCCCCAATACATAATTAGAATAACAGTTTAATGGATTTCAACCTCATGATATTTAATGAAAGGTTGTGATTTCTAATTAGAAGTGCATCATGATCTTCAAATGAACATCGAGTCTTTCATATTTTTTAATGAAATTTTGATTAAATTTGAAAACAAAGAAAAAGAATCAATGTTTTAACTTTCAAATCATATATGGCTATATTTTTCCTTAAAAACATAGAAAAATTTGTTACTTAAGTTGGTGGAGTAGAATACATTATACACTTATACATGTGCTATATTTATTTTGAAGGGTAATTCCAATATTCTTATTTCAAATGTTTTTAAATATTAATTTTAAAAAAGAGGGTTCATTGTTTAAAGATCTAAAAAATTGACAAACATAATTTCTATTATAAATAGGAATTGAATTCGGAATATGAATTTTGAAATGATTGAAATGAACAAGATATTGATTATAAAATATTTCTTCGTTTGAGTTTTCAAAATGAATTCACGAAACAATTGCAAACTTTTGAACTTAGGTTTATGGTATTGTTTTTGGTTTGTACTTTGTAGAGTATAATACTTTAATTTTAATCCTAAATAAATGAAAAAACTCCACATGAATGAAATGTTTCTATGTATTGTACAAAGATTTCTACCAATTACTATGATAATTAAATACATTGTTACATTTCATAAAATATTCTACATAGAAAGAAAAAATAATTTCAGTTTTCAATCATGATAAACGATGTCTTCTACTCTTTCTGTTATATGTTCATTTTGTATAACGTGTACATTGTACAATCTTTGAGAGCAGGGTAGTTCATTTTTGACTCTCATTGAAATAGAAAATATATTTGTGTTTGGATTTTGAAATCATTATGTATTCTACGGTCTTGCAAGAATGCATCTTGCTCTTTCCTTTGAATCCTTTTGATATTTTTTTTTCCTTTGCTTTCTCGTAGGGCTCTTGTTCTCTTGTTCTCTTCATTTGACTAGCCTATTTGGCTTGGCTCTTAGTTTGTTTTTTAATGCAATGGTTTATGCATATGTTATAAAAATATATATTATTTATTTAAAATTAATATATTGATGAACAAACGCATAAAGGCATTGAATGCTTTCACATTTAAAGTTATAAATCTATCATAAATCACTCTTGCAAATTTGAATGATTGAATCGAAAATTTGAAAATGTAATTACAAGAGCTTTCAATTCAATCAATTGCATAAATCATAAATGTTGAAATGTAACTCGTATGAGTTTAGCATCTATGAAGATTAATTCATGCCATCCACATGCAATTTTCCAATTTAATAAAATGCAATTGAGTACTTCAATTTCTTTCCCTTCAATTCTCCAAGTAACATTCACTTCATATCTTTCTCTATTTGTTTATTTATTTTTTGGGAACAAATGGAGAAACCATCTTTGTCTATATTTGAATATGCACTCTTATTTGATTGATGAAGAATAGATCTATGAAATATATAATCATTGATTTGTTCATGTTGATTTATCTAATATATTTTATATATGTATATATATATATATATATATATCATTAAAGGAGTATGAAAGACAAGATTGACAGATTGTGTTCGAATGTTGTTGATTTTGAAATGATTTAGTACTATATCATTTATAAGAATATTATAATAGTATTATGTTATAATATTCCTAAAACAATTGCAACAAATATTAAAATACATGCTAAGTTAGGTTTGTTAGCCTACGAATTGTTCATTAATAGACATAATTGAGTAGCCCCCTTAAATGAAACATTCAATATCTAATATCTTACAATCCAAATGGTGGATTTGTCTAAAATTTTTTTTACATCTTTTCCAACTAATTTACTACAAGATCCTACGGTTACATATGCCCAAAAGTATTTTTCTTCCAAGACTTGGTATTTGCACTACTAATGGCAGTTTTGAAGTGTTTTTAGTGAAAAGAACTTTAGGGGCTAAACATCTATACCGTTAGATTTTGAAAAAAGAACAATTTGCTTCATTGGGGATAACTATAAGTCCATGCTCTTTTTCGATAGCCAAAACACACTTGCAAGGACTTGGACATTTAGCGGTTTACTAAGTGATTAGACGTCAACTAATTCAATTTAATAGTAGAATTTTTATTCAACTACCTTCTTACAATTGCTTTATACACAATGCAACGTGAATATTTGGGTACATATATTAAACGTCGCAATCTTTTCGTGAATTTTTGCACATTTTAGCTCATATCTTTGTACAAAAATATCATTTACCAAGAATTCATAAATTTGGTCATAAAGGAAGGCTACCTTTTTTAATTTCAAATTTTACATTGAATGAAAAGTTAATTGAACTATACAGTGCCATGAAGACCTTTGTTTGTCATGCAAAATATGGGTTTACGGTCGCTTTAGGGTCAAACCGCCCCGTCCGCCCTCATACCTGTCTGCCCCATCCGCCCCGATACCTGTCTGCCCCGTCCGCCCAGACCCCGTTCGCCCCGATACTTGTTCGCCGTCTGCCCCGTCCGCCCCGATACCCGTCCGCCCCGTTCTCCGTCCACCCTGTCCGTCTTATCCGGCGTCCGCCCTGTCCGCCCCAATACCCGTCCGCCTCGTTACGGCCGATGCATCCGCCCCCCCAGACCGTCCGATCGGGCGGACGCCAGATTTGTCCGCCTGTGGCCGTCCGATCGGGCGGCCGGGGCTCTAGGGTTTCAGGGAGGCGGACGGCCGATCCGTCTGTCACTCCCGGCCCGTTCGATCGGGCGGACGGTTTAGGGCCGTCCGCCCTTATAAGAGGGGCGGACGGGCCGTCCGCATTGTTACTTTTGCTTTGTCCCTTGTGAATGCAAGGTAGAGTAGAGAGCTTGGTGGTTCATCCTCCATTGGCTCCTTTCCGAGGCAAGGCAAGAGTGGTTTATTGCGGCCCCCTTGTTGCCAATTTTTTGAACACTTGTGCGTGAATTCAATTTTAAATTAGAAAATTTCATCTATATCAGTTTCATTTGTCACGATGACGAAGGGGAAGAAGAAGGTTGCGAAGCTTAAACATGGAGAGGGACCATCAAACTTGGAGGTAGCTCGCCAAAGTCCTTCGGAGGAATGCAAGAAATTCATGATTGAGCGCATCGTTCAATTTTATGAATCGGAAACAACATTGTCTTTAGATAATAAGTACATCAGATATCAAGAGGAGTGCGTGTCTAAATTCAAGGTAGACATGACACAGATGTTGTTGGATGCATTGAATGTGGCAAAGTAGCATGACGAAATGCATAAAACGTACTTTACTAAATGTTTGGAGAACAAGGTTCATGACGCTTTGTGGAATTCCAAAGTCATTTTGGTTAAATATGGCAAGGAATATCGACTCAATGACGCTCAGTTTGAAGAAGTGATTCTAAAAGCGGACTTATTTAGGGGGCGATGTGCTCCATTCGCCAAAACGCACAATCGAGTTGGTTCAATTGGTTGGTGGAAAAGCAATGATGGAGTTGTTGAAGCGGAAAAGATCAAATGGCACCTCATAGCACTTCCAGATACAGCACGTGTGATTGCTGTTGATGATAGAACGTTAGGAGGTGGATATGCAACGATTCGAAAGGTTCGTATTGAAGGATGTCCAGGAATACTTCCTCATTGGGAGTTTGCGGCGAAGAAATCCATTCACCACCAAACTCGACCTGATCTTGCAAAGTTAGAACATCAAAACGAATCAATGGCTGTTCGAATTCCACACGCGGGTGTAATACGGTTTGCTGTGGTGCACGGAATGATGTGTGAAGGTTATGTGTATTGGTGGAATGGTGGAACTCTTCGACAAATGTTGAATATGGATAAGGACTTTCTAGACAACATTCAAATCCGTTTGATGTATACGAATCCAACCGAAGAGGAGGTTTTAAAAGCTCACCGTTTAAGGCGATATCGGTAGAAGCGCACGGAGTTGACACGGGCGTTTATGCATATAATGTATGCAGTGCATCTTGCTGGACATTTGCACAATAATCTTTCTCCGAACAACATCTTGTCGCATTTTCCAGAAGATGAGTCATGTGTGTACATTGGAGTTTGCGATTGGGGCATGACCACCTTAGCTTCTCGGCCAATAAAATCTTTATACACATTCACATCAGCAAATGAGATGAAACAAACTTTGCAGAGGAAATGGTGGGTGGATCCACGTATTGCATATTTGCATAAAGCAGGTGCAGATGTGGAAGTCATTCCGATGTATTCACGTAAGTCGGAAAAGTATGCCATTCGAAAAATTGCTCAGCGGATGAATGGAAACAACATGTCAGAGGCGTATTTCAACTTGCTATTTAAAATACCTAATGTGACACAATTTGCCTTTCATGACTTTGCAAAAGTGTTTTATGCTTACTTGAAGCGCATTTCTTCAAAGACTGACGATGAAAATACTAATTTGGCCCATGTGATTACGCGATTTTCTAATACATATCGTTGGCCGATGCAAGATGAACATTTCTGCCATTTATATTAGATTGGTAGTGCAGAAGTAGTAGTTGAATAGGTTATATAGGCATGAAAAATTAGTTTAGAAATATAGAGTTGGAATGAAAAAAATTATATGTACAATTAGCCAAATGTGCACAATGTATGGTATTCTATATTAAATTCAATATATTTTGCCCATATTGATTATGTTTGTATTTGTATTGCTCTCGATTTTTTAAATAGTATATATATATATTTGAAGTCACAAACTTTTTTAGTTTGCCTTCTGAAAATGAATTGGAATTTTTTCATAGTTTCAAGACTATCATGGACTCATGGTCAAACTTTATAATCTTTCAACTTATAAGAGACATTGTTTTAATGACAAATCGCGAACCATTGCACTTCATTTAATATTTAATTGTTTAAAGATTAAGGAAGTGACCGTGGGACAGTTTGGATAGGGCGATCGGGGGAAATAGGGCCGTCAAAGCGGACGGGGCGGACGGGGTGACAGGCGGACGCTGCGGACACAACGTCCGCGTCCGGACGTCGTGACAACCCTAGATAGACTTAATTCCCTTTAGCTTCTATAGTATGTTTTTCAAAGCTAAATTGTGCTAACTATGGTATAAGGTAAAACCAAGCATTAGAAAAAATTTGGGGCCTCAAGAAGACCAATAGGTCTAAATTAGAATGGGATATTAGATGTGCCCATAGTAATCATTCTATGTACAAATATTGTCTTATTGTGTGCATTTGCTTTTGTTGTCCGAAAGAAATTGAAATACATAAATGCATTTATGTCCCACAATGATTACTATAGGTACTTCTATTCCATTATTATCTATAAATGATTGTGGAGGAACCATGTATTTAATACCACTTATAACTCCTAGGATATGGATTATATTCTAAAATATGACAAGACATACACCATTAATTTGATCGATAATTCAACAATCAACATCTTTCATTTGGTTGCCATTTTCTCATTTGAACCTTATCATGTTCAAATAAGGTTCAAATTAGGCAACATATGTGCCTCTATTATTGCTTCTCATAGACTCATACATGTAGGAGGTGCAAAATTGATCCAAATTAGAAGTGCCATGCCATATGTCATTGGATCCAACTTAATGTGAGGAAAAGCTTTTAATTTGTTGTTACTCTATAACTCAATTGATATACCACTTATGTAGTTATGTCCAATAGACAATAAATTCCATGTTGCAATTACAATGATTGGGCTCCCTAGACATTGAAGGGTGAGTGAAAGCCTCACTATTGGTTTACAACCTTCTACCTTATTTACAAAATGTTTTAGTCAAGGTCTTGAATTTATGAATTTTTGAATAAGAAAGTAAGTTGGCAAAAATGTAGCAATGACCTAATGTTAAAATTTTGTAAGTAAGAGTGTTTGTGGCTAAGATGTCACTAATATAGAATTTATAAATTTTTGAGTAAGAAAGTAAATTGGCAAAAATGTGGCAATGACCTAATGTTAAAATTTCCTAAGTAAGAGTGTTTGTGGCTAACATGTCACTAATATGGAGGAGTATCATTTAAAATATAGATCTATCACCAACTTTGTTAGCAAAAGATAATCTTGCAAAAAGTCTCTAGACAAATTTTACTCACAACTTCCAACATTGTAAATTGAACATGACTAGTTGAACCTACAAACATCAAGTTTGAAGTTTGCAACATGAATGCAATATGAAATCATATGTAAATTTGCAAGTGTTTAGTAGTCCAAATTCCAAAAACCTTGCAAAACATCAAGTTTAAAGTTTGCAACATGAATGCAATATGAACTTGTATGTAAATTTACAGGTGTTTAGTAGTCCAAAATTATAACATGGAAGTCTGGACAGATTGGTTTAGATTTTGTAGTTCTGTAAGAGAAGCATTTAGAAAACTGCCAATCTCTTGAAACTTTGCCATCTATAATAAATTTGATGAAACAAATTCTAACTAACAATAGACACAATGGTATCACCAATTTTGTTACAAGTGATCAATGTGATTCCTTCAGCAACTCCAAATTTGTGACATACATCCATTAGCCCCATACTTTAGAACCTAGGACAATAAGACATGTATAGATTTACGTTGAAGGTCTTCCATCTTGAAAAGTGTAGAAGTGATGGAATACCTCCGATTAATTAACAAAATTGACCCTTCCAACACATGAAACATGCATGACAACATTAATTTACTTTGCGTCCAAGTATACAAGATTTTCCCTTCAAAACCACCTACAAGTTTTGAAAAGTCTATAAAACTGTGCACGGCCCGAGGAGGATCTCTAACAATTGATACTTCCATTTCTCCCAATCCTGAATAGACTCTCTCGCAACGTAGTGCACGAGTGGAAGCCAAATCTCCTCATACAGCTGCAGACGAATCAGACGTATTTTGCAGTAGTGAACTAAGACCTGTTGGTCTACCTATCGACGGAGCTGGAGTCCTTATCAGAATAATTGGCACAAATTAAAGGAGAAGTTTGCAAGGGAAAAAATCCTGTCAAACAGTGTTCAACTCAAATCACCGAACTGGAGGACTTGTCTAACCTTCTGAGATTCGCGGGCGCTCAAACTAACGGGCGACTCCTGCTATTCGAGCAACGGTCTCAAAAGCTACACGAGAGCAAGCGAACAAAACATGGTCCAAATGAAGGCAAAATTAAAAACATGAACAACGATCGACATTCCTGCAGCACACCGGGGACTCTACTCTACCTCTAGCTACCAGACTCCATCCATCTCTCGTTATTGCAGATGTATCGCAGATAATCCCGATCGAGAAACGATCAGCTAGTAATCGAGTCGGAGTGGACTATATTCTTGTTGCTCCTTCGGAAACTCTGAGACCACATTCAAGTACTCAGGGTCAGGCAACACCCCCGACGGTGGGGTCTCATCCCAGTGCTCCTCCGCGTACTTGGCCACCGCAGCGCCCACGAGCGCGGCATCGTCCACCGACTTCTGGTAATGCGCGCCTGCAAACACGCGCGACCTCTGTCCGAACGTCACGATGTCCGCGAACGATGCGAATTTCACGTCCGCAACTGGCCCCTGCAACATCGGACAAGCCCACTGCGCGCCACTCCCGGGGAGAACAATGTCGTTGGGTTTCAGTTTCTTCTTGTTGAAGAATTGCTCAAACACCCCCGCGGCCGCGGCGAAGGTCGTGACGGTGCCGCTCGGGTACTCGGGGTGTGGCGGAGTGGGTGCCCACGACGTCCAGGTCGGGATGGGGGCGTGACGGGAGTCGCCCTCCCTCATCGCCATCTGGGGCCGCCAGAACCAGAACCCGAACTGGAGGGCTGAGAAGACAATGAACGAGTCGTGTATGGTGACCGCCAGCTTTGTGAAGAAGGCGACGGTGTCGTAAAGAGTAAGCGTCGGTGGAAGCACCGAGCGCGCGATGGCGCTAAAGATGGTGTCAGTAGTGCAGGTGAGGAAGGGCACCGTCTGGCAGGTGGTCCAGGCGGCTGTGATGTTCATTTCGGCTGTTCGCCGCGGGTTGTCGGCGCGCCCGGCGTCAACGGCGCTCGCGTACGCGGCGTCCCACTCCGAGGACGGGATGTACGGGGGCTTGATGAAGGACAAGTCCGTCCGGATGAAGCGGAGCGGGTCCGGGAGGACGTACGGGCGCACGATCGGTATGTCGTAGAAGATAAAGATCGCGTCCGCGCGTCCGGCCGCCGTATCGTTGGGGTAGCGGTAAAGTCCTGGTCTAGGGTTCTTGCCCTCGGAGTCGAGCGCGGCTCGGAAGTCACGGAGGGTGAATTCGCGGCCAGGACGGCGCTTGTCGATGACGCCGTGTGCGACGGCTTCGCCCAAGCGCTTGCCCAGGGTTGTCTGCGAGGTCGAGGCGTTGATTGCATTAAGCTGCTTGTAGAGCAAGGGGTCGATGGTGGTCCACTTATCGAACACGAAGTAATTGGACAGAATGGTGTGGCTCGCAAACGCTACCACGAGCTCTTGGGATTCCTCGGAGTCGGTGAGGCGCTTGAGAGCCAGGAGGGAGTGCCACTGGGCGAGTTGCAGCTGCGCGAAGATGATTCTGGGCTCGAATGCATATCCCGAGATTCCGCATACGAGGAGGCTGTAGAGGTAGTTCCATTGCACCGCGACATTGTCGAGCTTCGATGTGGCGGACACACTTGATGCTGAACTCAGGAGAATAGTGAAAATCAATGCATGAACTGCTACAGCTGTTTTCGTGGATCGCGACACCGCCATGGTCACCTGCTCACAATTGCCCTGAATTTGTAATCGACCACAATTGTCCACCGTCAGCAAAGATCAAGCAGCTTACGATGATCTACACGCGGCCTCACAAATATCATTCGAGCTAGAAGTTCAAACAATTAATACGAATGCATGCAAACGACGTTTCCAGTTCTCACCCAGTTCTGAGGAGAGCAATTGGATGGAAGGGATCGGAGCGTCCACGAGGTGGAAGTATCGTTAATGCGTACGTGTGTCACCAGGCTACCAGCTTGCAAGTGTACAATTTGCAAAAGCTGCCAACAAACGTTGCAGTGCCAGAGGACCTCAATCATACCATGTTGCAAACCTGGTTGCTAACAAGATGAGAGACATTTTCATTGCGGCGCGCATGCCTTATATAACATGTTGGTTGTCGTACAATCGATACATCAAACTTGATTGGCCTGTTCGTGCTCTCAACCCCTTAAGCTAAAAGTTTGCAGAGAGAGACGTACTCTCTAATATATTTCATATCCCAAGTACATTCCGAATGTGCAAATCTGCGTGGACAACTTTTCGCATGCCAAATTGTGAACGTATGTGCACATACCAAATTAGTTGTGAAGACATGCAGGGGCTTGTGCATCTAAAAGTCAATTTGTCCCTCAAATACACTGATTTACCCTATTACTGAAGGTGCTATATAAGTGTCTTGCCACATCTGTATGAACAATGAACAAGTGGACCGCATTGACTTGGAAATGATCCACAAGATGATCCATATGGCCAAGTTGTCTACTAGTGGATTTTTTTGTAGTCATTTTTTTAGTTTAGATGGCCTGAGTGTCCACTAGTACAATACATCATAGTAATATATATCTTTGAGTTTGAACCAATTTAAAGATATAATATCAATTAACATAAATGATGTTGGTAAAATTAGTGTCACACTTCTGCACTATCCTACGCTAAAGTCAGATTAGACAAACATTAAGTCATTTTTGTGAAAAAGTGCCATGCGTCATCTTCTGAATAGTCTGAGGTGACATGGACTACTAAGAATCTGACATGAAAATTCAATTTCAGCACTCAGGTGCCAAATCAAACCTTCAAGTACAGTAGGAGGATAAGTCAATGGAGCACTTGTCAACAGAGAAGACTCCAAGTACGATAGCCTTTCGAATTATTTTAAACCAAAATTCTTATTTTATCCATAAAGGTACTTTTTGTTGTCTTGTTTTTTACTTCATAACATTGTATAAATCAGGCAATGATCCTCCCTATTTTTCTTCATGGATCATTTGTACGGCTCCACGTAAACCTATACAATATAGATGGATTCTTCCCTCAAGAATGGTCTTCCAGTTGGCTCAAGCAGGCATATCATGGGTGGCCGTACGTGATTCACGCGCGAGGAGAAACTGAATAGGGTGTTGCGGGAGGGGGGCGCCCGTAACCTATCTACGGAGCCGAAGATTTCATATGAACCCGACAATTGCGTAGACTTCGGATGTTTTTCAGTATTTTTTCTCTTGCTGCTGTCTTCATCTGTGTTTGTACGGAATGGCACTCAGTTACGAATTTAAGATTCTGAAGACCTCAGACTTTATATAAAATGGATTAGAGTACGATCTCCTAAAGTGACTTTCATTGGTGCAAGTTGGTGACTATTCGAGTATTCTTTGCATGCATTATATCTTCCTGATCGAGGTCTCCAAGGCTACGTACCGATTAATTGACGCATCCAATGACGGTGAAAGCGGCGCACTCCAGGTTGAATGGGTCTGAACCCAAGGGCCGGGTAGGAGCCCGTGCATTGACAAAACTTCATCTTCGATCGATGCCTGTGTGGAAGTTTGAGTACTAAACTGTTTAAGTCTCTGACTGTCTGAGCGTCCATAATTGAGCACCCATTAGTGGCGCTGCCTAAACAACTATGGATTATGGACGCTGCGTAAACATTAGATATGAGTGATGAGGAAAGGTTTGGTAAACAGCCATTTGTTCAGGTGTCTCAAACCATCCAATCATGCAATTTCTACCGTACCACACAAAGAAGAAAAATAATATGCCTACCATTCAACTTCTGCCACAGAATGCTAATAGTACTGTCTAAGGTCAATTTCTGTCATCATAGTGAAGACAGGACACGTCTGCGGTCATTCAGTTTCAACTACTGATATAACAAGAAAGTAAGTTACAGTTAACGTGCCTGCGACACAGGATTTCAGTGATTGTCATTACTTCGGGATTTGAGCTTTTGAATGATGACGGTAGCCGTAGGACTTCCGAATCTCTCCAACAAAAGATCGAAACCTGCGTACCAAGACTCATCAAGAATTTTGTTGATTGGAACTTGAGCCATCGGCACAACTGTTACTAACATTCTATAAGTAGTATATCCAGTCTGGACCTGTGGTCGACGTCTTAATTAGTCAAAGTATGTATACCACTTGAACGTAGTTTGCATTTACTTTTTTGTTTGTCGGACCAGAGCGAAGTAGCAGGTTGAATTTCTCTCTTGTCAATCGTCATAGATACTGTAGACTTTTTATGCTCCAAAGGCAGTAAACAATTCTTTACAAAAATATAATCTATGAAAAATCATTAATAATCAAAACTTTAAAAAATCAAAGCTTTTAATGATTTTTCATAGAATATCCTTTTAATAATAGATTTTTGAAGGATGTTCTATGAAGGGTATTCTTGTATGAAATTAAGAATTGTAGCCATCCGAGAGGCTCAAAAACGCTTATTTTTGAGATATAAGTCACTATTTTAGCTCCAAAGGCCATGACCTTCAAATTCAAGACAAGCTGTGAACTTCTAGAGGTTTTTCCAAGGTAGCTCCAAGGCAAATTAATCTAATTAAAGTCTAAATTGGGATTAAAGAGACAAATGTTCCATTGCAACATTGATGTTGATATAATTGTATAACATGGTTTGATTCTCTATTTTACCCATGAAGGGCTAATTGGCATTTGTAGACATAGGGAAAATTTGTGAGGTCAAAAAATTGACTATTGCATTGAAGAAGATAAAAGAACTTCAAGCATACAATTTTATTTTAGTAGATTTATTTATCGAGTTGGTTTGTGAGTCCCTTTTGAACTCAATAAGGTTGAACCTTTATAAGAACATTGATTTGTTCTACTAAAAAGGAGGAAAATTTGTTTCACCAAAGAAATTAGTTTCACCTCAAGATTTTGTTTTATTGAAAATCGATACAACCTAGTAATTTGCCAAGTTGTGCTAATTCAAAATAATGTAACTTTGATAAATTAGTGTCTCAAGCACTTTTAGGATTGATCAATATAGTATAGAGCTTAAGCTACCATCTAAAATTCCTTTTCAATTTGAACCTACAAAGTGCAAAAATAATCACTTCAATTGAATCAAAAGTTTTAATGCAAACAATGACAATTTTAACCATCGCAATTTGGAAAATTTAAGGTCAAAGGACTCCAATTTTATCCAATAAATCCAAGGCCTTTTGAGGTTTAAAAACAATAGCTTTTGAAGTATTATAATCTAAAATGTCACTAAAATATAGAAATCTCAACTGTACAATCTTGTAGTATACATGTTGTAAATGACAAGAATCAAATTTGGAGTCATTTAGCCATGTAGATAGTAAGATTATAATGTTTTATTGTGAAAAAGGATGTTGAAATTTTCCTAGCAACACATTTGGAGGTGAAATTCAATTTCTAAACCTACTCAAATGAAAAAAATTTAAAATATAAAGTGCTTCAAAACCAACATACAAACACATTGGTGAAAGAAAATATCATTCAATTGACTCATTGTGTTTGCAAATGACTTTGAAATGTCAAAAAAATAGCAAAAAACACTTCAAAGGCAAAACCTCTTCTTAAATTGCTTTTCAATCACTCATAACATCTTGGATTGATATGAAACTTTAACCACATACCACATAAACTAGACTAATATGTGCAACTTTGCAAAAATAAATTATTAGAAACAAACATTGTATGAAGAAGAAACAAGCGGCTAAAATTCATTGTAATTCAAAAATGTCCAAAAATTTTAAACTTTAAACTACTCCCAAACATTCAAAACACCTTAGATTGGCATAAAATTGTTACCATGATAACTAAACTTCAAAGGGAACATAACACAACAGATTTTATTGAGAACAAACATTGAATGAAGGAGATGCAAGCTTTTGAAGTTGCACCCATCAATGTACAGTTTGGTGAACTCAAATTGAACCCATGAACTTTGAATGGCTTTTAAAAATTCATTACATCTTGGATTGATCTGAAAATTTGACTACCCAAACTAGAAGAGAGAGCGCAGATTTCCCAACAAGTTTTTATTGAATTTAGACATCTGATGGAAAAGTTACAATACTTCAAATTACACTTCGAATTGGACTTCCACACTACGTGAAGACGCTTTTGGTCACCACCTAAGGGAATGAGGGGTTAATTCCCGAATTGCTGTCGCGTCGCAATTGCAATTTAGGGTTTAGATTGCGGTTGCGGTCGAAGACACATGAATTGACTCTGAGGATTGGCGATGGCGAAGGGAGTCGCGGACCAGGGGTTACTAGTGTTGGTGTTGGCCATCCCTTTGGTGTCTGTGTCGACCCTTGTCAACCGCTTTGTGCAACAACCTTACATGGTACTCCGTAGTATTCTGTTTATATTGGAAGAAAGTGAGGTTTGCATTTATTGGGTTTGCACATATTTTAGGTCATGTAGGGTTTTGATGTTGGTGCGGTTTCTGTTGCAGGATGAGATTTTCACATACCGCAAGCGCAGGAGTATTGTGCAGGAATGGGACCCCATGATCACTACCTTTCCTGGCTTGCGCGTTTGGGCGCGGCATCGAGTGCGATGAGCTCTGAAAATTCATTGCTGTTGATATGGATCCTCAATCTGTAGACGTGGAGGAAGCTCTCGTACGCATTTCTAAGCTGAACGTTTTTGTGTTCCAGATCATATCTTCTGTATCATTCTCGGTTACACAGGGATTCTTCTGCCTGCAGCAAAATTATCGGGTGTCGCTTCCTTGCTCTCTCTCCGAATTGTGCAACCCGTCTGTTTTGAGATCAGTCAACGTGGTGCTTATTCTTGTGTGCTCCTTACTAGTCTTCCATATTCTGCGGCATTTGGAGCCCGAAAAGAGTGATAGGAAAGCGCTGTCGAAAGCATTTTTGCTGTCACTTTACCCTCTCTATTGGTTCTTCGAGTTTCTGTATTATACAGGTCCGTTATTGATCTTTCTCAAATGGTGTATTATTCGAGCTTGTGGCGTTTTATCTGTACTGATGTGATAAGCCCTATCTAAATTATAGCGAAAACCCCTGTGTGTTTATGAAATCCAAAGGGTAATGAGATCAACACCTAGAGAACCCTTTCTCGAAAATTTCTGACAAAATCCTAAGTTTAAACAGCCTAGCAGCCAGTCCGGCCTTATCACAACCCTGAAAATTTGTTAAATTTGCTCTGCTCCGTTGGATTTGTGAATTATGAAAATCTTTGAAGAGCACCCTGAATTCAAGATCAGGTGTCTTCATCTGCTGGGTTTTCAAAGCCTCGATTCTTCAGTTTGTTAAAGGGGTCTGAATACTCTCTTGATGTACAGACATTGGTCGACTACTGCAGTTATGGCCATGTATTTGGCGGGACTCAAACGAGTGTACGTCATTAGTTAGCTGGTGCGTTGAGGTCAGTCTAATCGATTTTTGTTTACTATTTCATGACTAATGTTACTATCAAAGTCACTTCGGAGACAATGGTTTATTAGTTGTCACCTTCCGCTGGAAATTGCATTGAGTTCTCTCAGTTTGAAGTCCTACATAATAAGATGGTAGGTCGACTAGTCATCCGTCATCGAGGAAGTTCGTCCTTTGGCCACGAATATGGTTCTTTTTTCGTTTTCTAGATAATTATTGATAGGATTGACTTGCCGCTACTGCAGTTTTCTGCTATCGCCATCATGTTCCGGCAAATGAATGTTGTTTGGGCGATTTTTATTACTTGTGTAGGAGTTCTGGGGACTCGTAAACTTCCGTCTGATTCGAACGCTGAAGTGTGAAAGAAAGATTTGCAGCACCATGCATCCAGTAATGAGATCCCTTCGGACCCTTTCTATGGATGCAGAGGGTCCGCTAAGCCTTCGTAGATCGCGCACCTGACAATTCATGCAGCAGTCGGCTTCATCAGGGCAGAGATTACTGTGCATGAAAAAGATTCCTACAGCTCCAGAGGTCAAGGTAGAATTTATCATTGCCTATGTTTGAAGTTTAAAACACCAACAGATTTCAGATTAATGGAATTTCTTTAGAGATGTCGTCTCTGCTTGAAACCTCTGCATATTGAAACCTAGTTGAAATATCTAATTTCAATTACATTAGGCACGTGGCTTTGTCTGACGATTTTATGATTCGTGTTGTTGTATATGTCTCAAGTGTGAACGTCGTTTTGCGCATGCATGCTTACTGGCAGACAGCCAACATTACACTTTCTACCTGTGGAAGAACGTGATTCGTGTCCTAGTTGTCATAATGGACAGCATATTATTGTTTATGGACAAATCGGATCGATTTGGGTTGATCAGTTGTCAACTTTGGAGCCCTGTAATTTTTGCAAAAAGTATCCAAATTGGACATATGAGATGTTTTTCGACATTTATAAAAACTGTAGATGCTAAAAAATATCTCATATGCCCAATTCGGGTACTTTTTGAAAAAGTTACAGAGTTTCGAAGTTGACAGCCGGTCAACCCAAATTAGTCTGATTCGTCGGTGAATAGTAATATGCTGTCCATTATGACAACTAGAATTCGTGCACACCAGAGCACCAAGTACTGCTTGATACCATTGTACATCTACTCATGGTGATCAATATTCAACTATTTAGGTGACATTTCATCTTTGCGTCTTTTGTTGTTTTGGAAGATTTTGTTCAGAAGGACCTGGGAACTTTCTTTATTGTTCATGGCCATGTTGTAATCTGCTACTTAGATACCTTTCTCTACTTCTAGTTGGATGCAGTGCTTTGCCAAGGTGACTTACTACGACTTGCTCTTGGTCACTTTGTTGGAAAATATTTTAGATGACACATCTGACTTGTTTCAAGAAAGAATGATCGAAAGCTTTGGATCCTGGAGCTATTTATGGGTAGCGGAGGGATGGTTGTGCCAGCTCCAGTTCTTGAGTTTCGCTACAACACAATTCCCGTATACCTCATTTCTCTACACTATGGTATCAGGCAAGAGAACAAAGATATAAAGAGTCTAATTGTAGCCGTGATTTACATGGTGACTACTATAACGACCTTGAATCTGTTCTTATAAGGTAGTCTGCTCTACTGAAAACACCCATGCTCTAGAAGCGATTATGACAAAGAGGTACATTTTGCTTTCTTCAATGAGACAGTAGTGTACTGTACATTCAAGAGGTGACCACTGCGTTTCAACTTCAGAATTTCATAACAAATTATATAAAGGTCCAAAAAATATGATGCTATGAAAGTAATTTCCATTGCAAGAAACTCGTGACAGATTCTAACGTGAAGTCCTTAACAATGTGAAGTAATAAATGAAACGGCCTTTGTTCACTTATATGGGACTTACTCCTTCAAATTTACACAATCACAGAAAGGCAAAGGAGTTTCACGCGATGTTAATGACACTAGGACACTGGGTGCATGGGAGTATTCAAGCTTTAGCTCTTCTTTCAAACGGAATTGTGGTTGCAACCAATTATTTAGTACGTCTACATGTGCATTGATGTTTGGAGACAACCACCGGTTGGTTCATTGTTACCTAGCGCCTTCGGGAAAATTATCAATTGGATTGTGAAAGTGGAGGATCCAAAACCAAACAAAAAATTGGGCTAATTTTCATGTTGTCGGATGGGATATGCTTTTGGACAAGGTGGGTATTGCTTTAGGGTTGATAATGGAGGGGCTTGAATACTCACATTTAGCACCTTTGTATGTGCTTGGAAAATGGAAAGTGGTGTGGATTAGAACAATAAGTTTCATCACCATTACTTGTAAAGAATAAGTCACTAGTGTTGTAGTAATTACTATCATTGCATCATATAGGATTAGATAAAAAAAAAAATATATATATATATATATATATATATATATTTTTTTTTTTTTTTTTACTTAGCCACAATATATTATGACTACCAAAGCCAATTAGCTTGTGACTTTGATCATTGATTGACAGCTTCTCTCTACTCAAATAGTTCAAGATAAGTCCTGAAAATGTCACCCTAAGAGGAGTCAAAAGGTTTTCTAACCTCAATTTTTGTTAAAAAATTTTCAAATTTTCTTTTTCTATGGCTTAGAATCGCAAGTGTGGGCCATTTTTGTATTGTAGAACCTATTTTGTGCAATTAGATTGCTTGCAACTATATTTTATGTTGATCCAAAAAAACATGATTTAAATAGATATTCGACTTTCTTAAATGAAATTGTGATTAACCTTTCAATGTAGTGATCTATTGGGAGGTGAAAGGAGTTTTGGAAGTAAATATTTAGTGACAATTTTTACTCAAGTCAAATTTTTTAAGGTATTGACACCTAATTGTAATCAATTTGCTATACTAACCAATTAGATGCTTGCCTAAATTGCAAATCTTTTGAATATAAAGCCTAAGCTTAATTTGATTCAACCTATTTTTGGCACTTTGAAAAGTCATAGTTTTTGAATTCTTACATTGTCCCACAAAAGCATATAAAGAGAATTTCAAATACTTTTGAATCCCCACAACATCTAGCAATAATTAGACAACTTGAAAATAGAAGCCATGCTTAAGTGCTTTAGTTATTTAAACAATCATTGAGTTGACATTGAAAATTATTATTGTAGCAAACTTAATGGATAAATAGGAGTGATTTTTTTTGTTTTTGTACTAGAAGCACAACATGCACTTTAGAATACAAGCAAATAAATTGTTCAATTGTGATCATCTAATCTTCATTCATTTGCAATGTTATCTAAGAATAATAAATTACATCCAAATACTAATGAATCTAATAGTCTTTTAGAGATAATTTTGGTAATTTCATCTACTTTTCTTCTTTTTCTTTTCTTCTTTATAATGTAATGAAAGCTCATTCAAAAATTAGGTAAAATTTTGGTGATTATTTGCCAACAAAATTTTTACAAATGAGCAAATCACAGAGTTTGACCAAGTAGAGGAAAACATTGATTACTATAGGTAGGTACAATGTACAATACCTAACAACCTTATTTGTCTTTTGTATTGTAACCATTCAAAAAATAATTCATAATATAGAATATATTTGACATTTTTCATCTTGTATAATTAACATTCAAATTTTACACAATTCCAATCAAGTATACCAATTTTGGATTCTTCTTAAGGGTGAATGCAAAAAACTCTAGTACTATTTTGTATCACACTTGCAATTTCTAAGTTGTAATTGGCCATATCTTTTGTAGATTTAAACCAATGTGTTTGAATTTTTTTTGTAAAGATTAGTATTTAGACAATAATTAAAGAAATTTTTTTTCAAAAAAATTCAAAAATCATTTTATATTAAAATTTCAGTTTAGCTAATTTGTCACACTTTGCGGTTTAGAGCTTTTTAGTACTAGGGACTACCCAAAGTTAATGATCTAGAGCTGAAAATTTTGTGCTCTATTTCTACACAAGAGAGGCATGTGCCCACCCAAAAGAACTTAAAAAAATATTATTTTATGTCTTCTACATTCATGCAAACAAGGCTCCCTTGCATGTGCAATTTTGAACATTGAAAATGGTTTCAAAATCATTTATTTAGTGAAATCTATTCATCATGAAGTCTTTTAAAATTGTCAATTTTTAATTTCTTTTAAAATTACTTTTCCTATTTTTTACAAATTAAAATGTCAAAGTATCTATTTTCTTCAATAACTTTGTTTTTCTATTTTTTGAATAACTTTGATCCAAATTTTTTTGAGATTTGAAATTTTGGTGACATATTATTTATATTATTATGCTAATTATCCATATTTTTTAATTTTTAAATATTTCTTTCCAAAAGGTCACTAGTACTAGCCAGTACTAGGTGAATGCAATGAAAACGGAAGGTGTTTCTTGCATTCACCCTTAAAAACTCCATTTTTGATACATTGTTTTACTTAATGTTCATGGTTTTACATGATAATTAGATTGAAAAACATTGGCAATGAATTTTTTTAATCTGGTTGCATAAATATGTAAGAAATATCCATACACGCATCTTTTACATTAGAAAACATCCTATTAAGTAACAAACATATGAATGATATGATCTATGAAAAATTAAATGTAAATTTTTATATGACCAAAATTTATAAAATAGATAACTTCATATTATTACTAGATTTTGGCAAAATAATTGTACCAAGATGATTAAATGATGTTTAATAAAAATTATAAATCCAATGGTGGTAGATTCATTAAATTCTAACTTTAACTTTACCATGTAGAATTTTTTTAAGTTGAATGTAGTGTAGTTCATGGCCCATGTTATATGGTTTTGTTTGAGCATAGATTGAAAAGTTAACCAACCAATGCAATTGTTGCCTACCTTAAAAGGGTAGATTCAAAGAACTCAAGGAAAAGACAAGTGTGACCATTTTTGCTTTTTTTACAAATGCTATTCTTATTTTAGTGACCATTGTGCATTGCAAGGTTCATCAAAAAATGCAAAATGACTAGAATGTTAGAAAATTTTACATGAGCACTTCCAACTCTCTTGTCTTTCACTAAATGCAAAAAGGTCATCATTTTAGAATATTCTCACTAAGCCATGTGTTCCTTCAAAGTATGCTGCCTTATTTTTCCATTGATCCAAATAAAACTCTAAACTTAAATCTACTAAATTATGTGATCAAATAATTTGAATTTTCCTATAGTCTTCATCCTCATTATGAGCTACAAGATCCTATGGTCACATTTTATCAAATCTCAAGAAAAAATGAGCAAACAAATTGCTCAAGTTCTTCATAGTTTTAGCCCATTTTAAAAGTGCACCTCCATGGGATCATTAAGGATTAAAGTAAGTACATCTAAAACCAAAAAAAATAATAAATTCATATTGTTTTTGTTATTATATTGAAATTTTTTTGTAGGCTAGGTCTTATTGGTAGTCAAAAGAAGATTCTCGATTGTCTTAATATGCAATTTTTGAAGACTATATGAATAAACTATGAATTTTCAAAGTATTGAAGATTAGTGTTTTTTAAACTAAAATTAAACTCTTGTGAATAAAGGGAATATATTTTAGGCAAGAATCTATAGATATTACTTTTAGGAAAGTGTTGGTTTTAGGTGTAGTTACCTTATTAGATTGTTAAAATTTGACCTTGTAATATAAACTCTATGAATTGAAGAAATTTTTTTTTTACCATATTTAGTATACAAATGTTGTGGACATTAAAGTTAATCACAAAGAGGGAGGAAACTAGGGATTTTTCCCTCTAGAATAGCAAAAAACATAGTTCTAGATAGGGATTAAATTCCTTTTGAGGTCCAAAATGGAACTTTTTTGAATTCCGTCTCTAGGTTTGATTCTGTCAATAAGAACTCACAAATATGCTACATGTAGGACAACGCATTGTGCAATCAATACCTATAGGATATTTCCCTCTAGAATAGCAAAAAACATAGTTTTAGATAGGGATCAAATTCCTTTTGAGGTCCAAAGTGGAGCTTTTTTGAATTCCGTCTCTAGGTTTGCTTCTGTCAATAAGAATTCACAAATATGCTACATGTAGGACAACGCATTGTGCAATCAATACCTATACGATTCTTTTACACTTTTTTGTCCAATTGTAAGTGTTGCCTTTAGGGGAGTGTTGATTGTGGACATATGCACTTTACTCCTTTTGTTTATTTTTATATGCTTACAAATGAAATTAATACACATGTGCTTACAAATGAAATACCTTTGCATGCATGCACACGGTG
This sequence comes from Pseudoscleropodium purum, assembly GCA_963969395.1. Lineage (NCBI taxonomy): Eukaryota > Viridiplantae > Streptophyta > Bryopsida > Hypnales > Brachytheciaceae > Pseudoscleropodium > Pseudoscleropodium purum. The sequence continues at coordinate 19,712,696 of OZ017803.1, forward strand.
AGATTGCAGCCCCACACGTGCGTACTATACTGAGAAGCCCCTAGCAACGGCTGTAAGGGTTACGTCCTGTCCTGTGCAGGGCACTGCTACCTTTTGTTGCTCATCGCCTCAGAGTACACGGTACAGATGCGCAATTGATGGTGAATTCAAAAAGCCAATTTCAAAACTCAATTTCAAAAGTCAGATCAGGTTGTGAAATCTGACACGTTTGACAAGTTTGACACGTGTTTTTTATCCACTTCAATTATCTACGTTCTACGAGAGTTTGCGCACCCTCACTATATAACGGGACTGATCGAGCCAAAATGCAGTGCCATTAGCTGATAACACTGTCTCACGTATTGTTGGAGCAACAATGCGCACTTGCAACCCAATTTGAGCTAACTTAGTCAGATCCACTGAAGTCCTGTGACTGCGAATTCTGAGTTGATCGACTTCCGGAACCTCCGACTTGTTCACTTTTGCATTCAAATTGTGCGCAAGCCTACCATCAATCTTCGCGGCCATGGTGACAATGACGACGCCTTTGGGAGTTTGGAGTGTAACGCTTCTCTTCTCTGCTTTCCAAACAATCTTATCTCTCTTGAGTGTGGATATTGGTTTAGCCTCAAAAAAGTTGCTCAAGCTAGATACTAATTGTGTGCAACCGTGTATAAATGTGTCGATACATGTCAGTTCAGTCTCAAAATGGTTTCTCAAAGTCATTTTACTATGCTCCACAGATTGCAAGTGCAGATGTCAGTTAGTAAAATCTCAAAAGTCTGCTCGAACTAGATCACTCTACACTACGTGCAACCATATGAATGTGTGGATTTCAGTTGAGCCTCTAAATGTTAATCAAGTTCAGTTCGTTGCTGTGTGCAACCACATGACTGTAGCGATGAATGGTGCTGTGCAGGTTGTCACTGCAGTGGTGCTTGGCATTCTTCTGCTTACCAAGTTGCTCACAGGCAGCAGATACAGGAATTTGCCTCCAGGCCCACGGGGTCTGCCCTTCATCGGTTCCTTGCACTTGTTGGGCAAATTCCCACAACGGGATTTCGCCAAACTGGCCGAGACTTACGGACCACTGATGTCCATATGGTTGGGGCCACAGCTCGCTGTGGTGGCTACCTCCCCTGCGGCTGCGGAGGAGATTCTCAAGACTCAAGACTCCAATTTCGCAAACCGAATGGCAACTTCTATTTCAGACGTGGTTGTTCCTGGAGGTATTGAGTTGCCTCCTCTTCCTCCACTTGGAAACTAGATTCAAATTCCTCTGTTCATGAGGATGTTGAATGTAACAAGCTCATCATGAGAAGTAACATGCACTGGAGCCATGATCATAGTGGTGAGGGTCTGAGGGACGTTATTTCCAATACAAGGCTTTATTTTCATGTTGTTGGATATAACTTCAATGATCAAGCTAAAAGCAAAGAACCGTAATTTTAGACGAGACCTAAAGTTTCGAAAAATAACATGCCTTCCCTTACTCAATATGTGATTTCCATTTGTATAAATTGTGTTTGGTTGAGGTTATGGAGATGGTGTTTTAAATCGCTGCATTTTGACTTCAAATACAAAAGAGATAGAAGCTTGAATGTCTAGAATGCTCAAGATAGTTAGCAATAGAATGGTAGAGTTCAAGAAAATGCAAGTATGTGCACCTATAATCAACACTAGTGACAAAGGAGCATATTTCATATTTTTAAACATGAATTATTATTTTTACATCTCATTGGCAACTAAAAGAGGATTACAATGCATTTAAGCATGCATTATACGAACAATGTATGAATAAATTATGAATTTTCAAGATAATTTCTCTAAATCAGGGTTGACAGGACGTTCGGACGCGGACGCTGTGTCCGCACCGTCCGCTGACATTCGCGGTCCCGGCGGACGCAGCGAACGCTTGTCCCCCGTCCGCCTGTCCGCCCGATTACAGCCGTCCGATCAACGCGCGGACTGATCTGGTCCGCACGATCTGCTCGTCCGCCTCGGGCGGTCGGGCCGTCCGCCCCGCCCCGCCTGTCCGCTTTCCGACGGCGGTCGGGACGCTGCGTCCGTTAGTGTCTGTGCGTCCGGACGTTCGGAAAACGGACGCTATTTTGGGGCGGACGTTGAGATTCGTCAAACCTGCTCTAGATCTATCAAAAAACCAATTAACCAAGAGTAGACTTTCATGTTTTAATAGTGTACATCTTGAGTAATCAATATCTAGTTTTATTTTATGCTTTTTGATTTAAATGTAGTTGTCCCATCTAGGGCAATACTCACGATGGATGTACATACTTTAGTGCCACTTCAATTATCTAATTAACATCTCCAATTTAAGGTGCTTCTAGTTTTTAGAGCTCTAGGCATTTGAAAGTCTTTCATTTCTGAAATTGAATTGAAAGTCTTTTCATTTTGGTCCTCAGTTTCTATTTAGTTTTCATAGTTTAAAACTCATTGTTTTTTAACAATTTTGACTATATTTGATATCAGATGTAGCAATGATATCAGACTCACCGGTGAGGCTCCACTTGAAGAAGATACTACACATACAACTCAGCACCAATAAACAACTTCAACTAGCAACAAATGAGCGAATGGAAGAAATTGCTCATGTCATGCGTGTGATTCCCCAAGATGGTGTTACATCAGTGCCTGTGAGGAACTACATTGAAGTGGCCGTAACTAACATCATGTCACGCATGATTCTCAAAAGGCGTTTCATGGCAGTGGTTTCGGGGAAGAAATATGATGAACAAGAACTTGAGCAAGTGAGCAATTTTAGAAAGATTTTGTTGGGTATTGCTAAGTATGCTCAAGCTATAAATCCAGGAGACTTCATCCGTGTGTTCAAGTGGATGGATGTGTTTGGACACGAAAGAGGAATGCGACAGTTGAGAGAGGAAATGAATGCTTTCATGTCTCCAATCATATATGAGCATGTTGTGCAACGGAAGAGTGGTTCCATTTTTGTCAAAGATATGGCAGATGTCCTTTTAGATGAGATGGAAGATGAGACATTGCAATTTGACATCACCAATGACAATGTTAGTAGTACATTATGGGTAAGAGTGCAATTCCTTTTTCATTAATTAGAGGCTATTAAAAGACCTTATATATTTTTTATTTCTTTAATCCAAAGATTTCACCATTAAAATTTTGAAGCTAAGAAGTAAAAGATAGTCACTAGGGGACCATTCAAAGGTATTTTCATATTGAGGTTGAAGGTATTTTCATATTGAGGTTGAAGGTATTTTCATATTGATTCAAAGGTATTTTCATATCAAGATTGATGATCTATTTATTAGAAAGTTATATGATGAAATTCACACAGTAAGGTTACTATTCTCTTTCAAAGTTTTTAAATTGTATTGTTGATCTCCAATCAACAAATTCATCTTGTGGAGAAGTTTTAATAATAAGCATTTAATTTTTTCTTCTCTTCTGGTACAGGACGCTTTTCTAGGAAGTATAAGTTCAACTACCGATACAATAGAATGGGCAATTGCGGAATGCATTCGCAATCCCATTGTGATGAAGAAGCTACAAGTAGAGCTTGACACTGTTGTAGGCAAGTCTCGAAGAGTGGAAGATGCAGATGTTCCTAAACTCAAGTATTTACAAGCCATCGTGAAAGAAAACTTTCGTCTTCATTCAGCACTTCCATTGTTAATTCCTCATTTGAGTGATAAACCTTGTAAGGTTTTAGGATACAACATACCAGAAAAAACACTTGTTTTTGTAAATGTTACAGCAATTTCTCGAGATCCAAGGACATGGGAAGATCCTATGACTTTCAAGCCGGAAAGATTTTTGGATGGGATGCCTCATGCTCATATTCAGATTGAAGGCAAACAATTTGAGGTGTTACCGTTTGGAGCAGGGCGGAGACAATGTCCAGGCATCATGTTAGCTTCAACAATGGTTCACACTATAGTTGCAACTTTTATCCAATCTTTTGATTGGTTTCTTCCTAATGGTATGCAACCTATGGATTTAGATATGTCAGAGGGTGAAGGGGTTCCACATGTACTAGCTCACCCTTTGACTGCCATTCCAAAGGCTCGCTTGTCTATTCCTTAAATTAGTTTTTTTGAAATAGTTATTTAAAGATAGATTATTATCTTCAATTTATTTGCAAATATTACACTTTGTATAGATATGCAATAAATATCATTTTAAAAATTATATGATAATCATGTTCATTTTTTAAGGCAATTATAGTATGAAGTTGTTTTTTATTCATTTTTATTTCTATATATATGTTGATGATATCTAAAATGTGTAGTATTTTCATGTATGAATCTTTAGAATCCTCATTTTGATAAACAATATGGAATTACAAATTTGCATTCGTGTTCACACTTATAAATGTAATTAAATTTTTTTTCTACATATATCACATGGATCATTGCAAGAAACACTTCATGTTTTATCTCAAAAAGCCCAATTTTTGAGAACAAAGATGTTAGTACTACTATTAATATTTAATTGGTACTATTTAAAACATTCAAAACTAAATATGGTGCATCTTTTTTTTTAGATATCTGAAAGACATACCACTTGCATCCTTTGAATGACTTTAATTAGATCTTGAAACATAAACATTTGAACAATTACTGGATCTCAATTATAGAATTGAATTCTAATGAGTAGTATTATACATAACTACAAATTGCTACACAATCTTAGACCATGAATAGTAGGCATAATGTTTTGAAAATGAAATTGCTAATATAAATTTCTACTTTTAGAAATTAAAGAAAAAGTGAAAAAACTAACTAAAAATTGATCATTTTTCCTAACTTGAAGATTCTTTTTCCCAAATTTGGGAAAAAAATTTGTTCTCTATACACATACAAAGGTAGTGCCTTTTAAGCACATAGAGAATGCAAACACTTAACCATTTTCTTAAATCTCTTTTTCAACTTGTGTAAACTTAATAGATCTTGTATACCAATTACAACCTTCAAATTTTCTTTTTTTTGGGTCAAAAATAGGACAAAATCCACCAAAATGGCAAAAGTAGACATTCGATTGGGTTTGCTTAAAAATAATAAATTAATTTTATAAACATAAAAAAATTATTCAATGTTTACAACTACTGCATATACTTTTGCTTAAAACTTCATTTGAAACGAACATACAAGGCAATTTAAATTAGAGGCAAAAAACACCCATTCAAAAGTAAAGGGACAAAAAAAGGAAAATTGTTTGCGACAATTATACACTATATTTGCATTTGTATTTATGTACATATATTTTTTGAATATGGACTTTTGTTTTTTTAGCAAAGGTGACTAGTGGGAAAATTGCAAGAATAACTTGTCACCTTTGTTCCACTTTGGCTTGTTTTTAGCTAGTACTTCATGTAAATTGACCTTTTGGAAAAAATATTTAAAAATAAAATAAAGATAATTATTATAACACTAAAAATAACATATCACCGAAATTTGAGACCTAAAAAAATGTAAGTCAAAAGCTATTTACAAAGGTTAAATAATTTAAATTGTAGGGCTTCTTATGTTCTTTCCAAAATAATAAAGTTCAATGAAATTTGGCTAATCCTCTAAAAGTTATCCACAGATGAAATTTAGCCTTGAAGTTAAACTATAAAACTTCATCCATTGTTTTCTCCTATTTTAACTATAAAAATTGGTTTTGGATTTTGGATTTTTGAAAAATTTAATTCTTATTCTTTAGTTCTAGATTTCATTTGTTTCAATCAAATCATGTAGACTTTCATCCAAATTTGTTCCAAATTGAGTCAAAACTTCATCCTCTCCTAATTCCTTCAATAATAAACTATTTTCTAAGTTTAAATTGGTTTTCAAAATCTTGAAATGTTTCTACTTTTATCATGTCCCTTAGTTGTTTTTAATTTGATTATAAATTATTCTTTTTTACTTGCTACTTCTTTGAACTTCTGATTTTATTTTCTATTTTAAATATTTTAAAGTTAAATTCCCTAAAATTCCCTACCTAAAAAGGTCCAACACTTGTATTCTTGACCTTTCTAGCAAAAGCTATCCTTAGATGAAGTTTGAACATTAATCAATGTTCCAAACTTCATTTACAAAATTATTTTATTTTATTTTTTTAATTTAACTTAGTTTTTTAGTTTTGATTTTTACTTATAATCTAAATTTTAAGATTCTTTTTTGATTTTTTTGTATGACTTTCTAATATTTTTTTCCACTTTTACTAAGTTTTTTCATCCAAGCATAACTTTTGGAGCCCTTCTTATCTAGCTTCACCTTTAATATCTTTTTGAAAAGCTACTAAAATTATCTAATCACTTCTAAAGTCAAAGTTTTGTTTCCTAGGCTTCCTAAAGGTGTAAATCCAAATTCTAATTTCTGAATCAATCTTTTTAACTCTAATTTAATGTTTTTGTGAAATAAAGCGAATGGAAAAATAGAAACTCAAAACTCACTTCAAATTCCATAGATTCAATTATTCTATCTTCATGCACCAAGATCGTAATTTCATTGTAATACCTATAGAATTGTACCTTGTATTTTGTCCCATATTTCAAAATTTGGTATGTCATAGACTATATAAATAAATTAAAAGAGTCCTAAATTCCTTCTCTCTTATTATAAATGTCTTTTATTTTTCTTTCTACTTCTTTCCAATTTCTCTATTGATTTTTGAATATTTTTTCAAAGTGCAAATCCAATCCAATCTAATTTTCTAAATACTTGCTAATCTGTCTAATAATCAAACAAAACTAGAAGATTTGATTTTTTCCAACTATAATTAGATCTTAAAATACTTGAAAGTCTACTATTCCATGGTTTGATTTTTCCTTGTTTTCTAATTGAAGTCCAACCTTGTTTTAAAATTTTAAAAATTGCACTACATGCACTTAATTTTGGATATCAGGATATGGTATTCATTTGTACTAACTATTGATTGTAAATTCCCTAATTCCGTTTACAAATTCTTTTTCTTCATATAATTGAAAGACATGTTTTCAAATTATAACCTACAAAATTAAAAAACACAATTAGCCTAAATTTTTCTTAAACATCTAAAATTCTATTTGGACTTTGAACTTTCTTTAATCATAGCAATTATGTCTTATATCTTTTATATATTAAATGATATGATTAAATGTTTTTTTCAAAAAACTTCATATATAAGCCAATTTTTAATAATAATGGTAGTTTACAATTCTTACACTGAATCAGTTTTCTTTAGTTTCTACAAAATCCCAAATTTTAATTAATTTATACCAAAAAAATTTCAAATTGAATTGAGCATAATTATTAAGACTACATTTCTACAATGTATTCATTGATGAAATTTTGAATCAATCACAAGTTAACAATAATTCAAGAAGAATTAATTACCATTAATATCTTATAAGTGTCCAAACTACAACAATATTTTGGTAAGCTTATTTGTAACCTCAAATCATCATGCATTAAAAACCACATATAATGGCTCTCTTAAGTATTCATGCACTTCAAACATTGCCACAACTAATTGAAAAATTAGATTTTTTCAATAGATTTTAGACATGTTGAAGTAAAGTAATATGCATATGTAAAATGATTTTTTAAACAATTTTGAACAACTTTTTATTCCTTAAGATTTTAATGAAATTTATTAGTAATACTTTTTAATACATCTAATTTTTTTTCAAAATTCTTAAGCAAGTAGAACAAAAATTATTTTTGAAATTTTTTTTATAAGAATTTCACAAATTCATGATATTTTTTTAATGAAATAGTATTGACTAAAATATAACTCTAAAAATCTTTCAAAAATCATGAAAATTTATACTATGTATATTTTTTAAATTTTTATCATTTATAGTGATTTTTGGAATAAATTATTAAAACATATTTATGATTATGTTTTAGTCAGTAATTTTTTATTGAATAAAACATTTCAAAATTCATGAATTTTTTACCAAGGAATCTTAAGAAGAATTGTTATTTCACTTATAAAAGAACCTTTACAAGAATTTACCTTTGAACTCTAAAACTTTTATTCTTATTGAAAGTTTTTTCCACTAATAAATTTTATGAAAAAAATTTTGATCAAAATTTGCTTAAAATTTCTTCAAAGTTTTTTTTATGCAAGTGTATAATATCACATGTCTAATGTCTTTGTTTAAAATTTCTAATTACACAATTAGTTACGGAAATTTTTGTCAATGTATGAAACATTTTCAAAGCCACTCTATTGTGACCACATATAAACCAAATAACAAGATTTTAAATGACATGTTGTAAAAAGAAATTAATTATGATTTGTTGTTCAATTTAACCATACAAATAAAATAAATAATCATTAGTTGTAATTTATATCCAAAAAATCAAATCAAACTAAAATAAATAGAATTGGTTATAAGAGAGTATATTTATGCAACAACTTTTTATTTGGATCCAAAATGGATTGGTTTCAAGGTATGATATCTTAGGTTTGACTAATTCTCCTAAAAGCCTTCTATTTCATTATGTTGCAATTTGTAAGACTACTCCACATATAATTGTTTTTCATAACTACTTTTCACTTCCAAATCATAAGAAGTCATTGATTTAGATGTTCTTGATTGTATCCACCACATCATCAACAAACTTGTTGCCTAATCCCTAAAGGAGCAAATGACATTTTTTAGCAATATAGCAATTTTGAGAAGCTCACTACAAATATATTTTTTATTTTTTTCTTTGAAATTTCCAGACAACATGTGCCCAAGTAGCTACAAAGCCCAAATAGTTATTTTCACTACAAACTTTTGACTATATGGTTAAAAAGTTATTGCATGATATGTCATTTTCAATCTTCAACAAGTAACTTGGGCAACTTTCTTTATGAATCATTTTAAAATAAATAAAAATATTAACATTAGTTTGTTAGATTTTCTATGTGTGTGGAAAGCTTTGCATCATTCAATTTGGATTAATGAGATGAGAGCTATGAGGAGTTTTAGTTTGTGGATAGTTATGAATTTCTACTCGAAGATAAACTTTGAAGTCCTTTGTTTAACTCACTTTTCAATATTTAAAAAAAAGAAGTAAAATCATATGATACAAATTGTTTATTATAATTTGCAACCATTGGAATTGGTATTTTTCAATTCCATAACTAAAATTCTTAATAATTTAGTATTTGGAATCATTCTCTGTTTTTTTCTATTTACAATTTTTTTCTATATGTTGTACAATTCCAAATGATCTGAATTTTTTCAAGCATGTAGCCAACTTGCCTTTGAAGATTAAATCCAAAGAATAACCACCATTTTAGACATTTTTTCATACAAATGTGACCTCGTGAAGTGTACCTGTCTATTTTTCCAAAGGGCTCTAAAATGATTTTTGTCAATTGAAATGCTATTATCTTGCAATGTACATGGTGAAAATTTCTGAAATACTTTCCACACCTTTTCAAAACAACATACTACAAGATCCCACAGTTACACATGTCTAAGTATTATTTTTTCCAAAATTTGGTACTTGTATTAAAAATAAAAAGTTTTGGAGCATTTTTTTTGTGAAAATATAGTCAAAAACCTTTAGTGTTAAATTGAAACATGCCGCAAACTTTGTGAATTTAAACAATTTCACTACCATATTTCGGCCAACTCAAAGCTTTACGAAGTTAACACTTTGGGCAACATTTGGGGGATCAAGTAAAAGGATGAATAAACCAAATAGCCCCATTATAATCCTTCAATGTCAAGACATTCTTACTATTGTTGCAACAAAGGATGATTTTGTGTATTTGGCATAGAAGGTGCATGAATTGATTGAATTTAGATATAGGGTAGTAATAAAAGACTACCTCACTTTCAATCAGATCCAATAAAGCAATAACATGTAATTAGCACTCTCAATTTGGATCATTGTTGCACCTTCTACATGTATGAAAAAATATTATATTGCCATGTATTTCACATATATGGAGTCTCATTTGAACATTATGAAGTTCAAAGTAGTGAAATGACATTCACATGAAATATGCTAATTTTTTAATTATCAATCCTAGGAGGGCATATGTCTTACAATATTGCAATACATAATTTATATTCTACAAAACAAAATTGAACAACTTCCTACATCCACTTATAAAAAGTAAAAATGGAATAGATGTATTTACTTAGGATATAAACAAATTTATATAATAAATCATTAGTAGAAAAATATGTCCTAATTGACTATCCACAATGATTGAAAAGTATCTACAATGATTCATTTACAATAATTTTAGATAATTTCTTATCATTTAGGACACTCATTTATAGAATATTCTCTACTAGTACCTGTTTTAATGTTCTTACCAACAAAAGTTAATGCACACACAACAAGAATATATTTATGTCTAGAATGATCACCACAAGCACATCTATAATCCCAATTTGGAACCCACTTGGTTTAACCTTCTACCTCAATTAGGGTGAATGCAAGAAAGATCCACCATTTTGTGTAGCATTTTTCATAGTATTGCACAACATTCATGATTTTTTTGCAAGTATTTAAAATTAGAAAAAAAAATTCATTTAAAAAGAATATTTTTTAATATTTACACCTTTAAGAATAAGGTACTTCAGAAAGGAAATGCATAGGAAATTTTTTTAAATAGAAGAATTAGAAAAATGCAAAATCTCATGAAAACAAACACTTTGACGTTTTTGATTTGTAAAAAATAGGGAAAACAATTTTTTTTTTAATTTTCCATTTGGGAAGATTTCATGGTAAAGAGATTTCACCAAAAGAATCATCTTGAAACCATTTTCAATGTTTGGAATTGCACGTACAAGGAAGCCTTGTTTGCATGAATGTAGAGTGAAAATAATGTTTTTTAAAATTCTTTTTGGTAGGTACATGCCTATCTAGTGTAGGTATAGACCACAAAATTTCAGCTCTAAGTCATTAATTTTGGGTAGTGCCTAGTACTAAAAAACCACAAACTACAAAGTGTAACAAATTAGTTAAATTGAAATTTTAAAATGTTATGATTTTTGAATTTTTTTGAAAAATAAGTTCTCTTACAATTATCTAGTTGCTAATCTTAAAGAAAAATTCAAGTACATTGACTTCAACGTGAAAAAGTTATAGCTAATGACAACTCGAAAACGTCTAGTGTGACAAAAAAAAGAGTAGTTACCGGTCTTTCTTGCATTCATCTATGTAAGTAAACATCTTTAGAAATAGATTTCCCTTTCCTCGAAGGTACAATATGGTATAAACTTGTAGCTATGGTTGGAAGGAGAAGATGCATATTTTTATAAAGTTTTATTTTCAATGAGGTCTCCAATGGTCAAATCACTCCACCCATTAGGCAATAATTGAGATGCCCAAACTAGTTGCCCTTCCAATCTCACAATGTCAAGAGCCATTTGGAATTTTTCTTTTAAGAGTTTCTCTTCCATCCTCACATTGTCATTAAACATTTGTTCCTCTTGTCTTTTGAATGTTGTGACCATCCTTTCATTTCGGGCTCTCTCACGGTTAATCTCTTGTTCTATGTGTGCTACTACACTCATAGAAAACGGAGTGTCAAGAATTGATCCATTCTTATTTGAACCTTTGATTCTTGCAAACCGAGGCTCAAACATTCGTGGATTGCTTGGGCGTGGCGGAGTGTCATTCTCTAAAGGAGCTCTAACTTCACTTGATTCTACTCCGCAATAAAGAGGAAGGATGTTGATGTCTCTCATCAAGAAGGTTCCTGTCGCAGCACAGGGCAAGTCAATTCCCCATTATACTCACAAAAATCGCTCTAGAGTATAACTAAGTGACTCTAAAGATCGAACCCACGAGATCCTGTGAAGTATCTAGCTCTATTAAGCAGTTAAGCTCAGTCAGTATCCCAACCTTACTTTCCGGTCCTAGATATAGAACCAGAAATACCACCACACCGGATAACTATAGACCGGATTACTCCTTCTTCCGATCCTACTAACTATCCGGTCTGTACAAATATCCAAATCCCAGGATCTTACAACTTCCGGTCCTGGAAATCCGTCCTGACCAATCCGGTCCGGATGGTCATCATGTATCCGTAATCCTATCTGGTTTGGTTTTGCCTCTGTTTCACCATCAGAGGGGTCGCCGCTTAATTTTGAGAGTGGTAGGCCCACCACTCCTTCCGTGACTTATAGTGGCTGAAGACCCACTGTCCTACTTCCTAAACTCCTAAGCTAATCCGGATCCGGTTTGGTCCTTCACAACAACCCAGATAGCAATCCGGGTTGTAGGTCACACAAAGACCCCACACTCGATCCTCTCAGACTACAACGACCTTGATGCTACTTCCGATCCGTGCGAAGACAGGTGGTTACAAGTGTACCCGTCCGTTCCAACATCAACTAAAGTTCTTCCGTTTACCAACTAAGGCGGTAAGACCTCACAGGAGATCGGACCCTCGACCGGATTTCCCACCCGGGAGTTCTAGCGCAGCTAAGGAATCCCTCCCTACCCGCCTAGCCTAACAACGGCTTTCTCACCCGGAATCTCAAACTCTAGATGTGCTGAGGAACTAAGTTCACTCCCAACTCTTCGATACCTACTCACATGCACCTAGGATCGGAAAAGAAACACCAAGGGGAGAAATCACTCACAAACCGGCTTGTACTATCCTAACTCCACATCATACAATCCTGTCGCGCTGGAGAGAGACACACAATGAGGAGAAGAGAAAGATACAAGAAATTTGCAAAATGAAGAACTCCCAGCTCCCATTGCAGGAACCGATTTATATACAAAGGGTAAAAACCCTAAGAGCACAAAAAGGAGCGGAAAACCCGTGGGGGTCCGCCGCCACCCTAATCTAACTTCTGGTCTGACCTAATACTGTTGAGCCGGATCCGGATCCGGATCCGCTCCTACTCCTAACTGAAATCAAAATCCTATCTACTCTACAACCCTAGATCCTATTGTCGGGCTTCCGCTCTCCGGAACCAGCTCCTCAAAGACTTCACTCAAGTTCCGGTTCCGTTCCCCCTCCGCAGGGTTAGATCCGGGTGAAGACTCCAGGTCGATTGTAATATCCGGTCTCGTGCCCAGATTCTCAGTCCGTGCTGACTTCTTGGACTCGGGAGTCCAATCCTTCCCACCTTTCGGAACGGTCGCATCCGGAAAGGAATCCGGTAGCGAGAGGTCCGAAAGATGTATCCTCTTGGAGCACGTCGCTCCAGTCAGCTTCCGGCTGCTTTCCTCAATCCGGTCCGCAGCCTTCCGCCCCTCCACCATTGCCGTCTCCACCTGCTCAACAAAGTCGGTGAGAATCCGGACCATCCGGGAACCGGATAGTTTCTTCTCTTCGTGGATCTTCTCGTCGAAGAGCTTCGCTTTGGCGGCGGCCGTTCCGGTATCTCCCAGGATGGCCTTGATCTGCTCGGCTATCTTCCGAGTCTCCTCCGCCATCTCCCGGGTGGCCGTCACGTCTTCCCGATAGGCAAAGAGAGTTGCCTTCAGGGTGTCCACCTCCTCCTGCAACCGGCGGATCTCCGCTTCCTGTTTCCGGGTCTCTTCCGGATTGGTGATGCACTCCGCCACCTGTTCCGCCAACTTACTGTCCGGTGGCGCATCTACCAACTTTCCGATCGCCGAAAGCGTCTTGTGCTTGACCTCCCAATCCGCCCTGATGTTGCAGAGGAGGTTGATGAGGCCGTTGAACGGATCTTGCATTTCCGGGCCTTTCCCGGAAACGGTCTTCTCGGCTTCCGGTCTCTCTTCCGGGGCCGGTCTGTCGTGACCGGGAGGCGTCCCGCGCTTGTGGGGAGGCGTCAACTTCTGTCGCTTGATGGGCGGCATCGGCTCTTCCTCTTCCTCGTTTGACTCCCGGTCTGAACCGGAATCGGACTCGTCATCCGTTTCCGACTCCCCATACTTCAGGAGGACTTCTTGAGTCCTCCACACCTTCTCCTCCGCGTCGGTGAGGACTTGGTTTTCCCGATAGAGGTGGAAGAGGTAAGGGCACATTGGACTTGCCCTCTTCCTCCCAACTCTACTAACGAGCTGGGTCACGAGATCGGAAATGATCCATGCCCAGTCCACTTTCCGGGTACCACTGAGGGCACCGAAAATGGTGTTGCCGAGGGTGATCGTCACCCTGGTCGGCTTTTCCGGGTGAAGGACCGGAACCAAGAACTGCAGAAGCCGACGGTGTCGGTCATCCACGCAATCCTCGACCGCGTATCCGTCCTTCGAGTTGACGGACCCCTGGAACTTGCCTCGGACAAACTCATCCTTCCGGTTTGCCATTCCTAACCCTCCTGCCCGGAAACCGTAAACACCTCTCCTCATTCCCTCGTTCCAGCGGATGGGAGTTCCTCTCACGGTGTTGTCAAACTAGTTGGACAGTTTTCCGAGGAGCTCCTTGACCATTCTCTCCTCCCTAAAACCCCAGGGTTTCTCAGCAAACCCTAGGCAACCCATAGAGGTGAGATCCTCCATGAGTTGAGACTTTCCGGCTCTATGGAGGGAATAACCGGAATGACTTTCCGGAGCTTCACCTCGCCTCCAGAGGGACTCGCTGGTCTGGACCTACGTAGCGGCGGCATTCCCACTCCAATCTACCTCACTCTCTCCTAGCCGCACGTCCCGTTCCTCACGTTCTCTCTCCGATCTCAACCGGAATCAAAGCCTACAGCACACAAACGCGAAAACTCGACCACGCGCGCTCAAGCTCGAGTTTCTAAAAGGGGGTGCAACAGTGAAGGCTCCTCCTTATATAGTCTCTGGACCATTTCCGGTTTGGTCGTCTTGAATCCGGTTCACCCATAATCCGGTCCAAGACCTAATCCGTGTGGCATTCCGTTTCCGTCGATAGTTACTGTCGCAGCTTAGAATTTTGATTTTCTTAGTATACACCAAAATAGGAACGGAAACTAGTCATTAGCTAACCGGATCCGATTAGGTGGGGAAGGAAAACTCAGAATTAGCACGGAACGTGAAGTAGTGGGCCTCTTGGATCTAATCCGGTCAGGAGTAACTAACGACGGAAACGGAATGCAACACGGATTAGGTCTAGGACCGGATGATGATGATGAACCGGATTATGATGGTAAACCGGATTCATGATGGCAAACCGGAAAGGGTTCAGGGACTATAAAAGGAGGAGCTTTCACTGTTGCACCCCCTTTTAGAAACTCGACCTTGAGCGCGCGGTTGAGTTTTTGGAGTTTGTGCGTCTGGACGTTTGTGTTTTGTCTGTTTTGCTTCCGGTTGAGATCGGAGAGAGGAAGTGAGGAACGAGACGTGCGGCTAGAAGAGAGTGAGGTAGATGTGAGTGGGAATGCCTCCGCTACGTAGGTCAAGACAAACCGGCCCCGGAGGAGAAACCGAAAGCCGAGAAGACCAATTCCGGGGGAGATCCGGATATGCAAGATCCGTTCAACGGTCTGATCAACGTCCTCTGCAACATCAGGGCAGATTGGGAGGTCAAGCACAGGACGCTTGCGGCAATCGGCAAGTTGGTGGGTGCGGCACCGGACAGCAAATTGGCGGAACAAGTGGCGGAGTGCATCACGAATTCGGAAGAGACCCGGAAGCAGGAAGCAGAGATCCGCCGGTTGCAGGAGGAGGTGGATAAACTGAAGGCAACTCTTTTTGCCTATCAGGAAGACGTGATGGCCGCCCGGGAGATGGCGGAAGAGACTCGGAAGATAGCCGAGCAGATCAAGGCGGTCCTGGGAGAGACCGGAACGGCCGCTGCCAAAGCGAAGCTCTTCGACGAGAAGATCCACGAAGAGAAGAAACTATCCGGTTCCCGGATGGTCCGGATTCTCGCGGACTTCGCTGAGCAGGTGGAGACGACAATGGTGAAGGGGCGGAAGGCAGCGGACCGGATCGAGGAGAGCAGCCGGAAGCTGACGGGAGCGACGTGCGACAAAGGTATTCATCTTTCTGACATCTCGCTACCGGATCTCTTTCCGGACGCGACCATTCAGAAGGATAGGAAGGATTGGACTCCTGAGTCCAAGAAGTCTGCACGGACTGGGACTCCGGGCACGAGACCGGATATCACCATCGACCTGGAGTCTCCACCCGGACCGAATCCTACTGAGGGGGAACGGGTCCGGAATTTGAGTGAAGTCTTCGAGGAGCTAGTCCCGGAGACCGGAAGCCCGACGATAGGATCTAGAGTTGTAGGGTAGATAGGATTTTAATTTCAGTTAGGAGTAGGAGCGGATCCGGATCCGGATCCGGCTCAACAGTATTAGGTTAGACCGGAAGTTAGATTAAGGTGGCGGCGGACCCCACGGGTTTTCCGCTCCTTTTTGTGCTTTTAGGGTTTTTACCCTTTGTATATAAATCGGTTCCTGAGATGGGAACTGGGAGTTGTTCATTTTGCAAACTTCTTGTACTTTTCTATTCTTTTCATTGTGTGTCTCTCTCCAGCGCGACAGGATTGTATGATGTGGAGTTAGGATAGTACGAGTTGGTTTGCGAGTGATTTCTCCCCTTGGTGTTTATTTTCCGATCCTAGGTGCATGTGAGTAGGTACCGAAGAGTTGGGAGTGAACTTAGTTCCTCAGCACGTCTAGAGTTTGAGATTCCGGGTGAGAAAGCCGTTGTTAGGCTAGGCGGGTAGGGAGGGATTCCTTAGCTGCGCTAGAACTCCCGGGTGGGAAATCCGGTCGAGTGTCCGATCTCCTGTGAGGTCTCACCACCCGTATGGGTAACGGAAGAACTTTAGTTGATGTTGGAACGGACAGGTGCACTTGTAACCACCTGTCTTCGCACGGATCGGAAGTAGCATCAAGGTCGTTGTAGTACGAGAGGGTCGAGTGTGGGGTCTTTGTGTGACCTACGACCCGGATTGCTATCTGGGTTGTTGTGAAGGACCAAACCGGATCCGGATTAGCTTAGGAGTTTAGAAGGTAGGACAGTGGGTCTTCAGCCACTATAAGTCACGGAAGGAGTGGTGGGCCTACCACTCTCAAAATTAAGCGGCGACCCCTCTGATGGTGAAACAGAGGCAAAACTAAACCGGATAGGATTACGGGTACAGGATGACCATCCGGACCGGATTGGTCAGGACAGATTTCTAGGATCGGAAGTTGTGAGATCCTGGGATTTGGGTATTTGTACGGACCGGATAGTTAGTAGGACCGGAAGAAGGAGTAATCCGGTCTATAGTTATCCGGTATGGTGGTGTTTCTGGTTCTAGATCTAGGACCGGAAAGTAAGATTGGCATACTGACTGAGCTTAACTGCTTAATAGAGCTAGATACTTCACAGGATCTCGTGGGTTCGATCTTTAGAGTCACTTAGTTATACTCTAGAGCGATTTTTGTGAGTATAATGGGGAATTGACCTGCCCTGTGCTGCGACAGTTACTCCTGACCGGATTAGATCCAAGAGGCCTACTACTTCATGTTCTGAGCTAATTTTGAGTTTTCCTTCTCCACCTAATCGGATCCGGTTCCCTAATGACTAGTTTCCGTTCCTATTTTGGTGTATACTAAGAAAATCAAAATTTTAAGCTGCGACAGTTCCACACACAGGCAAGGCTTTTGCTTTCGTTTGTTTTTGACCAACAAGAACACACATGACCAACAAAAAACATGCCGACAAGAAGTCGCGATTGGATCAATTCGGGGCTTTGAACATATGTGACACTCCAATGCATTTGCATGTGACCCTTTGAATTTGTCCCAATTGGCAATACCACCAAAAATGGTAGATAACATAGTAGCTATATATATAACTCTCCCTTCCATAACTCCCTCTTGATTTTCTTCCTTAACAAATGTATTGACCCTAACCACCACTGATTTGCACTCAGTCTTAACCCTCAAGCACTTCCTCACTTCAATCCCCAATTGCACGAAAAGCTTAAGCAACTATATAGAGTCTAGTGCTCTAATGGATCCCTCACACAATCTCTCACCAGAAGCTCTCAAACTCTACTTCAGTGTGGTGTGTAATGCATCAAGACGGCCTTCCCTTTTTGCTAATAAAGGCCGAGTGGTGCATGCCTCGGTTGTGAGATTCCACTTGATCTAATCTCGACTAGATCCAACGTACAAATTTTTTTAATTTCGAACCTCGGTTAGTGAAGCTATGGTGTCGGTCGGTCAAGCTGGACGACCTCGGCTGCTTATAGGATGATTGGCATCATGGCCTCACGCCGGTTGATTATATTGTTATTCATTACCATTTTCCTTACAAAAACCATCAACGTCGAAGGTTTCCCAGATGATTTTGCATTGGGAATTAAAGCGACAAAGAGTAGAAAATGAATGGCACAATGCTGGTAATCCCTCTGGCCTAGCTCGCAAACAAGCACTTTTGAATATCGAATGATTCCTCCATCGCTTGTGGAATTTGAGACCTGGCTTGCACAATTTAGATTTGCAAGTTGTTAGAACTGGCATCACAAGAATTCACTGTCTCGATAACTGGTCCTTCAAGTCTACATCCCAGCAACAATCCATGCTCGGCTGCCAAGAACAACTGAAATTAACGTCAACTTCGTTAAATTGCCCCAATTCCGACACCAGATGTTACGACATATATTAACTTAAAGGTCTAGAATCTAGGACAGGTAGGAATTCACGAGAGTTCTGAACTGTGGTGAACTGTGAGAAAACCGCCAACTTAACGAATTAGACGTTAGAAGTATAGCATAATAATCCAAGTAAGATGGTTTACCGTCAAGTGCATTATTCGTTCCAATCGATTGAACCCGGACCCAGGTCAATCCTTTATTGGAGTCAGCTGTGTTGGAGTCTTCGATTGTAATTACTTGACCCTACGTACTTATAATGTGCAGCATATAGAATTGGAAGCAATGTCCATGTTGCAAGTTCCTCTCGATCAACATCGTCACCAAGATCGAACGGATTAACTTCGTTAAACTGCATACAAGTAATTTTAATTGGTTTCTGCACTATCTCATAACCCAAAGAAAGAAAATACATGTCTGCTCTTCAATGAGGTGCACGCAGTACGTAGCATCATGGACAACTGTAACGAAGTCAAGAAATCAGCCCAGAAATCAGGCATAGTTGCAAATTAGACGAGATACGGTGGAATCCGCAATGGCACAAAGCATACTGCATGCTGAGGAACGATTAGAACAAAGTTACAAAGTAACAGAATTGTTGGACAATCATTTGTCAAAGATCACAGACGAAAAGGAATTCACGGCACTTTTGTTCTACCTTCAATCTTGCTTTACTAGCGGGTGAATTCACAGCTTCCAATATTTTGGCATTCAACTGCACAAAGCTCCATAAAACGCAAATAGTCAATGTCGTTCTCTTGGCGCCCAAGTTGTGACCTCAATTAAAATCTACACCATGCTCTCAAAATGAGACCAGATATAGAATTCCATTTCAGGCGCTTGTCCTGGAAGTACCGAAGTTGTGGAATAGACCAATTTCATGAAATTGACAATGAACACCAATCTAACAAGTTTGACTTCTTGAGCTGGCATACAATAGATTTGCGTTTCATTGTGCCGGGCTTGAAGAGTGGCAATGGAGTGAATTTCTGCCTGATGAATAAGCTAGGTCGACGTTTTCCACAACCTAATTCAAAATCCTTTTGCCTCTGACTTCATTTCAGGCTTTGGGGCATGAGATAGGCAATCCTTTTGTGTGCAGTTAAGTCAATTTCTTTACGATATTTCTTTGGCGATATTCCATTACTTTGGTGCGGTTCAAGCCGCATGGGCTAAAACCAAAATCTATACCTGTTCTTTGTGGCTTGAAATTAGGGTTTTGTAAACATGTATGTGAACATATATGGCACCATTTTTGGTTTGTGGCATATCACCATTTGCAAGAAATTGACGTTAATATTACTCCATATTACTCCATGTTTGTACTTTAGACGTGAAGAGCTGATGTCAAACTAAATTAGCTTTGATTACTCAACTGAGCAGCACTGAGCAAGAGCTTCGAGTTCAAGGGCCGCTTCACACATGGGCCCAAGGTTGATAGTCCGCCGGCCTTCACCAATCAAATTTTAGAAAACCTCCACTTTGGCCTCTCGACTATTCACACAAGGCGGCACAATCCAAAGTTCGTCGCCCTCCAGAGTGCCTACATGGAAGCCCAAGCTCTTATGTGACAATGGCCTCATGACGGACTCTCGACCAAAGTATGGGTCGCCACAAAGTGGCGACCCAAACTTTAGTCGAGAGTCCGTCAAATTGCTCATTTATTGCCCATTTAATGCTCATTTCTTTGGACTCTCGCCCAAAGTTTGGCCATGAACTCCCACGGTCTCTTGACTTGGTCGGCCCATGTGTGAAGCGCCCCTAACTTACTATCAATCCATGATGCTAAAGATCGTTTAAAACATTAAAGTTAATTGCAAAGGTTGTCCCCAGTTGTAACAATGGTGTCAGAGGAAGGTTTAACTAGGAATAGTACCAAAGAAATAATGCCAAACTCCGTCAAACTCCAATTTTGGTGCTCCATTGAAAAGTTTCATCCTATGTTTTTCTCAAGCTCCAGTTGTTGGTCTTGCAATGTACACACTTTACGATTAATTCTATTATCTGACCAAATTCATTACAAATAGCATATTACCAGCAAAGTGGCGAAATTGGACTAGAGTGGCAATACTTTATGGATACGATCATCTTGATAATAACCTTCCATTGGGACTGAAGAAGAAAGACTGGCCACCAAGAAAGTCAATTTTGTTAAACAGAGCTCCACAATTTTGGCTCTTTCAAGGCATGTGGAGTAAAATGCATGGTTGTCGTAACGGGCGAGTTAGGGTCATCGGACAGGACGGACGGACGGTCCGAATCGCTTTAATTTTGTAACTTGTGCAATTTTGCGGAATGACACGTCACCTCGTCCGCGCCCTGACGATCTCGTCCACGCCCAATTTCTTTGTTAATCCACATGGCATCCATGTGGCCTATTTTTCCGTTATCAGAAAGTCAACTATGTGTTGACTGTATCGGACGAGCGGGACCTCTAACAGGCGGGCGAACCGGACGTCCGTCCACTATAACAACCATGGTAAAATGTAATATTGACCTCTTACAACTAATTTGGAGTTTGCAATTTCAAATAAGAATTCAAATTTGTTCATTGGTGGTAGATACTAAATTTCAAATTTTTAAAAGAACATATAGGTTGTTGGTTCTTCCTAGCCTCCAATTCACTAAGGAAAAGAAAGAAAATGATTGCTTCACTATAATGCTAGAATTGTAGTTTGTGAAGACCAAATGAATTCTTATGGCTTATTATCTAAGTTTGGATTCATTAATTTTACCAATAGATGGTGCACTTTCACATTTGATTCTTGATTTTTAATTTAATTATATCTATTAGCCTCAAAATATTGTAACAACAATGTGCACATGCAAGTGTTCATTGTAATGAATGTAGATGGAATTTTTATTATTGATAAACAATTTGGATGCACATAGAATAATTTTCTTTAGATTGAAGTTATTCTTTTTTGTAGAGTGTTAGGTGAAAGAAGATTTTTTAAAATTGAAAACATTAGTCCCTAGTTCACTTCATTTCATATTCAATATTATCAATAATATATTAGGTAGCATTGTTTATATAATTGTTGCAAAAATTTCTAAAAAAAAACATAATTGATGGGGACAACTCTAGAACTTGAATGATTTCAAAGAGAAATTGAAATGTTAGGTTTAATTTAAAGAAGTGAATATACTATTCCCATATTTTTTACAACTGAAGAATGAAATTTCAATTCATTTGTAACCATTGAAACGGATTGGGAAAGTATACAAATTCCTTCAAAATTCACAGCATTTAAAGCAAAAAAATTATGACAAGATTAGTAAAGTTTTAAAATCAAAGGTTGTTAAACATGAGTAGAATTGTACATTAGTTATTATATTCATGAAGTTCAAATATGAAATGTAGAATAACTTTGGTTCAAATTTGTAAATGGAAGTAATTAAATTTGAAACTAATCACTACCAAAATCAAATATGAAAGAAAAAACTAGAGTCTACTATCAACTTTTAATAAGACGATTAATGTATTTTTCCGGGTTCTATTTTTCAATTGACAAGTGATTTTAAATTTTGTGTTACCTATAATATTTCTTCACTAGTAGAAATGAGGTGTTGGAGTACCAAAGAATTGTGTAAGTGTGGTGCCAAAGACCTATATGGGCAAAAGTTTGATGCCTATATGAGCAATAGTTTGATGCCTATATGAGCATTTGGCATTGCACCTTTACAATATTCTTTGGTGTCGAGACACCTCTTTTCTATTAGTGCTTTCATTTATAATAAATGTAGGTGCAAATTCCCAAAAGAATATTTTGTCTCGATTATATGTTACAAATTAAGATAACAAATTCAACTTATAAATATGCATAAAAGCAATTGGAATTTTTTAGTTTTGCATTCCTTGTCCTAGCCCAATCTTAGCATCAAATTAGGTACTTAGTCTTGAACTTGGGCAACATATAAGATAGAACAACCTATTAGGGTCAAAAGTCCCATGATATATACATCAATATGTGTTTTTTGTTAATTTAGAGCAAAATTGCACCCAATTTTTTTGCCAACACTAGCCCTATAGAAAAAAATAGAGAAATTCCAAACAAAATTGCCTATAGAATGCCTAGTGATAGGACTCGATACAATTTCCGCATGGAATTGTCTTAGGTTTGAGTATTTTGTCACCAATGCGCCTCCCATCATCACTTTCAACCATTTTCTATTGGAGCCGCATACGTTCCAATCTATCTACTTGATTGTTGTTTTCACGCCACCTTCTTTCCCACCTTGAATGTTGACAAGCCACCTTCTCTTCCACCATGAATTTCTTGTAGTCCACACTATAATGTTGTAGGAGCATAGGGAGCTAGTGATGAATTTTGTGTTGCACGTTCACAACCAATTCTTCAAGTGTACTATGGTTCCTTGCATTTGAGGCGCCACATTCATTTCCATTTCTTTGTAGGTGTGGCTGCATTGTATGGGTGTAATTGGAATTATGGTTGGCCTTGACGTGCGCAATGAAAGAGGGTTTTTGTGTAGGATACAATTGCGCAATGAGTAAGCGCGGTCTTCCTAGCTATGTTTAATTTAGCTTCCAATATCCTTTGCTCAATTTATCTTGTGGCTACTTTGTAAATTTCTATCACTTTGATGAGATTGGGGTTTCCAAATCTTATCTTGCTTTGTTTGATTTATGTTCCATCTAGGTGATTTAGAAGTGACACACAGGGATTAGTTTGCTTCAGTAGTGGATTCTCCTTTTGGTCCCCAAGACATTGATTTGGCATGCACTATAAAGGCCACACAAAAGCATCTTGGAGGAAAAGTTGAAACAAAAGCTTGACTGATTGTAGCGAGAGGCCAAGGCATCGAAGTAAAAGGCATAAGCATTGAAACAAACCTAAGGATTGGAGGCCCGCAAGAGAGTGAGAAGTACAAAAACAATGCGGAGTTACTTCATGTCTAGTAGAAATTCATTGAATTGAAGACCTTTGGAATGCAATGCAGCAAAATTAGAAAGTTCTATGGACGTTGGTGGCCTTATTGCGAAGGCTTCCTATTTCCTGTACATAGAAATTTTATTATTGTGCACCGCCGTGATTCTTGTCTCAGACAATGACAAAGCGTCCTCCACTTCAAAAGATGAATTAGATTTGAGTGTGGATAAGATGGTCGACTCCAACAGCAATGCTTTTGTGGAATCATTGTGTCGTGGTAGTAAAAAACACAATATGAATGCACATCTAAGGCTAAAAGGTATGATGGCTGCAAGTTCTTCTACAAAGACGATGAAAAAGTTGAAAAAGAACTATGATTTATATTGGAAATTCCATAGCAAGTAGGCAGCAAAGGAACCCTAGAGCAAAGTTGTGTCGGCCGAAGATGGCATCATGAAAATAGTATGCTGAAAGCCATGTTCTATAGTACATGAGAAACCAATCCATATGGCTCTCAAGTAGAATATGATTTCAAAGCATAGCCGACAAAATATTTACAAAAAGTGCATGCTCTTCTTTCGAGCTCAAGGGTCGTTGTCTATGGTTGAGTTGTTTAAGGCTGCAACATGTTGGAATTATGGAAGAAATGTGTACAATTCTCAACATTATTCTAGTTGCTTTCAGAGAGGAGACCAGTGACAGAATTTGAGGTCTACTTAGAGTTATACAAGTTTCTTGGTGTTTCCGACTTGCCTCGCAAGCAATAGAGTGATAACTTGGGTTGAGTAATGGCCAAACACCTATACAACTTTGTAAAGCAAAAAATCAAAAGTCTTGTATCTAGTGCTACATATACTACAATGTTCAACGATGAAACAAGCACTTGCGACAATACTAGCTGGATTGCAATCCACACTTACGTTATGATAAATTGGTGTTGTATGCCTCTTCTTTTGACAATCTAGAAAATGGATTCAGATGGTGCTATAGCAAACAAGATAACGAGTATCATCATATCTGCCTTGACCATTAGAAGGTGTCACAGATCAAACCATCACAAAAAAGCTATTGTGCTTCAAAGTCGACATGGTGAATAACTTCCAAGGTATGAAGACGGGAGTCATGGTGCAAATGAAGGAAAGGTATGTTCCTTTCCCCATTGGGGTTCACTATTTGCCCATTGCTATAATATGGCTACACAGTCCCTATCTTCATTGACTATTATGCACACAATAGAAGAAGTCCTCCACATAACTCATAGTTATTTTACCCATTTATTGAAAAAAAGATCGAGTTCAAAGCATTGTTGCAGTAGCTTGAATCCAAAAGACTAAAGTTGCTCATAAACGTGAAAATGCATTGGATGAATTACCTCACTCCAATATGCATGCTACGAGCATAGTACAAGGATGTTATGGCACTAATGCAAATAGATAAGACCAATAGGAAGTGGGGGCAGAAAGCTAAAATGAGTTTACTAATCTTCTTGTATTTCCGTATTCATAGTTGGGTTGTAAATTCAAAAGTTTTATTCTAGTTTGAGATTGGATGTGTTTGTTTCATATTCCATTCACTAAAAGAAACTCGTGTTTAAGTTGATGGATTTTCTAGACATCTAATGTTACAAGCCATATTTTTATGTCAACAATTACATCCACTGTAATATCTTCATATTATAGTGAACGTAATTATTGATATAAAACACGGCTTGTGACATTAGATGTCTTCAAGAAATCCATCAATTTGGACATGCTAAAATCCAAAAAAATATAGACTCCTAGTAATTTTTGGGGATTAAGTTTGTACTTTTGTGTTCAATATTATTTTCTAATTTTTTTCCTATGATGTTGGAGTAATTACTAACATGTGTTGTGCTTTAAAAGTCTAATGACGAAGTTTTAATGACTACTAAGATTGTTTTGTTAGAAATGTGTGCAAGCCAACCTAGTCCTTCTATTGGATCCCTACATCTTGATTAGCATATTGGCTATGTTGTTGATGCTGGAAGTGGTAGATACTTTGATCCAATGGGCTTAGAAAAGAAATGCCTATATTTGTGATTTTATCGAGGCTTTAAGCACATGTCAGACCAACTTGTTCGCATTCTACTTGAATGCTAAAACAACCTTCCACAAAAATGAATTTCATGCTTACAACCAAGTCCTTCAATGTTCACATGAGCAAGTCTTGATGAAGTGGAATGCCAACTTGAACTTGCCTTGTGAGACTTTAACATTTGTGGATTGTAGGGGGGTGTTGTATGCCATGCATGATGGCACAATGGTCGACCATGAAGGATATGTAGCCATAATTAATTGCCACTATCCAGAATGACTGTAAAGGTGAGTTCTTTCTTTTTTCAATTTCAATAGCAATCTTTCTACTAAAAGTGAATATTGTAAGTTACTTAGGTGGAAATGTAAAATGTGTCCTACTTTGTAATTGCTTCCCAATGTGCTTCTCTGCTTGAAGTCCACTAACCGTAACTATTGTATTTGTCTTGTGTAGAGGCCGAAAAGAAATTTATGGACGAGATGGTGAACATGTTTCCAGATCATGGTTTAATGGACACACTAGGTGTTATATACCCGCTCCACTCCTTGCAAAGGGACTCCACTTGGAAGTCATTAAAAGTTTTTATAGAGAGCTCAAGTGGATTGGGGAGGAGGGCAACAAACATTGTGTCCTAGCCATACTTGATAAATTCCTACTAGACTTTGAGCAACTTCTTTTCAAGATTTCTATGATAGCAAACATCCATGCTGCCATGGAAATACCTCCATTGCATATTCCTGCACACCAATTAGTGAATCCATTGACTAAATTGTGGTGGATATTGAATGCAAACTCTTCTCTACACAAGAACTTTGGAGAGAATTTAATTTTGGCCCAAATTTCCATAGTGCATATTCTAGGTAGCACAAAGGATGAATGTACCTTCTCAGCATTATCTTTTCTCAAAGATAGGTTGCGCAATAGGGTGGATGAATACTTGGGCATCGTTGTAGGCATACATTGTCAAAATGTCTATACTCCAAAAAAAATTCCTTATGATGATTAATTAAAGTAGTGGATGCTAGCCATTGAGCAGCAACGTTATGCTCTCACCACGTGACAAAGACTATAGATGTCGGATGTAGTGCAGGATAGCCATTTGCAATTGGTACTTGGTAGTTTCTTTGATTCAACAAGCAAGTGATAGACTTCTGCTAGCACTTGATTTTTTGTTGCACCTCGCTTGTGGTTATAACTTTAATGAATGTCTACGCTACAATGTACCACTTTTATACAAGACAATTTTCATTCCTTTGTTGTCAATTTATTGTGTGTGGCTAATGTTTGTAGCTAGCTACAAGGGGGGAGTGCAGGACATTCATTCACCAATTTCTATGCAATGGCTTTAGAGTCACAACTTGGTTTCAATGATTGTGAGTCATAGTTCTATCTTTTGGAGTGACACACTCATTCTATATCTCAAGTAAACTACACTAAACCTTCTCATAGCATGATATCATGAGGTAAAATGTTTGCTTATTTGTGTTGCTTATAGTCTTGCATCCATTGCATTTCCCTTCTAACTTAGGCACTGGAGTGTGCAATTTTGTTGCTTGTAGATGACATCATGACAATCATTAAATTCAAGGAAGATGAGTCATTGAGTATGAAGAAAGTTTGCACTCCTTTCTGTGGATACTTGCATTCTACTAACATGACCAAGATCAGTATTTTGCATTACATAGTTGCTTATATTCTATAATTGTTAAGTTATCTTCCATCTTTCTAACATTGTACTACATCTAGCATTGGAATACTTGTGTTTTGTTTTATAGGTCTTGTTTTGGTAGTTCTAGAGCTAGGAGACTAAGAGCATTTTATTCAAGTTGTAGTTTCTCCTTTTCCACCATATTTTTTTCCTCTCCCATTTAAATAAAATCACCATTTTTTGTGTTGGATGATTACATTATATTGCTCAAATTTCTCTAAAATTTTGAAATAATGTAGAAAGTGAAGCCTAAACCAATTCAATAGTGCACACTAAGTAGCTCGAATTCCACCAAACTTGAATCCTTGATTGCCACTTCCTACGACATGCAAAATTTAGAAGTAGCCAATGACTTCAAATTCAAAGCCAAAACTATACTCTAAAGCAAGTGACTTGAAAAAAAGAATGACACATTAAGTTTTAAAAAAAAAGCCACATGGCCTATCTACACTTGGTCTCTGGTGAGGAATAACCATCCACTCCTAAACAAAAAAAAAAACAAAAAACACTAATATACATAGGGAATGATCCCATTACATTTTTCAATAAATGAGATTTAGGCCACATCAATGTTTTAAGGTAACAATAATGGAGTGATTAGTGACTTCACTAGAAAATTTCCAACTTCTCAAGGTAAATTCATTGTAAGAAGTGACTTTTTAAGGCCTTCCACGTTCGGAAATACTGTGACTACTTTAGGTGAGTGTAAGATGTCCATTATGGACACATTTTTTTGTTAGTTCTAAGCTAGTCAAGAGACTCTTTGGGGCCATGATGGACAACACACTTCAAAATTTATAACAAATTCATACTTTGTCAAAAAAGCATAATTTCATTTGCTTTTGCCATTTCTCACACTTGCCTTTATGTGGAATTAAAAAAAAAAAAAATTTAATTGAAGAATGGCATGAAAGCAAACTCCAAATTCTAACCATGATGGATTGTTTCACCTTGAGGTAGTCTACTCTAAAAGCCCCCATGCTCTAAAAGCAATCATAACACATGTACATTTTGCTTCTTTCAATCTACCAAAAATGTATATTTTTAGAAGGTGGTTGCTTTTGGTGACTACTACGTTTCAACTTCAAAAATTCGTAACTAATTCCATAAAAGTCCAAGAAATATGAAACAACATGGATTAGGTACTAATTCCATTTTTCTTTCTATTAAAATCTACTGAAAATTGTTTCAAGTAATTTAGCTTCTCCAAAAAGGCAATCAGCTCTTAAATGGTCGCTTTAAGAGCAGAGTACCATCGCACAATGCATAATACAGTTGTTGCAGCAAGCAAGCAAAAATAAAATAAAAAATGGTGCACAGATGTCGATGATCCGAAGGTGAATTCCTCAACTCAAGATAAACTTAACTGAATGCAGAAAAACAAGGTCCCCCATATAGCAATAATTTTAAACCCCATGAGACCTTTATAAATTATAATTGATCCGAATCACGGCCTGTACGTCGAGGTGCATCTTTTTCAAGAGAGATTTGAAATTAATGAAGGGGGGCAATCAGACTATCAGAGCCCATCACTAAGCTTATTCCAGTATGATCCTTTGAAAAAGGAACGTACACAGATCTTATCAATTAATTAAACACCTCCGCAAATCCAAAATAAATAAATAAAACACCTTATTTACTCACCTAACTTATCCACCCCCACCCCCCAAAACTACAAAAACTTTGAAACTGATATGATAAACGGAATATATAAGAAATATATACAGATATGATATACAAAATATAAATGTGTTAAATACAATATTGATAGACACCCACCTCCTAAATCCAAACCAAAGAAACTTTGAAACAAGCGCAACATTCAGATAGAGAAAAACTTTGTTCTTATAGCACGCAACCATTTGGTATTTGCACAAGATTGTTGGCCTACCATTCTTCTCCACACATTTCTTCGGAGTGCCCTCCTTGATTTAGGACATGCAGTAGCTCTCAAGACGGAACTGGCTTCTAGACGTAGGCCTCAACACTCTAATAGAATTTGGACCAAGTTTTCTAGTACTTGGTTGATGTCCCCAGTTCTAGCTACTCGAGATGGTGACTCAATTAGATGGAACAAGGAGGGTCCCCCTCTTTGTTTGTTCACTTAATCTTTGATTTGCTTTTTGCTTTTTGCTTTTTTTTTGTTCATATTCTCTTCATTTGTCCAACCTTGGGCTTGGCGGTTACTTTGTTCCTTTTAACACAATGGTTTCCATTTGTTATAAAAAAAACAAAAAAAACTTTGTTCTTCAGAGAAGGTTGGCATGAATAAAGTGTATGTTCATAATGACAATGAGACAATGTCTAGCGGAACATACAAAATATAGATGGATATATTAAAGTTACTACTACACCTAATTTCAACCGCTTTCTAAAACTACACAATCTAAATTCTTGCCTAAAATATACTTTCACTTTATATGAGAGTCTATGATTCATATTATAAACACCCATTTTTAACACTTTGAAAATTCATAATTTATTCATATAGTGTCTAAAAATGCATTCTAAAATAATCTAAAATTTCTTTTTGACTACCAACAAGATCCTACAAAAAAAATTCAATATAATAGTGAAAATCAAGTTGAATTATTTGTTTGAGCAATTTTAGGCGTAGTTACCTTACATAAAATATGAAATACAATTGCATTAAATACAATATTGATGCAATATGATATATAGATACAAATATGGAATATAAGATACAATTATTAATCTCATATTTATTGTAACCTAGCATGTAATATATATAGAGAGATGTGATGAAAACGCATAATATTAATTCCCAAGATACTAGTGAAGGGAAATATCCAAGCCCATTACTAACTTAATCCTAAATGCTTAAGCCCCTTCGTGAGCTTCTAAGAATTTGTTCTTAATTGAACAAGAAACCAACATTTTGATAAATTTTAAGAATTCTTTTTTAATGATAATTGTACAAATTCAAACTAGACATGTTAGAAATCACATAGGAAAAGAAAACACAAAAATATCACTTATAGATTGAAAGATTATAATGTTTTAATCATGAGGGTGTTAAAAATGTGGAAGTGATTTGGAGTCTTTCAATCCTCTTTTCACATGTCAAATCTAAAAAGTTGGTCACAAAAAAAATATGAGTTTGATGGGCCCAACATGTATAAACCTGATCAATTTATGACTTTTCAAAATCTACTCAACAATTTTTTTAAGTAAATTTCTAAAGTGATTTTTTCTCAAGGATTTGAGATGGGTACTCCCAAAACTGCCACTTTTTGCTATTGAGCCTATTTGCTATTCTTAAACTAGTCAGATTTATGTATGTTCTTGTTGGCAAGTGAAAGGAGGTTCTAACACACCACAGAACATGGCATTTGGATATTGTATGCAAAAGTTATTGAGGAACAAAGTTTGGTTCTAAAAGCATTTCTTCCACATAGGTACAGAATTGACTTTGGAGATGTACACACAGTGTACATGGCGGTTTAAGGTCAGTGGCACATTTGGGTGTACCCATGTTACTATATTTGAGGCGAATTTCCAAGAGAGCCCAGACTTGGAGGTCCAGAAGGGAGACGCCAGGGGCCCTTGTTAAATTACTTGTAAATATTATTCCTGTAAGAAAGATGCTTTGTATTTTAATTTCTTATTTTACTAAAAACAGGACTGACAGAATTCTCCGCGCCAAAGGGTTGGTATATTGAAGTTAGTTATGGGGACCCATAACAAAAAAAGGCTGTTATAAGAAACTTCGAATAATGAAGATTCTCCACGTGGTGATCTAGGAAAGACGGAGGATCTTTTACCTGTTGACAAGACACGATTGGATTTTCCAAACCTAGTGACATCCATCACAGAAATGCGGAGTCTGGATGGATGAAACATCAGTTATTCATCGGAATGGAAGTCTGTTCATCCAGATGGGATGCTGCCGGGAAAAGACGATTTCAACTTAGTTTTCTTGAGATCATCCATTAAAAAATGAGAAAATCATTTCACAATATGTTTTCAGTATTTCTTGATCCAACATTCGGCAACTCAAGAGAAAAAATAGGCATAAGAAAATCCTGATGATGGAACATCAACTATGCTTCTAAATGTATGTTTTATATGTCCTTCAAATGGGGCAATATCATCCCATTTTGAAATTATTCATTAAACTAAGTATGGTAATTTCATCCATTCAAAAATGAAACATATTTTATAAATGATTTTCATATATATATTTCGACATCAATAATACTAGTATGTCTTATGTCGTTGCCATAGTCAAAACAAAAGAAAATAACAATTTTCTAATTTTTTTAATTCATAAAAATTTCAAACTTCAATAACTTTCATGTCGTAGGTCAGAACTTTGCAAAACCAAATTTGTACACCCTTCCTTGCTGAAGGCTTTCCAGGGATACCAAATACACAAACAGAAGATGCATGGTCCAGGAGATCTAAATGTGACAAACAAACAAACAACCTAACTTAATAGAAAGATTAAAATAGAAAATTTGTCTATTGTTTTGTTTATTATGTTTTGTGACATATGTTGGAATCTCCTACACCATTAGGTCAAGAAGGGGGGGAGGTAGGTATTGACAGATAGTCCTCATGGTGTAATTATGCACAAAAAAGAGTTTATGGCGTTTTCAATCAATAGGGGAAAAAAAAATATGGAATTTCAAAGTTTTTAATATTAAAAAAAAATTAGAAACATGGTTCCAATTGGTGGGAGCTTTTGGTATTGTTGGAAAGCTCTTGACAAAGATGCTAATTGTACAAAGAGAACTTACAGTATTCCATCCTATAGGGCAAATGAAATTGAATTTCAAGATAGTTTTAACCCTTAAATATTGAAGTGGACGTTGTGTATCCGATGGATGACATTGAATCAAATTGTATAGGACAGAAGTGCAACTATTCATCCTCAAAATTTGTTTTGGAAAGGGAAAATCTTATACTTGCAACAACTACTTTTGCAATTTTGGAGGCTAGTGATTCACATTGTAATAAAAAAAGGATGATTTCAAGGGTCACCCTTCAACGTTTAAAGGCTAATCTCATTATATATTATAAAATTGAACAAAAAAATTAAAAATTGATTGCACAAAGCCATTTGGTCATCAAGCTATAGCCATTGAGTTGTAGAGCACTTTAGCCATTGCGACATCAAGTTGATATTGTTATTTTTATTTTTAAAAAACGTTTGTTGATATTTTATTTTTATCATTATTTTTCTTTGAATTTGAATTTTATAATGAATTTTCTAATATTTTACTATTTTTGTATGCTAAAATGAGAGAGAGATATTAAATGTTTGTACTATAGGTGATTTGTCATATTTGAAGGATTGAAAAATGGATAAGAAAGGAGATTAAGTATGTAGGCTTAGCCATCATATTTGTGGCAATTATAACTGACATATTAATAGTTGTTGCAATAGTTAAGGCATAAGGTAAAATCACCTATATCCAACTGGGTTCTGGTACCCAACCAATAGCATACAGTTATTTCCAACCAAGGTTGGATTAGATTCCAACCAAAGCTTAGAATGTGTGTTTTCCTCCTTTTTAAGGTTGGGACCAATAAAGTCATGACACATGTCCAAAATTAATGAGTGCGAAAGTAGGAAGTAGTGAATGGAATGTAGTTCTTGAATGATCAGAATTGCAAGACTCTAGACTTTGGCCATGGGTTTTGCCTACTTTTTGCCTTCCAAAAAATATAGTAATTTCAATTTTGACAATAAAATTATAAAAAAATTGGAGTCCCCGTATTCCTTATTTTTCTACAAAGGAAAAATATGCATCCCATCATACTCCTCATTATGTGTCATTAATTGTTTAAATGATTGAGTATGGGTGGTTCTACCTTATTAGTTACAACTCAAGGACAATGGCCATGTATAAAATCCTACAAGAAAACATCAAATATTCATCTAATTGTAATGAGTGTATGTCTATTCATCCAAATGTAGTGATATCATTCTAATTTGAAATGCTTAGGTGAATTTTTGGTGATGCCTTCCATTAAAAATGATGGAAAATATTTTACAAAATATTCAAAAATTATTTTATAACATCATAGCTCAACACAAAATGGTCATGAATAAAAACCCTAAATTGAAAAGAACCACTAGTTCACTTAAACTTACTTCCTAAATGCCCAAAGGTAATATACTATGGTGAACTTCAAAGACAAATATCATTTTTCTAAAGTATTATTAATTTTAATTGAATAACCTTTAAAATATATTTTAAGCATTAAAGTATATTTTGAAGTAAAAAGTTTATGATTTTTCTATTGAAGATTTTATGCAAGGTTGTCTATTGCAAATCTTCATTTATTAGTGTTAGAGGCTCTTGGAGATGTGCCTCTAATACATTGGATAGGGGAGAAATCAAATTGGATATATATTTAAAAAAATTATAGAACAAATTTTGAAAAGTAGTAATCGATTATAATTATTTGTGTTGTGTCACTTAGCCTTATATTTTTTCTTATAACCTCAATTTTAGATTTGATATGTAAAAAAGAGGATTGAAAGATTTCAAATGACTTCCACATTTTTAATAGACTTTTGATCAAACATTAGAATCTTTCAATCCATAAATAATGTTGTTGTGTTTTCTTATCCTATGAGATCCATAACACATCTAGTTTGAATTTATAAGATCACAATTTCAAAATATTCATAAAATCAATCAAAACTTGGACTTTTTGTTTAGTTTTGAACAAAATCCAAGAAGCTCAAATAGGCCTTGGACAATTACAGTTAATGCATTCAATTGTGAAAATAGGAATTTGGGTGGTTTTATTTTATGTATTTTGAATGGCTCAAAAAACAATCTTTGTTAACCCCTAAAGTTCCAAGGTCTTTATTCATCTAAAAACATTAAAACTACTATTTCTATTGCAAAGAACAAAAAATATATAAATTTCATTTTAAGCATTATTAACTTAGAATCCTACACTAGACTAGCATAATAATGTTATACATTATGTCACTAATTCACTACATTATAAGACTTTGAATCTTCTTGGCTTAAAATTATTGCTGTACCAATATAGAATTTTTTTTTAACTTATGTTGAGAATCTAGGTTGAAATTCTAAGAAAAAAAATTCAATAAAAACAAACTCAATTTTTATTTTTTTTAAATACCTAAATATAAGTAGGTATGAGATTGCAGGAAAAGCTAAATCATTCATAGCTCTTAGGGGTGATTGAATTGTTCAAGCAAGCATACTAAACCTTGTAGCTAGACTTTTTTTCTAAATATTTTGAAGATCAAGTTTTTTTAAATCGAATATGCTATTTTTTCAAGTAGCTTTAATTACATTTAAAACAAAAAAATTCTATAACTCTCACATCACTAATCCAAATGGAATGAATGACAAAGCTTTCCACGTAGAAATAATGTAATTTCAAAAAAATCAATTCAAGTTTTTGTGGATTTTCTTGTGTTAGTCCTCGTAAAATTTTATTTTGTGCTATGGATGGTTTAGATTTTTCTCCCATTCATGCCTAATTGAAATAATAAAATAAATGTCAAAAAAAATATTTTTTTATATCTTAAAATAAATTTCAAAAAAATCATGACAAAAATTGAGACCTTAGGAGCTTATCCAGTATCTATTTTGTCCTAGTAGGAACAATTATGGGATTGTAGGGGTCAAATTAGAGTGGTGAAACTAAGGAATATATTTAGGTATGCATCTTGGTTCGTTTCCAAATTGTATCACTTGTTCAAGATTTATAGGTTGAAATGTTCAATAGATGTGGCTATATAGCTAGATAATACAATTAAGAAAGGGACCATGATGGGTATACTAACTTTATTTATATTAATGGTCATAGATGAAATATGAAAAATATAAATCAAAATTAATGTAATTCATCCAAAATTGTGCTCATTCACCCAAATCGAATTTCACTCTTAGTAAAAAAGAGGTTGTAGAGTATCAAGTTACATTACAAGGGCATGGTTCTAAAATACTATTTGGGCACCAAAATGGTCCCATATGTGCCTTCAAAATGAACCTTGCATTGTAGTTTGGTGCTTTATGACCTCTTTTCTATTAGTGTATCATCCAAAAATTTGATAGCAATTTGGCAATGGTTGCATACTTGCATGCATTGTGCAAGTTTTTAGCAAAGCAATAAGATTTTAGTATCTTAGAGTGTGATGTTACAACCTTTATTTATTACTATTACCATTACCATAAAAATAATATCAACACAACTAATACTATCAAATTCAAATTGGCTTATAGCCACATAAACTCCTAGGATGCAATATCCAATGTTCTCTTGGTATTATATTAAGATTCTTTTTTTCATTTGGCTCTTCAAAAAATATAATTTTAGTTTTGAAGTATAGAATCTCACATTCTTCCCTCATCAATTTTATAAGTAGTTCCGATTCATCTTTATAACATGTTTTTCCCATATTTTTTCTTTTGAACAACATTCCTAAATGAAGAATTGCAACCCATTTGTCAACAATGTGTGAAAACATATCTCGATAAATTTCAAACTCTTGATTGTTTATTCTCAATTCTTTGATTGCTTGAGCATAACATCGCACAAGATACCTATCAAACCTTTCACCCTTGTGTATTGGCAATACTTCCGACAACCACCTTTGTATTCTCCTTTTCCTATAACCTCTTATATCATAATCTTTCACATAACGCAATTCAGGATCATAATACCAATCTACATACTTAGCACAGAGAGGAATTCCTTTATTAACACAAGCATGTCGAATCAATTTATACGGGCCACCTGGTCTAATATAGCTCTTCAATTTGGTGTTTGTATCTACAAGGTGTTCAACTTCCATGCTCACACATCCATGCAAAGTACATTTTTCCATCCACTTCCCTACCCATTCAATGGAATTATTATTGTCACCGATGAATCAATGGTAGTAGAATGTGATGAATATAATCACTATAAAAACCTTGTGTTTTTTATGACACATTTCAAGTGACATCCATGGTGATTTGCTGGCTCTTTTTATGTCAACAATGGGTAATGTTCAATGTAACATCATATTACAAAGTTATGTTGGGCATCATGTGTTATGTTGAACGTTATTGTTAACATTAAAACAATTGGATTACCATGGATGTCACCTAAGATGCATCACCTAAAACATGGATGTCTTCTAGTGAATTTAGGCTACACCTTGGTTGATTAAAATTAAATAAACTATCTATTTAGAAGTTGATTCTATAAAATAGTCAATTTTGGTACTAACAAAATATTACAAATTTTTACAACTTTTGGATTGATGTTTATTATAACAAAAGACATATATATATATATATATATATATATATATATAATGAATTTATGTTGATTTTTGTATTTTGAACCTACCATTTTCTTCAAATAATGTTCCAACAAGCCCACTTGGATTAGATTGTGTTTGTCTATTTAATCTTTTTTGTTTAGCTTTTTCCAACTCCTCTTGTGTTAAAAAACTTAATTTGTCTTTAGAAGTAACATCTTTTGTAGAGCCACAATAATTTTTGACACTATCTTCATCAAAATCATCATCATCATTTTTTCCTAAAAATATTTCAATTATAAAGATGATAAACTTTCAAATAAATAAATAAATAAGAAGATTATTGGATTTTGATACAAAAAATTAATATTTAAACATTCTTAAGGTACAACAATATCTTTAGAAATCTTATAAATGATTCATTTTTAAAATATTGGAAGTGTATCTTAATATATTATTAGAATGAATGCAATTTTGGTATTAGACTAAAACTATTTATTCTTATGATTGATACAAATTTTTTTGATGGATACAAATTTCTATTTCTATTCAATACCCAATTAAAAATTGCAACTACAAAAGAGTAATATATAAAAGACCTAACAATATTTCATATAAATATATAACACAACTTACTAGGCCCTATAGAACAATTTTCTTGG
Source organism: Pseudoscleropodium purum (assembly GCA_963969395.1). Lineage (NCBI taxonomy): Eukaryota > Viridiplantae > Streptophyta > Bryopsida > Hypnales > Brachytheciaceae > Pseudoscleropodium > Pseudoscleropodium purum. The sequence goes on from OZ017803.1 coordinate 19,749,737, forward strand.
ATTTTTTTTCCACCTTCAACTTTAGAATTAGATTCAAGAGCTTTAGGTGCAAACTCATCCTCAACTTTATTATTGGAAAGCATTTCTTGAATTTAAAGAGAGTCACACCATTTGATCAAATTACAATGTAATTAGAATCTTATTGTTTAGTTGTTTAAATTCTCAATTGGTATATATCTAATTTAAAAATCACTTAACATATAGAAATATTTACATAACAAAGTATAATCTTGGCTAGACAATTTAAGTTTCAAACACTTTCATTTCTATTTTTTAATATGCAATTTAATATTTTGTCATTTGATATAAGCTCTTTTAGTTATATTAAGTTTATAGTCATGTAAAGAAGATTCCATATATAAATTTTTCTAAAAAGACAAAAAGTACTTTGTAAAAAAGTACTTAATAAAGAAAAATCTTCTTTAAGACCAAATTATAAGGCTTTTTTCAATATGCCTAATCTAATTAGATAATTAGTCTATATTTTGAGGCCTTATATTAAAAAGAATTCTAAAAATTGATACAAAAAAAAATTGATGTAATAATTTAAATGCAATTTAGTTTTGATAAGATCCTAAGGTAATTGAGGTAAAAATGTATATAAAAAAAATTTAGAAAATTTCATATTACAAACTAAAATTAGATAGTTGTGTACTACAAAATATTTGTTTGATAAAATGAATCTAAAGTTTTGTTAATTTCAAATTATTGTATGATTATATATACTTAAAGATGCAAAGCTAACTTGGGGGAGATTTTAGTGATTAGTGTTTGCCAATAATATGAATTGTATAATCCCAAACTACTAGATATCGAGTTCAATTGAATTATATTTTAAAGATTGTATAGTTTAAAGATTAAATTTTTTTACATCCATATTAAAGGACAACAATGAAGTTACATTAATCTATTCAATCCATTTGTATATTTTTTTGCAAATAGTAGTGCAATTTTGTTTGTTTTGTCTTGAATCAACACATATAATTGATAATAAATTTTTTGTCCTATATGATATGATATTACCAATTGTTCTTTCATTGAATTTGAAAGTCTATTAATATTTTGAAATTAAAAATTTTAATATAGTTCTAAAGGATTTAAATAAAAATTGCTTATTTTTTTGTAATTACATTATGTATAATTATATTAATCACCAATAAAATAAAAACAAGTCAAATCTATTTTTGGATATAACAATATTCTTATTTTGTTGCTATAAAAATATTTAAATACTTAGTAACTATTATTTTTAAAATTCAAATATTTTAATGTGAATTTCTAATCTAGATTTAAAAATATAATAATAATATTATTATTATCATTATCATTATTATTATTATAAACTTAAAAATGTATGATTTATTATAAGAATGTCTCGTTGTAATTAAATCATGAAATTGTCATTTTAAACTAAGACCCAATATTCTCAAAATATCGTTGAAAAATGTTTTATTGAAAAATTATTGTTAAAAAATAATGATAATAAAAGATTGTGATAAAAAAATAAAGTTCATTCATATAATATATGCTTTTTTTAAATATATTAAAATTTTGCATGAAAAAATAACGAACTAATACATTGTATTTTTACCTTGGTGTGTAATAATTACATATATAATGAGAGGATTGAATGTCATTTTTTCTAAAATATTAATATTTAAAATGGAATACACATATTTGATACTAGTTTGGTTATAATCATAAAATAAAATGAATCAAAATAGAATAAAATCTTTAGATAAAAATAAAAATAATTTGTGTTTATGACAAGTCTCTCAATAATGTTTGTAATTATAACCATTTTCACTAAAAATAAAATGCAAAATCTTAAAGTGATAATGCAAGTTCTAAAAACTATGTTTAAACACTACCATTTTTTAATTAACACATAATATAATAACCCTAGATTCTAGTAATATAATAAAATCTTACACACATTTCATATTTTAGCAAAGAATTTAATTGTACAATTAAATGAAATATGAAAATACTAACTTGTATTAAATTTGTCACTCATATATAAGTGCCTACAAAAAAATAAGGTTATAATCTAGAATTTATAATAAGGTCTAAAATCTATAATTATGTAAATGAAAAACTACTTATCTTTTAAAAAAATCATATTTTATTATTTTATTGAAAATATAATTTCATTATATTATGAAAATAAAATTATTGATAAATTTCCATCATATTTATATTTGAATTATTTCTCTCCTATATTTATAGATATGTTACATTTCTAACTTTTATACAATCTATGAGTAAAATGAATTTGATATCAAAAAAAGATTTTTTTAGAATAACATTTTCTATTAGTGCTTTCATTTTTCTTGAAAACATTGTACACCACATACTCACATTAAATGTAGTAAGTTTTACATTAAATCATTATGTCCATGTTCAACTTCTTGAAAAAAGCTCTATAGCCACAATCTCAATTTCTAACTCATTAATTATGTCTTTTATATTTTGTATGATTAATTTTTCTTATTTTCTTATATGACTATCAAGATTATACATTGACTTTCCTTAAGAGAGTGAATGCACTTATTTTTATAAAAAAAAAAATATGGACTTAGTATATATAACAAAAATAATTGAAATTGGTTAGAAAGTTATTCTAAAGGTACAATGCAATATGCATATCATGTAAGTGCAAATTTAGTTTTCATGTTATGATTTCCAAACCTTTAAAAATTAAGAGTATTTAATAATTAATGAATTACACCCTATAATTCTTATAGACTTATCTTTTTAATCAATTTAAACATTGAATGAACTAATAAATGATAGGGGTATGAAAAGTACATGCAAATTTGAAAGTTGTATGAGGAAAAAACTATGTGGAGTATGTCTGGTTAGTGTTTTGATTATTGGAGATGCCACCTTACAAATTCAAACATAAATTCCATTTGAAAATCCTCTGGAGGTATTTGAATCTTTTTTAGTCCATCTTATAATTGAAAAAGAATTTTCGACAAATCAAAGCATAAAACTTAATATGGTTTCGTTTGATTTGGATTTTGAGTTTTATACTCTAATTTTTTTAATCTTATTCTTTTGTTTTTGGTGACAAGATGGATGAAGAAAGGCTCTTATATCTTAATAGGGCTTTGAAATGGAATTACCATAGGAGGGACATATATGACCTTTTAAGTACAAATATCCTTTTCTCCTTCTATTTAATTCTTGAAAAATATATCGAAATAGTTTTTAGGGAAAGAAGGATGAGAGTTACATCCAACCTCACTTAAATTATACACTGTTAGATGTGCACATATTAGTTGTACATTTTTTAACTTTGCAACTATATGGTGCAATTTGCATTCAAAGATGATACTACTATTTACCACATTCTAGTCTATGAATGGTACAAAAGAGATTGCGGAGTAAAGGGACAAAAACCAATTGAAAGTAAATTGGAAAGGCACTTCTAAATGCCTAAAATAAGTTGAAGCCTATAGCATGGGTCAAGGTAATATTATTCACAAAAATATGACAAAGTGGGAGCATCAATTTCAAACTTTGCAATTTTTTTAAAACTTTTCATCTAAACCTAGCATTTTGAGTGCTAAATACTTGTTTTCATCTCACGCAAATTTCATTACCACAAATTCATAACTTTGTCAAACATCATGCTCAATTGCACACTCCATCAATGTTGCACTATTTTAGATCCCTACGGTAATCAATTATAGGTACAACTTGACAAAAGTAGATAGCTTAGGGCCTTCCTACTTACATTTGAAATTGCAATGTATTGACTAATTTAATGTGATACATTTTACTTTACTACTCAAATAATTTTTATTGTTAAATAAACTCATGATCAACTTCTAACATCTCTATCTCTCATTTTATACATCCATTGATTAAATTGATTAGAAAATGAATCCACGTGATATCAACTATTGTAGTCTAAATTGATTTATTTACATGGACCATTTAATATTTTAATATGTAAGAGGTCAAAAAATAATTATAATATGCATGAAAATCAAGAATTTTGAACATTTCTATTGAACAACTAGCAAATGCAATAAGTACCTAATTTTTTTAAGAATTAATCTTACAGAAATTTTAATTTTTTAATTATTAAAAGAAAATGAATTTTTCAAGTTTTATTTTCCTAGTTTATATTAAATGTAAGAAAGATTAAGTTAATTAATAAAAACAATTGACTTTCAATTGAGGCACATCAAGTTTGAAAGGCAAGGACATTAACTGGAGGTTAAAGTTTCATGATCCATCTATATTTTCCATTGTTGAAGTTCCATACATTTTTCTTGCAACAATATTAATTATTAGTCTATAATAATTTTATACTTAGTTAGTATTTATAAAGTTCATATTTTTATTTTCTTCATATAACTTAATGAAAAAATTTCAACTTCAAAATTCATAACAAATTCTACGAGGGGTTAGAAAATACAAAACAACCAAGGATTAAATGCCAATTCCACTTGCCTTTCAAAAAAAATTTGTTGAAAAACATGTCAAAAAGTCAATATGATCAAACTCCCCCAAATTGCAAATCAATTGATAATTGGTCACTTTTACGAGTAAAGTAAATCATCCCAATGTTGAAAGTCATCTAATTCTAACATCTAGTGGACCTTCTCATTTGCATTGGTCATTATTACAATCTTAGCAACACTTTAGCATTATGACAATGAATTTGGGGAGGAGACACATCAATGTGTGGTTTAGTATGGGTCTACCCACACTTTATCCATTTAGTCTCAACTAACTTAAAAAAATCATAGAAAATTAATTTCTTGTCAGAATGTTTCAATTCTATATGCAAATGGCTTCTCTCAAACTTTTCAATCTCTACAAGATATGTGAGTTGACAAATATTAGCTTCTCCAAGGTAACTAGATAACAAATCTGCTAGGTAATAAGGTGGGCACCTTCCAAAGTACCACTGACCCTAAACCACCATCTTCACTCTACATACATCTCCAAAATCAATTATACCCACCTATATAAAAGAAACTATTCTAGAATCAAACTTTATTCCTTCATAACTTTTGCATAAGGTATCCAAATTTTGTGTTCTTTGGTGCGTTGGAGTTCATCTCTAAAATCAATTATGTTGACTTGGGTGAAAGAAACTATTATAGAACCAAACTTTGTTCTCAATAACTTTTGCACAAAGTGTCCAAATGTTACGTTCTTTGGTGCATTGGATTCCACTTGCCAACTTACAAGAAAATCAATGAAAACTTGACCATCCTAATAGTAGTAACTACGCACAGTAACAAACAGTGTCGGTTTGGGTGGTACCTACCTAACTAGACATGTTTACCGCTTATCTCCCATCTTGCGCCACGTCTCATGTTTGCGAAGTTAGTATCGACATGCACTTCGTTGCATATCATCAGTCCGCGACGTTCCGCTGAAGAAATTCCGTAGCCCAAACCGGTGTCGATCATCTGCAAGTCAGACTGACTCTCTCTCTTGTACTCTTGCGGATTCGATGGATTTTGCTTCAATTCCTTTCCGTCGTCTTTCCCAGGTTCCAGGGTTCCACTGCTTCCACATGAAACTCGAGGCTTCCAGCAATCATAATCTATGAAATTAAAACAGGTCAACTTGCTTGGCTCGACCTGCTCCAAATACAGAAACTGGCTTTCATATCTCATGGAACCAAACTCAACTTAGAATCCACAGTACGGAAGAAGAGCCAGTCTTTTGTCTTTTATTGGAAAGTATAAGTGAACGTAAGTTCATACCTTCAGTTCATCCGGATGGATTTCAATTGATGAATCAAAAGTCAAGTGTCAATAACTGCAAGTCGATCTGTCTGCAACTCGATTCGCAACTTCGCAATTTCGAACTTATTATTAACGTCACCAGCGACCGTTGTCCAAAGTTAGTTTATCTTTTTACTGCCCAGGTCCCTGCTGGAGCTGACAGCACAGCCACAGACGAATTAAGGAACTCACCCACTGCAAAAATGACAAAGTGGGGTTCATTAATAGAGTGAGGGTGTGAGAACTGAGAACTGAGAACCTCAATCAACGGAACTTTGGCCGTGTGAGTGAGCAAACTTTTGCAGAAAATTGAAGGACAAAAACTGTTTTTAACCGTTCGATGATGATTTTTTTTCATTTATTATTTGTATTTCATATTAATAACCCATGAGTGTTTGACCTAAAAAGGTAGGAAGATTACTTTTGAAAATTTACTATAAATGATTTCACTCCTTCAACATATCTACATCATTCATTTTGTATAGGTACACATTCTTTCCTTTTTCTAATGGCATCTTATTATAGTGTGCCATATGTTGTTGCTACAATCAAAATAAAAGTAAAAATAATTTTCTAATTTTCTAATTCATAAAAAACTTTGAAATACAATAACTTTCATACCATGGATTCCGAACACCACAAAACAAAGCCTGTGCACCTTTCCTTGTAAAGAGCTTTCCAACTATACTAAGAACACAATAAGAGAATGCACACTTCTAGAGATCTCAGCATAACAAAACAAACAAACAAATATACAACCTATAACTTAAGGTATAGATTATATGGACCTTGATTATTGATGCTTTCTTAATGTAAACTAATTGAATGAAGTTCAATTTTCATAACATCCATCATCTATTGGGTGAATAGTTGAGCGTTTAAAAATTAATTGCTAAGTGCCTAGTGCGTATTTACCAAAATTCAAACCCTCATGAACTCATTCCAATCAATTTGTCACCCAAAACAAGATCCATAAATATTGATCGTACCAATCAGTAGTAGCAATGGAGTTGCAAAAAAATGAATAAATGATTTACTTGTATTGTTGAAAAGATTATAGTAGTTAAATACTGAAGCAATATTTCAATTTAAGGAGGCCAAATTTGAGGCATTGGGCACTTAGGGGTTAATAGTCTTAGAGAAAGACATCTTCACTTGTGCAAGAAAACTTCATCAAAACAAATATTTAAGTATTGAAATTTTAAGAAATGAAATAAAATTGTACATTTATGATAATACACATAAATAGAATCAAATTTGTATTTAGGGATTACTTGTTATTTGTAGATGAATAAAAACCATATGTACTTTTGAGGTTTTGGTTGATTTTTTGTGATTTTCAATGTCCAAATTTGAAAAAGAAAAAGAAAAAGAAAAAAGTACTCTAGAGGTGTATAGGTGCTTGAAGTGTCTTGAGAAATATTTCAAAATCACTCACTCAAGATTTCATTACTTTACAACTTTAGTGTTGTATTTAAAGTTAAATTCATAATTAGAATGATTGTTTAAGGTCGTATTAGAATCATTTTAACAAGTGTTTCCTTTATAGAGTTGGAGGGAGGAAACATGAATAAGTACTTCTACTTTGAAGGGTGAGTAATATTCAAAATTTGATAAAATATTTGCAATGGATATTACCCCCTAAAGTTTTTTCATATTTAGAGGCCCAAAATGACTTTAGAATAATAGTCTCCAAAGCAAGGCTAAATTCTTCCTCTTTGTTTATTTCTTATAAAATCCAACCATAAGATCCTTTAGTTAATTTGTTAGAATACACTTTTTTTAAATTTTAGAAAAAAAAAAAAAAAGCCTTACCAATTGCAAGATCACGATGCTTGGGTTTCAAAATGAAGTATTTTCAACTCTTCTGAAATGGTTAGATTTCATCTTTCAAACATTTTACCCCCAAATGTGTAGATCCTATAACTCAAAACTCTCCATAATATATTGAAGAATTAAGTTGGAAATACATATAAATTTTTTCAAAAATAAATAAGTTTATATTCATGCTTCAAAAAAATAGTAAGTAGAAAGAAGTAGATAATGATTCAAAATACTAAATTTTTTAGAATTTCATTACGGAATTGAAAAATGCCAACCCCTATAGTTGTAATGTTGTAATAAACAATCTACATCCTATAATTTTATTTTGTTTCAAAAATATTGAAAATTGAATTAAATAAAGGACTTCAAAGTTTATTTTAGAGTAGAAAATCAATAATTGTCTACAAACTAATTGCCACTCCTAATAATCTTTATCTTCTTAATCAAAATGGAATGATTCAAAATTTTACACACATATATAAATCTAGAATACCAATTTCAAATTTTTGTTTTTGAAAAAAATGATTTGTTTTGATTTGTCTGAATTGCCCAATCTAGAAAAAAAAAACCATATTATACAATAACTTTTAAAACCATATAGTCAAAAGTTATAAAAATTGTTGGGCTATAAAGCTACCCCTTGTTCACATGTGTGGAAATTTCAAAAAAAAAATTCAAAATTCCATTTATAGGGAGGTGCCCAAATTGCTATGTTGCCAAAAAATGCACTTTGGTCCTTTATAGGTTAAGATATTAAAGTATTAGAATATTAAAAATAAAATAAGACACATTAAAAATAGTCAGATGCTTATATAATATGATGATTTATTGTAGAGAATCAAGGACTTTTGAAGTAGACACATCCATTGGCAAAGCATCTAAGTATCCATTTCTACAGATTGTGAATTATTAGAGAGTTTGTTGGTTTTGAACATAAATTCTTTGAATACCATTCCCATTAATTGTAAAATACTTACTACAGACATGCTTTTATAAAACATTTGCACTTTTTTCACCAATACTTACTACACATACTTATACATTTGATGATGAATACATACATTAATAAATATTAGTGCACTAAAAGAATAATTTGATAAAATATTACAAGAAACTTAAAATTTGTGTGTTTTAAAAAGCCAAAAGCATTGCATATGCATATCATTAACAAAAAATAAATCCTAAATAAGAAAAAATTACAAATAGTTTTCCTTAACTAATGTGCATCTTAAGTTTGACAAGAGATGAGAAGTACAAGTAGTTGATTCATAAAATCATCTACAATAGTGTAAAAAAAACCTTGTATCTTCAAATTTTGAATGAAGAAAAATACATACTTAATGCATGAAACTAAATCAAACTTTTTTAGTCCCTTAAAAAGTAATCTAATTTCGATATCATTGTCAACTCTTTTTATCCTTTGTAAATTAATAATTGGTGAGAAAGGCATTGATACTATTATTGCATAAATTACTTTATTATTTCTCCAATTGATAAATTGACATAATATTTAATGTTTTTCCTTTTTTCTTTTGTACATTAGTCAAGAGATCTACAATCATCAAAAATTAAAAGTAATGTATAATAATTGGAGAGAAGAACATGCATAGAAGTCTTTACATCAACTACTCCAAAGGTTGTTTGTTCGTATTAATTATGGATTTTTTTCAAATTTTATTTTATTTTTGTCACAAAAAAATCTTTAGATCAACATTCCATTCTTGCCAAACTCCCTTAGGAGTTCAATCTTGAATTATTTTGAAATTTTTTATGCACCATGAAGAATACTCCGTTTATAAATAATCATTAAGAATATGTACTTGAATATATAGACTTATTTACATACATAGAGATACACATATGAATTCTAATAGTCGTATCCACTAAAGTTGTTATAAAAAAATATGGGACAATGTGCACTTGTAATAATGACATTAACAATCATATCTACATTTTTATCTATATGTATATTTGCCCATATTTATAAAAACATATATATATTCATATGTATGTACATCCAAATATGTATATGTATTTGTATCCATGTTTATATCTATATATGACAAACTTGCCTAGTTGGACCTCTCATTTCCATTTTATTTCTATTTGATTTGACTTCCAATTTTTGACTAGTATTTTTGCAAAGACAATCAAACTAACTTGGCAACAAACTCTTCATTCACAACAAACTCTTCATTCACAATGATTGAAGGACCTTTGTTGCTCTTGTTATCGTTGTCATTATCTCTATGTGTTATTATTTTTGGATTTGTTTCAATCTATAATTTATTCTACCACAAAAGCTCTAGATCAACATTCCTCATTTGCCAAATTCTTATAGAAGTTGATCCATTAGCACTTGCATCCTTTTAGAGAAATCCTACATATTTTTGCTTATATCTTTGGGCAAATATATTATTTACTTCAATTTCATTAAATTGATCATAAGAAAAGGTTTATTTATTGAATATTCAAAGTAGTCACCTTAAATGAATGAAAGTATATTTGACTAGACATTGCCTTAATACAAGCTTTGGGACCTCTTCACCCTTATGTGATAGACTTAGGCTTAGATTTGAGAGAATCATTGACAAAAGTATTTTTTTGTATTTTTTGGGAATGTTTCAACCTATTCGATGTACTGCAATAGTAAATATGGTTTTGCCAACATCACATTTAGGTTGCAAAGTTAAAGGACTATCCACTATTCTCTTTTGTATGTCCTAATGACACAAACTTTAGGCAAACAACAAGATCCATATCCTACTTTAATCCTTGAACAATATTATAAATGTTTATTGTCTAGTGGATGACAAAAAATCCTTTTATGTAAAATAGAAGTGTAGATGTTCATCCTTGGAATTTTGTGGGAAAAGGAGAAGTTTTGCACATTAGTTTGACTACCAACAAGTGCTCTTGGGTTGTTTCAAGCAAATGATTTACATGGTACCCCAAAGGATGATTTCCTTAGTGACTAGTCTAGTTTTTATTCATAATGACCCAAGCAACTACTTTTGCTGGCTTCCCCTTTTTTGAGCTTTCCATCCTCAAATTTTGAATTAAAAATAAATAAAAATTACTTTTAGAAAATAGATAGTATTATGAATCCAATGTTGGTAGTTTCATCAAATTTTAACTTAAATTTTGCCTCGTCAAATTTTCAAGTTGAGTGGTATAGTGTAGTTAACTTATTTTCAGAGTTTGGTTTGGGCATGGACTAAAAGTCAACCAACCAAAGCAATTGTTGCCTATCTCAAAAAAGTCAAATCCACCTCGAAAAGGGTAGATTCAAGGATCTAAAGGACAAGACAAGTGCCTCATTCTTGGTTTTCTTACAAATACTATTTTCACTCAATGTCCAATGTGTATTCCAAGCTCCACCATGAATTGAAAAATGCTTGGAATGTTGCGAAATTTTAGATGGGCATTTTCAACTCTTTTGTCTTTTACTAAGCACAAAAGGTTATCATTTTGAAATATTCTCACTAAGATATGCTCCTTCAAAGTGTGCTACTGTGTTTTCCATTGGCCCAATGTGAACTTCAAAATTCAAATATCTACTAAATTGTGGAGTCAAATAATCTGAAATACTAAGGATGGTTACTTGATTAGGTGGAATAAGAAGGGTCCCCCTCTTTGTTTGTTCTCCTAGTTTCTAGTTCTCGTTTTTGCTCTTCCTCTCTTCATTTGCTCACCTTCTCTTCATTTATCTAGCAATTACTTCATTCCTTTTAATACAATGGTTTCTGTTTGTTATAAAAAAAAATTAAAAAAAATCTGAAATAGTTGTAGAGGTGCTTACTCTCAATGTGAACTTTAAAATCTTACGTGACCATTCTCTCCGATCTCAAGAAAAAATGAGCAAACAAATTGCTCAATTTCAGCCTTGTACAATCGACTTGGTCATTAGGAGATTTGTGATTCCCCTTTGAGCTGCTCTTTCAGGGTTAATTGGAGGGTTGAGAATTTAGGGTTGATCCATACAGATTTCTCTTGGTCAAGATCCCCTGACGAACGCCATCAACCCTAATTCGCCTTAATTTCGTGCTTTGCTTAATTGCCTCTCCCTCCCTCAACCAATGTCGGTCCTGCCCAGCAAGCAGCCACAGACCCGGGGAGCCGGGAGCGCCTGGAGCGCCTGGAGCGCCCTGTTGCTCCCGCCCTCTCCCTCGGCTGCTGGCCGCCCCACTGCCTCTAAATTTAGCACAACCTCCACCAACGCCATTAAACGCAACTTACAAAGGCAAATGTGGATCCCGCAGTGTCTTTAAGTTAAATCCACGAATTAATAGCCACATGTAGCAGCGTTTTCTGCCGCTATTTATGAAAACCAAAGTTAAGTTAACTTAACTTAGGAGTGCTCCTCTCGGAGTGAGAGAGGTTCATTTAAGTTGTAAAGCTATAGCTCCGTTCCCCTCCGAATTTAGTCCCGGAGTTTCTTAAACTCCCTTTGCTTTCCACGCCTCTCGTAATAAATAGACAAAACATGCACCTGGAGACCGCCAGATTAGCAACCCCGGCTGCCTGTTTTTATCCCGCCTTGCTGCGGTGCCCAGCTGCTAGCGCGGCACGTCCTCCCCATGACCAACCCTTCGCTGCCACAATTGGCCGAACGAAACTTAAGTTAGTTTTTCCGCTGGGGTGGCTCCTTTCTTCGATCTCTTGCTCGTCCTTCTAACTCCCACCTTTTCGAATTCCCAAACACTCACGCACTGTTGTTTTCGACCCACATCTTCTCATATTCTCATCACAAATGGTGCTGGAGTCGTTGTATTGGATGATATCAAGGGACATGTCGATGCTGTAGGGATTCCCTATTTCCCACATTCCCATATTCTCACATTCTCACAAATCGCACAGGAGTCGTTGCATTGGTATCGATGGGCATGCCGAGGTTCGGTGCTACACATTCACACTAAACGTAGTAGACTCGTTGTATTCGTAGTGCGGGATATGTTCAAGGTATAGTGGGGTTGCCACTGGAGCTGGAAGCGTTTTCATTGCGAAAGTTTGGACTTCGTGGTTTCAAGAAGCGGATGCGTGATTGCAGTTGAGGAGTTGCAAGGCGGAGGTTTAAGGAGGCGGCGGCTTTGTGGGAGCTCCATTGTAGTGTGGATCTGTGTGTTGAGACGTTACGTGTTGTGTGTTAGGAGTCAGTATGGGGCGTCCACATTTGCCTGGACCTTGAAGAAGATGAAGTGACAAAGTGCCCAAGAGTTTGGGATAAGCGGTGTGTGAGTGTTTTTGAGTAGGAGGGCAGTGGGGATAGTTCGTATCAGTCGTAGTGGAGGAGTTTTGTTGTGGATGGTTACATTATAACAGTACACAACCATGGGTACCACCACACTAGACTTAGACGCCATCTTACGCATCCCACCCATGTCCCCATCGCGTCGCGACTACGGCATCCGCACCCCTCCTCGCAGTCCAAGTCCAGTGCATTGCAGCAGTCGGCCCGAGTCGCCATGGCTAGCAGCCGAGCAAGCCCTCAGCCCAACCAGCCGCGAGGTGGAGACTTTTCGTCGCTACGAATCCAATCCACCACCACTAGTGCTTGATCGCGGCGCTTACTATAGTGGCCCTCTCCCCGCCGCCCCGGAACGCTCCTCTCTTCCTTCCTTCAGTGGACCTCTTCCCGGTTCCACCCCTTCTGTAAATGAGAGCTTCGAATTCGCAACATGGGCAAGGATTTACCACCAACAGGTCAAAGACGGAACATCTCTCCCAGGCTCGGGAGGCTCCAGCCGCGACAGCAGTTTCCGCAAAGAAACGGAAGAAATTGAGCTTGCGAAAGAGGACACGACATCTAGGTTCTACCTCGCGGCGCCCCAGTTCAGTGCGAGAGCGGGAATGCACGGTCGAGTGGGAAGCGTCAGTGGGGAGCTTGGGCGTAGTGACGAAGTGGAGAAGCAGAAGTCGCTCATTGCGAGGGGGTACAAAAGCGGAGAGATTGATATTGGGGCGGCGTATGGGTTCGACATTGTGCGACAGCAACGATGGGAAAGCTTGAACAAGGACACGAGCCCGAGACGTGATGAGGAGCCTATGGTGACTATTCCGTTCAGATGGGATGAATCGTCCCCAAGGTCGCGCACTTCCTCGAAGTCTGAAGGAACGCAGATTGGGAATGGCATTGGCGATTTCAGCTTCGGGAGCTCCCAGGCGAAGTCGGGGTCAGAGAAGACGGAAAGCGTGCTCGGGAGTGAAACGAGCGTTTCGGTTTCGTCGAAGCCGGTGGTGAAAGCGGCGGTGGCCGCGCCTGTGAAAGCTGCACCGACGAAGAAAGCCACCGCGGTGGTGGTGAGGTCCGCGGTGCCGTTCAAGTGGGAGGACGTGCCGGGAAAGCCAAAGCTCGAGGAGAATCAACAGAGTAAGGTTAGTACGGAGAAATCACCGGCATTGCAACTGCCGCCGCGGCTTGCCTCGGCGTCTGTTAAGCGCCCCAGCTGGTCTACAAGCACGCCGAGCTCAACGTTCAGGAGTCGCAGCCGGGGCAATGCATCACATACCCCGGCCAAAACTCGACCCGTCAAGACGCATTCCCAAAGCTCCCCGGACTCTAGCAAATCAAATGATTCGAGCAAAACCCAGTCGAAATCTGCACGACAACAACCACTTCCGCAACCTGCAGTGCAACCGTCACCTCAGCCATCACTTCAACCATCGTCGTCACCACGGTCGTCGTCCTCACCGCAGCCATCATCGTCACCACAGCCACCATTGTCACCACAGCCATCACCGTCGTGGCCACAGCCATTGTCACTGGATGCTGCGCAGCCGCGGCACACGCTTGGACCCAACTTTTTGTCTGGGCCATTAGATGCCACCGCGAAGCCCCCCACTTCCACAGCTTCCAAATCCGGACCAATTTCGCAACTAGGCTTTCCCCAGTATGATTTTTTCTCCATCCGTTCCCCCACGAGCACCCTCCAGGGCCCCAGCAGCATCAGCAGCGACGGCCACTCACACACTTCCGAGAATTGCAGCCGCAAGTCTCCGAGCGTGACATACTCACACTCGGGAACCTCCGCTGAGTCTCTTGAGCATTGGTCCGACCAAGACCACGCCTTCGAATCCCAATCCCACGCCACCACCCAAGCTTCCGATTCCTTCGAACCGACACAAGCTCCTGAGACCACCATGCGCAAGCTGCGTCGGAGGTTACCGAAATCCTCTTCGTCGAAGTCTAAGCCTCCCATGAGCCCCATCAGTCCCTCCCCATCTTCAGTTGCTTCTGATTTCGACAAGATGCCTGCAGCTGAGGATTCAAGTAGAGATGATCCTCCCACGCGACTTCCTTATAAAATGCCGGAGACGAATCAATGCCAGGAGATTGTGCTGGCGAAGCCTGCCGGCCGTGTGCGCTCGAATTCGAAGTGCTTTGAGTTGCCGAGGTTTAGGTCCAAAAGCCGAGGGCAAGAGATGGATCCCGCGTGGGCAGCGCCGTCGAGAGCTTGGGAAGATGGGTATCGATCATCGACGTACACGGCGACGCTGGAGCTTTTGTCGCCGTCGCCGTCGACGAAGCCCGCGACGGCGAAGACCCGAAGCACGAGCGCGAGTCCAATGCACTTCGTGGTGAGTATTCTTAAACCCTGTCAAATTTAAACCCTATAGTTTCGGTTACTTTCTTCAATGATATCATGATTTTCAATGCTATTTGCACACATAGGATTTTGGGGGGTTTGAGTTTCCCCACTTTTGCCATTTGGTGTCCTCCACATTATTTAGTTTCTTCAAGCTATTCGAGCTATTTGTTTCGTTACGCTTTCTACTTTTCTTGTTGGTTTTCTTATGAGGTTACCTAAGTTTGTAGAGCACGATGTGTTGTAGTGAGGATTGTTGTATGACTTGTTCAAAGATTTTTCAAGTACGTTACGTGAGTTCTAATGGTTTTCTTCTTATTGGTTTGCTGATTTCATGTCTGCGTGGATGCATTCCAATATTCCATTGTCTACTTTAAATTCTCTTCAATTTTCTCCTAGCCATTTGATCGTTTCTTCACGCTCTCTTCTAGTCTCTTTGGCTTTCTTATGACTTCCCTTGTGTTTGTAGCACATGATGATGTTCTTGGGAGGATTGTTGTCCGAGTGCTTCAAGAATGTTTCGAGTTTGTTGGGGGTGATCCCTTTGTTGATGTTGCTGGTTTCTTGTCTGCATGGATGCATTCCATTGTGCACTTCCAAGTCCTGTTCACTTCTTTCTAAGCTATTTGATTTTTCTCCATCCTCTTCTATTTTCTCCACCATTATGACTTCACCTAAGTTTCAACCTCATTATTTCTTCTCGCGAAAATGGTCTTCAATCTGGCTTCAGAATGTTCGGAGTCTGTTGCGTTAAATTTTTACTAAGAACTGCGTTGACAGCAATTACTGATGCTATCTCTGCTTGGACGCATTTGCTTTGTGTTGACAGGAGGGGCTTTGCAACTCACTGAAACATTCACTTCATAGAATTTCAAAGCGCAATGGTGGAAAAACGAATGCAACTCTAAAAGAAGACCCATTTCTGAAGGTATGGTATATGTTTTTTTACCTTCAATGCATCGACCATTGCGCATACTCAAAATAGAATCTTTAATTGTGAGCCAAGCTTCCTTTTGGGATGTGCAGGTGACATTCTGATTCTAACACCATTGTGTGTATGTCACGCAGAGACATTCATCGTCAGCGTTTTGAACGAATTTTTTTTTATCAACGTGACTTGGCAACTCGTGAATTTCATGCCAACTTGCGACCAAATGGCACGACACAGTTTGACCTTCATCACAACCTACTTTCATACGAACTTTTTTTCCATTTTATTTGGACGCGTGAAAGTGGGTTGTGATCATACACATCCTGATGCGCGCAACTTGGATCATGACGAACAAACCATCAGCGTCGTCACGACGAGAGCTCTTGTATTCGTGAGCAATGCAGTAATGGAGTCCACAGCAACAGAAGAATCAATCAACTTAGTAAAATTTTTGCTGTGGCTTCACAATTCTTTGGAAGGCCTGTGACTGTACTATTCTTTATTATCAAAATGTTTTGATATTGCGGCATACCCTATTGGGAGGATTATTGTAATATAGGCCATAGGTCAATTCATTCATTATTCCGTGCTGCCTTCCCCCTCCTCTTGGACTGGGGCAGCTCCTTTTGATATCCACGATGAGAGATGTACCATGACACTTCTAATTATTGATGGACTGATACGAGTCAACATTTTAAAAAACGTTGTATCAGTGGTGTGTAAACCTTGTGCTTGATTTACTTGTTATCATAAGGAATTTGAGGTTGATAAAACGGTCAATTTGAATGCCTCAGCACCATCTTCCAGCCTCAATTGTGCACACCGGCTTTAGATTCTAGAGGAGCCAAACGTGATCACTGTAAGCAAGTACTCCCTCAGTCCTGAATTGATTGTCCATTTTGAATGTCATGTTTTTAAATCATATGTTTTGAGTAGGCTAATTTTATTTAGGTTGCAATGAATATATGCAATTTACTTCATTGATTCTAGTGATTTGAAATTTGTGATCTTTCTTATTTATGTTTTTCACAATATGGTCAATGGAATTATTCAAAAAAATACCAACAAAATTGCGGACAATCATTTGAGACAGAGGAAGTACTACTTTTGTAGTATCCAAGGTGATCAAGATCCATGAGCTTTGTGAGCATTGTGTAGATGTGAGAAATTTTGCACTCTCTAAAATGGTACTAAAATCATATTTGTCAAAGATATCCAATTACCTCATTATACATTTGTAGTGTTTATTTTGGGGTAATATATCATGTTAGAGGATTTTGCTTTACAACTTGTTCCTTCCAAATATTTGGCAATGTAGAGAGGGCAAGGATTTCAATCGTTGAGTGTCCATTGAGTTTCTTGGAATAAGTTTGAAGTATTTTCTTCTAACGTGTCCCATGAGTTGCAACTCCTTCTATCACACATCGAGTCTCTAAATCACTAAACCTTCCCTTTGTCTATTGAGTCACATTGAGTCTCTTGACCTATTGTAGCAAGAATTGCAAGAGTTACACTAGAATTAAATTTAGATTCTAAGCCTACAAATTTAAGACAACTCCAAGAATGATCCTTCAAGACAATAATGTCTTCATCCTTGGAATCATCCTTAGAACCGTACATATAGGTGTGCTTTTTAGGTAGAAGCGGTTTCAATTCCAAATTTAGAGACCCTGTAACCATATTCAAAAAAGATTGAGAGAGAGACTTGGAGATAGAAGTGAGGATTGAAGGCACCTCAAATCAGGATTGCTTCAAGAGTTGAAGGCCAAGAATGGAAGTACCTCCCAGAGTTCAAAAAGGCACATGACATGCCTTGCATGCTTTAACTTGATTCATGAGTAGTTTTCATAAGTCATAGTTGTCCGCTTGTAGTTTCTTAAGAGCTCCTTCAAAGTTTGCCATCTCTAGAAGCATGGGACACGACCACCAATCTTTGTTTGTGCCAATTAATAACATCCGTTGCAAACTTATCCAAGGTCAACACTCCGATAATGGCCACACAAAGTGTATAAACTTGGACAAGAGTTTTTTGATCACCCGGGTTTGTTGATCAAGTAGCTTCTTCCACCGCCAAAGTCTTGATTTGTTGTATCAAGTCGTGGACCAATTGCTTTAATACATTGGTTTCTAAAGGTAACTAATTGAAGCCTTGATTCTATGCTAAATCATAGACATTATCTATAGCATCCAAGACAAGAAAGCTCTCGAGCCCTTTGAGATTGCAAAGGATGACATCTATATCTACTTAAGATTTAGGATTGTCATACATGTTTGTCAACTTCCTCACATATTGCATTTGATTGAGGAGCTAAACAAAGATAGGAAAACTAGATTGAAAGCCCTTTGACATGAGGCTAACAATATTCTCACCCGATGTATGCTGTAGCAAGTGCTCCCAACCCGCACATGCTTCTCTCTCTCTCTCCACCAACTAGGAATGCATTGCATTTTGTGTGAATCAGTACACTTGAAGTTTTAACAAAGGGGCCAATACATTGGTGTATCCAATCCTTGTTAATTAAGGTCGAGTTGGGGTAATCCAAAAGTATTGCACCCTATTTTGATTGAATTTTTGCCCTTTTTTCAATAAGACAAGCCTTGCCTTCTAATTCAACATTAGTAAAGAGTTTAAGTGGGGTCAAGGTTGCAATTTTCATTGCTACTAGCAACTCTGGCAAGCTTTATCTTTTCAAATTTTTGACTAAATCCAGAAACAAATTATATTTTCATCAATAAATTGTTGTCCTCTTTCCAACAGCCTAGGGTAGGTTTTCTAGTTCATCCCAAGCAAAATGTTGCATTTGGGGTGCACTTCTTCTTTGAAATGCTTTCATTTAAACATGGCCTTGTTTTTTAATTTATTTTTTCCTTCTTTTACTCTACTTCACTGATGAATTCATTTCAAGGTTTTTTTTATCCTTAATTAGGGAAGAAATGAGAGAGCCATATTCAAAATTTGGGCTATATTCTTAGCAATAGTTTTTTACTATGAAAAGTTCTTTCTTCTTTAAAGATTTTGTTTGTTTGTTTTTCAAATGAAATTTTTGGATTGAGCTTAGCAATAGTGTTAGGGTTCTACACTCATCACATCAATGGTTGAAGTACCTAGTGACCTGTACCATAGCAATAGTCTTAAACAATAACCAATTCTAATTTATGCCTTGGTCTTTGTACAAACCATCAATTATAATCCATAGTTGCTCTTACACTCAAAGCAATAATCATAGAATTCCCTAATTAGGGTCATGGGGTAGGCTATAGTAGCACTTTCTAATGTGGATTGCTATATAAGGTAGGATGCTTGTAGATTAAGTTGGTACCCAATTGGGATTTATCCAAATTATAGTTAAGTTCGTTCCTAGGGAGGCTTTACACATAGGAATATCTCTAATATAATGAATTCCTAAGTCATTACAATCTAAGCATAGAGAAAAATATTCATTTACCACACACAATTTGTATTAATCCTCACATAATAAACTAATTATACAATTTAGCACTCCACTCTTAATAGCCACAAGAGTTTAGTAATTTTCCAAATTGGATGATCTTCAATTTTTAACTTGTAGTCTTCCAAATTGGACTCCACAGAAACTACTTAGTCTTTCACCTACCAACTTGGGCTCAGCATCACAGCTCTCCATCTTCCACTTGCTAACATCTCACCAACTTGGTTCCCTTAACTCCTATTTGTTAGCATAACCCACATCACTCCTCATACTTAGACTCTCCTAATTGGAATTAACCAACTTGCAATCTTCCAAATAAACGTTCTATTCTACCAATTAGGACACTTAAATCATTTGCAATTATCCTCACAGTCCAACTCGGGCAAAACTACAACGATACACTAATCAAACTTCCCATTTGGTCTATGATTAAACCTCACTAATGCACTTCCAAACTCCAATTAGGAAGACATTTTCAAACAATCTTGCAACTAATCAGTTTCCTAACCAACTCGGGAATTGATATTAATTATCATTCTCTTCAATCATCAACACCTACTAGGAATAAATTGACACTGCAACCAAATTCATCAATTTCTTTCAATTCAAATTCTAAAATAACACCACAGCTTATGATACCAACTTCCGACTTGGACTCAGACATCAATCACGACAAATAAAATATTCCAAATAGGACCAAATAAATCATATGTACTACACAAATTTCATTCTCAATTCATAACACAAAATAATCTCCCCTACACACTGAACACCAATTTGACAAATGATTCTCTTCATATTATGCCGAATTGGTGAAAATATCACCGTTCACAACAATAAGTTCACAGCTTTCAAATTTCAAATGTTTACTATCTTCCCTACACTCTAATAGTTTCTAAGTCCTTTCTTCTAATTTCCAACTGGGACTTAGTCTTCTTAACCATAAAAATCCTAATTTCCAATTAGGACCACTTTGCTTCTCACTGTATCACTCTAACTTGTCTACTTCTCATCTACTCAAATAATCTCCTCAATTTCCTGCCAGTTCACTCTCTCTAACTTGGAAATATTAAATCTTGTTGAAATTGCTACCTCACTCATACATTCACAAACATTCTTCACTCCAACTTGATTCTCCCACTTGAAATCATTCTCCACATTCAAACTGAATTCTCCCTGCACAGTGCACTCACTACACAACCAAACTTTTCCAACTAGGACTGACTCATTACCATTCACTCTAACAGACTTAGCTTCCAATTAGTACTCATACAAACAAGCACACATCCACAAAATCACACACGCAAAATTTAAAAAAAAATACGCAACCAACTTGGACTAGGACACGACTAGGCTTCATTCAACAGACAGTCCCCACAAATGAACACAAATCTAGACCAAATAGGAAATTTCAAACCAGCAGTTACTACTTGCAACCCACTTTGGACTGAACAACTACCATTAAGAAATAACCGATCCAACTTGTTAACTGCAGCCTATTTGGACAACTGATCATCCTAATTGGAATTCTACACTGCCAACTCCCCACTCACTACCGACTAGGAAATATTCCACAATCAATCAAAAATGACCTACTTGGAAATGTCCTCACCAACATACACCACAGCTTGGATCTTCTCCATCTCCTCCAATCATGAATCCCATTTAGATTTAATGAATTAGACTGAACATTCAAACTCCAAGTTGGTTTACAGACCCCAAAAAATATACTTAACTTCCTTCCAATTAGGCTAAAATATACACAAAAACACCCAAATTGGAAAATCAACATACAAAATCATAAAAAAAACTCAAAATATTCACCAAAAACTCAACCATTTAACTCCAACTAGGACATCTACAATGCTCTAAAAACAACCTCTAATACAAAGGTACATTTTTCTTTCTTCAATGTACTAGTAGTGTAAACTTCGAGAGGTAGTCACTTTTAGTGACTAAAGTGTTTCAACTTCAAAATTTTTTTTAAAATTCCACAAAGATTCAAAATATATGAAAAAACTTAGATTAGATGCCAATTACATTTTTCTTCCTACAAAAATTTAGCTTCCCCCAAAGTGCAATCAACTTTTAAAAGGTTGTTTCAACCCTTAAAATCCCATGACTATGTTTTCACTAAAAATGCTCAAAAACTGTCATTTTCAATACAAGTACCAAATTTTCGAAAAAAATCTTTTTTGATACATGTAACCATATGATCTTGTAGTATTCTAACTTGAAAACATGTGGTAAAAATTTCAAAAATTTACACCATGTGAATCTCAAGATATAAGCATTCAAATTCATTGAAATTATTTTTTTGACCTTTTAAAAAATAAGGCAGCTACACTTCACAAGCTCTTTTTTCTATGAAAAATGTCCAAATGATGGTGCTTATTTGGATTCTTTTTCCTAGACAAGTTGGTTCATGTTTGAAAATTTTTAGATCATTTGGAATTGTACAACATATAGGAAAAAAATAGTAAGTAGACAATAATAGAAAATGTTTGAAATTCAAAATTGTTAAGAATTTAATTATAGAATTGAAAAATGCCAGTCCAAATGGTTGCAATGTTAGGATAAAAAATTTGTATTCTATGATTTTATTTTTTTTCAAAAATATTGAAAATTGAGTAAGATAAAAGACTCTTCAGAGATTAACAACAAACTATACTAGAAGCAATTTCCATTGGTCTCAACAAAACCAATCTAATGTTTTTCTATGATTTCCTATTTCCTGTGCAAAATTCTATGTTGAAAATATTTTGTTCATACTAAGAACTGATATTTAACTAATTATGGACAAATCCATAGTCTAGAAATAAATTGGCCGTCAATCGATATAGTCGAATGCATAGATTTGTGTGTCATAAGCAATGAACAGAAATGGACGCAACCACTAAACAAACCAGAGTACCACAACACACGGCCAATGATAGAGTTCAGAGCCTACAATTAGTAGTTAAATCAATAATTTCATAAGCTCCTATGTTGTGTCCAAATTTAGAACAAAGTATCGGCTAGCGCTTGATATTGCCAACCGATTCCTAACATCATTCTCTAAAGCACCTAGATCTATGAAAGTGTTTGCACTACGTAAACTATGAAAATCGACTATGGCAGCCATTTGTAAGATGAAGAGCAACGAATGTTCCTCCTTAAACCCTAAACCCTGAGTCCATCCGATCCAATGAACTGAATTGCTTGTATCAGGTGGCAGCCGATATCCCCCCCAGAAAACTCCAGAGAATAGGTCTTGAAGTGAAGAGGCAGTTGATTCGATAAGACTGGCGTTGACAATAAAGCAGTTCAAATTTGTGAATAAGGTAAAGGGGACGAGATTGGAAGGTATTCAAGCCCCCCCTGATTCCACTCTACAAGGGTATCGGTTGGCGGCCGACACCATGTAGGGCAAATCACTAGAATATCCCATTCTAGTTTGGCTTCCCGTACTTGATTGACTGTGCAACCTCATAGTGTAATTGTCCTGGTCTGATTGCGCCTTTCATGTATTTTGAGACTGACTCATGCTCGTGCATGGGATAAATGAATGGAATAATATCCGTTGAAATGTTCGGAATAACTCTACTAATATTCGGGAAATTGAGATCCCCCGTAAATGGTAGCGGAATATAGCACGCTGGATCCGGCGTCCTTCTGAGCGAAAGCGGGCACACATCGACCATGAGCACTTGGTCCGTGAAGCATGTCATCCTGGATGGTCTCTTAGTGTGAAGTATTGAGAGCATTTTGTAGCACCACGGGAAATTTTGGCTATCTACACAGTACTCTCTGCCATAAACGAACGCTAGGTTGTCTCTAACATGTTTTGGAAGCAAGTGCGCAAGTAGAGGCCTAAGATCAACTATTGGCATCCTGAACCAAATTCCTACGTAGAACTTTTCAAATAGTGTCATGAACATTGCAACTAGCCCTGGCCTTTTAATGACATTTCTGTGCGAGTCCGACTTGTCCACCTCGATATTCGGGTCGAGATAACAAAGTAGTCCCGTGATGCATAGAACCACACATTTCTTGAACGACTGTGGATGGCCCACGTTGGACTCCTGAACAAAACATGAGTTAGTAGCTACAAGATTATACAACATCAACATCCACTGAAAGAAGACAAGCCAGTTGATATCGGTTGGCAGCCGATACTGCGGCCTGACACAAGACATCAGCCAATAATTCATATTGAGAAACAAACAAAAGGTGCCAGATAGATTGTGCACAGATGAGTGAATGCCTGCACCTACATTATTGCGATCACTTGATTAGAATGACCAAGACCTAATGCTGAAACTCTCAAAGGAAACATTTGAATGCTTTGAGAGTGAGTGTCCCATGCGCAAGCTTTAGGAAAAATCGGACTGAAATGCCTTCATTACAAAAAAATTGTTTAATCAATACAAAAGAAAATAATGTACACAAAAGATGTAGTCTCTAGACGTCCTCCTTTATCTACAGAGAATATATACAATCTACAAAAATATGTGTCGGCTAGCAGCCGATACACTACGCCTCCTCCATTAGGTTCCGTAGGCTAGGAATTCCCATGGCCTGCAGCTCCTCCAGTGAATATGGCACCTCGAATCCCTTTTGATATGGCGGTGTCACATTTACGAACTGATTATGAAGAGGAGAGCCCGGCATACAGCGTGCAATCCCAACTGAAGAGTTCTTTTGACAGAACTCTGGGACCGTAAGTCCCGAAGACAAAAACTGTTCAATGAACGGGATGAGCGTCGCCTGGAGATAAGGCAGTTTTCCACCCTTCAGCAAACTCTCCGAATACATAGTAACCGGGGGTGGATGAATCGCACTATATGGCAGATTCAAAACGTTCCGACAGGGCTCGTGATCCACGATCAATGAGTTGTTGATTGTGGCCCCATTATCGTACAAGGAGGATGACCCGAGAATCCTTGCGAGACGCTTCAGAAAAATTGGTCGTATGGGATTCTGAGGGTCTCGATAAGCACTCTCGTCACAGTACTCCTGTCCAAAAGCCAGGTAATCGTCTCCGATATCCGGCGCCTCCCATTTCAGGTTATGAAGACTCTGCTCAAGAGTCTGCTTGGGTAAATGCGACCAATAAACGATCTGAATGTCCTGACCCTTACAGAACCTAATGAATTCCTGAAGACCTAGTCGAGCTCTTACTTGCGACCTCTGATGCATACTTTTCCCTTTTAAAATGAGGGGCTCATAGAAGAGTAGAGTTCCCTGAACCTCAAGGAAAAGAAAGAACTTCGAAGTCGCTACCTGAGATGGGCCAGCACTAGACGTGTTCCCTGCCCTTTCTTCTAGAGCTGGTTTGTCATACTCCTGCCCACCTTCAGACGCGGTGGCGGGGAATTTCTTAGAAGTTTTGGAGTCATCATCTGCATTGCAAAACGAAATACATAGAGCATGAGATGCAATGACCTTAGGTACATGACAAAACATTCGTGCACTGTATTGGCTGGCAGCCGACACAGTCCATAAGTACTCTAGTCTGCCGAGATGAAGGCTCCTACTGACAAGTCTACGCACAAGTCTGAGCCAGGCAGTGCTACGTATACATGAACTATTTTAGATACTCCACAAACATCGCGGAGCATGTCTATCGCCTACGAACCTCTAGTCTGAGCCCGCCTCTGAGATCGAGCGGGAGACATCGCTTCATTTGGGAAGTCCTGTTCCCGCGCCGTCGCGCCACCGTCTTCCTCGTCACTCGGTCGTTTCCGCTTTTGCTGAACCCGGGTTGACCTCTGCGAGTCCGCCGACTCTGACTCCTTTTCGAGCATGGCTCCCTTGCTTCTTCCCCGTCGTGGTTCAGGCGGGGAAACCACCATGGGTGTCGGCTGGCAGCCGATACTAATGTCAGATGCAGTAGCCGGGTGGCCAATTGCAGTGACTCCCACTTGAGGCTCTATCGCAGGACTGACCACTAGAGCCTGTGGAATCCTACGAATCTCCTCTGACGGTGGCTGAACGTGCAAATCCACGACCATTGCGATCGATGAATTTTTCGGTCGGAGCATCCCGTGCGGCTCCGAATTTGGAGCCGGGGGGAGATTGAGAGAACGCCGCGGAGATGAAGGACGTCGTCGCCGCTGCCTTCGAATGAGTGTCTCTTCCGAGGGGCCATCACTGTTTGAGTCAATCTGAAACGTCTGAAGTGATGGTTTCTCCTGAGACTGACCCTGCGGCCGTTGAGATTGAGCAGCGCCACCCGGAGTCTCCGTCAGATTGAGGGTCAAGATTGGCCACGGTTGCTGATGTGATGCCGTAGGCGACACTTGCCCTGATCCGCTTGCGCCCCCTCGGTCTGTCAGCGCAAGCGTCCCCGAAGAAGGTCCCAAGGAAGCCGAGGAGACGAGGTTCATTCCCCTCACACGTTCCGTGGCCTTCTGCAATCCGTCCTCCTCCCGAACGAACTCCATGACGGCCCGCCCATTCCTCTGCGAACCCATGGAGTACAAGTGAGTAACATGTTGTATCGACTGCCAGCCGACAGGATTTCACTTCCTCTGAACAATGCAAATGTGAGGAAGGGATAAGAAAACTTACCAGAGCGATCTCCGTGATGTTCCCCCCCCCTCCAGATGTTGATGACGGTGGCATCCTTGGATTTTAGGGTCGGCATCATCAGTTTCTCTAGAAGTCCATGACCAACCCCGCACATCCCGCCATTCCAGTCGACCTCGCCCTCAACGTCGACATTGAACCAATCGGGCGCCTTGTTGATCCCAGTGAAGCGCTTGAAGACCGGGAAAATACTGGACCTGTCCTCTGGCTTCGGGAAGGTCAAGGACAGAGTGACCAAAGGCATGGATTCAATCTCCGCCTTCTGAAAGCCTCCATGGGGAGATGGCTGATAGTACACCGAATGGTAGTACCAGGAGGACGAGGACGAGGACGAGGCCGTCGCGACAGAATCTCGGAAACGCGAGTTCCCGATGAGGAGCATTGGCAGGGGGATGTACGCTTCGGTCTCTTCGATATTCGGACCGTCCACCTCAAGGATTTCAGCGGCCAATGCTAGATTGAGCAGATCGTTCTTGTTCACTAGAACCGGTTCCCCCATATCTGTATACCCAAAGAGGACAATGAATTTTTTGTCCTCGGGTTCCAGCGCCATATTCTCCTTCGATTGACGGACGAAGTCGACCACCTCAGGAATACTCTCTCCGACATAGCATTCGTATTTCGGTTCGGCGGACTTCCCAAGCTTCGGAGGCATTTCGACTTTGGCGTAGTTCGCCAACGTCGTGAAGAAGACCCCCAGCGCCTTGCCATCCGTCGACTTGTCCGTCGTTGGATTCATAGGGTTCACTCGCCCCTTCAACCAGTTGTTGGCATCCGTGAACTTCATCATGTCCTTCCAGACGTTTCGGACTACGACCGCTGAGTACCCCTCCTTTTCAGCAAGCTCCATCCAATCCTCGTCAGTATATGGGGTCCAACCCTGGTCCTTGTAGGGAAGGGGATGCTTCTTCCTGGTCCACATGATCTCGTTCATGACGATCCTGTCCAGCTTTTTGTCCTTGCACCAGTCGAAGAGAGTGATCTTCCCCGAGGACTTGGCCTTCGCGGTGTTCTTGATGCTCACGCGAAGTGCAACGATCTCCCGCCCTAGCTCGCACAGATCCGAATCCTGAAGCCCCAACGTTGGCGTGAGATCCGTTTTGGTAATGTGAGTGAGTGGCTTCCGATTGACGAGGAGATTCGGCACAGTCCCATCATCTCCAATAAGCTCCCCGTTCTCCCACGCATCGAAAACCTCCGTCCATAGCACCCAGGTGGTCTCCTTGATGAAGATGAGGGGCAACTTGGAGGACACCTTCTCATCCACGAAGTGCGCCATCACCTTCAGCTTCGCAGCCTGGAGGAGTTCCACCGCAATGTTTAGAACATGCGAGAATGGTATCGGCTGCTAGCCGATACATAATATATTAATCAAAAGGGAGAAAAAAATAAAGGTGCGTGGGAATTACCTCAAATGCTGCTGATGGCTTTCCACCTCTACGATGCGGCTCTGGGCACCCCGCCTTCACCCACGCCGCTCTTCCCATCTCTGCGCAGGATCTGAAGGTCTCCTTTGCCACTTTCTCTGCGATGTTGAGATTGAGGGCATTGGAGACTCTGACGAGTGTGTCCGGGTCTCTACTGAATACTGGAATGACCTCGAACTCCAGGAGGTCGGTTTTGGCTTTAGAGCCGTCCGGATATTGCTCGGCCAATTCTCGACAGGCCGTCATTGTGTGTAGCCCACCAATGATATACCAGTGGACATTTGGCGCCTTCCACCATGGCATTGAGATGCCGTCAACAACAACAGTCTGTTCCTTCCTGGGACACTCGTCCATCACGGTGTCTAGCCCTTTGTCCGTTGGCAGTGGAGCCCGCTTCAGAGGAATCCCATGGATTTCCGGCTTCTTCCTGATGGACCCGTATCCCTTGTACATGGTCTTCACCTGAATTGAGAGAAGGCCAAAATATTAAAGACCAGCTACAGATGTCGGCTGCCAACCAATACATTATATGGGAAGATAAAAACCAGTAAAGGATGGAAGTGATCGTCGAATTACCTGGCCAAGTCGGTCCTTTGCAATCTTCCGGTACTTCAACTTGTCCGGTGCAATGTGGAATTTGTCCGAGTGAATGACCCCCGGAAGACGCTGCTTTTTGTAAGGAAACGCGTGTAGGAGCCCCGTTTCCAACGCTTGGTAAATAGCGTTCACCTCGTTCTCCTTCGTCTTGGTTGTGAGATGATTTCCACGCCGGAGTGCCTCGTCGAGTGTCAGCTTCAGTGACTTGTTGGGGTCGTCCCTAGCCTTCGCTTTTCTCTTCAGTTTGCTAGGCGACCCGGTCTCCTGCAGATCAGTTGCAACGACTTCAATCACTGGCGCTGCCACTTGCTTCCTCGCCGAGGGTACCTTTTTCTTCCCCTTTTCCAACTCACGAGTGATGAACGCATTGTGTTCATCACGCTCTATCTTCAAGTACTCCCAGCCCTGGATGAGGTCCTTTGCACTGGACGGCGTGTTTCCCGCGAACGTCATGCCCATCGACATTGACTTCTGTCCACAGACCTCCTCCGTGCACTTGTTCACCGGCAACTCCACTGCGAAATAATCGGCAACTCCATCCGTGCTTCCCAGTGGCATCAAGCATATCATGATGTGCACGGAATCGCCAACAGCCATGACGGACAATACACTTCCTTTGCCAAGGGTCATGTTCCCTTTCAGCTTGAAGGAGCATACG
This sequence comes from Pseudoscleropodium purum, assembly GCA_963969395.1. Taxonomy (NCBI): domain Eukaryota; kingdom Viridiplantae; phylum Streptophyta; class Bryopsida; order Hypnales; family Brachytheciaceae; genus Pseudoscleropodium; species Pseudoscleropodium purum. Next base: position 19,778,544 of record OZ017803.1, read on the forward strand.
ATCTCCACTGTCGTGTCGGATAACTGCCTCCAACACAGACCCCATTCTTGGATGGCCTCGATCGCTCGCCATGTTGCCCTCGGTGGATACCCGTCTTCCAATATCCGAGAGTTTGGGATTTGCTCACCCAGAAGGCGGGCCAAGAAAGTCGGTTTCCTACAGAACAATACAATTGAATTCTCAGTACACTCACACTATGCACCTTCACTTTGTGCATCCACTGTATCGGCTGCCAGCCGATACAACCTCTCAGTCCCTAAACCCTACCGTCGGAAGACATTTCTAGAGATTCCTAAGTCAACCATCCCGGGATCATATCGGCTGCCAGCCGATATAGCTTAAGCTCAAGCTCCTAGTGAGTGCTGCAATGTATGTCGGTTGCCAGCCAATATAGCAAGTAATAGGTGCCTCAGAATCTCAATGGCTATCCTATATGATATAGCAAATGACAGTGTATCGGCTGGCAACCGATACATGTAGTGAAAAGTACCTCTCAGTCGCCAAATCGGAGGACGCCATCGCCAATGGACTCTGTCGCTTATCGGCTGCTGAAGATGACTTGTCGGCTGCTGAAAAAGCACGCTTGCTTCACTCTCCTTCACTGTCGGCTGGCCAGAAATGCATATCGGCTGCGCTAAGATGTATCGGCTGCTGCTTTGCTTTGCGAGGGGATGTCAACTGCAAGCCGGACTGAAGGAGGGAGAATGGCAGAGTGAGAGTGAGTGAGGCTGAGAGTGAGTGAGAGTGAGTGAGAGTGAGTGACAGAGAAAGAGCAGGAGACGCAAATGGCAAATGAGAGAAAATGAAAGTGGCCAGGGGTGTATACCCCCTAAACCCTCGGCTGCTAGCCGGTAGGCGCAATCATGACAAACCGAGTCCGTTCTTCCATAAATTTCATCCATCGCAGGTTTTCATCCGTTAGCATGTACTCCACATCCAGCAAAGTACATGGAAGTTACGAACACTCATTGCAAAGATGCGTACGTTTCCCAACACGATCTCCCGATGCACGGACTTGTCTCTCTTGCAATCACCACAACTTCATCCTCTTCCAGATTCAAATTTCAGGTGCCAAATTCAGTTTCAGGCTTGCTCACCTAGGATCAGATCTTGGAGGACTTCCATTTTCATTTTCATTTGCCCCACACACGCACTCAGAGCGTCCAAGAACCATTAGGGAATTTTAGTGCCTTGTTGTGGAATGTTTATGAGGGATGCAACGTGACAGGGAATTCAGTAGACCTCAATTCAGTGCAGCATTGAGTAGTCTTCGGGTTCAGGAAGCGCTCTTCGACAGTTGTTATTTGGCGTTTCGGCTTACGTAGGATTTGTAGTAGGATTTGAATTGCTCCAAGCTACATTTGAATTGCAGTAGGATTCTAATTGCAGTAGTAGTCAGGAGCATTCTCGAAAATTAGTTGCCTGACAGAGGTTCAGGATTTCCTATTCGGTTGCACATGTGTTTCCATTTCATTATTTTTACTGGTCAGAGCATCTATGGACAGTGCCTAGATCATAGGAAGCGCAAAATCTAGCTTTGTGCATGATTCCCAAAGTTCTAGCTGTACGGTCCTGCCTCTGTGCTTGACCGTACGGATAGTGGTATCAGCTGCCAGCCGATACCAATTTCTGTACCAGGAAGGTCGTGAAGCACCAAGTGTCGCAGCTTAAAATTTTGATTTTCTTAGTATACACCCAAATAGGAACGGAAACTAGTCATTAGGGAATCGGATCCGATAAGGTGGAGAAGGAAAACTCAAAATTAGCACGGAACGAGAAGTAGTGGGCCTCTTGGATCTAATCCGGTCAGGAGTAACTAACGACGGAAACGGAATGTAACACGGATTAGGTCTAGGACCGGATTATGATGGTAAACCGGATTCATGATGACAAACCGGAAAGGGTCCAGGGACTATATAAGGAGGAGCTTTCACTGTTGCACCCCCTTTTAGAAACTCGACCTTGAGAGCGCGCGGTTGAGTTTTTGGCGTTTGTGCGTTTGTGTTCTGTTCGTTTTTATTCCGGTTGAGATCGGAGAGAGAACGTGAGGAACGGGACATGCGGCTAGGAGAGAGTGAGATAGATTGGAGTGGGAATGCCGCCGCTACGTAGGTCTAGACTAGCGAGTCCCTCTGGAGGCGAGGTGAAGCTCCGGAAAGTCATTCCGGTTATTCCCTCCACAGAGTCGGAAAAGTCTCAACTCATGGAGGATCTCAAATCCATGGGTTGCCTAGGGTTTGCCGAGAAACCCTGGGGTTTTAGGGAGGAGAGAATGGTCAAGGAGCTCCTCGGAAAGTTGTCCAACCAGTTTGACAACACCGTGAGAGGAACTCCCGTCAGCTGGAACGAGGGAATGTGGAGAGGGGTTTACAGTTTCCGGGCAGGAGGTTTAGGGATGGCGAACCGGAAGGATGAGTTTGTCTGAGAGAAGTTCCAGGGAGCCGTCAACCCGAAGGACGGATACGCGGTCGAGGATTGCGTGGATGACCGACACCGTCGGCTCCTGCAATTCCTGGTTCTGGTTCTTCACCCGGAAAAGCCGACCAGGGTGACGATCACCCTCGGCAACACCATTTTCGGTGCCCTCAGTGGTACCCGGAAAGTGGACTGGGCACGGATCATTTCTAATCTTGTGGCCCAGCTCGTTAGTAGGGTTGGGAAGAAAAGGGCCACTCCAGTGTGCCCTTACCTCTTCCACCTCTATCGGGAGAACCAAGTCCTCACCGACACGGAGGAGAAGGTGTGGAAGACTCAGGAAGTCCTCCTGAAGTATGGGGAGTCGGAAACGGATGATGAGGCCGAATCCGATTCCGGGTCAGAACGGGAGTCGAGCGAGGAAGAGGAGGAGCCGATGTCGCCCATTAAGCGACAGAAGTTGACGCCTCCCCACAAGCGCGGGACGCCTCCCGGTCAAGACAGACCGGCCCCGGAAGAGAAACCGGAAGCCGAGAAGACCGTTTCCGGGGGAGACCCGGAAATGCAAGATCCGTTCAACGGTCTAATCAACGTCCTCTGCAACATCAGGGCGGATTGGGAGGTCAAACACAGGACGCTTGCGGCGATTGGCAAGTTGGTAGGTGCGCCACCGGACAACAAGTTGGCAGAACAGGTGGCGGAGTGCATCACCAATCCGGAAGAGACCCGGAAGCAGGAAGCAGAGATCCGCCGGTTGCAGGAGGAGGTGGATAAACTGAAGGCAACTCTTTTTGCCTATCGGGAAGACGTGACGGCCGCCCGGGAGATGGCGGAGGAGATTCGGAAGATAGCCAAGCAGATCAAGGCGGTCCTGGGAGAGACCGGAACGGCCGCTGCCAAAGCGAAGCTCTTCGACGAGAAGATCCACGAAGAGAAGAAACTATCCGGTTCCCGGATGGTCCGGATTCTCGCCGACTTCGCTGAGCAGGTGGAGACGGCAATGGTGGAGGGGCGGAAGGCTGCGGACCGGATCGAGGAAAGCAGCCGGAAGCTGACTGGAGCGACGTGCGACAAAGGTATTCATCTTTCGGATATCTTGCTACCGGATCTCTTTCCGGACGCGACTATTGCGAAGGATAGGAAGGATTGGACTCCTGAGTCCAAGAAGTCTGCACGGACTGGGACTCCGGGCACGAGACCGGATATCACCATCGACCTGGAGTCTCCACCCGGATCTAATCCTGCGGAGGGGGAACGGGTCCGGAATTTGAGTGAAGTCTTCGAGGAGCTAGTCCCAGAGGTCGGAAGCCCGACAATAGGATCCAGAGTTGTAGGGTAGATAGGATTTTGGATTTCAGTTAGGAGTAGGAGCGGATCCGGATCCGGATCCGGCTCAACAGTATTAGGTTAGCCGGAAGTTAGATTAGGATGGCGGCGGACCCCCACGGGTTTTCCGCTCCTTTTTGTGCTTTTAGGGTTTTTACCCTTTGTATATAAATCGGTTCCTGAGATGGGAACTGGGAGTTTTTCATTTTGCAAACTGTCGCAGCTTAGAATTTTGATTTTCTTAGTATACACCCAAATAGGAACGGAAACTAGTCATTAGCTAACCGGATCCGATTAGGTGGGGAAGGAAAACTCAGAATTAGCACGGAACGTGAAGTAGTGGGCTTCTTGGATCTAATCCGGTCAGGAGTAACTAACGACGGAAACGAAATGTAAC